>OZ020554.1:44864626-47264626 GCA_963971465.1 Lepidochitona cinerea | reverse complement strand
GTATTCTATTCCATCTTATTAAAAGTTAAAAGGAAACTCAAATTCAACATCGAGTAATGCCTTCCTTTATTCCCCTTTAGGTTTGACGCCATTTTGAACCATGACCGGGTAACATTTTGGGGGCTTGTCCGGGAACCCGTCATGACCAACACAGTGATGGACTGACACACTTTTGGCAAACCTAAAGATGGCGGAATCAAGACCAGAAGTTAGACGTAGCAGCCAGTCAGATGAGAGCGATGCAGAAGCCAGTACCTCACAGAGAGTGGATGGTCAGGGAGAGGCATCAGATATCATCAAGGGATTGGGGCAGTGCTCTATGTTTCATAAGGAGTTCAAGATAATGGGACAAGTGGGCACTACCAAAGGATGTTTGAGCTTCGTGAGTTTACGCCGTCAAATTGATGCTGGAATTAACAAAGGTTACTCCGAAGAAGAAATTGTTGAGGCCGTAATAAAAGCTGTGAGCACTGGGTCGTTGAAGGCCTACCTTGAAGTCAAAGAGGACTTAACTCTGTCAGTATTAAGAGGGATTCTCCGTTCCCATTATAAGGAAAGGGATGCCAGTGACTACTACACTGAGTTATGTAATTTGACTCAGGGGCCCAGGGAAGACTGTGAGGAATATTTGATCCGGGCCTTGGGAATAAGAGAGAAAGTGTTGATGGCATCAAGGGAGACAACTGAGGGTTGTCATCAATACAGTCCAGAGCTAGTTAAGGCCAGGTTTCTCGAATCCTTCTACACAGGCTTGATTGATGAAACTATTCGAACACAAGTTAGAACTGTCATCGACGGGACAACAGTGTCCGATGAGGAACTAATTCGAAAAGTTAATAAGATGTCTAGACGAGAAAATGAAAGGAAATCAAAACTGCGACAAACAAAGTCCAAAGTCCAGATTTCCAGTGTTGATTTACCAGATTTCCAAGTAAATGAAAATAAAACTGTACAAAAGGGAAACCAAGATAAAGAAATTTCAGAATTAAAGAGAGAAGTCTCAGAATTAAAAGAATTATTGAAGTCTGCTTTGGGACAAAAGAACATTAAAGATAAATCAAAGTTTCAAAATCCAAAATCCAAAGAATATGCAGGTTGTCCTGATTGTCGAACGGATAAAGCTTTGGATTGTCGCCACTGTTGGCAATGTGGTAGTAACGAACATTTTAAGGCAGGGTGTAAGAAACGGCCCTTTAAGAACAAACTGTCCTTACAAGAACTAAGGGGAACTGTCTGCCAATTATCACCAAAACAAAGACAGTCAATGGTAAAACTAATTGGGGATCGTTGCACTATGCAGTGCAAATTAGATGGGGTTTTGGTACAGTCGTTATGGGATACTGGGGCACAGTGCTCGCTTGTCCCTATCACATTTTTGGAACAACAACTGGGTTCTGTAAAAATTAGACCCATAAGTGATTTTTTTGAAGATAAACTAACTATTCATAGTGCAAATGGCAGTGAAATACCTTTTGAAGGTTGGGTTGAACTGAACTTTTCAATAAATGAACAGCCTGGACTAAATGTTCCATTTTTAGTGTGCAGTCACCCTGAGGTTAAAACACCTATCATAGGCTATAATGTGATTGAAAACTGGGAAGGTGGTAATGTAAAACAAGATTTGTCACGAGCTTTGCCTACCGTGTCACAGAGAGGAATCAATGTGTGGTTAATTTGATTTCAAGGGGAAAGGGTGAACTTGGTAATGTGAAGGTTGGCCGCCGCGAAGTGGTAGTACCTAAAGGTGATTTGATTCCCCTCCGATGCACCAGTCATATATATTCAGACAAAAAAACCACTGCTCTGTTTATTCCGGATGAACAGTTAGACTGGCCACATGGACTGTGTATTAAAGATTCTCTAATTGAAGTACCCCATGGATCAGCATGCCATGTTAAAGTTATGGTGGAAAACAACACCAAACATGATATTGTCATTCCTAAGAACACTCATTTGGGTACTTTACAACCAGTAAAATCTATAGTGCCACTGTCTCTCTCACAATCTGAACCAGAAGTGAAATCTGAACTTTTGTCCACCAGATGCAAAAAGTGGGATCCACCTGTGGATCTAGATAAAAGTGATCTTACTGTACAACAGAAAGAAAAAGTACGTGCTTTGTTACGTGATGAATGTGACGCTTTTTGTAAAGACGACAGTGATATTGGCTGTATACCTGATCTTCAGTTGAAAATTCAGTTGACTGATACCACACCTGTGCAACGTTCATATGTGTCAATTCCCCCTCCACTCCATCAAGAGGTTAAGGAGTATTTGACAGATTTATTAAGGCGGGGTTGGATCAGAGAAAGTTCTTCAGATTATTCAAGCCCTGTGGTTTGTGTAAGAAAAAAAGATGGGTCACTCAGACTGTGTATTGACTTTCGTAATCTCAATAAAAAAACTGTTGCTGAACGCCATCCTATTCCCCGTATCCAAGATGCCTTAAACACATTAAAGGGAAAGTCCTGGTTTTCCCTTCTAGACCAAGGCAAAGCCTATCATCAGGGCTTTGTTTCGCCTGAGTGTCAAAAATTGACTGCTTTTGTGACTCCATGGGGATTGTTTGAATGGGTCCGTTTCCCATTCGGGGTCAAGGGGGGGCCTGGGGCCTTTCAAAATTTCATGGAGAAGACCCTGGCTGACCTACGTGATAAAATTTGTATCCCATATCTGGATGATGTGTTGACGTTTAGTGCTGACTTTAATAGCCATATTGATCATGTAAGGCAAGTTCTGAGAAAATTGAAATCCGCAGGGGTAAAACTGAAACCATCAAAATGTGAGCTATTTCGTAGAAACGTTCGATATCTGGGACATATGGTATCTGGGGATGGTTATTCCATGGATCCCGCAGATACAGAAGCTGTGTTGTCTTTAAAAGAAAAAGAACCAACTAATGTTGGAGAGTTGAGAAAAATCCTGGGTTTTATTGGATTTTATCGGAAATATATACCTGACTTTTCAAGGCGGGCAAAGCCCATTTATGATTTATTAAAGACTGACAAATTGAAATCCCATGTTAAGACTTCAAAGCAACGCACTAAGAAATCAAAAGGTCAAGCTCCCAGTAGTCAGAAAATTGCTTGGACTGATGAGCATCGAGAAATCTTAAACAGTTTGATTGATAATCTAACTGAACCTTGTGTTATGGCGTATCCTGACTTTGAGAAAAGCTACATTCTCAATATTGACGCTTCACAACATGGTTTAGGTGCAGTGCTGTACCAGCGCCAAGACAGTGGTAAGCTGGGTGTGATAGCATATGGGTCCCGAACTTTAACTTGTGCCGAAAAAAACTACCATTTTCATTCGGGCAAGCTAGAGTTACTTGCTCTAAAATGGGCTGTGACTGAACGGTTTCGTGACTATTTATTTTATGCCCCGTCATTTGAAGTTTACAGTGATAACAGCCCAGTTACCTATATTTTGACCACTGCTAAGCTTGATAGTACAAGGCATAGGTGGGTGGCTGACTTGGCTGAGTTTAATTTCACTATTCATCATAAGCCTGGCAAAGCTAATGGTGACGCTGATGGACTTTCAAGGCTACCTTTAGACATCAACAGTTTTATGTCAGAATGTACTGAAAGTGTGCCTTCAAATGTGTTAAGTGCGGTGGTCAGCAGTGTGTTGCTGAATCACCAGTCGGGGGTGACCCCCATTGCGTCTTTAACAGTTAACTGTGTTGAAGCCGAGTGTGTAACTTCTGTGGGAAAATATTTGACTTTAACTAATAAAGAACTACAAACGGCACAAAGTGAAGACAAAGTGATAAAACCAGTTTTGGAATGTTTTAAACGTGGAAAGAAACCTACGTTTAAAGAATTGAAAACTGCTCCGGCTAATGTGAACACTTTGTTACATGAATGGAGGAAATTAGTTATTGAGGATGGACTGTTGAAAAGAGACACTGTGTTAGGTGGTGAAAAACACAGGCAGCTTGTACTCCCTTTTAAATACCATTCCATGACACTAGAACTGCTTCATAGTGAAATGGGCCATTTAGGGGTGGAACGTGTATGTGCTTTGGCAAGGAGTCGATTTTATTGGCCAAGAATGGCAAAAGATATAGAGACTTTTATCACGAAAAACTGTCCTTGTTTAAAGAATAAAGTACCAATGTTTCAGGATAAAGCTCCCATGGGAAATTTAACATCGACATCGCCCATGGAGTTAGTGTCAGTGGACTACCTGAAGTTAGAAAGAAGTAAAGGTGGGTACGAATACATTCTGTTATTGGTTGATAATTTTACTAAATTTGCTTGTGCCTACTCTACTACAAATAAGTCGGGGAAAACTGCTGCTGGTAAAATTTTCAATGACTTTGCCATGAAATTCGGACTACCGGCTCGACTGCATCACGACCAAGGTCGTGAATTTGAAAATCACATCTTTAATGAACTTCACAGGTTAACAGGGGTTGCCAAGTCTAGGACCACTAGCTACCACCCGGCCGGAAACGGTCAGGTGGAAAGAATGAACAGAACATTGTTAGGGATGTTAAAAACGTTGCCTGATGATCACAAGTCAAATTGGGCCGCCCATGTTAACAAGATGATATTTGCTTATAACTGTACGAAAAATGACACTACAGGCTACGCCCCATATTTCCTACTATTTGGTCGTAACCCAAGGCTTCCTATTGATTTAATTTTTGACTTACCTGAACAGCATCCAGAGAGTCGAATAACTTTTGTACAACAGTGGGAAGAAGGTATGAGAACGGCTTACAAAACAGTGAATGAGAATTCTTCAAAGAAAGCTTTAGAGAGTAAAACCAGGTACGACCGAACGGTTCGAAGTCAGGCTCTCTTACCAGGTGACCGAGTGCTGGTTCGTAACCTGTCAGAGAGGGGTGGCCCTGGAAAATTACGTTCTCATTGGGAAGAGACAATTTATGTGATTGTACGTCGTATGGCTGATGACAGTCCCGTATACGAAGTTAAACCAGAAAATGGAAAAGGTAGAGTTCGAGTGTTACATCGAAATCTTCTTTTACAATGTGATGGATTACCATTAACTCCTGTGGATAAAAAGTCCACGACAAAACCAAGGGAAATGGTAAAAGATGTAAATTATGACATGTCTACCGAAGAACAAAATGATGATGATGATGATGATGATGATCAAATATATTTTGATTTTCATGGATCCAGGGGTCATAGGCCCCGGCCTAAAGATGGAAATGAAGGACTCCGTGAGCAAATTCAAGATAATATTCTACCTGAAGTTGACACTGAGCCAGAAAGACTACATCGCCGTCCTATTAACCCTCCAAAACGGTTTACCTATGATCAGCTGGGTGTTCCATCAGTGTATGGATTACAAACAGAAACAGTGAATTCTGTGGACTTGATAAATTATGTGGGTTGTAGTAACCATTATGTCCCTGTGATTTATGGACTATGGACAATTCCAAATTAAAGTAAAAATCCATGGACTTTTCATAGTGTTTCCATGGACTTTTATATTGTGCTTCCATGGACTTTTATATTGTGTTTCCATGGATTTTCACATCGTGGTTCCATGGATTTTCACATCGTGGTTCCATGGACTTTCATATCGTGGTTCCATGGACTTTCATATTGTGGTTTCATGGACTTTCATATCGTGCTTCCATGGACTTTCATATTGTGCTTCCATGGACTTTTATATTATGTTTCCATGGACTTTAAGATAGTGTTTCCATGGACTTTCATATCGTGCTTCCATGGACTTTCATATCGTGTTTCCATGGACTTTCAGATAGTGTTTCCATGGACTTTCATATCGGGCTTCCATGGACTTTTATATCGTGGTTCCATGGACGTTCATAGTGTTTCCAAGGACTTTCCATAGTGTGTTGCCATGGACTTTCATTGTATAACTGTTTCTATGGACCGTTATAGTGCGTCGAGGAGTTTCTTACAAAATAACTGTGAAATCTCATAAACTATTGGAAAATGTATTCTCTCATTTAAATTGAGTGTTGCTTGATAACAGAACTTTGATGGTTAATTGATTGTCAAGTTAGCTTAAAATATTGTAAATGTCTAGTGAGACATTTTTTTTAGCGGGGGAGAGTGTGAGACTGGAATACAGGGTACCCCAATTTTTTAGATAATACTTTTATAAATACCTAGAGTGTAGCCTAATAGTTATTTTCAGGGTTGTTTAGATTAGTTGAATACGTTCAAAGGGCGACAACTCTGGTTACCTTATTGGTTTAACAAATTTTCTATGCTCTTAGCGGTATTCTATTCCATCTTATTAAAAGTTAAAAGGAAACTCAAATTCAACATCGAGTAATGCCTTCCTTTATTCCCCTTTAGGTAAGCTATTTTGATTGACATTTAATTAAAGGAGAAGAAAAGGAAAGAACTAAGTAAATACAGTACAGGCGCGACACATTTTCCTTTCTAACGGTACCAAAACCATATTTCTGCGATTTTTCCTCGCCAAACTGTGCTATAAGAAAGTTAACAATCGTTATCCGAGAACGTCTAAACTGACTCGGCAGCCATCTTCACAGCAGAGCTTAGCTGTGTGTCTCGATCGGCCAATCAGCATACGTCCGGCCACCAGTCACTCGCTAGCGTAAGAGAAATTGGTCAACTTTGAAAGTCTGCCATTTAAACCTAGGTTAATTTCGATCATTTCGAGGCGCTAATAAGAGAAGACGAACACTATAACAACTCTGAAATGTACACTAGCTAGTAAATCAACCTTTTGGGAAGACGTGACAGGCTGCATATGTTGTCTACGCGACTTGTGGGGATCGTTGTAGAATTTTCAGAAAATATAGTCTTACCGCTGACATTGCAGGTTATAACCGTACAAGATATGGTAAGCTCGCAAGGGAAGCAATCTACTAATACTTTTTCCGGTCAATTTCAAACCGTCAATGGCGCGCTCCATTGACGATCGAGCACGAGCTTGTCTGGTAGATTCATTTTCATTGTATTTTCACACCGTAAACCATGTGCAAGACTCACACACATGAATACGATGGTCTATGGGAGCCCGTTCGATACAATTGCATGTTGTTTTTTTGTTTTCTCCTCCTTTAAGATATATGTAAGTATAATCCTGTACATGTAGATCTGCGTAGATAAGCAGAATAAGTGGTTAAAACATAAGTAAAAGTAAGTTAGCTGTGGCTGACGAATCCGGCATGTTAAATGTAGGTCACAGAACGTTACTTCGACGTAGTGGTACAACAACAACACTAAGTCAGTGTTAGTTTCTCAACAATAACAAGTGTCTAGAATGTTGCGTTGGGTGAATTAAGAGATACATGTATGCTAGATGTCGAACGCGTAAAAAAGTATTAACATACATGTACGTGATATGAATACATACTGTAAGTTCACAGTTCACCGTTTGCGTTCTTATAAGTTGGTGAAGTCGTGTTGTTGATTGGTGTCATTTTGTTATCAGTGTATTTTTGAAGCGTTTTATGACAGGTCAAGCAAGTTATGCTGTTTAATTTTTAGTGTTTATTCATTTGTCATTAAAAGCTAGATCAGACTGGTAAATGGCATTCTTAGGATAGTTCAGGTAACCATGGTTACTAGATGCCAATGACTTAATCTGTTAATAGGGCTAATCGGAAATATTTAGCAAGTAACACGTAAAATCGAGATGTGCAATTTAAACAAGGATAAGGTTTAAATTTACAAACAGTGTGTGTTGAGGCTTAATAATAGGCAAACAGTCAAAAGTCAGAAGTTAAATAGCTTGGCAATGTTAATGTTAATTGTTCATTTTGTAGCTGCAAGTTTATTTTAGCACTTTCATTGGACAGACAGAAGTAGTGATTTAATGGAGGTTAACAGCTAACAATGGTTAAATGTTAAGCAGTACCCGTGTTGTACTAATCTCGTTAAGATAAATAATTCATTCAAGGCAAGTTACAGTTGTGGTTCAAAGGGAGATAATGCTCATTAAGGGGAGATAACTCGATAATTGTAAATTAATGCAGACCTGATCTGTGGAGTTAGATAAATCTGTTTAGACCCTTAAATGATAACCACATGGTATTTACGAGGAGTGAATGTATTTATCCATCTGTCAAGAGCATTAATTGCTGTCTAGTAATTTAATTGAGCTGTTAAAGCATAGGTAATATAATGCAAAATGTAATAAACAAGTACCTGTATGAGTAAAGCTGTTTTAGCTATTATAGTGTATTAAGCATTATTATATGTTACTGAACAAGCCATGTATAAGCTCCAAGTATTCTTTGTTTATTGTACATGATGTTGTATGACTGCTCTTAGCGGTATTCTATTCCATCTTATTAAAAGTTAAAAGGAAACTCAAATTCAACATCGAGTAATGCCTTCCTTTATTCCCCTTTAGGTTTGACGCCATTTTGAACCATGACCGGGTAACATTTAACAACGATATCCGTATCTGCATAGAACTTTCTGATCACAAAAAAGAAGTTGCAATCCATATACGTTGCCATGATTTAATATCAATCATTTCTTCGATCATTCGACCTGGACACTACATCAGAGTGTCACAAAATAAAAATAAACATACTAGGCTACATCAAACCGTAGCTAGTCATTAAAATACTCACAGATTTAGTTTCAATTCCATATTTTATTGAGACAAACATAAGTTCCACGCATTTACTTTTTGAATAATAACAATGTTTATTTTGAAGATGTAACATTTATTTAAGGCAATTTAGTTGCAATGAATATATTAACAATTGTTCAAAATACAATATACAGGCCTACAAGACTGTTCACAGTGACGACTTCAGTCATAACAAGAATACACACAATAAGTAGAATTCGCATAAAGTGACTAGTGTATGGCAACTACAGAAAACCTGACACGATATAAAACCTTCCTTAAGTGAATTTAGTATATCATCTATATTACTCTTCAAAATTTTGAACTGTGACCTGATGGCATACAACAATTCTTACTGAGTTGTATTTAATTTAGGATTTACGAAGAAAGGCCTATATGTGCGTGTAGCAGATATGTATGTGTGACCAGATTATACTTTCTGCACGCAACATTGCACATATTTCTAAAAAGAAATGGAAATTAATATCACTTCCAAGGGGCAGCAAAATATAAATGCAAAACATTCGTTTATTTTAGTTGAAAGATAGTATTTGCCAGTTGTAAAGAACAGGGTAAGATAGGACATGCAATATGCTGTTAACCAAAACAATTAGAGATTAGTAATAATGACAAGGAAAGTAATGTTTTTAAACAACATATATATAGGATTAAAACATATCGAGTTGGTAAATACTGATACAGGATTACAAAATGCATACAGAAAATTCTTATGCAGGAAAATGCATTAAACTGTATTGGTATACATGTATATTCATCACAACATGCTAATTTATTAACAAAATAGTTGCCACTTTGTTTATTGGTTCGTGTATCATAAAAACACGTCTATGATTAAGTCTTCATTTTTTTTAAATACATGTAGCTATATCAAGCTATTTATAATTTGCTTATCCTAATTACGACCATAAAACAATCTCGTAAGAAGGAATTTTCAATCTAAAGACCATCAAAGTAACTTCTTGGTTTTTATTGATTTCTTCTCAATTCATTTCTTGCACAATGTCAGACAATATGGTTAACTCTTAAAAATTACTGGTTAAAATGAATATAATTGTCTGGTATCAGAGCTCAAATTTAATACTTTTTCTCACTTGCCATTAAAGGCTATTGTTGGCAATATTATAATAGCCGTCACAGCCACTAAGATATATCGCTACAGAGATGAAAGATTTGTAATGACAAAGAGGAGGAAATGGCTATGTTATAAACAATTTTAAAATAACGTTTAATATGAAAAAGAAATGTATTTTGGCTGCATTTTTTATCATTTGGCAACTAGTCAGTTCGGGTAAGTGGTTGACAGTTTTCTCAAGCACTATCCTAAAATTCATTAAACAGAAGCTAGGGGCAGATACTTATTTCGTAGCGTATGATAATATTAGTTACTGATATTTTACCCTGGGAGTATGAATCGTTATGACCCTTCTGATCCTCATACGCCCTGAGCCGGAGGAGAATGGCGTATGGGGAACAGAAGGGTCATACAAGATCCATACACCCTGGTTAAAATATTAATGACGAATTTATTGTCCCGAAACCCCTAGTAGACGGACAATTGTCACAGATTCATGTTTCAACCGCTATCAGCCTATAAATAGTAGCTGGTACTTTTATTAGTGTTACGACTTCATCGTATGTGCAAATTTTCAGCTTGTCTGATTATTTATTTTAGTGTGCAGAATAGATCTCTGCCAAACGGATCTAGCTAAGACAGACGACATGCAGAGTTACGCCCCTTGTATACTTAACCATATATATCTTAGAATAATACGATTTCTATACGCTAACAACGTCATTGATCGACGTATGAAGAATTTTGTGATTCGTTTTTCCATTTGTAGATTTGAACCAGGTTCAAAAGAGATTGAAACAAAAAAAAAAATGCACAATTAATGAAGCTTAGGTGTCTGTAAGAGATCCTCATAAGACATGTTTTGCGGTTTTCGAAGCGAGTAAACAGTTGAAGTGATGGCGGCGTGTTTTTTTTTTGTTTGTCATAACAAAATCAGACGGGGTGTATGGGTTTATACGACCCGGGTAATTGACCAATCAAAATTCAGCATTTGCCAACTAACTTGGTTGAAGGATAATAATTAACTACACCAAAGTTGTTAACTTTCAACAAATAAATAAAAAAAAAAAACTTGTGAAGACTTGAGAAATAGTTATAGGCCTAAAGTGTATGTATTTAAGTGTTTGATTATAATAATGCCAGCATGAATAAGACCCAGATTACAAACTACTTCAGAGTAAGTTGATTCGACCTCAAATTACACATATTACTTCTTGCCATAACTGATGATCTGTGCAACTTTGTCAATATATTAAAACATATTCCAGAAAACTTTACTGACTAAAGTCGAATTCCTGCCTGTCTTCAACCTAATGAAAACAAATTAAAACTCTGGAGTGTGTCTCTCTCTTTGTTTTCGTCCTCCGTCCCGGTCAGCGCTATTCTTAAGCCATGTTTTCACCTGGATCTCCATTTCTTTGTCTGTTGTGTTGGGATGATGTTTTCGGATAATTTCTGAAACATAAAGGATGACAAATAATTAATTGAAAGCAATTTTAAGAATGAATCATTAATTTTATGATTGTCATGACATCAAGATGTGGAATGCGGAAATAAGCACCCCCAAGTGACACTGTATTGAATTCCTTTCATATCTAATGAAATCCTCATACTTACTGGATAACATGAGTTGGACCTGCAATCCTTTAAACTGCTTCTTGTTCCCTTTTCCAGTCCAATTGATTTCCTTTGCCAATGAATTTGTAAAAATTTCCTTCAATAGTCTAACAGTCGTGTCTTTCATATTGAATCCTCCTAAAGCACATAGAGCACTTGTCTAAAATGAAAAAAAAAATTCAGTTGTTTCAATATGCACACAACTTTAAAGGGTACATATACACAATAGTAAAAACTTTAGTTTTCAAATAAATATTTGTTTAGTATACATGGTAAAACCGTACGGCCAGATATCACTGTAAGGGTAGTGTCCCCTTTTCTAAAGATTTATGGCCGCCAGATGGATTCGGTATTTAAAGGGGAAAAAATACTTTATGGTTCAGAAGAAGAGCGCTTATTTTTCCTTTCTAAAAAGTTGACATAAGAATTGGATATTTAAACGTAAATTAAAATTGGGGCTCACCAATTTCTTTCTTAGCGAGTCGTCCCCCTTCATTGTCTCCTCAAACTGTTGTAGAACAATTTTGTCTTCAAGGGGGAAAAACTCATTCAACTCGATTCGACCTTCTGTCTCCATAGTTTCTGACCCTTTAAGTCCCTGTAAATCTACTTTTATCTGTTGGATGGCACTGGCGTTCCTCATGGTTTGCTGCTTGATTTCTTCCAACAAGGTAATGATCTTATGTTCTGCGCCTTAATTATTATATTAAAAAAAAAACAACAGCATATTATGGCATTGGAAGGTATTTTCTTATGGGATACTGCTATAATTTTAAAACAGTAAATAAAGAAAGACTTTGGTTACTTTGCATATTAACTATTGAGCGTATTTCAAATGAAATTTAGGTTCTACACTTCAGTTACTGCTCCATCTTTTATAGATTATTTGGATTTTAAATTAATTCGTCTTCAGAAACAATTGTTTGCAGCCGGTGATCAGACATGCGTTGTATACTTACTTGTCAGTTTAGAATAATTGCCTGTCTTCATGTTAGTGGGAGGGTTGATGGGCCATGGACTTTCTGTAAACATAAACACGTTTTGGGCAGATATAAGACAAATAAATGCAGGTCGTTGTAAACTGATATTCATATCCTTTCAGGTTAGAGAATTTAGCGGATGCCTTCAAATGAGCCACAACGACTCCTGTTTCGATTAATCTGACTTGATATGCTCTATTAACTAAACCGAAAGTTAAAAAAGAGAGTAGGCCTATATACCAGATAATGTTGCAGTTGAAGGTGCTTTTTGCGGTATGGTCTGTACATGTAAGTTCGATGGTGGTTCTGGAAGGGTCAATAATGGGACACGTATAGAGTCAAAGTGCGTATTACTAGCCCCAACCTCCTCAACACTTTCGTCGCTTGAATCATCGCTGATGTGGTATTTACGGTTTAACCTTTAGTGGAAAAACATAAGAATTACCTGACATATATCATGTCATTTCATACACTGAAAAACACTTATTCTTAAGGATTATTTTTCAGATACATGTAAATGTGAAAGATTGCAAAATAACACAAAGGAAGAAAAAATAATTTGGAAACTATTTGAAGTAAAATAAGGTCGGTTGTAACTCACTTCTTTTTCCGCTTTAAAGGTCTGTCTTCAGATCCAGATTGTAGGTCAGACGTCAGTTCAGCAGTTGCAAGTTTGTCCCGCACCCCTTCATAGTTGTCTGCAGCATAATTAAGAACTTTTTGTTTTTAGCTATCTGAGTTATTGAAACTCGTTAGGAAATTCATGCAACTTTGTACATTTATTTGATTTGCACAACAAAATTTAAAACTCAATTATCCTTCTGTCTGTCTTTCTTACTTCTAGATAATAGCAAGTTTTCATGTTATAAAGCTAATTGAAAGCGAAGCATTGCCAGGTTAGATCGAAAACGTTTTACTGCTTACCTCCTTTGAAAAGAATCCTGGTCATGAACCTCTGCCAGTTTTCTCTTGGTAACTCTTCATTAATTATTGCATTTTTGACTGTTGTCATTGATTTGTAATTAGGCCACATGCAATGTTGACTTCCAACCAACCATTTTACAGGTATAACTTCAATTTCTTTTGGGTCAGTGTTTAAGAATTCAACAATGACAAATTGACCCATCCCTCGCAGAGCTGGATAACATAACGACAGAATCTAAGAGTGAAGTAAGTATGTCACCCAATAGTAAAGCTTATGTATGTAACTGTGAAATGTAAAAACTCTGTTAGAATTTGGATATCATTAAAAGTAAAATAGCAGGGTAATCATCTGTAGGTATATTGTCATTTGTCATCTTGGTTACAAGTTACGCCTGGTGCAGCAACGGAATAGCAACATGTTTGCTTCTGAATGGCAAGAGCGCATATTTTTGTGTAATATTAGTGCACATATCAAAATGATTAGTACTGCATAAATCTGATAATCTGTATATCCCCAGGGAAGATGATTTCAGTGGATAATCAAAATGGTCGGACATATCACGAAAACGCCTGTACACAAATAACAGTGTGCCATCTACCTCTTCAATAATATTTTGTATTACGACAACTTTGCCATTCAAACCTACACAGTTGTCTCCTTTTTGACATTTTATTGTAAATTCTTTCAATTGGATCTCCTTATATTGTTTGCAGTTTTGGCTGAACGGTGGTAAAGGGCCATTTTGATGCTGGGATTTTGGAATGTTGATTCTGCTGCTTGAACACTTGCAAACCTCATTAAAAGTCCACTTTTGTTCACTAAGCCTGCGGATAGCTTGCTGCAGGGGCATATGGGCTTTTCGAATCATCTTTTTGAACATACCAAGAAAGTTCTCAAACGGAAAAGCAGAAACATTATCCAGAGGACCAAATCGCTCTGCGTCATCTGCTACATGAATAATATTATGTACGTTATAAACCACCTCACTCTCACCATACAAGCTTGCATAATCTTTTACAAAGAATTTTAAGAGGTCTCGGGCATAGGCGAAATGTTTGACGTTTGATTTGCTGAGAAGAATCGAAATGCCTACAAAGAGCAACAGGAAATTCTTGTATGGTTTAGCTAGGATGTTGTCTTTTAGTACCACGATTCCAGTGTATAGCAAAAACTGTCTAAACTCGGTGGCCTTCCATCTTTCCACTTCTGACAAGGACCTTGGTCTTCTCACAAATTCCTTAGGAATTGATGTTCGTATATCTACTAAAGCCTCGGAGATCCTGGCAATTGCGCCTGATCCAACTCTGACCTGTAAAGGCCCTGCCATCCAAAGTGCTATGAGCTTTCGTTGTACTCCAAGACAAACAAGGTGCATATAATCTAAAACAAAGCCTGAAACCATTCCAACTGACAAATCTGAAAAGGGAGAAGAACCTGTGTGGTGAAAAATATCCGATTTCTGAATGAAATCATTATCGGATCGAAGTGCACTGTCAATTGATGGGAATGTTAATTTCCCAGCCCATTTGCAGGACTGTTTGCATCGTTCACAACCGTGATACCCTGAATGAGCTTTAATTTGTTTGACAAAGGCTCTAGCAGGGGCATCGCAAATGAAACAGGAAATTCTGATAGTGAAACATGTATCACCAATGACAACGCCTGTTTTCTCCAATGTCTTCATTTCTTCAACCAAGGGTTTCAAAAAATCTGTATTTTTAGGCTTATGTTTAGCCTGAAACAACCCAACCACAAAGGGTTTTCTGACTTGAGTACAATCATTATCATTATTGACTAGCAGTAGCATTTGATGTGAGAACCTGTTGTGTTTGGTTTTCACAGGTTTGGGGATAGATATAGATATTCAAAATGTTTTTCATATTTCAATTTGCCAAAGGGGATGATGATAATTCTAATTAAACTAATTTCTATTGGTACATGTATTTGATTATTATGTTTTTATTTATATATTATGCTCAGACTGAATGCAACTTTTTCAGTTTGATTTGATGTATTGAATAATAAATATCACAATCCACAGTCCTAAAAATAAAATTGATTAAAAAAAAAATAAAGCTATAAAAACCAAATTAGTATCTATATGCTGACATAATTCCAGGATATCAACATGGCCTTTTTGTGATATACATACTGATTTATTATTTAAAAGATTTATCTTGGATCTTTGACAGAAACTCTAAAAAAAAAATGTTTCTTTTTCAATCTTATTGATCTCACTGGCCATTATTAATATTTTTTTCAATTAATTTTGATATTTTAGTTAGTATACTATATGCCTATGGCATGGCATAGAAAATGTGCACTTTGTCAGAAGAACTAAAATTGTGTGTGTGTTTCTTTTTTAAATAATAATCAACCAAAGGCAGGGGGGGGGGGGGGAGGGGTATTTTTGTGAAAACATTTCATGATTTAAGGCCACTATGAGTATTTTTCTTTAATATATATTATACATATTATTATGATTTATCAGCTTAAAATTAGTTGGTCTTGACTTCGAAAGCCAAAGACATTAAATTTATTATATAGGCCTATATATTATCATTATCATGAACAATTAGTGAATTGCAGTACTGAATTAGGAATAAAATACCCATGTAAAATATATAAAGTCTATAGTCCTTAATAGACACACGTGATTATAATTTTTAACAGTGGAATTAGCTGCTGCTGCTTCGCTTGGTGCTCAGCAATAGGAGTTAGAGCAGCGACTGGTTGGCCCGGTGTCAGTATAATGTGACTGGCTGAGGGGCTTGCTGGTTGTCTTCGGCAAGTCGTCTCGGTGAGGCAGTACCTAAAAGAGCGGTGGGAATCCGCCCTGCAACAAGGAGACAACGTCTTCATATAACTGAAATACTGTTAAGCAGGACGTAAAACACAGATCACTCACTCACTCACATTGCGTCATGAACAAAATGAATGACTTCAACGTCGGATTGATAAAAAAAACTCAATCTAGCGTCTCTTTGCCATGCATAGAGGTTACTGCGCAAGCGTCAATTCTTAAGCCAAAAGAGCCTATGACGTCGTATGTGACTTAAAATGTTACGTAGGTTATAGGTTTGAAGATAGAATGAATATTGTCTTGATTAGAGATATATTAAGAGAATAAAAGCACTAAAACTAAGACTAAACGTCACATTCAACAGCTAGTGTTTAACGAATGACCAGAGTCATCCCTCCTCTCATATAAGGCCTATCATTCAACCCCACTTGATGTTTGACACGAGGATCCTTAGACAAAAGACTGTTGCTTTTTTTCAAAAAATGTTATAACACTATTGATCGAGGTGGCTAAATATTATCGATCGGAACAGAATTATGAAGTAACCAGCACAACAATACATTGTTTTTGATGGTCGTTTTAAAGTGTAAGTCTACAGCTGTTATTTAACAGTTAAACCTGCTGTTAAAAGGCTGTGATATATTGTCCAACGCCTCGTGTTACACATTCAATTAATATTTGTCAATGTGGTATAGAAAGGAAATAACGGAGCTGTGAAACTGTTTGTTCACCTTTAAAGTACAGAGCTGTGAAACTTTGTTCACCTTTAAAGTACAGAGATGACACTATTTGTAGTTCTGACCATAACTTGCATGTTAACAGTTTCAACAGCTGGACCTCTCGGTAGGTCAATTTGTTACTCTTAACGTATTTTTATGCGACATTCATAGATGTATGGACTGGTATCTGTCGACATACGAGCGACATTCATAGATCTATGGACTGGTATCTGTGGACATAGGAGCGACATTCATAGATCTATGGACTGGTATCTGTCGACATACGAGCGACATTCATAGATCTATGGACTGGTATCTGTGGACATACCAGCGACATTCATAGATCTATGGACTGGTATCTGTCGACATACGAGCGACATTCATAGATCTATGGACTGGTATCTGTGGACATACCAGCGACATTCATAGATCTATGGACTGGTATCTGTCGACATACGAGCGACATTCATAGATCTATGGACTGGTATCTGTCGACATACGAGCGACATTCATAGATCTATGGACTGGTATCTGTCGACATACGAGCGAGATTCTCACACCTTCGATATCGGGATTTACCAAATACACGAGTAGAATGCCAACACCAAGTCTTTTTTTTTTACTAGATTAGGGTCTAAATCTCAACCAAGAATTTTAAATATCCGAATCACTCATAATCGCAATCTATGCATATTTTATAACTATTGTCTTCTTGACGCATTGTTTCAATTTCAAGGTAATTGTAGTGCCACTTGCCGGCAGGTTTGTGAATTTGGTTACCTTGACGATGGAACCTGTCCACGCTGTTCATGTGCCCCAGATCCGTGTGAGGTACGTAAAACTAAGTTTGGCACTAAAACATTATCCTACATGTACGCAAATCTATTGGGCTGTAAGTTTCAAAGTGAACACTAAAATATATCACGAGACAATGACACAAGTTGAAGAGAGCTTTTGATTATATGTTGTTGGTATTTTGTCCTAAGATAAGTTATGATTAAATAGACATTTATGGTCAGGACATATTTGTGGTTGCATGCAAGATAATTATTGCTAGGGGGCAAGGTGACTATTCTGCATGACAATTTGCTGACATACACATAATGGCAAGGCAAAGAGATGACCACTGAACACATTCTTGCTCCCGATAGACCAGGCTCCAGAAGGGGTCGTAGGACACCTGATAGGTCGTTTCGTTGTCTTTTGACTTCTGGATATTTTTTTCTGTAATGATTACTTACTTTAGAAATAAACTAAAGCAGGCCGGCACTTCACGGTTTATCAGAGAGATACATATTTGGGACGCTTTTTTACATTCACCCGAAGCCGTCTGTCAGACAAATGAATTCCCTCTAATTACTGGTCAATTGTACATTTTTCGGCCCATACCACCTTTCATTCAAATTCAATAAAATCTAAATTTTCTATTGTACACACTCCCACGCCAAAAGTCCCATTGGTTTCAAAACCAGTGTAAATATTAATGCGTATTACGATTGCACGAACCACTATATTATGATGCATTTATGTGAAACATGGCAAATACAGTCGCGTAACGTTCGTTTTTCGAGCGCCTACATGGCAATCCCAAATGTTATGCCTTATTGACTTTGATTACCGCATTAAATATCATTTCACTTATATTGTGGGGGAGGAAACCGGGATCTTGGTACGGAGTAAACCCCGACTGTAGGCGAGTATCTGGTCGTGAAAACCACACCATAAAAAGTCGCGCTTGAAACCTTCTGAGCGACTGTTTTGTGGACTGATGAAACCTGATAGGAGTTGTTTGGTCCTCTGGATCAGAAGTGTGTGGCACAGAACATACCTCAGGAGGAACCTTATAGGCATACCAGAAGACTTTTGCTTATACCTACTGTGAAACGCGGCGGGGTTGTGATGCTATGGGGCTGCTTCGCTGATAATTGCACCAGAAAACTCCACCGTGTTGATAGCACGACCATCCTGGCCAAGAACTTTTCTTTTTTTTAAATCGCGCAATTAGTGAAAAATTCCACGCGAGAACTTGATAACACGCGGAAAATAAATATGCATCTTCCTTAGTCATCAGCTGAATTGTTAACTGAATTGTGAACTGCTATCTGAACTGTTTCCATGTTAAATGTGGCGGCTATGGGTGAAATATTTCTCTATATATTGACCAGACAACAGTTGACATAGCAGTTCACAATTCAGTTAACATTGCAGCCGATGACTAGGGAAGGTGGGTATTTCGATACACACTTGTAGACCGTAGCGAGTAATGTTTCTGTGTTAAATATGGAGACTATGGATGAAATATTTCTCTATATATTGACCATGAGACAACAGTTGAGATAGCAGTTCACAATTCAGTTAACTATTCAGTCAATGGCTGGGGAAGGTGGATATTGTTTTTGATATCTATGTGCAACCGTCTTCAAATCTTGCATTTCTTCCAAATATAAAGGCTTTGGATAAAATACTTCTTGATTTATTGAGCAGACAACATTTTTGCACTATTGGCTAGCCCTATCCCAGTTATATATCTTTGTGAGAATTTTAAGTATGTAGGTTCAACATTTAAAGAGATAAAGAGAAAAGCCTATTAGTGTAAATAATGACTGGTCACCTCTGAAGTGTGAACTGCGAACTGCGAGCCAACTTCGCACACCTCGCACATAGAAACGGCGCTTTTCCCTCCACTTTGCCCACTGGTAACAATGGGCGACAGTTTAAGTTGTAATCGTAAGTTCCGACGATGCACATCGGTATGCTTCTGCAGGTTATGGAAAAGCTATAGATTATGGGTGAGTTTGCGAATGATGGTTCAATAATGGATAAGTGTACAAATTGCCATACCACCCTATATACATATATTTATGAACACTAAAACATACGGGCACAGGGAAAATCTTCTTGTCCATGGAGACAAGTTTCTAATTGTGTTAAAGGCACACTTGCCGCCGTAGCCTGTTTAAATTTGCTAAGAAAACCAATTTACATTAGCTTACTACGACTAATACCACTAAACCTAAAACACATAAAACATGTCTAGTTAGCTTTAGAATGTAGAAATGGTGTGAAAAACAAACGAAGAATCGAAGCCTGATTACAACAACAACGATCAGTGTCGGTCAACTTTCATGTTGGATTATCTTCATTTCAGGCCTTTTTATCCGTGGTTAACACTCAAACAACTATCAGCAGGCTTTTTCCAGTCGCTGTTAACCGATCGTCAGTCTGTATTTCTCAGATAAATAGGCCTACGTAAAATTACACTGTGCCGATAGTTTACTCACTCGACTGAAACATAAATGCGCACCTGCAAGCAGTTCGGTTTGTTTACGTTCCGGGCACCTAACAATTCAAATTTTCAAATTCAAATTAAAAATACAAAGTGACGTCCAAACTTTTAAATTTTGGTAAAATTAGAAAGTTCCTAACTTATATTGTCTGGGAAAAATACAGAAAACGGTCTTTCTTTTTTAATGTAAACAATATTCCTGATTTTCACGGCAAGTGTGCCTTTAAAAAGAGGTATATCATTTAGACCTTTATATCCCATCATAAGTTCTTGTAATAAACTAACCCCATGATATCTCATTAGGTCGACGACTCACAGTAGATTGGCCTTAGTATAATTTTCTGGAATACATTGTAATACTATGTCAAGCATATAGGTAGACTGAGATTGAACCCTTTAAGATCATGGGAAAAGAAAGTGAAAATTTTGGTTATATATTAGCCCTAATCCGCCAATGAACGAAAATGCAAAGCCATTAAAAATAACAATAGAATCTGGGATTTCATGGGTAACTATTTTCCATTGCAGAACATTAAATGTGAATTTCCTACTCTCTGTGTGAGTCTTCAAAATACCGAGTGTGGTTATGTTGGCTGTCCTTCTACAGGAGAATGTATGGGGACCGGATTAGTGATAGATCCTTACGTCATCATGCCAAGTAAGTCTCCATGATCATCTGGGTGTAGTTCACATGTGTATGCTGATCCAGTTACAAACGTAACGATCACTGTGTATGCTGGTCCAGTTACACACGTAACTGTCAATGTGTATGCTGGTCCAGTTACAAACGTAACTGTCAATGTGTATGCTGGTCTAGTTATAAACGTAACTGTCAATGTGTATGCTGGTCTAGTTACACACGTAACTATCAATGTGTATGCTGGTCCAGTTACAAACGTAACTGTCAATGTGTATGCTGGTCTAGTTACACACGTAACTGTCAATGTGTATGCTGGTCCAGTTACACACGTAACTATCAATGTGTATGCTGGTCCAGTTACACACGTAACTGTCAATGTGTATGCTGGTCCAGTTACAAACGTAACTGTCAATGTGTATGCTGGTCCAGTTACACACGTAACTATCAATGTGTATGCTGGTCCAGTTACACACGTAACTGTCAATGTGTATGCTGGTCCAGTTACACACGTAACTGTCAATGTGTATGCTGGTCCAGTTACAAACGTAACTGTCAATGTGTATGCTGGTCCAGTTACACACGTAACTGCCAATGTGTATGCTGGTCCAGTTACACACGTAACTATCAATGTGTATGCTGGTCCAGTTACACGCGTAACTGTCAATGTATATGCTGGTCCAGTTACAAACGTAACTGTCAATGTGTATGCTGGTCCAGTTACAAACGTAACTGTCAATGTGTATGCTGGTCCAGTTACAAACGTAACTGTCAATGTGTATGCTGGTCCAGTTACAAACGTAACTGTCAATGTGTATGCTGGTCCAGTTACAAACGTAACGGTCAATGTGTATGCTGGTCCAGTTACAAACGTAACTGTCAATGTGTATGCTGGTCCAGTTACAAACGTAACTGTCAATGTGTATGCTGGTCCAGTTACAAACGTACCGGTCATATGTGTATGCTGGTCCAGTTACAAACGTAACTGTCAATGTGTATGCTGGTCCAGTTACAAACGTAACTGTCAATGTGTATGCTGGTCCAGTTACACACGTAACGATCAATGTGTATGCTGGCCCAGTTACAAACGTAGGGATCGATATGTATGCTGGTCCAGTTACAAACGTAACTGTCAATGTGTATGCTGGTCTAGTTACAAACAGTTACGAAATCTGTCGTCCTTTTTAATGTAAGCCATTTTCTGGTTTTAAGCGGCGAGTGTGTTTAGCTGAGGCAAGGTTAAATGTTTATCATGATTAATTAACGTAAGTTTCATCTCCGTTTCCAGAGCTATGTCCTATCAGGTGCGAAAAGCTCTGTGAATTTGGTTACCTTGACGATGGGATCTGTCCTCGATGTACCTGTGCCCCTGATCCTTGCCAGGTAAGTGTATCCTTCAAAAGTAGTGAAAAGACCGTTTCCTGTGATTTAAGGTTAATGGTTTAATAAGATAAGAAGGTAAAATTACACATATGTGGTAAACCATTAACATGTAAGTTGTCAACTAACAATGCGCTCATGGGCATAACATACGTTGCATATAGATCTTTCCATTTGATTTTCAAAAGACCTGCGAAGAGACTACAATATCAATGGAGACAAATTTTAAAGATTTTTGAATTAATGTGTGCTCGGCTGAGAGTCAAACACCAATAAACGATATTAGACTAAAGATCCTGATTAAACACAAGAAACTCTCTTCAAACTTGGGTTCCATACTAATGAGAAATGATTAAGGTATCAACACGAAGTATATGGTGTTGTTCACAAACAAGTTACTTCGTGGTGATGCCTTAATCATTTCTCATTGGTTATGTTGATTATTGACTGACTAAAGAACATGCTGTGAGACCCATGTTTTACTACATGACTATCGATTACGAAGATGGCAAGGTTACGTCGGGCGTACATCAGTGCTAAAACTTTAGTAACTTGCGCCCTGAACGCCAATGGTCCATGTTGTAGGTCTGTGAGCAAATTTACGCTAGCTTTGTAAGACAGACCCCTGAAGATGTTATAATAAATGGCAAGTCATCATGAAAGTATCAATATTTGTGTATTACGATTCAATAGACATTCTATGAGAATACCTCTCGTAGATAAACTGCATAGTCACTGCTTGAGGAAAATCGGACTTCATATCTGTTGATGTTCGAGACGTACATGTATATGAACTTTTGGTAGATATCAACGTTCATAAAGCTATAGGACCTGACAATATATCCGGACCTGTCCTTAAGGAATGTGCCGGTGAATTGTGTATACCTGTTGCACTACTTTTTAACAAATCTTTGTCTTCAAGTTTGTTTCCATCACAATTTAAAGAAGCAAATGTAGTCCCTGTCTTTAAGTCTGGTGATACAAGCGATGTGAGTAATCACAGGCCTGTCTCACTTCTTCCATTAATTGGTAAACTGTTGGAAAAGTCCGTACAAAAATTGTTATATTCACATGTCCAACAATATATAACCATATCTCAGCACGGCTTTCTCGCCAAAAAGTCAACTCAAACGAATTTAGCTCATTTTACTAATTTTATTGCTGAATCGATTAACAACAATGGTCAGGTGGACGCAGTCTACACGGATTTCAGTAAAGCCTTTGATAAAGTTAGTCATAAACTTCTCATTTCCAAACTAGAAAAATATGGATTTAATGCACTTGTACTTAACTGGTTAAGATCTTACCTGACTTTAACAGGCAGCAGAGAGCTGTCATAGACGGCTGCTGTTCTTCATGGCAAAATGTTACCTCAGGTGTCCCACAAGGCTCTATATTAGGACCTTTGTTATTCAACATTTATGTCAATGATATACCCAATATTTGTAGGTCTTCTAACATTTCTATGTATGCAGATGATGCTAAAATATTTAGAGTCATCAAAGTGATCGACGATTGTCTTTATCTACAGAGCGACATCACTCTGCTTTGTATGTGGTGTCGGATGTGGAAACTGGTACTCAATACCCAAAAATGTTTTGTTATATCTTTTACAAATAAGAAAAGACCGTTGTATTTTGATTATGTTGTAAATAACTGTGTTCTGGAAAGAGTTTTTAAAATCAAAGACCTGGGTATTTTACTCTCTCATAATCTAAATTATAAACAGCATATCTCCAATATAGTTAATCGAGCATGTCGTATGCTTGGGTTCATTAAGTGTATTTGTAATAATTTTTTCTCTGTTGAGTCCCTAAAATATTTTTATATAGCCCACGTAAGGAGTATCCTGGAATAGGCCTCAGTTATTTGGTGCCCATGGCAAAAACAATATATCAATATGATAGAAAGAGTGCAGATAAAAACTCTGTTTTACAAAGATGTATGAGGGCCTATAACCAGTTACAGTTAAAGTTGCCCTCCTTGGATATGTTTCATATGTCACAAATGACTTTTAAATTTAGTGTTAAAAATGCTTATTTTTACTCAGACAATTAATTTATTTATATTCAAACTGTCGATGTTCATTGGATTGTATATATTGTAAATATGTATGAATGAGTGTATGTATGGGCCCCGTTAATGGGACTTGCTCCCGTGGGTTACCCTTGAAATAAATAAATATACACAAGGAAAAAAGTGAGGCACCCCATACTGAAATTATTTATTATAAATCTACATTAATGTTAACTGTAATGCCAGTTATGATGATGATAAGAATGATGTTCTATTGGACGATTTTGGCAATTCATGTGCAACAGTGACGCAAAAACTTAATTTAATGCGACATGAAATGTTTTTTATGCAATTACGCAAATTCAGTATGCTTCCCCTTCAATGTTTTGTACTTACGGCCGGTTTTGTGCAACGTGGACTCATCTTCTGTGAACATGGCACGCAGGAGGATATCAGAGGGGCAAAAATGGCAAATTTTTGGTATGTACTCCGCAGGGATGTCGAAAAAAGTTATCGCGCGTCAATTAGGCTACCATTATACAGGTATAAGCCGATTTGTGAGAAAAAAAGTGAGACTGGTGCTGTGAAGGACCGGTCACGCTCAGGTCGACCACCCGTAACATCGCAGCGTGAAGATAGGGCACTGATCCGACTGGTACGACGTCATATATTTGCATCAAGTCCATCTTTGAAGTGGCAATGGCTACCCAACCGACGTCTGTGCTCAAGTACCGTGAGAAACCTGTACAAAATCTGCAGGAATCGGAAGCCGCATTACAACGGTATTGGCGGCAGTTACCCCTTTAACAGATCAGACGTCTCACTGGAGGGATGAGACGCAGGTTGGAAGCTGTAATTCAGACTAATGAAGGCTTCTGCTCTAGGGATGTGTTCTTCACACTCAAAGTGACCTTTTTACTTCTATATGTTCGCCCTGTAGCCAGATGGACTCGGAAGTTTCATTCTTACAAGCATCCTTTTATTTTGTTAAAATACAAAATACACTTTTGATTTGGCTTTTGAATCAGTTGTCATTATTGACAATGAAACAAAACCTAAACGTGAAGGCAAATGCGACACCAACTTAATTTATTTACTAATTCAGTAATTTCCCTGATGATGATTGCAGCTTGCTTTCGAAACACTATAAAAATTTCATCGTATGAAAATTTAAATATACATGTTCTAATGGGCTTAGTTTAAGCTCTACGTGTATAAGAGAATCTAACAAGCGAACCGTTCCCAACAGGGCCGGGTAGCTCGGTTGGTAGAGCGGTGGGACGGTAACCCTAAGTCGTGAGTTCGATTCTCCCCTGGCCCGGAATTTTTTCCGGGTCAATTAGTGTCGGTAATTTACTAATTCAACTTAATTTAGCTATATGGCCATAGATATGTAAACATTTAAATGTTCATGTGTTTTAGATCTAATACTACAATAACGTATATTCTATAAAAGGCACTAAAATGCTTATTCTTTGTATCTCTCAAGTATTCTAGCCGGTAGTTTCAAAATTTAGTTTTAACGGAAAATATCCACATTTGACAGCTGATGACACAAGTTTTTATCATCTTAAAGCATATACTTGATAGCATACTTGAGCAGCTTGAAACTGACGGACTTTTCACATAAAACTACCCCATTTTCTCATAAACCTGAAATTCAAAAATATATGTTAATCACATTTTCTTATAAACCTAACACACAGAAAATCCCAATCCTATTTTCTCATAAATCTACCACAAAAAATATATTCTAATCGCATTTGCTCATAAGTTTACCAAACAAAAAAAAATTATAATTGCATCTTATCATTTTTTTCTCATTTTATCATAAATATGTCACACAAAAATAAAATCTTATCCCATTTTCTCATAAACCTACCACACAAAAATAGATTATAATCGCATCTTATCATTAACCTACAACATAAAAAATAAATTCTTATCCCATTTTCCCCAAAACCTACAAAATAAAAAATAAATTCTAATCCCATTTTCTCATAAACCTACCACCCACACAAAAATAAATTCTTATCCCATTTTCTCATAAACCTGTCACACAGAAATAATTCTTGTCCCATTTTCTCATATACCTGTAACCCAAAAATAAATTCTTATCCCATTTTCTCATAAACCTGTCGCACAAAAATAAATTCTAATCGCGTTTTCGCTTAAACCTGTCACCCAAAAATAAATTCTTGTCCCATTTTCTCATATACTTGTCACCCAAAAATAAATTCTTATCCCATTTTCTCATAAACCTGTCGCACACAAATAAATTCTAATCACGTTTTAGCTTAAACCTGTCTCCCAAAAATAAATTCTTATCCCATTTTCTCATAAACCTGTCACACAGAAATAAATTCTTGTCCTTTTTCCCTAAACCTACCACACAAAAATAAATTTTAATCCTATTTTCTCATAATCTACCACACAAATAAAGTTCGAAAATAAATATGAATTAAATAGTACAGCAAATTATATTGTGCATTTGCTAGCTAGAAGCATGATTGTAAGGAAAAAAAATAACCGAGGGGCATGGCCGATGACCTAGTCATGGAATCTCAGTAGACAATTAATTTTCCATTTGCCATAGTTTAACGTTTGGCTCTGTCACTCGGTTAGAAACATTTGTCCAACTAAAAGCCCTGGTGGAAACTCGAGGCTACCTTAGACAAGCCTGCAGTTCAAATCTTGACAGACCAATAAGGGAGAAATCTCAAGATTTTTGCTTCCGAAGGGGACAGGGGTGCAGACGACACGTTGTTGTAATGGACCAAATCATCCCCGTCAGTCAGCTCAATCCGCCACTTTTATTCAATCTTCACCTTTCATATATTTTTAGGCAAACTACTACTTCATTGAGTCACATCAAAGTATTCCTAGCTTATGAGAAGTCCCACTAAAGAATGCCCAAAGATATCGATCGAAATCTAGGAATTTAATTCCCCAAAAATGGGCTAATCCTTATTGTCCACTGTGACCACATGGCACAAACCAATTTGATAATGGAGAATAAACATGATAAAAATTCTTGAAGGTTCTGTCAGATAATAGTAAATAATACAGATGTCACATTAGTTTTCGTATGCCTTTTAATGTCAAAATAGCTGTCTTATGAACAAGATATAATTTTCAAAAGCTATTTTTTTATTCACCCTGCAGAATAAAAAATGTGAAGGGTCGGCCGTTTGTGTAGTGATGAAAACTGACAGCTGCAGCTATGATGGATGCCCGGATGTTGGCGAGTGCAAGGGGACAGGTTTAATAGTCAACCCGGTACCTGCAGGTATGTATATCTTAATCACCTGTAACCAAATCTGTGAATATCTTTATATTCATGTATTTTTATACGTTAATCTTTTTGATGAACAATAAAATTGTCTAGACTAAAATAGCCATCCACCAGACAAGTTTCCAATTGTGTTAAAATGGGGTATGACCTTTATACCCAATCGTCAGTTCTAATGAGCCAAATTTCAGAATATTTCTTTGGGTTGAAAATAGACAGTAGTTTGTCTTTAGTCCGCAGAATCACCTTTAATATATTGACAAGGTAGAACGGACCTTCAGGTATGACAAGATGTCACGTGAACAGAGATTAAGCAAAATATTATCATCAGAGAAAAAAGTGAAAATATGTATATATCCGACATCAATCGTCTTCACTCTGTATCACCACCCGTTTAACCATATCAATCGTCTTCACTCTGTATCACCTCCCGTTTAACCATATCAATCGTCTTCACTCTATATATCACCTCCCGTTTAACCACATCAATCGTCTTCACTCTATATATCACCTCCCGTTTAACCACATCAATCGTCTTCACTCTATATATCACCTCCCGTTTAACCACATCAATCGTCTTCACTCTATATATCACCTCCCGTTTAACCACATCAATCGTCTTCACTCTATATATCACCTCCCGTTTAACAACATCAATCGTCTTCACTCTATATATCACCTCCCGTTAATCCATATCCATCGTCTTCACTCTATATCACCTCCCGTTTAACCATATCAATCGTCTTCACTCTATATATCACCTCCCGTTTAACCACATCAATCGTCTTCACTCTATATATCACCTCCCGTTAATCCATATCCATCGTCTTCACTCTATATCACCTCCCGTTTAACCATATCAATCGTCTTCACTCTATATATCACCTCCCGTTTAACCACATCAATCGTCTTCACTCTGTATCACCTCCCGTTTAACCACATCAATCGTCTTCACTCTATATATCACCTCCCGTTTAACCATATCAATCGTCTTCACTCTATATATCACCTCCCGTTTAACCATATCAACCGTTTTCACTCTATATCACCTCCCGTTTAACCACATCAATCGTCTTCACTCTATATATCACCTCCCGTTTAACCATATCAATCGTCTTCACTCTATATATCACCTCCCGTTTAACCATATCAATCGTCTTCACTCTATATATCACCTCCCGTTTAACCATATCAATCGTCTTCACTCTGTATCACCTCCCGTTTAACCATATCAATCGTCTTCACTCTATATATCACCTCCCGTTTAACCACATTAATCGTCTTCACTCTGTATCACCTTCCGTTTAACCATATCAATCGTCTTCACTCTATATATCACCTCCCGTTTAACAACATCAATCGTCTTCACTCTATATCACCTCCCGTTTAACCATATCAACCGTCTTCACTCTATATCACCTCCCGTTTAACCATATCAATCGTCTTCACTCTATATATCACCTCCCGTTTAACCATATCAATCGTCTTCACTCTATATCACCTCCCGTTTAACCATATCAACCGTCTTCACTCTATATCACCTCCCGTTTAACCATATCAATCGTCTTCACTCTATATATCACCTCCCGTTTAACCATATCAATCGTCTTCACTCTATATCACCTCCCGTTTAACCATATCAACCGTCTTCACTCTATATCACCTCCCGTTTAACCATATCAACCGTCTTCACTCTATATCACCTCCTGTTTAACCACATCAATCGTCTTCACTCTGTATCACCCCACGTTTAACCACAGCAATCGTCTTCACTCTATATCAGCTCCCGTTTAACCACATCAATCGTCTTCACTCTGTATCACCACCCGTTTAACCACATCAATCGTCTTCACTCTATATCACCTCCCGTTTAACCATATCAATCGTCTTCACTCTATATATCACCTCCCGTTTAACCACATCAATCGTCTTCACTCTGTATCACCCCACGTTTAACCACTGCAATCGTCTTCACTCTATATCAGCTCCCGTTTAACCACATCAATCGTCTTCACTCTGTATCACCACCCGTTTAACCACATCAATCGTCTTCACTCTATATCACCTCCCGTTTAACCATATCAATCGTCTTCACTCTGTATCACCTCTCGTTTAACCATATTAATCTATATTTTTTATCACATATTTGTCAGACGCTCATATTGATATTTGATCTTACAGACCCAAGTCAGCCATGTGAAGCCACAACGAAAAAATCCTGTCAATTTGGATTTAGATTGCAAAATTGTCCTCGAGATAGATGCGCCGCGAATCCTTGTGAGGTGGGTGCTTTTATTTACAAAGGGAATGGTCATCTTATTGTCAGGAATAATTTTCATACAGGTTGTCGAACTGGAGTTAGTGTAACTTATTTTATCACCCTGTTACCACATGTAAGCTTTACACACAGGGGGGAGGTCTGTCTTTTTAGGACTTATTCGCCATGTTATCCATTCTAAAATAATGTTATAATTTCAACACATCATATTTTATCTGCTCTGGCGCTACACACCCAGGGTCAAAACGGAATGACAACAACCCGATGGCTTTAAATAGAACAGCGTTTGAAAGTGATATTTAGTTTTCAATCTTTGTCATTTCTCCCAATATAATGGTGTTGGTCTCAGACTGAATATCCTCACCTGGAAATGCTGTAATCTATGAAACAATTTTAAAATGAATTTAATTCATTTATAGAGAAAAAAGTGTGCTCGAGGAAAAAGATGTGTTGCAGTTTCCCAGAAATGTGCCTTCAATCATGGATGTCCAAAGAAAGCCAGATGTGTGAGAAAACAGGGCAAGATTTAAAAGGACACACCACGGAATTTTATTGTGATACAGTGAATTTCGTTGACCACAAGTCGACTTTCCGCCAAAAAAAAGACATTAAAAGAGTTATTTAGTGAATTCCCTGCTGCTAATGTTTTCTGTCTGACAGTTAATAACAAACAATCAACCGAGAATGCACCTCACTTGCAGCTATAAAGAGTCTGTGCTGCAGATTCCCCCTTTCACAACAAATATGACAAAGGAAATAAATAGAACTCTTTATCCAGTGGTCCATGGGAACTAGGGACGTTAACAATGACCATCTGGACACTCTCATCTTTATAAAAACAACAGGCCAATAGCACACAGTTTAACAATTTTCCATTTGGACGTTCCATGAAAATTAATCAGCATCCAGCCTTTTAAATAACAAATGTGCTTTTTCATGAAAATAAATAAAGATTAAAATATCTAGATCATCTCTTGTATTCAAGGGGGAGTGGAGTCAGATAAAAAAAATAATTTCAGAATGGATTTTTCACTCTATCGCCGTGTGCAGGAGATTTGCCAGGTACTCACCGAATGTCAGGGATTTCCTCCGGGCAATGAGCCCGGTATCCTCACCCAATAAACCTGGCAATACCGCCATAAAAGTGAAATAATCTTGAGTGTAGCGTAAAAGATCTCACCGCGGTTGAAATGTTTCCCTTGTGCGTTTTACATGCGTTTTTCGACTTTCTCTGTAAATCGTTTTACCAGTATCGCAATAAAGAGTTTGTGAACACGCGTCAGGGTGCCGCAACAACTTCTAGTTTCGCCTTAGAAAGAGAAAAAAGCAAAACCTATTATCTTGGCATAATAATGGAGCCAACAACTGATTTCATAAAAACTATAAAAAATAATTTATTTATAATAAAATATGGCAACTGGTTTACATAAATAGCATTCAGTCCATGCAACTTCGCAGCTTTTAACAGCCGAATGAATAGCTACGGGCTGCTGTTACGGATGAGCTGTTATGGGTGGCTGGTTAATTGTTACGGGTGGCTCTTACGGGTGGCCACTAGAACCTCAGGTATAAATCAGATGCATGTATATATTAACATAAGCAGCCTGCTGACTCAATTTGAAACTTGGTAAGAACTCGTCTGGTTAAACCCCTCTTATAAGTGATAACCCATAATAGAATCCTTACGGGTATCTGTTGCGGGTCTTCTTACGGAAATCTCTTATTAAGTTCTCCTATGGGTAATTTACCATAAATAAATTGTAGAGCAAAATATCATTGTCTACATTTAAAATTATAGGTAAAAATCCACAGTCATCAGATTACATCTCTTTATTGCAAGCTACGATTAAATCGGAATTTGTACACACCTGTTATAAGTTGAGGATGGTCAAGCCTGAGTCAGAGTGGGTCCCAGATACTCACTCCTTTTTGACAGACGACACCTCTCTTTTATAGCCTCCCGCTTAACGATTGGAACGTCACAGCGACACCTACCGTCACTCACACGCCATAAATATTCTCCAAACCAGGCCCACTCTTTAATTGTAGCGTTAATTCAATAAATTACTTAGCCTACTTGACTAATACAAACATTAAATGTGACACATGCCTGATTTAACAATAGGGATGTTACAAGATAGACAGTGAACTCCACGTCGCGTTTTAGAGCGCGACGTCGCGTTTTTCTTGCGCGACGCGGTACTCGCCGTCGACCTCCGCGTCGCGTTTGGCAATGTTAAAGATAGGCAGTGAACTCGCGCGTCGAGTTGGAAAGTTCAGGGCTTTATGTCCTTTGCGCATGTGTGGGGACCATTCATTATTGTAGATTAACTATCAAACCATTTGTACCCATTTAATGTGTGTTTATACACCAGATTTCGATGTGACCGTCAGCCAACCTGTCTTTTCATTTTAAATTGAACAATATATCAATAATCATTATCACTCACCGTATGAATTTAGCTCAGTGAATAAATCTGATCGATGATATTTATATACTTTGCTTTTTGTGAACGAACTCTAGAATTAAATTCTCAGTTTTTAAAGATGAAAGTTAATTTGCTTCCAAAATACACAAACAAACGACTTACCATAAAATAGCGGTTTGACAGCTAATTTCTTAATAGCCTACACATTGGAATAGACGTTTGATTATAATTATTGATATATAATAATGAATGGTCCCCACACATGCGCTAAGGACATAAAGCCCTGAACGTTTGAACTCGACGCGCGACGCGGAACGCGACGTCGAGCTCTAACACGAGACGTCGAGTTCACTGCCTATCTTTTAACAATGTCAAACGCGACGCGCGACGCGGAGGTCGACGTCGAGTACCCCGTCGCGTCGCGCGTCGCGTTTGTGTAAGTCGACGCGCGACGGAGAAATGGCCCAAATAGAACACCATACAAGAAGGTAATACAAAATGAACTCAATAAACATTTCTTGCAAAATGGTAAATACAGTAGCAGTATGAGGGAAATTAATTACGTTACATAGGTTTATAGAGAGCAGGAAATATAGCATGAAATTAATAGGTTAAAAATACAACAAGAATTTTCATTTAGAGAAAAACACAGCTTTTTTAAAACATCATATGAATTACATCTACTCTAGGAAAAACTAAACATTGAAATAGATCTCAAATAAACTGGGCGTGATTTTCTTCGACATACAGAATCTCTCGTCTCAAAACCAAGTTTCCACTTACTTGTGCAAAATGCTGTTAAAGACTGGAGATGTCAAAATTACACCCACGGCACTAAAGGCGCGGTCACACTACAAGTCGTTCGTGATTACTTCGAACTTGTTCGGTATGTGTGAGCGGTCACACTGATCGAAACTAGTTCGAATTCTCGATCGATCGAAACTAGTTTGTGAAGTGGTTTGCGTGAATGCAGAAAGCTGATCGTTGTTTTCATTGGCTAATGAGTATGACCTAGATAAGTCACATGAACTGTTCGTCCAATCAGAAGTTATCAAGCCGATCAACATCGCCAGGCCCAGTGAGCGAATTCGACTCCCTGTTCTCGTGTTAAGATAACACGAGAACACAGTCACGAATGGCAAGTGCGGAGACAAGAACACTGTTCGCGAACAAGATTTCCACTCCCCACCTATCCGGGGTGTGACTGAGGAGTACCAAGAACAAAGATGGCGGCTCGTGATAACGGCGAAGAAAACATATGTTAGTTTTATAATATTTATCAGCCGCCTTGATGAAAGGCGACGAGTGTAGGCCTGTTTTATTAAGTGATAACATCGAATAATATGGGCAAATATTAAAGATACACACTCCCCATTTTCTGCTCAACAATATTAACCTTTTCCTCCGAAAAATCGAGTTGATGTAGGTATATATTATAACGTCACAAAACTAAGGTTTGTTTTAAAATAACAAATATGTAATTATTTATTTCGCTTTCCACTTGTAATTTGGTGTCGGACAATGACTCTTTCTCAGAACAAAGACAAGAATGGCCATTTACCTGACCAACCAACCTATGTGTTTATTTATGAACACTAAAACACACGGGCACAGGGAAAATCTTCTTGTCTAAAATAACCACGGAGACAAGTTTCTAATTGTGTTAAAAAAGAGGTATATCATTTAGACCTTTATACCCCATCATAAATTATTAAAATAAAGTAAACCTATGATATTTCATTAGGTTGACGACTGACAGGAGCTTGGCCTTAGTCAGTAGAATTTTCTGGAACACTTTGTATTACATTGACAATGCTTACGCATCTTAAGCTATAGTAAGAATATCGTCAGACTATATATTATGCCCCCCCCCCATACCCTTTCCCAGAAAACCTAGGTAGAAGGCAGACAGGGGAGTTTAGCCCTGACCAGTATGTCTTTCAAACTCTTGTTCTTTTTATAAGAAATGACTGGCCTTTGGGTCAGAGGTCGAGCAAGTTTACTTTGAAGTAGTTTGTATTCTTCTACTATAATCTTGGCCATAGCGATGCTAGCTTTGTTATACTGAAACACAAATGGTATTATAGTTTTTTCACGACATCTTCCGGGGTCCAAGTTCAAACCCAAAGGATAAATAGTTTGTAATGTTTGAATCCAAAAGCTGTCCCTTTCCAAACGTTTGTGCTTCGTATCTGCAGCGGAAGTGAGACATGGGATTTTCTCAATAGGCATGATTTCAAAATGGTCCTTGACCGAATGACCTTGAGTATTGAAATGTTGTGCCACGGGTACATCATGTTTAAGTCTTATACTAGATAAATGGTTGGCTGCTCTTTGTCGTAGAGAATTCTGAGTTTCTCCGACATACTGTTTGCGACATTTTTTGCACGTGATTACATACACGATATTAGAGGAGTCACAATTAAGATTCTCTGCCATTTGATATTTGTTGCGAGTTTGTTCTCCGAAAAAGGTTCCGCGATCGGGTACGTATATATCGAGTTTGCATCGCGTCTTAAGGCATTTAATTGATGTACCTGAGAGAAATGTTGGACGGTAGTGGTACACTCGTGAAGGGGAGGTAAGCGTATCGGGGGATGAAGGGGGAAACATGATTTGTCTTACTGTGTTAGATTTGATCCTTCGGAGTAATCTAATAGAATACTTCCTAGGGAGGAGAGCTTTAAAAAGAACAGAACAAGCCTGGTTAAAAAAATCTAAAGAACTACAGTTTCTATAGAATCTAAAAATCTGAGATTTAATGACTCCCTTGAAAGTGTGAGTGGGATGGTATGACCCAGCATGTAGCAGCTGATGCGTGTCAGTAGGTTTGAAGAACACTTTGTAATCTAGATACCCAGTAGTATGATATGTATGACCCTTGTAAATAGTTACATCCAAAAAATCCACAGAAGTGTGATCAATAGTAGGCTGTAATTTAATGCTTGAGTCGTGAGAATTAAGAGTATCAATGAAAATATGAAGGTCTTCCAACGTATATTGCCAAATGATAAAAATGTCATCCAGATACCGAAGGTAAATAAAAGGCTGTTGGTGACATTTGTGAAGAATATCACTCTCCCACTCAGCCATAAAAATAGAGGCAAAGTTAGGACTAAAACGTTTCCCCATAGCACACCCTTTTATTTGCTGAAAGATCTCCCCATTGAATTCAAAATCGTTACAGCAATTCTAAAATGTCTTTATCCGGACGACGGTGGTCAGGATATCTTTGGAATGCTGATTTTATGGATTTAAGACCCAAATCTATGCCAATGTTTGTATACATAGACTCCACATCCAGAGTAACCAAAATCACATCTTGTGGGATGGATTTCTCAGACAATTTGGCCAATAAATCATCCGTATTTTTTATAAAGCTAGGATGCCGATTCGCTATAGGTTTTAGATAGTAATCAATTAGCTCTGATAGTCTATAACTTTCACTGCCACAATCTGAGATAATAGGACGCCCAGGGGGCATTGAAGGCTTCGGCTACGTGTTGGTGAAGATATGATGGCCGAGAAGGGACGCCGCTGTTTACTTTCAAATCTTTCTTCAATCTTACTCACAAACACGATAAAAATGCGATGGTAAAGCGATGGTTAATATTTACCATCGCTTTACCATCTCGTTTCCATCGTGTTTGTGATTTTCTTTCAAAACCCATTTCGTAAAGTAAGTTACAGTGATAATCTTCTCGATCCTAACTTCTATCGCAAAATAGGCTACGTATAGAACCAAACTTTATTCAACTGAGAAACACGATGTAAATATTTACCATCGCATTTCCATAGTGTTTCTGAGATCAAAATATGGACGGTTTAGTAAGTAAAACGCAATGAAAAGTTCCCATCGTGTTTTACATAGCAAGTGAGCCAATTTCATATAGTATAACACAAAAATAAATATATTTTTAATCGCGCCTTACATTTCGATTTAGCCTGGTTGAGTATGTATAACGCGATGTCCCTTCTCGGCCATCATATGAAGAGCATCATATTATCAACAGTGACTTGCAGCTGGATAGAAGGAAACTTCTTCCTGTTAATATAGTCCGAATTTTCGCCAGGCATATTCAAAATGCGTATGTGAGTTCCGTCAATTGCACCCACTATACTGTTAAAAGCACACTTGCCGCGAAAATCAGGAATATTGTTTACATTAAAAAACAAAGTCCGTTTTCTGTATTTTTCCCAGACAACATAAGTTAGGAACTTTCTATTTTAACCAAAATTTAAAAGTTTAGACGTCACTTTGTATTTTTAATTTGAATTTGAAAATTTGAATTGTTAGGTGCCCGTAACGTAAATAAACCAAACCGCCCCCCTATTGGTGATTTTATGTTTCAGTCGAGTGAGTGAACTAACGACACTGTCATTTTACGTAGGCCTATTTATCTGAGAAATACAGACTGACGATCGGTTAACAGCGACTAGAAAAGCCTGCTGATAATTATTTGAGTGTAAACCACAGATAAAAAGGCCTGAAATGAGGGTAATCCAACACGAAAGTTGACCGACACTGATCGTTGTTGTTGTAATCAGGCTTCGAATCTTCGTTTGTTTTTCACCCCATTTCTACATTCTAAAGCTAACTAGACATGTTTTATGTGTCCTATGTTTAAGATTAGTTGTATTAGTCGTAGTAAGCTCATGTAAATTGGTTTTCTTAGCAAATTTAAACAGGCTACGGCGGCAAGTGGGCCTTTAAATCCAGAGATTTCTTGGAAGCTACCAGCGATCTCTCTCTCATCTAATAAAAGATTTTCTTTTCCCGCAAAACGAATGTGATACATTTCTTATGATTTTGTGAACAGTGCTTTCCGACATACCAAAGAGAATGGCCAACTCTCGCATTGAGTCTTGGTTTGCCATATACCTACCAAAGAAAAGTTGTTTTGAAGGGGATATTGCTTCCAAATTTCCACCGGGAGCTTTTGTTAATAGATCATCGTGTACGATCTGGAGAATGTATTCAAATGTCCCAGTTGAAAGATGTCGCGAAAATTCAACTCCTGACATGGAGGAAACAACGTTTTCATCATAACCCATTACACGACTACGCTTAGATTTATGTAGTAGAAAGACTGCCATAACAATAACAGTTTCCTCGTTGCGCTCTTCGTCGTCAAAGAGCATATTTAAACACACCATCTCTTGAAGAGCCATATCAAAATAAATCACACATTAAACAAGTGAATAAACAAATAAATAAGTAAATAAGTGAGTAAACACTTTCCTGTTCGCATCAACAGAACATTGCACTCGGGTAACACGAGAACAGCGAATACGTTCGAGTCAAGTGAACATTGTACTCGGGTAACACGGGAACAATCAACGTGTTCGAGACAGCCGACACGAGAACATTGCGCTCGGGTAACACGAGAACAGGGAGTCGAATTCGCCCAGTGTGACCGCAAAGTTCTTCGAAGCGATCAGGTTTCATCAAAACCGTTTAAAGTAAACTAGATTGGCTTTAGTGTGACCGCGGCTTTTTTTATAGGGCTCCGTAGGCCTACATATATCCGCTTGAGGGCCGAACAAAAGTGTCTCCGTTACAATGTAAGGTATGAGCTGCCGTTTATGACAATATTGTATATATGCTAGGAATAACTTTTCTTGTGATACCGGTATATATATTTTGGGGCTTGAAATATAATTTATTTCTAAAAATATTTTTTTTTCCGGTAAAATTCTTTTCTTTCTGAAATTTACCACTTTCATTCAGACAAAGATTATATATTATTATATATAAAATTATTGAATATAAAAAAATCCGTGTCGTTTATATAAATATAAAACTTTTTTTCTTTTTAGAGAAATACGTTTAAAGTAAGTGAGAAAATACGCTTAAAGGCACACTTGCCGCGAAAATCAGGAATATTGTTTACATTAAAAAAGAAAGACCGTATTCTGTATTTTTCCCAGACAATATAAGTTAGGAACTTTCTATTTTTACCAAAATTTAAAAGTTTGGACGTCACTTTGTATTTTGAATTTGAATTTGAAAATTTGAATTGTTACGTACCCGGAACGTAAACAAACCGATCTGCCCCCTATTGGCGATTTTATGTTTCAGTTGAGTGAGTGAACTAACGGCACAGTGTAATTTTACGTAGGCCTATTTATCTGAGAAATACAGACTGACTATCGGTTAACAGCGACTGGAAAAGCCTGCTGATGATTGTTTGAGTGTAAACCACGGATAAAAAGGCCTGAAAGGAGGGTAATCCAACACGAAAGTTGACCGACACTGATCGTTGTTGTTGTAATCAGGCTTCGATTCTTCGTTTGTTTTTCACACCATTTTTACAGTCTAAAGCTAACTAGACATGTTTTATGTGTCCTATGTTTAAGTTTAGTGGTAATAGTCGTAGTAAGCTCATGTAAATTGGTTTTCTTAGCAAATTTAAACAGGCTACGGCGGCAAGTGTGCCTTTAAAGAAAGTCTAGTGTGCGCAAGTCAAGCTTCCCTAAAGATCTAAAGTTTCATATTCTACTGGCCGTGCTGTAATACCTTGTCTCTAAATATTTATTGTATCGCGATTAAGCGTCAAATTTGCAACTATCTGTGGTATTAACTGCATTTTTTGCACAGATGTAGTTGTTTTGGGCGCTTGTTTGAGTGCAGAAAATCCGTGCGTCTGTCACTGGCCCGGAAGTAATATCCGATTGGACTTGTCGAGATTGAGACACCGTGAAACGTCTCCCTTTATACTACTTCACTTTAGTAAAGGTCTTACTCCGTTATTTATAATTTCCGACATTTATTGGTCGTCATGGTGGCCGAGGGTTGCCAATTAATAAAACACTTATTCTTTAAATAAAAAAGCAAATAAAAAAAAAGTGAAAAAAAAAAATAAAAAAAATAGTTAACAGTACGGAAGCCCTGGAGGCTCATTTTATATATTTTTTTTTCTCTTCTGACTTCCGACTTCTGACTTCAATGTTTCTGTATTCAACATGGCGGACGTGATCTGGAGTGAGGTGAGCACGGTTGGAATTAATGTATTTTCAGAGAGCAAGAGCAGTATTTCAAATGATTTCACACATAGGATGCTTACTTTTGGATCATTTATAATTGTAAAATAATTGAATTCTTTAAGCGAGCTCCCCTGAATCCCAATCAAACGTGTCGTTTCTTCTCAGGTCCTCGTAAAGATAGTTGTTGTTATCGAGCTAAGAATGGTAAATAACATGACCTGTAGCAAACCCCTGGTTTTCACGTTCAATTTCTAATTTTGTTGTCGGAGCCCTCCGGCTAGGGCAACATGACTTTTCTATCAGCTTACTAACGGGGAACGTTATAAGAATGTATTTTGGGGAACGTTAAGAATGTCTAATAGGGTAGTCTGTTGTCGAGAGGTATAGGCTTTTGGGTGATATCTTTCTGTCAGTTCATAAATTTGGTCGATCGGAGTGGTGTTAAGCTCAATTGTGATTTTCGAGTCCCGACTTCTGAGTTCTGACTTCCGACTTCTGACTTCCGAGTTCTGACTTCCGACTTCTGACTTCCGAGTTCTGACTTCCGACTTATTAAACATACACCTTCATTCAAAGGTGGCTATTTATATAGACTTTCCGAGGCAAATCAATTCCCAATATAGTCGGTTACAGCTGGTTAAAACAAATAAGTCACAATGCGTTCATGTAACATAGGCCTATTAAACATAGCATAAATAGTCTTTTATAGATATTTCCAACCGTTTTTTTTTTGTGGATTGTGGGTATGAAATTTTAACTGTGTTTTTGTTTTACAGGTGTAAATTATCTGACCATAAGTGTTAATGCCATGGATACCTTGCCGTCGGGAACTGTTACAAGGACACAAGCTTATCTCCCATGTCTTAACGACAACTTACTAAGTCCGAATGAGTTAATCGAACAATATTTCAGGAATGGTTTTTCCAACTTGGAGATCCTAGCAGCGATAACATTTGTCCATGGATATACAATAAGTCTCAGTCACCTTAAAAGGAAACTGAGAGAAATGGGATTAAGAAGACGCATGAGGAGGGATAGCATCAGTCTTGAAGATGAAGCGGTCGCCGTTATAACTGAAATGCAGCATAGCGGTAGTTGTTTGGGACACCGAGCCATTTGGCGCCGATTGAGCATTGACCATGGTATACGATATCCTAGAAACAAGATTTTGGAAATTATGCGCTTGGTGGACCCAGATGGTGTTGTTCTGAGGAAAAGAAATCGGTTAAAGAGGAGGAAGTACGTCTGTCCAGGACCAAATGCAGTGTGGCATGTGGATGGTTACGACAAACTTAAACCATTTGGTTTCTGCATCCATGGATGCATTGATGGATTTAGCCGGCGTGTGCTTTGGCTACGGGTCGGTCAAAGTAACAATAATCCAACAATTATATCCACCTACTACCTCGAAACGCTCCGGGATACTGGACTTGCTCCATCAAAGCTTAGATGCGATTTAGGAACAGAAAACTCGGGGTTGAAAATTCTCCAACCATTTTTTAATTGTAATGAAACTGACCCAGAAGCTTGTTTAAACAGTTTTGTGCTGGGAAAGAGTACTTCAAATCAACGCATTGAAGCGTTTTGGTCAATTCTACGAAAACAAAGTTTAAACTGGTGGATAAACTTGTTTAAAGACATGAGATCCACTGACATTTTTCTCGATGCTAACCCTATACATAGGGAGTGTTTAAAATTTTGTTTCATGAATGTGCTACAGCTTGAACTGGACCGAATTTCTAGACACTGGAATTTGCACATGATACGGAAAAACAGAAACGCAGAGCTGCCATCCGGAAAACCCGATGTTATGTATTTCATGCCACAGTTATATGGCACAGAAAACTGTGGAACAAGCATTGACACAGAAGATGTGTTAATCTGTCTCGAACTGTATGGAGCCCCGCAACAGCTTTTACAACCTTGCTGCCATCAATTTGTAGAGTTAGCTTATTTACTACATCCAAATTTGAAAATTCCCAATTCTGTTGAGGAAGCGCTAGATTTATTTTTGAAGCTGACCGATGCTGTTAAGAACAGTTAAACAGTTAACATGATGGAGGCCTATATTTCAGTTGTCACTGACTTTTCAGCTGTTTTGGTTTTTACTTTAAAATAATTCTTTCATAAAGCAAATTTTGAAAAGTGATAAAGACTCGTTTAAAAACTCGACGGGCCTCCGGTAGATGAAAAGTGATAAAGACTCGTTTAAAAACTCTACGGGCCTCCGGTGGATGAAAAGTGATAAAGACTCGTTTAAAAACTCGACGGGCCTCCGGTGGATGAAAAGTGATAAAGACTCGTTTAAAAACTCGACGGGCCTCCGGTGGATGAAAAGTGATAAAGACTCGTTTAAAAACTCGACGGGCTTCCGGTCGATGAAAAGTGATAAAGACTCGTTTAAAAACTCGACGGGCCTCCGGTTGATTTAAATTTGACATTAAAATGTAAATTAGATTCCTTTGGTAAATCATTTTTTGTAATATAACAAACAAACAACACAACAAATATCAAAATAAAAACTCGAAATTTAATGTTATTATATTATCTTTCTCGTGACAATGCTATGCTTTGAGCATGCGATTGAACTAAAGAATTTGACAATAAAACCTGAAACATTTAAACTTTGTTAACGAATAAAATTCAAATAATAAAGAATAGCACCAAATCATCCTGCTTGGTTGTTTCTGTGCGAACAAAATAAATCTATACAAAAATAAAAAACAATAACAGTATAGAACTCAATATTCGCAACTCAAATTTAGCCTATGAAATCTTATAAAAGCTGGAACGATAACAGGAAAACAGCACACTGAGACTGACAAGAAATAGTTCAAGATATTATTAAAAAGTATCACGACGAGCACTTGAATTATTACCTTACCTAACTTTTAGGCTGGTAGCCCACTTACGTTGACCCACTGGGGCCCTATTCTGATGAACCGAAGCTGGGCCATTGGGTGCTCAAACGTAATTTTGTACAGCTTCTCAGCAGCTCCCGGCATCCGACGTTAACAAAAAAGTATTGCCAAAGCTGCATGGGTGGGTCAGTTGGCTCAGTCGTATAGTATAAATCTCTCTAACACCCATGAAATTCGGAGCCACGTCTCATCAACGTTTATGCACGTCACTGTTAGGCCAACATTACATGGGCTAAACCAAATTGCGTTCAGACAACGTCTGGCCCCAGCAGCACTGGTTAAACGAATGCACTGTTTAAATAGAGTTTTAAACATTTCTTAGCACTGGTTATGTTGAGCAACGCTGGTACAACCTCGATAATGCCAGGTAAGCTGATAATTCAGGTGTTCTTTAATGGTTCGCTGATTGCAATACTTAAATATAAATTGTTGAGAATTTAAACATTGATAATCAACACATGCCTTACAGATATTTTTCGAATGATGGAGTAGTTTTGTAGCGTTATGTTTTGTTTAAATGTTTAATTTCGTAAACATGAAAGACCGGTCTGCAATTGGGGCTACGTGTATTAAGAAATCAAAGATTTGAAATAACAGCTGAAAAATCGTCTTAATGTAACTTTAAGACTGAAGGTAAAAACTGACTGATATAGTAAAGACAAAAACAAACGAGCCAATGATCTCTGCCAAGTGATTGCATACACCACTCAAAAACATCTGAATGCATAACTGCTGCAAAGACCTGGGAAAATGTCGAAAAAGATTTATTTCAACAAAGAGCACGTGTTTCTGTATCATTCTAAGAAAGAAGAAGTTATGAACTGCCCTTTGGTGTCAAAAGCTCTTAACTTCTAATTGAAAATAAAACCTGGTGACAAAAGTTCTGAGTTTTGGGCAAAGTTCATAACTTAAGTTTTGAGAAAAATACATAAACAGGTGGGTTTTGTTTTGTTAATGTTATCGACATTTTGGCGACGAGTGTCTCTTAAAGATACTATTTTACTTCACCCAAGGCCAAATGGCAGCCTAATACCCCAAACAAGCAGTAACGCGGAAAATGTTATCAATACAGTGAATATCGCTTTCAAAAATAGTCTAATAAATGAATTATAAAAGGCAGCTAATTCAGCTATCAATAAACTAAAGTATAACCGTAAATGGAAACCTGAACAGAAAGGTGAACAAAAACTTTAACAGGGTAAAACTTTCACATTTCCAAACCCGCTTGCAGTATCAGTTTTGGTTGTATCTAATTTACATGTGACTGCCCTGGAAAATTCTGGACATTCGTGAGCATATTAAAGGCCGATGATCTATCATCTGGCGGGTACTTTAAACCTGACCCAAGAAGGTCGCACACAGATGCATCGTAGCCAGGTTTGTTGATAAGCACCTGGTAAGCCGACGGAACTTCCTTGTTGTGCATCTTATGTTTGATTTGGGCAATATCTGTGGATTCTAATGTTATATCTACAGACCAAATAGACTCTTCTGCAAATAATTCTGTAAGAGTACAAGCCATGCTCCAAACGTCAGATGCCTTACATGATTCCTCCGTTTTTAGCAACACCTCCGGAGCTTGGTACATAGGGGTTCCAGGTGAAAGATTTCCACCGGTGCATACTTGACTTTCAATACCTTTAACCCGACTTACTCCAAAATCACAGAGTTTTGCGGTTAAAGATTGTCTGTGCACGATAATGTTTTCTGGTTTTATATCGGTGTGAATAACTGGAGGTCGTAGATGATGTAAGTAAGCTACAGCTTTAAGTATATCTTCTGTGATGACAATCTTTTGTGGAAATGTAAGGACCAAGTCCGCACCCTTGGTGTCTTCAGCACATCCGAACAAAATTTCATCTAAATTTGGGCCATTTACATATTCTGATAAGATGTATACGTGTGACTTCTCGATCGCGTACGCCATTAAAAGCGCAATATTAGGATGACGTACGCGACCTTGTAGCTCTCCATGGACGACATTTCTTAACACCTTCATCCTCTTTACTCGAATTTCCTTTACCGCTACCAGGGTGCCAATCCACGCTGCTCTAAACACGTTGCCAAACGACCCCGTCCCTGTTTCTACTGCGTCGGCAAAGGATACGTCTTTTTTGTCAATGAATGGTATGGCAACATTGACTCTATGTGCTTCATGCGGGGGATTAATAGCAGCACTGTTAAGGTGGGCGGCATTCATAGTGGAAGAAACGCTTCTGCCCAGGCCTTGGGCTGTTTTCCCGGTTGATGGTGGTGAAGTGCTGCCAGAGTCCTCTTTTATGTCATTGATGTTGGCAGATTCTTCTGGTGATGGATATGAAGTATCATCCACAGTAACGGTTTCTTGACAGACATTTACAGAGTCACCAAATGTAACGCACACTCCGTATGTACCTGGCTCTTTAACCTCTAATAAAGGCAGATCTGGGCTTGTAACATATTCAAGTCCGTTTTTAAACCAGGTATACTGACAAGCAACCACCCCAAGGATAACAATATCGCTTTGCTCCTCCGTTCCACTAACTTCACCAGGCCCATGGAGGATGATTTGCTCTTGGTCTGATGAGGAGGGAAATTTGAACTTGATTGAACCATCCTCTTTGTAATCATAGTGCAGTAATTGTTTTCCTCCTTTCTCGATTGAAAGTACCTTGTATCCATTCAAAAGGGGGTTATAATCCCCGTCGTGTACTTCAGAAGAAAAACACATTTCCCTGCATTGTGACCAACTGTGACAACTTATTCGAGTGATCACTTCTGAAAATGAGCTTTCTGTTTGTGCCAGGTATTTGATCTGCAAATTTCCAGGTGACTTAGAATTGAGAACTCTCAATCTTTTATTATAACTTTCCTTTCTTGGTGAACTTGAACAAAGCTCCTCCAACATTGTCTGGGCGGAAATCTCTGTCTCATTGTCTGGGTTGAATTCAAACGCACACTGAGATGAAGTGGTTTCTTTTTGGGTTGTATGTTTGTCAACTTTTACCTGCGTCAGAATGTAAACGTGAGTTTTTGAAGAAAAAAGTCCATAGGAATGAAGGTATTCCTGAAATGTACAGGGTTGTCCCTCAGTATCTTTAAACTCATCTATAAAACGCCCAGAAAAATTTCCGAGTGATAGTTCTAAATTTTCAAGTGATCCCAATTGGTTTTTCCCTTCAGGGAAAAAAAGTTTAAGTCCAAGCTGTGTGATGCCGGAGACTGACTGTGGCTGATCTACAGGATACTCAATACAACGTACACCACCTCCGTCTTTAAACCGGACCATTTTAAATGGCTTGTCCACCCCCTCGCTGTGCCTCCAGCCTATATAGAGTTTGTGAACTTTGTGCCTTCCATGAGATTTCGGTCTTTTCTGTTTTGATGCCATCATCCCATTTATATTACTTATCAGGGACTGTATCCTATCTTTTCGTTTTGTTGAGTCATAGTTATCTGAAATGTAAACATATGATTTAGAAAGGGATATTTATTTTATTTTTATGTGTACACATTTTATTCAGAAAAGGCATACAATTCTTTAATAAATGAGTTGCGTTTCAATCATCGTCATTTTGAAAGTGGAGAGACCTTGTTTAGTTCTTGTTGCCAGAAGAACATTTCCTGCAATAAAGGCAGCCTGGTTATGGGTTGAGGCCGTTTTTCCAAGTAGAGTGTAATATTTGGCGAATCACAAATATAATCTTAATTTGAACGAGAACACCTATCTTATGATTTTCATGAAATTTAGACGTCAGCATCGTCTTAATTTCGTTGTCACAGCTAAAATGGTACTGAATGTGAGGAAAATCATGTTAAGTCACTCTGGTGGCTCTAAGGTTTATTTTGTTTACCTGAGCAGCGTTGGGTGCCCAATCTAAGCAGCTTTCCACCAATTTTCACCAATTGGAAAATTTTCAAAGCTGCCATATAAGTGAAGTAATCTTGAGTGCGGCGTAAAACACCGAACAATCAATCAATCAATAGTGAGATGATGCTCTCCACCACTGTTTTGGGTACGCCCCTTTGTGTTAAGTAGACCCTATGGTAAAATACAGACCGCTTATTGTTTATTTGAACGATCAGCCGATAATATTAGTTACAATGTTTGTTCGAGGGGGGATACGGAAATATACGGGGTCAGTAAACGAATATTACTGTTTATACTGTTTATTGACCCCATATATTTCCGTATCCCCCTCGAACAAACCCTTGTAACGAATTTATCCCACCGAAGACCTAACTTGTGCGATATTCAAGTCTTCTTTCTGAAAATTGGCTTTCATAAAAGGCAGAAAGTGAACTCCGAAAGCTGTTTTCTAATGTGTATGACACGAGCAGACACGACTGGCAAGTGTCTAGACATGACGTCACAAACCATATATGGTAGTCGCCCTGTATGGATCAGCACGGCGACGTAATATGGAAATATACACGGTCTCCACGAGACTGGTTTGAACCAATCAACAGGAAGTATTCAGTGTGAGGTGAGATAAATTTATGGACATACCAGATGCTTGCTGTGTAGTCATGGCATTTTCCATCTTTTGTAGGCCTCTGCTGGTTTGGATCTGCAAAAGGAGACACGCTAAATTTTACTTCCCATTTATTTCAAGACTTCGAAGATTATCCGTGTTTCACATTTTGTCTATGCAGCAGATCTCCTGCATTTCTCCATAATACATGAAATCTTAATTGTGAGTGTAAATTATACTGATCAAGGACGTACAATCTGCGATGTGGAGTCCGTCTTGTTCAGCAAACTCTGAAATACGAAGTAATAAGCTGGAAGCCCGATGCTACAAGTCCGAGGTTAGAAGTGGAACCCTGGGGGCCATTTAATAAAACATATTTAGCCGACTTGTGACAGATAGTCTACTAAGATGTAAGGGTGAACTTCTTTATGAAATAGGCCAGGGGACTTGAGCATGCATTAGATTGCTTATCTGGGATACACCCAGAACTCGGAAGTCAGAACTCGGAAGTCAGAACTCGGAAGTCAGAACTCGGAAGTCAGAACTCGGAAGCCAGAAGTCAGAACTCAGAACTCGGAAGTCGGAAGTCAGAACTGAAAACTTAAATAACGAGCCATCCAGGAGATTTTCAGCAGCCCATTATGCTTACCATATTTGCTTAGAATAGGGCCTACCCCCACCCACACTAGCACGTACACCCGCTCTTTAGAAACAAACTTCAAATTCTCCCCCCTGAAAATCTTTCGAATCGGCCTCTAGAGAAAGTCATTCTATAGCGTCTCTGAGTTACATGTTTATAATTCTATCACTTGTAAGTTACTGACTCATCGACCTGGCACTAAGGACCTATTTAAAGACTGTATGTCTTTAAGATTGTATGGGCCTATAAAGTGTGCAAGGTTTAAATGGGTACCTCCGAATGAATGAGCTAACATTATTATACCTCATTAATATTCATTAGGCTTTACTCCCATTCTATTGGTCAATACGTACCCCGTGACGGGTCAATATTTTCGATGTATGACCTACAGAGGAGTCCGAAACAGATATTTTATATGACGTCATTATACGCGCAGTCTTGAATGGATATACCTGATCACGTGATATCTGTCGTCTGTTTCATGACCCAAACATGGCGCAAAGTTATCGCTTCGCCGAACTATGGGATACAGATCTGCAGATACTCATTACCATAAATTCGGTACCCTCGGCGAGACGCTGCCAAGCTAATGAGTCCGATGCGAGTTAATAACAATAAGCGTAGGCTATAATAACATCAAGCATGCCTATGTTGTTGTTGTTGTGCGGGCACTTCATGAAAATAAAATTTGTCGGCCTGTTACTTTTGATTTAGGACAGGACTTACGTCGATTACCTTCGAAGCATATTCAAACCGTATACAATTATAAATGCAATTTTTAGAGCGCTTATAAGCGTGTTGACCCTACCTCTTTTCCTGACGCACCAGTCGCCATATTTGCACTCACATGCATGGAAAGTTTTAGAACTCTGAAGTCAGAAGTCGGAAGTCAGAAGTGAAAAAAAAAGATAAAATGAGCCTCCAGGGCTTCCGTATAACAGAAAAAAAAAATAGAAAAAAAAAATGTTTACCTACAAACATTTCGAAAAAAAAAATTAGTTTAGAGAAAAAAAATTAGTTTAGAAAAAAAAAATTAGTTCAGAGAAAAAAAAATTAGGAAGAAAAACAAAATGTTGACTAAAATAAAAAAACATTTTGAAAAAAAAAACATTGTTTAGAATAAAAAAATCCTACAGAAAAAACAATTTAGAAAAAAAAAAGCAAAAAAAAAAAAAGAAGAAAGTAAAATGAAAACCAAATGAAAGTAAAAATTTCCACGTGGCCGAGGATTGCCAAAAGCCGAGAGTTGCCAAAACCTTGATTTATCTCCCCTTAGAAGGTGGACGTTGAAAGCTTGACACCAGGGGCGGGTTGTTCTATAATGTTAATCAGGATATTCCCTATTGGCATTGTTACAGGTCCGAGGATAGCCGTATTGGTCCGAGGCCGAAGGCCGAGGGCTAATACGACTGTCCGAGAACTGTCCGAGAAACTGTATAGACACATTCGCAATGAAAGTTGACTATTATTTCCCTATTTTATGTTGGGATAGCATGATATATTGGTCTATCTTAGCCACGTCAAAAGGAGATGGGGAGGGGGTAATAGTTTGGTACCCCGCCCCTAAACTCGTACAGGATAGCTCGATCGTTATTAATAACAAGCTAGCGTGCACGATCGAGTTTAGGTGCAGTGTGTCAGACAATGGGTTATAATTACATGAAACTGGGGAGGGATATCGTGAAAATAAAATGGCGAATCTGCCTGTCTATGGTCAATTTTTCTTTCCAAGATATCATTCACGAGGCATCTCAGTCATATATTAAACTTCTGGGCTGAGTTGTTCAAAGGTACATTAGGTTTAATACAGGTCTTAATGACGTCAACTAACCATGGAATTCAATTGTGACGTTACAAAGTTTAACCAGTATTAAGCCCAATACACCTTTTTATTTATGATCACTTAAACACACGGGCACAGGGAAAACCTTCTTGTCTAAAATAACCATGGAGACAAGTTTCTAATTGTGTTAAAAAGAGGTATAACATTTAGACCTTTGCACCCCATAAATTGTTGTAACAAACCAAACCTATGATATTTCATTAGGTTGACGACTGACAAGAGCTTAGCCTTGGTCAGTAGAATTTCTGGAATCCTTTTGTAACACATTGACAATGGTTACGCATCTTATGGCAAGAACATCGGTGGACTGAGATTGAACCCCATAAATTTAGCTTTCTTCACCCCCCCCCCCCCCCCCTTTAATTGGGACAGACAAAACTATGTAACAAACAACGAACAAAACAAGCATAAACTCCATCTCACAACCAGCAAACTACAAGGTTATAAACTCTATCTTACAACCTACAACCAGCAAACAACAAGGTTATAAACTACATCTCATAACCTACAACCAGCACAAAAAACAAGGTAATAAACTCCATCTCATAACCTTTAAAATTCTAGCAAACAACAAGGTTATAAACTCCATCTCATAACTCATACGGGGCTTACCGGGGCCAATACGAACTAACTAGGCTAATACGAACAAACAAGACCAATACGGAATGGGCCAATACGAGATGTAATAACACATGGCAACGGTTTCATTGCTATCACTTCAAAATCCCAACGCCATTTCCCTTGAAATCACCAACAGAAAAAAATCAATGTACAGTTAAAGAAAAACAAATAGTCAATCTATGTCATTGCATAAATTAAAGATTGCATTAATAATAATCTGTAAAAATAAAAAAATATGTTCCTATGTTTTATGTACAAAAGGGGGACAATTCTTGGTACGCTAGGCATAGCTCACTTTATGTCGTCATCATTACTAAAAAGGAACGATCGTCAGCTACATGAAAAAAAAATAATAATTAACAACAACAAAATAGTCACCCTTCCTTGCGAATGTGTCTATAGAAACACTTTTTTTTAGAAATAGTATAAATATTTTATGAAAAATAACATCGATAGGCATAGCCAATTAATAAAGTTTTCATTAATCAGGATATTCCCTATTGGCATTATCACAGGTTCTCGGACAGTCGTATTAGCCCTCGGCCTTCGGCCTTGGACCAATACGGCTATCCTCGGACCTGTAACAATGCCAATAGGGAATATCCTGATTAAAAACATTATATTATAGAACAATCCGCCCCTGGTGTCAAGCTTTCAACGTCCACCTTCTAAGGGGAGATAAATCAAGGTTTTGGCAACTCTCGGCTTTTGGCAATGCTCGGCCACGTGGAAATTTTTATTTCATTTCGTTTTCATTTTACTTTTTATTTTTACAGCAATTTTTTTTTCTGAGAATTTTTTTTTGTAAACAATGTTTTTTTTGTAAGCCATTTTTTTCTAAACTATTTTTTTTTCTAAACTAATTTTTTTTTTCTAAACTATTTTTTTTCTAAACTATTTTTTTTTCTAAACTATTTTTTTTAGTAAACATTTTTTTTTCTTCTTAATTTCTATTTTTTTTATTTGTGTTAACTATTTTTTTTTAAATTTAAAATCCATTTTTGTTTTGTTTTGTGTTTGAATTTTTTTCTTTCTTTTTTGTTGTTGAAATATCAATTTTTTTTCAAGCCATTTTTATTTGGAGAATAAGTTTTTTATTAATTGGCAACCCTCGGCCACCATAGTCGTCTATCCAAACATAAATAACGAGGTACCTGTAGACATTTAATGTTATTGAATTACCTTTATACCAGTTATGAAGCTTCAGACAAAAAATAGATAAAATATAAATCGCTGTTTGAGCCCAAGGCTCTTGTAACAAAAAAGCAGTAATAAAGTAAAACGTTCTAAGTAGGCCCTATTAGGAAGAGCTATACGATAAGTTCATACCGAAAAATTTATTGATTTATGTTTTACGCCACATTCAAGATTAATTCACTTAATTGGCGATGTTTCCAGATTTAGTAGGGGGAGGAAATCGGGCTCTTTGCCCGGAGGAAACCCGCGACCTCCGGCGAGCACATGACAAATCTTTCACATAAACGGCGATCGAGCGAAAAATCCACTCAGAAATTTTCCAATTTTCGTCTGAGATTGGTCTGAGTGAACCCACGTCGCATCGATGGAAGGCCCGTGTAGGACTTTGTCTTTAGAGACAATCATTCTAACCGACTGAATCACAGAGAGTCACAGATCTGGATACTACTTGCAGGGCCAGAGACAAGATGTCTCTCATTATCTCGGCTCAAGCAACCTTCCAAAACATCAGAGCCAAAAAGCAGATAATTCCCACTAATAGTTTAGACCGTTAGGTAAACTTTAGCATTGCAGCAGGGGTAGAGCGACAATAGAACTAGCTCTTCGACTGCGGTATATGCTTGCAATGCTATGCTAGCTAGGGAAGGATTGATTGTTTGGTGTTTTACGCCGCGCTCAAGATTATTTCACTTATATGGCGGCGTTGCCAGTTTTATTGTGGGAGGAAACCGGGCTCTATGCCCGGAGGAAACCCACGACCTTCGGCTGGTAACTGGCAACCATCCCACATAGGTCGTTCGAGTGAAAACCCAGTCAGAAAATTTTCCAATTTTTTTGGACTGAGTGAGATTCGAACCCGCAATCCATTGGTGGAAGCTAGGGAAGGAAACTTGACATATTAAGTCTGACATACGCACTCTGAACCTCCTTTAAGCATATTTTCTGACTTCCTTTAAACGTATTTCTATAGAACTTTGTTTGAATACATTTTAAAAGTGTTCAATTTGTTAAAAAAAATATTTTTTTTCTTAAAAATAATTTAAAAAATAATTTTAAGAATAATTTATTTTTTTTAGCCAAAAAAATATATAGCGTAGGCCTAAGTAAATTTATTTGTAGCATGTATACAATAAATAATTTTTGTTTGAATACATTTTAAAAGTGTTAAATTTGTAAAAAGAAAAATACTTTTTTTTCCTTAAAAATAATCTAAAAATAATTTTAGGGAATAATTTTAATTTTTATAGCCAAAAATATATATGTATAGCGTAGGCCCAAGTAAATTTATTTGTAGCATGTATACAATTTTGTCATAAACGGCAGCTCATAGTAAGGGGCCGAAACACTTTTCAGCCTCGACCAGTTACACCTGCTATGTACTGAAACTGCACCTGTCTTCTTTGTGTTACAAATCATGCTGTATACCCGGCTAAATAACATATATAAAAACATCTATCCAGACGATTTTACCGTTTGCTTATTTACTATAATTTTTTTCTCTGTTTTTCCGTCTGTAGTGAAATATGTTGATATGTATGTTCGACGCCATTTGTATTCAGCCCAAAAATACGGGGATTTATCGTATAAAAAGCGCAGGCGTGTCAAAGCCGATAGGTAACGGTCGAAGACAGCCGAAGTGTGTTGCGACTGATCCCCCCGCCACTCTGAAACTTCGGGGATTTACGTGCGTGAAATACCCTCTGATAGACTGCAGGTCATTTTGAATATGGCGACCAAATAGGTAGCCGTGAAGCGTACAATTTCCAAATCTTCTTCAGGACCCCACAAAAGTGTCCCCGTGATAATGCGAGGGACCGAAACACTCGGTTTGTTAACTTTCAGCTTCGATCAGTTATATAATTGAAGCATTGGAGGATTCCGGATATTTACCGAAGCTGCGTCTGTCTACAACATGTGGTTTTCCGGGCAAAATAAAATATATAATCAAAAATCTTTCTAAATGATATTAGAATTTTATAAATTTATAATTATTTTTATTTTCTTTTTTCGTCTGCAGTGAAACATTTTGATATTTACTTTCGACGCCATTTTTATTCAGCCCAAAAATACGGTGATTTACCGTATAGAAAGCGCAGACTGCCCGAGGCGTGTCAAAGCCGACCAGTAGGAAGCGAAGATAGCCGAAGGGAGTTCCGAGTGATCCCCCCGCCTCAAGTAATATCATTACTAATAATACTAGTTCTACACTCGGATCTACCTCCTTCAGAAAAACCTGGCTGGCATACACATTAAGTTCTTTCCTGTCATTTTGACGAGACTGTGGTAATGTCGCGCCTCTTGCATTTGTTAGATTGTCGCTTGGTATTTTCACAGCTGTGACCTTCAGGCAAAACAAAGCTCTGACGACGTGTTTTGCATATTAGTAACATGATCGGAAACCAAACTTTCCTGACCACTGCCTTCAAACCAGGTCTAGCAAGGATATCAAAAGAGAAAAATTATTGAAAATTATGATAATACATGAATTTAGCAACATTTTAATAGGGTGACGTTTCTTTTGCGGTTCAGTATACATTCTACGGCTAACATATTATATAACACAGAATCCCGGCCATAACTGCGGTCGATTAGCCCATTTAGAGTTTGGCCAAATTACCACGAGGTTGCTCGAGATCAGTGTTTAGGGGGGTATAACGCTGACCGATCGGCCGTCTGATTAGTGGTTATGGGGAATACCGAGTTTGTGCAATAGTCTCCTTTGAAGCTTACGCAGCTTTATGTTAGACGGCATGGTTTCCAGTATCACAAGAAAGAACATTTATAACTGGGGTAAAACAACGCAGCACTCTCTAAGATCGTCAGTATAGGATATCGTCATTCCGAGAACATTTGCCTGGTAACATTGATCGAATTCAAGATGGGAGACCGTAAAATAAAAGCTCTTCTTGTTACGGTTTTCCTGATTTATGCCAACGCAGTTCAGGGTAAACACATGTAATTTAATTCTTCACATAGAGTCTTTGTCAAAATTTACGGTTTAGTTCCTCTAATTTGCAACAAACCCTTGGCAAAGCTGATCCTTAAGAAAATAAGTAGGATAATATTTGTTTCAATCATCGTCGACCAAAGCATTGCAACAAAACATCTTATTTCATAAACACCACTATAACGGTATCGGTACTTAGAGTGGCTATCGGAACCCTTTACCAGTGTCCATTTCATCAAAGTAAACTTACCTCTTACCTCTTAAGTTATAGCAATTTGAATTAAAAAAAATTAAATTAATAGGCTTGCTATCACACTTAGATTTACTTAAATATTCATTTACTTCAATTTACCAGCCGATCAAACTGTCCAGCCGTGATTTAAATACAACAATGGCTTGAACTTAATCGTTTTAAAATAGGATGATTTGAACTGATCATTTTAGATATAGAGTTGTATTAGACCGCGTTTGATTGTATAACATGCAGAGTTAAAACCGTTTCCAGAGTGAGATTTCCACTCTATCTTCTGTGGAAGAGTTGTCCGGTACTCGCCGAAGGTTTTGTGGATTTCCTCCGGACAAACCGGTTTCCCCTCACTACTGACTCCCATACAAGTCTGGAGTATGGTATAAAACCGGATTCAATAAATCCATAAATAGTTTCAGTTTCTTTTGTTTCTTCCCGTTTAGGTGGCAAAGAAAAAACTGGCGAAGATTCGGAGGTAATTATTAAACGTATTTTCATCGAAACCGTGCAAGCTCAAAGGGGCCGATCTCCAACCCAGGAAAACGAGGACTCTAAGAAGATAGAGAATGACCTGCCTAACATATCTAAACATAATAGGTTATCTGAAGAAGAGGAGAGTTTGATACAAGCCCTGAAGGACTATTACAAACCTCTGAAGAAAAATACCGATCTACATTCCAGTCATTTGCCAGAGAGGTCCCCTAGTCCCATTTATTCTATTGCTCCTGGTGTTTCTTTAGCCAACCGAAGCCTAGATATCTTTCCCGGAAATGCTCCGATTTTCGCCTCTAACCAGGTTGATAAAGCCCGAATGTATCCGGCTAAAAGTCGTCGGTATAAGATCATCGGAGAGGGACGCACATTGGCGGTTACTAAAGATGGTGTTGGATATTGGGTGAATGAGACCAAGTCTACCCATGGAGCGGACATAAAACCTTCTCTGGATGTCCCTGATGAACTACCATCGACAGATCATGCCACCCAGGATACGCGTAAGTTGCATGTTTTAGCGCCAAATTTCAGTCGGTAACATTTCGTATTAACAACAAGCTATACCCAAACAATGGCGGTGAAATGTTCCATTCCAACCTTGACCCTTGAAATATCCCCACTGTTTAAAGGAAAAACAATTTTAACGTTAGACTAGTTTAGATGGAAAGAGTAGACTTCATTTAGTCTAAGCAGCTGTCCAATGTATCTTTTATCCCCTCGTAAGCGAATAATTGAAATTTGAATGTGACATTACAAAAGAGAATAAGCTTCATAGGCCATTCACAAGGCCGCCACCATTTGTTGACTGGTTTTATCCAATCATTGGTGAATTGAAAGTTATATGCGTAGTAGAGTAGTCATGTGATGCAATTTAGCCAATGGCTTGGCTAAGAAATGACGTGCGGTTGCAGGACTGAGCCTACATATTCCAAAGCAATCTTCCCACTTCAAGCTTGTAACCAAGTTTTTTGGACCTAAATCTGCCATCATACATTAGAGACTGGTAAAATATACGTCATTATTGATCTAAAATAGCTACTGCAACATCACGTCATCTTTAAACGGGAAAAATGCCGACACAGATTAGCCACTGAAAGGGCATACTTCTGTCTGTTTTTATTAGCATGATGGTCACTGATGGTAATTAACGAACTATTTTGAGTACTTTGATGCTAATCCATATGTATTTCTAGAAAATTCCCATCATTGCATTGCCGTTTTTCTTTTATAATACTGCTATCGATACTCCCGCCACCTGTGCATGTGTTTACTGGGAACACTAAGTTAGGTGTACTACTGTTGTCAATACTGCAGTGCCTGTTTTACAAGCAGGCTGATCGAGTAAGAACTCACACTCAACAACTTTTCAATTTGTATTTTTGGACAATGGGATTCGAACCCATAAATTTAAGGCCTTAGACTATGTCGACTGAATCACGGAGTAATTTTTGCCTATTGCAGTGTACTTTAAAGCAGACCAACCCGAACGACAAAGAGACTCTCGAAACAGATTCCTTGATGCCTTCAAGAAGCGCATTTCTCAATTGCTAAAGAAAAGAACCTCTCGTAGCAAGAAAGAAGTTGTCGTGCGTCCGGTAAGTTTGAGTTGAATTTGTAACCTGATCTGAACTCTTGTACGTTATATATCTTTGTTTGTTTTTCAACTTTGTTCACTTTAATTTCAGATTTGAGGAATCTACAATGTGAACGTGGAATAGATACACCCCCATTCTGTGAGGTCCCTGGGCCAGGAAATGTTCATGTTATACCCCGAGACTAACGATCCTAAAATACCTGAACAAGTTTATTTTTTTAGAATAGGTTCCATAAACAAAACAAAAATATATATCTTTTTTTTTTACATTTTAACTTCAGTACTGCTTTCAGTACTCCTTTTTAAGGTTTTGTAGTTTTCTAAACGATCAATTTTTTAGATTTCTTTAAAATTCATGTCCTAGCCTTTATCGAAAGGGAACTCTTAAATCAACCTACGATGAACAAAATAATTTAAGAACCTATTTTTTTCCATTTTTTATATGCAAGCCAAAAACGAAAATAAACTTTTTTTTACTTATTGATGGTTTTCATCCTTTTTAAAGAAAAATTTCTTTAAATCGTCGCGTAAGCCTAAGTGTAAAAACTAGCTAAACATCTAGTTGACTATTTACAATTAGCCTGGTTTTTGCCTAGGTTTCCTGAAGACCGGCTAGTGTTCGCCCAGCTGTCCCATACACATCGATGCGGCGCGGGTTCGAATCCCACTCGGACCAAATAAAAAAAAAAAAAATTCTGAGTTGTTTTCACTCGGTCGCCGTTTGTGGAAGAGTTTTCTCCCCCACTAAACCTGGCAACGCCTTCATATAGGTGAATTAATCTTGAGTGCGGCGTAAAACATCAATCAATCGACCAATAAATCGATCAGGGGTCTCGGTGGTCCAGTGGGCTAGTGATCGGCCAGCTGTCCCACACATTTCATCGATCCGGCGCGGGTTCGGATCACTCAGACCAAATAAAAAATTCATACTGGATTTTTCACTCGATCGTCGTATGTGGAAGAGTTACCAAGTACTCCCGGGGTTTTCTCCGGGCAGTGAGCCCGGTTTCCTCTTTCACTAAACCTGCCAACGCCGTCATATATAGGTGAAATAATCTTGAGTGCCGTGTAAAACCTCCACGAAAGACCAGAAAATGACCATCGCAACCAGTAAGTTTTTTTATTGTCTGGCCGGCACAAATATGCGAGCCGGTTATAACGGAGATATTGGGACAAGAACATTAGTTATCCGTAAGGCTATTGAGTCTGGTTTTGTTCGTTTAAAATATTTCCCACATTTGCCTTCTGCCCCACCCAGCAGATACTGCATGAATACGGTTTACTTTCAGGACTTTTTAATGAATCAATCCCATCAATGTTTCCGTTACATCGCGAAATTGTAAAGTACAATGCCTGTATCGCAAGTGTAATCGCCTAAGTATCGCATTAGTTGACAGCCTCACAATCACGAAGAGTACTTGTTGGCAAGAGAGTGAATCACCTGCGAAGTTTTATCGGTCTATCTCGCGTGGCATGGGAAACTGACATTTGGTGAACACTTCTGATAAGTATTTTTAATTCTAAATCGAATATTCTATGGTCATATTTTGAATTTCTTTTGCTATAATTACAAGTCTCTAAAAATAATTGTAGAAATAATAAAAGCCTACAATATGAAATTTTTATTACAAGGTTCAAACAATTGTGATTAATTCTAGGGCAAATGATAAGACCGTCAAATTGACGATACTCTCGTTATTTCTCACGAGAGCGCTGTTCGTTTCTTGTATGGTTGTCGGCCCCGGAATGGCTCGGTTAATGGTACTGGTTTTTATTCTCTTTATCTGTCAAAATACGTGCGCTTTGTTTGGAGAGGAGATGGATAAAGGGCCTACATGGGTGGATTACAGTAAGTTACCTACCAGAATTATCGTTTAATGTAGTCTAGGAAATTAAATGCTTCGGCCGCTCGTTCGAATTACTGGGATGCGTGTTGACATTTTAAGTTTCTGTTGCTTCTTAAACTTCCAACTTGTATTCTTGATTTAGTATTGATCTGTTTTTGTCATCTCCTTACACTTATCCCAACTGTTAGTAATGCATACTAGGCGACTTAGTTGTGGCTTCGTTTTAACTGCTGGCGGACATAAACAATATTAGTTTTCACTGGTCAACCCATGTGAAATAGTTGGCAGTTAAAATGGGAACATCTGGGGTTTCCTCCTGTCACAAGTGACCGTGTGAAGTATCCGTCATGCAGGTGTGAATTAAACCTCCATTCATTACAGTAATAACTAGTGTTTTAAATGATATGGGTTTTAGTCATTTATGCTAATCCAGCAAGGAAAAACAATAAGTACCGGTATTCCAAATACATTACCCTTCCGGGCTTTGTATGGTCTTTGGAGCCAAATTAAGATGTGGGTTGGTGGCGAGGGGGATCTTCTGGTCGCTTGGTACTTTTGTCGCCATATAATCTTAGCTGTTGAGTGCGACGTTAAACCATAATCAACTCATGTAATAGAAAAAAGCTATCTAACAGTTTTTCGATCCAATATTTTTGTTTTTGTTTTAGAAAATGCAGGCGTTGATAAAAACAGCTCCATGACTTTCGAGGTATGCTGGTCTTTATTTCGTGAATTTTGAAGGGCAAATCACGTAGATAAAGTTTGAAGGATATTTAAGCCGCGTTGGATATAATTTCACCATTTATTTAAAAGACAACTGTAAAACTGCGGGATGCAGCGCTTCAGTTTTAACATTTCCATTCAATTTAATGTTTTTCTCAGCTTAATTTAGATTTTTTGAGGGTCAATAAAGTATCTAAATTTTATTTCTCCTTATACTGCGGCGGATGCCAGTTGTGGATATAGATCTGAAAAGGTTTATTCGGTTTTGGAGCTCTTTCTACATTTAAATTGACATTGATTATCAATTGTAAAATAATCCTACTTTAAAACATCACAAATACAGCCGGTTTTATTTCTCAGATCCAAAGGGCCGATCCAATACCGAACGATCCAGACATGTTACGGAAAGACTTCTTCAGAAAAAAGGTAAAATCACTAGCTCCTTTAAAAATTACCCAAACTCATTCTTCATTTGTTTTTTCTGCGGGTGCGGGGGGGGGGGGGGGTTAGAATATTAAAGCCTCTAATCTATGTTTTTTAAAATCTTGGTTGTAGATGGCGTAGATCCTTCTCCACAGATTTAAAATCGGATGTTTCTGAACCACGCTATGAATAAACCAGTTTCAAGGGAGATTACTGAAGTTTTGTCTTATCTTTTAATGGAATTACTCCCCTTGACCCTTTTTTTCGTCGTTTTTAACTCCACTTGGCAGGTTCGGTAAAAAGTATAATAGACAGTTAAGCGTGACGTTACTCAACATGGCTAAAAGCGCATTCTCTAGTGCCCAAAACGCGCCTTTTTATAGGTAGGCCTGGATCCTGCGCCAAAATCACGCCAGAAGTAAACGACAGTCTAAAATAGGATTATTCCCACTGCCTAAAATGATCGATTGCTAAATGATCTCCCCATAATTGTGGTCAGCTGGAGATGTTTTCGCTAAATGTTAGTGCCTCCCTCCCTACCAACACGACAACAGACAATGACGGAAGACCAGCTCCACCATGTGCAAGCGAGGACGTCACCAAGACTTTTTCCGGGGAAGAAGCATTAGGGGGCCGTCGACTACACGAGGGACCAGTTTAGGGGTCCTAGATTGCGAGAGATGCGTTCTTTTGGTATTTCAAGTTAATCAATTTGCGGTAGTTATAAATATTGGCAGTGTAGGACTCTCGCGAATAAACTTAATGGCCCAAATAACCCAAACTTTTTCGAGTTGTCTTGTTTGAAGTGACCGTCGGTAATGTTGATCCCTCTGTATCCCTCGAGAACATCATTAAGCTATCTGTCATTTGGGAGCCAGGGATAGCCAGTCCCGTTCCCTGGTCTTTTTTAAAAAAATCTTTTTGAATGAAGGGAATAAGTAAGGTATGCCGTTTTGACCCTTTCGTCGTGTCGGATTTTCTCAGAATTTATACAAGGTACCGAATAAAGCACTTTGTTGCAATTCGTTTTAGGTCAAAAGCCATAAAAAAGTTTCTAATTTGATCGGCAATGAAGTGCATAAAAGGGAAGAAAATCCAGTCAGACATGCGCACTCATTTAAAAGAGCTTTCGATAGAAGTATGCTGTTTATTCCCACGATTTTTGCTGATTTTTTTACATTTTTTCCGGATTACGTATACAAGCCATAATGTTAATTTCGACAAGCCGCCTGCTGACTGAGCCGGCCATTAAAGTGTAGGTGTCTGTTACGGTGCCCTTTTTTTCAGCCCAAGCTGACTTTGAAAGGAACGTGTGCGCGGGTTTCTTTTTTCAATTTAAAATGTATTTGTGCTTAATCAAAGTTGGACATATTCCATTCCGTTTTTTGAATGCCACTCAGGACACATTTTACACTACATTGTATATTGCCGAACTTAGTTCCATGTACTAAGTGGCTGAAATAATGAATATATTTAAAAAAAATCCAATTACAGGGTGCGGTTTCTAAAATAAACAAAATTTCGCCTGACGTAACATTGCGCCGAGTCTTAACATAATGTTGAGGGTATGTGTTTCTGTGTTGGTTACGCCTTGCTTACGTCTTGCTTACGTCAGGCGTAAATCTTTTCTAACCGATACTGTATCAATTTTTTTACCGATAATGTAGTAAATACTTTTTCTAACCGATAATGTAGTCACACTTGCCCGATAATGTAACAACATGTAATGTCGACCGTCTTCGAGCATACTTCTTAACTTAATTCGGATAAAACTTTATTTTTAAGTGGTGGATACGGAAGCGGAATTTAACATTTTGGTCAGATATTAACCTCCAGATTTTTGGAAATACGTATCCGTGTTTTCGAACGGCGTATTACCTCACTCCCTCAGTTGCAAAACTATGTTGGTGATTCTGATCATAGAGCAAGCTACATCTGGGACAAGAACTTATAAACCATTTTCTGATAGATGGATAACTGATGTTTCTGATAGATGGATGTGTCAATGTCGATTTATCTACCAGCCCCGATAGCTCAGTCGGTAGAGCTTCAAGACTGAAAGACCCGGGTTCAAGCCTGGGTCGAGTCAGAACAAAGACTTAAAAGTGGCATGAGCTGCCAAAATATTAATATTTTGACGTTAAAACAGAATGTCGAAATTATTGGCTATTTTTCTCAAGACGTATAATTCAGAAGCTTTTTAGTGCTTCCAGTCTCGAGAATGTACGATAAAGTATTGTTTTGAACTATCTTTGCCTTAGAATGAATGAATGGTCGTCCCGGTTATTTAAATTTTGTTTACTTTTCGAACACGTTTTCGGTTCGTACAGGCCACATACTGTATGGATTTTCCTCATTCCAACGCCAATCATTTAGTTTTTCGATGGCCTTCAACCCCTCTTACTGTCGTGACGATCAGAAATTATGGAAAAAAAAATGTGAATTTTGGCAGCTCATGCCACTTTAACAGATTTAGCTGTTGCTGCTTCGGTTGGCGCTTAGCAATAGGAGTTAGAGCAGCGACTGGTTGGCCCGGTGTTCGTATACTGTGACTGGGTGAGGGGGCTTGCTGGTTGTCTTCGGCAAGTCGTCTCTGTGAAGCAGCACCCCTAAAAGAGCGGTGGAAATCCGCCCTGCAACAAGGAGACAACGTCTTCATATAACTGAAATACTGTTGAGCAGGACGTAAAACCCAAAATGTGTAGGTCCGTCCGCTGATAACCCAAGAACTATGAAGAGGATTTTGTGCATAATCTTTTTGCAACTTTCTATCAATGTGTGACTTCCAAAAACCTAAGCATATGTTCTTCAACGGATCTATTCACAAAGAAAAGTTAGGTACCCCCCTTGAAAGTCTGCACCGACCGATAAAATCATTGGTGTAGGGAGATTGTTGGCAAACTGATGTTGCAGAAACGATTGTGATCATAAAGGGCTACATTCTGGCGATAAATCACGATTAATGACAATAAGATATACAATTTATTCAGGATACCGTTAGCCAAATCAAAAGTGTATTTTAACAAAATAAAAAGATGCTTGTAAGTATGAAGTCCATCCGGTTTCACTGGGCGAACATATTTAAGTAAGAATGTCACTTAGAGTGTGTAGAACACATCCCTAGAGCAGAAGGTCAATAGCGCGTATAGCCTCCATTAGCTTACAACCTGCGTCTCGCCCCTCCAGTGAGACGTCGGATCTGTTGAAGGGGTAAATGCGCGGATTTGAATCCTTTAGATCACATTTGGGATAGGATGGGCGGAAATATTCAAGCCCTAGAGCCTCCTGTACGAAATCTGCAGGAATTGGAAGCCGCATTACATTGGTATTGGCGGCAGTTACCCCTTCAACAGATCCGACGTCTCACTGGAGGGTTGAGACGCAGGTTGGAAGCTAATGGAATGAACGAACGACACGATTCAATAAATTAAAGTTTATAAGTCCTTCTGATAGGTTGCATTGCCCTTAATGTCCACTTCGGGGCCATTTTGGGGATCAGCTTTGGTTATGTTCTGCACAATATCCCATATAGGCCTACCTGGGGTATTTTGAAACCCTGTTCGAAAAAAAAAAACCTTGTCTTTCGATAGAGAAGCATCCTTCCTGGCTTCCGCACAAGGTCCTTCACACTGGCAATCGTGCTTACATGTTTACCTCCCTTCGCTTGCATGCGAAGTTTAAAGGAAAAGGATAGAACTAAGTAAATACAGTACAGGCGCGACACATTTTACTTTCTAACGGTACCAAAACCATATTTCTGCGATTTTTCCTGGCCAAACTGTGCTATAAGAAAGTTAACAATCGTTATCAAAGAACGCCTAAACTGTCTCGGCAGCCATCTTCACAACATAGCTTAGCTGTGTGTCTCGATCGGCCAATCAGCATACGCCTGGCCACCAGTCACTCGCTAGCGTAAGAGAAATTGGTCAACTCTGAAAGTCTGCCATTTAAACCTAGGTTAATTTCGATCATTTCGAGGCGCTAATAAGAGAAGACGAACACTCTAACAACTCTGAAATGTACACTAGCTAGTAAATCAACCTTTTGGGAAGACGTGACAGACAGAAAAGGTAGTCTTACCGCTGACATTGCATGTTATAACCATACGAGATATGGTAAACTCGCAAGGGAAGTAATCTAATACTTTTTCCGGTCAATTTCAAACCGTCAATGGCGCGCTCCACTGACGATCGAGCACGAGCTTGTCTGGCAGATTAATTTTCATTGTATTTTCACACCGTAAACCCTGTGCAACACTCACACACATGAATACGATGGTCTATGGGAGCCCGTTCGATACAATTGCATGCTGTTTTTTTGTTGTCTCCTCCTTTAAGATTGTCACGGTGTAGCCTTAGCATCCCATACTTCGGATGATGGTCGTCCTTAATTCTGGGAATGAAAAATACACGAAGGACGCACCACAGTTAAATAGTGGCATGAGCTGCCAAAATGTTGATATTTGGACGTACAAACAATATTGAAATTATCGGCTATTTTTCTCCGGACGTAGGCCTATAATTCAGAAACTTTTTAGTGCTTCTTGTCTCGGGAATATACGATATAAAGTATCGTTTTGAACTAACTTTGGCTAAGAATGAATGAATGGTCGTCCCGGTTATTTAAATTTTGTTTACTTTTCGAACACTATTCCGGTTCGTATGGGCCACATAGGCCTAGGGGCCTACTGTATGGATTTCCCTGATTCCCACGCTAATCATTTATATAGTTTTTCGATGACCTTCAAAGCCTCGTACTGTCGTAACGATCAGAAGTTAAAAAAAAAAGTGAATTTTTGCAGCTCCTGCAACCCAAAAAAATAATTTTGTCGTCAGCTCTCATAGATAAATGTAAAATGATCAATGTAGCCAATGGTTAATAAGCGCCTTTCGAGTTAAGCTAAAACCCCGAGAAATCACGCGATAAATGAGCTTAGGGGGTATAACTTTCACTGACTAACCGTTCATTTAACATCAGCGTCTATTATGATCGGCGGTTATGGTGTGATTTTGTCTTTGATTATTTATTTCTAAATCTTTTCTTAAAGTTTAATGCAATTTTTTTGTGAAAGCCACCAGAAGCTTTCAGTTGCGTTTTTGTCAGTTGACAGTAAATGCAAATATTTATATCGGCCTCCGACAAATACGGCTGTGCTCGGTCCTGTAACAATGCCAGTAGGCCTACTGCAATAGGGAGTAGGGCCTATCCCGATTAATAACATTACTCATTAGGCGTATATTTATAGTGTCCTACCGGGGAATGGGCGCCACATAAACGATGTTTGGTCGCCCTGCCTAATAAATCTGCAAGGGAAATTAATGCATGCTGGATACCAAATCTCAGTTCGGAATGGTTCACACTAGGCTATCCGGCAGATGTATTTATAATTTAGTAATTCACTATTTCACAGAATGGGCTTACCGGTGCAGGTATCGCAATTGGTTAGGCTAATCAACTTCATCACTACTTCAAGTAATACTAGGCTTAATTCAGTAATTGTAGAAAACAATAGGCCTATTCTAATGAGCTAGGACCCTTTCTTTTATTTTCGTTCCTCGGCTCGTATAAAATAATTTTCTCATCTGTTTAATCCTACGGTCACTCTATCACAAGTCTCTCCACTAGCTGCCGGCTTCTGTAAGCAGAAAGAAGCTCAATGTACCATTCATAACTGCATGCTGGAGGTTTAACTTGGTTTATTTCCACCTTATAGCGCACACTCCCATGTGGTCTAGTGGTTAGGATTCCGCGCTCTCACCGCGGCGGCCGGGGTTCGATTCCCCGCATGGGAATAATTTTTTTTTCCGTTTTCCAAATCTTTTTCTCAAACTGTCATATATTGGTTAGGTTTATCGTTAAGAATGGTGTGTCCAGACTTTGCAAAGTCTAACATACCGCATTCATATCATGTCCCAAAATACTATCAGTTCGCATTAAAGGCTTGGGGAGAGTTTTTTGATGGTTCACCGTTACCACCCATTATGTACACAAGTAAGCATATCTATCAGTTTTTTATTAATAATGTAGTGGAAGTACCACGAAATGTAATTAAAAACCCTCTCCTTAATTGGCAATTGATTTGGAAAAATGTATTCAATGACTTTTTAGATCATAATTTAGTTAACTTTTGTTTTAAGCTAACCCATGACATCTTGCCAGTTAAGGAGAGGCTTTTAAGGAGAAATGTCGCCACAGATGACAGCTGCGTGTTTTGCTCACAATCGGAAACACAAAAGCATCTATTTGTAGATTGTAACATTGTTAGTGATGTTTTCTGTGAATTTGATCAATTGTTTTTTAGATATGCTCAATTTGTTCCGCCTTTAAATGAAGATTTGCTTATATACAAAATATTACCAGTCGGTCTAAGTGCCACCGATAAGAATATGTCTATATATTTAATTAGTGTAATACAATTTTCTATTTGGTGTTCAAGGAACGAAATTGTATTTCAAAACCATGCACGAGACCACGTTTATATTACACAAATGGTTAAAAATATAATTAAAACCAGGATAAATGTAGATTTTTTGCGGTTCAGTTTAGAAACTTTTGCGAAAATTTGGTGTAAAAATAAAGTTTTCTGTGAAATACATTTAAATAAGCTAAAAATCAAAATCAAATAACATGTTGTAAAAATAAAATGTTTTGACAAATTCAATATAATATGAATGTAAATAGGTAAAGCATATCAGCAAACTCTGTCTGTGATTTATTTCTTTTAATTATGCTGTTTGTGTTTGGACATATGTATAGACTATTGGTTAAATGTATTGTACAATGAATGTAAATAAACAATATTTTTCAAAAGAAAAAAAAATACATTTTTCTCCAATTTCTTAATCTATTTACTGCACTGTTTTATAGTTAAACGTTTGTAAAAACGGAGTCCATCTCAGAATATCCTTCTGTCATCGGTTAAAATACCTAAAGAGTGGCGATCGTCTACAATCTTTCCAATACACAAGAAAGGCGATCGATCTGATGTTAACGATTATAGGCGAATCACGACCGGCAATTCTTTTGGGTAAACTTTTCTCTTAAGTCATTGAATAAATTGTGGGGTACCACAAGGATCAATTCTTGATCCTATACTATTTCTCCTATACATTAATGACATTGCAAAATCTTCCAATTTACTCAAAAAGATCTGCAGATGACAAGTGCGTGTTTATGTTCAGATAACATTGTTACATCCATACAGACACTAAATAATGAACTTCAACTTATTCATACATGAATGCGAGTCAACACAGCAAAAACTAAAATGATTATGTGCCCAAATACCTCAATCAGTTCCTGATATTGTAAAAAAGGATGAAACGGTTGAGTTAGTTCACACGTTCAAATTTCTAGGTAATATACTAAGTGACAACCTCTCGTGGAAAGCGCATATTGATATAGCAAGATCTCTAGAAACCTAGGTATACTTCACCACATAAAAACCTACTTAAACAAAAAGCCTCTCTTCGTTTTATACTATATTCCTTCATCTATCCATATCTTCATTATGCTAATATTCTATGGGCAAATAAATTTAAAGCACATTTAAATTGCATTTTTCTCCTACAAAAAAAACGTGCTCTCAGAATCATTACATTATCATCTCGACTTGAGCACACTCAACCCTTATTCGCACATCTAAAGGTTCTAAACATCTACCATTTAAACGTCTCTCTTGTTTCTTTGGTTCATATATTTATGTTCAGTCCAGAATCACTTCTATACGCTATCCGAACCAGATTTATAAAAACTGTTGCAGTACACCTTCAGCAGCCACTTTTAAACAACCAGATCTTATACAACATACCGTCTTCCTCAGTACCCCGGGGGTGGAACAAACTGTCAGCATTTTTAAAATCAATCAATTCACAAGTCCAAAGTAAAAAATTATTTGTTAGAGGTTATGACTATATAACGAATTGTATATACTAGATTGTTAAATAGATCAATGCACAAACATGAAATATCCCCACTTCCCACTTCCCAAATCATTTATGTGTTTATTTATTTTTATTTGGTTTATTTATTTTATAGTTTTATTTTAGTTTTTGTTTCTTTCTACTATATATAGGCCTATGCATATCTTTAACTGTCTTATTGTCTATATTTCTCTTTTTTTCTTGTGTTTTCCTCTCATTATAATAATAATTCTTGTAAGTCATTTTATTTGTTCGTTCCTTATTTATTGTATTCCTCCAATCTCATCCTAGTCTAAACTTCCTAGTATATATATATATATATATATTTTTTTTAAACCCTCTTTTTGTCATTTATGTATAATTATACTTTATCTATTTCCCCTCTGAAGTGGACATATATAATTAATGTATAACATTGTCCATTCTCGCCGCACAGTTATTAAAACCGTGGTCTAAATGGGATAGAACATTGAAAAAGAGCTTTATTCCCCTGAGAGCTTTATTCCCACCACTCCAGTATTACTTTCTCTTGTAAAATGTACTCATGTTATAAGTGGCAAAAAAACAATAACCGTATTAACGAAACTTTTAGAGACTGGTAACTTAATTAGCCCTAATCAAGCAGGCTTCAGGGCTATATCATATATTTACATGACGTACACGAATTGATAAATATCGTCAAAAACACTATACGCTTTTGTAGATCTAAGTAAAGCGTTTGATACAGTAGAAAGACACATTCATTTCCAAAAGCGGAATTAAGGGCCAAGTTCTAAAGTTAATCACATCTCTCTATAGGTCACAACACCCAGTTTCTGTTTTTTTTTTCAGCCAATGGGAATTGATCTCGGTAATGCTAGAGCAAGAGCTAGGAGCTGGCTTACATAGCGATAGTTTTGTATCCTGGTTATTTGAATATTGGATTGAAACTAACGCAATTTCTATTTTTACAATACCACAGTTTGTCTAAGAATAAGTACATGTATATGCTTAAAATTGTTAAAATGGCGGTACCCATGCTAAATTGTGTGTGGCGTGAAACGGGCCTGCACTATGTCCACTTAATTTGGTTGTAAAGGATGTCTCATGTGTTGATTGAAAATGGAAAGCAAAAGCCTTTACGAGATTTAGGTAATAAGCCACAAATCAAAACGTGAAGATTACCGCAAATGGGAAATGATACTATCCTGTGGCGTATAGTGATCGATCATACACAGTCAATGTCAATGAAGAAATCCGACCCATTTTCTACATTTGCCTACAGGTAAAAAACCACCTGAGCGCGTTCAAAATAGATTCCATAGAAGAATACACGTTTACAGATCTACCCACAATAAGCCCCTTTCGGGTTTGGTGGAAGTCACACGAGATCACGCGAGACCCGTGTTTAGGGGTATAACTTTCACCGATCGGCTGTTCGATTAACATTAGTGCTTATGTAGATCGGCTGTCACCCTGTTGTTTTTTCTGTGATTCTCAGCTTACAATCTATACTTTTTACAAGTCTTTTTTTTAGACCTATCAAGATATATAACAAAGCCATTAGATACTTCTTTTTGACGGACACAAAAATAACACGTCGTTGTTGTGTTTTCACCGTTGGTTTTTGACAACTTCGAAGCGTATCCACGCGATATAAATAATTGTATTGACAGTCAACTGACAAAAACGCAACTGATAGCTTCTAGTGCGTTTCACAAACAAAATTTGGGTTTAAGGAATGATTTAGAAATAAAGAATCCACTACAAAACCACACGATAACCGCAGATCACCATAGACGCTAATGTTAAATGAACGGCTAGTCAGTGAAAGTTATACCCAAATCTTTCAATGGCATTTAGAAGTTGGAAGGATACAATAAGGTCAAGAATTACTTATGGATAATAACTTCTTGGTTTATTGGGTGACGACGTTTCGATGTAGTTCTTACATCGTTATCAAAGTCAATGACAAACAACAGAAAATATTCATTTGTATAGCAGATGAGAGAATTACAAGTTGGAATGATCCACCACACATTAAGACAGGTACCATAGCTACACTAACAAGAAGAGCTAAAGCCATCTGCAGCACAGACCTTGACAAAGAAATCCATCATATCAAAACCGTCTTCACCACCCAAAATGGCTATCCAACCAAATTATTGACTCAATTATCAAACAAACACTTAATAACACTTCAGATAAACAACCCAGACCACGAGAAGAAGGCCCTAATATTAGAATCAACATACCATACATTGGACCAGCCAGTCATAAAATTGCTCGTCTGATTAAAACTAAAACAGGTATTAATACTACATTCAAATCAACCAAAACACTTAAAACACATATGCAAGCCACAGGAAAAGGAATTTCATCAACAAGAGTAGAACCTAAAGGAGTAGTGTACAGAATTAATTGTAGTTGTAATGCTCATTACATAGGAGAAACATGCAGACCCCTCAACATTAGACTAAAAGAACACCAAACATCTGTTAATAAACTTGATTACAAATCTGCCATTTCTGAACACATAATTTCCAACCCTACTCACCACATCAAATGGGAAACCACTACAACACTATCTGTCAACCAGCACCATTGGAAGAAGAGAAAACTACAGGAAGCCATCCAAATCAGAAAAACCAAGCCCAGCATGAACAGAGACCAAGGATTATATATCCCCAACTGCTATGACCTTTTGATCCTTCAAGACAACCTTCAACGATCTTAACTCACCATACTTAAATCTATTGTTCCTTTTCTTAATTAATTTATACTATTACACACCTGTTCCAACTTGTAATTCTCTTGTAATTGACTTTGATAACGATGTAAGAACTACATCGAAACGTCGTCACCCAATAAACCAAGAAGTTGTTATCCATAAGTAATTCTTGACCTTAAAGTTATACCCCTAAACTCATTTCTCGCGTGATCTCGCGGGGTTTTAACCAAACTCGAAAGAGGCTTATTGGTATAGGTTTTCGCTGAGCTTTCATGTATGACATGGCCCTTCGACCAGTTGATTATTAGGCCCCTATTATTACTCATCCGTCAATCCTGACAGCTTAAGCTATTATGCTCTACAGGAACACCTCGGGTTATCTCCTAAAATGGGATGGCTGTTCAAGTTAAAATAATTCTTAAAGGCACACTTGCCGCTAAAGCTAACTAGACATGTTTTATGTGTCCTATGTTTAAGTTTAGTTGTATTAGTCGCAGTAAGCTCATGTAAATTTGTTTTCTTAGCAAATTTAAACAGGCTACGGCGGCAAATGGGCCTTTAAGTGTGTATATCCTCCAAATAGATATAACCGCGCAACATAGCACACTTTCGTTTCTAAAAACAACTTTTACAACCTTTATTTAGTGTTTATAAACGACCATGAAATTTCGTCCAGTAAAATGAGAACATACGGATTATTCAAACATATTATTGAGTTTGAGCTATTTTTAAGTTTTAATATCAAACAATGTGCTAAAACTTTTTACACTAAATTCCGTCCCAACTAAAGATCGATTACGTGCCACCTGTCAAATAGTTGAGGCCCTCTGGTTGGAGAATTGTGGCTCTGTCTAAACCATGTATACTAACCCAACAAGGAGGAACATATGAAAGTATGAAACATACATTAGCCTTCCTGAGCCTGGGGTTAGAAAGCTTTGCAGTGTTTTGAAATGTAAGAGGTTGGTGGTCAGTCTGTAAAACAAAAGGCCGCCCAAAAAGGTATACATTAAACTTACTGACCACCCAGACTATGATAAGGCATTGTTTTTCTTCAATAGAGAAGGCTATTTCCCTTTTTGTCAGTTTCTTTAATACTAGCGTAAGGTATGGGGTGTAAAATTTCATCAACTTTTGTAGTAAGACAGCCCCAATACCAACATTTGAAGCGTCTGTTCTCGAAATGAAGCCTTTCTTAAATTTTGGTAGTTTTAAGATAAGGGCGATTAGTCTGCTCTTTAAAGTAAAAAAAAAAACATTTTCTGCTAAAGGGCCCTATTCAATCTTAGGTTTGCCTTTACAAGTTAAGTTCGTTAAAGGTGCAGCTATAGTTGAATAGTTAAGAACGAACTTTTGATAATACGGGGTTCTCACTGTGCAATTTGTCGAACCGCCTTGTAGCATGCAATTCAAATGGATGCATTTGATTGGTTGACCAATCATATTGACCAATTAAAAGCATCCATTTTAATCGCATCCTATAAGTCTGTAGGCCTCGCACAGTGAAAACGGGTCTTCAGATCTTCGGGACCTAAGCGACCTCTTGGGGGGGGGGGGGGGGGGGGTCCGTCCGTCCGTCCGTCCAAGGACGCTTTATGTCTTACATTGCTGCAAATGCATTCTAAGTGGTTTCCAGGTATTTCAATTGTAAAAAACTTCTATAGATAGTATTAGATATTCACTTAAATTGGGACATTTGGCAAGAACAATTTTCCATCAACAGTGTGGCTTTCAGTTATTTGCCATGTAGGGGCGGTTCTTGAATAGGCGAGGGTCCAGGGGCTACCTAGGCTCCGGAAGCTAAGGAATTCCAGATGGTCTGAAATGTGTTTTGAGAATCGAATAGCTATGCTAAATTTTATTTTTCAAATACAAGAAATCCCACCTGGTGAGATGCGTGAACCCTGAAGAATCGCTAGAATATCAAACGAAAGCTTTCCAGAAGCCGCATCTCGAATCGACACAAGCCGTCTGAGTCAAGGATTCGAACAAATCGGGCTTTTACTATCACCTGGCAACGCAGCCATATACGTGCAAGTGAAATACTGTGCGATGTAAACATCAATCCAGAAGTGGAAGCTGCAAACGGCACAACGTTACCAGAAACTGGGGTCTTTGGCAATATTTGTTTCAAACCAGACGGGACCATGTTGTTTCAGTCTGTTAAATGATCGGCTTTCGGTCCGATACAAAGCTTCCATAGATGGGTTGCTGATTCAAATCCGACTTCGCTCAGAGAAAAGCCGATAAATTTCTGAGTGTATTTATAAGATACTCACCCAATGTCTGGGTTTTTTTTTCAAGAAAATAGTCCGGCTTCCTCCAACACTAAACCTGGCAACGGCACCGTATAGGTGAAACAATCTTGAGCGCCGCATTTAACGTCAATAAATGAGCTTGCAACTTTCAAGCTATTTAATTATGGAAATGGGGTCACGAGAAACTGATCGAATTGAACGTTTTAAGGTATATGTGGCTTAGTCGGCTGAGTGATATTCACTCAGTTCGACACAAGGGTTAGAAAAGCAAATTAATCAATTAAACCAGCCATATAAGGCAGACGTATTATTCTTGAATAGTGGAACAATCACTTCCTTGTTATCCCAGATCGGCAGGCGAATATCCCCAATGTGACGAATGGTCTCTGAAAGCTTTCCTGGAAGGATACGTTTTGGTAGTACATATATAGGAGTCACCGTGGTTTAACTAATGGCAGTACACTAGAGATTCGAGTGCATTTACTAGTGACAAAAAATGATACGGGTTATGGCTATTACGCTGAGCTAACCCAAACGGTCGATTGGACACAAGATTTAGACGTAGATATATACCGATATAGTATAGCCTGAGATTTATTCTCAGGGATATTTACCTCAACAATTAAATGAACCCATTTCTTATTTACTCTCGGGTATCTTATAAAAAGTGTGGCCTTGGCTAACTGACCGGATAAATTGCCCCCCCCCCCCCCCCACCCTCCTACTAGACTGGACAGCGGCGACATAAAATTTAAATAACCATGATTGCGGTGTAAAAACAACCAATCAAATATCACTTATTCCTCAGCACACCTTTTAATTTAGGCTCCGTCAACATTGTTCCTTGCCTATGGCGTGGGCTACATCATGATAAAAAAGTGAAGTTCTTTTAGCTAAATGTTTTGTTTTTGTAAAATGCTGCTCGGTTTAGCTTTAACTTTTTGAAATTAATTGTAGAATAATTAGAATGTTATTTGGCGATGTATGCCTCGGCCAACTTTGTGAAAGTTAATCATTCCCAAGGTCGGAGTCGGGGCCTTACTTTGCTTATTGACAGAAACAATATTGTACTATATATAGTGTGCGTAACACAAGGGTATGGAATTATATACATTTGTAAAAAAAACATTTATTTGGCGCGATGGAGTTTGAATGAGGTAGACTATAGTTCTAATCTCAGAACGTAAGTACTGATACTCGAACACGACTTTTGAATTAGCTTCTTCGTGACTCCTATTCTCTCTCTGAAAAAGTGATGCTTAATTTCCCACAACTTTGACGGTCCCATTTTCGGCGTGACGGTAACTATACCTCGATGAAATGACAATGCTGACGTCTGTGGCGAGGGACAGAGCTGGAAAGAGATTAGTATTAATCACGCTATAACGGGATTCGGTCGTACAGTGATGAGTATACAGACACTTTTAATTACCGTTTATTCAAGTATCTGATCTTATACACCGTTTTTATCTTTATGGTCAAGAATAGGCTACTAAATTGTTTACACTTTATACGCTTTTGTGAAACTTGTGAAATAAGAGTATGGAAACTTATTTGAATACATTGAATACATGTAGTTGATTTTTTCTGTTAAAACTTTTTTTCTGGTTTATTTTTTTACAAGCTTTCCTACCAAAAGAAAACTGTCACCGTGAATAAGCTAAGTGTTTAACACCCGATTCCATGTATCAAGCACGCTCAGAGATCATATCATAGAATTATCGTGTATATACAATGCCCTGGATTTGTACAGAATTTCTAAAAACAAGCCTGGATTTAAAACCACATTGGTGTGAGCTGAAATGCAGAAACACGAAATGATTCTTCTGATGTGTAAATAGCGATACTTTTCTTAGCGCCAAGGTGTATAAATATCCTACGCATCCTTCATTATACACTTATTTCTCAATATCAACAAGGATCTTAACTCAAACCTAAAAAAGAAGTGGATTGAAGTGTGTGTCCAAAACATCAAAATCCGCATCCGGGATTGTTTCAATATAGACAATCAAAGATCCTTTTGAAATCATGTCTATATTAAAACAACCCCGGTTGTGGATTTTGATAAGACGTTTTGGGCACACACTTCAATCAACTTTTCTTTTAGGTTTGAATTAAGATCCTTGTAGATATTGAGAAATAAGTGTTCTACCTCTTTCAGTAACCATATTTCGGACCATGTCTATAATGAAGGAGTTGTAGGCGTTAAAGTACGTTATATTTCGTTCAAACCAATAGACGCAATGCACACACCATCGTAAAGTTCAATCATTTATTTTCCAAGACATCTATAAACACTGTATTATGCTTGCGTTCCAAACATCCGAAGATTTGTAGTTCGTTAGGCGTGGATGTTGCGATATGCAGTAAGGATGATGTATGATGATGTATGATGATGTATGATTGACTGTAAAGAAACAAAGTAATCCGAATTAGAATTTAGAAATCTACCAACTAGGTACAGGTATCATAACATATAACGTGAAGAGCTATAACCCACAAAATAGATGGCTTTAGTATTGCGTAATGGATATTCTACATTTCAGCTGAACGCACAAAGGTCACGTACGTAAAAAAGGGCGGTAACAACGTTAATAGGATGGACAGAGTAGTGTCCCTTGAAACAATAAACAGTAGAATTCAATAATGAAAAGCTAATGTTAATACCCGATGTAACAAATAAAATAGAACTACACAACAATCAAAAATAGGCCGTAACATTCTGCCCCCAAATTGCATAGTAGAAACGGAGCAATTTCCAAACAATCATGAGACCAAGTAAGAAAACTAATACAATGTCAAGGTTTGTGAGATATCAAATATTTTCAAAGTTCAAGTCCGTTTGAAGGTTCGTTTAAGAACGAGTGTCGTTTTCCAGGATTAAACAAAGTTTGTTCACAGGCCTTACAAGACACGTTGACTTTGTCTTCACTTTGGCAGACCGCACAAGGCCATGACGATCGTTGTTCACTTCGAGGACTCTCGCTAAACACCAAGTGTTTCTAGGAGCATTGTCCACCACTAGTACTATGTCGTTAACTTGGATGTTCCTGCGAACCTGGTGCCATTTTTGTCGAGTTTGAAGGAGGGGCAAGTACTCGCAAGTCCACCGCTTCCAGAAAAGGTCAGCAAGGTACTGAATCTGTTTCCAACGCTGTTTGGCGTAAACATCTGATCTCTGGAAGTTTCCGGGAGGAAGCGGTTCTCCAGTCCTCATTAATAAAAGATGGATGGGTGTCAGGCAATCAAGATCTTTAACGTCACTTGAAACTTCGGTTATCGGTCTTCCGTTTATGATTGATTCAGCTTCACAAAAGAGTGTGCAGAGGCCTTCATCATCAAGTTTGATGGTCTGTTCTTTCATGATGGAATACAAGACCTTTCGAATAGTTCTTATCATGCGTTCCCAAACGCCGCCTTGGTGTGAAGCTGCCGGTGGGTTAAAGATCCACTTGATGTTCTTCTTCTGCAAGTCCGAGTGAATCTGTTGCTGATTCCAGTTATTAAGGGCCTCTCGCAATTTTCGTTCCGAACCAACAAGATTGGTTCCATTATCTGACCTAACCAGGCTTACCGGACCTCTTCTGGCGATGAGTCGACGAATGGCGTTGATGCAAGTCAGTTGTTAAGCTGTGAGCAATTTCTAGATGCACAGCTCTGGAGGTCAGGCATGTGAACACTACGCCATATCTCTTGACGATACTCCGAGCCCGATGGATTTCAAATGGCCCAAAGTAGTCCATAGCGACGGCCAAAAATGGCGCTTGATTTTGCGTAATTCGGTCAGGGGGAAGGTCGGCCATTTTCTGTTCTAACACTTTAGCTCTGTATTTCCGACATGTGACACATTTTCCGGTAAGTTTCTTGATGGATGCACCTGCACCAAGGATCCAAAAGGTTTGTCTCAAAGCGGCCAAAGTTGTGTTCTTTCCAAGATGTCCGACACATTTATGAGTAAACTCAAGGATGAGCTGAGATAGTCTGGAATTCTTGGGCATTAAGATTGGATGTCTGAATTCGTATGGTGTTGCAGCACGATCTAATCTCCCACCAACTCTTAGAATACCGTTGGTCATGACAGGGTCGAGTTTGTTGAGGGAACTTGACTTGAGGACATGACGCTTGGTTTCGTTGCTGCTGGACAGGGCATTGATCTCTTTGGAGAAATGGCATCTTTGCTCGTGTTGGATTAGGCATCAGTACACAATTAATTTTCCATTTGCCATAATGTTAACGTTTGGCTCTGTCACTCGGTTAGAAACATTCACCCAGCTAAAAGCCCTGGTGGAAACTCGGAACCACCCTAGAGAAGTCTGCAGTTAAAATCTTGACAGACCAATAAGGGAGAAATCTCAAGATTTTCACTTCCGAAGGGGACAGGGGTGCAGACGACACAAGTCACATTGTTGTCAGGGGCCCAATCACCCCCACGTCAGACAGCTCAATCCGCCACTTTTATTCAATCTTCACCTTTCATATATTTTTTTAGACAAGCTACTACTTCATTGAGTCACATGAATACTCCAAAAAGTAGTCCTGGCTTATTGGAAGTCCCACTAAACAATGCCCAAAGATATCAACCGAAATCTAGGAACCCCGAGAACGGGCTAATCCTAATAGTGGACTTGCTCCATTAGGATGTTTTCAGCCTGCTGAATTTTCTCCATAGGAAGGTATTATAAAGTAATCTTCAATTGTGATTGACGTTCAGTTTTACTGTTTTTTTTTACATCTTTGTGATCTTTTCGTTTCAGGTTCTTGAAGCGATCGACGGCGAGGAGCAACCAACCAACTGCCGATCAGAGACGTAGCCATCCGGAATGTTTCATGACCAAGCTTTCGATGACAGACTCGGGTTGTTTTACTGTAGTTGTTGATACTAACACTTTCTTGACTTCTGGGTCGTCTTGAGGAAGTTTTCGACAACTGGTTTCATTATCAGGTTGCGGCCAATGACTCTTAGGTTTCCACAGGAACAAAGGCCCACGAAACCAGTCTTCTTGTTTGACGAACGTTTCGATAGGGAGACCGCGCGACGCACAGTCTGCTGGGTTCTTCTTGGACGGCACATAGTTCCATTGATGAGGTTCGGTTCCGTCGTGTATCACTGCTAAGCGGTTGCTGACAAACGTGTGAAACCGTGTCGATTCGTTTGCAATGTACCGTAGTACCGGCATACTGTCAGTCCAGTAGTACACTTCGTTGATTGTTAAGTTAGTCTCTTGAATCACCGTTCTGGTCAAGCGAACGGCGACGGTTGCAGCGGTTAATTCAAGTCGGGGAATTGACACTCGTTTCAAAGGAGTGACTCTAGATTTAGCCATAATAAGGGAACAATGATGCTGGCTTTCGTTGTTGGAAAGTCTCAAATATATCACCATGCCATAACCACTCTCACTGGCGTCGGAAAAGACGTGGACTTGTGTAGACACTGTTTTTCCAAAACCAGGTGGTTTAAAGCATCGAGAAATCTCTTTCGTAGCAAGGAGGGAAAGTCCTGATGTCCACTGCAGCCAACTTTTCGCTTCTTCTCCCGTGACTTCTTCATCCCAGGTGATCCCCTTTCTGCATAGTTCTTGATTGATTGATTGTTTGGTGTTTTACGCCGCGCTCAAGATTATTTCACTTATATGGCGGCGTTGCCAGTTTTATTGTGGGAGGAAACCGGGCTCTATGCCCGGAGGAAACCCACGACCTTCCGCTGGTAACTGGCAACCATCCCACCATAGTTCTTGAAGGATGATCTTAGCCTTGAGTACAAAGGGAGATGCCAATCCTAACGGGTCGTAGATGGAACTTACAACCGATAGAATTCCTCTACGTGTAGTAGGTTTATCTTGTTCCTTGATTCTGAATCCTAAAGTATCACGCTCAGTAGACCAATACACACCAAGAGCCCGTTCGACCGGAAGTTGATCATGACCCAACTCCAGGTTTCTTGCTGACATCGATTTCTCCTCTTCCGGTATGGTTTCAAGGACGTTACGGTTGTTTGTAATCCATTTAGTTAATTTGAAACCCCCTAAATGGCACATGGCAGTGACATCTTTGATCAATTTGATGGCATTGGATTCAGAGTCGGTAGCTTTCAGACAATCGTCTACATAAAAGTTACGATGGATAACGTCAGACACTTCATTATCAAACTGGTTGCTGTTGTCTGTAGCTGTCTTCAAAAGTGCGGATACAGCACAGGACGGCGAGGAAGCAGCGCCGAACAAATGAACTAACATTCTATAAGTCTCTGGTTTCAATTCAGTATTGCCATCGGGCCACCACAGAAATCTCAGCATGTCACAATCTGTCTTGGGAACTCTGACCTGATAGTACATCGAATCAATGTCTGACATCAGCGCTACGTTTTCTTCTCGGAATCGCAGTAGAACAGATAACAGATTGTTAGTTAAATTGGGTCCATGTAACAATACGTCATCGTTGTAATGTTGGTTTTATTGACGGTAACGTTGGTGTTCTCGTTGCCAGGACGAATAACGTTCCAGGGAATCCACCCAAGGAGGGACCTAGTAGCGTGTGGACTTCCACGTGGGCCAGTTCTGCACTCCAATGGTGTATAAGCGTCGGCGACGTCGTTCCCAATTAATAAGTCTATACCGGAATCTATGGTAGGGAGACTTACGTCTTTAAGATGGGGCCATTTTTGTAAGTCATTTTCTGTAGGCACATGAGTAAAAGACACTGGCATTTTGTCCTTAGTAAACACTTTTGGCAATGGTATAAAATTCTGCATATGAATGTCACCGATCACTAACCCTTGTACAGCAAAAGTAGTCATTGTGTGGGGAGTTCCCATGGTATCTATTGTAATCTTCATAGGCTTTCCGCTTCCTCCTAAACGTTTCAAGATGTCTTCCGTACAAAACGAGGCACTGCTGCATGGGTCTAAAAAGGCGTAGGTGTGAAGGACATTCATACCGTTTTTCATCTAACTGTCACTGGTATAATTGACATAGTACATTCTCCATCTGGTGAGTCTACGTTGGCACAAGCACTTGTTGGGTTTGGTTTGACATACGGATTAGTTGGGTTCGAAAAAGTTTGTTGTTGGAGTCGAGGGGGATCTCCGTCGACATGACAGATTGATGGGTGTCGCCCTTCATAATGTTTGCATATAGCTTTATTGCGACAAAATTGTCTTCGGTGACCGTACTTTAAACATCCAAAGCAGAGTTGTTTCCCTTTTAAAAAGTCCATCCGTTCCTGGTAAAGGAGTTTATACAAGCTATCACACTGGTCAAGGGAATGTGACGAATTATTACAAAACATACATGGGGGAACTAAGGCTGATTTTTTGTCTTCATTTCTTTGTGGAGTAACGTTAAAACCTTGTTTTGTATATTTAACAGATTGAGACTCAGTGTCAGTATGTTTGTCTTGCACATTTATGGCGAAACTGGTCTTATATCTTGTACCACTTGATTGATTTCGATTGTGACCTTTATTTGCAATTTGACCAGGTTTTATTTCATTTCGTAAAGCGTCTTTACCATACTTCGGATCGTTAGCTTTACTGGCTTCAGACTTAACAAATTGGACCAGTTGCCCAAACTTAATAAGTTGAGATTTTTGTCTTGTTTGTTGTACAATAGTTCTCCATTGGCCGTGAAGAAAATATGGCAACTTGCCTACTAATTTCTTTAAATTGTCAGGGTATTCTAACACTTTGACTGATTCGATGGATTTAATGGCATTATCACATTCAGCCAGAAAAATGCCAAACTGGTCCAGACCTTTGGCGTCGTCTGGTTTCACTGTAGGCCAGTCGAGAGCACGTTTCACAAATGCATTCGATATTGCTTCGTCGCTACCATATCTCTCGTCAAGTTCGTTTAGAGCTGCCTTATAACCAATTTCAGCGTCGAGATAACCATAACCTGAGACAATTTTCTGTGCCTCACCAATAGTATACTGTTCTAAGTAATTCAGTTTCTCTTCGTAATTATCACAATTTGAAATAACCTTTGCGTGAAATTGACGCATAAAACGTTTATATTCCAGGGCACTTCCGGCAAATTTCTGAATGTCAGGTGTGGGCTTCCGTAGTTGTCGAACGACGCATTCTATGTCTGTGGGGCGTGTATCTGGTGAAGTCGGGTAGAGGTTTGATACGTCGGTTTCACGTAGTGGAAATATTTGGTGGTTAATTTGTTCTGAAGCTGGATGTTTCAAGACAGGATAGTTTTGAGTTCTGTGGGTTTCATTTGCACGATTATAAAACACTTGTGTGCTGAATTGTTCGTTATTAGAACGATATAACTCTGATTGTTCTTTGTCGTTTGTTGTGGAAGGCTGAACGTAATTTAGAGCGTAATTTACCTCTTCAGTCTGATGTTGAAAGTTAGGGTTAAACATTGGGGCATCAGCCCGGAGGACACTTGGATAATCATTCACAACCTCAGACTTGAACTTAGATTGGCTCAAATTTGACCCGCTATGTTTGCTTGCTTGACTGAAGTTATCTAGATCTTCAAGTATTTTAGTTTTTGCGTTACAAATTGCCAGTTCAGTATCAAGCTCTAATTGTTCTTCTTTTGCCTTTAAGTCCACTTTGAATAATTCAAGTTGGCGTCGTTTTTGTAGAGTTTGCAATTTCATATTTATTTCAGCTTTTCGTTGGGCTTCTCTAAGTTTAGCTGACGATATGGAAACCTTCGATGTTTGGCTGCCGACTTTAGAGGGCTGTTTGTTATCTATCTGTGAAGCACTGTCACTTGGGTAAACCTCAGGTTTGATATTGATAGGCTCACTTGATAGGCGTTGGAAGTGTGATTCGACTTCAGCCTTAAAATATAGGAATATAAGGTCATTCTCTTTAAATTCATCCTCTTCAGTATCTGTCAAGAGGGATTTATACTGGTTACGACAGGTAAGGTAATCTTCGTAACATACCATCCAGTCACGATAACACTTTCTCAATATTTCTGTTTGGTCGTTCTCAGCTACCATACATTTTCTGGCCACTTCTGTCTTTTCGTTTAATTGTTTGATAATTGTTTTTATTCGTTTCGTTTTCGTGTCCAAGAAGTAAGCCTGGCCTTTCTCAGTGTGATGTCGATCTCGTGATTCGGTATCATCTTTCGAGGGATTGAACATTTTGGCGTTAGCTGTTGATTTTTCCTTTTCCATATTTAAGCCAGAAAGTCTCCAAAAACGTCAATGCAAATGTAGGCGTTAAAGTACGTTATATTTCGTTCAAACCAATAGACGCAATGCACACACCATCGTAAAGTTCAATCATTTATTTTCCAAGACATCTATAAACACTGTATTATGCTTGCGTTCCAAACATCCGAAGATTTATAGTTCGTTAGGCGTGGATGTTGCGATATGCAGTAAAGATGATGTATGGTCTATGATGATGTATGATGATGTATGATGATGTATGATTGACTGTAAAGAAACAAAGTAACCCGAATTGGAATTTAGAAATCTACCAACTAGGTACAGGTATCATAACATATAACGTGAAGATAGGGATGGCAAACGTACCTGTGCGCACCTCATCACGCCGCCTCCTGGAATGAATGTAAAACTTGCAACAGCCTCACCTTCGATGTACGTGACGTCATAAAGCCTCCAAGTGAAGAATTTCTAATCTGCTTTCTTCAGTCTTTGTATGAGTTGCGACCAGAAGACAGCCCCAAAAAGTTTCGACTTTATTTTGGAGCCACAAGAACACATATTTTCCCCAAGTTACGTCCAGCTATCCAGTGAATACAGAAAATGGAGCAGCAAGCCTTGGAGAGTAGGTGTTGTAAATACTAAAAGCACACAAACCCACCTTGTTTTTTGTTCAAACTTTGTGAGAAGCAGTCATGTATGATTCCAAGTCGAGCTACCTGTTGTGTGGTAAAAAATGTGTAATGGCGAATTTGATGATGTTGTGGAGCAGCCCTTAATTGTGTACAAATAGACTCGTACATTTCCCATTCGCCTATCTTGAACCTAGATTTCTGTAGACTACTCTGAATCTTCTTAAAAATGACTATTCTCACAAATTTATCACCAGCATTTTATTAAAACCCTGCACTGTGTTTAAGCCACTAAATCATTTATCTTTGTATCTCTGAGTTATCTGGATGATAATAAAATGTATACGTTTATTCGCTGTTCTTTGTTATACTGAATTTATTACATATGACTCAGTATTCTTTTGTTATTCTGTTATGATATCATTTATCACACTGATCACATTCACAGCACGTCTAACCAAATCGAACTATAGGCTAGCCGGATTATAGGGGTACGTTAATTACCTAAAATGGCATGAGCTGCCAAAATGTTGATATTTTGACGTTACAACAGAATGTTGAAATTTTTGGCTATTTTCCTCAGAAGCTTTTTAGTGCTTCTAGTCTGGACAATCATTTACTCTTTCGATGGCCTTCAAGGCCTCTTACTGTCGTGACGATCAGAAATTATGAATAAAGTGTGAATTTTGGCAGCTCATGCCACTTTAAGCAGAATTACTATCCTAATAATCCAATTTAATTCACACAATTACTCTTTCAAGTTTTGTTGGCAGCCATCCCACTTAATGAAGTGGACGCAATCACGATTGTTAAATCAAAAAAACAAATGTAAATTGAATGTATTTCAGTCAATCAGTTCTATTACACATAAATAAAACCTGCTTTTCTAAAATAGCTCAGGCCAAGAGAAAAATGACGATAATGCCACGGTTATTACACTCGGTTGCCATATGTTAAAAGGTTGCTCCTACTGCATCAAACCCCTAAGTGAATAATCCTCATCGCCTTGTGGTTGGTTGTTTGGTGTTTTACGCCGATCTCAAGATTATTTCACTTATATGGCGGTGTTGCCAGTTTTATTGTGGGAGGAAACCGGGCTCTATGCCCAGAGGAAACCGGGCTCTATGCCCAGAGGAAACCCACGACCTTCCGTTGGTAACTGGCAACCACATCGCCTTGTGAAACAGGGGGTAAACAAATACTTTGGGACAGAAAGGCTTACTGCGAATTAACGACCGGCTGCTTGAACCTCTCCCATCACAAATGTTTCCCTGGGATGGCGAAATACCTATTTGGGAGCAGACTATATATAGATAAGAATGGGTGAACAATTTCGTTTATTGATCACCTATATTTATTGCTTGGTACGTTTCCGGTGTTTATACTAAGTGCGTTTTCAAGTGGTAATTCAGACGTAGACAACTGATAGAAGGCTTCCACCTGGACTCAAATAAGGATGCGCATTTGGGAAAACTGGTTAATCTTTGCACAAAGTGAAAAATTCCGATCACACAAAATAAGCTAATTGCTCATTTAAAAAGCAAATGTACAAAATAAGAGCTTTTCCTTGATGACAATCTTGAAGAGGTACACTTACGCAGTTTTTTAAGCAATTAACACAAAATTATACCAAATTAACTGATACATCCCCGCTAGTTCAGTTGTGTCCCTTATCACCAGAAGGTTTTTGTTGTCATAATGAGCTGGCTTTTGATGAACATTTCATATCATTCAACGTCAATCATTTAATTATTAAAACGATAAACTTCTGTTGACAATCGCCAGTTATGATTGAAAAAAAAAAATCGATTTTTCATAGATCATGCCACTTTAAGCAAACTATCCATAGGCTGGATATTTTACTTATGTACATTACTATCGGTAATATAACACGTGTATAGGGGAAGGGGTTACGTAGGTTATAAAACAATTCTTCACATACAATAACGAACAGGAGACTTCTTACTATCTAACATCCTTGCACATTAACCAAATTTCTAGTTTGTAACCTGATTTGATTCATGCCGCATAATCCCGCACCCGATTGCATCAACACATCATTCATATTAACTAACCCATAAAAGTGTAAAAGTTTTTTTTGGAATTCTTGTATATGAGTGATAAGTGGTTTAATTATTCACACGCAAGTAAGATTGTTAAGCTGGTATATTATCCTTAGCATTAATATTCAGAGGAAGTCTGATCAGATCTTGGCGACTTTTCGTCAAAGCTTACTGAAAACCTATAGTTGCTAGATAAGTTCAGAAGTACAGTCGGCAAACTTTAAGTGTAAGTAGTATGTCCCTGGAGATGGCCCCATTTGACCTTTTTGACCCCTAGAAGTGACGTCACGGACCTATGGATGACGTCACCGGAAGTGCCGCCATCTTGGATGACGTCACCGGAAGTTCGGCCATTTTGGATGACGTCACCGGAAGTGCCGCCATGTTGGATGACGTCACCGGAAGTGTCGCCATCTTGGTGACGTCACCGGAAGTGTCGCCATCTTGGATGACGTACCCGGAAGTGCCATTGAATGACGTAGCCGGAAATGTCGCCATGTTGGCCGGAAGTGTCGCCATGTTGGCTGTCTTAAGGACGGGGGTTTCCCTCGGAAAGTAAATATAAACGAGGTTCCTTGACGTCACGCATGTCATCAGAATTATTTTTAGACGGGAATTTCCGGAGAACGCTCTTTAGGAGAATGTTTTTCTCAAAGAGAAATCAAATTAAAGACTATAACACAAGGTTGAATGGATTTTAGATAAAACCATATATTTTATTATAAAACAAAGACATCAAATAATGTGTACGAAATTCTAAGGAAATCGTACAAAGCATAACAGTGTGGTCAAATAATTAAGTAAAGATAAATAAAGTATTAGAAAAATTACATAATAATAGGACAAATAATACAGGCGATATTTTGGGTGTTTAATATAATTTACAAACAATCACAATGACGTTTGGAAGCAAAACTGTATAAAATAAAATCGTTTCTCGGTCTTACTGAAACCGAAAAATTCGCAAGTACTGACATGAACAAAAATATGAAAGATACAGTTTACATAATAAGACGAATTATAAATATTATGTCCAAACAATCACAATATTTACACGTTTGGAAGCATTTACAAAACTGTGTACTATAAAATCATTTCTCGCCCCAACTGAACCAATGATAAAAAAAAAATTGTTAGCGAGTACTGACAAAACAGAAATATGTAATATAAAGGTATTTTAAAAAGAAATGTGTTACAAGTGCGAAGAACTAGACGAAACATAGACTTTAAGAAACTGCCCTTTTTATTTAATATCCATAGGGTAGTGTATCTAAATCCGCTTGAATGACACGTTTGTCATACACTACCCTATAGTCTTTTTTCTCTACACGGTTAAAGACGGTGGCGGTATGTCTGTTTCTACATATTTTGTTTTCGTTAACAATGGTGGCTCGTGGACCACATGTCGTACACAACATTTTTGCAGGAACACAGACACACTGAACACCGTCCGCGTTTCGAACCATTCTTCTAACGGTTTCAAAATTAATGGTTTGAGAGTTTTGGTGGTTGAGAGTAAACCCCCTCACTTTACAAACTGTTCGATTACCGTTATCGTCGGGTTGAGCCAACTCATACGCGTAATTTTTAGCCCCACCCGTCACAAATTTCGTTATGTAATTCCCTCCCAACTCGTCCGTTAGTTCCCCAAGATTGTCTCCTAATTCTACATCTACACCACCCGGTCTAGTCACGTAAATCACCGAGTCGGTGTCGAAATAGAGTACATTTTTCCCTAACTTTTCTAAAATTGAATACAGTTTTAACCGTGCCTGAGCAGTCGTGAATGCAGCGACATAAATACTGCTGCTGGACACAGCCTTTGAAAAGTCTTCTTTTGTATACCAGTCCAGTAAGATCAAGTTGTCAGTCAAGCAGTGTACGTCATGTACTGTCTTCGTCGGGTCGAACAATAAGTCATAGAAGTCAGATAACTCATTAACATATGTGCTCTGTCTCAAATTATTTCGCTGTCCAAGTTTGCCCCACAAACTGTTCAGCGCCAGTTTACTCACGCTTCGCAGTCCGGGATTGTACGCGATTTTGTCTTTTTCTAAACTTATACCCTCGTGTTTCCTGTAGTCGTTGATGTATTTGTCCTGGTCGTCGGGCGTTTTCACGTGAGAGGGATAGCCACTAGCTTCCTGTTTTATTTTCAAAAATGTATTGATGTAGCTTGTAAATAAGCCTGCTTCGCCCGTGTCAGGATTGTACTGTAATGTCTTTTCAAAAGCGTAAACTTCGAAGACTTTGTCAATAATATAGCCTAAGTCAATAGCTTTCCATAGTTCAAGGGTGACGTAGGTACCCACCCACGACCTCTGTTCGTCCGTGTGGTCGCAATGTGCCTGTTGTGACTCACAGCAAGTTCTGCACAGTGGGAACATCAACTTGCCGTTACATCTATATGGAAGTAACGGCATGTAAAGTCCGTGAGGTGGTGTAACACGTACTTTTGCAAATCCGACGTATTCGGTCAAGGGCTTAAAGTCAGAAGACACCACCGTGGGGAACCCTTCCGGAAAAAGTCCGCGCTTATTAATAAAGGGATAGAGCGAAGTAAAGTCTACGTACTTAATTTTTTCGTCCGTCTTTGCCTCGTAATAAAGTCTAGTTCCGTTTACTCGTCCGCCGAAAAACGCGTCTCTAGGGTTAAGCCGTGTCTGAATGTCTTGTTTTTCGGCAAAATCCTTCAGTCGAACGTCTTCTTTTAATAATTTTTCGAACTGACACTGGTAAATGACTACAAATGTATACCCTAACCTCTCTATGAATGCTTGTCTCCTATAGGGAGCGCAAGTCACGTGTGAATTCCACATATTTCCTGTCACCGGCACTGCATTGCGCATGTGACTGAGCGTTTTTCGTTCAAACATGACGTTTAAATCTGACGTTATGGAACAAAATACGTCAAATGGAATTGTAAAGTCATCAAAAACGTTCTAAATCGCGTCATCTGTCACCAGATATCACAAAATCTCGTAATGATTCTTACGAGACTTGCGCTCCCTATTCGCCCGGTCATTCTGGTCTGCCATTGTCAGCCCCGAGGTCATGCTCGGTGTCTCTGGCGTATAACACTTGGTACAACCGTGCCAAATACACCCATGGAAATCATAGCATGTCCTGGTGTCTTCGTCGTACCCGTCTACCCGATACTGTCTTGTGTCTTTATGCACGATACAATAATTACGAACATGTGTACCGGTTTCCTGAACTGTTTCAAAATCGAAAAAAAAATTAGTTTGGCACAAAGTACAGTAGGCCCTATGGCCCCGTACCGGCTTCAATTCACCCAGTAACCTACGACGGTAGTCACACAGCACTGGTGTAGAGACTAGAGTAAAATTTTAAACTTCTACATTAGCAAGCTAAGACTTAGGTAGGACACTTAGTTGATCTGTCCTGGAGTTTGTCTGTCTAGTTTTCAAAGAGAGGGACCAGTCGTTGTTTTGATAATTTCAAGTCAGAATTGATCAGAGGCTTACAGTAACACTTTAGCTTAATGGAAATTACAGCTCCTTGGATTCAAAAATAATCTGATAGTCACACTGACAGCGTTTTGTTTTCTAACTGTGTGCAAAATAGTTTACAGCTGCTTTTATTTTGTCGAATTTCAAAGATATTTGCATGTCTGGATCTGCAATATCTAGAGAAAGATGAGAAAACGAAAAGTTACCGTACTGTAATCTTGATATTTTTTTTTACTTCTTGAATAAGATAAACATGGAGATAAGTTTCTTATTGTATGAAACAGGGGTGTATCCTGGTATAACTGTTGTTATTTGTAATGTTATTTTGAAAATATTCAACTCGAGAAATTCTTTGCAGCCTCTTATCGCTTTATGCCAGTTGTAGAAACATGGCATAACTATAAACTACATGTAATATTGACTCACAGGTTACTGACATTAAACTCTAATGGTATCTGAATGTTTAATTTAAACATTACACACAGTGCGTTAATTGTTAATTGGGTTAAACCTTTCCTTCCATGGCTTATAACAAACATATTTTCTACATATTTTACTCCAGGTACCAGACAAAACAATCAAGGAAGGATATATAAAGAAACTCTTCTGTGTGTTCTATAGTAAAAGAGGAATGCAGCCAGGAAAAGTTGTTGAAATTAAAATCTATACACAGACTGACTATTGGAAATGACCAAAAAGTACTTCAGCCTTTAAGTACAGTTATCATATGATCACAATGCCCAACAGACGATAAATGTGACATGTTATAAACCATGTTACCAGTGTTTCTACTCTTGGTTCAGTGTGCCTGAGTGTTTTGCCATGTGTGAATAATAATTATTGGAGTGTCAACCCACTCATTCCTAAATTAATGATTTATGTTTATAACAGTGATATCATAGATGGACATTAGGTACAGTGGAATTGTTCCAAAACTTTTATTCAAATTTTAAAATCGTCTGAATTTCTTCTGGTGGTTTTATTAGAGTGCAACTTTAGTCACTTTTACTGATTGAGAGGGCAGTAGAGTACGCATACATGTGAATTATGGACTTGAGACCAAAATAAAAGAAATATACTTTTTTGTAACCAATTAAAGTAATATACAGTTCTCTCAAGAGCCTTACATTGTTGTGGACTTCTTTCTTAACATAACATTACCATATTAAATAAGCAGAGCCTCTTAGCTCACTGGGACTGGTGAGTGTCTTAATCACTGTCAAGCTTTCTGCCAATGTATTATAGGTTTATTGCCCAGGAAAGCTTCTGTATATATTACATGTACCTCTTTCTAGATTTATTTAGGTTCAGTTCTCATATCTTATCAAACTAATAGACACACACAAACCTAAGGTAACAAAGTAAATAGTGCATACATGAGATTAAATAAAATAATATTCTTTTATCTACCTCATGTATATTTATTTACGTTTAACATGTACCTTTTGGTTTGATATAAATGTCAGAACCTTCAACAAAACCACATAAACAATCTAACACATTCAACTTATCTGTATTATTATTCTATCTGAAATTTTAATGAATGTTGGATTCTCTCAATTTTTAAGTTTTAAGACAAAAATGGATATTGGGAAATGGTGTCAGTCCTATTTTATCCTTATAATAAAATTAAATTGAAAATGACTTGCTTCTTTACATTTCCCAAGATTAGTTTCACTAAAATGCAATATCTTATTCTTAAGCATATCTTTATTAGTTTCACAAAAATGCAGTATCTTATACACATCTTATAGCGATAACAGAAGTATAGTGTTGACTCTTATGGATTACCACCTGTACGTACGGAAATTATAAAATTTCTTAATAAGCACTGCTTAACTTGGACCTTTAACCGTGTAACCTTACAGAGTTTTAATTCGACAGTGTGTGGTCATTGGGTCATAACGTTTCTCATCATGAGGTGTAGAAATATACCACTTGACACATTTACAAATATGTTTTCTAACTGTACAAGAGACAATGACGTTTTGGTATTCGATTACATCAATGCGCGATTCAATCTTCAAGAGGTTCCAATGTTTGATGTACACTTCACTAGGAATACTGTCAATAAATATTTGTAATTTCACCACGTTTGAATAAAACCCTTGAAAATGACATTTGTCACCAAATTTGTGTTATGTGTTTCTTTAGGGAAACGGGTATTTGTCCCGTATGACTTCCACAGACTTTTAATGATAGTAACAAAATGTACCGGTCGGTCAAAAAAGATTGCCGTCCTATGATCTCCGTGTTAAACGTTTGATATTGACTGCAAATTAAAACCTAATGTGCGGGTAAGACATATATAACGCGAACCCGTATGGATTTGTCAAAGCTTAAAATAGCTTGTGCCATTTCCGCAAAAAGTAGAAAATAATTTTCAAATTCTTGTTTAATAGAAGGTATCAACCTTTTGACAGTTCACACCGCTTTAAATTTAGTTTAAGAAAACATAAAAGACACGAAATAAATAAAACAGTAAATAAACTAGAACTGTACTCGGTACAGGTCTGCGGCTTCCAGCAATTCCACTGGAGTTAATACAATAATGCGATTGAGTTGGTTCACAACAACAATTTGAAATCAACTTAAAAATTAAATACAATGTTAAATGCTAAAAACTCTCGATGGAAACTGTTGATTTATTTTTATAAAAACAATATATCTGAACGGGTGTATAAATTTTACAATTCAATTCTCGCTTGTTGCTCTATATATAATACAACCACTACTTGTAAACGGTCTGGATAAAAGAGGCAAGATACCTATCTGTATATGGTGTGTACAGTATATGCTAAGCTCACATCAAAGGGATCCACACTGCTGCATAGAGCGGGGTGTATGTTTACACAGTAAATAATCACGGCAGAGTTACTATAAAACCTTATCTTTTTGTTTGTAGATTAAAGTTAATATCTGTATATCTGTTTTTAATTCGGTTAAAACGTTATTTATTGAGTCATAAATAGTTTGAATCAATTTAGAAACATTATTGCAGTTTGAAAAAATCCTTGTTTGATTACAATCGGACAAGTAGAACCGATTTTACAATTTAAAACTTATTATTATGAAATCGAAAGTAAGAAAAAATCAATCTAGCTTTATTCAAAATCCACTTGCAGTAGATAATTGAAAATTTACATCAAAGTTAAGCTCCAGTACTACTATAATTTTCCAAAGTTTCATTAGTTTGCAATAAATATATTTTCAGCTATTATCATTTTACGGCAACTCTAATTAAACGATATTTTCAACCAATCAAAATTTAAAAAGTTCTCAATATATATTAATAAAATTTGTACAGTGTTAAGGACTGTGTATACACTTTATACTTACAAAATTTCAACTTCATTGATTACATAGTTTGAAAGTTATTGGGTTTTATAGATTTTCGTAACAATTCAAAATGGCGGCCAAAGTGTTGGTCCAATCAAAAACTTGTAAATGTATTGAACATGCGCAATATCTCTGTTAAGCTAATGGTGGAATGCCCGTTGTCCTGTCTTTCATTAAAGTTAAGATAGGAGTCTATGAATTTTTAACATTCAAAATGACGTCACGGTCACATGACATAAAATTCGCGCGTTATGACGTCATGTTGTGGTATAAACCTTCTCTGAGTTCGTCTATGCCGAGTTTCAGCTTTATCGGATGGATACTTTCTGAGATAAAAAAAAAATTATGACATCACATTTTTCGACCAATGAAAATGTAGTAATAATTTCCCGGAATTCCAAGAAAGCCAGAAGTTTTATTGGCAGTGACATGTACTTACTGTATACGAAAAATGAGCTGCATCGGTTGAGCGGTTTAGGAGAAGAAACTTTTTCAAATTTAAATTGATTTTCGGGTTATTCCAAGGTTACGAGAAAAATAGGTCAAGGTCGCACCCACATTTTTCACATCAGATGAAGAAGGACGATGCTCATCAGTAGTTCAAGTTTCACGATACTGGCTGTTACGGTTTTAGAGTTTAGCGTTACACAAATTTGGCGGAAAAGAAAAATAATAATAATAATAATAATAATAATAACTAGAACTGTACTCGGTACAGGTCTGCGGCTTCCAGCAATTCCACTGGAGTTAATTCAATAATGTGATTGAGTTAGTTCACAACAACAATTTTAAATCAACTGAAAAAATTAAATGCAATGTTAAATGCTAAAAACTTTTGATGGAAGCTGTTGTTTTATTATTATAAAAAACAATATATCTGAACGTGTGTATAAATTTTACAAATCAATTCTCGCTTGCTGCTCTATATATAATAGAACCACTACTTGTAAACCGTCTGCATAAGAGAGGCAAGATGCCTATTTTTATATGGTCTTGATAGTAGATGCTTAGCTCACATCAAAGCAGCTGGCACTGCTGATAAGACCTGATGTATGTACACATGGCAAATAGAACAGGGCCCAGCTACTTCAGAGCCTTATCTCTTTGTTTGTAGATTAAACTTAAAATCTTTATATCTGTTTTTACTTTGATTAAAACGGTTTTAATTGATTCAAAAGTAGTTTTAATCAATCTAGAGACATTATTGCAGTTTGAAAAAATCCTTGTTTGATTAGAATCGGACAAGTAGAACCGATTTTACAATTTTAAACTTATTATTATGAAATTGAAAGTAAGAAAAAATCAATCTAGCTTTATTCAAAATCCACTTGCAGTAGATAATTGAAAATTTACATCAAGGTTTAGCTCCAGTACAACTATAATTTTCCAAAGTTTCATTGGTTTGCAATTAATATATTTTCAGCTATTAACATTTTCAACAACTCTAATTAAACGATATTTTTAACCAATCAAAATAAAAAAAGTTCTCAATATAAATTAATGAAATTTGTGGAGTGTCAAGGACTGTGTATAGAATTTATACTTGCAAAGTTTCAACTTCATTGGTTACATTGTTTGAAAGTTATTGGGTTTTATAGATTTTTCTAACAATTCAAAATGGCGGCCAAAGTGTTGGTCCAATCGAAAACTTGTAAATGTATTGAACATGCGCAGTCTCTCTGTTAAGTCAATGGTGAAATGCCCGTTGTCCTATCTCTCATTATAGTTAAGATAGGAGTCTATAAATTTTTAACATTCAAAATGGCGTCACGGTCACATGACGTTAAATTCGCGCGTTATGACATCATTTTGTGGTATAAACCTTCTCTAAGCTGGTGTATACCGATTTTGGTTTTTTTCGGATCGATACTTTCCGAGATAGAATAAAAACTGATGACATCACATTTTTCGACCAATGAAAATCTAGCTTAAAGATCCCGGATATTAACGAAAGTTATAACTTTTATTGGCAATGACCTCTTCTTACTGTATACGAAAAATAAACTGCATCGGTTGAGCGGTTTAGGAGAAGAAACTTTTTCAAATTTAAATTGATTTTTGGGTTATTCCAAGGTTACAAGAAAAGCAGGTCAAGGTCGCACCCACATTTTTCACATCAGATGAAGAAGGGCGATGACCAACAGTAGTTTAAGTTTCACGATACTGGCTGTTACGGTTTTAGAGTTATGCGTTACACAAATTTGGCGGAAAAGAAAAATAATAATAATAATAACAATCAATACAATAATAATAGGCTTCCAGCTTTCTGCTGGAAGCCTAATAATAACAATCAATACAATAATAATAGGCTTCCAGCTTTTTGCTGGAAGCCTAATAAACGATTTTATTTTATACAGTTTTGCTTCCAAACGTCATTGTGATTGTTTGTAAATTATATTAAACACCCAAAATATCGCCTGTATTATTTGTCCTATTATTATGTAATTTTTCTAATACTTTATTTATCTTTACTTAATTATTTGACCACACTGTTATGCTTTGTACGATTTCCTTAGAATTTCGTACACATTATTTGATGTCTTTGTTTTATAATAAAATATATTGTTTTATCTAAAATCCATTCAACCTTGTGTTATAGTCTTTAATTTGATTTCTCTTTGAGAAAAACATTGTCCTAAAGAGCGTTCTCCGGAAATTCCCGTCTAAAAATAATTCTGATGACATGCGTGACGTCAAGGAACCTCGTTTATATTTACTTTCCGAGGGAAACCCCCGTCCTTAAGACAGCCAACATGGCGACACTTCCGGCCAACATGGCGACATTTCCGGCTACGTCATTCAATGGCACTTCCGGGTACGTCATCCAAGATGGCGACACTTCCGGTGACGTCACCAAGATGGCGACACTTCCGGTGACGTCATCCAACATGGCGGCACTTCCGGTGACGTCATCCAAAATGGCCGAACTTCCGGTGACGTCATCCAAGATGGCGGCACTTCCGGTGACGTCATCCATAGGTCCGTGACGTCACTTCTAGGGGTCAAAAAGGTCAAATGGGGCCATCTCCTGGGACATCCTACTAGTGTAGGCGAGTGTATTGATGTGTGTGCGCGTGGGTGGTTGGGGGGGGGGGGGGCGTAAACATTAGGAGTAACAATTACAGGATCAATCATTTTTTTGTCGTTTGTAAAGCAATACAAAGAGAGTATTTATGTATCTTTCAGCAAAGTACCATTACATTTGGAAGGCTGGTTTGAATATCACAGCAATCAAGCAGGGATTCAACTTTGATGCCCGTATAATTCCATTCCGCCTTCTCACGAATGGCTGCGTCTTGGAATTAACCGACGTACGGCCAAGCTGGGTTAAGTTTTCTATATGGATGAGTATATGGATGGGTAATGAGCGTTTCCCCGAAGGCACTAAACCCACTAGATTAAAATATTATGTTGAAAAACTCAAGAAGCAAGTGAAGCTTTACAAAACGAAAAAGTCCCCATCGTACCCAAGTAAACTTCAGGATCTGCTTAAACAACCATTCAGTTTGCCACCCCTTCATCAGTTACCAACATCCTCGTCATCTACCTCTATCTCAGCCAACATATCAACAATATTAGTTTCGGAGCCTTTTCAGGAATCAACCCCATTACCACAGGCTACTACCTCGACTCAAGATATATCCTCACATACAGTTCTCCCTTCTTTAATTTCAACATTGCCCCCCATTCTGAACGCCACAGATACAAGTCCACCAGCCACAACAAATGAGAGCATCCTCAAACTAAAATCCTCACTTAGACAAGCCAAACAGAACTATTCTCGTAACCGAAAGAAATCTGTGCAATTGAAAAAGGAAATAGCTATTTTAAAGAAAAAAGCACTACGCACACAAAAAACAGTGGAAAAACTCAGGAGGAGAAATGCATTGACAAATTCGAAAATACACAGCATTAAAACAAAGGCCGACAAAAGATGCCAAATGGACTCGCAGTGTTCAAATTGTGTTAAGTTAGAAGAGGAATTGGTAGATAAAGAGGAGAGGTTAACAATTGCTTCCCAAGTCAAAGAGGATAGAGGTGTGAACTTGTTTCAAAACGGAAAGTACACCTCTGAGACGGTGGAATGTGTGTTAAGGCTCTTGGAGCAGAATGTGGGATACACCCATGTAGGGCCTATTTTACAGGCTGTTTTTGAACTTGCAAAAATTTCATACGATTGTGCTAAAACAGTTGAGAACATCGGGAAGCTGAGACAACCCCTTGCCCATGTACAGCTATCAGAAGAATTGCAGGGAGAACAGAATCTAACCTTATACAGCGATGAAACGAAAAAATTTGGGCATCAGTATGAGGCATACGTTGTGACCACAAATTCTCAAAAACCTCACCTTTTAGGCATCCGGGAAATGGTGGACAAGTCGGCTTCAACAAATCTAGCTACACTACAAGAAATTGTATCCGACTTAGATGTCATTCACGAAAATACAGAATGTGGAAAAAAAGTGATTAGTTCAATAAAGAACACTATGTCTGATAGGGCTTGCACCGAGAAACTGTTTCAGGACTTGCTGAGAAACTACAGAGAGTCTGTCCTTCCAGATGTAATACCCAACTGGTCAATGTTGTCAGGGGCCACAAAGGAATCAATTGGAGAGATACATAATTTTTTCTGTGGCCTCCATGTACTTGTGAATATGGCAGAAAAATGTAACAAAACATTAATCATGTATGAACAATTGGATACACTCACCGACAGCAACAAATTTGAATCCAACACAGTAAATTTGATACGGACATCCTGTAAAGCCTTTTCTCGAGGAGGAGATGAAAAAAGTGGTTGCTATGGGCCAGTGACAACCTATCTAAAGGCCCGGGGGCTTACTGTTTGCCTTACGAACTTTCGTGGCAATCGGTTTAATATAATTTTTCATAACGCCGCAGTGCTTTATTCATTACATCAACATTTTATTTCTTTCTTAGATGACTGTTGGGGAACTCCAAACCGCTTATTAGATAACGTTTCCTCTTTATTGAAAAACAAAACCGCCATCGCAGGATGCCGTGCTTTGGGTATACTGGATAAAATATTAACAAAACCACTGTGGCAGGAAATTGAGAAGAAAGGAAATATCCTCGAAATGAACGCCGTGTATTCCTATCTAATTAATTCCTTAATGTCGACACCTGCCCAAACTTTACTTGAAGGATCGACGGGCTTACTTCCTAATTTTGTTAACCCTGGAGAAGATGCCATTTGGCAAAGCTTACTAATCCCCTCAGAGAGTGACATTTTAACAGCTGACATTCTCCAGTATTTGCTAAAAGACACGGCCACTTTGTTGCAGCATCTTTTGGCAGATCAGCTCCCAGGTGGATTAAACGAGAGAAAAAACAGTGAAAATAACCCAGAATGTATATCAGTGCTGAAACATAACAAACTCCCGGAAACAGTGTTTGCCAGACTGGATTTCTTAATGCACACAAAACCCGCTGCTACCCCTCTAACTCTGGAAGGCCACATCATTTATAAATTTAATGCTGTTGGAAAATGGCTACAGGAAATGTCACCTGAAGAGAAACAGGCTGTCATCCTAAAAGCATCCGATTTAAAAGAATTATCAGTGGAAAAATTTAAACAGAGAAGACAGGCAATAAGTGAGGAAAAACAGAAGCAATTACAAAAGAAAGAAGTTGAGAAACGGCAAGCAAAGAAACGAATTTTGGAACGAAAAACAAAATTAACCGACCAAATAATAGAACATGGACTGTGGCAGAGCCCTGATGAAATTAAAACCAGACTTAACAACTATAAATCAAATACAGCAAAGCTAGAAGCCCTTAAGGTACAGATAAACTTCCGAAGACAGGTTCTGGGTCAACAGCCATCAGATAAAAGACTGTTCCTGTTTTCGGAAAGACGGCAAAAATTTACCACTAGTAAGCTACTTCAAAACTTATTTCAATTAGTAAATGAAGCTGGACAAACAGCAGTCATAACACCAGACTCACTTGTAAGTGAAACAGTTTTGCACAAGTTCGAGGTGACAGCAAATGATACCACAACAGACGAATGGTTCAGAGGCAAAGTGATATCAAGGGTGCCCGGATTTCCTCTGTGGTTTAACATAGTTTATGAGTCGGAGCCGAACACAGTTTACACGTTTACACTTGAAGATGATTTGGAGGCTGGGGATTTGAAAATCGTGAGGTAAGTTGTGCTTTGAATTTATTAACATCTGAACTTTTCAGCATCAAATATGGTTCTGAGCCAACAATGTTCTTCCTCTTTTAAGTATGATGCGATAACAACTATTTAATAAATGCATATAACATGCATTTTTGTTACGTAAATTGTAAATGAAATGCTGAAGACTATTATAAACCTCTATATTTTTCTAAAAATACAGCGGTTAAAAAACGAAATATAACTGTATCCTGTGTAAAGGGTATATTATATGTTACAGTATTGTGCTATACACTCAATGTACGCCTAGTTTCCACAATATCTCCCAACAAAGGTCGTTTATAATAATGCAGAATGCATAAAAAAAACCCCCACTAATAAGTCATTCGATTAAGAATGTCAGTGCAACTCTAAATATTATATTATATGTATTTTATTTCCTTTCCAGATATGAAAGTCCATCACACAACTAAAGCTCCACAAATTGATACTTCTTGGTAGGTATATCAAAACACTAATGAAGTTGTATATTTCCGCCTACCCTCAGTCTGGGGGCGGTGTGGTATTTGCCATAGCCATTTTCCACCTTAGCATGGAGGAAAATGAAGTATACCAAATACATCAGCCTTCCTGACTTACATATGGTCTGTGGGGGTTTTAATGTCAACATTTAGGTGGGATGGGGGTGGGTAAGATCTTCTGGTTGGTTGGTACTTTTGTCGCCATATAACCTTAGCTGTTGAGTACGACGTTAAGCCCCAATCAATCAATCAATGATGTATATTTCCGCAGAAGTATCCCTACATTTTCGCAGAAGTATGCCTACATTTTCGCAGAAGTACGGTATGCCTACTGCAGAGATTTCATCAGCAGACTTCCACCAATGGGTTGCGGGTTTGAATCCCTCTCAGTCCCAAAAAATTGAACTTTTTTGACTTGGTTTTCACTCGAACGACCTATGTGGGAGGGTTGCCAGTTACCACCGGATGGTCGTGGGTTTCCTCCGGGCACAGAGCCCGGTTTCCTCTCACAATAAACCTGGCAACGCCGCCAGATAAGTGAAATAATCTTGAGCGCGGCGTAAAACACCAATCAATCAATTTCTACAGGTCTCTCTGAACATCCTCTCCGTTTATCAACTAATGCTGTGTGTAACTCTTTCTTCATGTTTAATGCTCAGATGACTTTTATTTCACAACTATTCGCGCGTGTATTTCGATCTTCATATTATTTTCTTTTTTAGGCATTCTTCGATCCAGTATTGTTCGTTTGTCAACTATAACGGGAAACAGTTGCACCAGAGATATGCAGAGAAATAGTGACGTTAGATCTGTATCTTTGATTAAAATAGCATCACGGGATCTATTGTGCCAGCCTGTTCTAAAACTTCAAATCCAATTTTGACGTCACTTCAAATCCTACGAAAAAGGTCTTTAAATTGCACATTTTGGTTTCGGCGTTAATTTTCCCTTTGTCATGGATATCAACTGAGGCCTACGTGTTGAGGGATTGAAGAAGAGAACATTAATGTCCAGTGGACAATATTTTCCATCGACATTGTACAGATATTCAGGTCCAAAAAATTTATTTCACACACTTCTCAAAAAGGTCAGCACAGAATGAACAATGAGAAAATGTACCAGTCTGGATACAATTACTAGCTGCTCCCTTCCAAAATTGTCTGGTATCACTTATCTCCCCTTGAGTCCATCACTTATGCATAGGTGGCGGGATTTTCCGGCTGTTGCTCGAATGGTATTCTGAAGTTGTATGCAGAAACTTGCCGATGCCTAACTTTATAACGTTTTGCAGAATTTACAATTTCGCAAATTTTTTTGAAGAGCCCATCAAACTTTCGGCAAGATCAAGATCTATCAATAAGTAAGAATGATTGTATATATCTAAGCATTTTTTCTCTCGCTTTCGTACCCCTAGTGAAGAGCTATAACCCAGGTTGTTGTTGTAACAATCACAAAATAGATGCACTTTGCTTGCAACGTTGAAAAACTAACATTATCTTGTTGTAGCTTAGTAAATGAAATACACAGTGCTGATACACTTATGAGAACAACTGCATAAGGCTTAAAAAGTGACAAACCATACCGTTTTGTTGGCTTTAGTATATTGCTTAATGGATATTCTACATTTCAGCTGAACGCACAAAGGTCACGTACGCCAAAAAGGGCGGTAACAACGTTAATAGGATGAACAGAGTAGTGTCCCTTGAAACAATAAACAGTAGAATTCAATAATGAAAAGCTAATGTTAATACCCGATGTAACAAATAAAATAGAACTACACAACAATCAAAAATAGGCCGTAACAGGAGTCACCGTGGGCGAATTTTTCTCTTTGTACGATTTCTCTATTTTCGACCAAATACTGATCCTGTCAACTTCCAATTTATGTTATAGGTACTTTTCAGTATTAGAACGACTGAATCATAGGATGTACACGGGTTGCCGAATGGTTTACATGCACGTCTCATCTGTTCTCGTCTTTTGTTCAGTAAAAATGATATACAAACGACATATCCTTTAGTTTTTTTTATTTTGTCACCAGTGTGTAAATTTGTGCGACAGTAAATGATAATTTCCGTATCTTACGTAACACATACAGTAGGAGACATGTCTGAATTGTCTGTTTCAATTATAACTGATAGATGCTGAACGTTAACAGAGAGGCTGTTTTGTCCCTTCTATTATCATTGGAACACTTTTTTGACCCCACAAACACTATGCAATGTGTTCGTTTCGTGGCTACCTTTCTGGTTGCCACATTCAAAATATAACCTTCAGTGTGAGCAAGGGTATTTGACGGAACCAAAGTTATCCAACTCGCCTACTAATTAAATGAATGATCTTCTCGAGACAAGGTACGAATTTGCGATGCCAAAGACAAAGGTCTAGTATTAAAATTATCTTCTTTCATTTCAGTTATATTGAGAAACTATACATTTTCTGGGGGAAATTAGAAGTTTCAGAAGACGAATATCTGTACTTTAAAGTGGCATGAGCTGCCAAAATTCACACTTTTTTCATAATTTCTGATCGTCACGACAGTAAGAGGCTTTGAAGGCCATCGAAAAACTAAATGATTGGCGTTTGAATGAGGAAGATACATACAGTCTACGGCCTATACAAACCGAAATAGTGTCCTAAAAGTAAACAATATTTAAATAACCGGGACGACCATTCATTCATTCTAAGCCAAAATTGGTTGAAAACAATACTTTATCGTTCATTCTAGAGACCAGAAGCACTAAAAAGCTTCCGAATTATACGTCTTGAGAAAAATAGCCAATATTTTCAACATTCTGTTTTAACGTCAAAATATCAACATTTTGGCAGCTCATGCCACTTTAACATAAGGTTCAAAGAAGAATTTGTAGCCTAAAAACATTGCAATAACTCACTAAATGGATAGATTGAAGAAATAATTTTGAGTATTTTTAGACATTTTCAGTATCAGAAGACTCTCATGTTTCTAAAAATGTTTTTACTAATGTCATCTGTATAGGAGATTCATGTCTGTTTTCTGTTAGTTATATCAACTTTCACCAACATGCATTAGTTTAGTCTTTCTTATATTTGGTTTATATTTATTATAAGGCTGCATTTAGAGATGTTGAATTCTAAACGCAGAACGGGAATCTTGCGTTCTGGTCAGTCAAAATAGTCAAACAGTTGCAGAATTTCAGGTTTTCGGAGGCATATATAGTGGGGGATTGTTTGTGGAAATTAGTAATTGCTTAGAATTTCAAGGAAAATTCTAAAATCCGAACATAAAATATTTCAGCTTGAAACCTTGGGGAATATGTTGCTAATGCTTCCATTAGACAAATGAAGGTCAGGGAAGAACCATTTCAACTTCAGAATCCTCCTCTAAGACATTAAAACCTCTCTTTGGGGTAAAGGAATTCAAAGAAACAACGAGAAAACAAGGAAATCCGCTAAAGCAGAATATATTCTCTACAATTTGAAAACATGGAGAAATACTGCAAATCAGAACTAAAATGTGTCAAGATAAGCGTATTGGGGCATATTAAGTAAAATATGACCAAGTTACAAGGACCAGAATACGTAAATAAATCACGACTTTCTGGTAAAATATGGTCAAGATACAAGGACCACAACATGCAAATAAATCATGAGTCTCTGGTAAAATATGGTCAGGTTACAAGGACCACAACACGTATAAAAATCACGACTTTCTGGTAAAATATGGTCAAGTTACAAGGCCACAACACGGAAATAAATTGCGAGTTTCTGGTGGTTTGATTGTGAGATGTTCGAGAGTTGATAATATGACGTTACATGTAGGGTGGAGAAAGAAGTGGGGGATAGTAGCGTAATTACTGTAGGCTATTAAGTAAGGACTGAAATGACTGATTGATTGATGTTGTACGCCGCCCTCAAGATTATATCACGTATATGGCAACCTTGCCAGGTTGCGTTCTGGGAGGAAGAAGATTTGGGGCTCTTTGCCAGAAAGAAACTCCTGACATCTTTCACAAACGACAATCAAGTGAAAACCCCACTCAGACCAAATCAGATTGAAAAAAATGTCTGAGTGGGCTTTTCACTTGATTGCCGTTTGTAAAAGATGCCTGGGCGCTGTCTTACAAAGCTGGCGTAAGTTACGTCGGACGTAAATCAGTGTTAAAGCTATAGGAACTTACGCCCTAGTCGCAATTGGTCCATGTTGTCGGCCTATGCGCAACTTTACACCAGCTGATCAGACCAGCAATGAGGTTCCCCGCCATGAAATGTGCGAGTAAAAATTAAGCTGTTGTGTAAGTTTGAACTTGATTGTATAAAAACTACTCAAGATATCTCGTCCACAAGATGCAAAACTTTTTTTTGGACTGAGTGGGATTTGAACCCGCGATCCAACGCCACTGAGGCCCCAGCTTGCCGAGAGGAAACTCCGACATTCGGCGAGTACCTAGCCGAATGTCGGAGTTTCCTCTCGGCAAGCTGGGGCCTCAGTGGCATTGGATCGCGGGTTCAAATCCCACTCAGTCCAAAAAAAAGGAAAAAGGGTTTCCTCCAGGCATAGATCCCAGTTTTCTCCCACAATAAAACTGGCAACGCCGCCATGCAAGTGAAATAATCTTGAGCGCAGCGTAAACACCAAACAAACAATCAATCAATCCCGAATAAGATTGAAAAAATGTCCATGCATTTAAAATGGTTAGTTCCTCGTCACTGTTCAGTTTTGGTTGTTGGTGATTTCTTTCTATGGATTTTGATGACGTGTGTTTTCCAGTTTACTAAATTCAATGCTAGGATCTGAGTGTTTTTTTCAGGCAATGTTGTGATGTGTGTTGTCGAATGTGTGCATGATCTGCTACAATTCGCAGTTTTCTGTGGCTCAGATTTCCCAAATGATGCTTTTCGAGTTTAATTCCCCACCACGAAGTTGATATGTCCTTCTTTCCGCATGTTCTGCACGATATATATCTTGGACAGTTTTTACCTGATCATGTTCAAACTTTCGTTATAGCTTCAAGATGGATAGGATTGATTTTGATCCATCCATCCACGTAACTGATAAAGTTAATCTTAATTATGTCGTTATATTCATGAAATGCTTGTTTTGCATCTTGTGGACGAGATATCTTGAGTAGTTTTTATACAATCAAGTTCAAACTTACACAACAGCTTAATTTTTACTCGCACATTTCATGGCGGGGAACCTCATTGCTGGTCTGATCAGTTTGACAGAGGTCGGAATGTAATATGAAAGCAATACAAATATGTCGCTAAAACTAAAACAAGAGTGGCCATTTAAAATGCATTGCTCAATTCAACGTGAAAGTCCAAGAGATTGTATAATGCTCCACACCCATATTTATTGCACGAGATGCAAGTTCACTTTAATCTAGCATCTATTGCCGGTCGGATCTATATTATACACTTATTAACTCACCTCTGTGAGACGCTGGCAAGCTAACCAGATCGAGACCTGCTGATTAGCTTGGCAGCGTCTCGCCTCGAGTCCGGTATTTATGGTAATAACTCCGATGCGAGTTTAATAAGTTTTTTAATATACCGATTTCTTGATGTTGGAAGTATTTTCGGTGTGTTATATTTGTCTCGATTTCCATTGAGTATCTGCAACTCTGGATCCGATAGTTCGCGGTGAAGCGATAACATTGCATCATGTTTAGGTAATGAAACACATGAGAGATATCAGGTATATCCATTCAAGACTGCGCATTTATTGACGTCATATAAAATATCTGTTTCCGACTCCTCTCCAGGTCATACATCGAAAATATTGACCTGGCACGTGGTACGTATTGGCGTACTTGAATAATGGGAGTAAAGCGTAATGAATATTATTGAGGTATAATAAAACAACATAGTCACATCTTAATGATATGCTCGCCTATTGATCAGAAACATCAAATGATCCAAACTTTGACATGCATGTGGCAGTGTACGCAAACATTTGCCCCGTAACATCATACATGAGATGATGTAAAATGGGGCAGACAGAATTATATCTACAACTTTCGATTATTTTGAATGTTTATTCTTTTCTTTCCATTACCAAATCTGCTACTTCTACTACTACTACTACTCATGTTAGTTCACCACTCTCTACCCATCCCCATCGGCCTGTCAGTCCATCAGTATCTGTGATCTCGCCCCCACCTCCTCAGACAGGGATTCCTAGGCCTGTAACTCGACCTTTTGTTTCCCCTTCGCCTTTTTTTACTGGGTCTCCCTCCCCCTAGACCGTGCATCTCTGATCCCTGTTTTCCACACCCTCGGTCCCCCTATCTTACACCTAGTACCTATGTCCACCTCTTTTGCTCCTTTTCCAGTTTCGACTAGGGCCCTTTCGGCTAGACCTAGTACCACTGCTCCATCTCCTCCATCCCTCCCTAGTTGTGTCAGTCTACTCCCCACTGAGATCATAGTTGGAAGCAATGTGATCCCCTCAACGGGCCAGCGTAACCATCTGAAAAACTTAGCTTATTCTAAATTTGGGAAATTTCGGCACACTTCTTCTAAATGGCACCTGCCTGTAAATATTACCAAGAAAGTATTGTTACTTGGAGATTATTAGTAATTGATATTTTACCCTGGATGTATGAAGCGTTCTGACCCTTCTGATAAACATACGCCCTGAGCCGTAGGGTCATAAAAGATTCATACACCCAGGGTAAAATATTAATGACGAATTTATTATCCCAAATTTATTTTTCAACCTCTATCGGTCTATAGCTATATGGCTGCTATACTTTTATTTATGATCACTAAACACACGGGCACAGGGACAATTTTCTTGTCTAAAATAACCATGGAGACAAATTTCTAATTGTGTTAAAAAGAGGTATATCATTTAGACCTTTACACCCCATAAATTGTTGTAACAAACCAAACCTATGATATTTCATTAGGTTGACGACTGACAAGAGCTTAGCCTTGGTCAGTAGAATTTCTGGAATCCTTTTGTAACACATTGACAATGGTTACGCATCTTAACTATGGCAAGAACATCGGTGGACTCAAATTGAACCCCATAAATTTTGCTTTCTCCACTCCCCCCCCCCCCCCACCGGGACAGAAAGAACTATGTAACAAACAACGAACAAAACAACCATAAACTCCATCTCACAACCAGCAAACTACAAGGTTATAAACTCCATCTTACAACCTACAAACTACATCTCATAACCTACAACCAACACAAAAAACAAGGTTATAAACTACATCTCATAACCTTTTTCTAGCAAACAACAAGGCTATAAACTACATCTCATAACCTACAACCAGCACAAAAACAAGGTTATAAACTCCATCTCATAACCTTTTTCTAGCAAACAACAAGGTTATAAACTACATCTCATAACCTACAGCCAGCACAAAAAACAAGGTTATAAACTCCATCTCATAACCTTTTTCTAGCAAACAACAAGGTTATAAACTACATCTCATATCCTACAACCAGCACAAAAAACGAGGTTACGGTAAGAATTCCGCTAATTCAAGGACGAGCAATGTGAAGATAACAAATTATTAGACTGATTTCTGCCATGTTTGGTCTAAAACAACAACAATAGCGATTGCTCGATAGGATTATCAGTCGCTCCATGCAGGAGGTATGACACCCAACGAAAAGTCTCAAACTTTTAGAGTGCTTTTCGTAATGTTTTGAGTACTTGAGTTAGCGGAATTCTTACCGTATAGACTTCATATCATAACCTATTTCTGGCAAACAACAAGGTTATAAACTAAATCTCATAACCTACAACCAGCACAAAAACAAGGTTATAAACTCCATCTCATAACCTTTTTCTAGCAATCAACAAGGTTATAAACTACATCTCATAACCTACAGCCAGCACAAAAAACAAGGTTATAAACTCCATCTCATAACCGTTTTCTAGCAAACAACAAGGTTATAAACTACATCTCATAATCTACAACCAGCACAAAAAACAAGGTTTTAAACTCCATCTCATAAGCTTTTTCTAGCAATCAACAAGGCTATGAACTCTGTCTCATATCCTACAACCAACACAAAAAACAAGGTTATAAACTCCATCTCATAACCTTTTTCTAGCAAACAACAAGGTCATAAACTACATCTTTTATTAGTGTCAATCGGAGTTATGTTTGTCCACATTTTCAGCATGTCTTTTTATTTATTTTTTGGTCGCTTTCTGTATGCGACAAATATATTTTGACTAAAGTGAGACATCTCACACATACAGCTTCTGTCAAAATGTATGAACCTAGAGCTGTCAATCGGATCGAGCAGACAGATGAGGCACAGAGTTATATGCCCCTTGTATGCATGGAAACGTTATCCATCGATGTATGAAGAATTTGGTCTTACGTTTTTCAATTTGTAGATTCAGATTAGGTTAAAAATCGATTGAAATAAAAATTATACACTTTTAAAGAAGCTTAAATGCCTGTAAGTGATCGTCATAAGATATATTTTGAGGTTTTCGAAGCGGCCATGTTTTTTTTGCCAGCCGAGCACAATCAGACGGGGTATGGGTTTATACGACCCGGGTAATCGACCAAAAAAAATTCAGCATTTGCCGGGAAACTTGAGGGATAAATATATAATTTATCTACAACAAGCCTTGCCCCCCACTCCGGTATGCATTTATTCCTGGTGTCAATTCAATTCCATTTGGGCTTTATACCAAAGCTGAGAATGATATATTGAATATTGGTATCAATAACAAAACTACTGAACCAGACATTTCGTTAAATCAGATGCGCAACATGATGGCAGATGCGCAACATGACGGTTAGGGAGACGTTTCCCAACTCGTTCATCTACTTTGTAGAGATCCAGTTATCTACTAAATACCAGCCAGTTAATTTTCCAACCTGAACCTATATAACTCTGTTGGTTTTAAGATGAAGAGAGTTATGGTCATACCAAAAATATCCCAATTAGTTTAAAGTATAAATTGACAAATTCACTAGAGCGAAGATACTGCAAATTGAGTTTATACTCATTGGCCTCAGAAACTTGACTTAAACTAAATTTAGAACAGTGCATGTACTACTCTTATTTCGGGCTTAGAAAGTAATATTACTTATTAACTCACTGCTGATTTTATTGAATATCAGAGCTAATTGATTACTATCTAAACCTATAGTGAATCGACATCCTAGCTTTATCAAAAATACTGATGACTTGTTGGCCAAACACTGACATAGACATGGTTATAAAATTCATAAAATCTGCTTTGACAGCTATCCTGACCACCGTTGTCCGAATTAAAACATTTTAGATTTGTTGAAACTTAGCTGAAAAAGTAATGACTTTGAATTCAATAGGTTGTTTTTTTTCAGATGTGCTATGGGAAAACGTTTAGGCCTCCACCCTTCGCAAATGTCACAAACAACGGTTCATTTACCTCAGTTATCTTGAGGACACTTTATCATATGACAGCATGCGATAGAAGACCTTCGTATTGTGATTGATATTCGTAATCCCCATGACCCCAGAAAAAAACCCTACAATGTACTGTTCATCAGAGTTCTGTAAATGTTATGGATGTGAATATTTACAAAGATGATAAATATCAAACGACTGGAGATAAGGATTACAAAGTATTCTTCAAACCTACTGACAAGCATCAACTGCTACATGCTGGGTAATACCACCCACCTCACATGTCAAGTGTCATTATTTTAAGTTTTTAGATCCTATAGAAACAGTAGTTCTTTAGATTTTTTCAATAGGCTCTTCTACCCAGGGGTATTTTGTTTAGGTCACTCCGAAGGGTCAAATCTAACAAATTATGCCCCGGCCCCCGACACGCGTTTCTCCCTTTATGGGTGTATCATTACCATCCAACACTTCGTGTATACGTGCCAGATCGCGGAACCTATTTCGGAGACAACCCCGCAACTAAAAGCAAATGGCAGAGGCCCTTAACTGTTACACCTCTAACATCGGGTATGTTACCCAGTGCCCAAAATCGCTCAGAATTATCCATTTATCTGGCATTAGACTAAGACATGCGGTGCCAGTGCCAGAGGCACAGCAATTCAGTACCTCAGGCCAATAAGTTATGGGCCCTTTTGAAATCATAACCGTTGAAATAATCCCACATCTGACTTTTGCTGCAGTTACCAAGCACATCCGTTTGGAAAGGAAACGTTTTTGGATTCGAACGTTACAAACTGTTTACCCTTTGAGTTTGAACGTGCACCCAGGAAGGTGTCACGAACAGTTTCCACATCTTTGTTGCAAGAACAAACATGTACAATTTTGTTACTTATGCCACTTCAGTAAACTCTGAAAAATATGTTCGGGCATTTTTTTTTGTGAACCGGTAGGGGGGGGGGGGATCATAATTATTGATTTAATCATAACGTCGTGAAGAAAAGTTTCTTTAAAACAGTAACGGAATTTTTCGTTTTATAGTCATAATAATGAAGTATATATTTTAATATTTAAAGAGTTTAAGCATGATTTTTTAAACTAAATGAACAATTGATTTGAATTGATACTGAGTGTATTTCTCTTCAGGTCTGTTGAGAGCGCTGTGGGTCAAAAGGGACAGTTTTTGTTTTTCAATCAATGGAAATTGATCAAGGTTATGCTAGAACAAAAACTAGGAGGTGGCTTACCTAGATTATATGCACTTTGTCCGACATGCACTATGTCAACGTTTTGTTGTTGCCGAGGATGCTTTAACGATATTGAGGCAATTAGCCATAAATCAAAATGCTGACATTATCGCAAATGGGAAATGAAACTGTATCCTGTAAATCATAGCAGGGTGCAAAACGAACGTATTTTAAATTAAGTTTTCAAAGCACCAAGAATTTTGGTGTTGTATCTGGACGAGATATTGAATATAAAATAGATGAATTGAGTAGAATTTTACATGTTCACCATTTTTTCTTGAGTAGATGCAATATGCTCAATTTAAGGGCTTTTGTCACAACAGTCGTCCATTTACATCAATGAGGCCTGGGAACTATATTTCAAGCTCAAAAGCTTTTGATGTAAAATATCCAGACCCAATCAAACCATCCCCTTCGGCCTTGAACTGGCATAAACTTTACAAAATGGTTCAACCTTTACAAAATGACTTAATCTTTACAAACATTTTCCTTTTGGTACGTAAAAGTGACATTATTGTGGCACTAAGTTTGACAGTTTTAAAAACATCAGAAGAGAGGTATTAGCCTACAAACAGTCCAAATGTCAGGACACAAGACACTCCTATCTAAAGTTAGAAGTTACCCTAGTCCTAATGTCCAGATTTAACCCCTAAATCCAATGGTTAACATTTTCATCAGAAATATCCATTGGAATGGGGTTGGAGAGTTCACAAAGGGGGTCAATTGATCGTGTGACTTTTAAGTACTCGACAAAACAACCACATCATGGAATTTTACCTGGCATTTGCTCGGATCTACGTGCTTTTATATTACTCTCTTACACTTAGCTAGAGCTATCGTTACTTACATCGCACATTTAAACACTTGCAGCTATTGGAAACGCCCCTTGGAGCCTATCACAATGGCCAGTTCAAAGTGAATCGGATCGACAGAGAACGTCGTCATTTTGCCTGTTTTCGTCAAAATGGGTCTATTTCGTGAAATTGGCTCTACGCTTTCGTTACTAGTTTACCGTTTTCTTAAATTCAAAGTATCTATTCACGTACAACTTCGTGTCAGGCTTTTTTCACATTTATCTGATAGCTTTTAAAAATGTTACCCTAGATGGCATGCGAAAATCCCTGCGCTATATCCGGTAAAGGCGTACGAGGTCTAAAAGTAGACTTCTCGAGAATACGATTAGAGGCATTCTTGTGAAGCATGAGGTAGGTTATACCCCTGGCTCTTGCATTGAGAGTCTCTAGCCTGGCAATATGCCCACAGTAAATTACAATAAAAACCAATCATTTACAGCAAATGTAAAGGGTATTTGATGATTCACTTTTTTATAGCGAGGAATAACATTTTCAACTGGTCGTTAAGAACTTTAAAGTGTTTGGCCTTGATGTATGAAGGTAATGCGTGTGTTATAAGGTCACAGTTTTTTAACCTTTGTCAGCCAATGAAAACTGGTCTCGGTTATACTAGAGGTAGGAAGTGGTTTACTGAGCTAAAGTTTGATATCTGGATAATTGGTATACTGGATTGAAACTAATTCAGATATACTGTACACACTAACTCTTTCAATCTACGCCTGATTGAAGATTTTTGTAGTTTGACTGGCAGAGAATAAGTAAGCTTCAAACATATATACTGCTAATAACAAGTTATATACTGTGTAGTTAGCTTTCCTTCGCCTTATTTTCTTAGTTGATTGTTTTGTTTTTGTAAATCGTTTATGTTTCATGTAAAAGTGTACAGATCGTCTTCGAATTTGTTCGCCGGTTCATCTCGACGGCTGTTTACAATTAGCCCTGTGTTGCTGAAGTCAACTTTCAAAACAAAGCCACATGTATTAAGAAGTAAAATGGATATGATAAATATGGACGGATTTATCATTTATTTGACTTTTGCAGGAACCTAGTCATTTAATACTACCAAAACTATCCGACTACATGTATAACCAAAAGTAAAGGAATACTTCTGGTATCAACAGATTGATGGTCATTGGTGGTTTTCGTCATAAATTCCTATTGGAAGACAAAGCAATGCTGGTGACCTCGGGAAGCAATTCCAGAACACTCGGGATGATGAGAGAGATCTAGAATCACTCATCTACCCATAATCCTGTAATCTGGAAACAATTTGTTCACAGGGACCTTAGACAGACAGAGGTTATATGAAGACAAACAAATTAAGACGACCATACCAACATATGATCTGGTCATGAGTGAGAGATCTGTATGGCACAGTGTGGAGTGTAAAGAATGAAGTCTGATTAAAAAAATACATTTTATAACATGTACATCCACTTTATACATCCAGACTGTTCAGAAAGCGAGAAATGTTTATGATTACATACCGTTTTTTTCTGCAAAATAACGTAGACAAACTATAAATAAGCGTATATCAACATTATAAACTTGTCTTCATGGTCATTTTAGAGATGGAAATTGTCCCTGTGCTGTACACTTTAGTGTTGATATATATATATATCATTTATTCTGATTACCATTATCAATCCTAATTTAATTTAAACATCAGAAACAACGATCGCCCATAATATTTTAATAGAGAGTCACAACCAATGCGACGCACTTCTGCTTGCACAATTACATGTTTGCTGGAAAGGAAAATAATTTTAATCTGGTTAAGATGATATACTAGAAAGTTCAACTCCCACTGGCTCCAAACATTGGATCAGTGTGAGAGAAAAAATCCAAACAGTAAGCACCAGCCTTCATAATGTTATTGTCAATCAGCACAGGAAGTAACAATTTCCATTGTCATCAATGCAGTCTAAAATTTGGGCAAAATGAAATCTTGACTTTTAGCATAGAATTGGCAGATTTCCAACGCATTTTCTTTTGCCATGCAATTTTGAAGCAAGTGACAAACTGCATTGTATGTGTGGCCTCGATTTTAATGTACTAGTAATGTGCTTCTGATCGTAGTCTTTACAAGTGAAAGCATTTATTTCGAGAGTCAGGATAATTAGAGAATATGGAGATTACGACCAGATGAATCTAACTGACCTGCTCATGGACATATAATGGTAAATTGTAGCCGACTTATTCTATTTCCACAGTAAAGTATTATGTTTATTACGTTGTATGGTATTTGCCTGTAAATACGATGATCTTTTTTCTATGTTGATCAAAGTTTATACTTACCATCTATTGGTATTTGCTTTATTGCTTCTTATTTTTTTTTTTCTGCGTCAAAGGTAAGTGCGTGTGCGTGGAAGTGCGGCGGTCTCTCAGTCCGACACAGACCTATAACATCGACCGGTCGCGGGATACAATCCTACAGTTGTACTCTGTCAAGAGGCTTTTCACTCGATCGCCCGATCCATGTGGAAGAGCTAAACTGTACTCTCCGAATGTTGGGGGTTTCCTCTGGTCACATAAACCGGTTTCCTCAACCTCTATACCTGGCCGCCATCTAAGTAAAATTATCTTGAGTGCGACGTAACCAACCAACCAACCAGTTGTCAAATTCAAGCGCGTTCGTTATATTTACTACATCAACTATTGGATTTCTAAGAGTCAAGATGATAGCTAAATCAGGTTTGATTGTATATCTATCTTACCAGCTACCTATGAAAAGACGGATGAAGACGAACTGGCCATTTATATCAATTGCTCAACTAAGTCACGTTCTACTAAACTAAGTCAATGACAAACATCACACAGACAGACAAATATAAAGTAAAGAGTTTCGTGATCTTTTCCAGATCCTTTAATTCCAAAAACATTAACGGTTAAGTGGCCACTATCCAGGCCTTCCTTACATCCCAGTAACTAATCGATATCATACGAGTACTGATCAATACCCTAAATTGTTTTTCGGTCAATTCTGGTCCGCCTAGCCAAACTTCAGAAAACGGGTTAAACCCATAATACGGAGATTTGAGGTAGGTTCAGCAGAATGGCTCTTCACAAATCGTCAGTTTTCGTTTCCTCTGAATATAACGTGTTCTTGTTAAATTGTTCAGAAATAACCGTGTACCAGACACATTTAAATAACAAGATGGGCGAAAAAGAAATTAAAAGTTTGAAACCACTTTCTTTCGTCAAAAGCAGAAGAGGTGAATGTTATCTATTATAGAGTATATTTTAAGGTTAGAATCAGATAATGTATTAATATGTCTGAAATATGAGTATTTACCAGTTGCTTTGTCCCGAACACTTTTTTGTTATAGTAAATTTGCATGCTGTTTACTTTCCCGAAACTTGTTTGTTAGAAGTGTAAATCACACCGGGGGGTGGGGGTGGGGGGGGGGAAGCTGGTCAACAGTCAATTAAGAGACAGGCACCAACAAAGACGAATTCAAATTAATCTATACACTTTTCTTTACCAAACGTGTGTGGATTTCCGGCATTCTACTAACTGAAGTAACAAATCATTTTCCTAGTTGTCATGTAACAAAAACCAAACGCAATGAGTATAACCCTTTTCAAAATATAAGATACCGTCGTATGCACGTAAAATATAAATCTCGCTTTACTGATATGATATTCAATTGTGATTGGCCAGATGTGCTCCAGGAAAACCATGGTCCTTCTAATGCCTTCAATATTTTTGAAACCCAGTCCAACGTTATATACAATAATTGCTTCAATTGCCTTTCGTAACAAAAGAATTAAACCCTGAGTTAGCTATGCTATACTTAACTCCATACATGTATCGGATTCAGCTACAAAATAATTGCCCCTCTGATCGAGTTAAATATAGAACCTACCGAAACAAATTAAATAATCTTATCCGCTTATCCAAGAAAAAATATTTTGAAAGAAAATTTAATGAGCATAGTGATGGCATAAAAACACATGGAAAGTTCTCAACACTCTCTTAAATCGTAAAAATTCCCAGCAATTACAAAACTTCCAATCATCCTTTTTCTAACTGACGAAATGCTCACACTGTCGAGATTTACAGAAGCCATAAGTAACATTCACATCAATGTCATCCCATGAATTCTATCAAGACAGACTTTCCCTTATTCCCTATTTGCACTTATAAGTCTATTTTACATTGTTATGTGGAAGTATATATGCTAGGAAGGATTGAAGGCGACAACATACATACAATTTTGAAGTGTGTGAAACTCGGACCAACCAAACTTCCTACATAAAACACGGCGAGCGGTCAGTTAATTGTGGTAGGCCTATGTATGACTGTCGTAAAACCGTAAGTATTGGTAATTTTAAAATGACATGGCTGGTTCCATATCAGGCTACACACGAGGGTTACTGTGCATTTTACGATATGACGCCAGATTACATTGCTTGAAACACGGAAAGGGTGAATTTAATTCTGGGTGTAGAATTTATTTACGAGGTTGATGGGCTCTTACTTTCACGGGTACAACTGGTACGGCTACTTTATTGTTGACTGATGCTCATGTTGAATTATGCACTGCAATTATCCTTTGATCGTCTTTGGTGGTTTCACGATTGATAGCTTGTGAGGGTTTCTTTTGAATGTGTGAGCTTGGCTGTTTGTTTATATGTAAATGTTTTGAGTGTTTACCTTTACAATCTGGAAAATCCCACCTACCCAACTTATCACAGATATTTGTCCTTTTGGAAGTGTTTAATCTCCTAGCTGCGCCTGGTTTGCCCTACAAAGAACAACAGAGGATAATGCTATTGGCGTTGACCACTCAGTTTCCCAAACTGTACGGGAAAACTTCTACGTCGATGACTTGTTAAAGTCTGTCAGTACGGTGAATGAAGCTGTTCACCTTGTAAAGGAACTTAAACAGCTCTTGTTGAAAGGAGGATTCAACCTCACGAAATGTGTCAGCAATAATAAGCAACTCCTGGAAGCTATTCCTAAAGAACATGGGGCCTCCGTGGCTCAGTAGGTAGAGCGTTGGACGCTCAATCCGAACAGCCTTCCACCAATGGGTCGCGGGTTCGATTCCCACTCAGTCCAAAAAATTGGAAAATTTTCTGACTGGGTTTTCACTCGAACGACCTATGTGGGATGGTTGCCAGTTACCAACGGAAGGTCGTGGGTTTCCTCCGGGCATAGAGCCCGGTTTCCTCCCACAATAAAACTGGCAACGCCGCCATATAAGTGAAATAATCTTGAGCGCGGCGTAAAACACCAATCAATCAATCAATCAACCTAAAGAACATAGAGGTAAACAAGTAAAGGAATTCGACAATCCTCTTCCAGTCGAGAGAGCACTTGGTGTATAGTGGGATATGCATTCCGATCAGTTTAGTTTCAACATGAAGCAGAAAGACAGGCCATTTACTAGACGGGGCATGGTGAGTGTCATTTGCTCCATTTACGACCCATTGGAAATTGCAAGCCCTTTTGTTCTACAGGCTAAAAAGCTACTTCAAAATGAGTGCAGATCCAAACAAGGCTGGGATGAAGCATTAAACCCATCTAATCAAGACCAGTGGAACTTTTGGCCGCAAGACCTTCACAAGTTAAGTGACCTAAAGGTGGATAGATGCATTCGACCTCAGAACTTTTTCACAATGTGAAACTCATCATTTTACAGATGCATCGTTGGATCGGTACTGTCTTGTACCTGAGAATTGTAAACTCTGAAGGAAAGATTCACGTTGCATTTCGTATTGTAAAGTCAAGACTTGTCCCTATTAAGCAGACAGCCATTCCAAGACCAGAATTGTCGGCGGCTCTATTGGCAGTCAAAATTGACAGTATGATCTGCAGAGAAATGAAAATTGAGGTAGGCAAATCTGTCTTCCGGACTGACAGTATGATTGTGCTACATTATAATTCAAATACCACAAAGCGGTTCCAGATGTTCTTTACCAAAAGGGTTGCACAGATTCATGGTGTTAGTGACGCAGAACAGTGGCGACATGTAACCTGCAGATGATTCATCAAGGGGCCTCACCGCACAAAAATTAATTACAAAAACGAGATGGCTCACGGGGCCGGATTTTTTAGATAGACCTGAGAACGAATGGCCCCTAAGACCACGCCTAGATGGATCCCTCTTGGAGAATGACACGGAAGTAAAATGTGATATATGATCCACATCACTCTTGAGACAAGTGCTTTGGATAAACTATTTACAAGATGTTCTTCCTGGTACCGACTTAAAAGAGGTGTAGCTTGGTTCCTGAGATTAAAGGACATACTTCTGGAAAAGGTGAGAGCTAGTGATCATTTGCAAGTTGTTTAGAGCAAAGGTAACCTTAAGCTGGTCGATCTCAAACGAGCTGAACCAGAGATAGTGAAGTTTGTACAACACTCAACATTCCACGAGGAGCTCCAGACTTTATAAAAAGGAAAAAGCTATCAAGAAATCAAATAACACTAGAACCAGTGTTGGATTCTGAAGGGGTTATGTGTGTTCGTGGTAGGTTACCATTAGCTCCAGTGTCATCAGAAGCCCGACATCCTCGGATATTACCTAAGGAACACCCAACAGTTCGGCTACTTATCAGGCACTATCATGAGATTCTCATTCATTCTGGCAAAGAACATGTTTTGTAATCATCTCTATTGACTTGTCCCAATAGTGGATGGATGTGTTATTGTAATCATCCCTATTGACTAGAGCCAATAGTTGGCGGATGTGGAAGGAAGAAATTTTGGGTCATAAATGCCCGTTCTACAGTAAAGAAAGTTTTACGAAACTGCGTTCCCTGCCAAAGACAATATAAAAGAACCAAGCAACAGAGAATGGCGGACTTACCTGGGTAACTCCTTTGAAACCTCCTTTCTCTTATGTAAACCTAGATTGTTTCGGTCCCTTTATGGTGAAAAGAGGCCGAAGTTTTGTTGAACGCTACGGATGTATTTTCACTTGTATGTCTTTTCGGGCAATACATCTAGAAAAAACTGGATAGCATGAAGACAGATTCGTTCCTGAATGCTTTCACAAGATGTCAGTGTCGTAGAGGTATACCAGAAAAAATCAGATCTGACAATGGCACTAATTTTACTGGTGCACAAAAGGAGTTGTCCACTGCCAATGCGATTGGGCAAAATGTTCAATAGCTAAAAGTTCAACCCCCCCAGCTGCCTCCTATATGGGAGGGGTTTTGTAAACGGCTAATCAGATCAGTTAGACGTGTCCTAGATCATACCCTAAAATATAAAAACCTCTGTAATGAAGAGCTTGCTACTGTATTATGTGAGGCAGAATCAATTGTGAATGGTAGGCCTCTTACTAGAGTTTCTGACGACCCTACTGACCTTGAGCCGCTTACACCGAATCACCTTTCACTGCTCAGGTCGGGCCCAGTATTGCCTTATGGCGAATTTGGATCTTTGCATGTGTATAGAAAACGCTGAAAGCATGTTCAATTCCTGGCTGACTGCTTTTGGAAGAGGTGGTTGTCAGAATATTTACCTACGCTACAGCTTCGACAAAGATGGTTCGAACCTTCAAGGAGTGAGACATTGACTTGGTTTTGAATGAAAACGTCCACCGACGTCTAGAAAAGATGGAATTGTTCGTTCTGTGGAACTGAAGACCAGAGTTGCCATCCTCAAGAGACCTGTCAATAAGTTGTGCCTATTGGAATGCCTTAAAGTGTAGATTTCCTAATCCACTCTTCGAACTCTTTAATAGACGATATTTTGAACTATCCCTTTAACTTTTGAATTATGCTTTTGGTTATAGCATAGTTATACACTCACATTTAGGAGCCGGTAATGTAGAATTTATTTACGAGGTTACTCATATATTGGCATTGGTGCCACTGTGTGCAGATTGTCAGAATTCGGTTGTTCTAGAAAGAGCTGCATTGCTTAGTGTTTTAAACTTATTAGAATTCGACCGAAAGAAGCCCTTAAGATCAGTTTTTAGTGAAAGCAGCATCCACAAGACCCAAGAACAAGCAATTATTGGTGTCTTCTGTAGTTTCGGCTCCTTTCATTCTTCATTCTTTGCATACTACTATTTCACCATCTTCAAGTACTATTTCAGTTTCTTCTACAAGCTGTATTTTGTCAATCTGTGGGTTCAGTTATTAGACTGCATTGGACAAACAAAGGAAATAATAACATAAAGAGAAGTGTACAAGATTCAACGGTCGTTGCTACTTTAGCGTTTACAGTGGGTAAGATCAACTGTCCGATGTAAGCAATATACTGTATGACAAATTACTGCGGAAAGACTGCCTGCAATTGAAACCAAACTCCGAAAGGAATGTAATGAGAGATTCCAATTAGACTTGGGGAGTTGTAAGTGAGGCTGCTATAAGGAAAATCAAGGGAAGTCAGATCGACACAATTGTTTGAAAACAACCTAAATCTATACACCTGTGGTTACTTTGTAATTCCGATCTATCTCAATTAAGAATTATTTGCTCCCGACATTTCAAGTGCAAAATCCCATATTCAAAACAATTCCCTGTTCTTAAACCTGGCTTCCAAATAAACCCAAAATGAGTCACATCAAAATCCTAGGCATTCTGTGAGAGTTCCCCTGTTCCACAGAATAGAAATGACCAAATGGAAATATCTATAACAAACGTTGATGTAACACGACCAGATATATGCCGGGATATGTTGTGATGCGATGTTCAAGTCGAAACATTTAAGAGATCGTTTTTAATACCCATTGGTTGATTTACAAGTAACATTTTGCTTATATGTTAGGTGGAAATGTAGATCGACAAACGTCAATCAATGTGTTTGTATTTTAACTTCAGTAGGCCTAATAATGACTAAAACGTAGATGTATGAATACCTGAGCTGACGTTTGCCGTCATTAATCGACCGTCAATAAATCTCTTAATTTTTAATCCTCCAAAAACAAAACAAAAAGGGGGTTAACGGTGTTTGAATACACCGTTTTCCCTCCATTGAATTCGAAACGTGATTCATTGTTAGATTCACTTTAACCTATAATAAGGATTAACTCATATGTAAATGTTGTTGCAAAAGATATTTTACTAAATGCTTTGAAAAGCTGTCTAGATCCGGTGAAACTTGTTGGCGTAAACCTAACCACTTTGTGTTTGTCATGTTTTCTTTCTGAACATAATATTTTCCCACAAACAGCTTTTTCTATTACATATTTGTCTTATCAAGAACAGTTTGCCTCGAACAACCAGGACTCTTGGTAGAGTTAATCATTGTGGTTCTCATTAAGAACGGTTTGCCTCGAACAACCAGGACTCTTGGTAGAGTTAATCTTTGTGGTTCTTAATAAGAACAGTTTGCCTCGAACAACCAGGACTCTTGGTAGAGTTAATCGTTGTGGTTCTCATTAAGAACAGTTTGCCTCGAACAAACAGGATTCTTGGTAGAGTTAATCGTTGTGGTTCTCATTAAGAACAGTTTGCCTCGAACAAACAGGACTCTTGGTAGGATTAATCGTTGTGGTTCTCATTAAGAACAGTTTGCCACGAACAACCAGGATTCTTGGTAGAGTTAATCGTTGTGGTTCTCATTAAGAACAGTTTGCCTCGAACAAACAGGACTCTTGGTAGGATTAATCGTTGTGGTTCTCATTAAGAACAGTTTGCCTCGAACAAACAGGATTCTTGGTAGAGTTAATCGTTGTGGTTCTCATTAAGAACAGTTTGCCTCGAACAAACAGGACTCTTGGTAGGATTAATCGTTGTGGTTCTCATTAAGAACAGTTTGCCTCGAACAACCAGGACTCTTGGTAGAGTTAATCTTTGTGGTTCTTAATAAGAACAGTTTGCCTCGAACAACCAGGACTCTTGGTAGGATTAATCGTTGTGGTTCTCATTAAGAACAGTTTGCCTCGAAAAACCAGGATTTTTGATAAGATTAATCGATGTGGTTCTAATTAAGAACAGTTTGCCACGAACAACCAGGATTTTTGATAAGATTAATCGATGTGGTTCTTATTAAGAACCGTTTACCTCGAACATTCAAGATGCTGGATAGGATTGATAGTTTTATAAATTGTCGGAGTGAGGATGTTTTAGCTTGTTGAATATTACTGCCCATTAAAGCTTTTGTTAACAGCTTCTTTGAACTCTTACAAACAATATAACTGCATATGTGACATCCCCCATTAAATCAATTGCAACTCTTACCTTTAAGCTACCTCTTAATTAACTGTCCGATGGACTATGTTGGAAGTGTCGCGAAATGCTTCAGTAGGCTTACATTAAACTCGGTGGGTGTAGATGTTTTTAGAAACCGCTTCCCAAAGAACACAAGAACAAGGTGTAACTGAAATACACATGAAGACCTTTGCGTCATTGTCTTCTGACAACTGATGATCTGTGTCAGACAAAGGATTAAAGTAAGTTATAAATGACATAAATCAAAACAGCAAACGATAACTGAATGTGTAAGAAATCTATATAAAAGCTGTTCGATTGTCATAACTTAAACATCATCTGTGTCGGGATAATTTTGATTTATATTAGAAATAATCTTCGGAGAAATGAGTTCCTGCTGGGGAAAATTGAACAATGCCATGCTGACCTTTATGGATTTTGTGTAGAAATTCCTATAGATTGTCCGTCGTTGTGTATGCTGACTGTTGTATATCCACCTGATGATAGGTAGACATTGGTCGTGTTAGACAGGTAATGAGACTTAATAAGGACAATCAAATAAATGGATGTAGAATCTCAGTAGGGCTATTGAGTTTAGATAGATAATCCCATGCTGGAAGAGAGAGTTCAGTCGATGGTAACAACTTTCAGGATTCCTCAACTATGTTGTTAGTCTCCTCATTGATTTTCCAATTAGAGATCGGAAGCTTTTATCTAGCCAAAGGACAGGACACAATCGCCGATGTGCTTTTCAAAAATTGAATGGTCTATCCAAATCCTCTTACATAGGAGATTTCTGATTTTGATCAATATATGAGCACAGTGATGACATTTAGAAGTTGAACGATTAGAATAAGTGTAAAAATTAATCATGGAGCATGTCAAGTTTTTTATTTCATATCGTGTAATTCTTCATCTCAATTAGATCATCTTATTCTATATATCTCAGTTAATTTGAGACCTTTGTTATAAATCCGTGTTTGGGTGGAGTGTGTTATATTACTACTTCTGGTAATCTTTTCTTTTAGAAAATCAAGTTACAGATTAAAATGATAATTTACAAGTTATAATGTTTCACACAAAAACACTAATTAATAATAAAAAGAAAACGATTTAGAGTCTGAAACTTGAATTTATCTCAGTCTTAAGTTTTATTTCTGCCTACATTTTCAAGTACGCTTGCACATCTTTACTCAAATCATCTGTCAACTAATGCCGGGCTAGGACGTTTAGTGTGACCAAAATTCATATGTCCAAAACTTGTTAATGGATATTATTGTTCCAATCGTCAGAAAGGTACTTCAGCCAATCAGGTACGACATCAACAAGCTTAGGGTGGTCTTCCGTCTATATTCAATCATGCTTGTGTGTCACTATAACCTAAATGTAGAAGTAAACACTGTCTACCGGTCACAATCTTCCAACGGTTACGTTGTCTAATATAAACAAAAATACCATCTCTAACATTTCAAGCCAACGGACGAGATTCCACCAGCCTTCATGTAGTTATTTTGTCATTCAACATCTGTGTATTTTGGATGTGGTAGAGTAAAATGACAGATAAAATGACACCAAAGATACATTTTCTTCGAGTTAGTCAATTGACATTGACATTGAGTTTATTTGCTCTAAATTTACAAAAGTATCTCGCTCTTTGAACACAGCGTCACATGAGAAATAATTACTTCTAAGAAAGTGGCATTCAAAATTTAACATTTTGATACTTCATAATAGTTAGTAATATCAATAACACATCCGCACATTATTGGGTCTAGTCAATAATGATAGTTACAATAACACATCCGCACACTATTGGCTCGGGTCAATAGTGATGAATGTAATAACATATCCGCCCACTATTTGGACTTGTCAATAAGGATGATTACAATACCACATCGGCCCACCCTTGGGACTTGTCAATAGGGATGATTGCAACAACACTTCCGCCAACTATTGACTCTAGTCAACTACTGGGTCTAGTCAATAGGGATGATTACAACAACACATCGGCCCACCCTTGGGACTTGTCGATAAGGATGATTGCAATACCACATCGGCCAACTATTGGGTCTAATCAATAGGGATGATTACAACAACACATCCGCCAACTATTGACTCTAGTCAACTATTGGGTCTAATCAATAGGGATGATTACAACAGCACATACGCCAACTATTGACTCTAGTCAACTATTGGGTCTAATCAATAGGGATGATTACAACAACACATCCGCCAACTATTGACACTAGTCAACTATTGGGTAATCAATAGGGATGATTACAACAGCACATACGCCAACTATTGACACTAGTCAACTATTGGGTAATCAATAGGGATGATTACAACAACACATCCGCCAACTATTGACACTAGTCAACTATTGGGTAATCAATAGGGATGATTACAACAGCACATACGCCAACTATTGGCGCTAGTCAATCGGGATAATTACAATAACACATCAGCCAACTATTGGCGCTAGTCAATCGGGATAATTACAATAACACATCAGCCAACTATTGGATCTAGTCAATCGGGATAATTACAATAACACATCAGCCAACTATTGGCGCTAGTCAATCGGGATAATTACAATAACACATCAGCCAACTATTGGATCTAGTCAATCGGGATAATTACAATAACACATCAGCCAACTATTGGATCTAGTCAATCGGGATAATTACAATAACACATCAGCCAACTATTGGCGCTAGTCAATCGGGATAATTACAATAACACATCAGCCAACTATTGGCGCTAGTCAATCGGGATAATTACAATAACACATCAGCCAACTATTGGCGCTAGTCAATCGGGATAATTACAATAACACATCAGCCAACTATTGGATCTAGTCAATAGAGACGATTGCAATAGAACAGCCGCCCACTATTGGGTCTAGCCAATAGTGATGATTGCAATAACACACCCACTCACTATTGGGACCAGTCAATAATGACGATTACAATAACACATCCGCCCACTATTGGGTCTAGCCAATAGTGATGATTGCAATAACACATCCGCACACTATTGGGTCTAGTCAACTATTGGGTCTAATCAATAGGGATTAGTCAATAGGGATGTTGGCAACAACACATCCGCACACTAACAGAGCTGCCACTCATCCTACCAGTACTAGTGAAAGTTCAATTTCGCAACCTACTCAATTAAATAGTAATTCACACGGGCATAATACTCTTTAGAGATGAACTCAGTAACTGCTAGGGTTTTAGCACCTAACCAAACCAAGCGCAAAATATTCCTTTTTAAAGCATTTATGAACAGGATTTAAAGGTGGTTTGTGTTTGTTTATTGACTAAATGTACATTTGAAAAACATAAGTTGAAATGAAGCAACCTTCGCGTTAGTTCCCTGGTAGTCAAAAACAGAACGGGTGGAAATATGCATATTTTCCATATTTTTCGTAACTACTCGGAATAAAATGACATCACACACGACCTTCGATGTGTACAAACTGCCACGAAGACGTACCGATACAGCAGAAATCGTTTATTACGTCATCGCTTTTACGGTACGTACACAACGAAGGTCGTGTCTGACGTCATGAGTCCCTGATATAATAAACTTTCGTAAGCATTGTAGATAGGCAAATGTAGCTTGAATTTTGAATGTTCTGCGACCGAAATTTAATTTTCGTTTTAGTCAGACTTTAAGTCACACTTAAAGCAAATTAGAAAATATTTCCAAAGGTCGTTCATAAGGCCTTTAAGGTTCAATTTTGCTGACACTGTAGTTCATCTTGATGACCTTCTTCTAGACTTGAGAGTCCAACTAAAACTTTGAATCAAGCATGTGTATATCATGTTTAAGTTCTGGGCAACACTTGACCAAACAGACGATGTAACCTACATGTATATCGACGTGTTCTATACTCGCACCTTGTCAATAAAGTTGCTATAATCATTAAAGCTGATGACGTTCTTCATACGTAATGGCGAGATCGCGAGAATCGAGCAATCTCTTTGATAACTACGAAAGCGTACATACATCATATTCTGGCAACCGATATTTTAATATACTTGAAGAGGCGTAAGTATTGTCAATATATACTAATGCCGAAAAGGAACGATACCACATGTTTGCAATGACATGAAATAAAAACTAAACAATGCAGAAGTTTAAGTTTGGTGTTATTCTTGTGAGAAATCTTTTCACAACCTCTGAACCAAAATTAATTTCAATCAAACGATTAAGCACACCGAGGAAGCCATTGGTCTATTCTTATCAAACCAAAACTCACACAGGGTTTATTTCGATGAAGAAATCATGTTACCAATAATCGAAAAAAAAAACAACAAAGATAAAGAACAACAGAATAACACTAAGGAGAAAATCGTCGTTAATAGTAGAGAAACCAAATTTACTGGTAATAAGAACAACCATTTTCTCGTGATACAGTTTGTTTTGTATCCCAGAACTTATATAATATTTATTATTTAGTTTGATGTTATCATTACTGGTTGTTTTATATTTCATTACTGGCTATGTGATATTACTTTCTTCCACTTGTGTCATTTCCCTACAACGTAACAACGCTCAAATACAGCCACAGATGCAAACAAATGGGGATAACCCCAAATCACTTTGAATGAACCTGATTTTCAGTCTAGATTGGAAGAGGACAGTGATAAAACTTTATCATTCTGTTTCACTCTCTCCGGGTAGAAAACCAATCGATCTGTCACACGTGATCAACTACTGTAAATTTGTCATCAGTTGACCTTTACCGAGACCAGGGTATTGACATCTCTGGATATCTGTGATTCTAACCGTCTAGTCACTAATGTGTAACAGTCAGGCGAAGATCACGGATTCTTAACATTATCAATTTCTTGCCCAATCTAAAATAGGATTTGTCTTTATGATTTGTGTTGAAATATCAAACCCAAAAAATATTGAACGACATTTTCTCTTGGTCTAAGCTACGTCCCCTTGACGATATATCCAGATAGAGCAAAATGATGTTACATTTACAAAAAAATCATTTAAATTCTCTTTGATGACTTATGTAAGTAAGTAATATTGAAAAACCCACCTTCAGTTTCTTTTAAGTGCTCACAAGATGGAGAGCAAGATAGAGGGGAGACATCATATTTACTGCCCTTCAATAACCACAGGGGAGACAACCCAATTACTATCTCCCTTTAATAACAACATCTATTTTTACAGAGAGTTATTTTTTGAACACCGGCTCATCCCGACTGCTGTTTACAATTTAGTTAACTTGGCCTGGATTTTTATCCTTTTGTCAGAGAGTTTCTAACTGCACTCAGTGTGCTATGGAAATTTAAACATTTGGATGTGATATGAAATGTTATTATTTGGCTTGCTAACTTCTCAGTGATACACACATTTGTTTGATCTGTACATTTTTCTATCTGTGGAAATGGTTTACCGGTGTGTTAATCCTCGGAACTGTCAGTTTTTAGTTTGTAAAAGTAAATCATGTTATCTTGCCACTGTTTGTTTAATATTTTATATGTAAATACGTTACTGTGTTTGCTTTTTAATATTAATTAAAATTTGTACATACAATCTGTTGGTCTTTTTGTTACTTCTTCTATTATTTTGTCTTTTAACACACTTAATCCAGGAAAATAGACTTTAATGAAGTTTGGCTTTTTAACAGTTAATTTAAAGCCATTTTGTTACAATAACACCCGAAAAATAGACAATCAGAAAACATGCAGGCAATCTCGATAATCACACACACAGCAATGTTGTGTTTTTTATGTGATCTTTCAGCCTTCTGAGAAGTAGTTGCAACGATCTGATCAGATCCCTTAAGTTTTTGACGCAGCTGATCAACGTCCTTATCAAACGAAGTTTCTATTGCAAGGCCCCTGCCAACAAGGACCCTGCCACCACAAAGTAAGGTGCAAAGTTGGTACATTCACGTCCCATACAATTGTACGCATGGACACATGTAGGTAAGCCTTTCAATTCTATACTTATGGCCATTGGATAGGGTACCAAGCAAGTCTTGAATCTTTCACAGACACCATTTCCCACAGGATGACATGGTGATGTTCGAGTTTTCTTGACCTCCAACCAAGATAGGATACAGTTTCCGGAGAGCTTTCTAGCTATATGTATACAATTATCAAACAACGCCTCAGTTGTAGTTGTTGTGGTCATGTTCCGCGTTGGCACAGCCTGGAGAGATTTGGTCGGTGATGTCCAATGCATGCTGATTTATCTAGAGTAAGAAATTCGACGCAAACGTACTCTTTGAGGGAATGAACATAAAATTGAAAAAAAAAATGCTATTTACCTCCACACAAATAATAATTTATCTGAATATAGTCATATTATTTATTCTTTACGAATTGTTGAATTAACATGTGATTTGGGAATTACCTCCCCTTGATCTTTGTACATCTACTCTGATCACATATTGTGTTGTATTGTACGTTTTACACATCGACTGCATTTCTGTTCTATTGACTAGCTTGCAGAATAAGATACAACATAACGTGGCTAGTTTCAAATCATGAACCCGAAGCCGGTTGAAAACTTGATTAAGTCGATCTTGGTGCTCTTCAAAGGTTATTAAGAAAATAAAATAGTCATATATGTAGACAATGCATATGGTTAAACTCAAGTTTGGCTATGCATTTTCCATCAGACCATGATATGTCGCAGGAGCGTTTGCAAGACCAAATGGCATGTGGTAAAATTCGTAAACTCCGAGTGATCCAACGGCGATTGCTTTTATCAGTTGTTTTTATGTAACTTTTTCGAAAACACAAAGTCAAGATTCTTAGTGTTTATGAGGAAAGAAATTTTATTTGAAATATAGCAAATTTTATAAACCATCGAATGTTATGAAAATGAAATAAAGTTAAAGACACGTATGTGTGAATCAGGACGGAAAAAATAGAATATATAGGTTACCTGTATTTCTTGATCAGTCACAAGTGACTTATAAGCATCGGTTGATGTAGTTAAGGTTGGATTAACTTCGTATTCCCTGCTAGTGTTTTATTGAATTTTATTCAATAATACATGAATATTGAAAGTAACCAATATCTGTTGAACCTCTGACTTTTGGTTGTGCACAGCACTGGCACAGTAATGAATGATGCCCAATGATGCGACAACTCAACAAACATATAAAATGATGAATATGAGGACGTGAAGTTTCTCGATTGATACAACCAATTGCTTACTTTGATAGGCATTCAAACAAACAAAAATACGTGAAAAAAAAAAATCCCCCTGGTAGTTAAAATAACGCGTGAGTAGGAAATTTGCAAATTTTCAGTCACAAAGGTACCTACTTTTCGCAGCATTGTAGGACGGCAAATGTGGCAGTGAAGTTGATATGTGTTGCGCCTTAAATTTCTTTTTGGTCAGACTTGTAAAATATATGTTCTACAGCACACTTAATGCAAATTAGAAAATATATTACCAAAGATTGATTATAATACCTTTAAGCAAGTGATACTTGATAAAACCAATATTGCTCTATCACAGCGTTTGTATATCACACGAAAAGGAAGGTTAATCCTCCCATTTAGGACTATGGCAAGCACAACGCAGTTGAGCGATATTTATGTACACTAGGCATTTGAACGTTATAACCCTCACCAAACCTATTACTGGTTAAACTATATTAAATAACTCATATGCATATACGATATTGAGCTATAATACATTGATTACGTCTGAAGATGACCTTCCTTGCAATCATTGCTCTTTACCACTCGATCAATTGGTCGATTACAAGTGAATGAGATAACGCAATTTACTCACAACCACCAATATTGAAATAACAATTCTGTAGATGCCTCGCAATTAGAAATGTTCGAATCCGTCTGTAAAACCGATGTAGGTCGATGATTGGGCCTGGATCCAGCGAAGATCTATGATAAGATCTGGATTAGTGGAATATCGTCGATTAATTAATGAAAGAAAATGGATAAAGTAAAGATAAACACTAACTCAATGAAAGGATCTGGATCTGACATAGATCAACGATGATTCAGTGAAAATCTACGATGAAGCGAAAAAAGGATGTGGATCGATTGGAGATCTAAAATAACATGTACAGTCGACAGCCGATGGCGAAGAGGGTACTTCTTAAATATTACTGATAAGGTAAATGAAATGACTTGAAATCACCTATTTTCAAACATGGCCTTACATACAGAATCGATACTTAGCTCAACACATGCACACTCCCTGTTTATTGCTTTCAAACTGAGTGCAAACCAGTTGTTCCATGCCTTGCTAACAAAAAAGCGACAATTGTATTTCAAATTAAAAATAAGCCAATGGGAAGAACCACATACTGTACACAGTGGTTTACAAATGTGTGCACTGTTAATTTACCTCTGCTGCAAAAGTGCACATAAACGTAACTCTGCTAGATATCATTTCCATTGGCTGAAAAACAGAAGTTCGACCTGTTATAACTTGTAAACGATTTCGGTATGTTAAATTATCTATTCAGCCGGCAATCCTTCACCAACATTACAGTCATCGGTTTGTTCTGTGATTTGTACTATTTTGTCAAAATGTTCAATAACCAGTGTGCCTCAAGGATTTTTATATTGTGGAATTTTATTGTGTGATCATCGGATCTATATATACTACTATTCCTACCAGTGATCTTTGTGAGTTATTGCAACACAGTTTTTTTATTATTTTGGAGCCAATCGTTGGTATATATTTTTTTACACTGATTGTAAAACATTTGTCTGAAAATGCGTTTCTCTATTTTCTAATATAAATCGATATATGTACATAAAATCTGTCGGTCTTTTGTAACTTTTTCGTTAAATCTCGTAACACTTGATGGGGTAAGGTCAATAGGTTGTTCGAATGTCGTACTCAGTACGACAAATAGAAAAGCTTTCTTATTTTAAATAGAAAAACTTTCTTAAATTTGAAATGACAAATATAAAAAACTTTCTTATTTTGAAATGACAAATAGAAAAGCTTTCTTATCTAAAATTGCCAAATAGAAAAGCTTTCTTATTTTGAATTGTTAAATAGAAAAACTTTCTTATTTTGCTATGCCAAAACAGAAAAGTGTTTTTTTAATTTTGAAATGCCAAATAGAAAAGCTTTCTTATTTTAAATTGTTAAATAGAAAAACTTTCTTATTTTGAAATGCCAAATAGAAAAACTTTCTTATTTGAAATGCCAAATAGAAAAGCTTTCTTACTTTGAAATGTCATTTTCCATTGGCTGAAAAACAGAAGTTCGACCTGTTATAACTTGTAAACGATTTCGGTATGTTAAATTATCTATTCAGCCGGCAATCCTTCACCAACATTACAGTCATCGGTTTGTTCTGTGATTTGTACTATTTTGTCAAAATGTTCAATAACCAGTGTGCCTCAAGGATTTTTATATTGTGGAATTTTATTGTGTGATCATCGGATCTATATATACTACTATTCCTACCAGTGATCTTTGTGAGTTATTGCAACACAGTTTTTTTATTATTTTGGAGCCAATCGTTGGTATATATTTTTTTACACTGATTGTAAAACATTTGTCTGAAAATGCGTTTCTCTATTTTCTAATATAAATCGATATATGTACATAAAATCTGTCGGTCTTTTGTAACTTTTTCGTTAAATCTCGTAACACTTGATGGGGTAAGGTCAATAGGTTGCTCGAATGTCGTACTCAGTACGACAAATAGAAAAGCTTTCTTATTTTAAATAGAAAAACTTTCTTAAATTTGAAATGACAAATATAAAAAACTTTCTTATTTTGAAATGACAAATAGAAAAGCTTTCTTATCTAAAATTGCCAAATAGAAAAGCTTTCTTATTTTGAATTGTTAAATAGAAAAACTTTCTTATTTTGCTATGCCAAAACAGAAAAGTGTTTTTTTAATTTTGAAATGCCAAATAGAAAAGCTTTCTTATTTTAAATTGTTAAATAGAAAAACTTTCTTATTTTGAAATGCCAAATAGAAAAACTTTCTTATTTGAAATGCCAAATAGAAAAGCTTTCTTACTTTGAAATGTCAAATAGAAAAACTTTCTTATTTTGAAATGACAAATAGAAAAACTTTCTTATTTGAAATGCCAAATAGAAAAGCATTCTTATTTTGAAATGACAAATAGAAAAGCATTCTTATTTCGCAATGCCAAATAGAAAAGCTTTCTTAGTTTGTAATGACAAATAGAAAACTCTCTTATTTTGAAATGCCAAATAGAAAAGCTTTCTTATTTTGTATTGCCAAATAGAAAAGCATTCTTATTTCGCAATGCCAAATAGAAAAGCTTTCTTATTTTCATTTGTTAAATAGAAAAACTTTCTGATTTTGAAATGACAAATAGAAAAGCTTTCTTTTTTTTGGAATTGTTAAATAAAAAAAAAATTCTTATTTTGGAATGACAAATAGAAAAGTTTTCTTATTTTGAATTGTTAAATAGAAAAACTTTCTTATTTTGAAATGACAAATAGAAAAACTTTCTTATTTTGAATTGTTAAATAGAAAAACTTTCTTATTTTGAAATGACAAATAGAAAAACTTTCTTATTTTGAATTGTTAAATAGAAAAACTTTCTTATTTGAAATGCCAAATAGAAAAGTTTTCTTATTTTGAAATGACAAATAGAAAAGCATTCTTATTTCGCAATGCCAAATAGAAAAGCTTTCTTAGTTTGTAATGACAAATAGAAAACTCTCTTATTTTGAAATGCCAAATAGAAAAGCTTTCTTATTTTGAATTGCCAAATAGAAAAGCATTCTTATTTCGCAATGCCAAATAGAAAAGCTTTCTTATTTTCATTTGTTAAATAAAAAAACTTTCTGATTTTGAAATGACAAATAGAAAAGCTTTCTTTTTTTTGGAATTGTTAAATAAAAAAAACTTTCTTATTTTGGAATGACAAATAGAAAAGTTTTCTTATTTTGAATTGTTAAATAGAAAAACTTTCTTATTTTGAAATGACAAATAGAAAAACTTTCTTATTTTGAATTGTTAAATAGAACAACTTTCTTATTTTGAAATGACAAATAGAAAAACTTTCTTAGTTTGAATTGTTAAATAGAAAAACTTTCTTATTTTAAAATGACAAATAGAAAAACTTTCTTATTTTGAAATGACAAATAGAAACGCTTTCTTATTTTGAATTATCAAATAGAAACTGTTGCTTTCTTTAAACTGCCAAGTAAGAACTCTTGTTTTGTTGAAACTGCCCAGCGGATAAGCTTGCTAACTTTTAACAGCTAAGTGGAAAAACGTATTTTAAAATTTCATATAGAAACTCCAGTATGAAATGAAAAGGCTATTTGTAACTAAATATTCACCGTATAATATACAACGTCTATTTCTTCTTTTTCAAATAAAATGAATTGTTAAAATAATAAGCCCATAAAAATATCATCACCTTAAATATGTAATTATTTGTTAATTCTAATACACCATATTTCGTTTAACATTATAGAGAGTGGGAAATCAGAGACCTGGGGTAAGCGCGTGCATGTACAAATCTGATGTGACACCTGTGATTGACAGGTCAGTGTTCGATCGGGTAAGAAGTTCGTTAAAGGTTTCAGGTAAAACTCACAGCTTCGCCTTGTATGTCATCTTAAATAGTGGTGTCTTCAACCACAGACCTTTATTCAGCAACACATACATGTAGCTCATTAGGACACAATTTATTTGTTAAATAGAACCAGCAATTAATAGTGATAGGTTATTAATAATACTCAATATACCTTTTTGTTTGGCCACGGAATAGAGTAGAAATTACCCAACATGCAAAGTTATGAATTTGATTGATGACCAGGAGAAATAGAGGATACTATATTAATGGTTTTCAAATAAAACCTCTCCGGGCTTGTTCTAGCCTTTTAGGAAATCAAATTCAAGTGTATATATCAATGATCTATACACAAGGAAAAACATTAAGCTCCCCATGCTGAAATTAATTATTATAAATTTGCATTAATGTTAACTGTAATGCCAGTTAGGATGATTATAAGAATGATGTTCTATTGAACGATTGTGGTAAATTATGTGTGGTAGTGACGCATAAACTGCATGTAATGCGACATGAACTGTTTTGTCGTCCAAGTACGCAGATTCAGTATGATTTACCTTAAATGTTTTGTACTTAAGGCCGGTTTTGTGCAATGTGGACAAATCTTCTGTGAACATGGCACGAAGCAGGATATCAGAGGGACAAAAATGGCAAATTATCGGTATGCACTCCACAGGGGATGTAGTACAAAGCTATCGGGCGTCAATTGGGCTACCAGTATACAGTGGTAAGCAGATTGGTGATAAAACACGGTGAAACTGGCGCTGTGAAGGACAGAACACGCTCGGGCCGACCACCTGTAACTGGTACGACGTCATCCATTTGCATCAAGTCCATCTTTGAAGCGGCAATGACTACCCAACCGACGTCTGTGCACAAGCACCGTGAGACACCCATTGCAAGTCTGAGGACAAGGAGAGTCATCAAACGCCCCCTATTGCCAGATCGCCATCAACGGATACGTTTGGTTTGGCACGACGAGGTGGAAATTTGAGGACCTGGCGAAGAATCCATTGGTCGGACGAAAGTCGTTTCTTGCTCGACGCCACGGATGGAAGAACGAGGGTTTGGAGGCACTAAAACACAGCGTAAACACAGCGTATATATTCTAGAACATCCATCCATATGTACCTTATGAAGGGAGCTCTGTAATGGTTTTGGGGTGCATCTCTCACAACTGTAAACTGGACTTGGTCACTATTCGATGAAACCTCACAGGTGACCGGTAAATTCGGGAGGTCCTGCAACCAGTTGTTGTGTCTCATTTTGAGAACCACTCATTAGAACCACTCATTCGGCTCAAGTTGTTATCCATGTACTTAGATGGATAACAACGCCAGACCTCATCGTTCCCGGGCAGTAATAGCCTACTTCCAAAACGAAGCTGTAACAACTCTGCCTTGGCCCTCGGTGAGTCCGGATTTGAATCCTTTAGAGCACATTTGGGACAGGATGGGCAGAAACATTCAATCCCTAAAGCTTCCTGTACAAAATCGGCTTTACATCGGTATTGGTGGCAGTTACCCCTTCAACAGATCCGACGTCTCACTGGAGGAATGAGACACAGGTTGGAAGCTGTAGTTCGGACTATATTGACCTTTTGTTGACGGGATGTGTTCTACACACTCAAACTGACATTTTTACTATTTTTACTAATATGTTCGCCCTGTACAGCAAGATGGACAGCAAGAAGTTTCATACTTGCAAGCATGTGTTTATTTTGTTAAAATACACTTTTGATTTGGCTAACGATATCCTGAATAAAATGTATAGCTTATTGCCATTAATGGTGATTTCTTATTGCCAGAATGTTGCCCTCAATGATCACAATCGTTTGTGCAATATCAGTTTGCCAACAATCTCCCTACACCAGTGATTTTATCGGTCGGTGCAGACTTTCCAGCGGGGTGACAAGGATATATATTGGTATAACTATAAATTGAAATGCAATATTTCTTTTGATTGAAATAATTTTTTTTTTGAAAATGCACACGTGTAAAACAAAGGGAATATATGAATAGGGATGGGAATAAGGAATAGTTGGAGTTTAAGTCATGGTCGAGAAAAGATGGTGTTTGAGTTAGTTCAGTAGAATGTAGCTGAGGTGAGCAATATTATTAGTTATCATGGTTGGTGGAGGGGGGATACGAAGCATTTACATGTCAGTTTCCACGCTGACCATGTAAATACTTCGTATCCCCCCTCCACCAACCATGATAACGATTTTATTATCTCGAAGAGCTTTACTTTTGCGTAGAATCAGCCAAAATATTTCTCGTTAATTCAATCGCACACACACAAAAAAGTTGCAAAAGGTGACCTAATACGAGCACGCGCTACGACGTCATCAAACGACGTCGCCAAAAAAACCTCGACATAACGTCATCCACAATATAGTTGAAAAAGGTGAGTGATGCGACCACGCACTATGACACAATTAGAAACTCGTCTGAATGTTTTTTAGACAAGAAGATGTTGCCTGTGACCGTGTGTTTTGGTGTTCTTAAATATATATAGGCCTATATATATATTTATTATCCCTCAGAGTAGTTTCTCTGCAATCTGATTGGTCAATTGCCATCCGATAATATTAGTTATCATGGTTGGTGGAGGGGGGATACGAAGTATTTACATGGTCAGTTTCCACGCTGACCATGTAAATACTTCGTATCCCCCCTCCACCAACCATGATAACGATTTTATTATCTCGAAGAGCTTTACTTTTGCGTAGAATCAGCCAAAATATTTCTCGTTAATTCAATCGCACACACACAAAAAAGTTGCAAAAGTTGACCTAATACGAGCACGCGCTACGACGTCATCAAACGACGTCGGCAATAAAAACGTCGACAGTACGTCACCCACAATATAGTTGAAAAAGGTGAGTGATGCGACCACGCACTATGACGTCATAAAACGACGTCACAAAACAGCATTCAAACGTTCAAAATATCGGGTGTATTTGGACACCTAATACGAAAATTTATGGGATGGCAATTGACCAATCAGATTGAGGGATAATAAATATATATATAGGCCTATATAAATTTAAGAACACCAAAACACACGGTCATAGGCAACATCTTCTTGTCTAAAAAACATGGAGACGAGTTTCTAATTGTGTTAAAAAGAGGTGTATGATTTAGACCTTTATACCCCATCATAAATTGTTGTAATAAACTAAACCTATGATGTTTCATTAGGTTGACGACTGACAGAAGCTTGGCCTTAAGTCTGTAGAATTGTTTGGAACACTTTGTAATACATTGACAACGCTTACGCATCCCGGGCAGTAATAGCCTACTTCTAAAACGAAGCTGTAACAACTCTGCCGGTGAGTCCGGAATTGAATCCTATAGAGCACATTTGGGAAAGGATGGGCAGAAACATTCAAGCCCTGGAGCACCCTGTACAAATTTGGCATTACATCGGCTATTGGCGGCAGTTACCCCTTCACCAGATTCGACGTCTCACTGGAGAGATGAGAAGCTATAGGGCCTAGCTAGAATATCGACAGACCTAGATTCAGTCCCATAGGATCATGGGAAAAGACAGTGAAAATTTTGCCCCTCCCCCCAGAAAAACCTAGGTAGAAGACAGATAATGGAGTTTAGCCCTGACCAGTATGTCTTTCAAACAGTTGTTCTTTTTACAAGCAATGACTGGCCTTTGGGTCAGAGGTCGAGCCATTTTACTTTTAAGTAGTTTGTATTCTTCTACTATAATCTTTGCCAATGTGATGCCGGCCTTGTTATACTGAAACACAAATGGTATTATAGTTTTATCACGACAACTTCCCGGGTCCAAGTTCAAACCCAAAGGATAAATAGTTTGTAATGTTTGAATCCAAAAACTTTCCGTTTTAAAACGTTTGTGCTTGGTATCTGCAGCGGAAGGCATGATTTCAAACTGGTCCTTGACCGAATGACCAAGAGTGTTGAAATGTTGTGCCACGGGCATATCAGATAAATGGTTGGCTGCTCTTTGTCGTAAAGAATTCTGAGTTTCTCCGACGTATTGTTTGCGGCATTTTTTTGCACGTGATAACATACACGATCGTCATGGTAAAGCACCGGACTGTCAGCCCTTGTACGTCAGGCGCGTATTTTTTAGACGCGAGAATGGCGTCACTTATCCGATTTATACATTTATATTCTTTTAGATGCCGTTTAACTCTTTATTGGTGCAAATATCCCTTTATAATTGGCATGGAACTAAAGTGCATTACCCGATATGTATGGTCAGCTTCGATCGCTCTGTGAGTGTTCTTTTCTTTTAACGTCGCCAAACATTCGATGATTCGGGCAATTTCACGTGCCCGGGTCTCTGACGATTTAATGGGGCCTCCAGAGACCTACAATCTGCCAAAGTGTCCCACAAATTTTAATGATCACGATGATGTTCCCATTTCGCTAAATATGTTCATGTCAAAGGGCATGCAAGAACAAATGAATATGCAGATGTTAGGTTGCATAACTGTGTTGTTAATATTCCTACCGAAGGAGTTATGGAATTAAGATACAACTCTTCGCAGCATAGCCTGATGCCCTATCCTCTAGTTTGGTTGTTGAATCTCTCAAGTGTAGCTCATCGGATTGGGTCACAATTGTAATCAGAAATGTGTGTATGAAGCCAGTCTCACTAGGCTCTGAACATATAATTGCCGAATGTTTTGTTCTAGGCAAATTTCCCACCAGGACCTTGGATGAAAGAACAATGTGTTCCCTTGTTGGTCCTGCCTGTGAGTCCAAAATATTGGTGGAAAATATTTGTTGTCCTGCTTTGATAGATAGTGGCTCGCAGGTCACCTCACAGAATGCCATGGGGCGTGGTCGCAGCCAATTTAATAACGTTTTGAATGCACTTGCTTCAAGCCACTAAATTACTATTTTTGATCTATCTTCTTTATTTGAGGGTCGCACTGATAGAGATCAGGGTTCCCCTGGATGGTACTTGTCTGATTCTGTACACCCAAACATCAACGGAACCAGAGTTTGAGAAATTTGCATAAACAGCTACTCGCTGGAAACCCAGTGGTTCGCCCTGATGTGACAGATGAGAGGCGGTTTCACAGCTGCTCATTAACAATTCACCAAAGCGAAATTAGGCGCAGGAAAAAATACAGGATACCAACTGTCCGAATCTTTGAAACATTAAATCCCCCAAACCGCACATTTCTAGTAAGTGAGTATAACCAAGTGTTAAGTTCAACACTAGCTCACGGTCAAGGGGAATCACGGTGAGTGACAAACACTGTTCTACTCACAGTTGTCTCCCTTTGTACAGGGTACGAGACACTGGTACTTTGCTTTGATCATTCCTTTTCCTTTGGTCGTTTGAGAAATGAGCACCTACCTTTTGTTTGTCCCCCAGGTATTAATAATGTATTTTTCATTTCTTGATTTAGATTACTATTAAAGATTCTTGTATTCAGTACGACATACGCACTGGCCGAATTAGATACTAGATCGCGGTCAAAATTATCGTTGGAAGCTAGAGAAGGTTTCGTTTGCACGAGCGGAATCCCTACGTGTGCAAATTGCCCGTTTATTTTCGGTTGCTCTCTTAAAGCATCTGTTTTAAGATACTGAACTTATTTTGTGTGGAATATTATGTTCGTGGCAATGACGAGGTTAAGTAAGACCTCATTCCACTGTAAATATAAATTAGAATTGTTGTAGCCAGTTGGTAAAACTGTAGGATTAATTGATAGGGCCTAGCAGCCCCTTTATGCTGGATTTGATTTATCTTATTTCACCACAATATAAGTGAAATACTCTTTAATGTGGCACCAAACCCCAAACAATCAATCTTATTTATCTATAATCCTTAGTTTAAGAAAATAAGAAGTGAACTCTCAAAACTCCTAAATATTTCACTTTGTTTTAACATGGCACTAGGCCACGTGAGGGAGTGGTGATGACCTTTCTCACATTAGTCATTACATTGGGTTAGTGTTTTATAAGGGTTCCAAAACCCTTACAAATGATTCCTATACAAATTTCTACATTTCCTGCGAATGTCTTCAACTATTCATGCATGTGAAGGTCAAGAATTGTATTAACACACATTCTTGTTTTTGGCCAACCTTTTCACCAAATTTGGATAGTTTTGTTACTATTGGTTGAGCCTCGTCTAAGTGAACCTGTAACTGTTTAGCAGTTCCTTTGACTTGTCGTTTTCCACTAGATTGAAATGAAAATAGGGATACTATACCTTTTAACATTTGTGGGATGAAGTGTCACCACTTCCCAATTTGTTTTTATGTGCATTTACATGTATACCTGCTTTAATAAATGCTAGGTTTATCTCTAACATACCACTATAAATTGAACGGATTCAATTAACGGCAAGCTCGCCTATAATATTGTGGTCTGTTAGGGACATTCTCGCACCCCCTCTTTACTCTGGTCTAATGGGCTTGCTTAGTTTCCTCTGATATTTCTCCACCATTTGCGCCACAAATACCTGCCTTTTGCTTTTGATCGTTCGAGAAATGAGGGCCTACCTTTTGTTTGTCCCCCAGGTTGATCAACTTTTATCCGTCCTACTCGACGATAAATAAAACATTGTTAAAAAGCACTCTTTTGGTGTATTTTTGTGTTTAGTTTAGTTTGTTGCTGGTAACCCTGGTTCCGGTTTCACTCGTTTAAAACATATTTGCGGTTCCTGCATAACTTTCCCCCTTCTTTCAGTGAACTTGATCCCCATTGGCACAGGGATTAAAACACGCTTACACATACGTGTGAGAAGGGGGCGTATAGCCGCTTTTAGATGCAAATGGCTTGCGTATCCCACTAGAATCTCGGTAGATATTAGCCAAACCTATTATTCTGGAGTAGTCCATAACATGCACTAATTTACTAATAGAAAAGTCGCTATCAGATAATGATTTGGGACAAGGCACAAATGAAAGTCCTCTTTCGAGTAGAGATATATCATCAGCAGTGAGTTACTCGTTACTAAGATTAACAATATTACTTTCTAAGACGAAAGTAGGGTGGCACATGCCACTAGTGACACCAGAAGTGACTGATTTAGTTATGGGAAGAAAACAATAAAAATTCTGAATGGTCGAAAGTTGTAATTTACCTGTATAATTCTCTTTGCCCCATTTGAAATCATTATTGAAAGTACTGTCACCTGTGCTTTTAATCTATTCAAACTTGCCGCGTAATGGGAAATCATCTCTTGTATGATCGCATGGGCCCAATTTTTGTGTACATGGCAAAATGCAATATCAACTTACCGATTGGGTTACGCCGGTTTAAGAACAGAATTTAGCTCTTTAATTCTATTATCTAAAGAATTTGGGAGGGTTTGGTCACGTAAATGTCCCTCAATGTGGTGAAGACATTGCAAAATTTTGAAAAGGGCTTTCACCAGAGCCGAGAATTCTAATATTGGGGATTTTTAGATTTTGAATTTACATGTCTATTGCTAAACGAAAGTTGCCGGCTTCCGTTACCACGCCCTTGTTTTGCCATTCTGCCTAAATGTCAATATACTTAATAAGTTTAACTGGATGAAAGAGGAAAATGGAGTTTGGAAAGTAATACAGAGATAAAAGGGGAAAATATGTCTGGAAACCAAAGGACTTCAACTAGAAATAAAAGAACCTAATTGGACTAGCTAACTTACAGATCAATAAGATGGAGTTTGGAAAATAGGGGTTTCAAAAAGGCAGAGAATGAAATGTGTCCGGAGACAGAAGGACTATAGTAAAGCAGAATAAATCTATGTCACAAATGGTCAGCTATATACACTGTAAGTATAAGAATATTAAATAGTGCGGGAAGGAAAAACGTAATAAGGCACTAAGGCTAAAATTAATGTAGAATTAGAACAGGAAATAATAATAAGATCATAGAAAAAAATTTGGAAGAAAAATATACAATGGCTGTAAATGGAAAATGAGGTTAAATCATAAATAAGAGGACAAAAACATTAAAAAGATGTTATAGAAAGTAATATATACAACGTTTTTCAGTAAGCATAGAAAACGGGATCGCACATGGTTTGCGGGAAGCTTTTCAGATAGATTTCCTTTCTCAATAGCCTCAGAAACAAGTCTAAAGGTATGTTGAGTCTCTTGCATTTATATGGAAAAATGAAAGGAAATAAAAAGGGTTTGGGTAATTAAAGAGTATTTTTGTAAACAATGGAAGATTAAGCTATCAAAACATTTAACTAAAGCATGGAAGCTTGAGGAAGTATTTAAAGAGGGAAGGGCCATCAGGTTGGCTAAAACGAATTTTCCCACACATGGTATTATTTTTCCCGGAAAGACGAATCCTAGAAGATGCCTCTGTCCAAATTTCATGAAAATCCTAACTTAGGTTTTCCCGTACGAATTAATTTTTCAAAGGGGGGCCCTACCAATTATTACAAAATATTTGAAAAACCGCCCAGATCCTCCCCGAAGTTACTGACATGCACATGCGCACTTCATTGTAAACAGTGTTGAAAGGCTAGGCATGCCGAGCAAGGTTGGAAAGAATGACTCGAAGAAGTTGAGTGTTAATGACGGTAAAAACAAAACAGGCCGTAATATCCACAAAGTTTTCACCCGAAAGCAGTTTGGAATACCTTTACTGACATTAGTGGATATGAAAAGGAGAGAAACAACGAGGATCGGGCGATAATCTGGCTTGCCTTCTTCGCTGCACTCAGGCGTCAACACAACGGTGCCTCTCACTCAGTACAGGTCTGTCAAATCTTCATTTTATCTTGTACACTTTTTTGTAGGCCTCGTGTTACAAACAAAATTTAGCTTAACTTTATTTCTTTATGTATTGGTTAGATCATTAGTTTTTGATATTTCATTCGGACAAACTAGCTGACAGTGAGAGTGAGTGGTAGTACTTGTACAATCAATGTTGTTGTGGTTGCAGGAAAGTTTCAATAAACAATACATGTATACCGTATATATATGTCCAACCTTGCGTTTACTCACTGGCCTGCCAGAATGATATTAGTCTATGTGCTGCAAATGTCATCACTTTGAGCTCTGTTTTGTGAATTTGTCACTACATACTTTCATGGTATGGTTATTTCAGTTCAGAGTTAACACCTTAGCCCATCCCCAGGTGACTATCCTGCCATTCTGTCAGTGTTGTATTCTTTTGTGTATGACATAAAGCACCTAGTAAATCTGATATTTATTTTAGCACTGTAACTAAGAAAACCTTGTTTTAGTACTTTTCCTATTTTTTTATATTTTGCAGTGATATGAAAACAAAAGATGGAGCTGTAGGCCTATGGATTGTATTCTGTTGGGGAAGTGCTAAAAAATTGACTGAGGCAGAAATGAGGAGTTATTAAGATGTGGCTCACATACATTTAAATCTGTGCCAGCGTATTGACATTACAACTTCAACCTTACTCATTAGCGATGGAAAACCTTGTTTAATTTCTAATCATCACCACTAGACTAGACTGCTAAATTCAGTGACATTAACTGAAAATGATTTCTACCTGGATATAGACATGTTTAAAATATGTCAAAACCAACGTTTGGTGGACTGGTAGTTATGGAAAAGCATATGCTTAGTGTACACATATTAAATTTGTTTTTTGGTGATTGACTTCACATTTAAATGCTGGAATTGTCAGAATAAAACTGTGTTCTTAACAAAGAACCTGTACAATAAATAATCTAGTCGGATATGTTTTATTTTGAAAATCTTCTGCAAATAATCTGAACTAAAATCATCTTTTAGGTTCTTAGGAAACATTCTACCAATTGGTTTTGATTTCAATTCCCACTCTCTTTTAAAAATGCTGGCTTGGTTTACAACTTGATCACTGGCCCAATGTGCTATGTTGTCATGTTGTTATGGATAGTCAAGGGGTTTCCTCCCCAATAAACCTAGCTAGGCTACCTTATAAACGAAATAGTCCTGAGTGCGAATTAAAACAATGAATAAATCAATCTTAGAAACCTGCAAGTTCTCAACAATCACACTTGCGTACACATTCATATACCACCCCACTGACCTTGATAGATTCATTCATGTCTGGAGTAAAGTCGAAACTCTCACCCTTTGGCAGGTGCCTAAAAATCTATTCAATTTGGACTGAATTGGATTCGAACTTGGGACCCACTTGTGGAAAGCTGGTGATGATGTGAGAATCATCACTACACACAATCTCCCTTCTTCAAGCAAAGAAGGGGCCTCCGTGGCTCAGTAGGTAGAGCGTTGGACGCTCAATCCGAACAGCCTTCCACCAATGGGTCGCGGGTTCGAATCCCACTCAGTCCAAAAAATTGGAAAATTTTCTGACTGGGTTTTCACTCGAACGAACTATGTGGGATGGTTGCCAGTTACCAGCGGAAGGTCGTGGGTTTCCTCCGGGCATAGAGACCGGTTTCCTCCCACAATAAAACTGGCAACGCCGCCATATAAGCGAAATAATTTTGAGCGCGGCATAAAACAACAAACAATCAATCAATCAAGCAAAGAAAGGCGTTCGGCTCAGTTGGCAGTCTCTTTGTTACTAGGTACTTACCGAATGTTGGGTGTTTCCTCTGGTCAGAGCCCAGTTTCCTCCTCCACTAAACTTGGCAATGCTACCATATAAGGGAAATACTATTCAGTGTGGCATAAATACCAATCGATCAAAGAAAGAAGGGACCTCGGCTCAGTTGGCAGAGTGATAGTCTCTTTGTTACTAGGTACTTACCGATGGTCGGGTGTTTCCTCTGGGCTCTGGGCAGGGCCCAGTTTCCTCCTCCACTAAACTTGGCAATGCTGCCATATAAGTCAAGTAATATTCAGTGTGGCGTAAACATCAATCAATCAAAGAAAGAAGGGGTCTCTGTGGCTCAGTTGGCTAAGTGATAGTTTTTCACTTTCCGTTCATGGGTCGTGGGTTCGAATCCCACTCAGACCAAATAAAATTTCGAAATTTCTGAGTTAGTTTTTCACTCTGTCTGCCTATGTGAAAGAGATACCAGGTACTCGCTGAAGGTTGGGTGTTTCTTTAGAGAAGAGCTCCATTCCCCTCTCCAGTAAACTTGGCAACGCCACTATAGAAGTGAAATAATCTTGAGTGTGACTAAAAACACCAATCAATTAAACAAAGAAAGGACCTCAATGGCTCAGTGGGCAGAGCGATGGATTCTCAGTTTGACCCAGGCCTTCCATCTATGTGTCGACTCGCGGCCTCAGGTCAAATAAAATTGAAAAATCTCTGTGGGTTTTTCACCCTTTCGACCAATGTGGAAAACTTACGAGGAACTCTCCGAAGGTCAGGGATTTCCTCCGACAGAGCCCAGTTTCCTCCCGCACTAAACTAATTTTCTGTGCAGCATAAAACATCGATCTATCAAACAAACATGGGACCTCGCTGGCTCAGTGATGGTTTCTCAGTGATTCAGACATTCAAGTCATGAGTTGCAGGTTCGAGTCCAACTCCGACCAAATAAAATTGAAATATTTCTGAGTGAGATTTTTCCTCAATCGCCGTATGTAGAAGAGTTGACAGGCAATTGTCGAAGGATCAGGATTTTCCTCTCACACTAAACCTGGCAAGGCTGCCATATTAGTGATATAATCATCAATCCATCAAAGTAGAAATGAAAACAAAATCTTTTTGTTATACATGTATATTTTATTTTTTTAAATGGACAGGAATCAAACTTTTTGATTCGCTTATTATGTTTGAAACCACATATCATTGATGAGCCTTATCATAACTTACGTACATAGCAAATGCATTATAAAGTCTCTTCCTAATAGCCCAAATAAGAAATTGGGCTTTCTTTTCTCACCCATTCCTTTTACTGAATTGTCTGTGTTGTTTATAAATAATCAGATCTGTACACTGGATTCCATTCAATTTTGTTTTCTTTCATCTTGCTCTTGAAGCAACTGAGAAATCTTTGAAACCTTGCATTAGTTTTGAATTATCCTCCAGTCAAGTTGTTCAAGACTGTTGAAAAAATAAACAACAGTGCACTGTCATTATTATGTAGTGAATTTTTTATAACATAAATTATAAAGTTTTGTTTTAGATGATGAAAATCAAACCTTGAAGATGCATTCAGAGCAGTTTTACACCAAGTATTATACTGAATGGTTTTCTATGTCACACTCAATGTTATTTCATTTATATGATTGATTGATTGTTTGGTGTTTTACGCCGCACTCAAGATTATTTCACTTATATGGCGGCGTTGCCAGTTTTATTGTGGGAGGAAACCGGGCTCTATGCCCGGAGGAAACCCACGACCTTCCGTTGGTAACTGGCAACCATCCCACATAGGTTGTTCGAGTGAAAACCCAGTCAGAAAATTCTCCAATTTTTTTGACTGGGTGGGAATCGAACCCGCGACCCATTGGTGGAATTCATTTATATGACTTTGTTGCAAATTTGGATCGAGAGGGGTACATCATTTAAAATGTTCTCCGTATTACATACAGTTTGACTTTTGATTAATTGGAGAGTAGACCAAATACCCACAAGTGGGGTGGATTGGAATGACTTGACAAGTAAAATACCATTCTTCAAGTATATAGATGATTTGTAAATATACAAACCTATTACTTACTATACTATTTACGAAATTAAGCCTCTTGTATATGTACTTACTATTCGTATGCTTGTCCATTTGCATTCCACATTTACTACCTGTCCCACAATGCCAGTCAGTCACAGAACAAATCCACGCTTAGTTAGACTCAGAGTTAGAAAGAAGTTAGACCAAGAGTAGAAATAAAACAGATCGAGACGACGAGAGACTAAATAAAACAAAAAATCACCAATAGTAAGGAAGTACAGGACAGATATAAATTGCCTTTTTTTAATAAGCTAAAACCACTGTGAAATAACACCGACACTCGATTTCGATCGACGTGTCGTTGTTGTTGTGATGTGCACACACTCAGCTTGCACTACGAGGCTGGTATTTCATTTAATCATCCAAAGATTAGTCAGCCGCAAATCTACGTTGGTTGCATAATTCCGATTATTCGACAAAACAACAAGAAATCAAGTGAAAATCAACTTACGCTTTGATATTCCTTTGTATTCAAACAGCTCCTTTCAAACATGTGACTTTGTTATGACAAGCAGACGGAAGACTCTACTGCGCATGTCAAGGCGGAGACTAGAGAAATTCGTTTCGATAATTGACAGATGAACTTCATGAAGGAAGTTTAATTTTTACTCTAATTACTTAATTAAATCAATGAAACATTGGGTCATTAGTAAAGTTTGCCCACAACTCTCATTTACCACTAAAAACGATTATGATTTGGACAAAGCCTATAACTTTACTGAAGCTCGTGGCCCTTCCCGCTTTAAATATTTAGGGTTAGTTTATACTCATAACCATGGAGGTATAATCAGTCCGTTTTCATTCACCCTTTTATAAGATGTATTTCTACACAAGTAAGATCCGGACAACACCAGTAGATGAAATCGTCTACATTCACCCCGTCCCCAGTCTATTATGAATAATCCATACACTATAGAAAGTAGGTAATTAAAATAATTTAGAGTGATATAGATTTTTTAGAAAGAACAGAATGGCTTGAACTGACGCATGTCACCCTGTTTGAACTGCGAGCAATACTTAACCTCAGGGCAATGCTGTGACAGATTCTATGATCAAACCCGTTGAGGTCATCCAGATTTTTTTGTCATCTTCATTTCCTCGAATCCTGACTTTCCCAAAACATATTTGCATTACTACAAATTGGTCTCGTGGGGAATTCAATAGGCTTAAATACGACGTAAATGACAAGTTGCTTAATTCGAGGTCACTTGATAATCAAGTCTGAAACCAGATTCATCAATGAATGACAATCAGTTTCATAATTACATGTACAGTGCAGTACTAACAATTAACAACAGACCAGTCCACTTTTATAAGCTATGATAACAGCTACGTTGTTGAACGTTTTGATCAAATTTATGTTTCAGTTACTGATGCTGTATACAATACAGGTATATTGTAGAACGACTGTGTACAATGGGTAATACTTCTCTCTGGTTTGCTTAAAAGCTAAAGCTTAAGATATGTAAATCACGGTTGACGTCAAGAAGCTATATTCTGCTCTTAATCCTATAGTCCAAACCCATTAGTAGAGTGGTAGTGCCAATGTTAGTACTTCTATCAAAATCGACAAGCTCTCACAAATGTATGAGGCCATGTCAAACGTTCGAAAATTCATGATTGGGTTCTGGTTATTAGACAAATCTGTAAAAACGTTTTCTATGGTTGGTTTTAACAGTTTGATTTATTTAATTAGCCTGTTGCACAGGGAAGCCGTCAGTTCTGCCAAAGTGCATTCCCTGCACCCTGGCGTATGCCGATGGCTTCTTTCTGTGGTGTAACACTTTTTAGTCATGCCGCTCGCCTTCCATTGTGTGCTGGACAAAAGCCATTGACTCTCGACTTTAATAGAGAAAGTGCGCATATCTACCCCTGGTCACATGGCAGCTTCTTTGGACATTTTCATTTCAAAATTCAAGTGAGTTTGATAATTACCATAAAAACGTTTACTACATTTATCTAATTTTCCAGCAATTTCAATTTCTGTTTTACAGACGAGGGTAACCAGGACACAGATATTCAAATCTGGTATCAGGTCGTTTGATGTCAAATTTGATTGTCATGTGACCAGCAACATGCGTGGTTTTAAAGCGTTCGGCACGTTCCTATTTAAAATTGCATCATTCCAAATGAAATTCTGGATTTTATTAACAAATAGTCAAATATCGACGTTGTCAGTATAAACACGCTTTGAGAAATCACATTGATTTCGGAGTTCAATTTGACACTGATGATCGAGTTCGATTATGTGTTCGGCGTACGTCGAGGGTAATGTCTGACGTAACTGTGTTTGGTCTTCAGTGTTAAAATCGAACGTGCGGACACTGAGGGAGTAAGAAAACGTCATTGTTGCCCCGACTACTTGTTTATCTGCATATGAATAATATGGGTGCCATCTTGAAATCCGAGTGCACTTTGACTACTTGGGGATTACGTGTCGCGGATAAATCGGCCACGTGATACACAGATTCCCTGCCGACGAAAGTCGTTCAGTTTACAGTTTCCCGTGTTGGGCGTATGTCGAATGCATAATCGAAACCGAGAGATAAATTCACAAGACTGACCACTCGTGTCCGATTGTTTGGTTTCCGAAATCGAAGTTTTCCTCCAGAGACAAAACTCTAATTTCGAGAACCATATCCGGCTGGACTAACGTTCAGTTACCGTGAAAATGGCGAAGCGTAAGTCAAAGTCTTAACAGCTATCAGAACTGATGCCTTTGTGAACGGTTTGACTTACGGTGCTGTTAAAAACAGCAACCGTTACCCGGTAGCGTTGTTATTTACCGGTAGGTACTAGACACCGATCCGATCACGATTACCCGATTCAGCACAAGTCACTGTTTCTTATAGTTATACCTGTGCTGGTATTCACAAAGAAACTTAAGTTCACTTTTAGACTTGAGTCAGCTGAAAAAGTTTTTTTTCAAAACCTCTTCAACTTAAGTTTTGCTCAAATTTGACTTAAATATTAAGACTGATAGGGAGTAGGCTTAAATCTCATAAAAAAAGTCTGTTTATAAATCATGGCGACTGCCCAATCAATACAACACAAACAACCGTTTCCAAAGGAAAAGCAAGAAAATAGTAATTAAAATAATTAGACGACGAGAGATTTAAAAAAAAACAACAACAGGCTGAATTGGGAGAGAGTTTCTGATAGAGGAATTTAATTTCATTTTTTACCGGGTACCGTACCCCTAGCTACCCTAATAGAATGCACTTAGATTAGTTAAAGTGGCATGAGTTGCCAAAATTTGTACTTTTCATAATTCCTGATCGCCACGATAGTAAAAGGCTTTGAAGGCCATCGAAAAACTAAATGATTGTTGGAATGAGGAAAATTCATACAGTATGTGGCCTATACGAACTGAAATAGTGTTTGAAAAGTAAACAAAATTTAAATAACCGGGACGACCATTCATTCATTCTAAGCTTAAGTTAGTTCAAAACAATACTTTAACGTACATTCTCGAGACTAGAAGCATTAAAAAGCTTCTGAATTATACATCTTGAGAAAAATAGGCAATAATTTCAACATTCTGTTTTAACGGCAAAATATCAACATTTTGACAGCTCATGCCACTTTAAGGTAATTTTATAACAAAATCCTGAACAATCCGTCAGATTCTACCATCAAATAAATTCCAATTTGCGATGCCAACCATCCTACAGTAAATCAGCATTAATTTGTATTAATCGCATGACATCATTGTGAATTCCCTAGCTACCGTGGTTATTTAGCACAGAAAAAAACTTAAGTTCCTCACAGCTAAGTTTTGACTTAAGCTCCTTTATGAATGAAGACAAAAGTTTTTGTTTTGGCTACATCAGAAAGGCATAACTTAAGACTTAAACTTAAGTCTAGACTTAGTTTTTTTTATGAATACCGGCCATGGTCCGTTTTACTCCCGCCAAAAGCTGCCTCGCTGAGAGTACCTTAAAACAACGTGGAGGGCAATTAGGCTACCTATGAAACCTTAGGATATGATTTTCGCAAAAGCTTTAGATATTAACTTCGAAGCCTACCGCTACTCCAGTTTGTTTATAAAATATGGCATCTTATCAATCAATACAATACAAAGAAGCAAAGAAAGAAAATAGAAATTACAAGAATTAGACGAGGAATTTATTTAAAACTATAGAAAGTTGAATTGAGAGAAAATAAAGCTCCACCCGAAAAGTTCAGTATTTTTGCACAATTATAAAAAAGTCCTTCAGATTCCAGCAAAAGGTAAAGTCCAATTTAGCGATTCCGACCATCCTACATTAAAACTGTAAATAAACAACAAGCTATCTTAATTTCTCCCTAAGTTTTAAATCAATGGGGAAGACAACTTCGATTCAACGATGACTTTGCTTGTTTTGATCATAATTATGTTTCCTATCTTTTTTCACAGAAGAGTAGAACTATGACCTAGAAATCGGAACGGAATCCCCAAGACATCAATGGGAATTCCCTAGCTTCCGGGGTCATTTAAGACAGAGAAAAAACTTAATTTCTTCACATCGAACTTGGCTAAGTTTTGACTTAATTCTGCTTTATGAATGTAGACCTAAATTTTTGGCTTGGCTTAGTAAAAAACGAATAACTTAAGACTAAAACTGAAGTCAAGACTTAGTTTTTTATGAATACCGACCCAAAGTTAGTTTTTTAATTGGCCGCTCTATGTGCAAGAGTTTGCAAGGTGCTCGCCGAAGGTCGTGTTCTTCGGACAAAGACGTTTTCTTTGACACTATAAAACATAGCACGCTGCCATAGAAAGGAAATAACGTTAATGTGGCGTAAAACCTCAGCCAATCAATCAACGGGCATACTTGTGTCTAAGAAACTGTGAATATTAGTTATAAAACCTGATAAATTATATGGATGTCATTTACGACCCAATTATTTGAATCCGAGGCGAAGCCGAGGAAAAATATCTGTCAGACACCAAATATCTACCCGTATACCCACGCAAGGGCGTCATATAACGAATTTATCACCATCCAGAGCCGCTTGTTTACTTAAAACTGAGTATAATTAGCTTTTCTTTATTCGATTAGTTCACAAAAATGTCATGGGTTGAGTGTATTGAGCAAGGTCTAAATGACGTCGCGAAAGAAATAAATTCTATTGTGACGTTGCCAAGAGATCGGTTTTCACGATCTTTTAGAAAAGCCTAGCGTTCAATGCTGACGAAACAACATTCTTAACTGACGTCACAATAGGATTTCGTCTTGACTGAAGAATGCTGTGACGCACCAAGACCTTCACTCCGTGGTAATAACAGCGCGTGAGATCTTAACTCCGGGGTTATACAGAATCAAATATATACACGGAAAGCACTGGGATGCAGACTCACATTCTGGGCGTTTCGACCAATCAAATGCCAAGAAATTTCTCTCAATGGTGATAAGCCACAACAGACTGACTCGATACTACAGTGACCGTCTATATAACACAATGGTTCAGAACAGAATCTGGTCAACGAGAAATTCACATGTTTATTAAACTGTCACATCCATCTTTGAGCGACTGATCGAGACAAAGGAAAACAGTGTAACGCCTGAAGACAGAACACGGGAAAGAAATGACCAACCCATCTTCCGGTCTAAAAAGAACTAGAAATGTTTGTCCAATTTTGTTATCTAAATAGTGTCACTTTAGCAAACAAAAGGCTTATTTGGGCTTCGATGGAGTCGTTACCAAGAAATCATATATGGGAAGCAGAATAAGACAAACTAACGGGAAACAATTGTATTTTAAGCAAACAATGTCCAATGAGTCTTCTATGGGCTTTGTGGTGCAGTGGATTAGAGTGATTGTCCCTCAACACATGCAGACCTTCCATCGGGTTCGACTCACACTGACAGTTCGAATCACACTCAGACCAAATAAAATAAATGAATTTTTCACTAGGTCGCTGTATGGGTGTTCTGTTGCAAAGTACACATATGCGGTACAATACATTTCACATTCGAATACTTGGCGAAAAAAACGTTCGTAAAATCGTCATGTTATCTTATTCGCCAATCGCTTTATTTTGGACGTTGAATGGGTCCTTAACCGTGTGGGTTTTATTTATGGTAATAAAAAACTAGAACAAAATAGAGATAATTCAAAGTGTCGGTCTGACAGAAACACTTCTATTCAAGCCACATACAAATGTGGACGTTATAGGTTCTGACACCCATATTCTGACCGTAGTCTTATTAGAATTGACGAAGAAACAATTTAGGATATTGATCGACATTACTATGATATCGATTACATACTCAGAGTTAAGGAGTTCTTGGATGGTAGCCACTTAACCTTTCATGTTTTGGGTGTTGTTCTGGAATAGGAAACACTTCACTTTATATTTGTCTGTGTGATGTTTGTCCTTGATCATCTATTGGGACACTCAGTAAAACCCATCATCCTGCTCAAGATATTAGCCTTTGTCGGCTTGAAATAATCCATTTGAAACATAGATAGTATCTTTCCCGTTAAACTTTCTAATACAAATTGTTCCTAACAATATCTGTCTGGTGGTAGTTGTTTTTTCACCCTGGCTTTTTCAGAATCATTAGATTGTGGACCCGATATAAGGATTAGACTTCAAGCTGACCATATTTCATAGAGTAAACGCATTTCTTTTTCAAACATCGTTGCTAACGATGAGACAATACATTGGCTGGGATTGTCTATATACATGTAGTTTACATACATGTGTAATAACTGTACAGGGATAAATACTTATTTCCCCTCCCTTTACGTACATGTAAAACGAGTTTTTCCAAAGGTATTACAACTTTCGTTGTTTTATACAAATAATTGTAAATAAAGTGACTGCTCTGTGTATATAGTCCAGATATAAACATTCTGTATACTATCTAAGTTGGGAACATACCTTATTCAACTGAGGCAGAATTAAATATTATCAATGGCACATTTAAAACGGACATTTACAACTCGATCGGCTGTAGAAGTCGTTGTCCAGATCACCATCATACATTGTAAATAATCCGCATCTCTCATTAATTATTCTTTGAATATAAATAAAGGAGAAGCGGTGAATTATAAACCCCGTCCATAGGGTTAAACTTTGTTTTCTAACAATACACAACTTTTGTATCAGGTTGATAAATGGTCTGTGATTTATCGTGCAGATCACACCGTTCAACAGCCCCGTGGAGCAAATGTACGTGAAACACCATCCAACCAGGTGTAGTGTGTTGAATCATGCTTCTATTTTCCAACAACGTGAAACCCTTGTATGGGTCTTACTTTTCACAAGTCAAATAAGCTTTATTTCTTGACGATTGATTACACTAAATACACATTAGCTCTGAAGAGCTATTGATCGTCTTCTGTATAAGAATATAAAACATTGAAAACATATAATAAAACATGAAGTATCTGTACAAGGTATATATGTAAAATATTTGTGTTGTTTAACTATATATATATTTATGATTTTTAAAACATTTGATGAGTAAAATTGACGTGATAAGATCATTGAAGACATTGTGAATGTGAAGTTCATTAGAAATATTTCATGGAATAAATATACAAATAGTTATCTGTACAAATGTTTCAATACACGTATTTATTTTTGGTAGATTTTAAATTTTAAATTTTAAAGATTGAAGAAAATATAAATTATGAATTACATAAAATACTGGAATATAATAATATGTTTGAATGACAGTAGTTAATATCTACACAAGACACATGGAGAACATTTACAATTAGGACCAGCCCATGTATGTACATGTATCTGTGACTATAGTTAGTTTCATTCCACATCAGCTCTGGTAAATCGTCCCAGATCTTTGCAGCTGTATATATGAAACTGCTTTGTCCAAATTTATTTTGTTTTAACTTTTGGTAACTCAACCAGATTTGTAAATCGAAAACTACATGGAGAATTACGAGGCACGATTAGATCATGCAGGTAAACTGGTGAACTTTTGGACAGAATTTTAAAACCCACAATTGCTATCGCCCGTAGACGACATGTACGCAAAGAAAAAAGTTAAGCACCCCCCTGGAAAGTCTGCAACTACCGATAAAATCATTGGTGTAGGGAGATTGTTGACAAACTGATGTTGCAGAAACGATTGTGATCATTAAGGGCAACATTCTGGTGATAAGAAATTACCATTAATGGCAATGGGTTATACATTTTTTTCAGAATATCGTTAGCCAAATCAAAAGCGTATTTTAACAAAATAAAAAAATACTTCACTGGGCGAACATATTGTTAAGTAAAAATGCCATTATGAGTGTGCAGAACACATCCCTAGAGCAGAAGGTCAATAGCGCGTATAGCCTCCATTAGCTTACAGCCTGCGTCTCAGCCCTCCAGTGAGACGTAGGAACTGTTGAAGGGGTAACTGCGCAGATTTGAATCCTTTAGAGCACATTTGGGATATGATGGGCAGAATCAGTCAAGCCATAGAGCCTCTTGTTCAAAATCTGCAGGAATTGGAAACCGGATTACATCGGTATTGGCGGCAATTACCCCTTCAACAGATCCGACGTCTCACTGGAGGGGCGAGAAGCTGATTTAAGGTATCAAGAGCCTTCAAAAGACGCCATGTCCCGCTCATCCTCCAACTTACATATAGTGGCTTATATGATGGAAAAACAATCTTATTTACCTTTGCCGTAAGAACAACATCTTTTCAAGTTTCAAAGTGATACGAGAAAGCCTTTTTAAGTTCTGGGGCGGACACTAAATTCATAGATCGGGAATAAGGTAAATTATCTGCAGCTCCCGCCGTAAAATTCGTAGAATGCTAAAAAGCAATGCGTAGCACATTAGCACATCAGCTAAACACATTGTGATAAAGCAAAGCGTTCTCAAGTTATGGAGCGAACACCAAATTCATACATCGATGACAAGTTGAATTGGATGTGATATCTGTCGTAAAATCCTTCAAAAAGCATTCCCATCCGTCCTTTCCACGAACTCAACCCACTATTCAAGTTCCATGCGACAAAACGTTCAGGTCAAGAAACGGACACCAAATACATAGATTGGGAATAAGAAAAATGGCTGTAGCTCCCAGGATAAAATTCGCAGAATCCTAAAAAGCCGTCTCATCCGTTTTTATCCACAAGCTAAGCACACTATTCAAGTTTCAAAGTGATACGATAAAGCGTTCTCATTGGGAACAAGGTAAATTGGTTAAGGCGCCCGGCGTAAAACTCACAGAATCGTAAAAAGCAATCATATCCGTCTTGTTCATGAGCTCAACACACTATTTGAGTTTCAAAGTGTTACGATAAATAGTTCTCTGATTCTGTAATAGGTACTGGTATTTTGATACGCAATGCTATTTTAAAGACAACCCTTTAAATTAGCCGAGAAATCTGGGCTCTGGCGAATTTTTTTTCCGTATTCGTCATAGCCCAGATTCCTTCCATAATGAAAAAAACGATATTTTGGAACTTGTCCCGCCGAAAAAAATGGCGCCGCAAATCTCACAACAAATAAGCAAAGAATAAAATATTTACCACTCCATACCGGCTTTCCCTTATGCAGTCAAACTTTGTTTCGAAGTCCAGTGGCTTTCAACCTGACGCAACCGCCACAGTAAAACATTTAAACGGCCAGTTAAACTGGGCGGGGCGTCGTAGAAATACCTCACTCATATATCTTCAGTCCTGACATACTTCCGCCATGCACCAGTGACAGATTTCCATTTTTACAAACGTCACCGGTCGTTTGTTCGGCACAGCCAGAGGTAGCATTGCAAGCATTGCCATATACCGCAGGCGTAAAGCGACTTAGTATCAGGGGCGGATACAGGATTTTGTGAAAGGGGGGGGGGGGGGGGCGCAAGTCCTACATGCGGTAGGTAGCTATGAGTTTGTGAAAGGGGGGTGGCAGGCAACTGATAAGGCGTGGGTCCAGGGGCCGCCTAGGCCCCGGAAGCTCTGGGACCCGGAGAGGCGTTCTAAGCCATTTCGGCGTGTAAAACTAGACATTATTTTTCAGAGTACATCTTCATAAATATAGCCAGTGAAAATATTTCTAAGGGAGATGGCGGAAAAATGTCTACCAGAAAGATGTTTTACCTTAGAGCCACGTCTGAATAAACGGGAAGGTCCAATGGTGGATGGGGCCTCCGTGGCTCAGTAGGTAGAGCGTTGGACGCTCAATCCGAATAGCCTTCTACCAATGGGTCGCGGGTTCGATTCCCTCTCAGTCCAAAAAAAAAATTGGAAAATTTTCTGACTGGGTTTTCACTCGAACGACCTATGTGGGATGGTTGCCAGTTACCAACGGAAGGTCGTGGGTTTCCTCCGGGCATAGAGCGCTTTCCTCCCACAATAAAACTGGCAACGCCGCCATATAAGTGAAATAATCTTGAGCGCGGCGTAAAACACCAAACAATCAATCAATCAATCAACCAATGGTGGATTAATGTAGGCCTACATCATAAGCGTGATACCTCTATTCCCTCTCGAGTATCACTTATTTTAATCAAGTATTTTAAATTCAACCTAAATAAAACGTTACAAAATTGTGTTTGTTCAAGCCCCTGATAATGAATTATCGGTTGCTAACTTTATTTGCGGAAAAAATTAATCAAAATGGAACCGTGTATGTTTTGCCTGTTTACGTAATACGCTCAGTAACAATTTCAAAACAGTGTCAAGATTAGGGCCTAAAGGCAGTTTCAGAGTTCTGTATAGCGAAAATTCATCCAAAACTCTGGAATAATTCAGCGGCAAATCTTTATTTACATGTACATGCAGATGAGCAAGTCCATTCATTCTCTCCTCTTCCATGGTCCACAGTTTTCAAATGTTATTTTATGCTATCTACAAGTTAATGATTCCATCTGATTTTTAAGTGATGACGCATTGATAATTATGATAACATTAAGCGAACAGAGGAAGAGCATGTGCTTTCAATTGGGTGCAACAGTGCTATACGAGTGCATGCACGAAACCAAACATTTCAGTTAAATCCTCAACACGCATTTTTTTGGTGTGTGGCCGATTATCCTTGGGCCCAATGTCCCCGCCATTTGCAGCGCTTATATATTGTTTTGACTCTAGTCTCCCCAGTTACAATAGACTTTCATAAGAGTAAATAATTACGATTTGCGACGAAGCCGCGAAAATTTAGCGATTTCTCTCTTGATGAAACCCCAGAAATTATATTTTTAGCCTGTCTGGTCTAATTGTGAGTAAAAACGCTACCAGTCCACATCGCTTAGCTTCGTGTGGCTTTGCGCCCCTCCCCCCTCCCCATAACCACTCTCCTTACCACTTCTCCAAGAACCTGGTATTTTAAATATTCAACACATATAGGCACGGCCCGTACCAATGAGGCAAATATAGGCAAAATTTAAATATCATCGTAGCTCCAAATAAAGCTTCCTTCTTCATAGCATTGTAATGTAAGATATTTTCGTTTTTCTACTCTCTTTTCCTTCTTTTTTTCTTTTTTTTTTGAGGGGGGGGGGGGTCGGCTGATAGGGGGGCGCGCGCCCACTGAGCCCCCCCCCCTAAATCCGCCACTGCAGTATATGGATACAGGTCACAGTTTCTCACTTCCGGAAATTCTTCCAGATATTTTTGTGTGTTTTTTTTATTATTTTTTCCTGGCCCCCAGCATTTTTTTTTCTGGGCATTTTTGTAGTTTTTATGAAAGGACAGGGGTTGAATTACTGTCTGGAAATGATTTTAGAAGTGGAATGGGACCAGTTCAGGTGGATGGAGATCTGGTAGTTGGGGGTGCTTTGGTTTGTTTATGAGCGGAGGTATATGTTCAAAGACACCCCTATCAGCTGATTCTACTCGTATCTCAAAATTTCTACCTTCAACATATGAAAAAATTGTGCTTAAAATACTGCCAAAGGACTGTTCAAGGCCCCCACCGAAGGATTTGGTTCAACGAAAGTTAGGGAAGGTGCTATGAGAGCAGACATTAACATTACCGCAAATGGGAAATGAAGGAAAATGAAACTGTGACCTGCTGCCTGTATGGGTTGAAGACATATTTTGTGAAATAGATCACTGTACAACAACAACACTGTGTTTGTGACTTAAAACTTTTCAGAAACACATTATAAGACCTATAGTACTGTCTAGATGTGCTGAAAATGTATCTTTCATGTCTTTTCTAGCAAAATATTTGCACAAAATTGATTTCTTGATAGTTTTGGGGGGCAAAGTAAAGTACATGATTATGAGTTGAATTTCTCCTGTAAGTAAATGATACTTTTCAATATGGTAGTTTACCTATTTCTGCAATGATATGCCATACAATTTGGTTGCTTTTCTCATTACCCTTGCCAAAACACACAGAACACTACCCTACCCCCCCCAAAAAATTGAAAAGAATTTGGGCATTACTTGATTTTGTGTACATATTAAATTTTATTTGGCTTTCTGACAAAAACCTATAGTTCTTACATTGATTTGATGGTCAACATGTGAGAAACATAATAACCTCCTTTTTTAGTCTTACCAAATGCCTTTTCTTGTAAAAAAAACCTTTTTCGGTGTTGTTTTATGTCAAACTGAATATTTTTTGTACTCTTTCAGGTAATTTCAGGTCCTGTATAAGATGAATGGAATTGTTTATCCACCTGTGAGTATATTTTCCTGATTCACACATCAAAGGAATGGAAATGAGAGTCTTTCTACTTTTTCCAGAGGTAATTTTACCATTGGCATGGCTTCACAGCTTCATTACATTAGAAATTTGCCTCAAATAGCATGCCTAATGGCACTCAAAGTTGGCATAAAACCGCCCAGAATATAATAACCTGGGCTTTCCTGATTTTATTCAGTACCTGCATGTGTCTTACACAATTTTCACTTGCAAGAATGTAGGAATCAATTGTTTTAAAAAATAAACCAACCGTACATTTACCCCACCCCCCCCCTTTTTTTGCATATTTTTTCTTAAATCTAATCATATTTTCCCAGAAATATCCTTTTAGACCCTAGTTTGACTTTTTGGGGTGCAGTTTTGTTCTCTGGGCTAGGCTAATAATTAAGTTTATATTCAAGTGTACTTGTGGGCAGTTTAAAACAGAGTTTTGTGTTGGGGGATCCCAACAATAAGCCGTGTGGCAGGGGACTTCTTCTTCTGGTTTTAAGCTTTCAAGTACAATTTTGAGCCTAAAATCAACCTGGGACACAAGAATAACCCTTTTTTTTTAAAGCTGTTTAAATTTGGCCACAGTATGACTGACTTTGAGTAGAATTTATCCATTTTTAAATCCAACAAATCTTAAAATTTAACAAATGCACAGTATATTTTAGTTGAGGAAGCCACAGACAGATATGTGTCCTCATAAAGTTAGTATTTTATGGTAGAACACTCTTAGTAGAAGTCACACTAGTTTACAGAGTTCAAATATGTTTTCCCAGAGCTGAGATATGACAATTTTAAGCTTTTTGGGCTCACCGGTCATTGTCCTTGCTATGTTCTAATGGGGGGTGGTGTAAATGGGAGGGCTACAGAAGGCTTAGTTTTCATTGCATTTAGTTTTCCCCTTGAGAGATCATTCAAAATACCTTTAAGCTGAATGTGTTAGATTTAGAAGTAGATTGAAGGAAATTTGTGCCTCTGTTAGGATACAGGTCACAGTTTCTCACTTCCGGAAATTCCTAGGGACGAAAGAAGTTCCAGATATTTTTGTGTGTTTTTTTTATTATTTTTTCCTGGCCCCCAACATTTTTTTTGAAAGGACAGGGGTTGAATTACTGTCTGGAAATGATTTTAGAAGTGGAATGGGACCAGTTCAGGTGGATGGAGATCTGGTAGTTGGGGGTGCTTTGGTTTGTTTATGAGCGGAGGTATATGTTCAAAGACACCCCTATCAGCTGATTCTACTCGTATCTCAAAATTTCTACCTTCAACATATGAAAAAATTGTGCTTAAAATACTGCCAAAGGACTGTTCAAGGCCCCCACCGAAGGATTTGGTTCAACGAAAGTTAGGGAAGGTGCTATGAGACATTAACATTACCGCAAACGGGAAATGAAGGAAAATGAAACTGTGACCTGCTGCCATATAGGCAATGTAACCGTGACCGCCATCTTGTTTTTTCGAGTGACTTCCGGTAGGATCTGTCGGTGCGATCGCTGATGTCAGGGTCCGGTCAGTTTCAGGTAATTTTCTTTATATTCAGCTTTTAGCTGGGGCGATTGCATGTAATTTTTATTTTCCTCAATGATTTCTGTGTCTTTCTAAATCCTCATTTAAGCCTGACATTCTCTGAATTTCTTTCATGCTAGGGAATTCCCTTTTACAACTAATTACGCTGAAAGGTATTTCCCCACTTTGACATTAAAAACACATATGATCCAAATTCCGCGTTTGGTTGAAATTTGGTAGGAATCTAGCCAATCATATGTAAAAATAGTGTGCAAAGTTTGACATGAATGCGCCAACGAACAAAACCTTTCAAAATAAGGGCTTATCGTATTTTCACGTGGTTTATATAAATTTACTCTGGCAAATTTTGGAATTAGACCCTCCCTATATTTCAAAGCATTGTGCTGTGACATTTCTAGATAATAACAAGAGCAACTATTTACAAATTTTCACTAATGTCTAAAAATTGTTTAGACTACAGACTTTTGTAATCCGCTCCGATTCCTTTAGTGCTTTACAAGTCCAAAGCATCTTCAACTGTAGCAAGTTTTATACCACCTTATTTAAAAGAGAATTCCAACTGGTCCCATTCCACTTCTAAAATCATTTCCAGGCAGTAACTCAACCCCTGTCCTTTCATAAAAACTACAAAAATACCCAGAAAAAAATGTAGGGGGCCAGGAAAAAATAATAAAAAAAAACACTCAAAAATATCTGGATCTTCTTTCGTCCCTAGGAAAATCCGGAAGTCAGAAACTGTGACCTGTATCCTATCAGTGGCCAAAAATTCCTTCAATCTCGTTCAAAATCTAACAGATTGAGCTTAAAGGTATTTGAAATGATCTCTAAACTAATTGCAATGAAAACTAAGCCTTCTGTAGCCCTCCCATTTACACCACCCCCCATTAGAACATAGCAAGGACAATGACCGGTGAGTAAAAAAAAGCTTAAAATTGTCATATCTCAGCTCTGGGAAAACATATTTGAATTCTGTGTGAAGTGTGAAGTCTACTTAGGGTGTTCTACAATAAAATGCTAAGTTTATGAGGACACATATCTTTCTGTGGCTTCCTCAACTAAAATATACTGTGAATTTGTTAAATTTTAAGATTGGTTGGATTACAAAATGGATAAATTCTACTCAAAGTCAGTCATTCTGAGGGCAAATTTAAACAGCTTGAAAAAACAAGTGTTATTCTTGTATCCCAGGTTGATTTTAGGCTCAAAATTGTACTGGAAAGCTTAAAACCAGAGGAAGAAGTCCCCTGCCACACGGCTTATTGTTGCATCATGGTGTACAAATTGACACAGTCAATACTGACAGATCACCCTCAATACGGAAAACCATGGGAGAGGAATCGGATGGATAAACTTTTTGGAATAAACATCTATCATCGTTAATTTAAATGGGTATTGATGGTCCAGTCGGCTAGAGTGATCGTCCTTCAGTCCGACACAGGCCCTCCGTCGATGCAGCGCTGGTTCAAATCCTACTCAGAGTGTATTTTTCACTCGATCGCCTTATGTGGAAGAGTTGCAAGTTACTCGAGGAGGGTTGGTTCAACCCCACTAAACCTCGCAACACCGCCATATAAGTGAATTAAACTTGAATGCCGTGTGAAACACCAATCAATCTTCACATTTTAATCGGAACCTTTGCTGAATTTGGGCGTTCTCAATTAAAATTGAAGGTCGTGGGTATTTGCCGGCCATTCCTTCAATCTCGTTCAAAATCTAACAGATTGAGCTTAAAGGTATTTGAAATGATCTCTCAAGAGGAAAACTAATTGCAATGAAAACTAAGCCTTCTGTAGCCCTCCCATTTACACCACCCCCCATTAGAACATAGCAAGGACAATGACCGGTGAGTAAAAAAAAGCTTAAAATTGTCATATCTCAGCTCTGGGAAAACATATTTGAATTCTGTGTGAAGTGTGAAGTCTACTTAGGGTGTTCTACAATAAAATGCTAAGTTTATGAGGACACATATCTTTCTGTGGCTTCCTCAACTAAAATATACTGTGAATTTGTTAAATTTTAAGATTGGTTGGATTACAAAATGGATAAATTCTACTCAAAGTCAGTCATTCTGAGGGCAAATTTAAACAGCTTGAAAAAACAAGTGTTATTCTTGTATCCCAGGTTGATTTTAGGCTCAAAATTGTACTGGAAAGCTTAAAACCAGAGGAAGAAGTCCCCTGCCACACGGCTTATTGTTGCATCATGGTGTACAAATTGACACAGTCAATACTGACAGATCACCCTCAATACGGAAAACCATGGGAGAGGAACCGGATGGATAAACTTTGTGGAATAAACATCTATCATCGTTAATTTAAATGGGTATTGATGGTCCAGTCGGCTAGAGTGATCGTCCTTCAGTCCGACACAGGCCCTCCGTCGATGCAGCGCTGGTTCAAATCCTACTCAGAGTGTATTTTTCACTCGATCGCCTTATGTGGAAGAGCTGCAAGTTACTCGCGGAGGGTTGGTTCAACCCCACTAAACCTCGCAACACCGCCATATAAGTGAATTAAACTTGAATGCCGTGTGAAACACCAATCAATCTTCACATTTTAATCGGAACCTTTGCTGAATTTGGGCGTTCTCAATTAAAATTGAAGGTCGTGGGTATTTGCCGACCAGTTTAATACCAATTGTTTGAGGGGTGTTTTCGCTAAAGAAAAATTAGATAACTTGTGTATTTCTGAATGACTTCGCACATATTCACACAGATGAATAGACACGTACCAGGGTGAATGAACTTGATTCACTGTATAGATTGAAAGATGACAGCGATAAAACTTAATTATCAGGCTTCATGGCGGAAACCAATCGATCGGCAACACATGATCAACTACACTAAATCTGTTAGCGTTGACCTACACGGAGGCTGGAGTATTGACTTCTCAGAGTAGGCCTATGTATTGCGAGAGTTCTAGCCACTTATGGATTGAATTTATGAGGAGAGCCTTCACATTATTACCTACAGTCTGTCTGATGTCTTTTTTTCAGTTGTTGATAAAAATATGTTCTTTAAAGTTTTAAGAAAAATACGCGATTTATTCCATCAATTTTAGCTTTGTTATATTGGTCTCTGGTTTCATATTTCAAATTTCCTCAGCTGTTGCTTCAAATGTTATATAGGCTACATTTTCGTAAAAGAAATCTGAAGAAAAACAATATTTTGTAGAAAATTCTAAACTTAGGCCTACCTGAACTATTAAGAAACTGTGTATAAGATGACACATGGTCAAAGTTTGTTTAGATGTTAGCAAACCTTACGATAAGTAAAAAAATAAGCCGAAATCCATTTTGGATGACGCACCTCAAATCAGTTTTCTTACAAAACAACGTTAAAGTGGCATGAGCTGCCGAAATTCACACTTTTTTCTTCTGATCGTCACGACATTAAGAGGCTTTGGAGGCCATCAAAAAAAATATATGATTGGCGTTGGAATGAGGAAAATCCATACAGTATGTGGTCCGTACGAACAGAAAACGTAAACAAAATTTAAATAACCGGGACGACCATTCATTCATTCTAAGCCAAAGTTAGTTCAAAACAATACTTTATCGTACATTTTCGAGACTAGAAGCACTAAAAAGCTTCTGAATTATACTTTTTGAGAAAAATAGTTAATAATTTCAACATTCTGTTTTAACGTCAAAATATCAACATTCTGGCAGCTCATGCCCCTTTAAGGGAAATTTATTTGGGGGCTTTTTTGTATGCTTTGTTGTGGTTAGTTGCGCGCTAAATACCATGTGTGGCTGCGCGTGTGATGCATTCTCTTAAAGTCCACATTTTTGTGGGAAAGTCGACTTATAACATTTCATCAAGGAATGATCGCTTTTTATTTTGTTACTATTATCGAGACAGAGAATTTCAACATACTTAGTCTGCATCCTTATAAAAAGTTCCATTTTATGTATTTTTTATTGTCACGCCCAAATAGACTGCCAGTGATGTGCCGAAGTTATCCCCCGCTTGGTCAGAAAATAGTACCATTTGTAAACAGCCGAAGTTGGTTAGACGCCATTCAAATCTTAAGCTTCTGACTTTGAAAGCTTTGTTCGCCATGCTGTCCCATTCTCAGACAGGCATATTGCTTCTAATTTCCACTCGCACAGTTGGTGTAATAGAAAAGAAGCGTGTCACAGCGCCTGCAACAAATAAATGACGTAAATGCCATACAATTCGAATAGCGTCTTAAATCCGTCATTCTAAGCCGAAAGCGTCTATAGGGCCTGGTAGTCATAGGTATCTTATTTTAAACGTTTCCTGTGACGTCACCATATTGTTCGAGCGGTTGATTCTTTTTCACGAAACGTTTGCAGACTCAAAAATATGACCCAGTCCTTCACATGTAAATGATTTAACATGCATGCATATTGGAAACGAACAATAGTTCCTTCATCATGAAGAGTGATCTTTACCGTATAATAGTGAATCACAGCCGGTTTGTCTAAATGCAGCGCTTATTAAAGAGTAAATAAATGCGGATTGTTTGTATTTGGAGACACAATTTGTAGATTTTTTTCTATAACACAATAAATAATATTAAAATTACCGTATTTGATCAAATCGCTCAGTTAAAAAAAGCCAATGTAACTGGACGTGGAGATTTAAGTCAAATTTAAAACAGAACAGACTTGTTTTACATGTACATGGTGTGTAGTGGAACAAAGACTGTTTTATCGGAAGAAAAACGGATCATGCAGGGAAAGGGCATCTAACTGTTTGGTCAAATTAATACCCCGGTTGCAGTAAAATTGAATCCCCAGTCAAAAACATTCAGAAAAACTAACTTTGGCAGCTTGAAGAATAATAAAATAATCCATCGATGTTTTTGTGACTGTTAAAAGTCCCTATCCAAGATGTGTATGAATAAAACCGGAAATGATACTGGCCAGTTTTTATTATAAAAAAGTCCTCCTACAATATTGAAGAATCCCCATCAGGATAACTTCAATCCACTAATATTGTGTATTACTACTGCACAATGAGGTTCAGTAGTTGAGAGAAAACAAACATCACATATGACAGCACAACAGTCAGCAGTTTGAAAGTGTGCCAGCAGTTACCTGCATAAATCATTCCTATCCTCTCTTCTGATAGAAAGGAAGGAGCCTCTTTTGACCTGTGCTGTTTATCGATGCCAGTGAAGGCTGACGGTTTGGCTCTGAGACGGAGGAAATGACGGGAGGGTGAGCATTACCAGGAGTGGGTCTGAGCCAGGGGAGTAGAACAGCTTCCGGACATCTCCCCATCAAACCACCCCAAACTCCTTACTTATTTACTACACGATCAATTCAGACATTCCCACCTTACTATACTCATTCCCTGATAACAACTTACGTCTGTCCGACGAACTCGTGTTGGCCTTATGTAATACACTATTGGGATTATAAGAGGAAATGATTTGTTATTTTCTGGTTGCTCATTGTTTTGGTTGTTTATTGTTCCCTATGTGAGAGAAGAGTGATTGGCTATTACAAATGCTTAGATCCCATTTAATGTAGCATTGGCAGTAAACATTCGAACTTCATAAATTCTGATTATTAAGACAACATGAGAGTTTATCGAAGAACTAAATCATTGACGTTGGTATAAGCAAAATCCATATATTCTGTGGCCTCTATGAAACAGCATTCGAAAAGTAAACATAATGTAAATAACCGGGACGATAGTTGGTTCGTTTAAGGCTAAAGTCAGTTCAAACTACTACTTGAATGTATATGCTGAAAACTGTTCTAAATAAAAACCGTTTAATTTGCACTTCTTGAGAAAAAGTATGTTTATGAACACTAAAACGCACGGGCACAGGGGAAGTCTGCTTGTCTAAAATAACTAGACAAGTTTCTAATTGTGTTAAAAGAGGTATATCATTTAGACCTTTATACCCGATCATAAATTGTATAATATTCAGTTTTTACTTATCTTATGGGTGCAGGGATCATGAAGCGTAGTTGAAGGTCGCTCTAGAGCCCCGGGCAGTTAGATTGTTGGAAACGCACTTACCCTGGAAAACTAACTGATGAAATGGCACAAAAATGTGTCAGTCTACAATTCTCGTTCGAAATCAACAGAAGCACATTGAAATTGTGCCTTGGATAGCAAATTTTAAAATAATTGTATATGTCTAATAAGTCAAGTCAGTAGCAGGTATGTCCACCATGAGCATCAATACAAGTCAGAACACGCCTTCGAACTGATGACGTTGGGAGTGATTCCCATTCCTCGAGGAGACATCGTTCCAAGTCCAGGACGTTGACTGGAGGCTCACGGCGCTGTCTGATTTAAGAAATAAAGGACGAATTTTAATCAGAAAACCAGCCTTTCCAACCTGCATAGGAACATTTAGACCCTTCCTTGGGTAACCAGAGCCAATAGGGCCTGGGAGTCTACCGAGAGATTTCGCGATATCCGGTGACAGGTGACGTTTTTTTATGACGTGTTCAGTTCGATTGGCGTTTTTTGTTCCAAAACGTCAGAAATGAGCGTCATATTCGAACGACAAAAGGCTTCCCACATGCGTAATGACAACGCCGGTGACAGGAAATTTGTGGAATTGTCACGTGACTCCCGCTCCCTATCAGAAAGGTTTTGGACCAACCCATACGTAGAACGTACAGCGGGTGAAATCAGTGCTGTCAGCTCAAACGCGATGACGTCATAATTCCGGAATGTTGTGACGTTATCGAACACTGCTCTCTCTCCCTCAAGTGACTTGTCAACGACACAAGTAATCAAATGACGTCATGCAGTTTAAATCATATGACGTGTTAGAACACAGCTGTCACTCGAGGCGTTCGGTCCAAGATTATTCCACACCAACTCACCCATAATTTATAGCACAACGTGGTTGAACCAGCAGGAACCCTTTATTGCATCAGATAACGGGTCCCTGGCTTCCCTATCTCTGTAATGTTAAACGAGTGGGAGGTGTATTAGAATTACCGATCGAGGTGGTCCCAGAAGTGTTCGATGGGATTATTGTCCGGTGAACATGCGGGCCATGGCAAAACCTGAGCGTTGGCGTTGGCAAAGAAGTCCTGTGCCAATCTTGCTGTGCGTGGCCTTGCATTGTTGTGCTGGAAAAGGATTCCACAAGGCTGTTGATGAATAAAGGACACCACAACAGGCCGTAGATCACATCGCAATAGCGTTGTACATTCAGGTTTCCACGAATTACGACAAGCCTCGTTTTGACGTCACCACATATGCAACCCCAAACCATTAACCAACCACCTCCAAACGGCTAAACCTTGGGGAAACAGTTAGGCGCCAAACGTTCACCAACTCTTCGATAAACTCGTTGCCGTCCATCGTTGCTGTAGATAATAAATCTGATCTCATCAGAGAACCGAACCCGTGCCCAGTCCCGCCGTTGCCGACGTCGAACTCTCCTGGCCCATATCAGTCTTTCGTTCCGGTTCCGAGGCGTCAGGAGCGGTCCCGCGGAAGGGACAACGTGGCCGGATACCATACTGCCACAGTATCCTGTAGACGGTCTGTCTACTAACCATGTGTCCCAGTGTTGTAGCCCCGGTGAACGTCGCTGTTACGGTGCGGTTTCTCAGGTGCAATGCCCGAATGTAACGCTCTTCACGCGGCGTGGTTACTCGTGGTCTTTCACTACTGGGCCTGTTTGAAGTCTGACCTGTCTGATGTAACCGCTGCATCAATAGTGATGCCAACCTTCTGGCTACATCGACGTGTTGGACCATTCCAACGGCTCTCTCTCTCTCTTCGATGGCAATCAAACGTGGCATGTCTTGTGATCTTTTTGTTGCTGTGATATTAACGTGTATGCTCAGCCCTTTTAACAGCCTTTCTGCACGTGCAGAACATGCTAAAGAGGGCAATGTCACTTGCACGAAATTTGCATATTCTTCCGGTATTTTGGTTGATGCGCTGTATTTGGGATTAACAATACGAACTGACATATTTTCATAATACAAAATCAATTCGTAACAGAAATATTTTGATAACAAGTTGGTATCGTTTCTTTAATACACTAGTGTAGTTTCATATACCCACTGTGTTCATCACTAGCAGTCACGAGAAACCCATTGTGTTCATCACTAGCAGTCACGAGAAACCCACTGTGTTCATCACTAGCAGTCACGAGACACCCATTGTGTTCATCACTAGCAGTCACGAGAAACCCATTGTGTCCATCACTAGCAGTCACGAGAAACCCATTATGTTCATCACTAGCCGTCACGAGAAACCCATTGTGTTCATCACTAGCAGTCACGAGAAACCCCTTGTGTTCATCACTAGCAGTCACGAGAAACCCATTGTGTTCATCACTAGCAGTCACGAGAAACCCATTGTGTTCATCACTAGCAGTCACGAGAAATCCATTGTGTTCATCACTAGCAATCACGAGAAACCCATTGTGTTCATCACTAGCAGTCACGAGAAACCCATTGTGTTCATCACTAGCAGTCACGAGAAACCCACTGTGTTCATCACTAGCAGTCACGAGAAACCCATTGTGTCCATCACTAGCAGTCACGAGAAACCCATTGTGTCCATCACTAGCAGTCACGAGAAACCCATTGTGTTCATCACTAGCAGTCACGAGAAACCCATTGTGTTCATCACTAGCAGTCACGAGAAACCCACTGTGTTCATCACTAGCAGTCACGAGAAACCCATTGTGTCCATCACTAGCAGTCACGAGAAACCCATTGTGTCCATCACTAGCAGTCACGAGAAACCCACTGTGTTCATCACTAGCAGTCACGAGAAACCCATTGTGTCCATCACTAGCAGTCACGAGAAACCCATTGTGTCCATCACTAGCAGTCACGATAAACCCCTTGTGTTCATCACTAGCAGTCACGAGAAACCCATTGTGTCCATCACTAGCAGTCACGAGAAACCCACTGTGTTCATCACTAGCAGTCACGAGAAACCCATTGTGTTCATCACTAGCAGTCACGAGAAACTCATTGTGTTCATCACTAGCAGTCACGAGAAACCCATTGTGTTCATCACTGGCAGTCACGTGAAACCCAATGTGTTCATCACTACCAGTCACGAGAAACCCATTGTGTTCATCACTAGCAGTCACGAGAAACCCATTGTGTTCATCACTACCAGTCACGAGAAACTCATTGTGTTCATCACTAGCAGTCACGAGAAACTCATTGTGTTCATCACTAGCAGTCACGAGAAACTCATTGTGTTCATCACTAGCAGTCACGAGAAACCCATTGTGTTCATCACTAGCAGTCACGATAAACCCCTTGTGTTCGTCACTAGCAGTCACGAGAAACCCATTGTGTCCATCACTAGCAGTCACGAGAAACCCATTGTGTTCATCACTAGCAGTCACGATAAACCCCTTGTGTTCATCACTAGCAGTCACGAGAAACCCATTGTGTCCATCACTAGCAGTCACGAGAAACCCACTGTGTTCATCACTAGCAGTCACGAGAAACCCATTGTGTTCATCACTAGCAGTCACGAGAAACTCATTGTGTTCATCACTAGCAGTCACGAGAAACCCATTGTGTTCATCACTGGCAGTCACGTGAAACCCAATGTGTTCATCACTACCAGTCACGAGAAACCCATTGTGTTCATCACTAGCAGTCACGAGAAACCCATTGTGTTCATCACTACCAGTCACGAGAAACTCATTGTGTTCATCACTAGCAGTCACGAGAAACTCATTGTGTTCATCACTACCAGTCACGAGAAACTCATTGTGTTCATCACTAGCAGTCACGAGAAACCCATTGTGTTCATCACTAGCAGTCACGAGAAACTCATTGTGTTCATCACTAGCAGTCACGAGAAACCCATTGTGTTCATCACTGGCAGTCACGTGAAACCCAATGTGTTCATCACTACCAGTCACGAGAAACCCATTGTGTTCATCACTAGCAGTCACGAGAAACCCCCCTTGTGTTCATCACTAGCAGTCACGTGAAACTCATTGTGTTCATCACTAGCAGTCACGAGAAACCCATTGTGTCCATCACTAGCAGTCACGAGAAACCCACTGTGTTCATCACTAGCAGTCACGAGAAACCCATTGTGTTCATCACTAGCAGTCACGAGAAACTCATTGTGTTCATCACTAGCAGTCACGAGAAACCCATTGTGTTCATCACTGGCAGTCACGTGAAACCCAATGTGTTCATCACTACCAGTCACGAGAAACCCATTGTGTTCATCACTAGCAGTCACGAGAAACCCATTGTGTTCATCACTAGCAGTCACGAGAAACCCATTGTGTTCATCACTAGCAGTCACGTGAAACCCATTGTGTTCATCACTGGCAGTCACGTGAAACCCAATGTGTTCATCACTACCAGTCACGAGAAACCCATTGTGTTTATCACTACCAGTCACGAGAAACCCATTGTGTTCATCACTAGCAGTCACGAGAACTACATTGTGTTCATCACTAGCAGTCACGAGAAACCCATTGTGTTCATCACTAGCAGTCACGAGAAACCCATTGTGTTCATCACTAGCAGTCACGAGAAACCCATTGTGTTCATCACTGGCAGTCACGTGAAACCCAATGTGTTCATCACTACCAGTCACGAGAAACCCATTGTGTTCATCACTACCAGTCACGAGAAACCCATTGTGTCCATCACTAGCAGTCACGAGAACTACATTGTGTTCATCACTAGCAGTCACGAGAAACCCATTGTGTTCATCACTAGCAGTCACGAGAAACCCATTGTGTTCATCACTAGCAGTCACGAGAAACCCATTGTGTTCATCACTGGCAGTCACGTGAAACTCATTGTGTTCATCACTAGCAGTCACGAGAAACCCATTGTGTTCATCACTAGAAGTCACGAGAAACCCATTGTGTTCATCACTAGCAGTCACGAGAAACTCATTGTGTTCATCACTAGCAGTCACGAGAAACCCATTGTGTTCATCACTAGCAGTCACGAGAAACTCATTGTGTTCATCACTAGCAGTCACGAGAACTATATTTGCTAACTCAATTATGCCAATGGCTGGTATCGGGCAAGAAAATAAAAGTATATCCTAAAATGAAATGATCAAGACTCTGGGGAAATCATGTATTAAGCTTTACAAGGAGTAGAGATCGGTCATGAAAATCAAGCTAATTCAAAAGTTGTGTTCATGTTCCAGTGTCTGGGTCTAAGGGTACGGCTGATCAATCTAACTTTCTCATTCTCTTTGAAAGATAAAAAGGCATTGCTCATTTAATTACTCCGAGGATAAAAACTGAGACATCCGGACATTCGAGTTACCTTCCAACTACAACCCTCCTAAATAAAAACATCCGCTAATATAAAACGTAGTTTTCAAAAATATTCGATTTTTTTTCAATATATTCTGATAAAGTATTATACAGCTAAACCTAGAGTGGGTCTCATGGAGCACACCGTTTTATTTGATTTGGTGTTTTTTTAAATTGCTATTTTTTTTATTAGACATCAATAATTTGGACGTATGTAAATATTCTTTTGCTGAAATGGTTTTGGATCCATTAATAATAAGCCCATGATAGACCATGATAACTGAAACATTTAACTATGGCTTTCCTCCGAATGACATTCCCTAGCAAAAACTTAAATCTACTACCCGACACATGTAAGTTATTCTGCTTCCCCAAAACACGTCCCTCAATACACTACTCCAAAACACTTACCTTAACACACTACTTCAAAACACTTATCTCCATACATTACTCCAAAACACTTACCTCAACACACTACTCCAAAACACTTACCTCAATACACTACTCCAAAACACTTACCTCAATACACTACTCCAAAACACTTACCTCAATACACTACTCCAAAAGACTTACCTTAATACACTACTTCAAAACACTTACCTCAATACACTACTCCAAAACACTTACCTCAATACACTACTCCAAAAGACTTACCTTAATACACTACTCCAAAACACTTACCTCAATACACTACTCCAAAACGCTTACCTCAACACACTACTCCAAAAGACTTACCTTAATACACTACTTCAAAACGCTTACCTCAACACACTACTCCAAAAGACTTACCTTAATACACTACTTCAAAACACTTACCTCAATACACTACTCCAAAACACTTACCTCAATACACTACTCCAAAACGCTTACCTCAACACACTACTCCAAAAGACTTACCTTAATACACTACTCCAAAACACTTACCTCAATACACTACTCCAAAACGCTTACCTCAACACACTACTCCAAAAGACTTACCTTAATACACTACTTCAAAACACTTACCTCAATACACTACTCCAAAACACTTACCTCAATACACTACTCCAAAACACTTACCTCAATACACTACTCCAAAACACTTACCTCAATACACTACTCCAAAAGACTTACCTTAATACACTACTTCAAAACACTTACCTCAATACACTACTCCAAAACACTTACCTCAATACACTACTCCAAAACACTTACCTCAATACACTACTCCACAACACTTACCTCAATACACTACTCCACAACACTTACCTCAATACACTACTCCACAACACTTACCTCAATACACTACTCCACAACACTTACCTCAATACACTACTCCACAACACTTACCTCAATACACTACTCCAAAACACTTACCTCAATACACTTCTCCAAAACACTTACCTCAATACACTACTCCAAAACACTTACCTCAATACACTACTCCAAAACACTTACCTCAATACACTACTCCAAAACACTTACCTCAATACACTACTCCAAAACGCTTACCTCAACACACTACTCCAAAACACTTACCTTAAAGTGGCATGAGCTGCCAAAATGTTGATATTTTGACATCTAAACAGAATATTGAAATTATTGGCTATTTTTCTCAAGACGTATAATTCAGAAGCTTTTTAGTGCTTCTGGTCTCACAAATGTACGATAAAGTATTGTTTTGAACTAACTTTGGCTTAGAATGAATGAATGGTCGTCCCGGTTATTTAAATTTTGTTTACTTTTCGAACACGTTTTCGGTTCGTACAGGCCACATACTGTGTGGATTTTCCTCATTCCAACGCCAATCATTTAGTTTTGCGATGGCCTTCAAAGCCTCTTACTGTTGTGACGATCAGAATTTATGACAAAAAGTGTGAATTTTGGCAGCTCATGCCACTTTAATACACTACTCCACAACACTTACCTCAATACAGTACTCCAAAACACTTACCTCAATACACTACTCCAAAACACTTACCTCAGTCTATTACTCGAAAACTCTTACCTCAGTCTATTACTTGAAAACTCTTGTCTCAGTCTATTACTCGAAAACTCTTACCTCAGTCTATTACTCCAAAACACTTACCTCAGTCTATTACTCCAAAACTCTTACCTCAGTCTATTACTTGAAAACTCTTGCCTCAGTCTATTACTCGAAAACTCTTACCTCAGTCTATTACTCCAAAACACTTACCTCAATACACTACTTCACAACACTTACCTCAATACACTACTCCAAAACACTTACCTCAATACACAACTCCAAAATACTTACCTCAGTCTATTACTTGAAAACTCTTACCTCAGTCTATTACTCGAAAACTCTTGCCTCAGTATATTACTCCAAAACACTTACCTCAGTCTATTACTCCAAAATACTTACCTCAGTCTATTACTCGAAAACACTTACCTCAGTCTATTACTCCAAAACACTTACCTCAGTCTATTACTCGAAAACTCTTACCTCAGTATATTACTCGAAAACTCTTACCCCAGTCTATTACTCGAAAACTCTTGCCTCAGTCTATTACTCGAAAACTCTTGCTCCAGTCTATTACTCGAAAACTCTTACCTCAGTATATTACTCGAAAACTCTTACCTCAGTATATTACTCGAAAACGCTTGCTCCAGTCTACTGCTCAACAAACCTACATGTACCTCAATCGACTATCCAACACACTTGTCTGAATATATTACCTAAAACACTTACATCATTCAACTACCCAAAACACTTCCACCATTCAACTACCCAAAACACTTCCACCATTCAAGTACCCAAAACACTTCCACCATTCAACTACCCAAAACACTTACATCATTCAACTACCCAAAACACTTACATCATTCAACTACCCAAAACACTTCCACCATTTAAAGTGGCATGAGCTGCCGAAATTCACACTTTTTTCATAATTTCTGATCGTCACGACAGTAAGAGGCTTTGAAGGTCATCGAAAAACCAAATAATTGGCGTTGGAATGAGGACAATCCATACAGTATGTCACCTGTACGGACCGAAAACGTAAACAAAATTTAAATAACCGGGACGACCATTCATTCATTCTAAGCCAAAGTTAGTTTAAAACAATACTTTATCGTACATTTTCGAGACTAGAAGCACTAAAAAGCTTCTGAATTATATGTCTTGAGAAAAATAGCCAATAATTTCAACATTCTGTTTCAACGTCAAAATATCAACATTTTGGCAGCTCATGCCCCTTTAACTACCAAAAATACTTACATCATTCAACTACCCAAAACACTTCCACCATTCAACTACCCAAAACACTTCCACCATTCAACTACCCAAAACACTTACCTCAATCTATTACCCAAAACACTTACCTTAATCTATTTATTACGTATGGGACTCGCAAAAAACAATAAGAAGACAGGGGCATGGTGTCAATGCAGTAAAAGGACTGGTAAACCTTTAAATAGAAAAAAAGAAAAGAAAAAGACAGTGAAATATATATAAAAAAGGTTCGCATACATAGATGTAAATTTGCCATAATCAAAAACATTCAATGTTATCAATACAAACATTTTCCGATAAACATTTGTTTCTATTAAAAGGTTCACCAGTCCTTTTACAGCGTTGACACCATGCCCCTGTCTTCGTATTGAGTCCCATACGTAATACTATTGCTCAAAACACTTATCTTAATCTACTACCCTGCACACTTAAATAAATCTACTACGAAAAAATATTTCAGTTTATTACCCCAAAACGCTTACCTCAGTCTACTAAACTCTTGCCTCAGTCTACTGCCCTAAAAAACATACATCAGTTTACTGCCCCAAAACGCTTACCTCAGTCTACTGCTCGAAACATTTACGTCAGTCCATTAATCGAAAACTCTTACCTCAGTCTATTTAGTCAACTTAACACTTGCCTCAACATACTATCCAAAAACCCTTACTTCATTCTACTACTCAAAACCTTACCTCAATTTACTGAACTCAGTCTTTTACCCACGAACATTTACCCCAATCCACTACCCAATATCTCTTACCACAGTCTACTAAATCAACTACCAAAAAAACCTTCCATCGGTCTACCACCCAAAAACATTTACCTCACTTTATTACCCGGAAACACTTCAATCTACTACCTAAAACGCTTACCTGAATCTATTACCCAAAACACTTACCTCAATATATAACCCAAAACCAATCTCCTGTCTCAATTTCCTACCCAAAACACTTACCTCTATCTACTACCCAAAATGTACTGTAAAGCTAAAAATGCTGTTAAGAAAAACATTAAGGTAGATGCTGGTGTAAGATATATTAAGGTATGTGTTGGTAAGAAAAATAATGAAAAAGGACTTGGTGGGATAAATATCAAGATAGTTCTCGGTGGGGAAAATATTGAGGTATGTGTTGGCGAGAAACATAATCAGGTAGGTGTTGGTTCGAAACATATTGAAGTAGGTGTTGGTGAAAAACATATTGAAGTAGGTGTTGGTGAAAAACATATTGCGGTAGGTGTTAGTGATAAACAAATTAAGGTAGGTGTTGGTGAGAAACCTATTGAGGTAGGTGTTGGTGATAAACATATTGAGGTAGGTGTTGGTGCCAAACATATTGAGGAAAGTGTTGGTGCCAAACATATTATGGTAGATGTTGTTGCCAAACATATAGAGGTAGGTGTTGTTGAGAAACATATTGAGATAGGTGTTGGTGATAAACATATAGAGATAGCTGTTGGTGAGATAAATATAGGTGTTGGTGAGATACATATAGATGTAGGTGTTGGTAAAATGCATATAGAGGTAGTTGTTGGTGAGATACATATAGAGGTAGGTGTTGTTGAGAAACATATTGAGATAGGTGTTGGTGATAAACATATAGAGATAGCTGTTGGTGAGATAAATATAGGTGTTGGTGAGATACATATAGATGTAGGTGTTGGTAAAATGCATATAGAGGTAGTTGTTGGTGAGATACATATAGAGGTAGGTGTTGTTGAGAAACATATTGAGATAGGTGTTGGTGATAAACATATAGAGATAGCTGTTGGTGAGATAAATACACTGTATAGGTGTTGGTGAGATACATATAGATGTAGGTGTTGGTAAAATGCATATAGAGGTAGTTGTTGGTGAGATACATATAGAGGTAGGTGTTGGCGAGATACATATAGAGTCAGGTGTAGGTTAGATTAATATAGATGTAGGTTTTGGTGAGATGCACAATATAGGTAGGTGTTGGTGAGATAAAAATAGATGTAGTTGTTGGTGAGATAAATGTAGAGGTAGTTGTTGGTGAGATACTTATGGAGATAGGTGTTGGTAAGATGAATATAGGGGTAGGTGTTGGTGAGATACATATAGAGGTATGTGTTGGTGAGATACATATAGAGGTAGGTGTTGGTGAGATAAAGTTAGAGGTAGCTGTTGGTGAGATAAAGTTAGAGGTATGTGTTGGTGAGATTAATGTAGAGGTATGTGTTGGTGAGATACATGCAAAGGTAGTTGTTGGTGAGATACTTATAGAGATAGGTGTTGGTGAGATACATATAGAGTTAGGTGGGTTTTATTTCTTTTGAAAAGAAAACGTTTATTTACCTCAATACAATTCAGTGCGCTTTTGCTATTTTGACCAGCAGTCGTTCACAAAAGAAACACAATACGGGCATTATTCATCTTAGACAATGAGTAATTCTTTCCCTGGCATTTTTTAAATTCGCGTAACTGTAACCTGAGAAATTCTCCAAATATTTGTGCTTTTGGAGATGACACACATTGTTTTACTCTGTCTCTGTATCACTAATAGCTTCCTTTGTAATTTTAATAGCATCTGTAATAATAACAGTGTCCTCTGATAGCTCATCTAAACAGCTTTCTAAGCTAGGGAGTTTTTTCTTAGATTTGTTTACCTATTTCTTACAAAAGGATGTTATCTCTAGCTTTACTTCAGTTTTAAACCTGACCATTTGTAAGAAATGTTTGAACCTCTCTTTAAAGTGGCATGAGCTTCCAACATTCACACTTTTTTCATAATTTCTGATCGTCACGACGTAAGAGAAGTTTATTGACGTTGGAAAGAGGAAAATCCATACACTATGTGGCCTATACGAACCGAAATACTGTTCGAAAAGTAAACAAAATTTAAATAACCGGGACGACCATTCATTCATTCTAAGCCAAAGTCAGTTCAAAATAATACTTTATCCTACATTCTCGAAACTAGAAGCACTAAAAAGTTTCTGAATAATACGTCTTGAGAAAAATAGCCGATAATTTCAACATTTTTTTTTTTTCGTCAAACTTCCATACTTATGAGAAAACAATTAAGGCACCACCAGGTATTTTTTTTCTTTGGCGAGTTGTTCACAAACAACTAACGGCGTGGTGATGCCTTAATTTATCAACACCTGACAAACAGTGATCAGAAAAGGTAGCCGGTACAATTTGTACGTCTTTGACGCACCTTATATTTCGTCTAAAGTAAAAGCTATATTATTTAGTACTTTTTTCGATATACATAATAAATATTCTAATCACTTTTTAAGCAACATTATTGAAGTTTCCTCCCTTTTTGTTTATTTTACAGATCTCTACAAAATTAAAATCGCCAACAACAATCAAGATTTAACTCCTATTTCAAATTTTGTCTAAATCTTTTAGATAAGTCTTTCATTTCCGTGCGATTATTTGATGCACACAAACAAACCAATTTTTCTACAACTTGATTCATTTTAGCAGACACTGCTATATATCTGCCAAACGGGCACCGAGTTATATGTAAACTGTCACAATCCACCGTATAACCTGTAATAATACCAGCCTCAGAACTTCTGATGTTTCCCAAATTCCCAAAACTATCACCAGGTATAGTTATTTTGCTAAAATCGCCTTTCCCTTCAAAATATGTTTCTTGTAAAAACAATACATCCATTCTACCATCTAAAATGAATCAGAAACTGTTTGTATTTAGAATGACAAACATTAACAATATCTTTAATTTAATTATACCTGTGAATGGTTTTACTTGTTATGGCCAGCCTGTTTTTTTTTTCAAGCCTTTTTATTTTTCCTGACTTCAGTAGCTCTAAATATATACGACGCTAACTCTGAACCTACGTTGTTCAGGGAGAAACAGGAAAGTCCCTACAGTAGCTCTCGATTTCGTCCTGGTCATTTGATGTAATCGACCCTGCAGGTTTAGCCTCTTTAGAGTCAGTTTAAAGTCAGTTTGTTTGGCATGCACTTGCACCCTTTTAAGATTGGTTGTTGAATCCATTTCTTCTTCCGTTTGGTGAGTATTGGTAGTCTCCCTTGGCGGTTCCAGTGTTCCTCCGTCATCGACGAGTTCCCAATCCGAGGGCTCATCTTTCAATTCCCCATTCAATCTCACTTGAGAAAATTAGGGACATACCTCAGTTGGTAGCATCGAATACTAAAAATTCTTCACCCAGTTCTCGCTTTCCTAAAGACTGAATATGAAAATATAGGCCTTTGGATATTTACAAATTCACTGTATTGTATATACACCTACATGGCCTCCACAATATCGCCACAGGGCATCTCATCGAGCGCCCAGTGTCACTGTGTCATTCACATAGCAGGCACTGGCTGAGCCAAAATGCCATGTACAAATATACAGGTCAAGGGGACCTCAAGTGAGCAGGGCAGTATGTGCTGCCTCTCTCTCACTAACTTCTACCTCAAGATGTTTCTCACCAACACTTTCCTCAATATGTTTATAACCAACACCTACCTCTATATGTTTATCACCAACACCTACCTCTATATGTTTATCACTAACACCTACCTCAATATGTTTCTCACCAACACCTACCTCAATATGTTTATCACTAACACCTACCTCAATAGGTTTCTCACCAACACCTACCTCAATATGTTTATAACCATCAACTACCTCAATATGTTTCTAACCAACACCTAACTCTATATGTTTATCACCATCACCTACCTCTATATGTTTATCAATAACACCTACCTCAATATGTTTATCACCATTACCTACCTCTATATGTTTATCACTAACACCTACCTCAATATGTTTATCACTAACACCTACCTCTATATGTTTATCACTAACACCTACCTCTATATGTTTATCACTAACACCTACCTCAATATGTTTATCACTAACACCTACCTCAATATGTTTATCCCCATTACCTACCTCTATATGTTTATCACCAACACCTACCTCTATATGTTTATCACTAACACCTACCTCAATATGTTTATCACTAACACCTACCTCAATATGTTTATCACCATTACCTACCTCTATATGTTTATCACTAACACCTACCTCAATATGTTTATCACTAACACCTACCTCTATATGTTTATCACTAACACCTACCTCTATATGTTTATCCCCATTACCTACCTCTATATGTTTATCACCATCACCTACCTCAATATGTTTATCACTAACACCTACCTCAATATGTTTATCACCATCACCTACTTCTATATGTTTATCACCATCACCTACTTCTATATGTTTATCACCAACAATTACCTCAATATGTTTATCATCATCACCTACCTAAATATGTTTATCACTAACACCTACCTAAATATGTTTATCACTAACACCTACCTAAATATGTTTATTACCATCACCTACCTCAATATATTTATCACTAACACCTACCTCAATAGGTTTCTCACCATTACCTACTTCTATATGTTTATCACCAACAATTACCTCAATATGTTTATCACTAACACCTACCTAAATATGTTTATCACCATCACCTACCTCAATATGTTTATTACCATCACCTACCTCAATATATTTATCACTAACACCTACCTCAATAGGTTTCTCACCATTACCTACTTCTATATGTTTATCACCAACAATTACCTCACGATGTTACTCGCCAACTCTTATCTTTATATGCGACCCATGTCTGAAAAATGTGTACAAATTCACATAAACTATTTTTGATGTGAAATCTTAATTTATGCAAATCTCATGAAGCACTTCAGTGAAGTTTGTCACAGGAAAATTAAAACCAATGGTTTATATGTGGAATGTGCTAAATATTTAACCTACATGTTTATGTCCTGTGGGCCTTTATTACGCATTAACACCACTTCTCCTAAACCACAGGCATAGTATTGGAGCACCTGGTGTTCACCGGGACGGAAATGATCACACTGCACAACATCCCTTCTCTTGAAATATGAAGTGTATCTACTTATATGAAACATTCGGGGAATTTATAAAGGCATTTGTTTATCAAGCAAAGTTTGAGGCTTTGTTGATAGTGTTTCAAGCATTACATATGGATTTATCTCACAATATTAAACCAGACCATGAAACATATATAATGATGAGATGGAAAGTTGATCCCCAGGAATAGCGTTAGTTTATCAGAATTTACATATTTTGTTTCGTAGCGGGAGAAATTAAAACCAGAATGTTGGAAATGCTAACAGTTTTCCTTGATAACATCTGTAAAGTCACTGTATTTAAGCTAATCAGAAAATGTCACAAATAATTCCGGCCGTTAAATAGAACCAGTTGTATGTTGTTGTGATTGCTTATTTACAGTCGGCATTAGCCTACGAAGGTCTGGTGTGATACAGAACATTACAGTGGGTCTATTCTAAGTTACGTAATATATAGCATACATTAGGAACACCACTAAAATGGTTTAGTTTTATTCCCTCGTGACTATCTTTTTTCATCAATGTTCGTTTAATATCATTAGTTAGAAATCTATCTATGACTGAAATATCGTTTTTGAAAAATATTCACCGTAGGCCCTATATAGTTACAATTAACAAATTTCAAAACCACAAAATATCACCGTCTTCAAATTCTGAACTGTTACATGCACTTATGGGGTCAAGGAGAATCCATGATTTCTGTTTTCTTACTCTTCTGGTTGGTGTAGAGGATTTAGGCGTTCGATTTGTATTCAGCGCATAAAATATGTCCATCTTTAAACTGGACTAACTCACACTCTTACTATCTCACACTCTTACAAACTTACACTCTTACTATCTCACACTCTTACTAACTTACACTCTTATTAACCCACACTCTTACTAACTCACACTCTTACTAACCTACACTCTTACTAACTCACACTCTTACTAACTCACACTCTTACTAACGTACACTCTTACTAACCCACACTCTTACTAACTTACACCCTTACTAACTTACACTCTTACTAACTTACACTCTTACTATCTCACACTCTTACTAACTTACACTCTTACTAACTCATACTCTTACTAACTTACACTCTTACTAACTTACACTCTTACTAACTCACACTCTTACTAACTTACACTCTTATTAACCCACACTCTTACTAACTCACACTCTTACTAACCTACACTCTTACTAACTCACACTCTTACTAACTCACACTCTTACTAACTCACACTCTTACTAACTTACACTCTTACTAACCCACACTCTTACTAACTTACACTCTTACTAACTTACACTCTTACTAACTCACACTCTTACTAACTCACACTATGACTAACCCACAATCTTACTATCTCACACTCTTACTAACCCACACTCTTACTAACTTACACTCTTACTAACTCACACTATTACTAACTCACACTTACTATCTCACACTCTTACTAACCCACACTCTTACTAACTTACACTCTTACTAACTCACACTATTACTAACTCACACTTACTAACTCACACTCTTACTAACTTACACTCTTACTAACTCACACTCTTACTATCTCACACTCTTACTAACTCACACTCTTACTAACTTACACTCTTACTAACTCACACTCTTACTAACTTACACTCTTACTAACTTACACTCTTACTATCTCACACTCTTACTAACTCACACTCTTACTAACTCACACTCTTACTAACTCACACTCTTACTAACTTACACTCTTACTAACTCACACTCTAACTATCTCACACTCTTACTAACTCACACTCTTACTAACTTACACTCTTACTAACTCACATTCTTACTAACTCACACTCTTACTAACTTGCACTCTTACTAACCCACACTCTTACTATCTCACACTCTGACTAACTCACACTCTTACTAACTCACACTCTTACTAACTCACACTCTTACTAACTCACACTCTTACTAACTCACACTCTTACTAACTCACACTCTTACTAACTTACACTCTTACTAACTTACACTGTTACTATCTCACACTCTGACTAACTCACACTCTTACTAACTCACACTCTTACTAACTCACACTCTTACTAACTCACATTTTTACTAACTCACACTCTTACTAACTCACACTCTTACTAACTCACACTCTTACTAACTCACACTCTTACTAACTCACACTCTTACTAACCCACACTCTTACTATCTCACACTCTGACTAACTCACACTCTTACTAACTCACACTCTTACTAACTCACACTCTTACTAACTCACACTCTTACTAACTCACATTCTTACTAACTCACACTCTTACTAACCCACACTCTTACTAACTTACACTCTTACTAACTCACACTCTTACTAACTTACACTCTTACTAACTTTCACCCTTACTATCACACACTCTGACTATCTCACACTTTTACTATCTCACACTCTTACTAACTTACACTCTTACTAACTCACACTCTTACTAACTTACACTCTGACTAACTCACAGTCTTACTAACTTACACTCTTACTATCTCACACTCTTACTATCTTACACTCTTACTATCTCACACTCTTACTATCTCACATTCTTACTAAATTACACTCGTACTAACTCACACTCTTACTATCTCACACTCTTACTATCTCACACTCTTACTATCTCACACTCTTACTAACTCACACTCTTATTATCTCACACTCTTACTAAATTACACTCTTACTAAATTACACTCTTACTAACTCACACTCTTACTATCTCACACTCTTACTATCTCACATTCTTACTAAATTACACTCTTACTAACTCACACTCTTACTAAATTACACTCTTACTATCTCACACTCTTACTATCTCACACTCTTACTATCTCACACTCTTACTATCTCACACTCTAACTAAATTACACTCTTACTAAATTACACTCTTACTAACTCACACTCTTACTATCTCACACTCTTACTATCTCACATTCTTACTAAATTACACTCTTACTAACTCACACTCTTACTATCTCACACTCTTACTATCTCACACTCTTACTATCTCACACTCTTACTAACTCACACTCTTACTATCTCACACTCTTACTATCTCACACTCTTACTAACTCACACTCTTACTATCTCACACTCTTACTAAATTACACTCTTACTAAATTACACTCTTACTAACTCACACTCTTACTAACTCACACTCTTACTAACTCACACTCTTACTATCTCACACTTTTACTAACTCACACTCTTACTAACTTACACTCTGACTAACTCACACTCTAACTATCTCACACTCTTACTATCTCACACTCTTACTAACTCACACTCTTACTATCTCACACTCTTACTATCTCACACTCTTACTAACTCACACTCTTACTTACTCACACTCTGACTAACTCACACTCTTACTAACTCACACTCTTACTAACTCACACTCTTACTATCTCACACTCTTACTATCTCACACTCTGACTAACTCACACTCTTACTAAATTACACTCTTACTATCTCACACTCTTACTAAATTACACTCTTACTAAATTACACTCTTACTAACTCACACTCTTACTAACTCACACTCTTACTATCTCACACTCTGACTAACTTACACTCTTACTAACTCACACTCTTACTAAATTACACTCTTACTATCTCACACTCTTACTAACTCACACTCTTACTATCTCAAACTCTTACTATCTCACACTGTTACTAGCTCATACTCTTACTAACTCACACTCTCACTAACTCACACTCTCACTAACTCACACTCTCACTTACTCACACTCTTACTAACTTACACTCTTACTAGCTTACACTCTTACTAACTTACACTCTGACTAACTCACACTCTCACTAACTCACACTCTCACTAACTCACACTCTCACTAACTCACACTCTTACTAACTTACACTCTTACTAAGTTACACTCTTACTAACTTACACTCTTACTAACTCACACTCTGACTAACTCACACTCTGACTAACTCACACTCTAACTAAGTCACAGTCTTACTCACTCACACTCTGACTACATGTAACTCACACTCTCACTAACTCACACTCTCACTAACTCACACTCTTACTATCTCACACTCTTACTTACTCTTATTCTTTGGTGAGATTTTGACTCCAAAGGACTTAATGTCATGTTTTCCAAAGAAATCTCGTATAGGAAGATCACATTGAAAAGGGATTTTATACCTACCGCACTGAAGTGAGAGGGCATATTGGAATCTCCGTGTCCGTCAGTCTGTCTTTCGGTTCGTCTGTAGACCATAATTCTTGTCTAGGTTATTTCTTCTATAACTTTATCATGTTCGGTCAATGAAATTGTGTGTATACATTGTCCATGGCGCACACTTGTGTGATTTATGCAATCAAATATATCTCGCGATTGTTTCCAGAGTTTTTGCCCTTGAACATTTTCTTCAGGCAAATTGTCCGGATGCTACGTCAATGATTTTTGTGTGTACTTGTTGGCATTTGTGTCATCTGTGCATTAGACGTTTGTCGCGCTGGCATGTACATTATCATTGTTGTGATGTCATACATGATAGACGCCCAGGCAGTGCGTCTTCGTGATTGGCTGAAATGACGACGAAAGTGTTCAAAAGTCAAACATGACGTCAAATACGAAGACATTTCTGATTGGAAAGGCGGAAAATATACAGAACAGCCACAGTAGTTTAATTGTGCCATGTGTGACTATGCGAATATTATAGGGTGGATTTTGTTTCAATCACGGCTGATCGAAGCCTAACATTTAGGTTTCTGTTGATTCATACAGTGGGCATTTTTCCAGTCATTGCCCATGAATCTCTTTTATCAGACAAAATTTACAGATTGGCTTCAATCGAGATCTCGTGCCATTCTACGAGATCTTCAACTCGAGACATGGCTCGAGAGCCGTCGCACTCCATTTTGCGCATAGTTAACTGCAAGAATTTTACTGAGAATTTTTAATCTATATACTATTTATTTATCTGTTCTATTCTGTTCGCAAACATGTAACCCTATCATAATATGCTGCAGTGCAGGTTCTTAGGGAAGAATTACTTGTTAAAAATCAAAAATATAATCGGCACTACATCAGCTCTTAAATACATTCTAAAACAAGATGGCAGCGCCCATGGATGTCAAGGCAAAATATGATATGGACTTCAAGGTATTTCAAGGTATATTATATGTATTAGGAGAGTAGCAATCAATAAAACAAAACAGGTTGTCCGCGGCTTAAACGTTACCTACCAGAATTATATCGAATATCTCTGTACACAACCGAGTCAACTATCAGTGTCACGTGTCATTGTTTACAATTTTAAGGACGTGGACAGCAGTGGTCTCCCTTTGTGTTAAAACAACATGTCACTCAATCGTTTTAGAGTTGATATCTCAACGAATGGCAGTAGGATCAATCTCTATTTTAGATTGAGATTGGCTTGTGAGGACTATTTCCTCTGTAGTTGTGATGCTAGGTCAATGAACTGTGTGTACATACTGCTCATAGTACATTTGAAATTAATCACACGGTTATTTCCAGAGTTTTGATGTTAGATTAATATAATTATGTGTGCATGTTGCTCATAATGCTCAGTCGTGTCATAAGAGATTTGTCATTCACACATGCGATTGTGCAGAATGCTACTAAAAGTGTAATAGTAAGTTTGTGTACATGTTGCACATGGTGTGGTCTTGTATAACAGTTGTATTTTAGATCTTGTATTAAATTCACTCTCTTCACGTTCCTTGTTATAGTGTTAATTTTAAAGAATTTGACTTTCTGTTACAAAAAATATACACGCTTTTCTCCTCCTTTTTTCTTTAATTGTTAGGCAGCTTACGAGAAGTTGCTTTCTTTTCTTGTTATATTTTACAAATATACAAGTTTATTCACAGATACAAACAAATTCAAGACCTGATGAAATAATTGCTCATAAATGGCCCTTGGTGAAATTTATATCAGTGCTGTCCGAATTCGGAGCCAGGAAAAAGCTAATGTGAACGAATGTCAGAATTAGCATTAAAGCCATTTTAGCAGGTAAATCGTTCCGTACCATGCACGATTTTTCGTAACGTATACATTTCTACAGAACTCTGGTCTACTGGGGAATTGTTTCCGAATGAAGTGAACCTGTGGATTTGACAGGCTCAAAAGACAGAAGATTGTTAGATTTGTCCAATTTGAACTTTTAATATGAGAGAAGGGGACAGAGAAATACAGACAAATGCTCCGAAATACATTTGCGTTTCACTGTTCTAGTTTATGTTAAAATAGTTTTTAAACGACGTTAATCTCTGTCTCCGTTACTCACGACAAAGAATCTATTTTTACATGTTGATAAACGATACCCTTGTTATGTATCGTGTAAATTTCTAATGACGTTAGTTGTGTTTATCCCTGCTCTCGCCTCATTTAGGGACATCTCAATGAGATATTTCTTTCACATTTACCTTTCAACGCAGATTAAAAATAGAGACATTGATACACATTTAGGTCACTGATGTTCTTCAGTAATTAACTCAGATTATTTATGGATACATGTATTATTGTTGAATGGACAATGGATATCGGGTGCTGGTTGTCAGAGACTATAAGTTACATCGCATTTGGTGAATGCTCTTAAAAACAGCAGTTTACTTTTATTCCAATCGTGGATGACACAATTTAGTCATTTATAATGCCCACTGTATGAATCAAAAGAAACATAAAGGTTAATCTTCGATCAGCCGTGATTAAAACAAATCCACCCTTTAATATTTGCATAGTCACAAATGGCACAATTAAACTACTGTGACTGTTATGTATATTTTCCGCCTTTCCAAACCAAAATGTCTTCGTATTTGACGCCATGTTTGACTTGTGAACACTTTCGTCGTCATTTCAGCCAATCACGAAGACGCACTGCCTTGGCGTCTATCATGTATGACATCACAACAATGACAACGTACATGCCAGATATCAACATGTCGTCACAGTGAGCTAATTAAATTATGTAGAGAGGTCGTAGAAAGAAAAGAAATGTGTTGAAGTTTGAAGTTCTGCGCCAGAAATGTCATTTTCTTTTTGGCACAGTTCGTACTGCATATGCTCTTAAACAACTCGATAACTAAACATAAGCTATTGTCTTAAACTCATCATTTATCCTTTAACGGCAGGTTAGTTTACGTCGCGTCCACAAAGGAATTCCGGGAAGCCTTTCGATATGCCGCTAAGGTAATTTTCTTCTAAGCATTTTTCTTACAGTGTATCAATACTGGTTAACTTTGTAACATCACAATTCGATTCCATTGTTCCGCGAAGTCATATATACCTGTATTAAATCGAATATACTTTTGAACTATCCAGATCAATAATTTTACAACCAGGGCCAATTTCTGGGGTTTCAAATTACAGTTACAAAGACAACCAAATGTTATCCGATCATTATCTTTGCACACAAAACTGGATTGATTCGCATCACACTGCATATTCCAGAACCAGTTTGATCCTCATTACATCGTGGGTCGGTGAACAAACCGGATTGATTCTCATTACATCGTGAATGCTATGAACAAACCGGTTTGATCCTCATTACATCGTAAATGCTACGAACAAACCGGTTTGATCCTCATTACATCGTTAATGCTATGAACAAACCGGTTTGATCCTCATTACATCGTAAATGCTACGAACAAACCGGTTTACTCCTCATTGCATTATGAATTCTACGAACAAACCGAATTGATTCTCATTACATTGTAAATTCTACGAACAAACCGGTTTGATCCTGATTACATCGAGAATTCTACGAACAAACCGGTTTACTCCTCATTGCATCATGAATTCAACGAACAAACCGGTTTACTCCTCATTACATTGAGAATTCTACGAACAAAACGGTTTGATCCTCATTCTACGGTGAATTCTACGAACAAACCGGTTTGATCTTCATTACATCGTAAATTCTACGAACAAACGGTTTGATCCTGATTACATCGTAAATTATACGAACAAACTGGATTGATGCCGATCACAAATTTAACTTCACAAACAAACGTATTCGAGGTGTCGTTAAATTTGGAAACGACAGTTTTTGACCTGAACCAATCGTAGGTTTAACAAACAAACTAGGGGTCGGTTGTTCATAAGAAAATTAGCTTAACGACAGAAAGAAATTTCTCTGTTACGCCACGTAATTTCCAATTAATAGTTTTATAAACAACACAGTTTTATATTGGTTTAATCAATAGTTTTTAAACTACATCAATTTCGGGATGATCCAATCTCTAACTATAGAGGCGAACAACTTGGATTTTAATCAATAAATTTACAAACAAACCGTATCGATGCTATACGAATTGCTAAATTTACGAACAAACCGTATTAATGCCGATCCAATTCTTAATTTTACGAAAATAGACTGCTTGATCGGCGCAGTCAAGATTATAAGGCCACGTTGCACGATTTACTGCGAGAGGAAATCGAAGTCGTTGAGCAGAGGAACCAATCCACCCCACCTTCGTCGAATACCTGGCAACTCTTCCACATAGGGTGACAAAGTGAAAAACACGCTAATTTTTTTTCAATTCTATGTGGCTTGAATGGGATTCAAACCTGTGACATATTGATAGAATACAAGTATGTTACTGAGAACATCACTCTTCCGACTGAGTCACCGAGGAATTAATTTTACCAAGAAACCGCATCACTCTGATCCAATCGCTTATGCTTATAATGAAACCATTTTTTGACTGATTCAGTCTCTTATTTTTATAACGAAATCACTCACTTAATGTTGATTCTATCGTATTTTAAACAATGTATACTATATAACTCATATATATATGCCACTGCAGATAAGACTGCAGTTGAAACAGGTAAGTATACAGGTAAGTATATAAAAAACCCGGAATCATTGGATGAGCAGGGGCTGCCAATTTGACTCTTTTTCAAGAAAACCTTTCTCTCCTGAAGTATGATATGTTTCAAATGTTCAACTTCTCAATATGATACAAAAATATATTTTAAAAATTCAAATGTTGGTTGTTCCTGTCATTTTAAGGTAGGTTTGAATTTCTGGGGGTTTACAAGTCTAATGATAATTTGTCCATATGTTACCAAGAATATGTAAATTGGTCTCAATAGTTATTTAAGTCCAGAAGGTATTCCCTCTGTCAGTGTGTTATAGAATAGAAAATATATATTACTGAGCCAAGCCTTAGTTTTACAACTAAACCAAATTCTGGAGATCGAATCGTTAATTCTACAAACGAACTATAGTCTGTTACTGATCGAATCGTTAATTCTACAAACCAACTAGTCTGTTACTAATCGAATCGTTAATTCTACAAACGAACTGGTCTGTTACTGATCGAATAGTTAATTCTACAAACGAACTAGTATGTTACTGATTGAATCGTTAGTTCTACAAACCTACCAATTTGCCACTTATCGAATTGTTAATTCTACAAACGAACTAGTCTGTTACTGATCGAATCGTTAATTCTACAAACGAACCAATTTGCCACTTACCGAATTGATAATTCTACAAACGAACTAGTCTGTTACTGGTGGAATGTTTAATTCTACAAACGAACTAGTCTTTTACTGATCGAATTGTTAATTCTACAAACGAACTAGTCTGTTACTGATCGAATCGTTAGTTCTACAAACGAACTAGTCTGTTACTCATCGAATCGTTAATTCTACAAGCGAACTAGTCTTTTACTGATCGAATTGTTAATTCTACAAACGAACTAGTCTGTTACTGATCGAATTGTTAATTTTACAAACGAACTAGTCTGTTACTCATCGAATCGTTAATTCTACAAACGAACTGGTCTGTTACTGATCGAATCGTTAATTCTACAAACGAACTAGTCTGTTACTGATCGAATCGTTAATTCTACAAACGAACTAGCCTGTTACTGATCGAATCGTTAATTCTACAAACCAACTAGTCTGTTACTGATCGAATCGTTAATTCTACAAACCAACTAGTCTGTAACTGATCGAATCGTTAATTCTGCACACGAACTAGTCTGTTACTGATCGAATCGTTAATTCTACACACGAGCTTGTTTGTTACTGATCGAATCTTTAGTTCTACAAACGAACTAGTGTTTTACTCATCGAATCGTTAATTCTACAAACGAACCAATTTACCACTTATCAAATTGTTAATTCTACAAACAAACTAGTCTTTTACTGATCGAATCGTTAGTTCTACAAACCTACCAATTTGCCACTTATCGAATTGTTAATTCTGCAAACGAACTAGTCTGTTACCGATCGAATTGTTAATTCTACAAACGAACCATTTGCCACTTACCGAATTGTTTATTCTACAAACGAACTAGTCTGTTACCGATCGAATTGTTAATTCTACAAACAAACCAATGTCTGTCAGGTTCAACTGTTCACTCTACAAATGAACCAATCTGTCACTGATCCAATCGTTAGATTTTCGAACATATTAGGTCGATGCCGACCAAATCGTTTGTTTTATTGATGCTAAATCAATTCAATTAATTGAGTTAGCGGATAAATCCAATGTTGAGTAAATATTTAGATTTTCAACAACGTTTATTTTATAATGGTTTGTTAAAAACGTCAGAAGACTTAGTTCAATATTAGATATAAAACCGTAAAATATATAAGTAAAATCAAAGCTTAGATATGAGTCTGAGGATAGATATTTCCATCAAGTTTCGATTGTAATTGTTTATAGGCGGATCTAGGCGTGCGTTATTTTCAAGTGTCCACCATGCAGCGAATAGTACTTAGACTGTTTAGAGATGCTTAGAACAGAGAGGTATCCATTTACAATGTGGTCTTTGAAGGAGCAGTAGCCAATACACAGTCTTCTAGCTTCCCTGTGTTTCGTTGATAGAGAGTCTGGGGTTAGAAGGCCGGGGCTGTTTGGAGAGATGTTCGGATATAGAATACCAGAACGAAGGCAGAGTATTAAAGTAAGTGTGTGACGTTGTAGTACATCTCTCTGCTGAAGGATAGTCCAAAACAAGGCCAGCTCATTGGTTCTATAGCCTTCTGAAAGAGAAGATGCCCCCGGCAATCAACGCTTAACTTAAAGGGACGACTCCAAAAGTGTATTTGCACAAACAGAACCAAATATTCATCTGAAGAGAAACTGTGGATGAAGGTTTACTTACGGAATTTAAAAGCAGGCTGGTGTTTGGAAATATGCTTTAGTAGTGTGTGTGTTTGATTACTATCCTTCCAGTTATATCTGTGGAAAATGGATCTCAGGATTTACCTTTATTTTATATCTATATGGATTATAATGAGAGAATCGGGGTCTCTCGCTGATTCTTCACCCAATTATATAGCCCAAGCACGCTGCAGAGCCATGTGCCTTCAACAGGTAAGTCCTGCCGATATCTTTGATGTTTTGCAACTGTCAGTTAATCAAGAGTTAAACATAGAGTCTAAATTCGCAACTACAAATTAAGGCTAAAGGAAAGTGTAATTTGTGTCACTCGATTACAATTTAAACCGGTAAGAATGACTTAAGTGAATAGTAAGATAACTTAGTATAAAGAAGTCATAGTTTACTTTTGTCCCTTGTCCAATACTGACACTTGTCCAAGCGATTGCCGTATCATATTGTAAAACATGAACAAGTATACAATTAATTTCAGATTCCTCACTGTACCTTTATCACTTCATTTTACCGAACTTTAACACGATTTGCACTCTGCTTTTAGTTGGAAAGTTAAAAAAGACAGACTGACATAAGTGAATAACACAGCAGTGAGTTTATCTACAAGATTTAAAACAGTATGGAAACTACGCACTACCTAATGGTATCCTTGGACCAACACTCAAATCTAAATATCAGGATCAGATATAAAATACTTAAGTTGAATAATCCAAATGGATGTAGAGGAATTTTGTTGTTCATTACTTATTCACCATAGGTAAGAACTATAGGTATGAGATTCGGAACTGGACAAATGTAAAGGTAAACGTACAGAGGTGTGCCTCTATTGACCAGTCATGTGACGCTAACCTCACACAAATAGAAATGAAGCCGACTCATCTGGGTTAAAAGAAAACTCATAGACAACATAATTGATCGCTTTAAACGCTGAAAAGTACGCGAGTTTAACTTGATCAATTAGGCACAATGGTTTTGAGGCCCCCATTTTACATAATCCTCACAACGATATATTTTGTTGGTATTATGTTGTCTTATCTGCAGTTGTAACCGTCGATCTAAACTGTACATAAGCTGCCCAAAACATGTTTGGTATCCCCCGTGGCACCAAACCACATTTACTTAGTTTTGTTTGACCGATTCTATTGATATCAGCCATTGTCTATGGCGGGTCTTGTAAGAGAGTTAACCATATTTGCAACGCTAATCAGTGTTTCGTTTCGTTTTCACTTTATTAAGTAAATTTACATCTCTAAAACTGTCTCACTTCTTTTGCTAATTATGTTGTATATTTAACACGATTGTATTCATTCTTCCTTCCGATGTCCGCATATTTAGATATTATTGGCCAACTAGTCTATTATTTTATGGTTAAAGTAGCCGAGTTATTTTGGTATAAGTTATGATTAATACGGAACTGCACAGCAGGATATTTCATATCCTTAGCCGGTCTGTACATCATCTAGACACATATAATCGCCAGTCGGGTGAACATTTACTGCTTTTTAGCATAGAAAACATCTTGGCTGCTACCTGTAGTTCTCATTGCACTCTTTGACTTGTTTTTATACCAGAGCTGATGATGAGTTAAACATAGGATGCCTAGTGAAGCATGGTGGCAAGAGAAGCACGGAAAAGGCGGATGTGTTTTCCACAAACAGCTTGCGTCATATAATAAGGTTACAGCCAAAATAATAACACTCTCGCTGAATGATATAATAACTAAGACGATTTTGAAAACATAAAATACACATTAACCTTACAATCCAGACAAAGATAAGGCTTTTCACATCGGACAGATCATTGGAAGCAGCAGAGGTTTTCTCGCATAAAACGGAAAGGCAAAACAGGAGATGTATTGTGATCGTTTGACAATAGTCGCCAGAACACCAACCGTATTCAAAATAATAAAAAACAACAATATCCCATTCAGAATCTTAGGATCTCTAGTTATAAGAATAGTTAAAAAATCTACATTATTCGCTAATCTTACCAACAGAAAGACATCAACGTCTTTGATTGTGATGATTATGATTGAAATGGGTATTTATTTAGAATATCATTAGTTTCCAACTGATATTTGATGTCTAGTATTTTCTTTCGCCCTCTCACTATAGGTAATTAGCACCAGGTCATTCACCCGGGCCACTAATTACACGAGGTCATTCGTCATACTTTATTGACATATTTCTTATTTTGTCTCGACTGTTCTGTAAATCTAAAGATATGACGCTATATAATGTCAGAACAGTTGAATCATGTTTCCAATAAAGGGTTTCCAAGACACAAACCATGCCCCAAGCATTAGGAATAGTAAAAAAGGAATTATGAAAATGCAATAATACTGAGGAAGAGGTGCGTTGGAGCAGATTGCGAATTTTCTTCTTCCTCTTATTATTAGAAATAACCACCAGAGGGACATAAATGGCTGTCAGACAATACATGGGTAATTACAGCTAGAGTATCAAAGTATAAACGAATAGTTATAACTGGACATAGTTACAGTTGGACCTATTGACTAACGCATTGGGCATAGTTACAGTTGGACGTATTCACTAACGTATTGGACATAGTTACAGTTGGACGTATTGACTAATGTATTGGACATAGTTACAGTCGGACATATTGACTAACGTATTGGGCATAGTTACAGTTGGACGTATTGACTATAAACGTATCGGGCATATAGTTACAGTTTGACAAATTGAGAAACGCATTGGGCATAGTTACAGTCGGACATATTGACTAACGTATTGGGCATAGTTACAGTCGGACATATTGACTAACGTATTGGGCATAGTTACAGTTGGACGTATTGACTAACGTATTGGACATAGTTACAGTCGGACATATTGACTATAAACGTATCGGGCATATAGTTAGAGTTTGGCGTATCCGCTAACGTATTGGGCATAGTTACAGTTGCACATGTTGACTGATAATGTCAAACAATAGATGGGTATAGTTATAACTGAACGTCTTTACTAACTGACATATATATTTATGAGCACTAAAACACAGAGGCACCGGGAAAGTCATCTTGTCTAATATACCCATGCTGACGAGTTTCTAATTATTTAAAAAGGGGCATATCTTTTAAGCCTTAATACCCATTTATAAGCTGTTAAAGTAAACTAAAGCCAATGATAGTTCATTAGGTTGACGATAGACAGGGGATTGGCGTTAGTAAAGTTGAACTTTCCGAAACACGTAATGCATTGGCAATATTTACGCATCTTCAGCTATGCCATGAATACCATTAAACTGGTATTAAACCCAATAGGATCATTGGAAAGAAAAATAACATATTAGTTTTCTCAGAAATCGTTACGTATTGATCAACAGATAGGCCCAATACATGATTTTAAAACAACAGACGAATACGAAATATTCAAAACGTGGATTCCATTCTAACGAGAAGTAAGTATGGCATCACCACGAACTAATTTTGTGGGTAACAACACGAGCTTTCGATTCCTGTGCAGGCGTCTTTATTAAGTTGATCCAGTTCACTGATTTGTTGTCACTAGCTAATCTGATGAAATTCCTTCTCTGGGGCCCTGAAACGCACTATTATAGTAGTTACAACTTGATGCTATTACTAACTTATTTGATGAAAGTCCTTCTCTGGGGCCCTGAAACACATTATTATATAGTTACAACTTGATGTTATCACTAGCTAATCTGATGAAAGTCCTTCTCCGGGGTCCTTCAACGGACTAAGATAGTAGTTACAACTTGATGTTATCACTAGCTAATCTGATGAAAGTCCTTCCCCGGGGTCCTTCAACGCACTAAGATAGTAGTTACAACTTGATGTTATCACTAGCTAATCTGATGAAAGTCCTTCTCTGGGGCCCTGAAACACACTATTATAGTAGTTACAACTTGATGCTATTACTAACTTATTTGATGAAAGTCCTTCTCTGGGGCCCTGAAACACATTATTATATAGTTACAACTTGATGTTATCACTAGCTAATCTGATGAAAGTCCTTCTCCGGGGTCCTTCAACGGACTAAGATAGTAGTTACAACTTGATGTTATCACTAGCTAATCTGATGAAAGTCCTTCCCCGGGGTCCTTCAACGCACTAAGATAGTAGTTACAACTTGATGTTATCACTAGCTAATCTGATTAAAGTCCTTCTCTGGGGCCCTGAAACACATTATTATATATTTACAACTTGATGTTATCGCTAGCTAATCTGATGAAAGTCCTTCTCTGGGGCCCTGAAGCACACTATTATATAGTTACAACTTGATGTTATCGCTAGCTAATCTGATGAAAGTCCTTCTCTGGGGCCCTGAAACACACTATTATATAGTTACAACTTGATGTTATCACTAGCTAATCTAACTTTTGAAGGACATTTAGAAGTAGGGCAACATAATAACATAAGAGTGGTTTTCTGGGTTGTGTATAATAAACACAGAAGTAGTAACCCAGAAAACCACTCTTATGTTACTAGCTAATCTGATGAAAGTCCTTCTCTGGGGCCCTGAAACACATTATTATATAGTTACAACTTGATGTTATCACTAGCTAATCTGATGAAAGTCCTTCTCTGGGGCCCTGAAACACATTATTATAGTAGTTACAACTTGATGCTATTACTAACTTATTTGATGAAAGTCCTTCTCTGGGGCCCTGAAACACATTATTATATAGTTACAACTTGATGTTATCACTAGCTAATCTGATGAAAGTCCTTCTCCGGGGTCCTTCAACGCACTAAGATAGTAGTTACAACTTGATGTTATCACTAGCTAATCTGATGAAAGTCCTTCCCCGGGGTCCTTCAACGCACTAAGATAGTAGTTACAACTTGATGTTATCACTAGCTAATCTGATGAAAGTCCTTCTCTGGGGCCCTGAAACACATTATTATATATTTACGACTTGATGCTATCACGAGCTGACTTGATGATAGTCCTTCTCTGGGGCCCTGAAACATATTATTATATAGCTACGACTTGATGCTATCACGAGCTGACTTGATGATAGTCCTTCTCTGGGGCCCTGAAACATATTATTATATAGTTACGAGTTGATGCTATCACGAGCTGACCTGATGATAGTCCTTCTCTGGGGCCCTGAAACGCACTATTATAGTAGTTACAAATTGATGCTAGCACGAGCTGACTGATGAAAGTCCTTCTCTGGGGCCCTGAAACACATTATTACATAGTTACGACTTGATGCTATCACAAGCTAATCTGATGAAAGTCCTTCACTGGGGCCCTTAAACACATTATTATATAGTTACAACTTGATGCTAGCACGAGCTGACCTGATGATAGTCCTTCTCTGGGGCCCTGAAACACATTATTATATAGTTACGACTTGATGCTATCACGAGCTGACTTGATGATAGTCCTTCTCTGGGGCCCTGAAACACATTATTATATAGTTACGACTTGATGCTATCACGAGCTAATCTGATGAAAGTCCTTCACTGGGGCCCTAAAACACATTATTATATAGTTACGACTTGATGCTATCACAAGCTAATCTGATGAAAGTCCTTCACTGGGGCCCTAAAACACATTATTATATAGTTACGACTTGATGCTAGCACGAGCTGACCTGATGATAGTCCTTCTCTGGGGCCCTAAAACACATTATTATATAGTTACGACTTGATGCTAGCACGAGCTGACCTGATGATGTCCTTCTCTGGGGCCCTGAAACACATTATTATATAGTTACGACTTGATGCTAGCACGAGCTGACCTGATGAAAGTCCTTCTCTGGGGCCCTGAAACAGATTATTATATAGTTACGACTTGATGCTATCACTAGCTAATCTGATGAAAGTCCTTTTCTGGGGCCCTGAAACACATTATTATATAGTTACGACTTGATGCTATCACTAGCTGATCTGATAAAGTCAGACGGTCTTGGGAATATGATAAGATGGCTTACACCAATGAAAACGTACTTCGGACCTGCAATCTGATTTTGTGTTGTGTTGTTCATATATAAGTAAATTGAGAGATAAGTGGAAAGTGGTATTCTGAAATACACCGTTTTATTAGTTAAAACAATAAGACCACTCTCGGAACTATGCATGTAAAAGCAACAAATACTTTAAAATGCACGCATACATCCCGGTTATTTGAATTTTGCTCCGTTTTAGCAAACATTAGCTCTTGTACAGATATATTTTATTTCAATGCCAGTCTTTTAGGTTTTCACGTTACTCCAAATGCAGTTTACAGTTCATGGTATTTTGATTATGCTGCAGTTTTTTCAAAGCGTCTTGTCTATAGTCAAACAACGGCGTTAAACATCAATAAATCTATAATATATGAAATAGTGCTTTTTAAGAGACGAATTCTGAAAGCAATGTGTATATCGAGGTGAATTCTATCAATCATATGTCGCCCTCTCTAGTAAATGGTTAGATTTACAAATAGAGAAATTTACCTTTTTTGGATTGAATAAATTGGAATCTCAGTTTAAGATGTTTTAGGATGGTGTACTTGCCCATTTAGTTCTCTAATAGCAATTGTGAGTCTTGTTGCTATACAAGCAATCTTATGATCTGACTACCTCCCACAGTACACATATGTGAAAAATACAACACAAAATCAGATTGTCAGGTCCGAAGTACGTTTTCATTGGTGTCAGACATCTTGTACATATTCCCAAGACGGTCTGGCCAATCTGATTCTTCATTGATGTATCTTGTCATGCAGAAGGCTACAAATAATGATTTACGTGGAATTGGGTTACGCACTAAAAAGCTATATTGGCTGAGCACGAATTGGGGCAATCTGAACGCTTTCAATTTCTCTGGGTAATGATTGATAGCTGACTAGATTATCCCTGAGACCTGATTCAACACTGATTCTCATCCAAATATATACAATGAAACGAGAATGCTGCATTGGTAAAGTAACAAATATCTATGAACATAAAATATGTTAAAATCAACTCCAGGGTTTTGATCATTTGTTTTAGCGGCATTTAGAACCTTGAGATGATAAATGATCAACAAAAGCTTTTATAGGGTAACAAATTAGTATGTTTTAAGATCAGCGTTTCAAACGATTCAGGGTTTTGTTTGATTGATAAAGTGGTGACCTGTGGTATGTCGAAAAAATATGTTACAATTACCCATGTTACAAACTAACAAAAATGCGCGATAAACTGACAAACAGAATAGCATTTGAGTCGATACTACATTTTTGGGTAGTAGTTTTTATTTAGTTTAGAATAGCTCTCGATTCAAACTATAAGGTTTTCATCGCAGGTCTTCTCTTAGCAAATCCCTTTCTTTGTCCTGCTTCTTTGAAAATCGCACTGTGTGGAATAATTGACATGTGCACTCTGAGGTCACGGCGTTCTTCAGGTCACCAATTCCACTGAAGATGGTTGCAGTATGTCAGTGTCAATTCTGAAGAGATTTCATTTCAATTCATGTCACGACCATAGCCTGAAAAACCTTTATAACCAAAAGAGAAGTATTTGTTGTTTTCACATGACCTTTAATCAACAGCAATCGTCTGTCATAAATAGTTAATTCATATTAGAATAAGTTCTGATTATTTTAACTTGGTTTGTCAAGGGGTATTTTTATTTTTCAAACCATACCAAACCCTTCATATGGCTACTTCGAATTACTTCCAATATAAATGGTGCAAGTTCAATGCTGTTTTTTAATTCCCCAACTGTTAAATTGCCCCATGTTACAGTCACATATACTCATATTCATAAAGGTGAAACAAATATCGAATCGAAATAGTTGTGGAGTTTTTGTCGGATACAAAGATATTTACATTTCATTTGATTGGAAGAAAGTACTCGGAAATCAAAACACTATATCAGTCACTTAAATGTAAATTATACGCGAAGAGTTGACATTTAAGGGGTGGAAGACGCTGGCAGAAGATTTACTTTACAGAAGTTGAATTACTTGCATTGCCATTTGTTAAAGACTTGTGAATGAATCTCTAACTACATAGTAGATTACACGATTATGTCGACTTCTGTATCAAAATGCATAACTACCCTATCACAATACCTATGTGGGCTCCTGATACTTATTGTATGTCGATACATCTCGATTTAAAAAAGCCAAGAAAATGTTTTACGGTTATTTTACATGTCGTGACGTTATTATGCTGTCTACTGAATTATGATGGCCCAATTAACGAGAGGAAAACTGCGTAAAACTTCACAAAGTAATAGATTTTGATATTTGAAAAAAAGAGATCAAATAGGAAAGGAGCTGTACATCATAGAGCATTTTATTCGAAAAAAGTTAATACAATAGTAAATAGATAGCTAATGACTGTAGGCTGATCGCATAAAATATGTGATACGATTTGCTTGGCACCAACCCCCTCTAAGAACATTTTTTGGATCGGTTCATTGAGTACCTAATAATCCAATGAACCCATCGTCCAGTGTCCTGTTGCTCTATGTTAGGAAGCAATAAGACTGGATTTGGCGAATCCCTCACGCTATCGCCAGTACAATCTGCCACTCAGTCAGACACGGCATACAGCCGGTTTTTTGAGTGAAGCTAGGAGACAGGCTGTTCAGAACCCGGCTAGAGATATCTTAGAAGCTCCGACCCCTAAATAGATAAGAAGGTTGAAGATTAGACTCGGCGTCTAAACATAACTCGACCCATGCCATCCACAACTCTAGTCGACAGAGGTGTAATCAGGAGATGTTGTTGTAATGCCCAACACTGAGACAAACAATGAAAGACAAATATGATGAATATATAAATAAAAGTTGATTTTCCATAATTATGTTTATTATGGGAGACTTTATTAGCGGCGGGTATGTCATTACATTCATGAAGGTTCTATTGGACCATGCTTTGGCCTTTTTTGCCACAGATACCACTTTATAGCACCCAAAGTCAGAACATACTTCGGCTATTTTCGCTCGCTATCATCAAGAGGATATAGAAATTGTACGTTTCACGCTACATTTTCGGTCGCCACATTCAAAATGACTTGCAGTCTATCAGAGGGTATTTCGTAAATCCTCGAAGTTTCAGAAGGAAATGGCACTCGGAAACTTCGGGGATATATACACGTGAAATACAATCGAGATCTTTTACCATTCTACGAGACCTTCAACACGAGACATGGCTCGAGAGCCGTCTCCCTTCATCTTCGCGCATAGTGAACTGTAAGAAACTTACTGAGAATTTATAATGTGTATGATATTTAATTCTCTGTTCTATACTGTTCCCAAACATGTAACACTACAACAATAACCGCAAGACCTTTGGGCAGAAATACTTGTTAAAAATAAAAAATATAATAGGCACTACATCAGCTCATCAATACATTCTAAAACAAGATGGATGTAAAAGCAAAATATGATATGGACGAGGAATAAGTTTCCAGGTATTTTATGTGTATTAGGAGAGAAGCAATGAATATAACTAAACAGGTTATCGGCGGCTTAAACGTTACCTACCAGAATTATATCGGATATCGAACCAAGTATCACTGTCGTTGTTTTCTATTTTAAGGACGTCGACAGCAGTGGCCTCCCTTTATGTTCAAGCAACATGTCAATCGTTGGCTTTAGAGTTGATATCTCAACATATAGCAGTAGGTTCAATTTCTATTTTAGATTGACCCTCTGATAGACTGCAGGTCATTTTGAATGTGTCGACCAAAAAGGTAGCCGTGAAACGTACAATTTCCATATCCTCTTGAGAGCCCCACAAAAGGCTTCCATGATAATGTAAAGGACCGAAACACTCGGTTTGTTTCAGCCTCGATCAGTTATATAATAGAAGCATTGGAGGATTCCTGTTATGTTCGAAACTGCGTCTGTGTAGTTTGAGTTACAAAGCATGTGGTTTACCGGGTTAAATAATAGATATAATTTGTAATCAGCCCCAAAATACGGTGATTTACCGTATAAAAAGTGCAGACTGTCCGAGGCGTGTCAAAGCCGACCGATAGAGAACGAAGATAGTCGAAGTGTGTTTCGACTGAGGGAAATGGCAATCGAGATCTCGTGCCATTCTACGAGATCTTCAACACGAGACATGGCTCGAGAGCCGTCGCCCTACAGTTTTGCGCATAGTGAACTGTAAGAAACTTACTGATAATTTATAATGTGTATGATATTGAATTCTCTGTTCTATACTATTCCCAAACATGTAACCCTACAATAATAACCTGTATCGCAAGGCCTTTGGGTAGAAATACTTGTTAAAAATTAAAAATATAATCGGCACTACATCAGCTCATAAATTTATTCTAAAACAAGATGGCAGCGCCCATGGATGTCAAGGCAAAATATGATATGGCCTTCAAGGTATTTTTTAGAGTTGATATCTCAACCAATGACAGTAGGATCAATCTCTATTTTAGATTGAGGGAAATGGATGTTCTCGAGTTGCGCAATGACCTTTGTTTGCTTGTTCGATAATCCTTCTGTGAAAGATGATCCCTTATTTTCGTTATAACACATGACAACAAGAGAAATTAGGTTGCGGATCTCAATAAGCCAGTTTTAAACGCTCGCCTTTTAGCAATAGACCTACTGTGTGGAGAACGTCGCCCCCAGAAGACTTTACATAATGCGATTGACCTGAAATACATCAACGAAAACTAAAAGCCGGCTGAATTGATTGTATCAGTTGAAATTTGATGCGGGTTGTATCATCTTCTTTTATAAGATACCCACATCTACATGTATGTTTAATTATTTCTTTCCGTTAAGCATTAAAAGAGAAAATGTCCCAATAGTGTCATTCGTCGTTGACTTGAAAGCGTTTTAGCTGACCCATACCCATGGGACTAGTACATTGGTTGACACTTCTAATTTGACTGTGTTAAAGCATAAACACAAAAATGTGTTATACAAACAGCGTACAGTTCTTTTAGTTGCTATCTTCCACTCTTAATGCCACTCGGCCATGTTGATAAATATTGACCAAACTTTGAGTAGAGATCCAGCGACTGGTTTATCTAACATGTGATGAGGCTGTCTCAAAACGCCATTTGTCTTATAACTTAAACAACTATAAATCGTTCTAATTGGCACATCTATGCAAGAATTGCTGCTTACATCAAGTTGTCGATTACATGCGCAGAAAGTTTTACGAGTGATGGGGTTGCGTAACATACGTAACTAAGTAGTAAAGTAATGCCTATCAGGTAACAAACAGCTCTTAACTTGACGAGCTGTAGTGACAGGAGTACATGTTGAGCCCGAGGTAAAACAGACGGGTCTCTGGCGCGTGTTTAACCCTAGAAACATATGCCTCTCTCTAACGGTTTGCTTATGAACAAGTTTCGTGTAAACTAAGCCTGTATGTTTATTATCTAACTTTTCCTTGAGCAGAGAGTGAAAGCGTTGTTTTCGTCAGTTGATTATATCATTGAAGTGTAACCGGATGCTACTATCCAACAACTGAAACATGTGGCTTCAGAACTTACTATCATTCAACTGCTATTAACAGGTAGAAACATGAAAAAACTAATCGTCACAGAATCATTAACAATAAAATATTAGATATTAATAAAATGCAAAATAAATGTCCCAATTTGTTCATTCCATATCTAATTCAACACTCGGAAAAAATTACATTGTTCAATTGTCATATTCTCCCATTTTTTTTAAAGGCCCACTTGCCGCCGTAGCCTGTTTAAATTTGCTAAGAAAACTAATTTACATGAGCTTAGTACGACTAATACCACTAAACTTAAACATAGGACACATAACACATGTCTAGTTAGCTTTAGAATGTAGAAATGGGGTGAAAAACAAGCGAAGAATCGAAGCCTGATGACAACAACAACGATCAGTGTCGGTCAACTTTCGTGTTGGCTTACCCTCATTTCAGGCCTTTTTATCTCTGGTTTACACTCAAACAATTATCAGCAGGCTTTTCCAGTCGCTGTTAACCGATCGTCAGTCTGTATTTCTCAGATAAATAGGCCTACGTAAAATTACACTGTGCCGTTAGTTCTCTCACTCGACTGAAACATAAATGCGCCCCAGCGAGCAGATTGGTTTGTTTACGTTCCGGGTACCTAACAATTCAAATTTTCAAATTAAAAATACAAAGTGACGTCCAAACTTTTAAATTTTGGTAAAAATAGAAAGTTCCTAACTTATTTTGTCTGGGAAAAATACAGAAAACGGTCTTTCTTTTTTAATGTAAAAAATATTCCTGATTTTCGCGGCAAGTGTGCCTTTAATAAATGTGTTATATTAATTTCTTGTGTGTCTTACCACTATATGTTATCTGTCTATTATCTTCAATAGACATGAACAACAATCGTAAAGCACTTCAATTGATAGCCACAAACATTGTCTTTACTCTACATGTATGTCTGTGTATCAAATAACCGTCAATGTTTTGCTTCCGTGTTTCCAAATTTTGTAGCAAATATTGTGCCCAAGTAACACAAACTACATTCAAATGAAAAACAACCAATTAAGACTAAATTCTCGTATGATGGTGACATAACTATGTGTCAAATGCTGTATATCTACTCTACAATATATATTCTTTAAAGGAGTTGACCTTAATCCACCCTGGTTGATCTTGTTCATAATTCAGCACAGCAGTCAGCTTGAACAAGAAAGATGTGTCACAACAACAGTGGATTCTAAAATATATATGTATATAAGATGCTTCAAAACGAAATTATTTGTCTCGCTCTAGTCAAGGCGATCAAAAATCAATTTGCCTGTGATACAGTTTGTTTGGATGAGTGGGTTTCTATATTAACTTGTCTATCGATCTCATTGAAAAACAGTCGCTTAGAGAAACTAATGCGTTTAGCCATGAATTGCTCATCTTATTTTCAAGAGTTGGGTTAGAGAATTGGTTGTGGCTAGGCGGAAAATGGTGTCTATATCAGTGACTTGACATCTGGAATGACATGTCCCTTGGGCAAATCAATAAAACATCTCGGTTTCATTACACACTTTGTCTAGAACTAATGATACAATGAAATTCTCATAAAAGGCAAAACGGAACCGACCAGAAAAGACAAAACCTACATCAGCACTCTATGATTGGGTATAAAGCTCTTCTGTTTAACACAATTAGAAACTTGTCTCGATGGTTAATTTAGCTAGGAAAATGTGCCCTGTGCCTGTTCATGAATATATATCTTTTAACGCTAATGAATCTTAGCCTTAAGTCTGCTATTGCTTTTAAAACGTATTATCACAACAGTTGTTGTTATTTACCAAAACAAAGTCCTTACTTTATAGCAGTTCCATCTCCCCTGTATGGATTGCATTTTAACATTCTTAAAAATGTCCAGGGATTTTATCTACCGATTGATAATTATTTAAATTGTGTTCTGTTTGACACAAGCATATCTTATCTGAGTGTTTTAGAATATGACTAAACATATTTAACGGACAATGAATAATAACACACTGCACACACTTAAACTGTCCATGAATCGCAATTACATATCGTAATAACACGCTGCTTACATGTAAATCGTCGATAACTTGTAATTATATATCGTAATAACACGCTGCTTACATGTAAATCGTCGATAAAGTGTAATTAAATATCGTAATAACAAAATACTTAACAAAATCGTAATAATAAACCGCTAATGTATAAAATGTCGATAAATTGCCATTATTTATCGTAATAACACACTGCTTCTATGTAAATCGTCGGTAAATTACAATTACATATCGTAATAACACACTGCATATGCTTAAAATGTCGATAAATTGCGATTTCATATCGTAATAACTCACTTCTTACATGTAAATCGTCAATAAATTGTAATTATATATTGCAATAACAAACTGCTTGCGCCTAAAATATATTTATGAACACTACAACACACGGGCACAGGGCCTAAAATATAGATAAATTGTAATGATATATCGTTATAACACACTATGTAAAAGTTGATGATTTAACTCCATATAATGATCCATTCGTTGTTTTAATTCCAGTATCCTTCTATTTCCAATCTACATCATGAAGATGAAAAATGTGTGTCGCCAAACTGCGAGACGGTACGTATTTTATTTTCTCCAGATTTTCTCGAGTTTAAGTATTAAATATTCACATGGTTTGTTTTTTCTGTGTTGTTTCCAATGGTTGTTTTATAGTGATATTTTGTGTTGAATCGGGTTAAAGTGGTTAACTCACTGATAACACATATCATAATCGTAAGAATACAAACGTGTATATGTATTTTATTTTGTCGACTACCAATCTAATTGGATTGATTTTTGGTAATTCAGTTGATATATCAAGGTAATGTGATGCTAACAGTCTTTTGTCTACAGCTGTTGTAGTGTGGACAAAGTGTAAAATAATTCTAAACCAATTGCTTCCCGACCAAAGTTTATTTTGATCTTGGATTGTTCTTATATCTGGTCTTCCATAAGAGTTAACCTTTATACCTTACCTTTCCACTTTTAAGACAAACGTTTCAATTAAAGCAGTTTTATTTACAATTTGTTGTTCTGTTCAGTTACTGTTTTATATTCTATTATTATTCTTTTACAATGTTTTCTTTTTTTTTAATTTCCGTACTCCAATTTATCTTTGTCAGTGTTGGAACTCCTGTCATTGGTTGTATGATCGATCAGCACAGGTTAAATGGAGATATGTCTGTTCAGACAAGAACTTATGTGTAAGTATATCCGTATCTTACTGTTCTCCCTTACTCTCCTTCAATGGAGACAGATGTACCCACAAACGACTCATCGCGGTAGAACACAATAAACGATACTGAGTTAGAACATTTGTTAATTCGGAAGATATCAAAGCAAAATACAGTGTACCAGACATTTATTCAAGTGACATGAGCTACAAAAATGTTGATATTTTGACTTTAAAACAGAATGTTGAAATTATTGGCTTATTTTCTCAAGACGTATAATTCAGAAGCTTTTTAGTTCTTCTAGTCTCAAGAATTTACGATAAAGTATTGTTTTGAACTTTGACTTAGAATGAATGAATGGTGGTCCCCGTTATTTAAATTTTGTTTACTTTTCGAACACTATTTCGGTTCGCATAGGCCACATACTGTATGGATTTTCCTCATTCCAACGCCAATCATTTAGTTTTTCGATGGCCTTTTTTTTTTGGCAGCTCATGTCACTGTAACGTCAAACCTCTTATGTTTCCGTTGAAGATATTTGTTACAGCTAAATATGTTTAAACAATACTTGGTCAAAATATATCATGCCTGGCACTTGAATTACCCGACGTAACTATAATAGCATATTTTTGTCGGACCAAATTTGGCCGCCACTATTGGAGCAATGTGATGGGCAGGCAGTAGCCGACATTTGACATTATCAATTCGAGCACCTGTGGAATCTAATCAATCGTTGTGCCTCAATCTCATTAGATACTTACACAAATTAATCTACTGGTACGCCGGTTTACAGAAAACCCATTCCTGCACCAACTGCTGGGCCAATAGACTAGGTCTGACAGTATTATGATTCCAAGAGGACGTAATCACATTCTGACTCTGATCGTATTGTTAATTTCAGATGAAACCTTGCCAAAAGGCGTGCAAATTCAAGAACAATCCACCCGCAGGTAATACGTAAGATAGTAACCATTTATATAATGAACTTTTGATGTTTCTGATTATAATCATGCGGGATGAAAAACTCCTATAAACCATTATCCAAATGACATGGACACTGGGGATTTGTTATCTGATCATTTGGTGAATTCCGTCATGGGTTATTCTCTACAGTGTTCCACTTAAATCATTATCATCCAGTTTCAATATATATAGTGTACAGTTATCTGTTATATATACATCATACAGAAGTATTTTTCTTGAAAAGGTAAAGAATATGCACGGATTTACATTTTGTTATTTTTATTACAAAACGTTCACAAGCTATAGAAGCGTATACAAGCGTAGAAGAGAACATTTTCTGTGACATTGATGATAGTATATAAGGTTTGAAATTACTTAGTGTCTAATATAGTTTAGGGCATGTTTTTCTTGTTTTAATTATCAGTTAAGCTTACTTTGAGACATGGCTTCAAACCTCACCAAATCCCCCAACATGTCCTGTATTCACATTTTTGATGTACAGACTTTTTGAATATTTTCTTAAATGCTAACATTTTTTCGCCGCTTTTTATTATCCCACTTTGTTCATTCGCCTGTCATTATCAATCTGTGTTAGTTCAACAAAGTAGAGATGGAATTGGTCAGGTAGCTAATTAACACTGGAGGATCTTTTTAAGGGAGAGGAATCAAATAAACAATTTTAAGTCTAGAATTAACCCTTTTAGGTCTAGAATTAACACTTTTAAATCTAGAATAAGCACTGTTAAGTCTAGAAGAATCGCGCTAATTGTATCCTGTTCAACAGTACCACACATATTTTGAAGTGTTTGTACTTGCACCAGACAATGGAGTTAATATGTTTGTAAAGATCACGACGAGCAAAACAAATTGGTTAACTTTCCAAGTCTCCCATTTAAGCCTAGGTTAATTTCATTTTACTTCAAGGTCTTAGCGACTCCTTGCCAATAACGCAGATCAGGTTTTCGCAAAGCGACATTTGCTCAAAGCTTCCTTTGTAATTCAGGAGAAGGTTCATGAAACAGAAAGCAATTTTCTTGAGATGGGAAGACTTTGAAGAGAATTAAATTAATCTGGGTTTAAATTTGAGATTCTGAAAGTCGGTATTTTATAAACTTCACTCTGGGGTCTGAAAAAAAACCCGCTAAAGTATGGGTTTGGTACCAATTGGAAGTCATTATTGTCCTTTTAACTATCTGATTTCTTTGTTTCATTTATAGGACCCACATTAAAAGGCTGGCAGTTACACGTTCTGGTTAAGCAAAGTAACCTCGAAAAGACAGTTTTAGAATGGAATATAACTTCCAATGTTGGGTCCCTGTCTAATGGTAGCCGAGCTGATGTGATTTATGTTTTACTGGCAAGAGACCGATCGGAACAAGACAACAGCAAATGGATTGTTATCAAACAGGTGAATATATCTGATATTTTATAGCAGTTGTTTCTCTCCTTTGTTTAGACATGTATTAGGGGAAATTTTCTGGTATTCCTCGACAGCGATCATATTCTACAGCCGATGGCAAGTGGTCTAGACGACTTTATCGTGATTTTTTCAAAGAAATGTGGCCTCCCGGATTTGAATAAATGGCGACGTCTCTTGGTTGCAAGAATTGGTGACATCCAGTCGCTATTGCGATTAATAAGTTTGGTCGAGTTTTTTATATGGCTTGAAATATTAACCATAAAAAGCATTTCCATTGAAAGCACATACAATGTATGTAAATAACCACAACAATAGTGACCATCGAACTTGTATAAAGTTTTTTAACAATAACTAACTTCTTCATAGATCAATGTGTCTCGGTCTGAACAAACCGCACGATTTTTAAACAATTTATCGGGATATGCTGTAATTTAAAAGCCAAAACGCCACGATTTAACACGTAATACTGCCAAGCACATCGAAAGTTAGCCCGGGTGTCTGGCGCCAAAATAACTGTTTTTTTTTTATACTGACGGCCTTATCTTGGAAACAGGCTTCATTGAAATAACAATAAAACTGACTAAAATTAGGTCAAAACGGCCATAATCGCGTTCATATAGCTACCTAGAGGAGCAGGGTCTTTCCCCTGAATTCACCTCTGCTTTCTAGAGTCTCAACATGTCTCATTGATAATTAAAAACTGTTTGGCTGTTTTCAGTTTATTGATGTTAAATTCACTTTACAGAAAGGTAAATTATTCATAAACGTCGTTTCGACACTATTTGAGTAAATCATATTTCTAAAACTGCCTATAAACTGCTCGTTAAGAAGCGGAGGACCCACCCTTGTCGTTGATGTTGAGGAACGCTAATCGTCAAAAGAAATGACAACGCTATCAAAACATCACAAAGGATTTTACCGGTACATGCATATCGGAAAATCTATATAAAACTGAAAGTACCAATCATATTTATAAACATCAAAAACACAGGAAAAATCTTCTTGTCTAAAATAACCAGAGAGACAAGTTTGTATTTGTATTAAAAATAGGTATACCATTTTGACCTTTCTACCCAATCATAAGTTGTAATAAACTAAAACTCATCGATTACTTTAATTAAATACAGGTAATCCCTCAGACAACATTGGGCCAAATATGGGTCTTACATTTGTCTGTGTTACCCTACTTGTGTACTAATCCCTGAGTACTGAACTAATAAGTTAACCTAACTTATGCTATAAAATCCATTCGTTTAAAGTAGAGTACTAACAAACGGTTAATTCATTTATGCAATTATTTGTGTATAGATTACCATCAGGAATACTGTCTATACCTAACGACTATTTGCTAAATCTCATGGGGCGGCAAACGAACAGGATAATCCATCACAATAAACCAATCACATCGACTCAAATGGCTTTATTAAGATTTGATCGAAAATGTGCTATTCCAGTGATATTGTCGAAACCTTCGTGAAAACACCCATCGAAACCCTTCGACAAAATTTGACCTGGAATTTACGTCTACGAACAAAAATGAATTGTACATTTTTCTTCATCTTTTATTTTGCTATATTCATTTCTAGTTTAATAGAAGGGATCTTTTTGTAACAGGTGTCGCCCGAGATTCAATGTAAACTGGAAACCCAGAGTGTCGTGTTTAACATCTCTCTGTATCTCACAACAAGTATAAGGCCGACGAAATATATGTGGTAATTCTGTGTGTCAATTGATAGTGTACAGTCTGCGTATTTAAAGGCGTAAATCCCTTGTAAGAAACAAGGGTTTCCAGTCTATTGTGATAGTATGTATACAGCACCTGGTGTTTGCAAAGTGTGTTTCAAAAACAAAATCTTGTCCCATTCTTATTTCCAGACATCTTCATCTTATAGCGAAATACAGACGGATACTCTATTTCCGGAGACGGAGATATGGATTCGAGCTGTCGGATTGAATGGTACCATAGCTGGTCGGAAGTTACCCATAGATACAATGTACGGTACGTAATCCTTCATCCAAACTTCACTCTGCCTTTTGGGGTTTTAGTGTTCTTTGCTTGATTACTGTCAATAGAAATTCAGTTTATTTGAAATAGTTAAATACAAGCCAATTACACAAACGATTCGGTAAAAGTTTTTAAAGTTTAATAAAAAAAGTACAACTATAGAAACATTTCGTTATTACAGATAATATTTTCCTAGCATCCTTGTTTCTTTTACGAATTGAGGAAAATAGCAAACATATGCACCTGATTTAAGTATAATGTCTGTGTAAAGGTCAACAAGTCCAAAGACGTTGCAAATATCTTACTTATAAGAAATGGACCTATGATGCTTCCTGAAATTAACAAAGAACCAAACCCACCTCCATCCACATCGTTATACTGAAATGAATTCACCGTCATTTGTACGAAAGGTAATCAACAAACCGTAAAAACCGGAATCTTCCTGGTTTATTTGACAACCAAAAGTCGTACCTAAAGAACCGACGAACGAATGACCAACATCTCAGTGAAAGACTTACGGAAAGCGAAGCTTCCGGAATACAGTATTCTTTCTCTTGTTTTGAGGTTTCTATCGCGGATTTTTTTCTCTTCTGGAAAATATTTCAGTGGTGATTAGCACGTTTGTAACGGGGTTAAAACTACGCTAGAGGGAAAATTTCTCCTACAATGTAGTGTTATCACACATATCATACACACCTTGCCTTTTCAATTTTAGGCTTTGATTTAACATAACATTTTGTGAAATGATGCTGTCTGTTGCAGATGAACCAAAAAGTCTTGTGTTGCCGTCTGACCTAAATCTTCAGATTGAAACCAAGTCTGTAAATGGTAAAGTAAAGGCTTTTGTCACATGGCAGAATCTCCAAGTGGATGATAATGTGACCATAAATTATGACCTAGCTTGGTTCAGGAAAGACTGTAATGTGTATGCAGATAGTCCTTACTGTACTCTACCACACGATGTCTTCTATCAAACTGTCACTGTTTATGGAAAACACAAGGTAGGCGTGCAATGCTATTTATGATTGCTGACTTACACAATTATTATTAACACGTCCTGACTATATACAGTAAGCACAATACAGTTATAATGTAAAGTAGCCAAACCAGATGTACATTCGACGTAGGCCTATAACAACTTTTTAAATTTTTAAAGAAACATGATATATCTTAAAGTTTTGTTTATAGTGCTTAAACCATGATAACAAATTACCAACAGCATGAGTTTCAAACCAGTAGATTATATTTGATTTTGAATGAATTTGTAAGCAGTAGGGTACAGACATTTAACAGGAACTGTTTCGTAAAGTTAATAGTCTTGTTGAACATTTGCGTAGTTTATATTTTTGCCAAATACATGGAACGAAATATATACTATGCATATTCAAAAGCATATATTCTCTTATTGGCACTAAACTGCTGGACTAAACTAGCTATGGTTGAATACCCTTCACCTCCACCTCCCTATACTAGTGGTTCAGTTCTCTAAGTAAAATCCAAAGACTACAGAGAAATCAATCGGCAGGTCTTTTACATAGATATGTGTTATTTTCTTCAGAAAACCAAGGAACTGTCCCATTTGACATTCAACACGGAGTTTGAAATCCAACTTGAGGCCCAACATGGTAGTAAAAAATGGTTATCTAAACAGACCTTCTATACGCCTTTTTGCTACCGAGTGTCTTCATTATTTGAACGCTGTCTCCAAGAAGACAGGACGATCGGTGTGCCGAATACAACAGCCTCTCCAGGTGCGTTAAATAGTGATTCCTCGACAAGCCACAATTCCATGCCTCCTCAAACAACTGCTATTGGTCCAAAGTCAGTTGTAAACTCCATCCATCCAGTCTCTTCATGTATGTTGAAACTTATCTTATTTTCATTAGTTTTTCAAGCTCTTCTTGAATTTTTACGATGAACTTTTCTAAAAAATGAGGCGGTCTGTCTCATAGCTTGACATTTTTCTTGCAATACTTGCCAACGAAAAAAATCTCTGTCCATAATTGAACTGCTGGAGTCAAATTTGATACTTATTAAAATCAATATTTATGCACCTGTTTGTAAAAATTATTGTGATTTTGGGAACTTTGTACATCTTTGTTATGCAATACAATAGCCTTACTCTTTCTAAATCTGTCTTGGCTCTTCTATTCTGTTAACTAACTGTCCTCCACTTATTCCTGTCTAAGACGACTGTTGATTGGTTACTCAACATTGTGTAGCCTAACATTCATATCCTGGTTCAATATAAACATAGCCAAATGCTTCTTAAAGAGGCATGAGCTGCCGAAATTCACACTTTTTTCATAATTTCTGATCGTCACGACAGTAAGAGGCTTTGAAGGCCATCGAAAAACTAAATGATTGGCGTTGGAATGAGGAAAATCCATACAGTATGTGCCCTGTACGAACCGAAAACGTGTTCGAAAAGTAGCAAAATTTAAATAACCGGGACGACCATTCATTCATTCTAAGTCAAAGTTAGTTCAAAACAATACTTTATCGTACATTTTTGAGACTAGAAGCACTAAAAAGCTTCTGAATTATACGTCTTGAGAAAAATAGCCGATAATTTCAACATTCTGTATTTACGTCAAAATATCAACATTTTGGCAGCTCATGCCCCTTTAACAAAAGTCGTTGTGAAACTGTTGAATATATGAGCTCACAAGTTTCCCATGACTAGAAGTGAACAGTCAGGATAAGTTTGCATAGAGTAGCCCGGGAACTGTCGCCACATAACAATTTTTTATAGAGAAGCCCGGGAACTGTCGCCAGAGAATTTTTTACAGAGAATCTCGGGAGCTAACGCTGCATAACATGTTTACTGTAGAGAGGCTCAGGAGCTAGCGCCACATACCAAGTTTACTGTAGAGAGGCTCAGGAGCTAGCGCCACATAACAAGTTTACTGTAGAGAGGCTCAGGAGTGGTATACAAGTTAGTATAGAGAATCTCAGGAGCTAGCACCACATAACAAGTTACTATAGAGAAGCCCAGGAGCTAGAGCCAAATAACAAGTTACTTTAGAGAAGCTCAGGAGCTAGAGCCAAATAACAAGTTACTTTAGAGAAGCTCAGGAGCTAGAGCCAAATAACAAGTTACTATAGAGAAGCTCAGGAGCTATCGCCACATAACAAGTTACTTTATAGAAGCTTATGAGCTAGCGCCACATAACAAGTTACTATACAGAATCTTAGGAGCTAGCGCCAAATAACAAGTTATGTAAGATAATCTTAGGAGCTAGCGCCAAATAACAAGTTATTAAAGAGTAGCTCAGGAGCTAGCGCCACATAACAAGTTACTATATAGAAGCTCAGGAGCTAACGCCACATAACAAGTTACTATAGAGAAGCTCAGGAGCTAGCGCCACATAGCAAGTTACTATAGAGAATCTTGGGAGCTAGAGCCGAATAACAAGTTACTTTGGAGAAGCTTATGAGCTAGCGCCACATAACAAGTTACTATATAGAAGCTCAGGAGCTAACGCCACATAACAAGTTACTATAGAGAAACTCGGGAGCTAGCGCCACATAACAAGTTACTTAAGAGAGGCTCAAAAAGTCCGTACGGTGTAAGGAAGAACCTTAGACTAACGCCATATTTTCAACCTTTTATTTCGTGTTTTATACATTTAATTATATACTTGAAAAGGGAACATGGCGTTTGTCAAGCTTATCTATGTCAGAACAATTCACTCTTTGTACAAGTAATCAGCTATTCCATCTGAAAACTATAAATACACTTTATACACCACGCTTTGCCGAAAACAAACAAAAACTTATTTCTAGCTTTTTCGAGGACAGTCTGTGCTCCGAGCCCCATTACTAAAGTACAGTCGGTTTGATTACATTGGTCTTATCTCTCCGTACATTTGTCCCTCAAATAAAAATATCTTATTCGATTTTTTTCTAATAAATCCTTTCTTGTTTTTTTTTTTAAATTTAATAATGACACAGTTGCAAAGATAAGAATGGGAAAAGATACATTGCTGCAACTAATGCGAATATTATATCTTTTATATGTTTAAAACTTGCGCGATGTTCAAATAGTTGGATCACAAAGCTGTCCAGATTTTAAGATCAGATTAAATAGTTTTTTCTGAGACTTGTTTTGCATCTGCTATAGGCGAAGATAAATGTTGTTGGTGAATGCCAGCGGCTTTATGTGGGAGTATCTTTCTATATGCAATGTACTTAATACATCTATGGCTAGTGACCGGTTAGGAAATAATTCCCAGTAATTTTGCCATCTTTCCCCAGGTACCAACGGTTAGCGCAGACCATTGTGTACACTGGTTTTGGATCCACCTATATCTTCTGTTCTAAATTGCTGAACGTTTGGTCACAAGATGTTCTATTTTCAGTGGAAGAGCTGTGGAAGTTGAATATATCGGATGCCATAGAGAATGATAATGACACAGTAACAGTCACCATTTCCTGGCTGCCTTTCCTGAACCAGTCCTCTGGGCTCCTCTACAATGTTACATGGAGAGACCATATCTCGGGGGCTATTCACTCTCTATCATTCGATAGCAAAACCACCTCCATACCTTTAGTACTTCGACCAGACTCTTCATACGAAGTTAAGGTAATGTACACGTCCGTTGTATTTTACAAACAGCCAACATCAAAACATAACACAAATATGAATCTTCTTCCATTTATATAGTTCGCTCACTCCAGTTCAGTTCCACACCATAAAAAAACAATAACGAACTCAACATGTAACATTACGAATGAATTCTGAATTACGACCAAACAAGGTAAAAAATCCTTACGGATTCTTTTCTCTACTACATAAGCTAGTTAACCTCTTTTGTGAATTAGGTTGTAGCTACCTTCCAAGAGCCAAGTGGTCATTGGATGTACTTGGGTGAGAAGCTTCTCGATGTGTTTACTTATAAACCTGCCACTGACAGTCAAGCAGTACAAGTACCATCCACTCGCCAACGTGAGTACTACAATAATAAATCAAGTATAAAACTATATTGTTATACATAAGAAAATTTCCGTCGGCTATTGGTTGGTTGTCAGTTACCAATGTTATGTGTGTGTTGGTTGTCAGCTACCAATGGGATATATGTGCTGGTTGTCAGCTACCAATGGGGTACGTGTGTGCTGGTTGTCAATTACCAATGGGATATGTGTGCTGGTTGTCAGCTACCAATGGGATATGTGTGCTGGTTGTCAGCTACCAATGGGATATGTGTGCTGGTTGTCAGCTACCAATGGGATATGTGTGCTGGTTGTCAGCTTCCAATCGGGTATGTGTGCTGGTTGTCAGCTCCTAATGGGGTGTGTGTGCTGGTTGTCAGCTACCAATGGTATGTGTATGTTGGTTGTCAGCTACCAATGGGATGTGTGTGTTGGTTCTCAGCTACCAATGGGATGTATGTGCTGGTTGTCAGCTACCAATGGGATATGTGTGCCGGTTGTCACCTACCAATGGTATGTGTGTGCTGGTTGCTCGCTACCAATAGGATATGTGTGCTGGATGTCAGCTACCAATGGGATATGTGTGTTGGTTGTCAGCTACCAATGGGGTATGTGTGTGCTGGTTGTCATCTACCAATGGGGTACGTGTGTGCTGGTTGTCAGCTACCAATGGGGTACGTGTGTGCTGGTTGTCAATTACCAATGGGATGTATGTGCTGGTTGTCAATTACCAATGGTATGTGTGTGTTGGTTGTCAGCTACCAATGGGATATATGTGCTGGTTGTCAGCTACCAATGGGGTACGTGTGTGCTGGTTGTCAGCTACCAATGGGGTACGTGTGTGCTGGTTGTCAATTACCAATGGGATGTATGTGCTGGTTGTCAGCTACCAATCGTATGTGTGTGCTGGTTGTCAGCTACCAATGCGGTATGTGTGCTGGTTGTCTGCTACCAATGCTGTATGTGTGCTGGTTGTCAGAATGGGATATGTGTGCTGGTTGTCAGCTACCAATTGTATGTGTACTGGTTGTGAGCTACCAATGGGATATATGTACTGGTTGTCAGCTACCAATGCGGTATGTGTGCTGGCTGTCAGCTACCAATGCTGTATGTGTGCTAGTTGTCAGATTTGTGATTTGTGTGCTGGTTGTCAGCTACACTTGGGATATGTGTGCTGGTTGTTAGGTACCATTGGTATGAGTATGCTGGTTGTCATCTACGAATGGGATATATGTACTGGTTGTCAGCTACCAAGGGGATATGTGTGCTTGTTGTCAGCTACCAATGGGATATATGTACTGGTTGTCAGCTACCAATGGGATATGTGTGTTGGTTGTCAGCTACCAATGGTATGTGTGTGCTGGTTGTCAGCTACAACTGGGATATATGTACTGGTTGTCAGCTACCAATGGGATTTGTTGGTTGGTTGTCAGCTAACAATGGTATGTGTGTGCTGGTTGTCAGCTACCAATGGGATATATGTACTGGTTGTCAGCTACCAATGGGATATGTGTGCTGGTTGTCAGCTTCCAATGGGATTTGTGGGTTGGTTGTCATCTACCAATGGTATGTGTGTGCTGATTGTCAGCTACCAATGTGGTATGTGTGCTGGTTGTCAGCTACAAATGCTGTATGTGTGCTGGTTGTCAGAATGGGATATGTGTGCTGGTTGTCAGCTACCAATTGTATGTGTACTGGTTGTGAGCTACCAATGGGATATATGTACTGGTTATCAGCAACCAATGGGATTTGTCGGTTGGTTGTCAGTTACCAATGCAGTATGTGTGCTGGTTGTCAGATTTGTGATTTGTGTGCTGGTTGTCAGCTACCTTTGGGATATGTGTGCTGGTTGTTAGGTACATGTACCATTGGTATGTGTGTGCTGGTTGTCAGCTACCAACGGGATATGTGTGCTGGTTGTCAGCTACCAATGGGATATGTGTGTGTTGGTTGTCATCTACCAATGGGGTATGTGTGTTGGTTGTCAGCTACCAATGGCAACACAGGATATAGCTCAGGATATACGTATGTGGGGGGGGAATACCAGTTATCAATAGGAACTCAGGATATACATATGTGGGGGAGCTACCAGTTACCGATAGGAACTCAGGATATACATATGTGGGGGAGCTACCAGCTACCAATAGGAACTCAGGATATACATATGTGTGGGAGCTACCAGTTCCCAATAGAAACTCAGGATATACATATGTGTGGGAGCTACCAGTTCCCAATAGAAACTCAGGATATACATATGTGTGGGAGCTACCAGCTACCAATAGGAACTCAGAATATACATATGTGGGGGAGCTACCAGTTCCCAATAGAAACTCAGGATATACATATGTGGGGGAGCTACCAGCTACCAATAGGAACTCAGAATATACATATGTGGGGGAGCTACCAGCTACCAATAGGAACTCAGGATATACATATGTGGGGGAGCTACCAGCTACCAATAGGAACTCATAATATACATTTTTTTTTTTTGGGGGGGGGGGGTGCCAGCTAAGAATCAGGATATACATATGTGGGGGAGCTACCAGCTACCAATAGGAACTCAGAATATACATATGTGGGGGAGCTACCAGCTACCAATAGGAACTCAGAATATACTTATTTGGGGGGGGGGGGTGCCAGCTAAGAATCAGGATATACATATGTGTGGGAGCTACCAGTTCCCAATAGAAACTCAGGATATACATATGTGTGGGAGCTACCAGTTATCAATAGGAACTCAGGAAATACATATGTGTGGGAGCTACCAGCTACCAATAGAAACTCAGAACATACATATTTGGGGGGGGGGGGGGGGTGCCAGCTAAGAATCAGGATATACATATGTGAGGTGGTAACAAGTTATCAATGTGAAGTCAGGATATACATATGTGTGGGGGGCTACCAGTTATCAATAGGAACTCAGAATATACATATTTGGGGGGTGGGGTGCCAGCTAAGAATCAGGATATACATATGTGAGGTGGTAACAAGTTATCAATGTGAAGTCAGGATATACATATGTGGGATGGTTGCTTCTGAAAATAATGCTCAAAATAAACATGATTGATCGTTAGATATACAATCAGATCCTACATGTATACTGGCTGCACCCTGCAATTGGTAAATAAACACCACTTAATGTTATTCAAATATCCCTTTTGTTGTTGCAGAAGTTCGTCCGACAGTCGATGAGTTTGAAGCAGTTATTGTCGGTACCGTTTGTATTGTCGCTGGTATTGTTATAGCAATCATCGCCTTCTTTGTCTACAAAAAGAGAAAATCGGTCAAAGATGTAATTTTAACGAAGACGTCAGTTAGCAAGAGTAACAGCTACAAGTCAAGTATGGGATGTAAGTTTTCACTACTTTCACTCATTCTCTATTAAAACCCACTTTCCAGGTCTAAACCAGGTCCAATTCCGACCTGTCTACAGGACGATGTTAAAGTGATATATATATATATATATATATATCTGTATATATGATGAACTGTCAATCATTCAGTCAATCATTCAATCTATAAATTATACATTTTTTTTCCTTTTGACAAAGCAAACGATGAGCATATTATTTGTTTGTCGCCGGTTGTCTTACTGGAACTTTATGAGACTGTAGACGTGTGGGATATTGAAACTATTACGAGACTATGGAATGGAAGACGTAGTGACGTACACAGTATCATTAATTGGACAAATAGTTAATCTAAATCATTGTCTCAGTATGTAAAATCCATGTCTCCTTTGTAGCCTTTCGGCTCTTATATTCACTGAAACTAATTTACTGCTTTCGGTCACGGTTTGTCCCAAGGCCTATTTAATAGTCTTCGTGGTAATTGAGGAAAAAACTGGTTTCCGGTTACTCCGATAAATGATGAATCTGAGTTATTTTGATCATTTCATTTTCACCAATGTAACCTGAAAACAGTATGTTGCCCTGAGATATGTGAGCAACAGTGTCATATACCATATATTCTTCTTAAGTTTATGATTATTAAGTTCGGAATTTTGACCAATTTAAAGTGAGCGAATGAGAGAAGATATAATGTCGCTTATGAAAACATTTCAGTCTTACCAATTTTAGAGTGAAATGCACTGCGCACATGTTTATGTAAAGGATGGCAAAGTTTAGAAGGGTATCGATTTAAAAAGAATGCTTGAATAACAATTTCATGAAATGAGCTAGCCCGTAATATGTCGAATGAATTGAATTTATTCTGATGTGCCTACATGGGCTTCTTCCATACCACGTCAACACAAGGTGCTTTTGATATATGAGTTGTTTACAGTTTCAAATAGGTTTGTAATTGATTAACTCTACCCACCTAAAACTACGCGCACAAAATGCTTTGACTATCCCTTTATGGAAGTACATCCTCGTTTGTTGCCCAAAAATCCGTTAACAACGAATTTCTCTAAGATTAAATGCCCTCAAAGACCTGATGTTGAGGCCGTTTCAAGTCATTCTCGACACTACAACGACAGATGTACGGCGGTCTTGTAAATGCTTATCTAACGCACAGGGAATTTAAACTCGCCGATATTCTTTGCTAATGGACTTTACGGTTACATTTGAGGATGTAGTTCTATAAAGGAATAGTGAAACAATTATCCTGATGTAGTTTTACATTGGTAGTGCTCTTGAATTTCCAGGTTTTATCTTCTTTCAAGAACAGCTCTTAGATTTTTGGAATGCACTTTGGGTTTACGAGGTATTAAAGAAGCCCATGTGGGCGCATCAAAATAAATTCAATGCACTCAACATATTGCAGACCAGGAGTGAACCAACTTACTGTCTCCTCTGAAATTACTGATTTTTGCAATGGAGCCAATTAATCATAAAGGCACATTTACATTGCATAGACAAACACTGTATTCACCGGTTGTCCCCAACAAAAAAGGGGATGGGCATATAGTTAGCTCGATCCGTCTATCAGCAATTCCTCACACTGGCAAAAAAAATGTTTCTAGATGGGTAGCAGTGTATATATATGAATCAATTAATTGGAAGAGTATTACGTCGTGGTTTGTATGAACAAAGCTAGCAACACCTTTATGCAATTGCCCAGTGATGTAAATACATATATAATACATCACAGTAACTTCTTTGAGTGGCATTTAGAAGTTGGTGGTATAACAAAACAACGAGTTACTTATGGATAACAACTTCTTAATTTATTTCTGGTGACGTTTCGATGTCGATCCTAACATCCTTATCAAACCTGTGATTTGGTTTGATAAGGATGTTAGGATCGACATCGAAACGTCACCAGAAATAAATTAAGAAGTTGTTATCCATAAGTAACTCGTTGTTTTGTAATACATGACAGTGACTAATCAAGTTCTTACATTTTTTTCAGATAAAGCTGATTATGCTAATGAATTACTTGTGGTATCGGACGAATGGGAGGTTGATCCAGACGTGTTAAAATTTAGCACCCCTTTAGGACAGGGTGCTTTTGGAAAAGTTGTCACTGGATATTGCGAGGATAGACAAGTTGCTATAAAGATACTTAAGGGTAAATAATTTGCAAAATAACTTAGGAATTGTCTTAGGAACCCGTGATTAATTTGCTGTTTTTGTACATTCGATACATAAGTAGCTTATGTTAATAAAAAGATAATACTGATAGTGTGATAAACTCGGTGGAATACCTATCGATCATTCATTACAATCCAATCACTCACCTTCTGGGGGACATTTAAACACATTTGAAAATATAATTTGTAAATTGTGAATTTCAATTATAAAACGGTATGTTTTATCTGTGTGCCGAACTTATTTTCAGTTGTTAATCTATAGAAGTTGTTTGCACTTCACTTTAGCATTATTACAGATGTTAAATCAATTTCAATCACCACAAGCTTTGTCGCATCTCTAAATGTTCTATCTTACTGTCCTTTCTGCTTGAACCCAAAATATAATTACCCCCCCCCCCCTCAATAACCCGCACCCCACCCACACCCCTACCCCACCCCACCATCCCCCACACACACTTCATTCTGTTTTTTTAATTTACTATCTTAGCATTGATTCAAATACGTTGTCACTTGTGGGGACATAGAAACCCTCTGAGAATACCTTCTTCATGTATACGTGATGTACACTGACTATTGTGTTTGTAATACAGTATATATAAGCACAGATCTCTCTGTTTTGTGGTTACAGATAGCGCTCCGTTATCTTACAAAGAAGATCTTTTAGCTGAGATCAACCTGATGAAGAAGTTGGGCACTCATCCGAATATTGTGTCGTTAGTTGGTGCGTGTACTTTACACGAGCCTATAGCGCTCATCATGGAGTATGTGCCATATGGGAATCTACAAAGCTTTCTCAAGTAAGTGTTCATTTCAGTCATGTACTGTATCATGTGTTCTATTTTCAGTTTCATAATATCTTTGGTCAGTACACCTCACTCCTACTGAATAGTATGAAGAACACAGACAATTTTGATTGAGTTTTCGCTGTATCGCATTAAGTGAATTAATTAACAGGTACTCGCCGAAGGTCCGAGTAAAGAACCCGGTTTCCTTTCTTCCGAGTTTCTGGCTTCCAAATGTTGTATACTGACGGCCGTATTTTTGGAGTCAGGGTTCATTGCAATAAAAAAGCCGGAGTAGATTTTCCGCTTATGAGCGGTCATTATATGGACAACTTTAGACAGTGATAGAATGCTGTTCAAATCACGTGTAACGTCTTACATAATCCTACCACATACATTCTGCTCTGGTTCCTTGATTGCAATGAACCCCGAATCCAAAATACGGCCTTCAGTACAAAAAAACGAGTCATCTTGGAGTCAGAAAGCAAGACGAGATCCCCCGAGAACCCCCCCCCCCCCTCCAAATCTCGCAACGCTGTCAGATAAGTGAAATGTTCTTCTCCATCTATCCATGGGTAGCATGTACTCTGAAGCTCTTGACAGATGTGGACGTTTTTTGACGTAATATTACTTCCTGATGTAAGTTATTGATTGTTTGCTCCAGGAAATGTCGCCAAGAGGGTGAACTTCAGAGACGTGGTGGTCAAAGAGAATTGACATATTCTATGGTAGACGCTCATGGAAGTATAGAGAGTGGTGTTATAACTCCTACAGACATATTGACTTTCGCCCGTCAAATAGTTCTGGCTATGGTTAGTATATCTTTGCTTTACTGTTGTATAGTCATACCATCACGTGTAAACCATCATCTTCCGTACAGCTATACACTCCCGTGTAGCTAAACACTCCCATGTAGCTATACTCTCCTGTGTTGCTATACTCTCCTGTGTTGCTATACTCACCCGTGTAGCTATACTCTCCTGTGTTGCTATACTCACCCGTGTAGCTATACTCACCCGTGTAGCTATACTCACCCGTGTAGCTATACACTCTCGTGTAGCTATACACTCTCGTGTAGCTATACACTCCCGTGTAGCTATACACTCTCGTGTAGCTATACACTCCCGTGCACAATCTGCCTCACAGCCATGCACTATTACACAGTCATGCACTACCACACAGCCATACACTACGACACAGTCATACACTACCACACAGCCATATACTACCCTACGGCCATGCACTTCCACACCGTCATACACTACCACACAGGCATACACTACCACACAGCCATGCACTTCCACACAGTCATACACTACCACACAGCCATGCACTTCCACACAGTCATACACTACCACACAACCATGCTCTTCCACACAGTCATACACTACCACACAGCCATGCACTTCCACACAGCCATATACTACCACACAGCCATGCACTACCACACATCCATACACTACCACACTGTCATACACTACCACACAGCCATAGACTACCACACAGCCATATACTACCACACAGTCATACACTACCACACAGTCATACACTACCATACAGCCATGCACTACCACACAGTCATACACTACCACACAGTCATATACTACCCTACATTCACACACTACCACACAGCCATACACTACTTACTGTACGGTGAAACACTACAGTATGGCCATACACTACCATATAGTTACACTACCATATAGTTATACACTAAAATATAGTCCTTCACTATCATACATCCATACACTACTGTAATGCCATACACTGCCATGTAGTTATAGAGGTACGGAATTTTGCAATTGGCACACGATCGCGTTTCTGTATCTCTGTCAGACCAATTCTGTTAAGATTGTTCTGAGGTTTTAAGCAAAGGGCAATTGATGGGCTTTGTACAGGTTTATCGGAAGAGTAGGCCCTCTATGACAGGCTTTGTACAGGTTTATCGGAAGAGTAGGCCCTCTATGACAGGCTTTGTACAGGTTTATCGGAAGAGTAGGCCCTCTATGACAGGCTTTGTACAGGTTTATCGGAAGAGTAGGCCCTCTATGAAGGCTTTGTACAGGTTTATCGGAGGAGTAGGCCCTCTATGACAGGCTTTGTACAGGTTTATCGGAAGAGTAGGCCCTCTATGACAGGCTGTGTACAGGTTTATCGGAGGAGTAGGCCCTCTATGACAGGCTTTGTACAGGTTTATCGGAAGAGTAGGCCCTCTATGAAGGCTTTGTACAGGTTTATCGGAGGAGTAGGCCCTCTATGACAGGCTTTGTACAGGTTTATCGGAAGAGTAGGCCCTCTATGACAGGCTTTGTACAGGTTTATCGGACGAGTAGTCCCTCTATGACAGATAACCTTTGCCCTGGAAATTCCTACTATAAGCATTTCCCCACGAGATAAGACAAACCTTTCTAAATTTCTGTTTCTAGAAATAATAATGTATATTGTTAGGGACAGAAACCCCGTAAATTTACGATATTATTTCAACAAATTCAACAAAATAGTCTAGCGTTTTTAACATAGGACCTAGACAATTCGCTCACGTGTCTCCGATGACCATTCAGTTATACAATATACATGTAGACATTGGGATGATGGTTGGTTCAGAGTATTAGAAAGCAATACCAAAGATCAGATGGTGTACATGTGTTGGAAATCTCCCAAGATAGAAGCCGTCCACGCGGCTTACCTCCATGAAGGTATTTAGCCTTTCGAAGTTCGGGTGAGGCACGACCTCCCTGTTTTTACAGATTGTTTTCAACGTTGATATGTTTCCCCAAGGAAACTGTCGTTCCAATTAAAGGCCACGAACGACACAGTATGAGTTGTTGTAGTGCAAGCTAGTTAAACAACGCTTGTAAACATGCGAAATTCTCTAACATCTCAACCCAGTGGACCAGATGGCCCACAAGTAAAAACGCACAAAAACATAAAGGAATGATGTTGATGATACGCAATATTGGCCTCATACAAACAAAATAACTGTGCTGGTTACAGCTAATCCATACTGCTCCATTTTCGCTGTAAACCAAGTAGTCATAGCCAGGGAGATAAGTGGGAGGGAGGGGCAAAATGATAATGATATAATAAAGATAAAATATGACAAACCGCATACGGAAAGTAAATTTTCTATACTTTGATAAGGAATAACACTGTAACGCTAGGTGCCATCCATTTTATAAAACGAGGATGAGTATAAAACTTTTCCGACTTTTGTATGTTATTTCTAATTGATATTTGCTATTAATGTGATCATAATAGGATTTGATCGAGTGTTTTCCGCGGTCTTGCTTAGTAGTTTTAGCTTTAATGTAATAGTACATTGTTAAAATTACTGTTAATAAATCATTTATAGACACTAACTGGACAAAAGACAAAATAATTTGTCATTGCAAGATTACGTGGATTGCAAAATATTTAGTTTTTTATTTTGGTGTGTTCCTAATAGCCTAACAAGTGTTGCTATATATTTTGTTTAGGAATATCTGGCCGAGAAGAAATACGTACATCGGGACTTGGCAGCTCGAAATGTACTCCTGGATTACAACAAAGTTGTAAAAGTTTGTGATTTTGGCTTATCTAGAGACATTTATCAAGACAACCAATATAAGAAGCTAACAAGTGGAAAGCTACCTATAAAGTGGATGGCAGTGGAGTCACTACGTGATCGAGTATTCACCACACAAAGTGACGTTTGGTCGTTCGGTATCCTACTCTGGGAAACAGTCACTATGGGTAAGTCCATTTTATTTCCAAAACATTGCTAATTTGGGGTATTCCTAAGACGGAACGGTCAAACAAAAATTATGTCTTAGTAATATGGATAGAAAAAGTAATTATTATCATAGGTGAATATCATCTGAAACTATTTATTTCACCCATTTTTATCCGAGTCTGACTGTATTAACTGTTCTCTCGAATCCCTGTATACTACCTGTCCATCCTTCACCAATACTATGGGGTTGAACTAACACATATTTAATAGAGACAGGAGAGAATCTTTGTCAAATTCTGTATCCGGAATCGTCCAATGTGTTTGTCATGACATTCTTGGAAGAAAACTAGATGCTGACCATTAAGTGATTGTTAAATACTTTTAAAACTTTACTTCATTTTTTAAATTAAATTTATTCGAAAGTGTTAAAACATATGCGGGAACGATATTTTAAGTAAGAACTATAAATATGTTGTACCCATTTAAAGCTTTTCGCACTTGTAGCTGTGCCAAACGGAATGTTTCGCTATGTGTGAGTCATACCGGCATTTGAAACATTTTTACACACACATAGCCAGCTGAGGTTTATTCTCTCTCCTTCCCTTATCATAAGATACGCGAGTTAGTGATAATTCGTTTTGATTATTTAAAATGCATTGTGTTTTATACAATTAGTTAAGCTTTCAAATGGTTGAATCGGAATAAAACACTATTTTACTTCATGCCTCAAAAACATACAAAATTGGTTTGTTTCTGCGTTTTTCATCACTCTGTTTGTGTGATTTTTATCTCTCTGTTTGTGCGTTTTTCATCTCTCTTTTTGTGTGATTTTCGTCTCTGTATGTATCAGCTCAACCTAATACTAATTAAGTTGAAGTGGTCTTTTGGTGGAAACCGGAAGTATATTTTGCCAGATTTCTGCTATTTTATTTAAAGATAGTTGGCGATCTGCCATAGAAGAGTGGAAAAGAACTGTACTTTGGTACATCTACTATCTTTTGAATGTCGGTATATTTATTTTGATTTACTGTATTTGAATTCTCCGTTTAGGGAAATGTCCATACATATTTGACTCCGATGACCAGATAAAGAATAAACATAATTCTCTCCATGTATTCTCTAGGAGGAGCTGTAGATTAGTAGGACTCCAGTTTAACTGTCGTAAAGAAAGGTGTTATTATGTCCCGATCACAGTGGAGAGAAAACTGTCGAGACAAAGCGCCTTCTAAATGGAAGATTCAAGGCTAATGAACTATAAAACTCAATGCAATCAAGGCGGAAATTGTTACATTGGAAACGGGGTTTGTTTGAAGGTCTCCACCTAAAGACCTTTCCCTAGAATTTGGACATTTTGCCTGCTAGTTATCGAATGGAATGATTGTCATTTTGTCGATGATAAATTACTCTGCCCCGAGCCGAATACTACCAGCGGAGGGTTACATTCCAGCGCATCGAACAGTGTGAAAAGGTTTTAGGTCGATTGAAGAGCGATTGCCTCAAAGAGCTAACATATTTGTCTGTCAGTAATCACAGAGAAGCTTTGACGCCCACAGATACACTAGTCACTTTTGATTACTTCTGGATAACTCCCATTTGACAGTTATTGTACTTGTAGGGCACACAGATCAGACGTAATAGCTTGTCATAGTGGGACTCGGCCTTTCTCTCTGTCTGAGCGTTATGGAAGACAAAAAACAAGCGGTAACAAATTCTACCGAAATGTGTGTAACCTCCAGCAGAAAAATCCTTGGTAAATCTTAGTATTTAATCGCTCCAATGGGGGGAATAGAATTTGAAGTAGTAAAGCTGGCAGAAAGCCAGGCCGCTTTGGCAACGGGAATTTAAAGTCCTTTCCACCCGCGGTGTCTGTCGAGTGAGAATCTGTAATTTCAGTTTTATGCTCACATTCGCTTCATGCCTGTCCAGGGCTAATCATTACCACGCCGACAGCTTACACTTCAAGGAATGCATCTCTGCCATTGCGGGACCTTCTTTGGAAGACCCCAGGCGTCTAATACCACATACAACAACAACATTCAGGTTTCAACGCCGCCTTCGAACAACCGAAATAACATTAACATTACCCTCTACATAAACTACCACACCTGTGAACCAAACTGAAGGGGTAAATGTTAATACCCGCCATATTTGACGGACATAACGTTTGTCCACACTAAAACATGCATAACGGTTGTGGATATATGGAATTACTGTTGTTATTACAACAAATTGTTAATTGATTCCCTGAATGTTACATAACTTAAAACTTACCATGAAAAGTTTAGTTGAGGGGAGAGGGGATGGGAGTTGACTCTATGCCCGGATAAAATTGCGATTTTCTATTGAAATATGGAAACCAGTCCAAATATAGCGATTCACTGAAAATTAAGCCAGACTCCCCTTCTTTGAGAGACAATATAACCTGAGAGATCAAACTCGATTGGTGTGTGCTGTTCCAGAGAACGTCGTTTAGGTATCTTAACCTCAGGTCAAATGTTACGTCCAACGTCGATTAGGTATCTTAACACTCCTGGTCAAATGTCACGTCCAACGTCGTTTAGGTATCTTAACACCCCTGGTCAAATGTTACGCCCAACGTCGTTTAGGTATCTACACCCCTGGTCAAATGTTACGCCCAACGTCGTTTAGGTATCTTAACTCCCCTGGTCAAATGTTACGCCCAACGTCGTTTAGGTATCTTAACACTCCTGGTCAAATGTCACGTCCAACGTAGATTAGGTATCTTAACACCTGTGGTCAAATGTTACGTCCAACGTCATTTAGGTATCTTAACCTCAGGTCAAATGTCACGCCCAACGTCGTTTAGGTATCTTAACACCTGTGGCCAAATGTTACTTCCAACGTCGTTTAGGTATCTTAACCTCAGGTCAAATGTTACATCCAACGTCATTAAGGTATCTTGATACCTCGGTCAAATGTTACGCCCAACGTCGTTTAGGTATCTTAACACCTGTGGTCAAATGCTACGTCCAACGTAGTTAAGGTATCTTAACCTCAGGTCAAATGTTACGTCCAACGTCGTTTAGGTATCTTAACCTCTGGTCAAATGTTACGTCCAACGTAGTTAAGGTATCTTAACCTCAGGTCAAATGTTACGTCCAACGTCGTTTAGGTATCCTAACCCCAGGTCAAATGTTACGTCCAACGCCATTTAGGTATCTTGATACCTCTGGTCAAATGTTACGTCCAACGTCATGTAGGTATCTTGATACCTCTGGTCAAATGTTACATCCAACGTCTTAACACTTGGGATGCATTTTTACATTCAACGCCATTCGTGTCTCTTACCACTTCTTATATAATGTTACAGCCGTTGTCGATGAGGTATCTTAACCTTTTGCCCTAATGTGACATCAACATTCAACGGTCAAAAGATAGCTTGATGTTGTTTTTTTTTTAATCCCGCACTTACCTTTTCATATGTGTTTTAGTATGTTGTGCAACTTATTTTTATCCAATTTTCTTGATATATGATCCAATTAACGTGGTATGAACAAAAAGCTTAAAAGGCACTGGATGTAGTATTTTTGTCATATGTACAAGTCGGGCTTAATACAGACACATAGGAAATCATTTGTGTGATGTTTAACTAACGCATAATCCTTTTTAAAGGTAGAATATTGTCCAGTTGGAGTCAGTTTGGCGTCAAAAACGAGTTTAGATAAAACGCAAATTGTATCGTTTAAATTTAGTATTTGTAACGTTTGCTTGAGGATTGTTAAGAAATTTTAACATGAATCGTATATATATATATACTTATATATAAACATAAGTTAATGATATATCTGTATATGTTTTGCTTTATAGGATTAACAAATATGGACTAAATAATTATCTTCTCGTCTGACATAAAGTTCTTAAATAGTTCAACAGTTTAAAGTGAAGTCATTGTTATACGTTTACTGTGTTTATAGGAGCTTCACCCTATCCAAATATAGCCTTGTCTGACCTATTCTACATGCTGTCCAACGGATATAGAATGGAGAAACCGAGCAATTGCTCAGATGAACTGTAAGTAACCCTCACTGCTGTACACTCCCAACTCACTCCTCACACTTAATATGCTCATCTTCAAGGGTGTTGAGTACAAAGTCATACTTTTGAAGAAATGGTTTGTATGGCCCTACTCTATCTCAAGACACGGTTTGGTTTATTTTTGCTACAAATAAATAAAGGCGTGTCAAATGAGTGTTTCTGTGATTTTTGCCAATGACAGGCTTGTGTTACATATAATTTTAATAAACAGAAAGATGTTGGCAATAGTTGATGGCGTGTATAGAGTTGTATGTGTTGTGTATGACCTCCACCTGTGCTTGATTACCACCATGTGTTAGAGGTTAGCCAAATCGGGAAGCCACATTTACCAAGCCTACTTACATCTGCCTCACCAACAAAACTGTTTACTACAAACACCCATGTGTTGAAGTTACTGTTACATCTGCTAGGCCAAAACACAACGTCTGTCACAACACAGATATAACCAGGGGCAGATTTACTCTGCAAGTCTCACTCAGCAAAGTACACGACAGAGTAACAGAACCATAGCGATGGAATTTAAATATCCATTGTCTTAAGGTGCTGAATTTGAAAAATAAACAAACATGTCAACAGTGTCAGGTCATAGGTCTTTTTGACATTTCCCCATGTTTATAATGTATTTTCTCAATATGTACACGCATTTGTTGACAACCTGGTCTTGTTCAGTATAACCCTCTTGTCTCGGATACTGTGCTATTCCTAGCTCTAACCGATATTTCTTTTGTGCAGTCATTGTACAGCTCCAGTTAATTAGCTTATACTTTAGAAATAAATTTGTGTTTAGTTTTAAAACATTAAACTATTGCTAAATACTACTTATATTTGCTGTTGGGCGAGCTTTCCTTCCCAAGGGAAGAGACACGTACAATAATCGGATGAGAAGCCAAGCAATTTGAGTTATTCACAAGTTTTACGTTTGTTGTATTTTTCCCTTGGCTAATCCATTTAGTTCCCATTGTAGGTACAGCATCATGCGTTACAGTTGGAAGGAGAATCCGAAGGAACGTCCAACTTTCAGTCAACTAAGATGCTACATTGAAGATTTACTAACCCGGGATTGTGACTATCTGGAGCTGGACAACATAGATGTTCCACTTAACAATACAGACAGTAGTTCTCAACCAATTTCAGATCCATTCAGCACTTCTGCCATGGCAGCCGAAGCGGAAGCTAGGGAACAGGGACGCCTTATTAGTGTATCAAGCGGTGAGGAGGTGACAGTGGATGTTCATGATAGATCCACAGATAAACTTTTATCCAAAGAAAACGATGATGCTTCAGACTATCGAAGCACAAAGCAGAAAAGGTCAGACCAAAGGTAGAACTGATCTATTGGGGCTGAGATGTATATTTTACTGGATAATAGAAATGAGTGCTTTACAAAACAAAATAGAATACATCCCTGGAGTGCTTTGAAAAAAAATAATGAAATGAAAGTTTTTAGAACAAAAGCAAGTGACATCTTGGATAACTGAGCAGAAGTGTTACGGTATTTCTTCAGTTAACGAAAGCAACATAAGTCAATAAGTTATAATCCAACATGCAGTCAATAACTTACAAAGACGCCGTAAGTGAATCGTCTGGAAAGAAGTCTACCCAAAAGAAGTTGTGACTTGATTTTGTGATTGTAAATACTTGTAAATTCGATTTACAGCTCATAATATTTATTGATTATTTATTTATATTTATTGAAGAATGTATTTGCATTGTTCCAATTTGTCGATAACAATGATAGTCGTTTAGTGCTGAGATAAGAAGACCGGACTGGAGAAAGTCATTAAAAGTGGTGCGTGTCAAAGATGCCATTATTGTGAAGTTTTCAAAAACTGTGAATGACATTCATTGTCCATACAAATACACTGAAAACCATATACAAACATGAATCTGGGACTTGTATGTTTCTTTATCAATCTTGTGTTAGGTATCGTTATATAATTGTACTTTATATTAAATCCTGAACCATAAGCAAGCTACTATAATAGATATGAATTTTCCTCGGGCAGGGATTTTGACTAAATTGAATCATTGCGAATTACATGGGTAGGGAACAATATATATATATTGCTGAAATGGGTATACAGACACCCGGAGACAGCATTCTCATTTGACCTTGCTCGAAATGGTAAAGTATTAAGTCACTTTAGTGTAATGAAGTCGATTAGTGTAATAAGGAAAAAGCTTCACATGAAGTGACGTATATGTAAGACTTCATCCCGTAATGTACCATGCCATAATTTAGGTTTTTTGATAAAGTTGGATTAAATATGGATAGAGGGAAAATGACTTTCAGGTCCCTTCACAAAAATATGATAAGACCTGGATAAATACGGCGTATGCATGTTCCTGTTTTAAGTAAACTATAAAGTTATATCACTGTTAGAATTGTTTATGTGTGAGCATTAGGTGTTTTGTCACAAGATTGTTTTCTATTGAAATTCTAAATAAACGTTATCGGCCAACACATTCAAAAAATTAATGTGCCAATATCTGTGTAATGTCCACTGTTAAAAATGTCGCGATTTTTACAATATTGTGGTCAATATTAGAATTCGGACCTTTCATATCTAAATCAATACAGTCGAGAAAACAGCGAGAAATAAAAATCGACCAACGCCACTCTAATATTTACACATAGACCAAATCGGAAAATCTGAGTGAGTTTTAAAATATCAAGCCCATAACCAATGTCCTGATTTATAACTCAATGGCATCTGTGAACTATAAATTTCTAGTGGCACCACCAAAATTCAAACATTGAAAGTTTCTAACTACACGCACTTTTAACTGAAAAAAAGTACAGAAAACAGTCTTCCTTTTTAAATGTGGACAATTTTCTCCATTTTCATTACCTTGTTATCTTGTTTCACATTCAGATTGATGAACATAAGAATATCGGATTCACACTTGAGAAGAAATTTGTTATTTTTTTCGATTTATATATGTATATTGTATGACTAGGTTGTAAATAATGTATAGTATTTAATCCTAATGGCAAGATTTTGTCTTCCAAACTCCAGTTTTAATTAGAATTTATTACATGTAGTTGTCCGTACATAGCAAACTATTCCGTTAAATTCCACGGTTGTTATTTCAGTTCTTTCATTCATTTTAGTTTGCTTCCGGAAGAAATTGTTCTGTTAGCCAATGGGCTCAATTACATACATATATAAGTAATATAATTGACGAATAGGTTTGACATTTTCTTTTCAATCAATTCTATAGTTTATTTTGTAAGTTGTCATGGTAAGGTGTTTTGAATGTTTGACAAGAATGCTCACTCTGGGATTCATCGTCTGTGATAGAATTTCCTATGTTACCATGGTAACTGCAGCAAAGATTGTCTGCAGTAGTAATAAAAAGCAAAATCTCTAACGAGGTTGATCCTGTGCCTCCTATAATACGCCAGTCCAATCCCGTGTATAGGGAATGCTGTAAATCTATCTGTTATAATTAAAGTTTTCTCTCTTCCGACAATTAACTATTAAACATTACCTAACTTGTCGAACTTGCTTTATATTTTCATTATTATGTGGAAGATATGGGCACTGGTGTCGCGTCTCTAGAGATATAACTCTCTTGTTTTTTTTTCACGCCGTGTTTGAACACATACCTTAGTGAAACACGTGGTGCGAGAAAACAAATATTTCTAGAAAATTTGCCGTTTTGGCGATTCCTCATTTTCTCGTATCACGTGCTCTTTTGAATTCCATAAAACCCGACGAGAGTGACCTGTTTCGACTTCCGTAGTTTTATCCTGCCAATAAAAGCACACCATACGTTTGATAAAAAAATCGAAAATTCTATTGTCGTGTACACATATTGGAAAGGTGTTAGGGTGATCACTGGTGAACTGATTTCCCTGATAGACTAGTTTAAAGTGGCATGAGCTGCCAAAATTCACACATTTTTCATAATTCCTGATCGTCACGACAATAAGAGGCTTTAAAGGCCATCGAAAAACTAAATGATTGGCGTTGAAATGAGGAAAATCCATACAGTATGTGGCCTCTACGAACCGAAAACGTGTTCGAAAAGTAACAAAATTTAAATAACCGGGACGACCATTCATTCATTCTAAGCCAAAGTTAGTTAAAAACAATACTTTATCGTATATTTTCGAGACTAGAAACACTAAAAAGCTTCTGAATTATACGTCTTGAGAAAAATAGCCAATAATTTCAACATTTTGTTGTAACGTCAAAATATCAACATTTTGGAAGCTCATGCCCCTTTAAGGACGAGTTTATTACGAGTTTTGAATTTCAGTGCAGCTGGTTTGTTTACTACTAGTTTCAGTTAGACAGGATTTGCTAACAGAGACTCCACAGCGGGCCGTTGGACGCTTACAGCCTGATCGTTCATTCCAACTAATTGCTCGTTAATTAGACATTATTCGCTGAAAATCGACCTACCACTTTCATCAAAAGTGAATTCAGACATTGTTTTTTTTTATTATGAAGAAGCATTTTGAAGAATGTAAACACCATTAGTGCCTTATACAAAGTTTTGCACCTGCCAACACGAGAAACCATGCAGAGATTCCGGAAAACGGTAAATTTAAGCGGAACGTCGCAGAAATATGAATATTTGTTGGCAGTGATTTTAATCTAATATAGACTTACTATATATGTTAAAATGTGAATAATTGAAGAGCGTATGTAATTTTAAAGCTGTATTATGGAGGTGCACATTTCTATTTTGATAATAATGTTGTCTACCTGTACAACATCATATCCCAAGCAAAGTGTATGGAAACATATGGTAATAGTTTGAGATAGTCTCTGTTTCAGTTTGCAGTTTCTCGCCTTGAGCCGACGACCAACAACCACTTGATTTTACAGTGAATACTGATAAAGACGTGTCCTGCTCCTCACTCTACATCTGTCTTTGTTTACCCTCAGTTTACATATACATATACGTTGTGTTCTGAGAATACCTGAGGCTTTAATAGACTGTCAGTAGACAGATGTTTGCAAGTGGCTGTAAGTATCTAGGCCTACCTAATTGTCTGCGGGGGAGTAGACAATCAACTCGCCTCTTCCTACACTCCTTAACTTCCTTTACTCTTTCATTCACACGTAAACGTTTCTTCATTAGTTCGACTGTCTCAAAAATGTAAAAGTGAACTTGTGGAAGCAGTTGTATATACTGGTTCAGTTTGTTTGCCAAATATACGATTTTAACCTTTCCATTTTTATATTTTAATACACGTTGTTAGGTAAACACGCCGAGTACCGAACGACACGCACCTCAAATGTTGATAACAAACTGGTTATATGGAATCTTGTTTATATATAAAATTAAAATATAAATGCTCTACATCCCAAAAAAGGTTACAATTGGATACCCAAATCCTGCTCGATTAGCCGTAGACTATTCTGAACCGTCCCAAATCCCACTCCGGTATTCACACACTACATTTCAATAAGTTCTATTTACCACGAAAATTGTAATATATGTTTTGAATATTTCCTAATCTATTTTTGATTTCAAGAGAATCTGAATTGCAGTTCATCATAACGTTTCAATTGGAAATACTTAGCATGTAAACATAACTTTAACTTCTATTTTAGTTCGTTACCACTCACTGTTCTTAAGATGAGTTTTGAGGTAAACAAAACGTTATGATGAATAGCAGTTCAGATTCTCTTGAAATAGTAAATAAATTAGAAAATATTCAAAACAAAGATTACATCCTCTTTTGGGATGTAGAGCATTGATATTTTAATTTTATATAAAAAAGTATTTCCAACGGAGAGAAAATTTCTACGAAATGCAAGATGGCATACCTACAATGTAGGAACCCTCTTAACAACATCCCCTGCCCCCCCCGCCCGCCTCCCAGCCACCTTCCACCGACTAAAACATTTTATTTAAGTAAATAACGACTTGGCTACAAATAACTGCACACATTCGCAAAGACGTGACAAGAAGATAATGTTATTGTCCATTAATTTACGTCAATATCAGACATGTATAATTTGTATATAAATATTTGGCTTAAGATACTTGAGTGAAATTGAAACGATGTGTCTGTTAAGTAAATTGAAAAACAAATGTTATTAGGCAGTGTAAATAATTTGTTCAAAAGTAAATATACTGCATCGTTATCAGAAAGCCACATGAAAGAATAAAAATGATATGATATACATTTGGAGCACTAGCTTTTTAATGATTATGGGTTCCTCGGGGAGGTCAGTCGGTGGGTGATTGGCCCTCAATCTGACACAGACGCGTGTTCAAATCCAACTCAGATACAATATAATTGACAAATTTCTGAGTTACGGCGGTTCAATCCTGAAGGTTTAATCCAAATAGGGGATACAATTCAGCCGAATAAAAGAGGTTCAACACTAATAGAAGATAGTCCCCAAGGTTCAATCCAAACATACGATACAATTCGGTAAATCTAATCAAATTACAGGATATAGGCCTAGAAGCGGATATAGCCCTAAATGTTCAATCCGAATAAAGGATATAGCCCTAAATGTTCAATCCTAATAAAGGATATAGCCCTAAATGTTCAATCCTAATAAAGGATATAGCCCTAAATGTTCAATCCTAATAAAGGATATAGCCCTAAATGTTCAATCCTAATAAAGGATATAGCCCTAAAGGTTTAATCCTAATAAAGGATATAGCCCTAAATGTTCAATCCGAATAAAGGATATAGCCATAAAGGTTCAATCCTAATAAAGGATATAGCCCTAAATGATCAATCCGAATAAAGGATATAGCCATAAAGGTTTAATCCTAATAAAGGATATAGCCCTAAATGTTCAATCCGAATAAAGGATATAGCCATAAAGGTTCAATCCTAATAAAGGATATAGCCCTAAATGTTCAATCCGAATAAAGGATATAGCCCTAAAGGTTTAATCCTAATAAAGGATATAGCCCTAAATGTTCAATCCGAATAAAGGATATAGCCCTAAAGGTTTAATCCTAATAAAGGATATAGCCCTAAAGGTTTAATCCGAATAGAGGATATAGCCCTAAAAGTTCAATCCGAATAGAGGATATAGCCCAAATGGTTCAATCCGAATAGAGGATATAGCCCTAAAGGTTCAATCTGAATAGAGAATATAGCCCAAATGGTTTAATCTGAATATAGGATATAGCCCTAGTGGTTCAATCCGAATAGAGGATATTACCCTAATGGTTCAATCCGAATAGAGGCTATAGCCCTAAAGATTCAATCCGAATAGAGGCTATAGCCCAAATGGTTCAAACCGAATAGAGGATATTACCCTAAAGGTTCAATCCGAATAGAGGATATAGCCCAAATGGTTCAATCTGAATAGATGCTATAGCCCTACAGGTTCAATCTCAATAGAGAATATAGCCCAAATGGTTTAATCTGAATATAGGATATAGCCCTAGTGGTTCAATCCGAATAGAGGATATTACCCTAAAGGTTCAATCCGAATAGAGGGTATAGCCCAAATGGTTCAATCCGAATAGAGGATATAGCCCTAAAGGTTCAATCTCAATAGAGGATATAGCCCAAAAGGTTTAATCCGAATAGAGGATATAGCCCTCATGGTTCAATCCGAATAGAGGATATAGCCCTAAAGGTTCAATCTGATTTTGGCCACGATGGATCGAGTCCCCATTGCGACACAGGCGCGGGTTCAAATCCTACTCTGAATTTTCACTCGGTTTCTTCCTCACTACACCGACATAAAAGTGAAAAAATCGTGAAGGATAGAAAATATCAATCAATCAGAATGTACGATACAGTCTGAACGCTCTATTCGAATAGAGGATATTTTCTGAAGGTTAGACGAATAAACCATACAACCGTGAAGAATTAAATCCAACTAAACGATGCACCCATGACGGTTGATTGTCAACTGATGATGCAGCCATGACGGTTGATTCTCAATAGGCGATGCAATCATGAAGGTTGATTCTCAATAGATGATGCACTCATGAAGGTTGATTCTCAATAGGCGATGTAATCATGAAGGTTGATTATCAATAGAAGATGCAGTCATGAAGGTTGATTATCGATAGACGATGCAATCATGACGGTTGATTCTAAATAGGCGATGCAATCATGAAGGTTGATTATCAATAGGGGATACAGTCATGAAGGTTGGTTATCAATAGATAAAGCTATCATGAAGGTTTAGTATCAAAATACGATATACTTCTGAAGGTACATTCCAAATTGACGATACAGTCCATGGGTCTGTAGTGTAATGACACAGTTTATCGCTTTTCTTTGGTACATCGTGTCATTAAAGGCACACTTGCCGCCGTAGCCTGTTTAAATTTGCTAAGAAAACTAATTTACATGAGCTTACTACGACTAATACCACTAAACTTAAACATATGACACATAAAACATGTCTAGTTAGCTTTAGACTGTAAAAATGGGGTGAAAAACAAACGAAGAATCGAAGCCTGATTACAACAACAACGATCAGTGTTCGGTCAACTTTCGTGCTGAATTACCCTCCTTTCAGGCCTTTGTATCTGTGGTTTACACTCAAACAATTATCAGCAGGCTTTTCCAGTCGCTGTTAACCGATCGTCAGTCTGTATTTCTCAGATATATAGGCCTACGTAAAATTACACTGTGCCGTTAGTTCACTCACTCGACTGAAACATAAAATCGCCAATAGGGGGCAGATCGGTTTGTTTACGTTCCGGGTACGTAACAATTCAAATTTTCAAATTCAAATTAAAAATACAAAGTGACGTCCAAACTTTTAAATTTTGGTAAAAATAGAAAGTTCCTAACTTATATTGTCTGGGAAAAATACAGAATATGGTCTTTCTTTTTTAATGTAAACAATATTCCTGGTTTTCGCGGCAAGTGTGCCTTTAAGCTAATTTTCTTTCGAATAACCAGTCTAAAGAGCCGATACAGTCCTGAAGGTTCCTTTACGAATAGACGAAACGGTCAAGAAGGTTCAATCCAAATAGAGGACACAGTCCTGAAGCTTCAATCATAATAGACAATACAGTCCCCAAGGTTCAATCCGTATATCACAATACAGTCCCCAAGGTTCAATCCGTATATCACAATACAGTCCTCAAGGTTCTATCATAATATACAATACAGTCCTCAAGGTTCTATCATAATAGACAATACAGTCCTCAAGGTTCTATCATAATAGACAATACAGTCCTCAAGGTTCTATCAAAATAGACAATACAATTCTCAAGGTTCTATGCTAATAGACAATAGTCCTCAAGGTTAAATCCTAATATACAATACAATCCACAAGGTTCAAACCTAATAGACAATACAATCGTCAAGGTTCAATCCGTAATCCCAATACAGTCCTTAAGCTTCAATCTAATTAGACAATACCGTCTCCAAAGTCCTACCCTAATAGACAACACAGTCCCCAATGTTCTGTCCTAATAGACAATACAGTCCTCAAGGTTCTATCCTAATAGACAACACAGTCCCCCAGGTTCAATCATAATAGACAACACAGTCCCCCAGGTTCTATCCTAATAGACAACACAGTCCCCCAGGTTCAATCCCAATAGACAACACAGTCCCCCAGGTTCTATCCTAATAGACAACACAGTCCCCCAGGTTCAATCCTAATAGACAACACAGTCCCCCAGGTTCAATCCTAATAGACAACACAGTCCCCCAGGTTCTATCCTAATAGACAACACAGTCCCCCAGGTTCAATCCCAATAGACAATGCAGTCCTCCAGGTTCTATCATAATATACAATACAGTCATTAAGGTTGAATTCTAATAGACAATACAGTCCCCAATGTTCTATCCTAATAGACAATACAGTCCCCAATGTTCTATCCTAATAGACAATACAATCCTCAATGTTCTATCCTTATTGACAATACAATCCTCAAGGTTCTATCCTTATAGACAATACAATCCTCAAGGTTCTATCCTTATAGACAATACAATCCTCAAGGTTCTATCCTGATAGACAATACAATCCTCAATGTTCTATCCTAATAGACAATACAATCCTCAATGTTCTATCCTTATAGACAATACAATCCTCAAGGTTCTATCCTGATAGACAATACAGTCCTCAAGGTTCTATCCTAATACATAATACAGTCCTCAAGGTTCTATCCTAATAGACAATACAATCCCCAATGTTCTATCCTAATAGACAATACAGTCCTCAAGGTTCTATCCTAATAGACAATACATTTCTCAATGTTTAATCTGTATTTCCCAATACAGACTTTATCGTTCAATCCGAAATCTGTTCGAAATGTATGTGTCGATTTCGGGGAATTTTCTGTAAACTATTTCCTAGCTATATGTAAAGGTTTTCCATTAAATGCAATTTGAGTATCAGATCGACCAGTCATATATTGCTCTTTCTTGTTATCTTATCATCTTGTGTTTGGTAAATCCTGTGTTTGGTCTATAATCAAGGTTATCTCTATCATGTTTTGTTTGGTAAATCCTGTGTTTGGTCTATAATCAAGGTTATCTCTATCATGTTTTGTTTGGTAAATCCTGTGTTTGGTCTATAATCAAGGTTATCTCTATCATGTTTTGTTTGGTAAATCCTGTGTTTGGTCTATAATCAAGGTTATCTCTATCATCTTGTGTTTGGTAAATCCTGTGTTTGGTCTATAATCAAGGTTATCTCTATCATGTTTTGTTTGGTAAATCCTGTGTTTGGTCTATAATCAAGGTTATCTCTATCATGTTTTGTTTGGTAAATCCTGTGTTTGGTCTATAATCAAGGTTATCTCTATCATGTTTTGTTTGGTAAATCCTGTGTTTGGTCTATAACAAGGTCCACAAATATGTTGAACTGTGTACAGCTATTGTTCAGTCTTCGCGTGGCATTCTTATTTTGTTGTGACAGTTGGTTGGATTTGTGTATAGGTAAGTTTACAAATGACTTTTGTTAAAGGCCATCTGACATAGTTTAAAGAAAGGTTTATTTGTTGAAATATAGGGTTTAGATGATCCGTGTGTAAATATAAATGTTCTACTTTACCTAAAACTTTCAACCTTTTCAAAAGTTTGTCTGAATCATAAAAATGTAATAAAAAATCACCATATGTATCTTCAGTAGCGCTGTCTCTAATCTATTGTAACGCCATCATCGGTGTAAACATACAATAGTTCTGCCTGTACCCGTTGTTTTGCAATGACTTTTACATAAGTTTTAAATTTGATGCAGACGAAAAATTATATGTGTGAAGTTTTTGTGTAGAAACATTTCACGGAATTGAAGAAGGTGTGTACGCTTATTCTCTGGCGATGCACAACAGATACGTACGGGCATCGTCACGGAACCTGATTCAGAAACAGGTGGACACGATTTCGTTCACCACACGTGCGTTTGAAAATTTTTAGGTCGAAGAAAATCATAGTTTTATCAAATTAAAATTCATTCTTCTTTAACAAAAAAGTATTTTGACAAAACGAAGCGACTGATGCATAACACTTGTTACCGATCTCATCAGCTGTTACAAGCCGTCAGTCATGTCACGGAATAGAGCGAGAAAAGACAGTTTTCCGATTTTCAGATTTCAACATTTTGTGCACTTAATTTGTTTTAAAGTACAATATAACATTCAAATATGATACAAATGATTGGGTGTATCTCACCGTGCTTGTACCTTACGTCTGAGGCAAATTGCTGATATAATTCCACATTTTATTGTGTTGCCATACTGGGAAGGGGAAACTGTTTCCCATAATTAACCGTTTAATGGCGAGTTTAATTCGATTTTTTAATTCATTGGCAGTTGGTTTGTATACTTCTAGTTTTAGCTTGACACGATTTTCTCTTTTTTTTTGCGTTTTTTGTCCTGATTCTATACTGTACAAATAGGTTGGCACTTCACAATTAATCACATGGATAAATATTAGTTAGGCATTCACAAATCACTACAGAAAGGTTCACCCACGTAGGACCTATTTATACGATAATGGCACATTTCACCTTTTATCCAAAGCCAAATCCCTCTCGTTTTTTCAAATTAAAAATGTATTAGAAATATTATGAAGAATGTAAACAATAGATACATATATATGTATATCTTGGAATCTGACGTTAATTCTAAAAACTCGTGTGTGGATCTAAGTTCTAAGCAAAAAGTCAATCAAAAATTAATGGCATAAAAATTGTCATGAAACGATAGTCCATGATTCAGGTTTCCAACCATATATGGACATTGGTTGTTACCGGCCTGTTTCCTCGTTATATATGGTGACAAGAAGATTGGACTACTGCATCTATTCCTTCACAATCGTCCGACTCTAGTTAACACTTCGCTAAAGCTATCATATTTTATTTCAATAAATTTGTAACCTGTGTCCAAGAGAAGCAGACCTAGGTTTTATCTGCTCTATGTTTCATTTCCAAGCTTTATTGAGGGTGCACTGATGGTTATATCTTTTCAGTATAGCGAAATTTCCGTTTTTTGGAGTGAAATTGCGTGTGTGTGTTCAATTCAATAAATCTATCGCCATCTAAGCATAGATGACACATACTTAATTCTAACAGGTACGACTCCAAGCAGTCTATATCTTGGTCTAAATAGTTGGTCGCTATGGCGTTCTAGAATGCTAAAGATACCTGCAGATACATGGTAGTGAACGAGATCGGATAACTATCAGATTCCTCGGTTAATTTGGCGATTCTATTTTAATCGATGTTTATTTGCCGATTCTCAACACTGTCTTGATATCATAGCAGAAATACTAGAGCACACAATTAAGCGCAAAGCTGTTATATTTTCCTCAAGTGCATACCAAAGGCACAATATTGTAGCCAATGCATGTTTCTGTCTCTTTCTGCCAAAACTCCACCAAATTTAAAGACCGGGCAAGTTATCTGTCCTTTTCCAGACGGTTTTATACAACTGGGAAGTACATGTAAAACAACGAAATAGTCATTGTATATAAGCATTATTTAGCCATCATATTTCGACATTCCACCTGTATTTATCCAATAGAATGAGGAGATCATTATAGTACATTAATGTTATTACTTTTAATGATCCAAAGATGGAGTAATGTGCTTTAAATAGGCAAAATGACATCAAGGAATCGTTACTTCGGTAGAGCATATGGTGTTATTATATACGCTAAAACCGAACCCAATATTAATATTGAGATCCGGTTGTTTTATTTTAGAAAAAGATCTCTGCAAACTACGAGACGTATGCAGAAGAGTTTGTTTGGACTTGTTGATGTTGTATATTGACTGTGTTCACTTTCTGGGTGGTGAAATGTCTTCACTCAGTCTCTTAATGTTTGATGCTTGTCTGGTATCCCAAGATTGCACTAAGTCTGTTATTGTCTCCCCAACAAGCGAGGGAAATATTTACCCTACTCAAACTCTCTCTACATTCAGTCAGTGCAGAGAAGAATTCCTTGGAATCAACTCTTTCTAAGTCTGCCACAAAATCAACTACCTTGTCCTTCCTGACATCTGCGATACATAAATAAGTCCGATGACCTTTCCTTTTGAGAGACTGTTGATGTGGAAATATGGATCCTTGTAATCTCCAAATTAAAGCTAGGGGAATACACAAATATAGTATAAATGATGGCTTCGAATAAGTGCAAATATTAGACATTTTCGTGGAAGTCCATGGCTTACTAAGTAATGTAGCTTGATCAAGGTGGCCTTGTTGGAGGTCGACTTTGACATGATGAATGGTGGTGTGTGCTGCACACCAACATGCTAAGATGTTTCCTCTTACATCTTAACTACTATAACAGGCGACAGATGCAAGCTGAAGACCCTGTGTAAGTGACATCCCTAGAAGTTTACATCTGTTAAGAAAGTTATTCTATCTGGTCTATAATAGTTCCAGTTAGGTTTGTAACATTGCTATGTTGTAGTTATGTCAGCTCATTACTTAACTCACATTCCTGTATAATACTACTAACTGGTGAACAATCGCTCGAAGGACTCCATGATGTAAATCAAGACATATATTCCTTATGTACAGTCACCTTTTGCAGGGAAAAGTCGTAATCTTATAAAAAGTAAGTTATGTTCCCAACCATTCTGTTATTCAAAACGTCATGAGATATTCAAACTACAGGGCTTGTATTAACTCATCAGTCGTCTTAATCTTGGTAAGTCCTATTTTGGAAGAGGAAAAACGCATATAGAAATTCTTGGGATAATAAAGTCTTCAGAAAACAAAAAAAAAATCCTAAAGAACACACCAACACTAGGAATGAACATCACTCAGATCTTCTATAAGTTTAATATTCCTTAATAATATGGAAAATGTAAAAGACTAGGATAGATTTTACAAAGAAAGACAAAGTGATGTCCATCTTTTAAGTTTCAATATTTTGTTTGTATTTCTGCTGTCATTAATAAACCGATTGCCTATATGCCATATTTCTAAGTATGCAAAACTTTTCAATTTATATATTTAAAAAGAATGCTTTTACTTTACAAATGAACAGTGAAGTTTTTATCACTGTTAAGTAATAAATATAGGCATATGAGATCATGGCTGTATCAACCTTTATCTTTTAACCATAAAACCTTGTCTTTCACATATCACATATGTCTCCAGTCGTATATTCACGTGTCTCATTCACAAGGACAGAATACATTTAAAACCAGTAAGAACATTATTATCTATTTCTTGCATTACTTTTTTTTTGCAAACTATTTCATTTAGTAAAACGTCCAAAAATAACCACATGGTCTGAGTGGGATTCGAATCCGTGCCACGGTGAGAAAAGATTTGCAAGCATAACCTGCCTCTCCACAAAATCTAAGACATTTTTCTTAAAACTAAATCGAGTCTGAACTATCTGAGTTGGGCTAGACAGAGATTTATCAACAGTGTTTTATATTTATCTTAATGTCTCATACGGCCCTACAATGGATAGGCTTACAAGAGGTGACCAAGGAGTTCGGTGTTAGCCAGAAATATTGTGTTGCCTTTTTTTACAACATAATACTTACGCAATATCGGGGAGCTAGATATTAATCGACACAGTAACACTGAAAACTGCACGTTCACACTGAAACGACGTTCACTATACATGCAGTTACAAATACACGCATATACATAACATCAACTTAATGAAATATCATGGATTGTGGTTTATTATAACAACTTATGATTGGTTATAAACGTCTTAATGATATGCCCCTTTTTAAGACAATAAGAAACTTGTCTCCGTGGTTATTTTAGACAAGAAGATTTGCCGTGTGTTATAGTGTTAAAAACCATATACATAACATCAATGACTGGCATTGGTCATCAGTCTATTGGCTGTCACAGAGTCGGATTTCGGTGCTCTGGTCTCCCCAAATCAAATAACGTCCCAGCTTTTATAGAACACAAATGAATAAGCATAGACTTGCAGAACAAGTCATGCTACTGCTTACATGTGCAAACAAGTGCAGACCTGCAGATCAAATCTGCCATCTTGTCTCTTCTAAGTGACAGTGTACCATGTTACCTGGGATTGGATAATCCATATCCAGTGATATGGCTGACATCTAGTGAGACAGGCTTAAATCCTAACATATACATTAAAATATAAAATGGCACAAACGTTAAAACACAACAGAAATAACTAGGCCCTTTAAAGGAGAAGGAAAGGGGTAACGAAGTACAATACTGGCACGGTCAATTTTCCTTTCCAACGGTACAAAGACCATATCTCTCAATGATTCTTCCTCGCCTAACTGTGCTGTAAGAAAGTTGCAAGGCGTTATCAGAGAACGACTTACTGCATCGCAGCCATCTTCACGGCAAGGTTAATCAGTTAGTATCTTTTAGAAAGAGATTTAATAGTTTTCTCAGGAACCCAGGTCCCAGAGTATGGCACATATCGCCAGCACTAAATGCCGGCTGCCTTTTTTTATTAGTGTTAATTAATCAACAGAATATAAATACAATATCAGCGATGCCAGTACTATAGCTTAATTATAAGGTCTTCAATGTTAACGGTGAGAAATGGATCGAAATCCAGAAAATCGGATTCGAATTTGGAAAAAACTCCCCGATAGTAAAAAAAACGTTCTTTTATACTGTTTGTACAATGAAATTTAATGAACCGTATAATAGTTATGGACTTGTTCTGCGATATTTCTACAGTTGAGTATTGAGAATCGAGCACAACTACACATAAAAATAATAAAAGTACGGTTTACTTTTGGATAATTCCCTTTATATCCAAATAAGAGTAAAGTATCAAATGGATATTTATTTAATTCGCCAACTGGCCGAAACAATACTTCTAACTTTTCTCCAATATACAATAAAAAATTGGTCAACGTTGAACATTTTAGTAGCAAGTGTAGAAAATCATCTGTGTCAGTATTACACAGATCATAAATGGGAGAATTAACCTTTTTCATTTCATACAATTTAACCCCTGTGGGAAATAGCTCTATGTACAATACAGTCATTTAAATCCCTCCATTCACTTGATTTCATGAGTAAAAACTAATTTCCAGTAGCTAGTTAAGTCCACTTTTGGATTGAACTTTTTTCCATTTGGGAATACAGGAGCTTGTTTTGTTAAAATTTCTTAACAACATGAGATAAAAGTCTTTGGTGCGGAGAGAATTCACAACTTGTTTTTTTCGTTAATGCTTATTGATCCACAAAATGCATCTTACAATCAAGATCTGTAATCACGACCTGACGTTAAAAAAATAATAATCACAAGAGAGACGGGACTCGTGATCATAAGTAATGGACAGTTATCTTAAAGTATATAGCAAAGTCATCAAAATTTGAAGCAAACTACCCCCTTGACTATATTCATATAGTGGCTAAGTACTCCGCCTCATAAAACGTTACAGTCACTCGTGGGAGACATTCATGACTGGGTACTCTGCCTCATAATCAAGGACCTTCACCTGTCATCGTGTCGAAAATCCCAAGGGACAAAAGTTATAGAAAAACTAACTGTTAAACAATACTCACCAAAAGTTTGATGTTTTATAAATGAGAAGCAGGTAAACTAGTTTTTTTAAATATTAATGATCTGAACTAATTACTTGCTAAAATTACAGCCACGCCATATATGCATTTCAATTTCATACTCTGATATTATAAACCTTATGCTGTGATATAGGTTTCAGTTGGTGCAATTGTGTTTCAGCATCTTTTAACATACCGACGACACAGGCAGTGAAAACTATACTGTCTATATATATAACTTGATATTCCCAGCTGTTTATTTATTCTCTCCTGATAAGTTGTAACAAAATACGACTGTTTTGACAAAGGAACTTTGTGTTCAAAAACTATATAGCTTATTTTGAGAATAAAAGCCAACAACATTGCAAACTGGGATATTTTGTCTTATCAGAGTGGATTCCACTGATGCTTCTGGCATTGTGCCAGATAACAAGAAAACCAGAGAGATGCTGGGGGTTACTTGATGGATTAAGGCTCTTGTTGCAGCACTGTAACAAGGATGTCCATTGTTATAAACAATCTCAACCAATTAAATATATTCCTTAAGCAGCACTCAGAACACATGTTAAAAGTAGGCATACGTTACAAAGATATAAGCACCTTAATTTGCGCTGTAGACTTGATAAACATTAAAACAACAAATCTACTTAATCGCAATTATAATTAACACTTTCACACTCTTTTCGTAAATCTGATCTAATACTCAAATTGCACGTCACGCGGTGATCATGTACATGACCATTCAAATTGCGTTTTTCGGTAGTGGAAGCAGAAATCCTTCAAATGCTGTCCATAAACCCAGGTGCTAAGGCGTTCCTTTGGCTTGGAATACAGATCAACCTCCTTGTCGGTCCTTTGGCTTGGAATACAGATCAACCTCCTTGTCGGTCCTTTGGCTTGGAATACAGATCAACCTCCTTGTCGGTCCTTTGGTTTGGAATACAGATCAACCTCCTTATCGGTCCTTTGACTTGGAATACAGATCAACCTCCTTGTCGGTCCTTTGGCTTGGAATACAAATCAACCTCCTTGTCAGTCCTTTGGCTTAAAACACAGATCAACCTCCTTGTCGGTCCTTTGGCTTGGAATACAGATCAACCTCCTTGTCGGTCCTTTGGCTTGGAATACAGATCAACCTCCTTGTCGGTCCTTTGGCTTGGAATACAAATCAACCTCCTTGTCAGTCCTTTGGCTTGAAACACAGATCAACCTCCTTGTCAGTCCTTTGGCTTGAAACACAGATCAACCTCCTTGTCGGTCCTTTGGCTTGGAATACAGATCAACCTCCTTGTCAGTCCTTTGGTTTGGAATACAGATCAACCTCCATGTCGGTCCTTTGGTTTGGAATACAGATCAACCTCCTTGTCGGTCCTTTGGCTTGGAATACAGATCAACCTCCTTGTCGGTCCTTTGGCTTGGAATACAGATCAACCTCCTTGTCGGTCCTTTGGCTTGGAATACAGATCAACCTCCTTGTCAGTCCTTTGGTTTGGAATACAGATCAACCTCCTTGTCAGTCCTTTGGCTTGGAATACAAATCAACCTCCTTGTCAGTCCTTTGGCTTGAAACACAGATCAACCTCCTTGTCGGTCCTTTGGCTTGGAATACAGATCAACCTCCTTGTCGGTCCTTTGGCTTGGAATACAGATCAACCTCCTTGTCGGTCCTTTGGTTTGGAATACAGATCAACCTCCTTGTCGGTCCTTTGGTTTGGAATACAGATCAACCTCCTTGTCGGTCCTTTGGCTTGGAACACAGATCAACCTCCTTGTCGGTCCTTTGGTTTGGAACACAGATCAACCTCCTTGTCGGTCCTTTGGCTTGGAACACAGATCAACCTCCTTGTCAGTCCTTTGGCTTGGAATACAGATCAACCTCCTTGTCGGTCGTTGGTTTGGAATACAGATCAACCTCCTTGTCGGTCTTTGGCTTGGAATACAGATCAACCTCCTTATCGGTCCTTTGACTTGGAACACAGATCAACCTCCTTGTCGGTCCTTTGGTTTAGAACACAGATCAATCTCCTTGTCAGTCCTTTGGCTTGGAATACAATTCAACCTCCTTGTCAGTCCTTTGGCTTGGAATACAGATCAACCTCCTTGTCGGTCATTTGGCTTGGAACACAGATCAACCTCCTTGTCGGTCCTTTGGTTTAGAACACAGATCAACCTCCTTGTCAGTCCTTTGGCTTGGAATACAGATCAACCTCCTTGTCGGTCCTTTGGCTTGGAATACAGATCAACCTCCTTGTCGGTCCTTTGGCTTGGAATACAGATCAACCTCCTTGTCGGTCCTTTGGTTTGGAATACAGATCAACCTCCTTATCGGTCCTTTGACTTGGAATACAGATCAACCTCCTTGTCGGTCCTTTGGCTTGGAATACAAATCAACCTCCTTGTCAGTCCTTTGGCTTGAAACACAGATCAACCTCCTTGTCGGTCCTTTGGCTTGGAATACAGATCAACCTCCTTGTCGGTCCTTTGGCTTGGAATACAGATCAACCTCCTTGTCGGTCCTTTGGCTTGGAATACAAAGCAACCTCCTTGTCAGTCCTTTGGCTTGAAACACAGATCAACCTCCTTGTCAGTCCTTTGGCTTGAAACACAGATCAACCTCCTTGTCGGTCCTTTGGCTTGGAATACAGATCAACCTCCTTGTCAGTCCTTTGGTTTGGAATACAGATCAACCTCCATGTCGGTCCTTTGGTTTGGAATACAGATCAACCTCCTTGTCGGTCATTTGGCTTGAAACACAGATCAACCTCCTTGTCGGTCCTTTGGCTTGGAATACAGATCAACCTCCTTGTCGGTCCTTTGGCTTGGAATACAGATCAACCTCCTTGTCGGTCCTTTGGCTTGGAATACAAAGCAACCTCCTTGTCAGTCCTTTGGCTTGAAACACAGATCAACCTCCTTGTCAGTCCTTTGGCTTGAAACACAGATCAACCTCCTTGTCGGTCCTTTGGCTTGGAATACAGATCAACCTCCTTGTCAGTCCTTTGGTTTGGAATACAGATCAACCTCCTTGTCGGTCCTTTGGCTTGGAATACAGATCAACCTCCTTGTCGGTCCTTTGGCTTGGAATACAGATCAACCTCCTTGTCAGTCCGTTGGTTTGGAATACAGATCAACCTCCTTGTCAGTCCTTTGGCTTGGAATACAAATCAACCTCCTTGTCAGTCCTTTGGCTTGAAACACAGATCAACCTCCTTGTCGGTCCTTTGGCTTGGAATACAGATCAACCTCCTTGTCGGTCCTTTGGCTTGGAATACAGATCAACCTCCTTGTCGGTCCTTTGGTTTGGAATACAGATCAACCTCCTTGTCAGTCCTTTGGCTTGGAATACAGATCAACCTCCTTGTCGGTCCTTTGGTTTGGAATACAGATCAACCTCCTTGTCGGTCCTTTGGTTTGGAATACAGATCAACCTCCTTGTCGGTCCTTTGGCTTGGAACACAGATCAACCTCCTTGTCGGTCCTTTGGTTTGGAACACAGATCAACCTCCTTGTCGGTCCTTTGGCTTGGAACACAGATCAACCTCCTTGTCAGTCCTTTGGCTTGGAATACAGATCAACCTCCTTGTCGGTCGTTGGTTTGGAATACAGATCAACCTCCTTGTCGGTCTTTGGCTTGGAATACAGATCAACCTCCTTATCGGTCCTTTGACTTGGAACACAGATCAACCTCCTTGTCGGTCCTTTGGTTTAGAACACAGATCAATCTCCTTGTCAGTCCTTTGGCTTGGAATACAAATCAACCTCCTTGTCAGTTCTTTGGCTTGGAATACAGATCAACCTCCTTGTCGGTCCTTTGGTTTGGAATACAGATCAACCTCCTTATCGGTCCTTTGACTTGGAATACAGATCAACCTCCTTGTCGGTCCTTTGGCTTGGAATACAAATCAACCTCCTTGTCAGTCCTTTGGCTTGAAACACAGATCAACCTCCTTGTCGGTCCTTTGGCTTGGATTACAGATCAACCTCCTTGTCGGTCCTTTGGCTTGGAATACAGATCAACCTCCTTGTCGGTCCTTTGGCTTGGAATACAAAGCAACCTCCTTGTCAGTCCTTTGGCTTGAAACACAGATCAACCTCCTTGTCAGTCCTTTGGCTTGAAACACAGATCAACCTCCTTGTCGGTCCTTTGGCTTGGAATACAGATCAACCTCCTAGTCAGTCCTTTGGTTTGGAATACAGATCAACCTCCATGTCGGTCCTTTGGTTTGGAATACAGATCAACCTCCTTGTCGGTCCTTTGGCTTGAAACACAGATCAACCTCCTTGTCGGTCCTTTGGCTTGGAATACAGATCAACCTCCTTGTCGGTTCTTTGGCTTGGAATACAGATCAACCTCCTTGTCGGTCCTTTGGCTTGGAATACAAAGCAACCTCCTTGTCAGTCCTTTGGCTTGAAACACAGATCAACCTCCTTGTCAGTCCTTTGGCTTGAAACACAGATCAACCTCCTTGTCGGTCCTTTGGCTTGGAATACAGATCAACCTCCTTGTCAGTCCTTTGGTTTGGAATACAGATCAACCTCCTTGTCGGTCCTTTGGCTTGGAATACAGATCAACCTCCTTGTCGGTCCTTTGGCTTGGAATACAGATCAACCTCCTTGTCAGTCCGTTGGTTTGGAATACAGATCAACCTCCTTGTCAGTCCTTTGGCTTGGAATACAAATCAACCTCCTTGTCAGTCCTTTGGCTTGAAACACAGATCAACCTCCTTGTCGGTCCTTTGGCTTGGAATACAGATCAACCTCCTTGTCGGTCCTTTGGCTTGGAATACAGATCAACCTCCTTGTCGGTCCTTTGGTTTGGAATACAGATCAACCTCCTTGTCGGTCCTTTGGTTTGGAATACAGATCAACCTCCTTGTCGGTCCTTTGGCTTGGAACACAGATCAACCTCCTTGTCGGTCCTTTGGTTTGGAACACAGATCAACCTCCTTGTCGGTCCTTTGGCTTGGAACACAGATCAACCTCCTTGTCAGTCCTTTGGCTTGGAATACAGATCAACCTCCTTGTCGGTCGTTGGTTTGGAATACAGATCAACCTCCTTGCCGGTCTTTGGCTTGGAATACAGATCAACCTCCTTATCGGTCCTTTGACTTGGAACACAGATCAACCTCCTTGTCGGTCCTTTGGTTTAGAACACAGATCAATCTCCTTGTCAGTCCTTTGGCTTGGAATACAAATCAACCTCCTTGTCAGTCCTTTGGCTTGGAATACAGATCAACCTCCTTGTCGGTCCTTTGGTTTAGAACACAGATCAATCTCCTTGTCAGTCCTTTGGCTTGGAATACAAATCAACCTCCTTGTCAGTCCTTTGAATACAGATCAACCTCCTTGTCGGTCCTTTGGTTTAGAACACAGATCAACCTCCTTGTCAGTCCTTTGGCTTGGAATACAGATCAACCTCCTTGTCGTTCCTTTGACTTGGAACACAGATCAACCTCCTTGTCGGTCCTTTGGTTTAGAACACAGATCAACCTCCTTGTCGGTCCTTTGGTTTAGAACACAGATCAACCTCCTTGTCAGTCCTTTGGCTTGGAATACAGATCAACCTCCTTGTCGTTCCTTTGGCTTGGAATACAGATCAACCTCCTTGTCAGTCCTTTGGCTTGGAATACAGATCAACCTCCTTGTCGGTCCTTTGGTTTGGAATACAGATCAACCTCCTTGTCGGTCCTTTGGTTTGGAATACAGATCAACCTCCTTGTCGGTCCTTTGGCTTGGAACACAGATCAACCTCCTTGTCGGTCCTTTGGTTTGGAACACAGATCAACCTCCTTGTCGGTCCTTTGGCTTGGAACACAGATCAACCTCCTTGTCAGTCCTTTGGCTTGGAATACAGATCAACCTCCTTGTCGGTCGTTGGTTTGGAATACAGATCAACCTCCTTGTCGGTCTTTGGCTTGGAATACAGATCAACCTCCTTATCGGTCCTTTGACTTGGAACACAGATCAACCTCCTTGTCGGTCCTTTGGTTTAGAACACAGATAAATCTCCTTGTCAGTCCTTTGGCTTGGAATACAAATCAACCTCCTTGTCAGTCCTTTGGCTTGGAATACAGATCAACCTCCTTGTCAGTCCGTTGGTTTGGAATACAGATCAACCTCCTTGTCAGTCCTTTGGCTTGGAATACAAATCAACCTCCTTGTCAGTCCTTTGGCTTGAAACACAGATCAACCTCCTTGTCGGTCCTTTGGCTTGGAATACAGATCAACCTCCTTGTCGGTCCTTTGGCTTGGAATACAGATCAACCTCCTTGTCGGTCCTTTGGTTTGGAATACAGATCAACCTCCTTGTCGGTCCTTTGGTTTGGAATACAGATCAACCTCCTTGTCGGTCCTTTGGCTTGGAACACAGATCAACCTCCTTGTCGGTCCTTTGGTTTGGAACACAGATCAACCTCCTTGTCGGTCCTTTGGCTTGGAACACAGATCAACCTCCTTGTCAGTCCTTTGGCTTGGAATACAGATCAACCTCCTTGTCGGTCGTTGGTTTGGAATACAGATCAACCTCCTTGTCGGTCTTTGGCTTGGAATACAGATCAACCTCCTTATCGGTCCTTTGACTTGGAACACAGATCAACCTCCTTGTCGGTCCTTTGGTTTAGAACACAGATCAATCTCCTTGTCAGTCCTTTGGCTTGGAATACAAATCAACCTCCTTGTCAGTCCTTTGGCTTGGAATACAGATCAACCTCCTTGTCGGTCCTTTGGTTTAGAACACAGATCAATCTCCTTGTCAGTCCTTTGGCTTGGAATACAAATCAACCTCCTTGTCAGTCCTTTGGCTTGGAATACAGATCAACCTCCTTGTCGGTCCTTTGGTTTAGAACACAGATCAACCTCCTTGTCAGTCCTTTGGCTTGGAATACAGATCAACCTCCTTGTCGTTCCTTTGACTTGGAACACAGATCAACCTCCTTGTCGGTCCTTTGGTTTAGAACACAGATCAACCTCCTTGTCGGTCCTTTGGTTTAGAACACAGATCAACCTCCTTGTCAGTCCTTTGGCTTGGAATACAGATCAACCTCCTTGTCGTTCCTTTGGCTTGGAATACAGATCAACCTCCTTGTCAGTCCTTTGGCTTGGAATACAGATCAACCTCCTTGTCGGTCCTTTGGTTTGGAATACAGATCAACCTCCTTGTCGGTCCTTTGGTTTGGAATACAGATCAACCTCCTTGTCGGTCCTTTGGCTTGGAACACAGATCAACCTCCTTGTCGGTCCTTTGGTTTGGAACACAGATCAACCTCCTTGTCGGTCCTTTGGCTTGGAACACAGATCAACCTCCTTGTCAGTCCTTTGGCTTGGAATACAGATCAACCTCCTTGTCGGTCGTTGGTTTGGAATACAGATCAACCTCCTTGTCGGTCTTTGGCTTGGAATACAGATCAACCTCCTTATCGGTCCTTTGACTTGGAACACAGATCAACCTCCTTGTCGGTCCTTTGGTTTAGAACACAGATCAATCTCCTTGTCAGTCCTTTGGCTTGGAATACAAATCAACCTCCTTGTCAGTCCTTTGGCTTGGAATACAGATCAACCTCCTTGTCGGTCCTTTGGTTTAGAACACAGATCAACCTCCTTGTCAGTCCTTTGGCTTGGAATACAGATCAACCTCCTTGTCGTTCCTTTGACTTGGAACACAGATCAACCTCCTTGTCGGTCCTTTGGTTTAGAACACAGATCAACCTCCTTGTCGGTCCTTTGGTTTAGAACACAGATCAACCTCCTTGTCAGTCCTTTGGCTTGGAATACAGATCAACCTCCTTGTCGTTCCTTTGGCTTGGAATACAGATCAACCTCCTTGTCAGTCCTTTGGTTTGGAATACAGATCAACCTCCTTGTCGGTCGTTGGTTTGGAATACAGATCAACCTCCTTGTCGGTCGTTGGTTTGGAATACAGATCAACCTCCTTGTCGGTCTTTGGCTTGGAATACAGATCAACCTCCTTATCGGTCCTTTGACTTGGAACACAGATCAATCTCCTTGTCGGTCCTTTGGTTTAGAACACAGATCAACCTCCTTGTCAGTCCTTTGGCTTGGAATACAAATCAACCTCCTTGTCAGTCCTTTGGCTTGGAATACAGATCAACCTCCTTGTCGGTCATTTGGCTTGGAACACAGATCAACCTCCTTGTCGGTCCTTTGGTTTAGAACACAGATCAACCTCCTTGTCAGTCCTTTGGCTTGGAACACAGATCAACCTCCTTGTCGGTCTTTGGCTTGGAATACAGATCAACCTCCTTGTCGGTCTTTGGCTTGGAATACAGATCAACCTCCTTGTCGGTCTTTGGCTTGGAATACAGATCAACCTCCTTGTCGGTCCTTTGGATTAGAACACAGATCAACCTCCTTGTCGGTCCTTTGGCTTGGAATACAGATCAACCTTCTTGTCGGTCCTTTGATTTGGAATACAGATCAACCTCCTTGTCGGTCCTTTCGTTTGGAATACAGATCAACCTCCTTGTCAGTCCTTTGACTTGGAATACAGATCAACCTCCTTGTCGGTCATTTGGCTTGGAATACAGATCAACCTCCTTGTCGGTCCTTTGGTTTGGAATACAGATCAACCTCCATGTCGGTCCTTTGGTTTGGAATACAGATCAACCTCCTTGTCAGTCCTTTGGCTTGGAATACAGATCAACCTCCTTGTCAGTCCTTTGGCTTGGAATACAAATCAACCTCCTTGTCGGTCCTTTCGTTTGGAATACAGATCAACCTCCTTGTCAGTCCTTTGACTTGGAATACAGATCAACCTCCTTGTCGGTCATTTGGCTTGGAATACAGATCAACCTCCTTGTCGGTCCTTTGGCTTGGAATACAGATCAACCTCCTTGTCAGTCCTTTGGCTTGGAATACAGAGCAACCTCCTTGTCAGTCCTTTGGCTTGGAATACAGATCAACCTCCTTGTCGGTCCTTTGGCTTGGAATACAGATCAACCTCCATGTCGGTCCTTTGGTTTGGAATACAGATCAACCTCCATGTCGGTCCTTTGGTTTGGAATACAGATCAACCTCCTTGTCAGTCCTTTGGCTTGGAATACAGATCAACCTCCTTGTCAGTCCTTTGGCTTGGAATACAGATCAACCTTCTTGTCGGTCCTTTGGTTTGGAATACAGATCAACCTCCTTGTCGGTCCTTTGGTTTAGAACACAGATCAACCTCCTTGTCGGTCCTTTGGTTTAGAACACAGATCAACCTCCTTGTCAGTCCTTTGGCTTGGAATACAGATCAACCTCCTTGTCGTTCCTTTGGCTTGGAATACAGATCAACCTCCTTGTCAGTCCTTCGGTTTGGAATACAGATCAACCTCCTTGTCGGTCGTTGGTTTGGAATACAGATCAACCTCCTTGTCGGTCGTTGGTTTGGAATACAGATCAACCTCCTTGTCGGTCTTTGGCTTGGAATACAGATCAACCTCCTTATCGGTCCTTTGACTTGGAACACAGATCAATCTCCTTGTCGGTCCTTTGGTTTAGAACACAGATCAACCTCCTTGTCAGTCCTTTGGCTTGGAATACAAATCAACCTCCTTGTCAGTCCTTTGGCTTGGAATACAGATCAACCTCCTTGTCGGTCATTTGGCTTGGAACACAGATCAACCTCCTTGTCGGTCCTTTGGTTTAGAACACAGATCAACCTCCTTGTCAGTCCTTTGGCTTGGAACACAGATCAACCTCCTTGTCGGTCCTTTGGCTTGGAATACAGATCAACCTCCTTGTCGGTCCTTTGGCTTGGAATACAGATCAACCTCCTTGTCGGTCCTTTGGTTTGGAATACAGATCAACCTCCTTATCGGTCCTTTGACTTGGAATACAGATCAACCTCCTTGTCGGTCCTTTGGCTTGGAATACAAATCAACCTCCTTGTCAGTCCTTTGGCTTGAAACACAGATCAACCTCCTTGTCGGTCCTTTGGCTTGGAATACAGATCAACCTCCTTGTCGGTCCTTTGGCTTGGAATACAGATCAACCTCCTTGTCGGTCATTTGCCTTGGAATACAGATCAACCTCCTTGTCGGTCCTTTGGTTTGGAATACAGATCAACCTCCATGTCGGTCCTTTGGTTTGGAATACAGATCAACCTCCTTGTCAGTCCTTTGGCTTGGAATACAGATCAACCTCCTTGTCGGTCCTTTGGCTTGGAATACAAATCAACCTCCTTGTCGGTCCTTTCGTTTGGAATACAGATCAACCTCCTTGTCAGTCCTTTGACTTGGAATACAGATCAACCTCCTTGTCGGTCATTTGGCTTGGAATACAGATCAACCTCCTTGTCGGTCCTTTGGCTTGGAATACAGATCAACCTCCTTGTCAGTCCTTTGGCTTGGAATACAGATCAACCTCCTTGTCAGTCCTTTGGCTTGGAATACAGATCAACCTCCTTGTCGGTCCTTTGGCTTGGAATACAGATCAACCTCCATGTCGGTCCTTTGGTTTGGAATACAGATCAACCTCCATGTCGGTCCTTTGGTTTGGAATACAGATCAACCTCCTTGTCAGTCCTTTGGCTTGGAATACAGATCAACCTCCTTGTCAGCCCTTTGGCTTGGAATACAGATCAACCTTCTTGTCGGTCCTTTGGTTTGGAATACAGATCAACCTCCTTGTCAGTCCTTTGACTTGGAATACAGATCAACCTCCTTGTCGGTCATTTGGCTTGGAATACAGATCAACCTCCTTGTCGGTCCTTTGGTTTGGAATACAGATCAACCTCCATGTCGGTCCTTTGGTTTGGAATACAGATCAACCTCCTTGTCAGTCCTTTGGCTTGGAATACAGATCAACCTCCTTGTCGGTCCTTTGGCTTGGAATACAAATCAACCTCCTTGTCGGTCCTTTCGTTTGGAATACAGATCAACCTCCTTGTCAGTCCTTTGACTTGGAATACAGATCAACCTCCTTGTCGGTCATTTGGCTTGGAATACAGATCAACCTCCTTGTCGGTCCTTTGGCTTGGAATACAGATCAACCTCCTTGTCAGTCCTTTGGCTTGGAATACAGATCAACCTCCTTGTCAGTCCTTTGGCTTGGAATACAGATCAACCTCCTTGTCGGTCCTTTGGCTTGGAATACAGATCAACCTCCATGTCGGTCCTTTGGTTTGGAATACAGATCAACCTCCATGTCGGTCCTTTGGTTTGGAATACAGATCAACCTCCTTGTCAGTCCTTTGGCTTGGAATACAGATCAATCTCCTTGTCAGTCCTTTGGCTTGGAATACAGATCAACCTTCTTGTCGGTCCTTTGGTTTGGAATACAGATCAACCTCCTTGTCAGTCCTTTGACTTGGAATACAGATCAACCTCCTTGTCGGTCATTTGGCTTGGAATACAGATCAACCTCCTTGTCGGTCCTTTGGTTTGGAATACAGATCAACCTCCATGTCGGTCCTTTGGTTTGGAATACAGATCAACCTCCATGTCGGTCCTTTGGTTTGGAATACAGATCAACCTCCTTGTCAGTCCTTTGGCTTGGAATACAGATCAACCTCCTTGTCAGTCCTTTGGCTTGGAATACAGATTAACCTTCTTGTCGGTCCTTTGGTTTGGAATACAGATCAACCTCCTTGTCGGTCCTTTGGTTTGGAATACAGATCAACCTCCTTGTCGGTCCTTTGGTTTGGACCACCGACCAAACTCCTTAACAAACAAGAGAGTTTGTGTTTTATGTTGTTGCAGTTTACTTTCTGCTTGTTCTGCTTTGACAGTAAACTAGATAGTGGAATTTTAAAATGTTAAATGCTTAATAATTATGGTGTCACAAAATATGTCTTTTATTAGCAACTAGTACCCACATATCATTAAATATATACAACCAAGTCGAAGACAGAAAGTATGTGAGCAAACACTCGGAAGGTGGAATTTGATCGGGGAGATTCATCCAAATAGCACGGCAATGAGATTTGATTCTGGTCCAGTTTTCAACCATCTGTCATACCGCTGTGAATGTAAACCCGAGCACCTGCGATGTTCAGGATCACTCTACGTGAGAGAGAATACTCCGCATGACACTTTTGGCTGCTTATGTTTGCGGTAAACCCTACCCACGGAGTCAGAACCTAGTTAAAACGCAGCTGAGACACACGAAACAAATGCCCACTAACATGCATTCACATTCACTTGTTAAAAGTTCAAGTTTTTATGGTCACGATTTGTCTGAATTGAGAAAAAGCTGCAGATTGGCGGAATTGTTGGCAACGTATGTCAGCTGTCATTTAGAAATAGCTCGATTCCTGTGAAGAGCTATTAACTCATAGAATATCAGAAGATATTTTCGGTCCCTAAATAAATATCTTCACGGTTTATATTTCTCTATAAACGAATCTCAAACACCTCCAAGCTGTTTAGCTTGGCATGTAGCCTCGGGCTGAATGGAGAACTATTATTGCAGTTGTTTGAGTAGCTTTGGTAAAACCCAAGCGCAACTCTATCCTATAAAGCATGTGTAACCATTTCAATTTAATCTTGCTTTTTTTTTGGCATAATGTTTTTACAAAAATACTTGTAGAAATCGCCTGTCCAATTCAAATGTAATTTTTTTTTTCTTGTGGTTTTTCTTTTTTTGTATTTTTGCCTTGCTTGGGTAACAAGATCCCATCTTCCAAAACGCATCACTGGGGTTTCACTCGAACGACCTATGTGTGATGGTTGCCAGTTTCTAGCGGAAGGTCGTGGGTTTCCTCCGGGCACAGAGACCGGTTTCCTCCCACAATAAAACTGGCAACGCCGCCATATAAGTGAAATAATCTTGAGCGCGGTGTAAAAACACCAAATAACCAACCAAAACGCATCAGAAAAAGATATATAAAATAAAACAAGTAAAAATGTATAGAGGCGATGGTTAAAGCTGATGAAATATACCAGCGTTAAAAAAAACAGAAAACCACAACAATAATCTATCCGGTTGGCAAGGTTGGGCACAAATCTGGTGGGAAGATGCATCTCAATTTTATAGTTTAAAAGTTTTAGAAATGGTATGGGGATTCTTTCAGCGATTGTTATAAACAAGTACGTCTATTAAGTGGTTGTGGACGAATGATAATATGACCTTCAGTAATGATGCTAATAAGAAAGGATATGGTAGTTGTTAAATGTTTCTCCGAAAATGCAAAAAAAGAATTGTCTGTGCCTATCACGGGAACGTACATGCACCTTAAGGTAGTTTTAAGACGTAAATTAATTCTAAATCGAAACATGCATCCATGTTATTCGACTTCCCTTCACTAATGGCACACATATTAGATTCTACAGATTATCTGCTCGTCCAGTGTTGTGTATTTTAGTTTTCGAGTTTCTCATTATCTAGACTCCCTAATTTTGGTAGCTCATTGTATCTAGGGTAGACAGTTTTTGCACCTTGCTCAAAGCATCTTGTCAGATAGCAAAGCACAATTTGTCCCTGATTCAATAATGAATTCCCCCATCCACAGCCCAGTCAAACGCTTGCTGGTTCCTAAAAACCTTTACCATTAAGTTTAAGACAAGGAGCCACCTAAGCCTGAGGTCTCTGATAGCCGTTATTAAGTGTAATCCAGGAAACAAGTTAACATATAATTGTGAAAAGAGTCCTTATCTCAACAGAGGATGATGTATGTAGGATTGTACACATATAAACCTTTGTGTAAAACACCAATACATATTGCAAATCAAACTTTAAACCTACCGAAATATTATCCTGTTATGTGTATCTGTGTAAAATAATAAATGAACCAAAACAGTTTCTTACCAGTGTGAGGGCAAAGTTTCGTACACGTGTTATACAAGTTTTCAACAAGTGTCAGAGGAGAGAGCAAAGATTCATACAAGTGTCAGAGGAGAGGGCAAAGATTCATACAAGTATCAGAAGAGAAGGCAAGATTCATACAAGTGTCAGAAGAGAGAGCAAAGATTCATACAAGTGTCAGAGGAGAGAGCAAATATTCATACAAGTGTCAGAAGAGAGGGCAAAGATTCATACAAGTATCAGAAGAGAAGGCAAGATTCATACAAGTGTCAGAAGAGAGAGCAAATATTCATACAAGTGTCAGAAGAGAGAGCAAAGATTCATACAAGTTTCAGAAGAGAGGGCAAAGATTCATACAAGTGTCAGAAGAGAAGGCAAGATTCATACAAGTGTCAGAAGAGAAAGCAAAGATTCATACAAGTGTCAGAAGAGAGAGCAAAGATTCATACAAGTGTCAGAAGAGAGGGCAAAGATTCATACAAGTATCAGAAGAGAAGGCAAGATTCATACAAGTGTCAGAAGAGAGAGCAAAGATTCATAGAGTGTCAGAAGAGAAGGCAAAGATTCATACAAGTGTCAGAAGAGAAGGCAAAGATTCATACAAGTGTCAGAAGAGAAAGCAAAGATTCATACAAGTGTCAGAAGAGAGAGCAAAGATTCATACAGTGTCAGAAGAGAAGGCAAGATTCATACAAGTGTCAGAAGAGAAAGCAAAGTTTCATACAAGTGTCAGAAGAGAGAGCAAAGATTCATACAAGTGTCAGAAGAGAGAGCAAAGATTCATACAGTGTCAGAAGAGAAGGCAAATATTCATACAAGTGTCAGAAGAGAGAGCAAAGATTCATACAAGTGTCAGAAGAGAGAGCAAAGATTCATACAAGTTTCAGAAGAGAGGGCAAAGATTCATACAAGTGTCAGAAGAGAAGGCAAGATTCATACAAGTGTCAGAAGAGAAAGCAAAGATTCATACAAGTGTCAGAAGAGAGCGCAAAGATTCATACAAGTGTCAGAAGAGAAGGCAAGATTCACACAAGTGTCAGAAGAGAGAGCAAAGATTCATACAAGTGTCAAAAGAGAGAGCAAAGATTCATACAAGTGTCAGAAGAGAGAGCAAAGATTCATACAAGTGTCAGAAGAGAGAGCAAAGATTCATGCAAGTGTCAGAAGAGAGAGCAAAGATTCATACAAGTGTCAGAAGAGAAGGCAAAATCCATACAAGTATCAGAAGAGAGAGCAAAGATTCATACAAGTGTCAGAAGAGAGAGCAAAGATTCATACAGCGTCAGAAGAGAAGGCAAAATTTCATACAAGTGTCAGAAGAGAAGGCAAAGTTTCATACAGTGTCAGATGATAAGGCAAAGATTCATACAAGTGTCAGAAGATAAGGCAAAGATTCATACAGTGTCATAAGAGAAGGCAAAGATTCATACAAGTGTCAGAAGAGAAGGCAAAGATTCATACAAGTGTCAGAAGAGAGAGCAAAGATTCATACAAGTGCCAGAAGAGAAGGCAAAGATTCATACGAGTGTCAGAAGAGAGAGCAAAGATTCATACAAGTGTCAGAAGAGAAGGCAAAGATTCATACAAGTGTCAGAAGAGAAGGCAAAGATTCATACAGTATCAGAAGAGAGAGCAAAGATTCATACAAGTGTCAGAAGAGAGAGCAAAGATTCATACAAGTGTCAGAAGAGAGAGCAAAGATTCATACAAGTGTCAGAAGAGAGAGCAAAGATTCATACAAGTGTCAGAAGAGAAGGCAAAGATTCATACAAGTGTCAGAAGAGAAGGCAAAGATTCATACAAGTGTCAGAAGAAAGAGCAACGATTCACACAAGTGTCAGAAGAGAGAGCAAAGATTCATACAAGTGTCAAAAGAGAGAGCAAAGATTCATACAAGTGTCAGAAGAGAGAGCAAAGATTCATACAAGTGTCAGAAGAGAGAGCAAAGAGTCATACAAGTGTCAAAGAGAGAGCAAAGATTCATACAAGTGTCAGAAGAGAAGGCAAAATTCATACAAGTATCAGAAGAGAGAGCAAAGATTCATACAAGTGTCAGAAGAGAGAGCAAAGATTCATACAGCGTCAGAAGAGAAGGCAAAATTTCATACAAGTGTCAGAAGAGAAGGCAAAGTTTCATACAGTGTCAGATGATAAGGCAAAGATTCATACAAGTGTCAGAAGATAAGGCAAAGATTCATACAGTGTCATAAGAGAAGGCAAAGATTCATACAAGTGTCAGAGGAGAAGGCAAAGATTCATACAAGTGTCAGAAGAGAGAGCAAAGATTCATACAAGTGTCAGAAGAGAAGGCAAAGATTCATACAAGTGTCAGAAGAGAGAGCAAAGATTCATACAAGTGTCAGAAGAGAAGGCAAAGATTCATACAAGTGTCAGAAGAGAAGGCAAAGATTCATACAGTATCAGAAGAGAGAGCAAAGATTCATACAAGTGTCAGAAGAGAGAGCAAAGATTCATACAAGTGTCAGAAGAGAGAGCAAAGATGCATACAAGTTTCAGAAGAGAGAGCAAAGATTCATACAAGTGTCAGAAGAGAAGGCAAAGATTCATACAAGTGTCAGAAGAGAAGGCAAAGATTCATACAAGTGTCAGAAGAAAGAGCAACGATTCAATCAAATATCTGAAATGAGGGCAAAGTTTCCATTCCTTCAATATGTATAATGCAAACGTGGTTTAGAATTTGCGGCAAAGGATAACCTGTAATAATGTTTGAAGAACGTTCTTAAGAATTTGTGGTTCAAGATTCTTTCCAGATACGACTACGGTTAGCACTCCTTGTATTTGCCAAACAGATGTCATGTACATATAGTCACTGACAGAGAAAGAAAAACATCTTCAGTAAGATTTGAGCGTTTGTCGTTTTGTTACTCAGTATTTGGCCGAACGCCAGGCTTGATTTATCATTCTTCATTATCATCCAAGGCTGACTTAAATAGCACAATAGTCTTACCATATGGTTTCTTACCTTTTCTATTCAGTATATCCTCTATAAGGAATGGACTGACCAGAAGATTTACTCATTGGATGATTGGGTGAGCTATTCTGTTTTAACACACATAGCAATTCATCATCTCCAACGAAATCTGGACTAATAATGATAGTAACACGTTCACCATCAGATGACAATTGTACCTCATTAACAAGCCGCCGATTAATTAAAAAAACAAAATCCTAGCACTTATCAACCACTGTAGATACTACTGTAGTGTCGATTTTAAGCACCAACAGTAACTATATAGTAGACGTTCTGGCCAGACGTTTCTTTTTTCAGCTTGTCTCGTTCAATCAGCCCTGATTTAAACATATCACATTGTTACGGTTTTCTAAATTATTATAACTGCAGCCTGGTGTGGCACAGAACATTATTTGGATGTGAAATATAGGTCAGAATCATGTCACAATTATCCACTTGATCTGAACGAAAACTTGGGGTATGTCGTATACAATGGTTATAAGTATGTGGACTGAGTTGCCAATATTTTCACCTTTTTTTTCGAAATAATTCATGACCTGATTTTGTGTGGAATATTCTTGACTCGAATGCTCGAGTCACAGCTGTTTCAACGATACCAACACGATGACGTCATTTGATTACTTGGCAAAGTGAGACGAGCGTTGAAAGAGACAGCAGTGTTCGGTCGCGTCACAACACTTCGAACTTCGCGGCCGCCATTACCGGTTGAACCACATAGATATCTTATAATAACTAGATTGGCTAACGAAAAGCGACTTCCGGCAACTAAATCGCCATCTTGCTAAGTGATTTTTGACTTTCGTTACCAAGTTGTTTTCTAGTCTAATGTGAACTTTTTTGCCATTTTTTCGAGAACGGAATAAATTCCAAGCGGTAGGTGCTGCATAAAATTTCTCGCCCATCATGACAAACGTGCAAAAGTGGTTTTAGTAGGGCATATGTCTTGACTATCGTGCAACAACAACGACAAGAAATGTTCTTCAAGCGGTAACCTCGTTCTGGATTGTAACGTTAACGTTATAGTCCGCCATTTTGCTAAGTGACGGACTATTGTGCCGTTCTCTACTGCGCAGCGCATAGCGCTTAGCCAATCTAGTTATTATAAGATATCTATGTTGAACCATAGGGCAGGAAAAGACAACTCGTACACTTTGTGTCGATCGCCGGTTTAATTGTCATCCGTCAATGGCGGCCGCGAAGTTCGAAGTGGAGTGTGAAGCGATCCCAAATTGATCCAGACAGACCTTAGACTTGGTCAAGCGGGAAAATGAATACCCCATTCGCGAAGAAGAATAAATTCTGAACGGATTGATGTCCGGTAAGACCCATAAACTGACATATTCATATAGTACGGGTGTCACGAAGGGTTGTCCCCACGTTTTTTAATGGGATCTATCTTTGACCATAAAGCAAGAGCTATTGAGTATGGTCAAAGTTTTGGCTAGGGCACAGGGAAAATCTTCTTCTCTAAAATAACCACGGAGACAAGTTTCTAATTGTGTTAAAAAGAGGTATATCATTTAGACCTTTATACCCAATCATAAATTGTTGTAATAAAGTAAACCTATGATATTTCATTAGGTTGACGACTGACAGGAGCTTGGCCTTAGTCAGTAGAATGTTCTGGAACACTTTGTATTACATTGACAATGATGGTAAGAATATCGTCAGACTATATATTATAGGGTCATGGGAAACGACAGTGAAAATCTTGACCCCCCATTTGGATTTCTTCAGGACACATTTGATTAGCTCTGGTTACTTATGGCAGGGTATAAAAATGGCCATTCGTCATCAAATGGTGGTATCTTCCGCCACTGGCACTTTATCAAGCAACACACAGATCCCCAGGACGTCATTTATTTCTTACATATAATTTTTATATTGGGGTTCCATTTTCGGATTCCTTTGGATGCTTAATTAAACTGATATTGTCCTTCTAGAAGGGGCCTCAAAGTAGCTTATCTTTTTGTCAGGATGTTTAATTGGAATCATTCGAGTGACGTTATGTCTCCTGTTCGGAGATTTATCAATATCATGAGTTGTTAAATATAAGGGAAATTAAGGGAAATAAGCAATCGTGCTCGACCATAATATATGATACAATATCTGAAAAGAGAGTGTGTGTTTATTACCTGGTACATGTGAACAGGATGTGTTCTATCCCGGTTATCTTTTCAAACATATGATCGTCGTAAAGCGGGTATCAGGCAATATTTACTCCCCGCTCAAAACTCAAGTAATAGGGTTCTTTTATATGTTTTGGCTCTCAAGGTTAGTTGTGTTTATACGTTAACGTGTACGATACTTCATACCTTACAATACTTAAACATAAAGGTGAAAGTGTGTGCGTGTGATGGACGACAAATCACGAGAGGTCTCTAAGTTTGCCAAAATGTTAGTGTTCAGGTTATTAGATTATAAACAGTGTATAAATCTCTACAGCTGTCCTCTGAACAGGATGATAAGATAGTTCAACGAATTAGGAAAGAAATGTTTCTGCCCAGCTGCTATAAGCCAAACAAATGACAGACTAATGTCGCTGAAAGTGACATTTAAGTTTATTAGTTAGATTACATTGGAGTTATGGGCATCTTCCAAGAGGTTTTTCAAATGTCAACTGCAATCTCCTCACTTTCGTCATTGATGTGCCAAAAAGAAACGAAATGTTTTTTTCCCGCACAATATCAATTATTTCCAACATGGTGATTTTTTTTTATTCAAGTGGGTTTTAAAGATTGTTTTACTGTGCCTACCGGTAAAATTGCATTAGGTCTATACATAATGTAGAGGATATTGTACAGTTGTGATTGAATAACTTTTTTTACCGAGTGAAAGACAGTGAATATGGGTTATAGCACCAATTTTAATGGGAAAAAATATCATGTTTAGTTAACTTACTTGTGGGGATAAATGTGCTAATTTAGATCGGTCAATGTGGTATGGTGATATTATATTTATTGTTCACCAGTTTTTATAACACATCATCACGTCTAGAAGCTGTATCAATTTCACCGACCTCAGACGATATTCAGCTTAAATATGTATAAACAGCCAAGGTTACAGTAAACTAAACTAATATGATGCTTGGGGAATACAATTTTTTGTCTCGTATCCTCCAAAGAAAGACACAATTGTAAGGTTAGGCTTTAAAGGGACGTGCTCGGAATGAATATCGTTAAAATGTGTGCTATTCTACCATTCTTAATATAAAGATGATGATTCCAGATGGCCATTGGTAACTTTTCCAGCTCCAAAAAAATACTGGGATAGGGAATTTTATTTCAGGATTCCAATGTCTGCTTTGTTATGGTAAAATGAATCACGTGCGCAGTAGAGTCCTTTCTGGCTGCGCGTTTGGTCTACTTTTGGCTGCTTGTTTACTGAATGTCAGACAGAAAACAATAGCAACACGGAATTCCCTAAATTCTCTGAGCGGGCAGTCAACTTCGACTCCAAAATACGGCCGTCAGTATAAAAAAAATATAGTAATTTTGGAGTCAGAAACCCGGACTAGGGAGAAATCTCAAGATTTCCACATCCGAAGGGGATAGGGGTGCAGACGACACAAGTCACATTGTTGTCAAGGGCCAAGTCACCCCCATGTCAGGCAGCGGAATCCGCCACAATTATTCAATCTTCACCTTTCGTATATTTTTAGACAGGCTATTACTTCAATTACTCACATATATACCCAAAAAGTATTCCCAGCTTATGTGAAGTTCACTAACAAATGCCCAAAGATATTGACCGAAATATACGTCCATCATGTCTACTAGGTCCAGAAGGTTGTCAGGCAGATACCATTGGAAGGTCGGATATTTCATCCAGTTATATTGTACCCGGGTAACTATTTCACCATGTTGTGTATCGAGAGAAGGTTATCAGGTAAGGTAGGAAAGTCGGATATTTTATCCAGGTGTATAGTTCCCGGGTAACTGTCTCACCATGCTGTGTGTCTAGATCAGGTTGTCAGGTACGGTAGGAAAGTCGGATATTTTATCCAGGTGTATAGTTCCCGGGTAACTGTCTCACCATGCTGTGTGTCTAGATCAGGTTGTCAGGTACGGTAGGAAAGTCGGATATTTTATCCAGGTGTATAGTTCCCGGGTAACTGTCTCACCATGCTGTGTGTCTAGATCAGGTTGTTATGCAGGTACGGTAGGGAAGTAGAACATTTTATCCAAGTGTTTAGTTCCCTCGTAACTATCTCATCATGTTGTGCGCCGAGATCAGGCTGTTATGCAGGTACGGTAGGACAGTCGAACATTTTATCCAAGTGTTTAGTTCCCGTGTAACTATCTCACCATGTTGTGCGTCGAGAGAATGTTGTCAGGTACGGTAGGGAAGTCGGACATTTTATCCAAGTGTTTAGTTCCCGTGTAACTATCTCACCATGTTGTGCGTCGAGAGAAGGTTGTCAGGTACAGTAGGAAAGTCGGACATGTTATCCAAGTGTTTAGTTCCCGTGTAACTATCTCACCATGTTGTGCGTCGAGAGAAGGTTGTCAGGTACAGTAGGAAAGTCGGACATTTTATCCAAGTGTTTAGTTCCCGTGTAACTATCTCACCATGCTGTGTGTCGAGAGAACGTTGTCAGGTACGGTAGGAAAGTCGGACATTTCATCCAGTTATATTGTTCCCGGGTAACTATCTCACCATGGTGTGTGTCGAGATCAGGTTGTCAGGTACGGTAGGAAAGTCAGATATTTATCCTGGTGTATAGTTCTCATGTACTTTCTCACCATGGTGTGTGTCGAGATCAGGTTGTCAGGTACGGTAGGAAAGTCGGATATTTTATCCAGGTGTATAGTTCTCGTGTACTTTCTCACCACGTTGTGTGTAGATATTTGCTTTCAGATACCATAGGAAGGTAGGACATTCACCCGGATATACAGTTCCGGAATATATTTCTCAACAATGCTGGTAATGTTACTATGTTGGGCTAAGTTGTGAACGCGACGTAAAACGTCAAATATTGTCCGTTTCTTCTAATTACCACCGAGCCTGATGACCACATGGATTTACGCAAATCTTTCTGGGTAAAACGTGCCTCAGTTCGTCATTTTGTTAACCGGTACTTATAAAGTTATAGTAAGACGTCACTTCCTCGGAAAATACCTATGTGGGATGGTTGCCAGTTGGCACAGAGCCCGGTTTCCTCCCACAATAAAACTGGCAACGCCGCCATATAAGTGAAATAATCTTGAGCGCGGCGTAAAACACCAAACAATCAATCAATCCTCGGAAAACATTGGTGACATAACGTATTTAAAAGTTGATGCTGATAGAGTTATGAAAACAACATGTTGCCTTTTGCGTCCTCTTCTGGATACAGCATTATTCCTTCCGCCATTATGTGAATATCCTTCCATCTCCCGAAATGCTTTGCGCGTAATTTCCAAGTGACGGCATCAAGCAATCGGTCAATTAGTCGAGAGTTTAGAAGTTATCAAAGATTTGTCATTAAGTCATTTGTTATGCTGTAAAACAAACCCAGTTTGACAAAGGTGTGAAATGTTGAGTTGGTACCATTAAGACGAATAATTAGATAAAGATTTTAGCATTCTCCCACGGACTGCTTTTCAACAAGATGACCAATGTATTGATTGACGTCAAAATGTATTCAAACAGGGAGGTCAAATTTCAGTGGGCGTAGAAAATTAATTATCCGCAGTGATTAGCGACCTTCGGCCAGTATTTATAGGATGTAATCTTTGTTACCAAGGGCGATAGAAAGAGATGTCGACAAGGTCTCCCAATCGCCTTTGACCTGAATAAATCCACTCGATATATTGCTCATCTTGCATATTTAACATGGACAATCACTAAAAGATCTGTAAAACTGTTACTAATAAAGGTATCAAGTCAAAATTTGAAATATATACCAAGGTCAATTTGTTACACAATATGAATAAAAACAGAATTCGTTAAAAAAAAAATTTAATTAGCTTCCAAACGTACGACTAATTAAATGACATGGTCTATTTACCGCTTTTTATTTTCAATTCCAATATGTAAACATTGTCATACTGCATCAATAAAAAACGATACATTAAAACGGCAAAAGTTATCTATCGAGGATATTGGGGACCATTAATATATTTATACTAAATTTGGTATCTATCGGGGGCCAGTTCTACTAAATTGGCGTAAAGTTACACCTGATCCGACGGTAGCAAATAGTGTGTCAGACATTTGTACTCGACGGATTAACCCCGGTAGCAAATAGTGTATCAGACATTTGTACCAGACGGAACCCCGGTAGCAAATAGTGTATCAGACATGTGTACCAGACGGAACCCCAGTAGCAACTAGTGTATCAGACATTTGTACTCGACGGATTAACCCCGGTAGCAAATAGTGTATCAGACATTTGTACCAGACGGAACCCCGGTAGCAAATTGTGTATCAGACATTTGTACCAGACGGAACCCCGGTAGCAAATAGTGTATCAGACATTTGTACCAGACGGAACCCCGGTAGCAAATAGTGTATCAGACATTTGTACCAGACGACATTTGTACCAGACGGAACCCCGGTAGCAAATAGTGTATCAGACATTTGTACCAGACGGAACCCCGGTAGCAAATAGTGTATCAGACATTTGTACCAGACGGAACCCCGGTAGCAAATAGTGTATCAGACATGTGTACCAGACGGAACCCCGGTAGCAAATAGTGTATCAGACATTTGTACCAGACGGAACCCCGATAGCAAATAGTGTATCAGACATGTGCACCAGACGGAACCCCGGTAGCAAATAGTGTATCAGACATTTGTACCAGACGGAACCCCGGTAGCAAATCTGGGTCGCCGTATTCAGCGTTGCTGGGATAGTCTCAGTCAGCATGTGTTGTAAAGCAGTGGGGTCCGATGTTGGGTAGTCAAATAAAATGATTTTAATATGAAGCTGTAAGAAAGTCTGTCACAATGTTCCATTGGCAGTATTAATCAAAAGAGCAAATTGTTTGCAATTAACAACAACAAAAAAAATCATTATAAATTTAAGCAATGACGAATTTATTCAAGTACTTAGACACGATAAGGTTTCAGTAAAATTATATTAATGCCTCTGAAACAAGAAATATTATTAATTTATTGCTTGTATGTAAACAAACGTATTAGTTTCATTGGCGATTCTAACTCCTGTAGAACGGATTTTCTATCAGTTTAACATATTTATGAACACTTAAACAAATCTGAATAATTACTTATGGAGAACAACTTCTTGGTTTATTGGGTGACGACGTTTCGATGTAGTTCTTACATCGTCATCAAAGTCACTTAAGTCACTAAAACACACACGCACAGGGCACATCTTTTTGTCTAAAATAACCATGGAGATAAGTTTTTAATTATGTTAAAAAGGGTTTTGCAGCCCAAGAATAAAAATTGAAAACAAAATCTGACTTGGATTTGTAAAATCTCTTACCCAGAATTTGAACATTGTACTAATTTTGGCCCACGGACTAAAACATCTTACATGCTGGGTCAGTCTACACGTAGCCCGTCTTATGTTAACTGGCCCAAGGACATGCAAGCAAACTATCCATTGCTTCGAATTATAAGGAGCATCAAAGGCGATATAATTATTCCAAATATATCATTTTGCTATGCAGTCCTTAGTTTTGATACAAGTTGAAAAATAAATGATATTATCAAAAGAATGACAGCTGACACTGTTTTTATCATTTTTCCATGCAAACATGCTGATCCGAAGCATTGGTTTCCAGCATCATTAAACACATACAATTTCTAACCGATAATGTGGTTTGAGCAAATATGCTATCGTCATGCTATTAGTTAACTTCTCTGCATGTATAAGATTAGCCGCAGTCATATGTCTCATCCTGGTTAACTTACTTGGCTCCCATCTTAGTCGATCTTAGTATAAAATATGAGCTACATTCGAGCTAACTGTACCTGGGAGCCTATCTAGCTATAGCCGCTGGCAATGTGGCCATACCCGCTTTTAGGAGCTTTTAGTTACCGCGGGTCGCTGGTTGGCTTGCTGCTTGTCGCTCGTAGCTCGGCTACAGCTTTGGTCAAAGCTTCTCCAAAGCGCAGCTCAGCGCGGCTCGTGGTGTGGCCTCGGCCTTAGTCAGTGAAATTGTCTTGAAGAGTTTTGCTATAGGTTTTAGTAGATAGTAATCAGTTAGATCTGATATACTTTAACGTTGACTATCAAAATACGGGACAATAGGACGCCCTGGGGGCATTGAAGGCTTTGGTCATTTTTCAATGGGTTTGTGTATTTTCGAAATAACGAAGACCCTGTTTTTAGGAATAGCTATGTTTGCAAGTAAACAAAAAGATTTCTGAGAAATTTATATGCTTTGAGGGATGTTTACCTTTTCATTTACTTTGAAACTTTTCTATAAAAGTATATGGTATTTTAGTAACACATTGTAAGAATGGGGTAAATTCTCATGAGTAAATAAAGTATCAGTGAAAATATCGGATGATGAAATGACGATTCAGGTTTTGTCACGAACAGCCCTATTAGAGTAATATGAAGAAATGTTAAGTAGATTATTTTGTTTTTCTTGCTAGTTCCATCAACCTTCTTATGGTCTGGTGTCCTTGAAGCTTGCTATTGGACAACGAACACAACGGTTCAAATGTCTTGTCTGAGAGAAAAACAACGTAGAAATCGCAATAAACTTAAACCGTATCACATGCCTACACGTACATTCAAATAAATAAGACATATTGTGGCACTAGAGATTTAAATGGTGAGGTTGAATAAAGATTTTTTAGCTGCAGCTCTATAAGTCACTCTGTCAGTCGGTCGGTCGGCAACGTCAAATATCGACGTTAGCAGGATAACTCAGGTATCGATTCAGATACGGTTTTCAAATTTTGCGTGCGACAATCTATGACCATAAAGCACGTTCCTATGTAAACTGGTTTTTAATTAAATTATTGTTTTTTATCAAGAAATAGTCAAATATCGACGTTACAAGTATATCTACAATATCGATTCAGATACAGTTTCCAAACATGCCCCAATTATAAGCGAAGGCTGAAAGAAATATTGCAATTCTTTTTAATCAACAAGAATCTGTCCCGCGGAAATTTCATATAAACAATATGAACTCTAACGAGGAGATTACAGAAAGTAGGCCTATATGTGATTTATGTCCAAGTTTTAGAATTTCCTTCGAAGCCTTCCTGTAACTCAATATTGCTTTTATTATTTTATATCCCCAGCTAATGTCTAGAATTGTGAGATGACTTCTTTCTTAATTAACTGCTTCAAATTGTAAACGATTTTAAGTTTTTTTCAGTTGGCAACACAAATCACCACTATGCTGGCTACTTGCGTACAGGCCAGTTAGTGATATCGCTTATGTCAGTTCTCTGTGTCACTAAAATTGACAAAACTCCAAACAATTGCATAGATGTCACAAATACGCATCATTAAAGTGTTTGCTTATATATTAACTTTAAATGTGTATCGGTCAAAAAAGCCCGTAGAAAGCGAAGAATTTGCAACGTTACACTCGTCTGTAGAGCTAGGCTAAATTTAAACATGACGAAAGTCAGTTTAGAAATTAATGGCAAAAAATTTGCCATGGCTACCGAATAATATATTGTTCGGAATCAGCTCTTTTTTCATCGCTTTTATCACGGGCTGTGTTTGCAAGTTTACTGGGGAAGGAAGCCAGGCTGTCTTCTTAGCAACAGAAGCCACATACAACCTGGAAATATCGCTAGCCTTGGGGTCGCAGCTATTGCGCTTTGTTTTTTATTCAAAATTGTCTAAAAACTGGAAATTTTGATAAGGGTTATCTAGATATCCGTTTTGGAGACTGATTTAGTGTAGACCGATGGCTATGTTTTAGCCAGGAAGGTTTTGTTTTTCATTCATGTCTCTGTTCAAGGTTTGGAAACAAATGCATGCGAGTGTTTGTTATGAACTGTGCTTCTACTTTCCACTCAATGCCTCAGTCGTAGAGCGATAACCTCCCGTGTCGACACAAGCTTTTCAGTAACAAGAATAAAAAAAAGAATTTGGTTAATTTTTTACACGATCTTCTTTATAGGTACACTGTATACCGCCAAACATATTGAGAGATTCCTTCTTTTCAGAGAGCCTTCCTCGACCAATGACAAGGCTTCTGTATAAGTATAAAATATTAAATGCGGCGGTTATCAACCAAGCCATCAATAAATCTAGTTTCCATTCATTATTTAAGCCTAGCGCACTTTAGCGGCGCCGGCTGAGCTACAAGCCACACGTGGCCCAGGGAGCAGCTACAGATTTCAACACAGACGATGAGCTCTCGTCACTACCTTGTTACGCAATATTCTAAGCGGTCAGATTCTTGCCACGAGAGGCAGAAAATATCAAACATGCTAGATAATTTCCTCGCCGCCTCAAGAGGCGAAAATCTTACCAAAATTTACGCGCACACGGAGGAAACAGCTTAGCTCTCAGCCGGCGCCTCTCGTGTGCGCTAGGCTTAACGAATGGCCTTTCAATTAGAATTAGCTATCCTTGTGCTTCAGCAAATGAACCAGAAGCTTCAATATTAATTACTGATTCAGAAGCTTGATACATTTTCCTTTCATTATAATGCCTTGGCTCCATCAGTGTATTCAACAATAAACGATTTATGGCCTTATTGCCCTCCGTTGTTATTATCGTCACAAGTTGAAGGAGACATAATTTGTCCACTCGTGTTCGGCTGTTTACTCCTCACAGGATGTTATACTGGCATGTTTTCTCAAAGAAAGAGAACGACCTTGCCGGGGAAATGGAATAAATAATTTGAGGTTTTGTCTCTTTACATCTGCACCATGTGTAATTGAGTTAAGGAATAATTTATAGGTTGCGTTGTTTGGTTGTTAATTAATAGAGATGGTCCCATGTAAGCCTAACACCTAACGCTTAGTAAACGGTTCTGTGATAGACAGCATTGAGACAATACTGAAACATTGAGACAATACTGAAACATTGAGACAATACTGAAACATTGAGACAATACTGAAACAAGCCTGTCAGTTGACAATCAGCTGACCAATTGAACACACATTCAGTCAATCAAACCACATGATCACACGGACGACTAGCTTGTTACTATTCTGACTTGAGATGGATATTCCAACTACTTGCAGAACTGAAAGGCCACGAAGAACCATATGGCCAGAATATTTAAGTCAGTCTTGGATGATAATGAAGAACGATAAAGCTCACAGCTTCTGTATAAATCAAGCCTGGCGTACGGCCAAACACTGAATAACAAAACGGCAAAAGCTCCAAGTCTTTTGCTGAAATTGTTTTTCTTATTCTGTCAGTGCCTATGTAGATGAAATCTGTTTGGCAAACACAACGAACGATGAAAGGCTCCAGGAAACGCGTAGCATTATCTGTGCTGGAGATTAAACAGAATCTCGGACATCTCAAAATTCTCCGAAACATTTCAATCTTACAAAGGGTCTATATTTACTAGAGCTAAGTGTATAGGGCCTACTTATGTTTTGTACGATTCCCTACAATGTGAAAGTCATATACTTTTATAAATGAGTTAAGGCTTTTGTTGTTCAACCTGTCAACTGTTATTGTATTATTCCATTATTTGTGGTGCTATTTATTTAATACTAAGAGCCTATTATAGTTTTCTCTGAAATTCAGTTTTCTGATCATTTGATTGATTGATTGATGTTTTACGCCTCACTCAAGATAGCGGCATTGCCAGGTTTAGTGTGGGAGGAAACTAGGCTATTTGCCGGGAGGAATCCGCCAACCTTTGGCTTGTACTTGGCAACTCGTCCACATTGGGTGACGAGTAAAACCCCCACACATAGGGTTTTTACATTGTATTTATCATAGTGTGATTCAAACCCACGACCCATGAATGGAATGCCTGCGTCAACTCTGAACCACCCAAAATTTGCGTTAAATATGTTGTAGAACATATACTTTACAACTTTTCCCAAAAAGACAGTTAAATTTCGGACGGAACACATACAAAATTCATTGACACATTCACCGCCCTGCTATAGTTACGAAAGTTAATTAGCTTAGTGACATAATGCAATAGCAAAGTAACTCCGCTATTCAGTGGATCAACAAGTTAGTGACATAATTCGCCAAACACCCCCTCCTGTATGAGCGTCTCCTTAGAGCGGTGATGTAATACACGATGTATGCTATATCAATGCGTCCTCATGGCAGTGTGTACACATCCAAGGTCGTGTCTGACGTCACTCTGGACGAGTTTTGCAGACGAGAAAATATTGAAAATATCATAGTTTTTCATCACTCTAAAAAATGCAAACTTGCTTCAATTCAAGTTCATCAATCTTAAAAGATCCTAACAGATTGATGAACGGCTTAAAGTTGATTTGTGTTTGTTTATGGACTGAATGTATGTTTGAAAAGTTGAAACGAAGCAATCTTTGCGATACTTCCCAAAAAGCGAGCGAGGAGGAAATATGCATAATCTCGTATTTTTCGTAACTAGTCGTCAAAAGTGATGTCATATAGGTCACCTTCGATGTCTACAAACTGCCACGAAGACGCACTGACGCAGCAGAGTTTGTGTATACGTCACCATTGTGAGAGCACGTACACAGCAGAGATCGTGTTTAATAACCTTCATACACCACTGGGATTATTACCTCGTAAGCATTGTACAGCGGTAAATTCAGCATTGAATTTTGTATGTTCTGTGCCCCATGTTTCATTTTCTGTTCGGTAAGACTTTTAAAGTACACGTTCTACAACACAGTTAATCCAAATTAGAAAATGTTACCAAAGAAAGAGCAGAAATAGCTTTTCTCTGGCATATCGACTATGTAACACAGCTTTTCATGTATGACAATTTTTTTTGTTATACCCAGAAAAGTTCAGTTGTTTATAGTGCTAAAATATTGATTGGATGAAATTGTATTGGTATAACAAACACTAATCTACCATACGGGTATCGTTAATATGATGTTCTGAACTAATAGAATTAGAATGAATGAACGTTAGTCCAGGTTAATATTTAAATTTTGTTTACTTCTCAGACACCATATCGGCTCGCACAGCACCCACATTGTATGGATTTTCTTCGTCCCAACCCCAATCATTTAGTTGTTCGATGACTTTCGAAGCATCTTAATGTATAGTGACAATCAAAATTTTGGCAGCTCATACCACTTTAAGTAAGCGCGGCACTTTTAATACCCTCCGATTACATTATGGTCTGTAGCTTGCTTATTTACAATCATTGTATCATTTCATTTGTACGCTTCTTCGCATGCAATTATATTCTTGTGGGAAAAAAGGACTCTGTTGGTAAAAGAAAATGTGATATTTTGAACTTATTAAAAAAAGACAAATAAATATGTATTTTCCGTGGGCGTATCAACATTACTTTGATGGATGTTTAAGCGAGCTTGTCATCCCAGGCTATACTCTAATCAATCTGCCACTGGGTTAACTTACTGTTCATGTCAGGATCTGTTTGACCGGCATTTGTATGAAAATAGAATTAAGAGCGGAGATAATTTAGTGCAAACTTGTAATGTGAATGACAGAGACAACAGTTAGAGGAAATTGAAATCAATACATGGAAATTCCGTGAATTCAGTTGAATGCCAAATTCAGACTAAATGATGTTAATATTCCATATCAGACTTATAATAAATAAACAATTTCTAAATCAAATGTTTTGAAATTCTAACATTGGAGTAGACAATTCTATGTAAACAACTAATTTACGTAACTATATGTGTTTTGTATAAATTATTACTACCGTGCGTGGAATTAACATTGAATAGAAATTTGAAGTTGATATACATGTAAGAAGATTTTCCCTGTACCCGTGTGTTTTAGTGATTTTTAAATATGAATAATAACACATCGTTATCTATGTATTGCGTAACATAGGCTTACTTTTGTTTCTCCTACATGTGTACACCGAGAAATAAACACGAAGCGACGTCAGAGTTGATTGGACAAAGCATGAACCAATAACCACTTGTCTTACAATCATGGTAATGGTCGATTAGGAGCTGTATGTTTTAAAAAGCCTCGACAATTGTGTTTATATGGCATAAGCAAGCATTGGATCGCCGTGCTCCTGAAGCCCTAATGATTGCATTTAACTGCTGAACATATTCTGATTTTGAAAGTGTAGAAAAAGCTTAAAGTCCTACTTGCCGCCGTAGCCCGTTAAACATTTGTTAAAGTGGCATGAGCTGCCAAAATTGACACTTTTTTCATAATTTCTGATCGTCACGACAGTAAGAGGCTTTGAAGGCTTGGTCTTTAATTTTTAGATTCTTTCGCCTGTATCAGAGTTTCGTAAAGATCCAGAGTAGCATGATAAGTGGAGTGGTTTGAACGGAACTCGTATTGACAGTCATTAATTAAATTGTTATCCTGCATAAATTGGAGCATTCGTACAGATGCAATCTTTTCAATAACTTTGTTAAAAATTGACAAAACAGATCAGCTTATCATCGGATTTATATATTGGTACATCTTTTGCATCAGAAATATACGTCTAACTTAAACGATTTGCAGAGAAATTCCCAAACCATATGTAAACTTTCAAATCTCAAAGAAAACATTTCCGTCGTGGTGAAAACTGTACCACCACTATTATTTGAAGGCTCAGGACTTCTCCCCTCGCCCTCAAATAGTGGTAAATTCCGCAACGGATCCTTTATTCAACAACACACAGATCACCAGGACGTCCTTTATTTCTTAATTACAGTGTCGGTCGCAACTGTCGTCTGGCATTCCCTATTTTTATTTTTCCACTCCCTGTAGCATTTACCCTCACGAGTTATAATAAATTTTGACGTCACATAATATATAGGTCCCGTTGATGGAAAACGGTCGCTGTGGCAATTTATATGGGAAAATAGAAAATGTTTTTTCAACTAGAAATTTGACCTCTATGTCAAACTTAGTTTGTTATACTACATGAATTAAAGAAACATTAATAACAAAATGTTTAATCAGCTTCCATTCCTGCGACTTATTATGTGAAACATACAATATTATGTTGTTTCTATTAGATACCGTGGTACTGATTAAAGTAATGTTATACAAAAGACACGTTTTAACAAGCGCTTCTTTAATGCCGAGCATAGAAAAAATGGTTATAATTGTCTCAATACATCGAACAGTTTGGTTAGACTGCTGTATGAACAGTACCTTAATCCATCAAGTGAGCCCGTGTAAGTCCCTGCCAATAGTTCCCTTGATATCTGGATCAATGCCAATAACTATCAGTTCAATTCAAGCTTCATCCAGCTTGGTTATCCTTTGCAAGAACTTTTGGATTGAAGTTCCTCTTTTCTCTCAAAATGAACTGTATTATGTTCGCTGCATATCCGCTGGTATAACAGTCATATTTTGTTACAGTTTACAGATAATACAGATGCAAATATCAATGCAAACATAAGCCACAGATAACATACAAATGGAGAAAGTCGGACGTGCATCCTATCTTCTAAGGATTGCTGTATTAACAGTATATTCCTACTCGTCGTTATAGATTTGTCTTACTTTATTGTACTATTATCGAACCTTACATCGTTGTTAAGTTAGTAAGTAAATGAACATAAGTGGTTAGGTGGAAATGAACATTTAGTTAATTTCAGCTTAAAGTGGCACGAGGATTTCTATTATTCTGATTGTCAAAACAAGCCCACCGTTTAAAGTACCGTGGGTACAGGTCTTGTAGGTCTACGGGCCAGAGAATTGTGCAAATAACTGACAAAGTTCAAATAACCGGGATGTATAGGTATATTTTGCCGGTTATTAAAACTACCTAAACGTACATCTGCAAGATTGGTGAAAATGACAAACAATTGGCTAATTTTGTTTCAACGAAATTTTTCATGTATTTGGCAGCTCATTTCACTATAAAACAATAGCTGTTAAAAGAGTGGCTCGATGACATTTTCTGACAGAATGAGTGTCTACCAGGAGAGGTTTATAGAAGACAAGATAACTTAGTGCATTTCCCGAGAAGCTTTTCCCAGACCGTCCAAATCTACATGACTACACTGTATACTGATGCGATTCGATAAGTTAAAAATCTTATCAAACACGATGAAGTCAGCTGCATTAGTGAAGTTGCAGCCCATATTGCTGTTCCGATGTTTCTCGTTTGTTTCGCTAACAATGTTTAAAAAACACCATTACCTTTTATGTTATCGGAATAAAATTGTCGGAATAAAATTGTCGGATACGACTGGATAGTACACCTGATCAGTAGCTCCCTGGTTATAGTCACCAAGTTACCATACGGTAGACTTATACTGACAAACTGACAATTATATTTATCAGGGTGTTATCTTGCCAAAGCTAGTATATTGGTACTGTATTTTGGTACATCACTCAGTATGTCTGAAATCTTATCAGGAGACATCTGTTTCCATACACGCCTAAGTTTAAGAAATATTGCATTTATTAGACATTTGTTCGCAGCGAATACAAAGTACATGTTGCATGCAGGTAAAAGTTTTATCAATAGTAATCGTAGTTGTAATATCCCACTATTCATCTAACACGGTCATATTGACTAAGAAAGTCGCCCCTAAAGAGATTCTCTCACCTCCTGGATTCGCTGAGGCCAATGCTAGTACGGGCCTTGTGATAGCCCCTGAATCAGGGGCAAAGATAACTGAGATTGTGGACTAGTTAAAGATAATATGGGGGTAAATATAGAGTGACTAAAAAAAAACACTACTTTGATAACCTCGTCATTTTGTAAGAATTGCACAATTTATTTGACACTTATTCAATATATACAGTTAATTTCAAAAGTTTATGTTGATTGATTTTTATTCAATAAAAAATTTAAAATGTGGAGTCAGTATGTAGCATGCCAGTACTTAAATCTAGCATCAGGCGTTGTCCAAATATCATTTTATTTTCCTACTCATTATCAGGACTAGTAGTTTCTTGAATCAGATGCAAATAAACGCATCGGATGTTAATATTTCCAGTCGGGCCATTGTAAAAAGGATGCTTCTGTATAGAAATGTATGGAGAAAGAGAGGAATTCACAAACTGTTAAAAATCTAATGATGTAAAATGAGACACATTTTCCACATATTCATGATCAAATAGAGCAACTTTTCAATGAGTCACAAAGAACGTTTGTAAAACTCAGTTAACGTGTATAGGAAACAATAAGAGCTATAAATCTACTTGTGCCCGGTCTAGTTGTAATACTGTGAGTTACGAGAATACATAACTCCAACATGGCAGAATCCTGTACAACCTAGCTGGGTCATTATAAACATGTTAAAGCTGCTAAATGACTTTACCAAATGTAAACTAACGACCAGGGATGTTAAGAGTGGCTTAACCTTCAACTTATATAATCCATAATAGTGGTGAACATTTTCCCCAGCCACTGCTATATATCAAAGTCTTCCAACCAGGACTGATAGTTTACTCAAACTAGAGAAAGCTCTCACCGCCTCCAAAGCTCGCTTATAACCTCATCGAGTGCCGGAAAACTGATAATATGCATGATTGATCCTCTAAAGATAGCCCAAAACATGAAAAAATGTTTCGAATATACTTGAGATGATTATAATTGACACATTAAAATTTACTTTAGCTACATGTAGGTCATAATTGACCTTTTTGGTCGTTACACCAAGCCAAAAGGTTTGCAGCTTGTCTGAGAGTGTTGTCCGAGGGTTGAGGATGTTTTGAGTGACCTGAAAGATCGCGTGTAAGGTTGATAGCCTTTGGTCATATCAGGAAAACAATATCTCAGTCGTTCAAAGATGTAGACTGGATTTCACTTTGCTTTAATGTAGTCATTTTATATTTAACATTAGTCTAGCTGTTCAATTCATTCACACACCTATTGCACATATTGCCACACCATTTGGAGAGGTCAACGAAACCCCAAAGAATATGCCCTAACTGCTATCTATTTTAAAGCATTTACATGCAAAGGTTTTCATGGATGAACAGTTCTATGAAAAGTTCATGTGTATGCTACGGGGATCACATTTATTGTGACATGTGGTTTACGGTTTCAAAGCAGTTGAAGTAATTTAAATCTAGGCCATACATCTCTTTTCATTGGTCGATCCTTACTTGCGACTTTTGTAGTCAATTACCAATGGGAACATGTATTGTCCTTCTCGTGTATTTAGTAACAGGTTACGAAGCCGATTAAACATTTGTTTATTGGAGAAATCTCTATGTTTTAATGCACGCAGTGTAACAAACATAGGGACGAGAATAATTTAACTGGTTTCCACTAACATGGTCAATAAGACGAGTGACTTTACAATTTATATCAATCGAATAGGTCAGATGACATTGGGTGGGGCCTGGACAAAATCTCTATGTTTCGAACGTGTCATCACATCCTACAATCATTGGCCGTATATACATATTCATTTCCCACTCCCATTGACATTTTACCAGACGGAAGTTTTGGTTATGTTCATAGAAAACGGTCCATAAGATAATTAACATTGCAAAATAATAAAACTTCTTTCAAATCTTTCATGTTAATGGTAGCCTTTCGGAATTTGAAGCGTATGTCAAACTTGATTTGTTTCACTTCGTAAATTAAAGAAAAGAACATTTCACTTTAAAAACAATTAGATTTGAATCGGCTTTTAAACTTGCGACTAAGTCTATACTTAAGAGAAGGGGACAATTCATAGCGTTTTATAGACGGAACTTATCATCTAGCGATACCCGCGACGCTCACATTAATTAAATGATATACCTATAGCTAATAAGTTCCTACTGATAGTGAATAATTTATGTTTGTGAAGAAAACTGTAATCTGTAAAACTCCAGGTTGTTTTCTACGGTATGGTTAATGGAAACCGCCTCTGGTTTTCCGAAGACGTATATACTTAGATAACTGTCGGCTTTCTGAAATTGGATAAAAGTTGGTTTTAACATCACACGGTTGGCTTTATTACTCAGTACAACGATCGGGGTTTCTGTTATCCGTTTGTCATCTTACTGACGTCGTTTTGGCTTGATAGAATTGACAATTTGTTTGTGTATGATTTTTTTCTCAAACTATTACTTAAATCATATATCTGGACTCTCGGAGGCGCTCTTCTTTTTACTTTAGTGGAACGTAGAGAAAGTTAACCCTTGTCGATTGTATATATATAGTAATCCCCATAATAACAAGAAGCCATACATGGCATTAGATTATTTATTTATTTATTTAGGTAACTGGACGTTCATCCCTAGTTGGTACACGAGTGTTAATTTGAATGATTGGCACTGATAAACCACGTCCATCCATGTTGGTCAAACTCTGACAAACCCATTTATCGGTATAGGCTGCAATCCAACAGTAACAAGCCTTATATAAGATCAACAGAGTGATGAACCTGTCATTGCATATCTTGAAGTCAGTCAAACATCAGAGACCACTTTCACAAAACAATCTTAGCTAAGAGTGATCTTAACTACCATAGCAAGTCAACCCATGTTGAAGGTATACGTTGCCATTGGTAATTAAGATCATCTTAAGCTAAGATTGCTTTGTGAAAGTCGACCCAGGCCTACGGTTGTCTAACTATCCACTGAAAATTAACAAACAAGATATAATGGTTGGAGCAATCTGGTGTTATGAAGAAAGTTTATCCTATCCAGTTGATTGTTCAATATTCAACCCCTTTTCTGCTAATTATATTTGACAAGCGTAACATGAATCGGCACATCGAAACCATTGTACAACATTGAACCAACTTCTGGTGAGCCAACTCTTTCTTCGATAGCCCTAAACCGTTGGTTGGGTTAAGGTTAAACCCGAAGTCTATTATGGGGAAGTGTAAAACGTCGCATTACACCATATTCATGACATTGACGCCTTTTGACCCAGAAGTCACCCTAAACAGAGCCCTCTTGTGGTTAATCAGAAACCGTGGCTTTTCTTCACTTCAACGTATGAACTATAGTAGGATGCATATGAAAAAAGATTTAGAAGCGACAACAGTACTTGATGGAACAAAAGTTGAAGAACTTTAAATAGTTGAAAATGAGACATGGAGCCTTGTTTTGAACGATTTGAGTAGAAATTTAGATATTGCAGTGACGTGCTCGGATAAAAGCGTTTATAAGAACCAATGCATTCTCTGCACTACGGTTACTGGGATTGCCGATAGAAATGATAGTCCAGTAAGTGGAGAGTGAATTTTTTCTGATTTGAAATTGAGCAAAGTTTTAAAATCTACGGCGCATAAACGTCACATAATATAGTATAAGGAGGCTGGAGGGCGTCAGTGCCCTGACTACGGGATAATGTGACCTTTTACACTTCCCCATTCATAGACTTATGGTTAAATCGATGAGCAAAATGATAAAATCGTAGTGATGAGCATCTGACACACCTTAGTTATAAACGTCATTGCTGTTTTAGTTGTAATCATTTTCAAACATTTATGGAAACATGCAAGAAGTTCATTTATGAAGACCTCTGTTATTAAGTTATTAAAAGGCAGACGCGCGCCAAGAGCCTTTCTGACATTTGTGAAGAAAGCGTGTTCACCCTAGTTTGTTATGAGTAAAACACTAAAATCAAACGTGGGCCATATTATCCATGTACAGTTAAGTATAAAATGTCAAAACCATTGGGGAAAATAGGTATATGATTATTTTCGTCTGCAGTGTAGGAGGGTTGTCCCTCAAATCAAATCTTCTGTCTGAAAAAAGGGAAAATGTATGCTGTTTTGAATCCAAATAGAATTTAGAGGTGAGTTTGCCTGCAAAGATTTCAGGATACATTAAATTCCACAGATGCAAATAATCAGATGTAATATATATTAGCTACTTCTTGTGGTAGATTTCTGTTAATAAAAACAATGAGGCAAACGCAAAATATGTAAGATGGATAACAGTTCCTCTTTTCTGTGATATAGATTGTTTGCTTGACAGCTATATCGTTATGTTGGTTTTGGCTCTTTCGAAAGCATTTTGTATCTTTTATATTTATTTAACTTGTATGTACTATAGTTCTGTATAAACGTCTTTGAAACGTCTTATTTCAATTGAGGGAACACCGTGGGTGAACACACGTAGCAGTTGTACTTTCTTCAACTCGTACACAGTTTCATTATTTCATTATTATTTTCACCAATTCCCACTTTATCACAAACACACCTTCCTTAAAGGATGGGAAAGCTCTAGAAATGCATAGGGAGTATCGTCGATGTCAACCATTAAAGTGCTTAAAATATTCCACGTTTATTACCGCCAGTGACACTCAAGCTAATAAAAACGTAGTAGGCCCTATGTCCTTTCGGTGGCTTATCTGTGTCAAATTTTTTCTCCGTTTTAAGATGACGGGATGTTGCAGGAGCTACTTTAAAATCAATAATGACGTATTTTTACTGTTCTCTAATGTATGAGATTTAGGTCCAAAAGACATGGTGACAAATTTGAAGTGGGGCGATTGCTTCGGGATATGTAGATCAGTCCTGCAACCGCACGTCATTTCTTACCCAAGCCATTGGCTAAATTGCATCGCATGACTACTCTATAACGCACCTAAATTGTATTCAACAACAATTGGATAAAACTAATAAAAAATGATGGCGGCTGTGTGAATGGCCTATGGGTCTTATTCTTTATTGTAACGTCACATTCAAATGTCAATTATTCGCTTACGGCTTAAGGGATACAACATACATTGCACAGTTGTTTCAGACTAAATGAACACTACTCTTTCCATCTAAACTAGTCTAAAGTTATAATGTTATTTCCCTTTAATATAGATAAAATTGCTTGGACATACCGTAAGATCAGTTTCTTTCACATAAACAAAGCGTCTTAAACACAAGCAGTTTCTTTCACATAAACAAAACGTCTTAAACACAAGCAGTTTCTTTCACATAAACAAAACGTTTTAAACACAAGCAGTTTCTTTCACATAAACAAAACGTCCTAAACACAAGCAGCTTCTTTCACATAAACAAAACGTCCTAAACACAAGCAGTTTCTTTCACATAAACAAAACGTCTTAAACACAAGCAGTTTCTTTCACATAAACAAAACGTCTTAAACACAAGCAGTTTCTTTCACATAAACATCATGTCTTAAACACAAGCAGTTTCTTTCACATAAACAAAACGTATTTAACACAAGCAGTTTCTTTCACATAGACAAAACGTATTTAACACACGCAGTTTCTTTCACATAGACAAAGCGTCTTAAACACAAGCAGTTTCTTTCACATAGACACAACGTCTTAAACACAAGCAGTTTCTTTCACATAGACAAAACGTATTTAACACAAGCAGTTTCTTTCACATAGACAAAACGTCTTAAACACAAGCAGTTTCTTTCACATAGACAAAACGTATTTAACACACGCAGTTTCTTTCACATAGACAAAACGTCTTAAACACAAGCAGTTTCTTTCACATAGACAAAACGTATTTAACACACGCAGTTTCTTTCACATAGACAAAACGTATTTAACACAAGCAGTTTCTTTCACATAGACAAAACGTCTTAAACACAAGCAGTTTCTTTCACATAGACAAAACGTATTTCACACAAGCAGTTTCTTTCACATAGACAAAACGTCTTAAACACAAGCAGTTTCTTTCACATAGACAAAACGTATTTAACACAAGCAGTTTCTTTCACATAGACAAAACGTATTTAACACACGCAGTTTCTTTCACATAGACAAAACGTATTAATCACAAGCAGTTTCTTTCACATAAACAAAGCGTCTTAAACACAAGCAGTTTCTTTCACATAGACAAAACGTATTTAACACACGCAGTTTCTTTCACATAGACAAAACGTCTTAAACACAAGCAGTTTCTTTCACATAAACAAAACGTCTTAAACACAAGCAGTTTCTTTCACATAAACAAAACGTTTTAAACACAAGCAGTTTCTTTCACATAAACAAAACGTCCTAAACACAAGCAGTTTCTTTCACATAAACAAAACGTCCTAAACACAAGCAGTTTTTTTCACATAAACAAAACGTCTTAAACACAAGCAGTTTCTTTCACATAAACAAAACGTCTTAAACACAAGCAGTTTCTTTCACATAAACATCACGTCTTAAACACAAGCAGTTTCTTTCACATAAACAAAACGTATTTAACACAAGCAGTTTCTTTCACATAGACAAAACGTATTTAACACACGCAGTTTCTTTCACATAGACAAAGCGTCTTAAACACAAGCAGTTTCTTTCACATAGACACAACGTCTTAAACACAAGCAGTTTCTTTCACATAGACAAAACGTATTTAACACAAGCAGTTTCTTTCACATAGACAAAACGTCTTAAACACAAGCAGTTTCTTTCACATAGACAAAACGTATTTAACACACGCAGTTTCTTTCACATAGACAAAACGTCTTAAACACAAGCAGTTTCTTTCACATAGACAAAACGTATTTAACACACGCAGTTTCTTTCACATAGACAAAACGTATTTAACACAAGCAGTTTCTTTCACATAGACAAAACGTCTTAAACACAAGCAGTTTCTTTCACATAGACAAAACGTATTTAACACACGCAGTTTCTTTCACATAGACAAAACGTATTTAACACAAGCAGTTTCTTTCACATAGACAAAACGTATTTAACACACGCGGTTTCTTTCACATAGACAAAACGTATTTAACACAAGCAGTTTCTTTCACATAGACAAAACGTATTTAACACAAGCAGTTTCTTTCACATAGACAAAACGTCTTAAACACAAGCAGTTTCTTTCACATAGACAAAACGTATTTAACACACGCAGTTTCTTTCACATAGACAAAGCGTCTTAAACACAAGCAGTTTCTTTCACATAGACACAACGTCTTAAACAAAAGCAGTTTCTTTCACATAGACAAAACGTATTTAACACAAGCAGTTTCTTTCACATAGACAAAGCGTCTTAAACACAAGCAGTTTCTTCCACATAGACAAAACGCATTTAACACAAGCAGTTTCTTTCACATAGACACAACGTCTTAAACACACGCAGTTTCTTTCACATAAACAAAACGTCTTAAACACACGCAGTTTCTTTCACATAAACAAAACGTCTTGAACACAAGCAGTTTCTTTCACATAGACAAAACGTCTTAAACACAAGCAGTTTCTTTCACATAGACAAAACGTATTTAACACAAGCAGTTTCTTTCACATAGACAAAACGTCTTAAGCACAAGCAGTTTCTTTCACATAGACAAAACGTATTTAACACAAGCAGTTTCTTTCACATAGACAAAACGTATTTAACACACGCAGTTTCTTTCACATAGACAAAACGTATTAAACACAAGCAGTTTCTTTCACATAAACAAAGCGTCTTAAACACAAGCAGTTTCTTTCACATAGACAAAACGTATTTAACACACGCAGTTTCTTTCACATAGACAAAACGTCTTAAACACAAGCAGTTTCTTTCACATAGACAAAACGTCTTAAACACACGCAGTTTCTTTCACATAGACAAAACGTCTTAAACACAAGCAGTTTCTTTCACATAGACAAAACGTATTTAACACAAGCAGTTTCTTTCACATAAACAAAACGTCTTAAACACAAGCAGTTTCTTTCACATAAACAAAGCGTCTTAAACACAAGCAGTTTCTTTCACATAGACAAAACGTATTTAACACACGCAGTTTCTTTCACATAGACAAAACGTCTTAAACACAAGCAGTTTCTTTCACATAGACAAAACGTCTTAAACACACGCAGTTTCTTTCACATAGACAAAACGTCTTAAACACAAGCAGTTTCTTTCACATAGACAAAACGTATTTAACACAAGCAGTTTCTTTCACATAAACAAAACGTCTTAAACACAAGCAGTTTCTTTCACATAAACAAAGCGTCTTAAACACAAGCAGTTTCTTTCACATAGACAAAACGTATTTAACACACGCAGTTTCTTCACGTAAACAAAACGTCTTAAACACAAGCAGTTTCTTTCACATAGACAAAACGTATTAAACACACGCAGTTTCTTTCACATAGACAAAGCGTCTTAAACACAAGCAGTTTCTTTCACATAAACAAAGCGTCTTAAATACAAGCAGTTTCTTTCACATAAACAAAGCGTCTTAAACACAAGCAGTTTCTTTCACATAGACAAAACGTATTTAACACACGCAGTTTCTTTCACATAGACAAAACGTCTTAAACACAAGCAGTTTCTTTCACATAGACAAAACGTCTTAAACACACGCAGTTTCTTTCACATAGACAAAACGTCTTAAACACAAGCAGTTTCTTTCACATAGACAAAACGTATTTAACACAAGCAGTTTCTTTCACATAAACAAAACGTATTTAACACACGCAGTTTCTTTCACATAGACAAAACGTCTTAAACACAAGCAGTTTCTTTCACATAAACAAAACGTCTTAAACACAAGCAGTTTCTTTCACATAAACAAAACGTTTTAAACACAAGCAGTTTCTTTCACATAAACAAAACGTCCTAAACACAAGCAGTTTCTTTCACATAAACAAAACGTCCTAAACACAAGCAGTTTCTTTCACATAAACAAAACGTCTTAAACACAAGCAGTTTCTTTCACATAAACAAAACGTCTTAAACACAAGCAGTTTCTTTCACATAAACATCACGTCTTGAACACAAGCAGTTTCTTTCACATAAACAAAACGTATTTAACACAAGCAGTTTCTTTCACATAGACAAAACGTATTTAACACACGCAGTTTCTTTCACATAGACAAAGCGTCTTAAACACAAGCAGTTTCTTTCACATAGACACAACGTCTTAAACACAAGCAGTTTCTTTCACATAGACAAAACGTATTTAACACAAGCAGTTTCTTTCACATAGACAAAACGTCTTAAACACAAGCAGTTTCTTTCACATAGACAAAACGTATTTAACACACGCAGTTTCTTTCACATAGACAAAACGTCTTAAACACAAGCAGTTTCTTTCACATAGACAAAACGTATTTAACACACGCAGTTTCTTTCACATAGACAAAACGTATTTAACACAAGCAGTTTCTTTCACATAGACAAAACGTCTTAAACACAAGCAGTTTCTTTCACATAGACAAAACGTATTTAACACACGCAGTTTCTTTCACATAGACAAAACGTATTTAACACAAGCAGTTTCTTTCACATAGACAAAACGTATTTAACACACGCGGTTTCTTTCACATAGACAAAACGTATTTAACACAAGCAGTTTCTTTCACATAGACAAAACGTATTTAACACAAGCAGTTTCTTTCACATAGACAAAACGTCTTAAACACAAGCAGTTTCTTTCACATAGACAAAACGTATTTAACACACGCAGTTTCTTTCACATAGACAAAGCGTCTTAAACACAAGCAGTTTCTTTCACATAGACACAACGTCTTAAACACAAGCAGTTTCTTTCACATAGACAAAACGTATTTAACACAAGCAGTTTCTTTCACATAGACAAAGCGTCTTAAACACAAGCAGTTTCTTTCACATAGACAAAACGCATTTAACACAAGCAGTTTCTTTCACATAGACACAACGTCTTAAACACACGCAGTTTCTTTCACATAAACAAAACGTCTTAAACACACGCAGTTTCTTTCACATAAACAAAACGTCTTGAACACAAGCAGTTTCTTTCACATAGACAAAACGTCTTAAACACAAGCAGTTTCTTTCACATAGACAAAACGTATTTAACACAAGCAGTTTCTTTCACATAGACAAAACGTCTTAAGCACAAGCAGTTTCTTTCACATAGACAAAACGTATTTAACACAAGCAGTTTCTTTCACATAGACAAAACGTATTTAACACACGCAGTTTCTTTCACATAGACAAAACGTATTAAACACAAGCAGTTTCTTTCACATAAACAAAGCGTCTTAAACACAAGCAGTTTCTTTCACATAGACAAAACGTATTTAACACACGCAGTTTCTTTCACATAGACAAAACGTCTTAAACACAAGCAGTTTCTTTCACATAGACAAAACGTCTTAAACACACGCAGTTTCTTTCACATAGACAAAACGTCTTAAACACAAGCAGTTTCTTTCACATAGACAAAACGTATTTAACACAAGCAGTTTCTTTCACATAAACAAAACGTCTTAAACACAAGCAGTTTCTTTCACATAAACAAAGCGTCTTAAACACAAGCAGTTTCTTTCACATAGACAAAACGTATTTAACACACGCAGTTTCTTTCACATAGACAAAACGTCTTAAACACAAGCAGTTTCTTTCACATAGACAAAACGTCTTAAACACACGCAGTTTCTTTCACATAGACAAAACGTCTTAAACACAAGCAGTTTCTTTCACATAAACAAAACGTCTTAAACACAAGCAGTTTCTTTCACATAAACAAAGCGTCTTAAACACAAGCAGTTTCTTTCACATAGACAAAACGTATTTAACACACGCAGTTTCTTTCACGTAAACAAAACGTCTTAAACACAAGCAGTTTCTTTCACATAGACAAAACGTATTAAACACAAGCAGTTTCTTTCACATAGACAAAACGTATTTAACACACGCAGTTTCTTTCACATAGACAAAGCGTCTTAAACACAAGCAGTTTCTTTCACATAGACACAACGTCTTAAACACAAGCAGTTTCTTTCACATAGACAAAACGTATTTAACACAAGCAGTTTCTTTCACATAGACAAAACGTCTTAAACACAAGCAGTTTCTTTCACATAGACAAAACGTATTTAACACACGCAGTTTCTTTCACATAGACAAAACGTCTTAAACGCAAGCAGTTTCTTTCACATAGACAAAACGTATTTAACACACGCAGTTTCTTTCACATAGACAAAACGTATTTAACACAAGCAGTTTCTTTCACATAGACAAAACGTCTTAAACACAAGCAGTTTCTTTCACATAGACAAAACGTATTTAACACACGCAGTTTCTTTCACATAGACAAAACGTATTTAACACAAGCAGTTTCTTTCACATAGACAAAACGTATTTAACACACGCGGTTTCTTTCACATAGACAAAACGTATTTAACACAAGCAGTTTCTTTCACATAGACAAAACGTATTTAACACAAGCAGTTTCTTTCACATAGACAAAACGTCTTAAACACAAGCAGTTTCTTTCACATAGACAAAACGTATTTAACACACGCAGTTTCTTTCACATAGACAAAGCGTCTTAAACACAAGCAGTTTCTTTCACATAGACACAACGTCTTAAACACAAGCAGTTTCTTTCACATAGACAAAACGTATTTAACACAAGCAGTTTCTTTCACATAGACAAAGCGTCTTAAACACAAGCAGTTTCTTTCACATAGACAAAACGTATTTAACACAAGCAGTTTCTTTCACATAGACACAACGTCTTAAACACACGCAGTTTCTTTCACATAAACAAAACGTCTTAAACACACGCAGTTTCTTTCACATAAACAAAACGTCTTGAACACAAGCAGTTTCTTTCACATAGACAAAACGTCTTAAACACAAGCAGTTTCTTTCACATAGACAAAACGTATTTCACACAAGCAGTTTCTTTCACATAGACAAAACGTCTTAAACACAAGCAGTTTCTTTCACATAGACAAAACGTATTTAACACAAGCAGTTTCTTTCACATAGACAAAACGTATTTAACACACGCAGTTTCTTTCACATAGACAAAACGTATTAATCACAAGCAGTTTCTTTCACATAAACAAAGCGTCTTAAACACAAGCAGTTTCTTTCACATAGACAAAACGTATTTAACACACGCAGTTTCTTTCACATAGACAAAACGTCTTAAACACAAGCAGTTTCTTTCACATAAACAAAACGTCTTAAACACAAGCAGTTTCTTTCACATAAACAAAACGTTTTAAACACAAGCAGTTTCTTTCACATAAACAAAACGTCCTAAACACAAGCAGTTTCTTTCACATAAACAAAACGTCCTAAACACAAGCAGTTTCTTTCACATAAACAAAACGTCTTAAACACAAGCAGTTTCTTTCACATAAACAAAACGTCTTAAACACAAGCAGTTTCTTTCACATAAACATCACGTCTTAAACACAAGCAGTTTCTTTCACATAAACAAAACGTATTTAACACAAGCAGTTTCTTTCACATAGACAAAACGTATTTAACACACGCAGTTTCTTTCACATAGACAAAGCGTCTTAAACACAAGCAGTTTCTTTCACATAGACACAACGTCTTAAACACAAGCAGTTTCTTTCACATAGACAAAACGTATTTAACACAAGCAGTTTCTTTCACATAGACAAAACGTCTTAAACACAAGCAGTTTCTTTCACATAGACAAAACGTATTTAACACACGCAGTTTCTTTCACATAGACAAAACGTCTTAAACACAAGCAGTTTCTTTCACATAGACAAAACGTATTTAACACACGCAGTTTCTTTCACATAGACAAAACGTATTTAACACAAGCAGTTTCTTTCACATAGACAAAACGTCTTAAACACAAGCAGTTTCTTTCACATAGACAAAACGTATTTAACACACGCAGTTTCTTTCACATAGACAAAACGTATTTAACACAAGCAGTTTCTTTCACATAGACAAAACGTATTTAACACACGCGGTTTCTTTCACATAGACAAAACGTATTTAACACAAGCAGTTTCTTTCACATAGACAAAACGTATTTAACACAAGCAGTTTCTTTCACATAGACAAAACGTCTTAAACACAAGCAGTTTCTTTCACATAGACAAAACGTATTTAACACACGCAGTTTCTTTCACATAGACAAAGCGTCTTAAACACAAGCAGTTTCTTTCACATAGACACAACGTCTTAAACACAAGCAGTTTCTTTCACATAGACAAAACGTATTTAACACAAGCAGTTTCTTTCACATAGACAAAGCGTCTTAAACACAAGCAGTTTCTTCCACATAGACAAAACGCATTTAACACAAGCAGTTTCTTTCACATAGACACAACGTCTTAAACACACGCAGTTTCTTTCACATAAACAAAACGTCTTAAACACACGCAGTTTCTTTCACATAAACAAAACGTCTTGAACACAAGCAGTTTCTTTCACATAGACAAAACGTCTTAAACACAAGCAGTTTCTTTCACATAGACAAAACGTATTTAACACAAGCAGTTTCTTTCACATAGACAAAACGTCTTAAGCACAAGCAGTTTCTTTCACATAGACAAAACGTATTTAACACAAGCAGTTTCTTTCACATAGACAAAACGTATTTAACACACGCAGTTTCTTTCACATAGACAAAACGTATTAAACACAAGCAGTTTCTTTCACATAAACAAAGCGTCTTAAACACAAGCAGTTTCTTTCACATAGACAAAACGTATTTAACACACGCAGTTTCTTTCACATAGACAAAACGTCTTAAACACAAGCAGTTTCTTTCACATAGACAAAACGTCTTAAACACACGCAGTTTCTTTCACATAGACAAAACGTCTTAAACACAAGCAGTTTCTTTCACATAGACAAAACGTATTTAACACAAGCAGTTTCTTTCACATAAACAAAACGTCTTAAACACAAGCAGTTTCTTTCACATAAACAAAGCGTCTTAAACACAAGCAGTTTCTTTCACATAGACAAAACGTATTTAACACACGCAGTTTCTTTCACATAGACAAAACGTCTTAAACACAAGCAGTTTCTTTCACATAGACAAAACGTCTTAAACACACGCAGTTTCTTTCACATAGACAAAACGTCTTAAACACAAGCAGTTTCTTTCACATAGACAAAACGTATTTAACACAAGCAGTTTCTTTCACATAAACAAAACGTCTTAAACACAAGCAGTTTCTTTCACATAAACAAAGCGTCTTAAACACAAGCAGTTTCTTTCACATAGACAAAACGTATTTAACACACGCAGTTTCTTCACGTAAACAAAACGTCTTAAACACAAGCAGTTTCTTTCACATAGACAAAACGTATTAAACACACGCAGTTTCTTTCACATAGACAAAGCGTCTTAAACACAAGCAGTTTCTTTCACATAAACAAAGCGTCTTAAATACAAGCAGTTTCTTTCACATAAACAAAGCGTCTTAAACACAAGCAGTTTCTTTCACATAGACAAAACGTATTTAACACACGCAGTTTCTTTCACATAGACAAAACGTCTTAAACACAAGCAGTTTCTTTCACATAGACAAAACGTCTTAAACACACGCAGTTTCTTTCACATAGACAAAACGTCTTAAACACAAGCAGTTTCTTTCACATAGACAAAACGTATTTAACACAAGCAGTTTCTTTCACATAAACAAAACGTATTTAACACACGCAGTTTCTTTCACATAGACAAAACGTCTTAAACACAAGCAGTTTCTTTCACATAAACAAAACGTCTTAAACACAAGCAGTTTCTTTCACATAAACAAAACGTTTTAAACACAAGCAGTTTCTTTCACATAAACAAAACGTCCTAAACACAAGCAGTTTCTTTCACATAAACAAAACGTCCTAAACACAAGCAGTTTCTTTCACATAAACAAAACGTCTTAAACACAAGCAGTTTCTTTCACATAAACAAAACGTCTTAAACACAAGCAGTTTCTTTCACATAAACATCACGTCTTGAACACAAGCAGTTTCTTTCACATAAACAAAACGTATTTAACACAAGCAGTTTCTTTCACATAGACAAAACGTATTTAACACACGCAGTTTCTTTCACATAGACAAAGCGTCTTAAACACAAGCAGTTTCTTTCACATAGACACAACGTCTTAAACACAAGCAGTTTCTTTCACATAGACAAAACGTATTTAACACAAGCAGTTTCTTTCACATAGACAAAACGTCTTAAACACAAGCAGTTTCTTTCACATAGACAAAACGTATTTAACACACGCAGTTTCTTTCACATAGACAAAACGTCTTAAACACAAGCAGTTTCTTTCACATAGACAAAACGTATTTAACACACGCAGTTTCTTTCACATAGACAAAACGTATTTAACACAAGCAGTTTCTTTCACATAGACAAAACGTCTTAAACACAAGCAGTTTCTTTCACATAGACAAAACGTATTTAACACACGCAGTTTCTTTCACATAGACAAAACGTATTTAACACAAGCAGTTTCTTTCACATAGACAAAACGTATTTAACACACGCGGTTTCTTTCACATAGACAAAACGTATTTAACACAAGCAGTTTCTTTCACATAGACAAAACGTATTTAACACAAGCAGTTTCTTTCACATAGACAAAACGTCTTAAACACAAGCAGTTTCTTTCACATAGACAAAACGTATTTAACACACGCAGTTTCTTTCACATAGACAAAGCGTCTTAAACACAAGCAGTTTCTTTCACATAGACACAACGTCTTAAACACAAGCAGTTTCTTTCACATAGACAAAACGTATTTAACACAAGCAGTTTCTTTCACATAGACAAAGCGTCTTAAACACAAGCAGTTTCTTTCACATAGACAAAACGCATTTAACACAAGCAGTTTCTTTCACATAGACACAACGTCTTAAACACACGCAGTTTCTTTCACATAAACAAAACGTCTTAAACACACGCAGTTTCTTTCACATAAACAAAACGTCTTGAACACAAGCAGTTTCTTTCACATAGACAAAACGTCTTAAACACAAGCAGTTTCTTTCACATAGACAAAACGTATTTAACACAAGCAGTTTCTTTCACATAGACAAAACGTCTTAAGCACAAGCAGTTTCTTTCACATAGACAAAACGTATTTAACACAAGCAGTTTCTTTCACATAGACAAAACGTATTTAACACACGCAGTTTCTTTCACATAGACAAAACGTATTAAACACAAACAGTTTCTTTCACATAAACAAAGCGTCTTAAACACAAGCAGTTTCTTTCACATAGACAAAACGTATTTAACACACGCAGTTTCTTTCACATAGACAAAACGTCTTAAACACAAGCAGTTTCTTTCACATAGACAAAACGTCTTAAACACACGCAGTTTCTTTCACATAGACAAAACGTCTTAAACACAAGCAGTTTCTTTCACATAGACAAAACGTATTTAACACAAGCAGTTTCTTTCACATAAACAAAACGTCTTAAACACAAGCAGTTTCTTTCACATAAACAAAGCGTCTTAAACACAAGCAGTTTCTTTCACATAGACAAAACGTATTTAACACACGCAGTTTCTTTCACATAGACAAAACGTCTTAAACACAAGCAGTTTCTTTCACATAGACAAAACGTCTTAAACACACGCAGTTTCTTTCACATAGACAAAACGTCTTAAACACAAGCAGTTTCTTTCACATAGACAAAACGTATTTAACACAAGCAGTTTCTTTCACATAAACAAAACGTCTTAAACACAAGCAGTTTCTTTCACATAAACAAAGCGTCTTAAACACAAGCAGTTTCTTTCACATAGACAAAACGTATTTAACACACGCAGTTTCTTTCACGTAAACAAAACGTCTTAAACACAAGCAGTTTCTTTCACATAGACAAAACGTATTAAACACACGCAGTTTCTTTCACATAGACAAAGCGTCTTAAACACAAGCAGTTTCTTTCACATAAACAAAGCGTCTTAAATACAAGCAGTTTCTTTCACATAAACAAAGCGTCTTAAACACAAGCAGTTTCTTTCACATAGACAAAACGTATTTAACACAAGCAGTTTCTTTCACATAAACAAAACGTCTTAAACACAAGCAGTTTCTTTCACATAAACAAAGCGTCTTAAACACAAGTAGTTTCTTTCACATAGACAAAACGTATTTAACACACGCAGTTTCTTTCACATAAACAAAACGTCTTAAACACAAGCAGTTTATTTCACATAGACAAAACGTATTTAACACACGCAGTTTCTTTCACATAAACAAAACGTCTTAAACACAAGCAGTTTCTTTCACATAAACAAAGCGTCTTAAACACAAGCAGTTTCTTTCACATAGACAAAACGTATTTAACACACGCAGTTTCTTTCACATAAACAAAACGTATTTAACACAAGCAGTTTCTTTCACATAAACAAAACGTCTTAAACACAAGCAGTTTCTTTCACATAAACAAAGCGTCTTAAACACAAGCAGTTTCTTTCACATAGACAAAACGTATTTAACACACGCAGTTTCTTTCACATAGACAAAACGTATTTAACACAAGCACACCTTTAGACTAAACGTCTTTAAGACGAACACAGTTTCTTTCACACAGACAAAAACGTCTTAAATACAAGCGACTTCGTTGAACTAGACTGTATTTATATATCTTTCCTTAACAATTGTATCTGCCTATTCGTCTTAACATACCCAGTATTGATGCATTCCACCATCATCAGGCAAAATGAACACAAGTTTAATCATTGAACATATGTGTACAATCAATCATATGAAACACCTGGGGGAAATTCTCTTTTTTAGCTAAGACTTCTTCAATAATTCTAATACCCCATCTGTTCCTTCTTCTCCCTCTGAAAAATAGGTATAATTATATGTGATGGTTCAAACAATGCCTGAGTCACCTTATAAACTATTCACTAGTTATTGTAGCTTTAAATGTGTGGGCTTTTCGAAGACCATGTGTGGCGTTTTTACAAAAAATTACAAAGCCAATTTACTGATTTGCTTTTAGTTTTGAAAGTAAAACATAAAACTGGAAGTGTTCTGGGTTTCTTTCCATACTCATAGTATGATACATATCAATCGTATTATGTTAAAATTAAAGTTTTTAGAGGAAGCCGATGTATATAATAGAATGTGATTTGCCAGCAGCATCCTCAAAAATACGTAATAAACGAGGGTTTGGTCGATAACAATCTAACTACAAAGGGACGTAAAATACCATCTGACAGCCGGTCATTTTGAGGGTGTCGACCAGGAAGGTAGCAGCGAAACGAGCACTTTCCATACCCTTTTGTTGACACAATAAAAGTATCTCTGAAAATGTAAGGGACAGGAACACTCTATCTTTTTAACATTCAGCCTCAACTAGTTATAATTCAAGCATCGGATATGTACCAAATCGGCGTCTGTGTCTCTACACAGGGTGGGATTTACCGGCCAAATAATATTTATAAACAAATAACGTTGTGGATGATTTATACAGCAGGGTCAATAAAAGACAGTTTCTATATCTATTTCAAGAAAGTTAAATCTTAACGTTCACTGATACAGCGGAAAATCTCGCAATGCTTAATTTTCAATCATTTTTTAATTAAACATTTTATTAATGTCTATAAACAGTTTTATAAAAACAAGTGATTGATTGATGTTTTACGCCGCACTCAAGATTATTTCACTTATATGGCTGAGTTGCTTGGTTTAGTGGGAGAGGAAACAGGACTCATTGCCCGGAGGAAACCCCTGACCTTCGGAGAGTACCTGGCAACTCTTCCACATACGGCGACCGAGTGAAAAATCCACTCAGAAATTTGGCAATTTTTATTTGGTCTGAGTGGGATTCGAACAAAAAATGTGTTTAAAGGGGAAGAAAAGGAAAAAACTAAGTAAATACAGTACAGGCGCGACACATTTTCCTTTCTAACGGTACCAAAACCATGTTTCTGCGATTTTTCCTCGCCAAACTGTGCTATAAGAAAGTTAACAATCGTTATCAGAGAACGTCTAAACTGACTCGGCTGCCATCTTCACATAACAGCTAAGCTGTGTGTCTCGATCGGCCAATCAGCATACGCCAGCGGGGTATTTCATAAACAGGTTTAGACGGCTAAACTGACCTAGCCGACTAGAATAGCAATGCTTTAACATTACTGCTTAGTCGACTATCTGACCGTAGTCGGCTATATGTGGTTTATGAAATACCCCCCCTGGCCACCAGTCACTCGCTACCGTAAGAGAAATTGGTCAACTCTGAAAGTCTGCCATTTAAACCTAGGTTAATTTCGATCATTTCGAGGCGCTAATAAGAGAAGAAGAACACTCTAACAACTCTGAAATGTACACTAGCTAGTAAATCAACCTTTTGGGAAGACGTGACAGGCTACATATGTTGTCTACGCGACTTGTGGAGATCGTTGTAGAATTTTCAGAAAAGGTAGTCTTACCGCTGACATCGCAGGTTATAACCATACAAGATATAATAAGCTCGCAAGGGAAGTAATCTACTAATACTTTTTCCGGTCAATTTAAAACCGTCAATGGCGCGCTCCACTGACGATCGAGCACGAGCTTGTCTGGCAGATTCATTTTCATTGTATTTTCACACCGTAAACCACGTGCAGGACTCACACACATGAATACGATGGTCTATGGGAGCCCGTTCGATACAATTGCATGTTGTTTTTTTGTTTTCTCCTCCTTTAATAAGAAAATGTTCTCCTCTTTGTGAGTTCTTAGTCTTATGAGTTCGAGCTAATTAAGCAAATCCTGACATCTCCGGGTTTTTTCTTGAGGTTTTCAATTACATGTATTTGATTGTTTATTGTTTAACAGACAAAAGCGCATTTAAAGTGCATGTCTACCTAGGTTACATTATAATGCATGTCCATCAAGGCTTTCTTCGTCAAGTGAACTACAGTTACTGTTATTATCTGGAATCATGCCAGAGACTATCTGCTGAATTCCAGTCAGGTATTCACTCAGCTTCTTATCATGCAGAACACCAGACCTTCTCTTGTGGTTTACTTTTATTCTCAAAATAAGCTGTATTGTTTTTGGACACGAAAGTCCCCTGCTAAAATACTCATATTTGGTTGCAGTTTATCGGGAGAAAAGAAATAAACAGCCATGAATATAGTAAAGCATTCATGTAAAGGAACAGTGACCTATTCCTCCCCACTGGATAGCAAAGCTTCAAGTCGTATAGAAAACGACAAAATATGATTGATACATTCTTCCAATTAGCTTAACTGGATACTATAGCAGTTTGCTGGTATTCTTATAGTTCACACACCTGACGTATATTGTTGTGTTTAATTTTTAAAAACATCTGGCACCGTATGTCGTTTCGTTTTATTCAACTTAACGATACTCTTTCTTTTATTTCTTCCTATGGAACATCGCACTGTAGCACGGTCCGAATTGCACAGACCGCCTGTGAGACTCAATAACTATACATACCAGCCCCGTCTCAAAGAGAATGAAATATATGCTCACATCCAATACTATGTAATCATATTGGCAACCGAAGTTGTAGTGTCAACAGCTGAACGCTTTCAACATATGACTAACAAAAACACTGAAAACAATATCAAAAACGTTGGCTAATATGGGTATGTGAGCTTTATGACCCCAAACGTTCCAGTTCACGATTTGAATAGCCGAGATGTACGTTCAAAGAGTTGGGGTTTGTTCATTCAAGCAAAAAGAGTTAGACAGCCGGTTGGGATAAGCATTGTAACAGTACTTTTATCCATAAAGCACTCCTTTCTAGTTTTGCAAAAACTGCAAGAATCTACTTCGAAATTTCCAGACAGGAATCGATTTTACCCATTCACCTAACCTTCATCAAATATGAATTTGTTCATTAGATTTCTTGTCATATTCGTATTCAACAGGATGTCAACTAGATATGTGTACACATCCATCATGGGTCTGGTACAGATTGCAATGGCTTTTCTCTCATACTTTATCGAGTTATTAGGTAAGAGACGTTGTAAAGATGTCGACATGTTTATAATGTGCTGAGTTACTGCCTTAAAATACCTGTAGGGGACATGTATGCTGGTAGGATAATTCTTGCCAACAGAACGGGTCGGTCAAAAAGAAAACAGTGAAAAGACCCTGAGTAATCGACTCCGTTGTGACATAGTAACTCAAAACGGTTAGTTAGTGGGCTGGGGCTATCAGTTTGCCCCTTACAGCTACGCTTTTATAGCGTTTTCCACCTGGCAAGAAGATAAAGGGACTGATAGACATACACTGAAGGCAGTTAAAAGTAGAAACAACAACAGTTCTGCCTGGAACAAGAGAAGGATGATGGCGTACGGGGTTAGTTGTAATAGATACTCCTCCCTGTAGTCCTCTCCTCAGTCACTGGGTCCTATCAGAAGCCAACTGCTGTTAGACTATCACTGGCAGAGAGTCATAGCAGGAAAATGCCGTTACTGATGAGGGGAGATAATAGAAGCTGGCGTCAAATAAACGACCAAATCTTATATCTCACCGGCCAAGCTCTAAACAAAACTTTCTTTCGTTTGTCTGGGCGGAATTTTATCAGCACAGAGCTTTCAAAGAATATCTCATCTGTCGTTCTACCTGTATCCAATTTCTATAAAAACACATTATAACAATAATGTAATCAGAGAATATTCCCGTAGAAACGCACATTGCACCTGTTTGTTTGTTTTGTGGTTTGCTGTTTCATCTTCTACTTCTAACATTCTCTTTACACCGAATTTATTATGCAGAGAAAAATAGTAAAATTAAAAATAAAATCGTTCAATCTGATGTTATTTGATATTGATCAACAAGGAGCAACAAGAGACAACCTCTCAATTTAGGTTTGTTCAGCTGACGAAAATCTCTCTTTGGACCAACTTCTTATTAAGATGATTTGCTTGAGGCCGTACGCATCTGCATGAATAGGGGAGACCGGAGTTTCAGGGGGCACGTGATGTATCCACGGGGCCTGTTATCCAATATGCCTGTGTGCTGTCAATCAATGGACCAGCAAAGGACCCAAGAGGCAAGAAAACACGAACAATGGTATTAATGGTATTATTTTTGAAAACACTCCCATCAAACTTGGATGGTAATAGTAACATGCTAAATATATCTGGGAAATTTTCTGGTCCCAGATGTTTCAATTAAACTTAAAAGTACGTCTGCGGCAAGTTGTTAGTCAGAGTAGCATCTTTCGTCTTACAATGGAGTTTAAATACAGTGACTACGACAATGTTTTCTAACCCACTTAACAATATACACGAAGAGATATTTTATATGGTTATAAACATAAATATGTTTAAGGCACCATCACGAAGTAATCTTCTAAGAACAACCTCTCAACAGATGTCTTTAGCAAGGGCAATTTATTATTTCAAAACATTGATACAAATACTAAATAGCCCCGGTCCAATACTATATAAAGTATATAAATGTATCTCAATTCATTCTTGGAGATAATACTCATTCAATGGCTCAATACGTTTGGTTCCCCACAATCATAAAATGAATGTTAATCTCGAAGTTATATATAGTTATCAGCGGCTCGGTATATCAAAATGGCGATTTGGTGGTTAATTAATTCATTAGACAGTGGGTGTATTTTCTACTTGTATCTGATTCTCTATGAGGGATAAACACATGCTATCAGCCTCGTTAAGAACACACTTTCTATCGAGAGGTTAAAAGTGGAGTTAACCTGGAAAAGAACCACGACGAGTATCTCTGACAGTAATGAAAACCGGAAATCAACTCATTTCTACGACAACCCAGACACTTTTGATGTTGCCAAAGATGTTCCCATCTAGGAAAGATTTATTTTCTCATTTAATAAACTGTGGCACAAGTAACGTCGTTTACTGTTGTAATAAGACGCCAGATCTTACTTACTATATACGTGCCAAATCACCTGTCGAAAAAATGAAATGGACTCTATGAAGTTTTTTGCCTTGTTTTAAACGTATGTGATAAGATGAATGTAATATGATTCTAAGGAAGTTGACGTTGACGTTTAAAAGGGAAAACAGGGTAAGCGCCAGCTGGGGAGAGAAAATACCATGTTTGCTTTGATGTGATTCCCGGAGTTGATAGTTACCCGGGCAACAGAGTGGCTCCCTCTTCTAGCTGTAGCCGAGACAGAAAACAGGTGAATGTTTGGATAACCACTCTGTAAATAGATAATAAAAAATAAACACTCAAAGGGAAACAACTCTCGCAGAAGAACTCCAGTCAATACTACAGTCGTTTCTTACATACCATATATCAAGATGAGGCATTTTAGAGGTGCCAGTGTGATGATCAATATGAAACAAAATTTTATCATGGAAATGATTTATCTAGAGATGTGACTCTACAGTCACTAAAGTTAGTCTTAGCTAATATTTTGGCTGAAAGAAATAGTTTCTTTAGAAACATTTACCAAATCTTACTTCATAATGTTGACTGCAGTAAGTTAATGATAGGTGGTGATTTTACCTACGCCATCAACTGACAAAAAGACTCCAGTCAAAACTCTACTACTAGGAGTCAAATTTTACAAGATTTAATAAAAGGAGGGAAAGAAATTCGTCTATTAAAAATTCACTTGGCGAAACACAAATGGCATTCGACCAGGAATGGATTTGTACCAATAACCAATATTATCCCTGATCATAAACTAATAATGTTAGAAGCGTCGCTGCACAAGCCCTGTAGAAACCCAAATTTCTGGAAATTAAACCAATCACTTTTGGAAAACACAAATTATAAAGAAAATGTGAAAAATGTCATTAAAAAACTGAAGTTAGAATATCAAGACTGGGAACTGGTTCAACGATGGGAATGGATTGAATTTAAGATAATGAACTTTAGTATTGAATGTTCTAAAGAAAAAGCAAAATAGCGCAATAACAGAGAAAATTCAATATTTGCTATGTTGAGTCATAGATTGAAAGTAAACAGAGAAAAATAAGTTAGCGATCTGTGTGTCGATTTGCATAATCAACTAAAAACTGATGATTAACTTATGATGAATGTTTTGCAGTTATATAATGTTGGCCCTCAGATATCCAAGAGGGTTGCCTTGCTTTACACAAAAACATCCAGCTATGGGGGATCAATCTACGCAGTGGTTTAATAATTTTCTAGAAGTTAAACAGAGCTGCCCTTTATCCCCTTATACCTTTGTTCTCTGTTTAGAACTTATTAATACTGCAATAAGAAAAGACAAACAAATTGATGGCATTCAGCTGGGTGGAGAGAAAAGTAAAGGTGTGTGTTTCAACTCTTCTTATAAAATCATTTGACTCAGTGTTAAAAGCAATTCAATTTTATGATAGTCAACATGTCTTAACAGGTTTGTGCCTCAATATGAACAAAACTAAACTGATAAGTCTAATATAAGAGTGCCTTTTAAGATTCAACAAACAAATAGTGTCAAAATTATCTAACGAAGTGAAAAAGCTGCAAAAGGAAAATATTGATAAAATTTCAAAAATCCCTAGGATGTTAAGAATTTGGGAAGGCTTTACTGTCTTAAGCAAGGGGTATCTCTAGTTTAGAATATTGTGCCAGTGTATTGCCTCTCAATAACACTTACTGCCAAAGGTGAAAAACGAGATTTTTTAATTTTCTTTGAAATTATAAGCACGATAAAGTCAAACGTATTATACGATTATTGATGATAAACAACGGGACGGCCTAGGCGTCATAGATTTCAACGGATAAACCAATCCATCAAACTAGCTTGAATACATAGATTTTTTCCAGACAATAAATCTTTTTGGAGCATGTTTGTTGATGATCGTTTTTTACCTTTAGAAAGTTTTTGTTTCCTATTGTACTGTAATTATGACCCAGCAAAGGTAAATATTAAAATACCAGGGGCCTGTTTCACAAAGTGGCGTAACGTAAGTTTTCACGTAAGTGCCATAACAACCCATACAGTAGAGATACGTTGCTATGACATTTACGTGTAAACTTACGCAACACCGCTTTTTGAAACAGGCCCCAGATTTGTATAAGCAAATCCTGAGTGCATAGAAAGATATTATTTATTCGGAAGCTCTAGCTTCTGTGATACAATTGTTTGTAATAATAGAAAACGGTTGTATAGAAACAAGACTCCCTGTAATCAGGATTGGAAAGATAGGGTTGTTGTTTTATTCATGGATGTTCTTGACGACCAAGGTCAAATTCTATCCTTAAGGCAAAGAAATCACAAATATGGTATACCTCTAGACTACAATAATTTGTTGGTGTGGATTACCAATGAAAAGGCATAACATCTTGTCCCTACAGGGCAGACTAATGATGTACGTCCACATGCCAAGTTTGATGTCATTCAACAAAACAATTACTTTGTAAATACTAAATTTTAGAATCTTCTCTTTATGACTTATGTCACGTTAGTGAGGACTTTAAAACAGTCAAAAGAATGCACATATATTTTAGCCCCCCCCCCCCCCCCCCCCCAATCAAAACCCTCGCTATGTTCTAGTTGGGAGTGATGAAAATGGGAGGGCTACAGAGGGCTTAGTTTATATTGTATTTCGTTTTCCTTCAAACACAATGTGCAGACACAATGTGCAGATAACAACTCATTCTTCCTTGACGAATCAGAAACCTCACTAGGAGATTAGTTTAATTAGTTTGTGTCTTTTAGGAGTGTCTTTTTTCTCGCTAGGAGAAGCGCTTTTTGTTGTCAAATATTTTGCAAAGTTAACCGGGGCTCAAAATAAATATGAACAAAACTAGAGCTATTTGGATAGGTTCTAAAACATATAACGACGAGACGCGGATATAGAATAAATTGGTATTAGTCTGACTTTAAATACTTCCGACCGATTTTCTCGAGTGACGTAAAGAATATAGTTGCTCTCGTTCAACTAGATAAGTTTACTCCTCTGGGTAGGATAACCGTTCTAAAAACTATCATCATAGCACAGCTTAATCGTTTATTTATTTCACTACCACATCCACCTACTTTTCTTTTAACGGCCCACTTGCCGCCGTAGCCTGTTTAAATTTGCTAAGAAAACCAATTTACATGAGCTTACTACGACTAATACCACTAAACTTAAACATAGGACACATGAAACATGTCTAGTTAGCTTTAGAATGTAGAAATGGGGCGAAAACTAAACGAAGAATCGAAGCCTGATTACAACAACAACGATCAGTGTCGGTCAACTTTCAGGTTGGATTACCCTCATTTCATGCCTTTTTATCTGTGGTTTACACTCAAACAATTATCAGCAGGCTTTTCAAGTCGCTGTTAACCGATCGTCAGTCTGTATTTCTCAGATAAATAGGCCTACGTAAAATTACACTGTGCCGTTAGTTAACTCACTCGACTGAAACATAAATGCGCCCCAGCGAGCAGTTTGGTTTGTTTACGTTCCGGGTACCTAACAATTCAAATTAAAATTAAAAATACAGAGTGACGTCCAAACTTTTAAATTTTGGTAAAAATAGAAAGTTCCTAACTTATATTGTCTGGGAAAAATACAGAAAACGGTCTTTCTTTTTTAATGTAAACAATATTCCTGATTTTCGCGGCAAGTGTGCCTTTAAAAATTAGAGTCCATGTTTTTTTCATATGACAAAGGATGTCTTAAAACCTTGAATATCAAAAGTTTCATAACTGCCTTAAAATCCACTTGGATTAGGCGACTTCTACAAAAATGACTCTCCATATCGACAAATACTTGAACATCACTTAATAGCGAAAGGTGAAGAATGTATTGATTTATTAATAACAAAGTGTCCAAATGTTTTCTAGACAAACGTATTGCAAGCCTGGAAAAGAAATGATTACAAGGCATCGTGCAATAAGATAGAAGATTTCCTTGACTCTAATATTTGGTACAATAAGAACATATAGGAGACGGGCATGTTTGACAAAGAGCTCTATGGCACAAAAATATACTTTGTAAGAGCTCTATTGGATACTGAACGGACCCTACTGAGTCTAGAATCATTACAAGCTAAATATTCAATAACTACCAAAATATAAGAGTCTATGTAAAGCTATCAACAAGTAAAAAAGGAGTTTAGAACTCCATGATGATTCAGTGGTTCCTTTTGATCTCAATCTATCATTTCATATTGGAACAACCCATAACATCTGAAAATGTATTACGTTACCAATGAATTTTGTACTTCTGATAATCTGATGCTATGTTTACAAATGCAGATGTCAAAATGCTGCCTTACATCTAACAGGCCTGAAACAAACCATAGAAGATTTTATTTATGTAGAAAAGTTAATTGCCATGCAAAATGACAAAATAAATGTTTTTTTAAAAGTCTTTAATCTTGCTAATTTGTAACATTTTCCGAGTGGCCTAATAACTCAGAGCGTATAGCCTTAAGCACTTGGTGCAACCGACTAAGACAAATTGTATTAACGTCATTTTATTTCTACCCGATGACAATCTTCTCAGAAGTAGGCCTATACTGTTAGTCAGGTTTAGACTATTCTGTTTGAACAGTACCTTTAATACTGTTTTAGTTAAAGTGGCATGAGCTGCCGAAATTCACATTTTTTCCATAATTTCTGATCGTCACGACAGTAAGAGGCTTCGAAGGCCATCGAAAAACTAAATGATTAGCGTTGGAATGAGAAAAATCCATACAGTATGTGGCCTGTACGAACCGAAAATGTGTTCGAAAAGTAAACAAAATTTAAATAACCGGGACGACCATTCATTCATTCTAAGTTAAAGTTAGTTCAAAACAATACTTTATCGTAGATTTTCGAGACTAAAAGAACCCAAAAGCTTCTGAATTATACGTCTTGAGAAAAATGGCCACTAATTTCAACACTTTGTGTTAACGTCAAAATATCAACATTTTGGCAGCTCATGCCCCTTTAAGATGGAAACTAACGTCTTTAAGCTGTAAAAACTTTAACATAGTGTAATGGATATATGCCTGTGATTTGTTGTATAACCATGACAATAAAAAATATATAAAAATACTTCATCATTTTGTTGAACAAAAGAAGTTCCAGATATTTTGTGTGTGTTTCTTTTTATTATTTTAAAGTGCTTTGTTGTAGAACGCTTCTTGTAGACTTCAAAACAGTTAACAGAATTCAAATATGTTTCTCCAGAGCTGAGATATGATAATTTAAAGCTTTTTTATGTTATATTCTAATTAAGTTTTTTCTAAATGGAAGGGTGGGCTTAGTTTACATTGCATTTTAAGAGATCGTTCCAAATACCTTCAAGCTCAATATGTCATTATTTTGTATGAGATCGAAGCAATATTTTGCTTGTGTATGGGTTAAAGTCATATTTTGTGAAATAGATCCCTTTTATACAACGGCAGCACTGTATTTGTGACTTTGAATTTGTTTGAAACCAGCTGAAAATGTATCTTTTATGTCGATTATAGCAAAATATTTACAAAAACTTGGCGTCTCGATCAATGTTATGTACATGTTTATTAGTTAAAAGTCTCCTGTAAGGGATTGATATTTCTCGATATAGTAGTTTATTTTTTCTCCAATTATAGGGCATATAATCTATTTGGGTTTCTCATTATCCTTGTCAAAAGACATACAATTCTACCCTGACCCCTGTTTTTTAGGCTTCACCACTTCATTACTATAGAAATTCGCCCGAAATACCAAAAACAGTTCCAGATATTTTTGTGTGTTTTTAATTAATTTTCCTTGCCCGTCTGTAAAATAATAAATTATGGCTGTATAAGCTCTGTTTTAAAGTGAGTTGATACTGAATTTTGTAACCAACTTAAATGAAGGGAGCAATATGTGTGTGGATCTTCACTGCCCCAGCAAAGATCCCTCGCAGTTCCAGAGTGAGGCTAAACGAGATTATGAGAATACATGATCCAATACGCTGCATTCTTGTATATGGAAGTAAACTTTGAGCTACTTAGTACCTAGGCTACTGCTTTATTTATTACGTTATAAGTAAATTGTGTGATAATGCCGAAAAATGACAAATACAATTTCTCGAGCCCATATATTGGATTTCCAAAAACTATCGCATTCCAGGCACTTAAAACTTGCGTGCCGCTCGGTGTCTATGTACGTAACGTAGGATGCACGTCACCATTGAACCAGGTGTGGCGTACTAGTGAAGGACTTATATCCTGCGAGTAACGCCTACTTTCTCCCTGCTCTTCTTGCTCCCTAATTGACTTTTCCAAAAACAAAAACGTACGGACAAAAACAAGCACGGTGGGCTGTGATCAGGCGGCATGGCATTCGAGATTTGAACCCTTTGAGTCGAGAGATAAATACGAGATTTGGGGTCCAATTATGTTCTTACTTGCGGATTTCAAGAAATCAATTATGTGTAAATCGAGTTAATTTAATTAACCAGGATCAGGCCGGCCACCACGGCAACTGCAGTAAAATGAGACAGGGCTCCGCACTCATTTTGGCTAGCACCCTGAGCAATATCAGTGGTGATTGGTTGGCGTAGGCAATCCGATTGGTCCAATCTGTTGTCAGGAAGTCCACTTCCCATGCCAACGGGTCCAGCACCGGCGACACAAACAAGAGAGTTTGTGCCGCGTGGCAAACAGGTCCACGTGAGGTGTCTCCCACAACCTGAAAATCTCAGCTACGCAGTCCGGGAGTAATGACCACTCTGTTGGTTGAACCTGAACAGGCTGTCGGCCAGGACACTGTGGCGTCCGGAATGTGGCGTGCTGGTATGGATATGTTACTGGCATAGCAAGACTAGCTCTTGGACCCTTGCTAGTGGGAAGGTAGAGTGCCCCCCAAGTTTGTTCACGTATGATACCACTGTTGAGAAAAGTCAATCGCCAGGACAACGCGAGAGAAGGCGATCACTGCCCTCGAGACGGCAAATATCTCCAACTCGTTTACGTGCGTCAGTCTGTGGCATTCCGGCCGGACGCTTCAAAGTCTAGGAAAGATAAGTGTTTGCCCCCCCCCCCCCGTCCCGCCCACCTGTGAACAGGGGGTATAGAAACTCGGCAGGGGGTATAGGGGAACCCCCCGGGGTGGCGTTCTTCGGGTCGAGCCTTCAGGTCAGGTGAAGTCCTCCCAGATCGGTTGGAGAGGGGAAAAGTTGAGCTCAAGTCTCAGATTGGCCAATGTCTGTTGAGAAAGTATTGAACCGGTCGTAAGGAAAGGCGCCCCAGGGGTAACGTGTTGGGCTATCCACCTGGGTGCTGGACGCGTCGTCCGATCCAGTGAGCTCTCTAGCACTACCTTTCACAGACGCAGCCTTTGATTTTGTTACAATCCTATCCCTGGAACATGCGTGGGACATGTTGGTGCGCAGAATGTCGGTATCCCACTCCACATCGCCACCATTTGGGCGAAATTATCTTGATGCGGCATAAGACGCCAATCAATCATTAAATTAATCCTACTCCACAAGTTTTGTACGAATTGGAAGAAGCATTGCATGAGAGGCGTCGGCTGCTGTAAGGAACAATTCCGACGTATTGTGATGGGTATGAGAAGGCCAATGGATACTGTGATTGCCATTCAAGCATTTAGTGAAAGTTCCCGATTTGGACTCTGTCCATATGTGACTTTTAATCCTCTCGTTACAGTTCTGTCAACATTACATTTTGAGATTTCACCATACTTGCCGAGCTCTCGCTTGGTTGGAATTGTCATGGAAATGTTCAGCACAAGGTTCTTAAATGCCAGAAGGTGGCGGGTTTTCCTGTTGTACTTTAAATGTATGTTAAAGCCAATGAACAGTTTTCTTGGAATCCACAGGCACCTGGTTCAAATATTTAATCTATGTTTTTCTTTAATTAACACTTGTAGGCAAATAATTTTACACAAAGATAAGAAAAGAAAATTGGTCTCTGACAGTTTTCTTTCGATGCAAGAATTTTGTCTGTCTATCCTGGTCTGTAGTACACTTTGCTTAAAGTGGCATGAGCTACCGAAATTCACATTTTTTCATAATTTCTGATCGTCCTTCGACAAACTAAATTATTAGCGTTAGAATGAGGAAAATCCATACAGTATGTGGTCTATATGAACCGGAATAGTGTTCGAAAAAAGTGTTCGTAAACAAATTTTAAATAACCGGGACGACCATTCATTCATTCTAAGCCAAAGTTAGTTCAAAACAACACTTTATCGTACATTATCGAGACTAGAAGCACTAAAAAGCTTCTGAATTATACGTCTTGAGAAAAATAGCCGATAATTTCAACATTCTGTTTTTACGTCAAAATATCAACATTTTGGCAGCTCATGCCGCTTTAAGTAAAAGAGGTGCAAATTTGCAGATGGTAGTTTTAATTCAAATAATTTTCAGAAATAAGTGAAATTATCTTCAAAGACCTATACGATAACAGCATGAATAAGCTCTACATAACATAGGCGAACTAAAGCAAATTAATTAAAATGTATGTTGAGTTACTCGAGATTATTTCACTTATATGGCGGCGTTGCCAGGTTTAGTAGGGGAAGAAACTGAGCTCATTGACCATAGTCAATGTAGGGCATATAATCTATTTGGGTTTCTCATTATCCTTGTCAAAAGACATACAATTCTACCCTGACCCCTGTTTTTTAGGCTTCACCACTTCATTACTATAGAAATTCGCCCGAAATACCAAAAACAGTTCCAGATATTTTTGTGTGTTTTTAATTAATTTTCCTTGCCCGTCTGTAAAATAATAAATTTTGGCTGTATAAGCTCTGTTTTAAAGTGAGTTGATACCAAGCACGGTGGGCTGTGATCAGGCGGCATGGCATTCGAGATTTGAACCCTTTGAGTCGAGAGATAAATACGAGATTTGGGGTCCAATTATGTTCTTACTTGCGGATTTCAAGAAATCAATTATGTGTAAATCGAGTTAATTTAATTAACCAGGATCAGGCCGGCCACCACGGCAACTGCAGTAAAATGAGACAGGGCTCCGCACTCATTTTGGCTAGCACCCTGAGCAATATCAGTGGTGATTGGTTGGCGTAGGCAATCCGATTGGTCCAATCTGTTGTCAGGAAGTCCACTTCCCATGCCAACGGGTCCAGCACCGGCGACACAAACAAGAGAGTTTGTGCCGCGTGGCAAACAGGTCCACGTGAGGTGTCTCCCACAACCTGAAAATCTCAGCTACGCAGTCCGGGAGTAATGACCACTCTGTTGGTTGAACCTGAACAGGCTGTCGGCCAGGACACTGTGGCGTCCGGAATGTGGCGTGCTGGTATGGATATGTTACTGGCATAGCAAGACTAGCTCTTGGACCCTTGCTAGTGGGAAGGTAGAGTGCCCCCCAAGTTTGTTCACGTATGATACCACTGTTGAGAAAAGTCAATCGCCAGGACAACGCGAGAGAAGGCGATCACTGCCCTCGAGACGGCAAATATCTCCAACTCGTTTACGTGCGTCAGTCTGTGGCATTCCGGCCGGACGCTTCAAAGTCTAGGAAAGATAAGTGTTTGCCCCCCCCCCCCCCGTCCCGCCCACCTGTGAACAGGGGGTATAGAAACTCGGCAGGGGGTATAGGGGAACCCCCCGGGGTGGTGTTCTTCGGGTCGAGCCTTCAGGTCAGGTGAAGTCCTCCCAGATCGGTTGGAGAGGGGAAAAGTTGAGCTCAAGTCTCAGATTGGCCAATGTCTGTTGAGAAAGTATTGAACCGGTCGTAAGGAAAGGCGCCCCAGGGGTAACGTGTTGGGCTATCCACCTGGGTGCTGGACGCGTCGTCCGATCCAGTGAGCTCTCTAGCACTACCTTTCACAGACGCAGCCTTTGATTTTGTTACAATCCTATCCCTGGAACATGCGTGGGACATGTTGGTGCGCAGAATGTCGGTATCCCACTCCACATCGCCACCATTTGGGCGAAATTATCTTGATGCGGCATAAGACGCCAATCAATCATTAAATTAATCCTACTCCACAAGTTTTGTACGAATTGGAAGAAGCATTGCATGAGAGGCGTCGGCTGCTGTAAGGAACAATTCCGACGTATTGTGATGGGTATGAGAAGGCCAATGGATACTGTGATTGCCATTCAAGCATTTAGTGAAAGTTCCCGATTTGGACTCTGTCCATATGTGACTTTTAATCCTCTCGTTACAGTTCTGTCAACATTACATTTTGAGATTTCACCATACTTGCCGAGCTCTCGCTTGGTTGGAATTGTCATGGAAATGTTCAGCACAAGGTTCTTAAATGCCAGAAGGTGGCGGGTTTTCCTGTTGTACTTTAAATGTATGTTAAAGCCAATGAACAGTTTTCTTGGAATCCACAGGCACCTGGTTCAAATATTTAATCTATGTTTTTCTTTAATTAACACTTGTAGGCAAATAATTTTACACAAAGATAAGAAAAGAAAATTGGTCTCTGACAGTTTTCTTTCGATGCAAGAATTTTGTCTGTCTATCCTGGTCTGTAGTACACTTTGCTTAAAGTGGCATGAGCTACCGAAATTCACATTTTTTCATAATTTCTGATCGTCCTTCGACAAACTAAATTATTAGCGTTAGAATGAGGAAAATCCATACAGTATGTGGTCTATATGAACCGGAATAGTGTTCGAAAAAAGTGTTCGTAAACAAATTTTAAATAACCGGGACGACCATTCATTCATTCTAAGCCAAAGTTAGTTCAAAACAACACTTTATCGTACATTATCGAGACTAGAAGCACTAAAAAGCTTCTGAATTATACGTCTTGAGAAAAATAGCCGATAATTTCAACATTCTGTTTTTACGTCAAAATATCAACATTTTGGCAGCTCATGCCGCTTTAAGTAAAAGAGGTGCAAATTTGCAGATGGTAGTTTTAATTCAAATAATTTTCAGAAATAAGTGAAATTATCTTCAAAGACCTATACGATAACAGCATGAATAAGCTCTACATAACATAGGCGAACTAAAGCAAATTAATTAAAATGTATGTTGAGTTACTCGAGATTATTTCACTTATATGGCGGCGTTGCCAGGTTTAGTAGGGGAAGAAACTGAGCTCATTGACCATAGTCAATGTAGGGCATATAATCTATTTGGGTTTCTCATTATCCTTGTCAAAAGACATACAATTCTACCCTGACCCCTGTTTTTTAGGCTTCACCACTTCATTACTATAGAAATTCGCCCGAAATACCAAAAACAGTTCCAGATATTTTTGTGTGTTTTTAATTAATTTTCCTTGCCCGTCTGTAAAATAATAAATTTTGGCTGTATAAGCTCTGTTTTAAAGTGAGTTGATACCAAGCACGGTGGGCTGTGATCAGGCGGCATGGCATTCGAGATTTGAACCCTTTGAGTCGAGAGATAAATACGAGATTTGGGGTCCAATTATGTTCTTACTTGCGGATTTCAAGAAATCAATTATGTGTAAATCGAGTTAATTTAATTAACCAGGATCAGGCCGGCCACCACGGCAACTGCAGTAAAATGAGACAGGGCTCCGCACTCATTTTGGCTAGCACCCTGAGCAATATCAGTGGTGATTGGTTGGCGTAGGCAATCCGATTGGTCCAATCTGTTGTCAGGAAGTCCACTTCCCATGCCAACGGGTCCAGCACCGGCGACACAAACAAGAGAGTTTGTGCCGCGTGGCAAACAGGTCCACGTGAGGTGTCTCCCACAACCTGAAAATCTCAGCTACGCAGTCCGGGAGTAATGACCACTCTGTTGGTTGAACCTGAACAGGCTGTCGGCCAGGACACTGTGGCGTCCGGAATGTGGCGTGCTGGTATGGATATGTTACTGGCATAGCAAGACTAGCTCTTGGACCCTTGCTAGTGGGAAGGTAGAGTGCCCCCCAAGTTTGTTCACGTATGATACCACTGTTGAGAAAAGTCAATCGCCAGGACAACGCGAGAGAAGGCGATCACTGCCCTCGAGACGGCAAATATCTCCAACTCGTTTACGTGCGTCAGTCTGTGGCATTCCGGCCGGACGCTTCAAAGTCTAGGAAAGATAAGTGTTTGCCCCCCCCCCCCCCCCCGTCCCGCCCACCTGTGAACAGGGGGTATAGAAACTCGGCAGGGGGTATAGGGGAACCCCCCGGGGTGGCGTTCTTCGGGTCGAGCCTTCAGGTCAGGTGAAGTCCTCCCAGATCGGTTGGAGAGGGGAAAAGTTGAGCTCAAGTCTCAGATTGGCCAATGTCTGTTGAGAAAGTATTGAACCGGTCGTAAGGAAAGGCGCCCCAGGGGTAACGTGTTGGGCTATCCACCTGGGTGCTGGACGCGTCGTCCGATCCAGTGAGCTCTCTAGCACTACCTTTCACAGACGCAGCCTTTGATTTTGTTACAATCCTATCCCTGGAACATGCGTGGGACATGTTGGTGCGCAGAATGTCGGTATCCCACTCCACATCGCCACCATTTGGGCGAAATTATCTTGATGCGGCATAAGACGCCAATCAATCATTAAATTAATCCTACTCCACAAGTTTTGTACGAATTGGAAGAAGCATTGCATGAGAGGCGTCGGCTGCTGTAAGGAACAATTCCGACGTATTGTGATGGGTATGAGAAGGCCAATGGATACTGTGATTGCCATTCAAGCATTTAGTGAAAGTTCCCGATTTGGACTCTGTCCATATGTGACTTTTAATCCTCTCGTTACAGTTCTGTCAACATTACATTTTGAGATTTCACCATACTTGCCGAGCTCTCGCTTGGTTGGAATTGTCATGGAAATGTTCAGCACAAGGTTCTTAAATGCCAGAAGGTGGCGGGTTTTCCTGTTGTACTTTAAATGTATGTTAAAGCCAATGAACAGTTTTCTTGGAATCCACAGGCACCTGGTTCAAATATTTAATCTATGTTTTTCTTTAATTAACACTTGTAGGCAAATAATTTTACACAAAGATAAGAAAAGAAAATTGGTCTCTGACAGTTTTCTTTCGATGCAAGAATTTTGTCTGTCTATCCTGGTCTGTAGTACACTTTGCTTAAAGTGGCATGAGCTACCGAAATTCACATTTTTTTCATAATTTCTGATCGTCCTTCGACAAACTAAATTATTAGCGTTAGAATGAGGAAAATCCATACAGTATGTGGTCTATATGAACCGGAATAGTGTTCGAAAAAAGTGTTCGTAAACAAATTTTAAATAACCGGGACGACCATTCATTCATTCTAAGCCAAAGTTAGTTCAAAACAACACTTTATCGTACATTATCGAGACTAGAAGCACTAAAAAGCTTCTGAATTATACGTCTTGAGAAAAATAGCCGATAATTTCAACATTCTGTTTTTACGTCAAAATATCAACATTTTGGCAGCTCATGCCGCTTTAAGTAAAAGAGGTGCAAATTTGCAGATGGTAGTTTTAATTCAAATAATTTTCAGAAATAAGTGAAATTATCTTCAAAGACCTATACGATAACAGCATGAATAAGCTCTACATAACATAGGCGAACTAAAGCAAATTAATTAAAATGTATGTTGAGTTACTCAAGATTATTTCACTTATATGGCGGCGTTGCCAGGTTTAGTAGGGGAAGAAACTGAGCTCATTGACCATAGTCAATGTAGGGCATATAATCTATTTGGGTTTCTCATTATCCTTGTCAAAAGACATACAATTCTACCCTGACCCCTGTTTTTTAGGCTTCACCACTTCATTACTATAGAAATTCGCCCGAAATACCAAAAACAGTTCCAGATATTTTTGTGTGTTTTTAATTAATTTTCCTTGCCCGTCTGTAAAATAATAAATTTTGGCTGTATAAGCTCTGTTTTAAAGTGAGTTGATACCAAGCACGGTGGGCTGTGATCAGGCGGCATGGCATTCGAGATTTGAACCCTTTGAGTCGAGAGATAAATACGAGATTTGGGGTCCAATTATGTTCTTACTTGCGGATTTCAAGAAATCAATTATGTGTAAATCGAGTTAATTTAATTAACCAGGATCAGGCCGGCCACCACGGCAACTGCAGTAAAATGAGACAGGGCTCCGCACTCATTTTGGCTAGCACCCTGAGCAATATCAGTGGTGATTGGTTGGCGTAGGCAATCCGATTGGTCCAATCTGTTGTCAGGAAGTCCACTTCCCATGCCAACGGGTCCAGCACCGGCGACACAAACAAGAGAGTTTGTGCCGCGTGGCAAACAGGTCCACGTGAGGTGTCTCCCACAACCTGAAAATCTCAGCTACGCAGTCCGGGAGTAATGACCACTCTGTTGGTTGAACCTGAACAGGCTGTCGGCCAGGACACTGTGGCGTCCGGAATGTGGCGTGCTGGTATGGATATGTTACTGGCATAGCAAGACTAGCTCTTGGACCCTTGCTAGTGGGAAGGTAGAGTGCCCCCCAAGTTTGTTCACGTATGATACCACTGTTGAGAAAAGTCAATCGCCAGGACAACGCGAGAGAAGGCGATCACTGCCCTCGAGACGGCAAATATCTCCAACTCGTTTACGTGCGTCAGTCTGTGGCATTCCGGCCGGACGCTTCAAAGTCTAGGAAAGATAAGTGTTTGCCCCCCCCCCCCCCCGTCCCGCCCACCTGTGAACAGGGGGTATAGAAACTCGGCAGGGGGTATAGGGGAACCCCCCGGGGTGGCGTTCTTCGGGTCGAGCCTTCAGGTCAGGTGAAGTCCTCCCAGATCGGTTGGAGAGGGGAAAAGTTGAGCTCAAGTCTCAGATTGGCCAATGTCTGTTGAGAAAGTATTGAACCGGTCGTAAGGAAAGGCGCCCCAGGGGTAACGTGTTGGGCTATCCACCTGGGTGCTGGACGCGTCGTCCGATCCAGTGAGCTCTCTAGCACTACCTTTCACAGACGCAGCCTTTGATTTTGTTACAATCCTATCCCTGGAACATGCGTGGGACATGTTGGTGCGCAGAATGTCGGTATCCCACTCCACATCGCCACCATTTGGGCGAAATTATCTTGATGCGGCATAAGACGCCAATCAATCATTAAATTAATCCTACTCCACAAGTTTTGTACGAATTGGAAGAAGCATTGCATGAGAGGCGTCGGCTGCTGTAAGGAACAATTCCGACGTATTGTGATGGGTATGAGAAGGCCAATGGATACTGTGATTGCCATTCAAGCATTTAGTGAAAGTTCCCGATTTGGACTCTGTCCATATGTGACTTTTAATCCTCTCGTTACAGTTCTGTCAACATTACATTTTGAGATTTCACCATACTTGCCGAGCTCTCGCTTGGTTGGAATTGTCATGGAAATGTTCAGCACAAGGTTCTTAAATGCCAGAAGGTGGCGGGTTTTCCTGTTGTACTTTAAATGTATGTTAAAGCCAATGAACAGTTTTCTTGGAATCCACAGGCACCTGGTTCAAATATTTAATCTATGTTTTTCTTTAATTAACACTTGTAGGCAAATAATTTTACACAAAGATAAGAAAAGAAAATTGGTCTCTGACAGTTTTCTTTCGATGCAAGAATTTTGTCTGTCTATCCTGGTCTGTAGTACACTTTGCTTAAAGTGGCATGAGCTACCGAAATTCACATTTTTTTCATAATTTCTGATCGTCCTTCGACAAACTAAATTATTAGCGTTAGAATGAGGAAAATCCATACAGTATGTGGTCTATATGAACCGGAATAGTGTTCGAAAAAAGTGTTCGTAAACAAATTTTAAATAACCGGGACGACCATTCATTCATTCTAAGCCAAAGTTAGTTCAAAACAACACTTTATCGTACATTATCGAGACTAGAAGCACTAAAAAGCTTCTGAATTATACGTCTTGAGAAAAATAGCCGATAATTTCAACATTCTGTTTTTACGTCAAAATATCAACATTTTGGCAGCTCATGCCGCTTTAAGTAAAAGAGGTGCAAATTTGCAGATGGTAGTTTTAATTCAAATAATTTTCAGAAATAAGTGAAATTATCTTCAAAGACCTATACGATAACAGCATGAATAAGCTCTACATAACATAGGCGAACTAAAGCAAATTAATTAAAATGTATGTTGAGTTACTCAAGATTATTTCACTTATATGGCGGCGTTGCCAGGTTTAGTAGGGGAAGAAACTGAGCTCATTGACCATAGTCAATGTAGGGCATATAATCTATTTGGGTTTCTCATTATCCTTGTCAAAAGACATACAATTCTACCCTGACCCCTGTTTTTTAGGCTTCACCACTTCATTACTATAGAAATTCGCCCGAAATACCAAAAACAGTTCCAGATATTTTTGTGTGTTTTTAATTAATTTTCCTTGCCCGTCTGTAAAATAATAAATTTTGGCTGTATAAGCTCTGTTTTAAAGTGAGTTGATACCAAGCACGGTGGGCTGTGATCAGGCGGCATGGCATTCGAGATTTGAACCCTTTGAGTCGAGAGATAAATACGAGATTTGGGGTCCAATTATGTTCTTACTTGCGGATTTCAAGAAATCAATTATGTGTAAATCGAGTTAATTTAATTAACCAGGATCAGGCCGGCCACCACGGGAACTGCAGTAAAATGAGACAGGGCTCCGCACTCATTTTGGCTAGCACCCTGAGCAATATCAGTGGTGATGGGTTGGCGTAGGCAATCCGATTGGTCCAATCTGTTGTCAGGAAGTCCACTTCCCATGCCAACGGGTCCAGCACCGGCGACACAAACAAGAGAGTTTGTGCCGCGTGGCAAACAGGTCCACGTGAGGTGTCTCCCACAACCTGAAAATCTCAGCTACGCAGTCCGGGAGTAATGACCACTCTGTTGGTTGAACCTGAACAGGCTGTCGGCCAGGACACTGTGGCGTCCGGAATGTGACGTGCTGGTATGGATATGTTACTGGCATAGCAAGACTAGCTCTTGGACCCTTGCTAGTGGGAAGGTAGAGTGCCCCCCAAGTTTGTTCACGTATGATACCACTGTTGAGAAAAGTCAATCGCCAGGACAACGCGAGAGAAGGCGATCACTGCCCTCGAGACGGCAAATATCTCCAACTCGTTTACGTGCGTCAGTCTGTGGCATTCCGGCCGGACGCTTCAAAGTCTAGGAAAGATAAGTGTTTGCCCCCCCCCCCCCCGTCCCGCCCACCTGTGAACAGGGGGTATAGAAACTCGGCAGGGGGTATAGGGGAACCCCCCCGGGGTGGCGTTCTTCGGGTCGAGCCTTCAGGTCAGGTGAAGTCCTCCCAGATCGGTTGGAGAGGGGAAAAGTTGAGCTCAAGTCTCAGATTGGCCAGTGTCTGTTGAGAAAGTATTGAACCGGTCGTAAGGAAAGGCGCCCCAGGGGTAACGTGTTGGGCTATCCACCTGGGTGCTGGACGCGTCGTCCGATCCAGTGAGCTCTCTAGCACTACCTTTCACAGACGCAGCCTTTGATTTTGTTACAATCCTATCCCTGGAACATGCATGGGACATGTTGGTGCGCAGAATGTCGGTATCCCACTCCACATCGCCACCATTTGGGCGAAATTATCTTGATGCGGCATAAGACGCCAATCAATCATTAAATTAATCCTACTCCACAAGTTTTGTACGAATTGGAAGAAGCATTGCATGAGAGGCGTCGGCTGCTGTAAGGAACAATTCCGACGTATTGTGATGGGTATGAGAAGGCCAATGGATACTGTGATTGCCATTCAAGCATTTAGTGAAAGTTCCCGATTTGGACTCTGTCCATATGTGACTTTTAATCCTCTCGTTACAGTTCTGTCAACATTACATTTTGAGATTTCACCATACTTGCCGAGCTCTCGCTTGGTTGGAATTGTCATGGAAATGTTCAGCACAAGGTTCTTAAATGCCAGAAGGTGGCGGGTTTTCCTGTTGTACTTTAAATGTATGTTAAAGCCAATGAACAGTTTTCTTGGAATCCACAGGCACCTGGTTCAAATATTTAATCTATGTTTTTCTTTAATTAACACTTGTAGGCAAATAATTTTACACAAAGATAAAAAAAGAAAATTGGTCTCTGACAGTTTTCTTTGGATGCAAGAATTTTGTCTGTCTATCCTGGTCTGTAGTACACTTTGCTTAAAGTGGCATGAGCTACCGAAATTCACATTTTTTTCATAATTTCTGATCGTCCTTCGACAAACTAAATTATTAGCGTTAGAATGAGGCAAATCCATACAGTATGTGGTCTATATGAACCGGAATAGTGTTCGAAAAAAGTGTTCGTAAACAAAATTTAAATAACCGGGACGACCATTCATTCATTCTAAGCCAAAGTTAGTTCAAAACAACACTTTATCGTACATTATCGAGACTAGAAGCACTAAAAAGCTTCTGAATTATACGTCTTGAGAAAAATAGCCGATAATTTCAACATTCTGTTTTTACGTCAAAATATCAACATTTTGGCAGCTCATGCCGCTTTAAGTAAAAGAGGTGCAAATTTGCAGATGGTGGTTTTAATTCAAATAATTTTCAGAAATAAGTGAAATTATCTTCAAAGACCTATACGATAACAGCATGAATAAGCTCTACATAACATAGGCGAACTAAAGCAAATTAATTAAAATGTATGTTGAGTTACTCAAGATTATTTCACTTATATGGCGGCGTTGCCAGGTTTAGTGGGGGAAGAAACTGGGCTCATTGACCATAGTCAATGTAGGGCATATAATCTATTTGGGTTTCTCATTATCCTTGTCAAAAGACATACAATTCTACCCTGACCCCTGTTTTTTAGGCTTCACCACTTCATTACTATAGAAATTCGCCCTAAATACCACAAAAGTTCCAGATATTTGTGTGTCTTTTTTATTATTTTTCCTTGCCCGTTTGTAAAATAATAAATTTTGGCTGTATATGCTCTGTTTCAAAGTGGGTTGACACTGAATTTTGTAACCAACTTAAACGAAGGGCGCTATATGTGTGTGGATCTGCACTGCCCCAGCAAAGATCCCTCGCAGTACCAGAGTTACACAAGTGAGGCTAAACGAGATTATGAGAATACATGATCCAATACGCTGTATTCTTGTATATGGAAGTAGACTTTGAGCTACTTAGTACCTAGGCTACTGCTTTATTTATTAAGTTATAAGTAAATTGTGTGATAACGCCGAAAAATGACAAATACAATTTCTCGAGTACATATATTGGATTTCCACAAACTTTCGCATTCCAAGCACTTAAAACTTGCGTTATAAGCAAGTGCCACTCAGTGACCATGTACGCAACGTAGGATTCACGCCAACATTGAACCAGGCGTGGCGTACTGGTGAAGAACTTATATCCTGGGAGTAACGCCTACTTGCTCCCTGCTCTTCTTACTCTCTAAAAAAACAAAAATGTACGGACAAAAACAAGCACGGCGGGCTGTGATAAGGCGGCATGGCATTTGAGACAAACAAGAGAGCTTGTGCCGCGTGGCAAACAGATCCACGTGAGGTGTCTCCCAGAACCTGAAAATCTCAGCTACGCAGTCCGGGAGTAAGGACCACTCTGTTGGTTGAAACTGAACAGGCTGTCGACCAGGACACTGAGGCGTCCGGAATGTGGCGTGCTGGTATGGATATGATACTGGCATAGCAAGACTAGCTCTTGGACCTTTGTTAGTGGGAAGGTAGAGTGCCCCCAAGTTTGTTCACGTATGATACGACCGTTGAGCACAGTCAATTGCCAGGACAACGCAAGAGAAAGCGATCATGCCCTCGAGACGGCAACTATCTGTAGGGGAACCCCCGGGGTGGCGTTCTTCGGATCGAGCCTTCACTTCAGGTCAGGTGAAGTCCTCCCAGATCGGTTGAAGAGGGGAAAAGTTGGGCTCAAGTCTCAGATTGGCCAACGTCTGTTGAGAAAGTATTGAACCGGTCGTAAGTAAAGGGGCCCCAGGGGTAACGTCGTGGGCAGATGTAAGTAGTCCCAACACTGACACACACTACAGGGCTTTACTATGTGTACGGTTGAGAAGTCTGGGGATTAGACAGCAGATTTGCAGTCATCTGCCAGATGGCGAAAGTCATGTCCCTCTGCGTATCGTGCGTCACGCCCAGGAAAGTCGGGCGGGATAGGAATAACCTGTTCAGTCTATTTAGGTTGATGACCACTTGCCAGGGGGGGGGGGGGGGAGCGGGGGGCTGACTGGTTTGGCGGTAGTCATACCGACGGTCTCGGCTGTTGTCCGTTCAGCAGAAGGTTCAAGTACCCTGCTTCCAGTTTCAGAGGCCGCGAAGAGCAGCTCGAGCTATGGGGTGGGTAGGATTGTGGGTTGGTCTTTCTAACACTGACGGTCCCGTGCTAGGTGCAAATGCTCTTGTGGTGGCGGCCCTTTCTGTGGTAGCCGCCACATCCTAGCGTTGTAACCGGGCTCGGAAATTGGCGTGCCCAAGGCTCCTGTGGTTTCCGCGAGGATCTAAAGTAAAGCCCGAAAACTCTCCAAAGTGGCCTCCATGTCAGACATGCGTTGTTCGTCCTTCCCCTGGAGTTGTTCAGCATCTTGGGGGCCGGAGCACTTGCCTCGGTCACCAATGTATTTAGATTGTGGACGTTAGTGGTAGGCCAGAAGGGCATTGGTGTGCCCGGCATGGCTGTGAACGGAGGCGAACGAGAGGTCTGACGATCGGGTTGCGACTTTCCGCAGTTGTTTTTTCCCCTAATCCAAATGTAAGATATGTGGCCGAGTTTATCCAGAACATTCCATGTACAGTCCGAATCCGCTGGAACATGTGTGGGAGATTTTGGTGCGCCGAATGTCAGTATCCCACTCCACATCGCCACCATTTGGGCGAAATTATCTTGATGTGGCATAAGACGCCAATCAATCATTAAATTAATCCTACTCCACAAGTTTTGTACGAATTGGAAGAAGCATTGCATGAGAGACGTCGGCTGCCATATGGAACGATTCCGACGTATTGTGATGTGTATGAGAAGGCCAATGGATACTGTGATTGACATTCAAGCATTTAGTGAAAGTTCCCGATCTGGACTCTGTCCATATGTGACTTTTAATCCTCTCGTTACAGCTCTGTCGACATTACAATTTTAGATTTCACCATACTTGCCGGGTTCTTGCTTTGTTTGAATTGTCATGGAAATGTTCAGCACAAGGTTCTCAAATGCCAGAAGGTGGCGGGTTTTCCTGTTGTACTTTAATTGTATGTTAAAGCCAATGAACAGTTTTCTTGGAATCCACAGGTACCTGGTTCAAATATTTAAACTATGTTTTTCTTAAATTAACACTTGTAAGCAAGTAATTTTACACAAAGATAATAAAAGAAAATTGGTCTCTGACAGTTTTCTTTGGATGCAAGAATTTTGTCTGTCTATCCTGGTCTGTAGTACACTTTGCTTAAAGTGGCATGAGCTACCGAAATTCACATTTTTTTCATAATTTCTGATCGTCCTTCGACAAACTAAATTATTAGCGTTAGAATGAGGAAAATCCATACAGTATGTGGTCTATATGGACCGGAATAGTGTTCGAAAAAAGTGTTCGTAAACAAAATTTAAATAACCGGGACGACCATTCATTCATTCTAAGCCAAAGTTAGTTCAAAACACCACTTTATCGTACATTATCGAGACTAGAAGCACTAAAAAGCTTCTGAATTATACGTCTTGAGAAAAATAGCCGATAATTTCAACATTCTGTTTTTACGTCAAAATATCAACATTTTGGCAGCTCATGCCGCTTTAAGTAAAAGAGGTGCAAATTTGCAGATGGTGGTTTTAATTCAAATAATTTTCAGAAATAAGTGAAATTACCTATACGATAACAGCATGAATAAGCTCTACATAACATAGGCGAACTAAAGCAAATTAATTAAAATGTATGTTGAGTTACTCAAGATTATTTCACTTATATGGCGGCGTTGCCAGGTTTAGTGGGGGAAGAAACTGGGCTCATTGACCATAGTCAATGTAGGGCATATAATCTATTTGGGTTTCTCATTATCCTTGTCAAAAGACATACAATTCTACCCTGACCCCTGTTTTTTAGGCTTCACCACTTCATTACTATAGAAATTCGCCCTAAATACCAGAAAAGTTCCAGATACTTGTGTGTCTTTTTTATTATTTTTCCTTGCCCGTTTGTAAAATAAAAAATTTTGGCTGTATATGCTCTGTTTCAAAGTGGGTTGACACTAAATTTTGTAACCAACTTAAACGAAGGGCGCTATATGTGTGTGGATCTGCACTGCCCCAGCAAAGATCCCTCGCAGTACCAGAGTTACACAAGTGAGGCTAAACGAGATTATGAGAATACATGATCCAATACGCTGTATTCTTGTATATGGAAGTAGACTTTGAGCTACTTAGTACCTAGGCTACTGCTTTATTTATTAAGTTATAAGTAAATTGTGTGATAACGCCGAAAAATGACAAATACAATTTCTCGAGTACATATATTGGATTTCCACAAACTTTCGCATTCCAAGTACTTAAAACTTGCGTTATAAGCAAGTGCCACTCAGTGACCAAGAACGCAACGTAGGATTCACGCCAACATTGAACCAGGCGTGGCGTACTGGTGAAGAACTTATATCCTGGGAGTAACGCCTACTTGCTCCCTGCTCTTCTTACTCTCTAAAAAAACAAAAATGTACGGACAAAAACAAGCACGGCGGGCTGTGATAAGGCGGCATGGCATTTGAGACAAACAAGAGAGCTTGTGCCGCGTGGCAAACAGATCCACGTGAGGTGTCTCCCAGAACCTGAAAATCTCAGCTACGCAGTCCGGGAGTAAGGACCACTCTGTTGGTTGAAACTGAACAGGCTGTCGACCAGGACACTGAGGCGTCCGGAATGTGGCGTGCTGGTATGGATATGATACTGGCATAGCAAGACTAGCTCTTGGACCTTTGTTAGTGGGAAGGTAGAGTGCCCCCAAGTTTGTTCACGTATGATACGACCGTTGAGCACAGTCAATTGCCAGGACAACGCAAGAGAAAGCGACCATGCCCTCGAGACGGCAACTATCTGTAGGGGAACCCCCGGGGTGGCGTTCTTCGGATCGAGCCTTCACTTCAGGCCAGGTGAAGTCCTCCCAGATCGGTTGAAGAGGGGAAAAGTTGGGCTCAAGTCTCAGATTGGCCAACGTCTGTTGAGAAAGTATTGAACCGGTCGTAAGTAAAGGGGCCCCAGGGGTAACGTCGTGGGCAGAGGTAAGTAGTCCCAACACTGACACACACTACAGGGCTTTACTATGTGTACGGTTGAGAAGTCTGGGGATTAGACAGCAGATTTGCAGTCATCTGCCAGATGGCGAAAGTCATGTCCCTCTGCGTATCGTGCGTCACGCCCAGGAAAGTCGGGCGGGATAGGAATAACCTGTTCAGTCTATTTAGGTTGATGACCACTAGCCAGGGGGGGGGGGGGGGGAGCGGGGGGCTGACTGGTTTGGCGGTAGTCATACCGACGGTCTCGGCTGTTGTCCGTTCAGCAGAAGGTTCAAGAACCCTGCTTCCAGTTTCAGAGGCCGCGAAGAGCAGCTCGAGCTATGGGGTGGGACATGTTGGTGCGCAGAATGTCGGTATCCCACTCCACATCGCCACCATTTGGGCGAAATTATCTTGATGCGGCATAAGACGCCAATCAATCATTAAATTAATCCTACTCCACAAGTTTTGTACGAATTGGAAGAAGCATTGCATGAGAGGCGTCGGCTGCTGTAAGGAACAATTCCGACGTATTGTGATGGGTATGAGAAGGCCAATGGATACTGTGATTGCCATTCAAGCATTTAGTGAAAGTTCCCGATTTGGACTCTGTCCATATGTGACTTTTAATCCTCTCGTTACAGTTCTGTCAACATTACATTTTGAGATTTCACCATACTTGCCGAGCTCTCGCTTGGTTGGAATTGTCATGGAAATGTTCAGCACAAGGTTCTTAAATGCCAGAAGGTGGCGGGTTTTCCTGTTGTACTTTAAATGTATGTTAAAGCCAATGAACAGTTTTCTTGGAATCCACAGGCACCTGGTTCAAATATTTAATCTATGTTTTTCTTTAATTAACACTTGTAGGCAAATAATTTTACACAAAGATAAAAAAAGAAAATTGGTCTCTGACAGTTTTCTTTGGATGCAAGAATTTTGTCTGTCTATCCTGGTCTGTAGTACACTTTGCTTAAAGTGGCATGAGCTACCGAAATTCACATTTTTTTCATAATTTCTGATCGTCCTTCGACAAACTAAATTATTAGCGTTAGAATGAGGAAAATCCATACAGTATGTGGTCTATATGAACCGGAATAGTGTTCGAAAAAAGTGTTCGTAAACAAAATTTAAATAACCGGGACGACCATTCATTCATTCTAAGCCAAAGTTAGTTCAAAACAACACTTTATCGTACATTATCGAGACTAGAAGCACTAAAAAGCTTCTGAATTATACGTCTTGAGAAAAATAGCCGATAATTTCAACATTCTGTTTTTACGTCAAAATATCAACATTTTGGCAGCTCATGCCGCTTTAAGTAAAAGAGGTGCAAATTTGCAGATGGTGGTTTTAATTCAAATAATTTTCAGAAATAAGTGAAATTATTTTCAAAGACCTATACGATAACAGCATGAATAAGCTCTACATAACATAGGCGAACTAAAGCAAATTAATTAAAATGTATGTTGAGTTACTCAAGATTATTTCACTTATATGGCGGCGTTGCCAGGTTTAGTGGGGGAAGAAACTGGGCTCATTGACCATAGTCAATGTAGGGCATATAATCTATTTGGGTTTCTCATTATCCTTGTCAAAAGACATACAATTCTACCCTGACCCCTGTTTTTTAGGCTTCACCACTTCATTACTATAGAAATTCGCCCTAAATACCACAAAAGTTCCAGATATTTGTGTGTCTTTTTTATTATTTTTCCTTGCCCGTTTGTAAAATAATAAATTTTGGCTGTATATGCTCTGTTTCAAAGTGGGTTGACACTGAATTTTGTAACCAACTTAAACGAAGGGCGCTATATGTGTGTGGATCTGCACTGCCCCAGCAAAGATCCCTCGCAGTACCAGAGTTACACAAGTGAGGCTAAACGAGATTATGAGAATACATGATCCAATACGCTGTATTCTTGTATATGGAAGTAGACTTTGAGCTACTTAGTACCTAGGCTACTGCTTTATTTATTAAGTTATAAGTAAATTGTGTGATAACGCCGAAAAATGACAAATACAATTTCTCGAGTACATATATTGGATTTCCACAAACTTTCGCATTCCAAGTACTTAAAACTTGCGTTATAAGCAAGTGCCACTCAGTGACCATGTACGCAACGTAGGATTCACGCCAACATTGAACCAGGCGTGGCGTACTGGTGAAGAACTTATATCCTGGGAGTAACGCCTACTTGCTCCCTGCTCTTCTTACTCTCTAAAAAAACAAAAATGTACGGACAAAAACAAGCACGGCGGGCTGTGATAAGGCGGCATGGCATTTGAGACAAACAAGAGAGCTTGTGCCGCGTGGCAAACAGATCCACGTGAGGTGTCTCCCAGAACCTGAAAATCTCAGCTACGCAGTCCGGGAGTAAGGACCACTCTGTTGGTTGAAACTGAACAGGCTGTCGACCAGGACACTGAGGCGTCCGGAATGTGGCGTGCTGGTATGGATATGATACTGGCATAGCAAGACTAGCTCTTGGACCTTTGTTAGTGGGAAGGTAGAGTGCCCCCAAGTTTGTTCACGTATGATACGACCGTTGAGCACAGTCAATTGCCAGGACAACGCAAGAGAAAGCGATCATGCCCTCGAGACGGCAACTATCTGTAGGGGAACCCCCGGGGTGGCGTTCTTCGGATCGAGCCTTCATTTCAGGCCAGGTGAAGTCCTCCCAGATCGGTTGAAGAGGGGAAAAGTTGGGCTCAAGTCTCAGATTGGCCAACGTCTGTTGAGAAAGTATTGAACCGGTCGTAAGTAAAGGGGCCCCAGGGGTAACGTCGTGGGCAGAGGTAAGTAGTCCCAACACTGACACACACTACAGGGCTTTACTATGTGTACGGTTGAGAAGTCTGGGGATTAGACAGCAGATTTGCAGTCATCTGCCAGATGGCGAAAGTCATGTCCCTCTGCGTATCGTGCGTCACGCCCAGGAAAGTCGGGCGGGATAGGAATAACCTGTTCAGTCTATTTAGGTTGATGACCACTAGCCAGGGGGGGGGGGGGAGCCGGGGGCTGACTGGTTTGGCGGTAGTCATACCGACGGTCTCGGCTGTTGTCCGTTCAGCAGAAATGTTCAAGAACCCTGCTTCCAGTTTCAGAGGCCGCGAAGAGCAGCTCGAGCTATGGGGTGGGTAGGATTGTGGGTTGGTCTTTCTAACACTGACGGTCCCGTGCTAGGTGCAAATGCTCTTGTGGTGGCGGCCCTTTCTGTTGTAGCCGCCACATCCTAGCGTTGTAACCGGGCTCGGAAATTGGCGTGCCCAAGGCTCCTGTGGTTTCCGCGAGGATCTAAAGTAAAGCCCGAAAACTCTCCAAAGTGGCCTCCATGTCAGACATGCGTTGTTCGTCCTTCCCCTGGAGTTGTTCAGCATCTTGGGGGCCGGAGCACTTGCCTCGGTCACCAATGTATTTAGATTGTGGACGTTAGTGGTAGGCCAGAAGGGCATTGGTGTGCCCGGCATGGCTGTGAACGGAGGCGAACGAGAGGTCTGACGATCGGGTTGCGACTTTCCGCAGTTGTTTTTTCCCCAAATCCAAATGTAAGATATGTGGCCGAGTTTATCCAGAACATTCCATGTACAGTCCGAATCCGCTGGAACATGTGTGGGAGATTTTGGTGCGCCGAATGTCAGTATCCCACTCCACATCGCCACCATTTGGGCGAAATTATCTTGATGTGGCATAAGACGCCAATCAATCATTAAATTAATCCTACTCCACAAGTTTTGTACGAATTGGAAGAAGCATTGCATGAGAGACGTCGGCTGCCATATGGAACGATTCCGACGTATTGTGATGTGTATGAGAAGGCCAATGGATACTGTGATTGACATTCAAGCATTTAGTGAAAGTTCCCGATCTGGACTCTGTCCATATGTGACTTTTAATCCTCTCGTTACAGCTCTGTCGACATTACAATTTTAGATTTCACCATACTTGCCGGGTTCTTGCTTCGTTTGAATTGTCATGGAAATGTTCAGCACAAGGTTCTCAAATGCCAGAAGGTGGCGGGTTTTCCTGTTGTACTTTAATTGTATGTTAAAGTCAATGAACAGTTTTCTTGGAATCCACAGGTACCAGGTTCAAATATTTAAACTATGTTTTTCTTAAATTAACACTTGTAAGCAAATAATTTTACACAAAGATAATAAAAGAAAATTGACCCCTGGCAGTTTTCTTTCGATGTCTGTATATTTCTTTGGACCTTAAAAGTACTATAGTATTTTGTCTGTCTATCCTGGTCTGTAGTACATTTTGCTTAAAGAGACATGAGCTGCCAAAATTCACATTCTTTTTTATAATTTCTGATCGTTACGACATTTAGAGGCTTTGAAGGCCGTCGAAAAACTAAATTATCGGCGTTAGAATGGGGAAAATCTATACAGTATGTGATCTACACGAACCGGAATAGTGTTTGAAAAGTAAACAAAAATTTAAATAATCGGGACGACCATTCATTCATTCTAAGCCAAAGTTAGTTCAAAACAATACTTTATCGTACATTCTCGAGACTAGAAGCACTAAAAAGCTTCTGAATTATAAGTCTTGAGAAAAATAACCGATAATTTCAACATTCTGTTTTACGTCAAAATATCATCATTTTGGCAGCCAATGCCGCTTTAAGTAAAAGAGGTGCAAATTTGTAGATTGTGGTTTTAATTAAAATTATTTTCAGAAATAAGTGAAATTATCTTCAAAGACCTATACGATAACAGCATGAATAAGCTCTACATAACATAAGCGAACTAAAGCAAATGAATTAAAATGTATGTTGAGTTACTTAAGATTATTTCACTTATATGGCGGCGTTGCCAGGTTTAGTGGGGAGGAAACTGGGCTCATTGCCTATGATAGTCTTCCACATATGGCGACCAAGTGAAAAATCCACCAAGAAATTTTTATTGGTCGGAGTGTGACTCGAACCAGCGCCGCATCATTGGATGGTCTGTGTTTCTGACTGGGTTTTTTACTCGAAGGACTTATGTGGGATGGTTGCCAGTTACCAGAGGAATGTCGTTGGTTTCCTCCCACAATAAAACTGGCAACGCCGCCATATTAGTGAAATAATCTTGAGCGCGACGTAAAACACGGAACAACCAATGTAACCCACTGGACCCTATCGGCCACTGGACCACCGATATGTTAAATGAAGAGACCGATATCACATGTAGCCGTAATTCCGGGACGACCATAATTCTACTTCACTATGGGTAACAAATTCCCACAAGTATAGATTTATATGGCCGGTAAGAAACCAGACTTTTCCCCAAGAGGGTGGATTGATTGATGTTTTACACCGAGTATTCCACTTACATGGCGGCGATGGCAGGTTTAGTAGGGGAGGAAACCGGGCAACTCTTGTACATAGGGCGATCCAGTGAAAAATTCACAGCAGTATGTAGCTAGAATGTATCTTTCCGTAATCCAGTGAATCAATAGAACAAAAGTTATTACAACTTATAGCCTACACATAGAGGAGGGGTGATGAGATGCTGGGTTTGGGAGTAAAGATGAGATACCAGTAAAATAAGGGTTGTAATAAGAGAAAACACCCTAGCATTGCAAGCATTACCATATACCGCAGGCGTAGAGCGACTTAGTATATACTAAGTCGCTCTACGCCTGCGGTATATGGTAATGCTTGCAATGCTAAAAACACCCATTCATCAATCAATGACCATTAGAGAACAAGAACACGTGTTAACAAGATACAATTTTATCAATACAGTTTATATAGTAGAGATTTTCTCAACGTTCTCAAGCATTGATCGTGGGTCAGTTTTATAAAGCATGAAAAATCCTTGAACCTGAGCAGCACTAAGAGGCTTGCCTGTTGAGAGAGCCGCTTTAGAGAACCGGCGGGCGTTCTCAACACTTTGATCCGGATAGAACCGACTAAACATCTGCTCCAACTGGTAAAGGGACGTATAATCTATATGTTCTTTGACATCCACACGACCAGGTCGGATCAAGGCAGGATCAAGTCTAGAAAGAAACAAACCGTACGATAATACATGGTTAACTTTAATGAACATTAAACCAAACAAATGTGTAGTAATTGATGTGCGAAATAATAGCTAAGCATAATAGTTTTACTTTTGTGTGTTTGAAGAAAGCCTTATTTTCCATTAAAACAGAAACAACGGAAATTCGTCATTAAAGTTGTGAGTTAAACTGAAGTACAATGTATTATTTTAGATTTGCCAGACTTCATACCTAGCACCATGTTTGTTTGTGTTAGCTGGTAAAATGGATACATTTGGCTTTTAACAATTTGACAACCGTTAAAAAGGAAGCCGTTTATACAGCCCCATTTCGTTTCGAACAAAAAACTGCATATATCATAAAGAGCTATAATTTTTGTTAAAATTCTTTCTCAATCTTTCTGTGACGTTACTCAATGAGGAACAGTCAATGGGAGACAACTCTGGCTGACCTATAATACACGTTTCCTAAATTAGATAAGTGGTTAATAAAATATACATGTCTAAACATTATAGGATACAGAACTGGGTAAAAAGTTAATCCAACTGAAATCAAAATTGGGACAGGATATAGAATAGGTCCGTCACTTTGAAAACTTCTTCTGTCAATAAGAAATGGTCGATGATCGTAAATATGTTATGATAGTCAGGGGGGCAAGCCCCCCTATGACCCCCCAAGTTTTCTTTTTCTTTTTTTCTGAATATTTAATAACGAACAAATTGATAATGAAATAACCTGAAGACTGATGTTTAACACTGACGGAGAGACTCGTATTTAGGCAAGCTCGTACATTGTCCTGTCTCATACATTAAACGAAGCAAAGATGGCGATGCGAGTGTTTGGAATTCCTTGTGTGTAGTGTGAAATCAGCGAATTTAGTAAATGTGGGCGAATTTTGTGCAAGTAAAGACGGATTTTCCGATTAGGGAGTTCCTTAAGGTATTATACAGAATATTTGAAAGGAAACTAGGTGTTTTACTGTAAGTTCCAGGTGACGGACCTATTCTATATTCGCACCCAAAATTGTAGCCAGGGTGGAATTCAACATAACAAGCAAAGATGTAGCTTGCAGCTGGGCTTTGGAGCAATTCCATTTACTGTTGGGCATCACGGTTAATTGATTGACCCCGTTTTACGTCAGAATCAAGAATATTTCAGTTATATAACTGCATTACCAGTTTTAGTGGAGAGGGAAACTTGGCTATTTTCCAAGTTTAACCCCTGACCAAAGGCTGGTATCTCACAGCCATTCCACAAAACATGCTCAAGAGAAAACTTAACAAGCAGACGCCTTAGGAAAAAATATTGAAGAATGCTTGTTAAAGAATAGTAACTATGAAGCCTTTATGAAAAATCAACCTACCCAGTACCCAGCGATTAGCCATCTATATTGGACATACATTTAACCTGAAATGTCTAAGTTATGTTTCCATGAAAACGCCCAACAATAACCTCAAATGACAAATCTACGCTTGCTGATTGTGTTCCGCACAACAAGTTTCATTGATTTATGTGTAACAGTTTTCAAGTTCTGCTCTTGAAAACAATTTCTAAGTTATGTTTCCACGGAAACGGTCAAAAATATTTTTTTCATTGAAAACCTCAAAAGGCACATCTAGACATGGCTGTTCCACACACCAAATTTCATTGAGTTATGAGTAATAGTTTTCGCGCTCTGCTCAGGAAACAAAATTTTTAAGTAATGTTTCCATGGAAACGGGCAAAAAAATCAAATTTTGGAAAAGTTGAAAACCTCAAAAGGCACATCTACACAGGATGACTGTTGCACGCACCAAGTTTCATAGAGTTATGTCTAATAGTTTGAGTTCTGCTCCGGAAACGAAATTTTGACTTATGTTTCGATGGAAACGACCAAAAATAAAAAAAAATGTTTAATAGTTTTCGATTTCTACTTCGGAAAAGAAATCTGAAAGGGTGGACAAAGCCCACTTCAATATCCCCCTAAAACTTTGTTTGGTGGGGCATAATAAGAGTAAAAATGAACACTGACCTGTCCAGATAGTTAGTGGTCATGAACACAACACGCCCCTCGGCTGACGCCACACCATCAAGGGCATTTAGAAGACCACTGAAAGTTAGACGACCCATACCTTGATATGCTACAGGATCTAGTAACAGTAAAGGGTGAAACAGCTATATGGCTGGATAAAGAATGTACTAAATGATTGATTGATTGTTTGCTGTTTTACGCCGCGCTCAAGATTATTTCACTTATATGGCGGCGTTGCCAGTTTTATTGTGGGAGGAAACCCACGACCTTCCGCTGGTAACTGGCAACCATCCCACATAGGTCGTTCGAGTGAAAACCCAGTCAGAAAATTTTCCAATTGTTTTGGACTAAGTGGGATTCGAACCTGCGACCCATTGGTGGAAGGCTGTTCGGATTGAGCGTCCAACTCTATCTACTGAGCCACGGAGGCCCCCTGTAGTAAATGAAGAGATCTATAGAAGAAAAATCTAATAATAGGTATGTGATGGTATTATTTAGAATCTAATAAAGGATATATTAAAGTGATGGTATGATTTATAGATGAAGAATTTAATAACAGAGATATTGATGTGATGGCATGTTTTACAGATGGTATCTTTTATAGATGGTATCTTGAATGGATGATTTGGTGGTTTATGTCAAACTCAGGATTGATCCATCTGAGAGCATTTTATTTTTCTCATGGTTGATAAAGAGAAATAAAACGTACTGTATGCATAGCATGCATCTATAGCTCTCTACCATACATGTAGGTCAGAAACATTTCTTTGGAATGAGTGTGATTTTCAGTCACAACCTCTTATAGACAGGTGTGTGGATTACCTAATGAGCCATGCAGACTTTTTTTATTCTTAAACACCAGAAGAATCTCTGTAGAAATAAATATGACTTTGCTTGAAATATCCCATCTTGTATAAGCATGGGAATATTAATTTCTATTACTATTCAAAAGAGTAAGATCAAAAGATATCAGTCTCAGTGAATGTAAAAAAAGGTACACTTACTCTCAGCTGACAAATCCCTGCTGATAAATGCTGCATCAATGTCTTCTAAGAGGATGATACTCTGTTCCGGAGCGGAGGTCATCAAATGGTTTAATCTGTCATCAGATAGGCCTCGTTCACTCAGGTTTAACACACATATACTGTAATCAAGCTCTCCTGCATGAAAAATAGATGATCAAAGTATACATGTTAATGATTCAAATCTTGCACGCTTCCTTTTACTGTTCTATACGAGTTTAACTGTTTTGGTTGGCTCAAACTTCTGTAGCCATTTCAAAAAAACAATTCATTTGTGTTCAGAAATTCTGAACAATCAAACAAAATCACAAAAATGATCTGTTTTAAAGTATCCATGTAATAGTAATATTTATCTTATGGTCAAAGGGAGATAATTTTAAATGTAAGTCAAGGGGGCATACTCTTCCGAAATTACATTATGAGCTTCATTTAGGTGGCAGGAACTGCCAACAATGTGAAATTTTATTGAAACAAAATTAGCCCATTTTCCCTCTTTTTTACCAAGATGTACCCAATAAAAGAAATTTGTTAATATCAGTATCAGGAGTAGCTTTTACAGCACATCTTTGCCAGTCCTTTATTTTTTCAACGCTTCTCTAGACAATTTATAAGAGAAATTAGAATTTTGGCAGTTCATGCTATCTTAATGTCTTATAATGACTTGTTCTTATTTTGACACAATATAAGTTTGGATGGGCAAGAAAAAGGCACTTAATTCTCACCTGAAAGTGCTGTAATATAACTACTTTTCCCACAGCCAGGTGGACCATAGAGTAAATAACCTCTCCTATATGGGATACCTCGTTCCATATACCATTTGGGTGTGTTGATAAATTCTTTTATGTCAGTCAAAATTCGTTCTGAGATTCCTTCATCTAAAATAACAGACCTAAGTGGTCGCTTACGGCGTGGATAACCAATTTGCCTCCATTCTGGACCTATAGCAGAGTACATCACAGTTCTACCTTCACGTTTTTGTAAGGCTAAATTACGAGCGTCTTCTAAAATTTCAAAATATACATTTCTATTACGTCCAAAGGCAGTCAATGTTACAGTTTCCCACGGCACACCTGTGTTAAAATCCATCATCTGTTTCTCTCTTGTTCGTTCCACACGAATCCAGGTGTTCCTATACCAGAAAAAATGACTGCCAGGACTAGGTACGAAATCAAACTGAGTGTTCACTCTGCCAGAGTCAGTCTGATGAAAGCTCGTCTCAACACTCAAATGTTGTGTCCTTGTACCTTTGGTAGAGATCCATTGTAACAACCAGAAGAAACTTTTATCCTTACTGGGTACTTCCAGGGTGATCATACAGTGGCGTCTGAACATCACCATCCCATACTGTGTACCTTTCCGTAAAAACGCTGCTGCTGCCCCAACACCAAACAGTCCAGCTCCAGCTCCAAAGTAAGGATTTGCCTGTAACGAGGCAATCAGGTCTGCCACACCCATTCTCTAGTCTATCCACTTAAACTACAATATAAAGAAACAGATATAGATTATTATAACACACTGTAAGACACTGGCTTGAGTTGGATAATCTGTTTGTAACAAAACACAGCGTTTTATTAAAACACAGCTCTACTTCAAAAAATATTTGGTGACATGCTTTATTTTCAAGAATGACTGTCTGAAGAAAAACTTGATAAGGCGTAACGTCAGAAATGACGTCATCAACGACAGCATACCAGGCCCTTCAATACAGGGTTGCTGCTGGACGCTTGATCTTAACGTCATAATGACTGATGACGTAATTCATTTGTGACATCAGTTTTGACAGTTCTTTTGTGAGGTCATAGCATTACTTGGGCTATAATTTCAGACGTTGATTATGCAAAAAATAATACACTGCTTGGGAGTAGAAATATCGGGGGTGCAGTGTGAGAACTAGGCACATCCACATAGTGATGATATAGTCTCACTTAATTGTATGAGCTAGAAGCTTTAGTATTGTAGGAAGGTCGCCATTTTTAAACTATGAGTTTGTGACTCACTCGTATGTTGTTTTTTTTTTCTTTTGAACAAATCCTTCACAGATACAATAAATGCCTTAAAATAAATGGCCAACCTTTTCTGTATTGATATACATTCCCCTTTTGTCGAATTATAGGCCAGAGTTATTGCATTACATCTTAAAAGATGTAAAAAGAATCAACTTTGATAGATCAACAAGCCAACAATTCATCTATGATGACAGCAGATTTGCTAAGACCAAGGCTTAAGACTAAGAGTTGAAGGGACCAGAACATAGGCCCTATTCTTAATTCAATAGTATTAAATGTCATTATTTAGGTTTGGATATTTATTGGTTGATACCTGTTCAACGTCCAATAAATGTCAAAAAATTCTTAAATTTGGAGGAAGATATTTACTTGAGTGAAGTAGCTATCGTACTCTATGTGGCCAAAGTGTATCTGTGTATTTGCCCAGGCACAACATCAATAAACTTTGGCCATTGAGTTTGGGTATTTCTGGCCCCAGGTGAAACTCCTCACAATTATGTGGTATACAACAGAAAGGTAGGGTAGTCATCTGTGGCTAGGATATTTCCCACTATCGTCGTATCGAGGTACAATCAGAAACGGAGTCACTTACCAGCTGACTTACTGCCTACACTACTGGACTTACTCGGTATGCAGAAAGGCAGCTATTTACTGTTAGGTAAACTTAACACCGATTAAAATACGCTGTGTGCAATTTGAATATAAAACACACAGGAACTTGAGCATTTCTTGAATTGTTTTTGAATAGGCTGTCTTTTCCTAAATCCATGAGTCAACTTCGATGATTTTGACATAACCTCACATGCTGCAACCCACATGTTTTCGTTTCGGACAAAACACAAGAGTTCTTTTCCGGGGAAGCAACTCTTCCTCTACAGCGCCTCCAACTGTGCCATTTATAGCCTTCGTCTATGTAAAGATTCGGATTCAGATTCTTTATTACACTGAACACCCAAACAATGGATAGGGTACAGAGCAAAGTTGAATGAAAAGGTGATATACAATACGAGAACAAGAATAAAACATCAGTACTAAACAATGTAGCCTACTGGACAAGTTATAGTAGTTGAAGATTAATGCAATAGATCTAGGCCTAGATATTGACCACAAATCCAACAATACCCAACATACCTAAAGGCCTACTACAACTATGAAAAGAAAGTAAAAAAAAACTATAACAAATTAGGGCCTAGTTGACCATTCATATAAAGCTCAAGAGATACATGTAGTGTCTACCTCTTCGAACTTTTGAGAGGCAATAATCATGGTGATTTTTGATCATGGCGAAGTGTTGATCATCCTCAACTGTTTGACAGGTGGCACATAATCGATCTTTAGTTGGGACGGAAGGTTTTTGGTGGCGCCCTGTTTCGTTAATTTAGTGTAAAAGTTTTAACACATTGTTTGATATTAAAATTTAGCCTAGATATGGCTCAAACTCAATCTTATGTTTGAATAATCGGTATGCAGGCCCCCGGGCTATACATGTCCTCATTTTACTAGACGGGTTTTCGTTGTCGTTTGTACAGCCTACACTAAATAAAGGTTGTAAAAGTAATTTTTTAGAGAGGACAATAGTGGGCTATGTTGCCGGGTTATATCTATTTGGAGGATGTATATACACTTAAGAATTGTTCTAACTTGAACAGCCATCCCATTTTTTATGAGAAGATAACATAAGAGCTGTTCCTGTATAGCATAATAGCTTAAGCTATCAAGATTCACGTTTAAGTAATAATAATAGGGGCCTAATAATCAACTGACCGAAGGGCCATGTCATACATGAGAGGATAAAGGCCAAGCTCAGTAAGAACATACCAGTTGTGGGTGGCTAGGCCTATATTAGCGCGTAGGCTTAGTATATTCGTTTATGGAATCAATTTTGAGCGCGCTAAACTGGTAGATTGAATGTGTTCATGACTACATCGAAGCAAAATTACAAAATTAAAGAATTCTAAAATTTTGCTGTCGTAAGCTACTCGCTATGCCTATATAAAGGAGTTGCGGTGAGATGGTAACTGGTAATTAATTTTCTCTACATTTCCTGCATTCCTTTGCAGCTGATACATGTAAATAACCGACTCCTATAGTTAAAATCAGACTATATATTAATTACGCTTAAAATCCTGACCAAATACAGTAGGCCCCTAGCGTTCATAGAACCTCTGTTTATTGTCCGACGGACGGTTTCGTGTGGATGAAAGCAGAGGTTCGACATTGATGAACTCGTCTGCAGTAAGTTGTGAAATCTGATATTATATATCTGGTAAGTTACATATTGAAGTGGCGACCTTTTTATAGTTTATTTCTACAATATAGTATCAGGACAAATGCCAGAAAAAAGTTAGATTGATGTTTTACGACGTCGCACTCAATGTTATTTCACTTATATAGTAGCGTTGCCCGGTTTAGTGTGGAAGGAAACCGGGATCATTGCCCGGAGATAATCCTCTGCCTTCGGCGAGCATGTATACCTGGTCACTCTTCCACATACGGCGACCGAGTGAAAATCCACTCAGAAATTTTTAAATTTTTATTTGGTCTGAGTAAGAAGACCTCGAAACGACCGGCCAGGCTATAAATTAAGCGTTCAACGGCACGCTCTGGAGCCTGTGATAGGAAACCCTGAAGTAACTAAACAAACCAGCTGCAAAGGAATTTAAAACTCGAAATAAACTTGCCATGAAATGGTCTATCAGGAGAAAGAAGTTAACCAGTGATTATCCAAACACCTCCCCAATATAACAGTAAAATGTGCGATTTTATTTCTATCTGTAATGAGTCACAGACACAAAACAATTTGGTCAACTTTCAAAATCTCCCGTTTAAACCCAGGTTAAAGTATTTCGGAAAATTGCTTTCAGTTCCTCAAAAATTCCTCAAAAATTACAAAGAAAGCTCTGAGGAAAATGTGGCTAGCACAAACCTGGTCTGCATGCCATATTGGTGAGTTACGAAAGGCTTGAAGAGGGTGAATTTAACCTAGGCTTAAATGAGAAATTTTGAAAGTTTTTGTTTCGCTTATTGTGATCTTTTATCAACTTCACTCTCAGGTGTAAAAAATTGCAAAAATGTGTGTTTGGTACCGTTTGCAAAGGGAATAAAAGCGCACTCCTTCTGAGCCCTAAAGTGAATTTTTGTTTTCACCACCTTTAACTTTGAAGATAACTCGAGGATTTGGGTGCTGGAAATTCTCCCCAAAGGTCCAAATTATTATACACGTGTATTTAAGTTGGTGACACCTGGTGAAATAAATGGGCAAATAAATAAATTGAAATTAGTTCATTATGACATTACTTTTATTCATATTATTGTGTACACATACACCTCACTAAATGAGAAATCATCTCCATACTAATACAAACATGAAATTTTGCAAATTGAATACTAGACCTACCAGTGCTTCAACAAGTCTAACTGTTGTTTTTAATCTACTATTTGAATGCACTAAAGCTAATTACTGATCAGTTCAAAAGTCACAGACACAAGTAACTAGGTGGCCAGTTTTCGATGAGAGCAAACGACAACATTAATTGTATAAAAAGGGAACCTACAACTGTTTATTGGAAACTCGTTGGGCGATTTTTGTCTTTAGATCATCCTTCTGCTTCAGTCAATTTCCGATCGAACTGTTCCCATCTTAGTCATCTTTGCCTTGCATGTTCCACAAATTTTATCAGACAAAATATTACTACCCGGATTCCAAGAACCTTTCCGACGAGAACGGCAGCAGGCTTTGGGTGAAGTATATGTATGGTGTGTTTCCACGGACATGCGTTAACGCGTGCGTTGACGGATGCGCTTCCTCAAAGGATGGGAACTACAGAACTACACTACAGTGTTTCCATGGTCAGTCCGATAGTTTTTAACGCACGCGTTAACGGACGGAAAATGGAGCTTGTCCCATTTTTAATGCATCGGACGAGGGATTTCGCTAATCATGACGTCATTGAAGGGGTTTTCCGATCCTGAAGATCTTTTGCTGTCAGATAGAAATCCACAGAAAACACCGAATGAGTTTGTTCCCTCATTTTTACTGACTTGTGTTTATGTTGTAAATGTATTTTGTATGAAAAGGCTGTGTACATATGTTTACTTATTTACATTCTTTCCCAAAACCGGAAAAAAAATTGTTGTCAATGATATGACCTTGACTTAACCATGACCGTAACCATATGAGAGATCGCACTAACAATCGCATGCGTTAACGCAAGTCCGTGGAAACACTTCACCCTATCCGTTAAACAATCGCATCCGTCAACGCACGCGTTAACGCAGGTCCGTGGAAACACACCATAAGTCGCACAAGCAGGGTCTGCAATCCGAAGATCCGATTACGAATGTCCAGATCTCGAAATGATTTGGATTGAAATTCTGGATAACCCGCGTACTGTAATTGGCACTGTCTACCGTCCACCAAATACACCTTCTGGTAGATGGGACATCCTTCCGAAAAATATCGAGAACGTAAGAGACTGGAGCTACAAGCCGGGTAACCAGCAAAATTAAGCACGAATTTAGAATTCGAGAAAAATACGATATCCTGCAAGCAAAGAAACAATGTAACCTCTCTAATTCGCTCCTTTAAAATATCCAGAGAATATCCAGAGAAAAATATACAAAGAAAAAATTGAGACCGGTTCGGTTAGCTCAAAGGCTCGGTGACAGTTCGGCAAAAAATTTCTCAAAAATACTAACTCGAATCTCCATTCTATTCCACCCCTTTAAACCGCAGGCGATTCAATATACTACGAAAAGCAACGGCATAGCAAATGATCTCTATAAACATATTTATAACTACATAAAACATTATATTACCCCTAATCAATCTGCCTTCCTTCCCACAAATTCAACTGTAACTCAACCGTTTTTTCCAAATAACTAAAGCACTAGACGAACAGAAAGAGGTTTTGTTTTATTCTTCGACATTTCTAAAGCGTTTGACCGTGTCTGGCAGCGCGGTCTTCTGCACAAATGTAAACTTTTGGAATAGCTGGGAATCTTCTACAATGGTTCAAAGGCTATATTACCCATCGTCTACAGCGGGTTGTGGTCGATGGTAATGAATAAGAGATATAAATGCAGGAGTACCACAAGGATCGGTCATTGGCCCTTTACTCTTCCTTTTGTATATCAACGACCTTCGTACACATAATTATATTAAATAATATACATATGTTTGCAGATGTCACTAGCCTGTATATCATCTCTGACAATCTGAAGAATAATCTATACCCACTATAAACCACAATCTGATGGCCTGGTCTGACTGGGCAAAAACTTCCTCTAAACATAAACATCTCGAAGTAATATTTAACACTAAAGCCAATTGTCCATGATCACATAGACCATCTTATTAGCAATGAGTTGAAAACAAATATCATTATTTAAAGGCCTGAAATACATACTTTGACAGAAAGTGCTTGGAAATAATGTATTAAAGCTTCATCCGACCATGTCTAGAATGTGCTGAAATTGTTTGGGGCAATCTTAATCAATCATCTATTAATCGAAAAACTTAGGAAAAATGCCTTAACAGTCATCACTGGTCTGACCTGTAGTGCTAGTCTGGCAAAAGTATATTCTGAATCCGACTTCTCCAAATTCTCAACAAGACGTAAAACACATTGATTATGCACCTTTTATAAATTCATTAATGGATCATTACTCCAGTCCCTATTCCACCAACTCCCTCCAATCACACAAACTCGCAACCCATACAATGTTCGCAACGCGAACTTAATCACACCGATGGACGAATACCCCCCCCCCCCCCCCAACACTAAACCTGGCAACGCCGCCATATAAGTGAAATAATCTTGAGTTCGGCGTAAAACATCAATCAATCAATCTAGAATAGAATTATTAATTCAGTCATTTTATCCATCAACCCTCCGAGACTGGAATGTTTTACCTACTTGTGTCAAAAATCAACCCAATCTATCATCTCTCAAAAGGCATCTGAAGTGCATACCCCACCCCCACCGGCATGCTATTATGTCCGCCGACGCCATATCATTATTTTGCTGTGTCGCTTACGTGACAATTGTAGTAATCTTAATAGATATACTTTTCGAAATTTCATTTCTACATCACCAGAGTGCAATTGTGGTTATCACAAAGAAACTGCTGATCATTATTTCTTTCATTGTTCAGTTTACGGTGACCAAAGAACCACCCTAGAAACTGAATTAGCAAATATATACACGCACTCCTGGAGAAATCTGGGAAACCAATTCACTGCTGTCAGGCGACCCTTCTAAAAATATAGAACAAAATGTAAAAATACAAATGGTCTTAGGTAACTATGTAGCCAGCACAAATCGTTTTTAATATGTTTTGTTTGTTTGTTATACGTTTGAAATACGTCCCGGGGAGACTAAACGACTTCAGTTCCTTGTATATTCTACAAACCAGAGCCGCGAGCAGTAGCATTTATTGCCCAACCAACTTGACAAAGCATCCTTTGTAAGTCGACACTTCCTTTAATATTCATTCGCACATTTTTTTCAAATACTCATAATTTTGTACAATTCTTTTTTATAATGAAAGCGCGCGGGTTAGAATCCTACACAGACCAAATAAAAAATCGGTCGCCGTATGTGGAAGAGTTGTCAGGTACTCGCGAAGGTCTGGAGTTTACTTCGGGCAATGGGCCCGGTTTCCTCTCCCACTAAACCTGGCAACGCCGCCATATAAGTGAAATAATCTTGAGTGCGGCGTAAAAGATCATTCAACCAACAATTTATTTTCTCCCGCTTCGATCACATCCGCCATATCACTCTGAAACTTACGTGAGTGAAATACCCTCTGATAGACTGCAGGTCATTTTGAATATGGCGACCAAATAGGTAGCCGTGAAGCGTACAATTTCCAAATCTTCTTGAGGACCCCACAACAGTGTCCCCGTGATAATGTAAGGGACCGAAACACTCTCAGGCTCAGACTTTCAGCCTCGATCAGTTATATAATTGAAGCATTGGAGGATTCCTGATATGTACCGAAACTGCGTCTGTCTACAACATGTGGTTTTCCGGGCTAAATAAAATATGTAAACAAATATCTTTTTAAATATTAGAATTTAAAAAATTTATGATTATTTTTATTTTCTTTTTTCATCTGCAGTGAAACATTTTGATATTTACTTTCGACGCCATTTTTATTCAGCCCAAAAATACGGTGATTTACCGTATAAAGAGTGCAGACTGCCCGACTGCCCGCGTGTCAAAGCCGACCGGTAGCGAGCGAAGATAGCCGAAGGATGTTCCGACTGCCGCCGATGTTTTGGTCAAAGCTGATTGGTTGGAAGAAAATTTGACACCATCGAGCAGTTGGAAACTAACAAAATACAAACAAAACATCTTTAATTAGACTTTTAGAAATTCCAGAGCCTTCGAGAAAGATCCGTAGACTTGTACATGAAACACAAAAGATTTACAAAAGCAACCAACAAGAAAATAGGACGAGGGGAAACCCGTAAATATGTCAATACACGTAATAGTCTGTACTCTACACGAGTTTAAAGGAGGGGAAATCTCTAGAAATACATAGGGATTATCGTCGATAACAACCTTCAAAGTACATAAACCATTTCACGTCAATTACCTCCAGTGACCTTCAAGCTAATAAAAACAGACAGAAGTATGTCCTTTCAGTGGCTTATCTGTGTAGCCATTTTTCCGTTTTAGGATGACGTGATGTTGGTATAGCTATTTTTAGATCAATAATGACGTATTTTTTACCGCTCTCTAATGTATAAGGGTAGATTTAGGTCCAAAAAAACATGGCGACAAACTTGAAGTGGCAAGATTGTCTCCGAAAATATAGGTCAGTATGCAACCGCGCGCCATTACTTAGCCAGCTATTGGCTAAATTGCGTCACATGACTACTCTATAACGCACTTAAATTTTTATTCAGCAAAAATTGGATAAAACTAATGAAAAAATGGTGGCGGCCTTGTGAATGGCCTATGGAGCTTATTCTCTATTGTAACGCCACCTTCAAATTTCAAATATTCACTTACGAGGGGATAAAACATACATTGGACAGTTGTTTTGGACTAAATGAACTCTACTCTTTCTATCTAAAATAGTCTAAAGCTTAGATTTTCTTTCCCTTTAATTAGTTAGTGTCTTTTAGAAAGTGAGTGTAACAGTATTCTCGTTATTTTTGGGATTACACTTTCTTGAAAATATGGCAGAAATTTCTCTAGCGATTTTTGGGTGACGCCCGAAACGGGAATCGAACCGGGTCCCAGAGTATGGCAACTATCGCCAGTTTCGGGCGTCATCCAGAAATCGGTAGAGGAATTTTTGCCATATTTTCAAGAAAGTGTAATCTAAAAAATAACGAGAATACTATACACGACACGTTTCCAAGTACTTTATTAAACTCAGCGGGGGACACGCAGCACACTCAAGATCGCAACTGCCACAGCCCAACCTACGCCGGGGGCTCTGGACAACCGAGGGCGTTATATGCGTTACGCTATATGCGCTATATCGTACAGAACAATTCATTCTACATTCTTCATTCTTTGTATATTCTCGACAGTATTTGGCTCCAGAAAGTTAGAGCAGGGTTAATAGTTGTAAAGTCTGGCACACACCAAATAATCTAAAACTAAGGCCCCTCCATAAACTTATGGAATATTGGTGTTTGGGATTCATTTGCATGGTGCACACAAGTTCAGCTTTTATATGCCACTCAAGTAAGTGACATTTTTCAGCATATAACTGCAGGAAATTTAGTTGAACTCTACTTTATCCATACGAAAATGTTCACCCAGTCTTATTATTTATTGTAAACATCAATATGAAGAATAATAAATTGAATCGGATTTTCAGAAAGCAAGTTTTAGGGTATATATTGCCATATTGATTCGATCTCCAAACAGATGGTACTATTTTCATCTATTGAGGTAGAACTTTCATAACAGGTTACAATGCCTTGATAACATCAGGTATTGTTATTCTTGAAATCAATGTAATGAAGTAAACCAATTCAGTGGCCTACAGACAGACTGGAGCCAACGTGGTGAAATATCAATTTCCACACGGAGTTTGTCGGACACATACCATCAATGCGGTGAAATAGAGCCCGTCATCTGAATCTCTTTTCTCACCCAAATTATCATTCGACTTACGAGAAATGAAGCTTCCCAAAAGAAGAATTATCGATGCCAGGGCACATTTGGTCAACAAAATGAAATATTAGTATAGGATACATATTATTACCGGGCCTATATGGAGAGTATAGTAATAACTAATACTGTATTTGCGTTGGATTGTATCATTGTTAAAGTGTAAAAAAATCAGATTACCAAGAGTAGCTTGAAAAATCAAAAGATTGAAGTTGACAAATAAAAATATCAGTAAAGCCAGTAACCAGTAAAAAGCGGAGATGTGTGCTGTTAACGAACAAAATACAAATAGCCAGGGTGTATTTTAGTGCCATACAGTTTTGTTGGTTACAAAACGTACCTGAATGTAGTCTTCAACCGACCAGCAGATTTTATTTACTTTTTGTTTAAAATGGCATGAGCTGCCAAAATGTTGATATTTTTAGACCACCATGATCTCATGGTGGTCATCAAATCGAATTTTGTCTGTGGTCCGTCGTCCGTCGTCTGTCGTCCGGTGTCTGTAAACTTTTCTTGTGATCGCGATTTCAAGAGACCTACTGGTCGGATCTTCATCAAATTTCATAGACATGTTCCCCTAATGGTCTAGTTGTGCAACATCTATTTTGTTTGCTCATTTGCATAATAAAATGGCCGCTGGTGGCCATTTTGTGATTTTTACCTACATAGTTTGTGATCGCGGAATCTAGAAAACCACCAGACCGATCTTGATAAAATGTTTTTGTGTTGATTCCCCATATGGTGTAGTTGTGCAACATCTATTTTTCTGAGCTCATTTGCATATTAACATGGCTGCTAGGCGACCATTTTGATTTTCTATTTTTTATCACTTTTGTCTTTTGTGATCGCGATTCCAAGAGAAGTGCTTGTCGGATCTTCTTTAAATTTCACACGCACTTTCCTCCTATGGTCTAGTTGTGTAACATTTGTTTCTTTTGCTCATTTGCATATCAAAATGGCCGCTAGGCGACCATTTTGTTTTTCTACTTTTTATCACTTTTCTCCTAAATTAATGAGAGGATCTTCGTAAAACTTTGTACGCAGGTTAACCCTATGGCCTCGTTGCGTACTATGTACTTTTTTGCTCATTTGCATATTAAAATGGCCGCTAGGCGACTATTTTGTTTTTCTTTTTTTTGTCACTTTTCTCCTAAAGTAAAGAAAGGCTAGGATTTTCGTAAACTAATTTACGCATGTTAGCTCTACGGTCTCGTTGCGCACAATGCACTTTTTTGCTCATTTGCATATTCAAAATGGCGACCACTGGCCATCTTTTTTTTATCGCTGTTCTCCTAAAGTAATGAAAGGATGTTCGTAAAATGTTATACGCAGGTTAACCCTACGGCCTCGTTGCGCACTATGCACTCGCTGCTCATTTGCATATTAAAAATGGCGGCGGGTAGCTTTTTCTGTGATTTCTATCTACATAGGTTGTGTTCGCGGAATCAAGAAAACTACCAGGCGGATCTTGATGAATTTTTTTGTGTTGCTTCCTCATATGGTCAAGTTATGCAACATGTATTTTTTTCGTCGTTGATGTTTTCATTTAACACATTCGGTACCGCTGTCGCCATATGGCGTTGGAACTTAGAGTGCTAGCCTGCTTCATCACCGAATACATCGTATGGCGACAGCAGGAAAGTCGGCTAAAACCCCACTGACGCCGTATGGTTATTTTTTCTTACAACTTCAACTAATTTTGAAAATGAACAAATAAAATCACATGTTGCATCTGTTGGTTGTTTTGTTTTTTCAATCTTCGAATACGGTTAAGAGGTTTAATTTACTTTAACGGACGCGTAATTCACTGATAACTTCCAACTTCGTCTAGGTTAGAACGGACACCTCAAGCCTACGTATATAACAAGAAAAGGAATTCCTTATATTTACAGCTTCAGATCTTAATATATATTTCTTGTCTCCAATCTACTGACTATGGGTGAGATATTTAAATATCTATGATTAAAAAGTGCTAAAATCGGGTGGTGAAATCAGTTTGCTAGTGCGAGTTCCCGCTGTCAATCACAGGGCCCCTACCAGCCATTTTAAAAGCACGACCCAGTTAAAGACAGATAAGCTATTTTTGGCACTGATGACGTTATTTTGGAATTTCCGAGTCCAGAGTAGTGAAAAAGAAGACATTTATCGGAGCTTTTAAAAACCCCAGAGTGAAATTGCAATCCTCGGGTCATTTTAAAACGTATAAAAATCGACTCCTTTCAGATTTCCAAGGGCGACTAGGGGCCTATAAGTATAAGAAATAGTTTACTATGCCTGTTGCCGGCCTCCACGGCTTGTTCGAAGTCGGTAAAATGGCCTTCTCGAATTTGGATTTTAAACGCCTAAATTCTTTCCAAAAATGTCACAACAATAAATATTTTTAAAGGAGAGTGTTCTCTAAGACACTTAAGAAGATCCATATTGTATTTTTCGGAGTGTGAAAGGAAGGAATATTTCAAAATGAAGTGAAATACACGGCAACGTTGCATTCAGGCAGCTATGTACAGCAACTGACTTCGCAATTGTAAATGCTATTTACCAATAAAGTAACTGAAAAGTTTTTAGGCCTATTCAATCATATATTTATATCAAATCGTACATGAAGATTTTTTTAATAAGAGTTTACTAATTTCTGAACGAATCAGGACATTTTTTGCCATTAATTTTTAAACTGACTTTCGTCATGTGTAAATTTTTACTCATCAGACGAGTGATACGTCACCCATTCTTCACTTTTCACGGGCTAATTTTGACAGATATACATTATCTTTTGATTTGTAAACAAACACTAAATGCATCTTAGTAACATGTGTACAATCGTTTTGGATTTTGTAAATTTTAATTGTGTCCAGGACTCAAACAAGCGTTCTGGACCGACTGGCTGCCCTGTGTGCATGTGCATGTAGGCTACTGTGTAGCTCCGGTAAGTAGCGTTAATGTACGGCCTCCTTGAAGAAAAATGGTTTTGAGTTTTCAGATAACAGCCACTATCTACCGAAGAAACTTTGTTCTTGTCCAGCCAGCCACCAACCGAAGAAATAAATTTCACATATAAAATTTGCGATCCGTTTACAAGCAGCCCCACTTTCTGATAGTGTTCTATGGTGGTCGCCTAGATCAGTTTAACTGATCTCTTGTTATGTTAAAACAGAATGTTGAAATTATCGGCTATTTTGCTCAAGACGTATAATTCAGAACCTTTTAAGTGCTTCTAGTCTCGAAAATGTGCGATAAAGTATTGTTTTGAACTAACTTTGGCTTAGAATGAATGAATGGTACTGTATGGATTTTCCTCATACCAACGCCAATCAATTATTTTTTCGATGGCCTTCAAAGTTTCTTACTGTCGTGACGATTAGAAATTATGAAAAAAGTGTGAATTTCGGCAGCTCATGCCACTTTAAATCAGAAAAACAATAACCTATTTACAGGCAAAGTATATACAAGAAATGGAAAGAAATCAAAACTATGTACAAAGCTAAGTTTTAACCTTTATAAGTCTTGTAAAAGTCTTTATAAACTATTGTGCCGAAGTATAAGAAAACATTTCAAAATATCAAAAAATTCAAAATTAGCCTCGAGAATGTACGATTAAGTATTGTTTTGAACTAACTTTGGCTTGGAATGAATGAATGGTCGTCCCGGTTATTTAAATTTTGTTTACTTTTCGAACACGTTTTCGGTTCATACAGGCCACATACTGTATGGATTTTCCCCATTCCAACGCCAATCATTTAGTTTTTCGATGGCCTTCAAAGCCTCTTACTGTCGTGACGATCAGAAATTAGGAAAAAAGTGTGAATTTCGGCAGATCATGCCAATTTAATGAACAACAGTATCGCTATTTGGAATCTGATCATAACTCTAAAAACAGGGTCAATTCACAAACCCATTGAAAAAAGCCCACAATGAAAGTTATAGAATATCAGAGCTAATTGATTACTATATAAAACCTATAGCGAATCGGCATCCTAGCTTTATCAAAAATACGGATGATATGATATGAATTGTCTGAGAAATCCACCCCACAAGATGCGATTTTGGTTACTCTGGATGTGGAGTCTATGTATACAAACATTGACATAGATTTGTGTCTTAAATCTATAAAATCAGCATTTCAAAGATATCCTGACCACCGTCGTTCGGACAAAGACATTTTTGAATGGTTGAAACTTAGCTTGACGATTTTGAATTCAATGGGGAGATCTTTCAGCAAATAAAAAGGGTGGGCTATGGGGGTACGTTCTCGTATTAACTTTGCCTTTTATGAGTGGGAAAGTGATATTCTTCAAAAATATCACAAACAATCTTTCATTTACCTTCGGTATCTGGATGACATTTTTATCATTTGGCAGCATACGTTGAAAGATCTTCATATTTTCATTGATACTCTTAATTCTCACGAATCCAGCATTAAACTACAGCCTATAATTGGTCACACTTCGGTAGATTTTTTGGATGTAACTATTTACAAGGGTCATACATATCATACTACTGGTATCTAGATTACAAAGTATTCTTCAAACCTACTGACACGCATCAGCTGTTACATGCCACCCTCCCCACTGCTGCATGTACATGCCACCCTCCCCACACTTTCAAGGGAGTCATTAAGTCTCAGAAACTGTAGTTCTTTAGATTTTTTAATTAGACTTCTTCTGTTCTTTTTAAGGCTCTTCTCCCTTGGGGGTATTCTATTAGGTTACTCCGAAGGATCAAATCTGGCACATTAAGACAAATCACTTTCCCTCTTCAGCCCCCGATACGCTTGCTTCCCCTTCACGAGTGTATCATTACCGCCCAACATTTCTCTCAGGTACATAAATGAAATGCTTAAAGACGCGATGCAAACTCGATATATACGTACCAGATCGCGGAACCTTTTTCGGAGAACAATCTCGCGACAAATATCAAATGGCAGAGAATTCTAATTGCGACACCTCTAATACCATGTATGTTATCACGTGCAAAAAATGTCGCAAACAATACGTCGGAGAAACTCAGAATTCTCTACGACAAAGAGCAGCTAACCTTTTATCTAGTATTATCTAGTAGACCATTTATCTAGTAGACTTAAACATGATGTGCTCGTGGCACAACATTTCAATACTCAAGGTCATTCGGTCAATTGCCATTTTGAAATCATGTCTACTGTAAAAATCCTTTTTCTCACTTCTGCTGAAGACACCAAGCACAAACGTTTGGAAAGGGAAAGTTTTTGGATTCAAACATTACAAAGTATTTTTCCTTTGGGTTTGAACTTGGACCCGAGAAGATGTCGTGAAAAACTATAATACCATTTGTGTTTCAGTATAACAAAGCGAGCATCGCTTTGGCAAAGATTATAGTAGAGGAATACAAACTAATTCATAGTACAATGGCTAGACCTCTGACCCAAAGGCCAGTCATTGCTTATAAAAAGAACAAGTGTTTGAAATACATACTGGTCAGGGCTAACCTCCCCTGTCTGTCTTCTACCTAGGTTTTTCTGGGAAAGGGGTGGGGGGACCAACATTTTCATTGTCTTTTCCCATAACTCTATAGGGTTCAATCTCTGTCTGACGATATTCTTGCCATAGCTTAAGATGCGTAAGCATTTGCGAATGTATTACAAAGTGTTCCAGAAAATTCTACTAAGTCCAAGCTCCTGTCAGTCGTCAACCTAATGAAATGTCATAGGTTTGATTTATTACAACACTTTATGATGGGGTATAAAGGTCTAAATGATATACCTCTTTTTAACACAATTAGAAACTTGTCTACGTGGTTATTTTAGACAAGAATATTTTCCCTGTGCTGGTGTGTTTTAGTGTTCATAAATATATACTGAAAGATAACGATATTGCAGTTTTAAATTGACAGTTTTTCATCGCCATTTAGTAAACAAAACTATGGAATAATTTTTCAGCCAAATCATTGATTTACTAGATCACGCAACTAACGTCCCTGACATTCCTACTTTACTCAAGTGTGATATGGCAGCAGGTCACAGTTTCGTTTTCCTTCATTTCTTATTTGCGGTAATGTTAATGTCTGCTCTCACAGCACCTTTCTTAACTTTCGTAGAGCCAAATCCTTCTGTGGGGGCCTTAAACAGTCCTTTGGGAGTATCTTAATTTTTGTAGGTTGAAGGTAGAAATTTTAAACTACGACCAGAAAATGCGGGTAGGGGTCACTTTGCACATACTCCGCCGCATGTAAACAAACCAAAGCACGCCTAACTACCAGGTCTCCACCTGAAATGGTCCCATTCCACTTCTAAAATCATTTCCAGACAGTAGGGGAGACCGGGGCGCATTGGGCCACTTTGCAAACTTTTGAAGTCTGACAGAAAAATGATGCACATAAAACTAAAAGAAAACATTTATATGAAACACAATGTCAATCTGATTAATATCCTTGCTTCATTTTTGCTATTTTATGTATATTTCCGAGGACATAGGCATTTACATTTTTTCAAAAAAGTGTCCCAATTTACCCCTTGGGTGGGGTAAATTGGGATTGTCTATGGGGTATATTGGGACAGCCAGTGTCAACGTTAAAGTTAAAATGAAATTAACTGATTGCTTGAAGGAATTTTGCTTCTTTATTGTTTTAACAAATGAATAATAGCCTACAAACGGTGTCTGTCAACGATAAAGTTGAATACAAGCGATTAGACAAAATGGCCCTTAAAAGAATTTTAGTTGGCATTATAAGAGCATGGGACTGATCAAAATGTAGCTTTATTAAAATGCTGCTTGAAAAATCACATGCAACTGAAAGAATGGTTGTACTAGACTTAGTCATTGAAATATAGGGGAAAATTAACATTATAGTAGACTTAAACATGATGTGCTCGTGGCACAACATTTCAATACTCTAGGTCATTCGGTCAATTGCCATTTTGAAATCATGTCTACTGTAAAAATCCTTTTTCTCACTTCTGCTGAAGACACCAAGCACAAACGTTTGGAAAGGGAAAGTTTTTGGATTCAAACATTACAAAGTATTTTTCCTTTGGGTTTGAACTTGGACCCGGGAAGATGTCGTGAAAAACTATAATACCATTTGTGTTTCAGTATAACAAAGCGAGCATCGCTTTGGCAAAGATTATAGTAGAGGAATACAAACTAATTCATAGTACAATGGCTAGACCTCTGACCCAAAGGCCAGTCATTGCTTATAAAAAGAACAAGTGTTTGAAATACATACTGGTCAGGGCTAACCTCCCCTGTCTGTCTTCTACCTAGGTTTTTCTGAGAAAGGGGTGGGGGGACCAACATTTTCATTGTCTTTTCCCATAACTCTATAGGGTTCAATCTCTGTCTGACGATATTCTTGCCATAGCTTAAGATGCGTAAGCATTTGCGAATGTATTACAAAGTGTTCCAGAAAATTCTACTAAGTCCAAGCTCCTGTCAGTCGTCAACCTAATGAAATGTCATAGGTTTGATTTATTACAACACTTTATGATGGGGTATAAAGGTCTAAATGATATACCTCTTTTTAACACAATTAGAAACTTGTCTACGTGGTTATTTTAGACAAGAATATTTTCCCTGTGCTGGTGTGTTTTAGTGTTCATAAATATATACTGAAAGATAACGATATTGCAGTTTTAAATTGACAGTTTTTCATCGCCATTTAGTAAACAAAACTATGGAATAATTTTTCAGCCAAATCATTGATTTACTAGATCACGCAACTAACGTCCCTGACATTCCTACTTTACTCAAGTGTGATATGGCAGCAGGTCACAGTTTCGTTTTCCTTCATTTCTTATTTGCGGTAATGTTAATGTCTGCTCTCACAGCACCTTCCTTAACTTTCGTTGAACCAAATCCTTCTTTGGGGGCCTTAAACAGTCCTTTGGGAGTATCTTAATTTTTGTAGGTTGAAGGTAGAAATTTTAAACTACGACCAGAAAATGCGGGTAGGGGTCACTTTGCACATACTCCGCCGCATGTAAACAAACCAAAGCACGCCTAACTACCAGGTCTCCACCTGAAATGGTCCCATTCCACTTCTAAAATCATTTCCAGACAGTAGGCTAACTTTCATAACAACTACAAAAATGCCCAGAAAATAATGCAGGGGGCCAGGAAAAAATAATAAAAAACATACAAAAATATCTGGAACTTCTTTCGTCCCTAGGAAAATCTGGAAGTGAGAAACTGTATCCTATGAAGGACAGTAAATGGCCGCGATCATGAATAAACTGTGATCACTGAACTTTCAATTGTTTGTTATTCGCCGACAAAGGCACTGTAAACGTATTGGACTGTTATTTTACACTCACTTCTCTTTCAATGTAAATTAGTGAAACACGAAAACGGCCCCTGCATTTAAATAGCTCTGTTTAAAGTTAAGGCATTTAAGATGAAGAAAACAATACAGATCGTCGAGTCTAACACAACATCTTAGATATACTTCTTCTAACCATAGATGTAATAAAAATACACAAATGTAGTCCTTTTCTTCAAATTCATCGATTACATGGAAACTATATACTTGTCTTAAGGTAATATTAATGATGAATGTCTAACTCTGACAAATAACAAATAATGGCAACCCTGATGAATAGCCTGGCAATCATACTGACATGGGGATAAATAAGGTGTCAAACTAGCCGACTCTATCCCTGTTTAGGGGCTTAAGGTCAACAGGCTCAGAAACATCAGCTCATATATAGACAGGCTATCCATTGATCAGCCACCGTATAACTAACTGTTTTCAAGCCGTTGAACAAGATCAATAAAAGGGCTATTGAACGGAACAATACAAGTTACAGACTGTCAAATAGAAAACAGGTTAACAATATTCACATGTATGTATGACAGGACGTCTTAGTGATAGTATGATGGAAACTAACAATTTAACTAAATTGTCATGGGAATCAGAAAGTGTCCTTTCTACGGAGAAAATAACCGATATAAAACGCATGAATAGACAGAACATAGATGGACTTGTCACATATAAACATTATCGCTAGCAGATCTGCCGATCATATTCATTATGGTAACCAGACATTTCAATAATAAACATTTTCCTTAGCAGACCTCGATTTAAAATTAGAGGCCACCCAAGTTCTAAAGTCCAAATGTGACCTGTAAGACCAAAATAGACAATATTAATCGACTGTTGGAGAGTTCTTTATGGAGGTCAACTAATCATATCACGTTTTAATTATTCAACAAAACAACATCAATTCGATCACTGCTATGATTCTTCTGCTTCCCATTTCATAGCTATACAGTGGATTATAAACCTAATCTCCTCTGCCGAAAAAATACCTTCAACAGTTGTGCTTGTCAGGATTTCTTGACAGATCCTCGATTTGCTGGATCGTTGTTTTTGTAGTTTTGAAAAACTTACTTCGCTGTGTAATTTTTGATCACATTAAATCTCGCGAAAAATGTATGGTTCCTGGATATTTATGGGTGGCACTTCTTGTATTCAGATTGGTCCTGAAAGTTTTCAAACAGGCTTGGTCATACCTGCCTGATGAGATGCGCCCAACACAGGTAAACATTCCTATTAAATGCTAAAAGGCTGAGTGGCTGTTTTGGTCGCCAAAAATATTGAGACTCCAATTTGATGTTGGTACGCGACACACCGTCTACCCATAAGCTACATATATCAGAAGAAGAAAACATAAATTCAGGCAATAGGTTTTAAATTATGGAGCGGACACCAATCCGAGACGGACGGACAACGATATACCAATATATACGCGCACTTTAAGAGCAGGCGTATAAAAAGGAAACTTCCGGAATGATTGATAATACAAAACATGGCCGCCGTGACCGCGGGAAAGTGTTCGAACCAGCTCCAGATATAGATGTAATACAATAACTCTGACCTATAATTCGACAAAAGGGAAATGGATATCAAGACAGAAAAGGTTGGTTTTCGAAAGAAAAAAGTGGTCGATGTAAAATTGAATCGTACCATATACCGTTACAAAATGGCGACCTTTCTACAATATTCGACCTCCTAGCTCATTAGAATATCGTTTTCTACAATTAATGTTGGAACATACACTATTGTCGTAGAACTCCTGTAGTTCTCCGTCGCTCGGCTGTTTACCCACCCATCGATGGACAACCAGCCGATCGGCGACTTTCCACAGCCTGCTTAGCGTTAGAAGAATGACTTACCTTCCAGACGTAGTGACGTTCGGTAACCTCAGTCGTCGATTAACTCCCCCACGAAAACCGAATCGAGAGGAGTTCGTCAAAGAAATCTCCAGCCCTGAAACTGTGTTCGTGGGGGGCCCGGGACCTTTGTCTCCTCCACTTAGCACACCAAGGTGTGTTTGCATGGTCGCTCGGAAACATCAGTCCACGGGCCCGAAAAAAAAAGGTGTAAAAAAAGGTTAGTCTAAGATACTTGAAGGTACCTTAGTCCGAAGTAAGCGTTATCTGTGGTTGCCTCTGACATGTTGACCGAAGTAGGCGTTGAGTAAGGCCCCCATAGTGGATTGTATGGACACGGAACTGTCCTCAACCCACCAGCATGAGTTATACAGCCAGTACTGCCGTTTACTTCTCAAACCCCACTATATATAGGCCAATAACACGAGTTGATCAGGTCATTTCTCTGTGTTGTGAAATACACCAGTCTGATCCATGACGTCATGTAACCTTTGCAACCAGTAAATAGAGAATGTATATACATTGCACGTTTAAGTACAATGTTAAGGCCCGTTTTAGCCTCATGCGACATACTATCCCTCACCCTTAAGTTGCATAACTAATCAGATCCAATAATCTGATATATATGTCAGCATTTTCCAGTTGAAACTTGAATCCAGCTTACCGGGGTCATATCTAAGATTAAAACAGTTTAAGTGTTGTGCAACACATTCATGTGTAGACTGGTGTTTTGTACCAGTAACCTGGGACTAGTATATATTAGTCCCACCAGTAACCAACCAACAGTTTATCGATAGGTCCTAATCACTCAAACCACTATTATTTCTATTAAACGGTTCACACCCAAGCAAATGTGCTATATTTCACAATTATAGTTTGCAGGATACAATTTTATTCCCCATTTGCGATAATGTTAACGTTTTAATTTGTGGCTAATTACCTAAATCTCGAATTGACTTTTCTTTTCCTTTTTCAAATAGATCAACACATGAGACATCTTTGACAACCAGCACAGCTGACATAAGGCATGCTGGTTTTACGCCTGGTACCGCAATTTTGACACCTACACAATCTCAGGCAAACTGAGGTATTTTTCCAAATTGGTTCAAAATTGAAATTAAAAAAAATGTACTATGTGTAATTGTTCATCCTTCAAGGAGTATATTTACCCTTCCCCCGCCCCCGGTCCCACGTTAACCCCGGGAGGTCTTTTTTAATCATTTTATTCTCTAGATTTTTTCACGCAAATCTGAATTCCGCTGATTTTCTACGTTTTACAGAGATTGCGTTATCGATGTTTAAAAATATATGCGAAGTAGCCTGTCCAATTTCTCTAGAGTTCTACAGAATAATTGATATCTAGGGCTTACATTGGAGTCTGAGTGTACTAATGTAAGCTATTATACAATAGGACATCCAGATGACGGAAGATTCTCCAGTTATGTCATTCATCATATATAACCGTCTCAAACCGTTCTTCTAAAGGTCTGTTAATGCACCTATTTATGGAAAGGGAAAGCTTTTAGATTGAAACGCTTCAAACTGTTTATCCTATTGGTTGGAACTTGAACACGGGGAGATCTCGTGAAAAAATATTTATCCAATTACTAACAAAGCTCTTCATTACAAAAACCTTGATTAGGAAATTTGGCCAAAACATGTTAGAATTCTTGTTTCTCCTGAACGAAGGCTATCTCAATGAAAAACAGTATCGCTATGTGGAATCTGATCTTAAACTCTAAAAACAGAGTCTTCTATGTTCTTCCGGAAATTCAGAAACCCTGCATTGAAAAATGACTCAAGCCTACAATGCTCCCAAGGCGTCCTATTATCTCGGGTTGTGGTAGTGAATGTTAAAGAACGGAGCTAAATGATTACTATCGAATCGGTATTCTACCTTTAGCAAACGTATTGATGATTTGTTGGTCAAATTGTCTGAGAAACCCATCCAAAGGATGCGATTTTGTTTACTCTAGATGTTACCCTCGGTATCTGGATGACATTTTTATGATATTGCAGCATTCGTTGGAAGACCTTCATATTTTCATTGGTACCTTTAATTCCCATGACCACCCCATTAAACTACAGCCAACTTTTGATCACACTTCTGTGGATTTTTTAATGTAACTATGTACAAGGGTCATAAATATCAAAGGACTGGGTATTTATATTACAAAGAATTATTCAAACCTAGTGACACGCACCAGCTGCTACATGCTGGGTCATACCATCCTCTCCACACTTCCAAGGAAGTCATTAAGTTTTTAGATTCTATAGAAACTGTAGTTCTTTAGATTTTTTCAATCAGACTTGTTCTATTCTTTTTAAAGGTCTTCTCCCCAAGGGTATTCTGTTAGGCTTCTCCGAAGATCAAATCTGACACGTTAAGGAAAATGACTTATCCCCATTCAGCTACCGACACGCTTGCTTCTCCTTTATGAGTGTATCATTACCGCCCAACATTTCTCGCCGGTACAATGAAATCCCTTAAGACGCGATGCAAACCCGATGAATACGTGCCAGATCGTGGAACAAATATCAAATGTCAGAGAATCTTAATTGCGACTCATCAAACAAATAGGTTGATTGATTGATTGATGTTTTACGCCGCACTCAAGATTATTTCACTAATAAGGCGCCGTTGCCCAGTTCAGTGGGAGATGAAACCGGGTTCATTGCCCGTAGGAAACTCCGTCCTTCGGTGAGTACCTGACAACTCACCCACATACGGCGACCGAGTGAAAAATCAACTCAGAGATGTTTCAATTTTACTTAAGTCTGAGTGTGATTTCAACTCGCGCCGCATCGATGGATGGCTGTGTGGGACTAAGGGACGATCACTATAACCCTCTGCCTGACCGGGGCCACCGAGGACCCTTTTACAATAAGAGGATCTGTTGTAGCCAACAGTCACATATTGGTTTATGTCAAGGGACATTAATGCCGTGTGCCTAATTACAACCAGAGGTCTCTAAGGCAACTATGGCTGACCTCATTTCGGATGACATAGAAGCATCCTTACGTTCATTTTAAAGCCGCCGAAATTTATCAAACGTCAATCTGTATACATACAATCTGTATTATGAAACATCTACAACGTAAGTCACCATGCCAAGTACAGGTTGTATTGTTCTGAAAAAAATGTAATAAAGTTAACCGGATGTGCAAATTGACAGCATTATCATGTAGAAGTGTTGGTGGATACACACAGAAAATCTTGATCAATTACAAATGTCTCTGTCCATCAATATAATTTCCAAAAATTCCGACCACCAGTTCAAGAGAGATCTTACAGACAAGCAACAACCACTGAAAATATCCGAACTGCAGGCCAACACTAGAATTACAGACACCAGAACTCCATCGTTTACAGACCACTCCAACAATAAGCTGTAACAAAAATTGCTAAAAAAAATTCGGCCAGCGGTTCTGGAGATAACTTGCAGACAAACCATTGTTGACAGACTCCGGGAGAAAGAAAGACAAGTACTGTCTGACACCCAGACACATGCTGAGAAAAACATAATTAAGAACTTGACATATATAAGTTTCCTTGATTTCAGTGATAACACGGCAGAATATCTAGGTCAACTTAACTATATTGCAAAGAGCCGTCTGAGAGAGCCGGTGAACAAACGATAGCCTCCGAGAAAGATCCGTAGACTTTAACATGAAACACAAACGATTTACAAAAGCAATCCAATAAGAAAATGGGTCGAGGGGAAACCCCCAAAGATGTCAATACACGTAATATTAGTTACAGGGTTTGTTCGAGGGGGGATACGGAAATTTATTAATTGACTGTGCAAGTTATTACTCGAATACGACCTTCGCGGCCGGGTAATATCAGCAGACGAATCAAGTTCATATTAGGCGTAGGGCTGTATTGGCCGAGTTCAAGTCATATTGGCCAAATGCAAGTCATATTGGCCGAGTTCAAGTCATATTGGCCGAGTTCACGGAGTGCGGCTGAAAGACGCAATTAACATGTGATGTCCCCGAGTTTGACAGAAGCAGACGGCAGATGTTGATTTCAAAATGTCTACACCAGAGCGCGTTGTACAAGGTCTTACTGACAGGATATTAGAGTTGAAAGACATAACTACGGTAAGTAAATCTGATTGTCGTTTTAGGACAGTGAAAGAGGAAGAAACTTTTTGTCGGACGTCAATTTGTTTAAGGCATTGATAAAATGTTCGGAGGGCGACCAGCGGCTTCCCGAAAACATACCTCCTGTTCAACTTGACGGCTTGCATGGAAATAACTTCCACAGTCTATTAATAAAAATATTATGAATCGAGTGTTCTCGTATTGCCTTGGCATTGGCCTTCGGGTGGTTGCATTGACCCTCGGCCTGCGGTCTCGGGCCAATACGGCCACCCTCAGGCCAATATCAAGGCAATACGAAAACACTCGATTAAAAACATATAATATGGGGTCAGTAAACGAATATTGGGCGAAAAGCTAGCCGAAAGCTATTTTCTCATATGTATGGCAAGAACAGACTTGACCGATAAGTGTCTAGACATGACGTCACAAGCCATATATGGTAGTCGCCCTGTATGGATCAGCACGGTGACGTAATATGGGGTCTCCACGTGACAGGTTGTAACCCATCAACAGAAAGTTTTCAGTGTAAGGTGGGATAATAGTCTGAACACTACTTCCAAGTACTTTATTACGTCCAGCGGGGGACACGCAGCACAATCAAGGTCGCAACTGCCACAGCCCAACCGACGCCAGGGGCTCTAGACAACCCAGGGCGCTATATGCGTTTCGCTATATGCGCTATATCGTACAGAACAATTCATTCTACACTTTCCAGTCGTGAGGTACATGTAGGTAAACACGAATTCATCATTCAAGACCTGAAATGCACACAGGGAAATGTATACAAAAGATTTAGTCTGAGGGATACAAAAAAAAACTTGTCGATAAATGTCCGATTGTAAATTGTACAGATGGCTGCAGAGAGAAAGTGTCCACAATGGCTAATAAATCGAAATAGTACTTTGTATATTCTCGAAAAGTATTTGGCTCCAGAAAGTTACAGCAGGGTTAATAGTTGTAAAGTCTGGTACACACCAACTGATCTATAACTAAGGCCACTCCATAAACTTATGGAATATTGGTGTTTTGGATTCATTTGCATGGTGCACACAAGTTCAGCTTTTATATGCCACTCAAGTAAGTGACACTTTTCAGCATATGACTGCCGGAAATTTAGTTTAACTCTACTGTATCCAAATAAGAAAATGTTCACCCAGTGTTGTAAACATCTATTTGAAGAACAATAGATTAACTCGGATTTTCAGAAAGCAAGTTTAGGGTATATAATGTTGCCACATTGATTCGACCTCCAAACAGATGGCACTATTTTCATCTACTGAGGTACAACTTTCATAACAGGTTGCAATGGCTTGATAACATCAGGTATTGTTATTCTTGAAATCAATGTAATGAAGTAAACCAATTTAGTGGCCTACAGACAGACTGGAGCCAACGTGGTGAAATATCAATTTCCACACGGAGTTTGTCGGATACATACCATCAATGCGGTGAAATATCAATTTCCACACGGAGTTTGTCGGATACATATCATCAATGCGGTGAAATATCCATTTCCACACGTAGTTTGTCGGATACATACTATCAATGCGGTGAAATATCAATTTCCACACGTAGTTTGTCGGATACATACTATCAATGCGGTGAAATATCAATTTCCACACGGAGTTTGTCGGATACATACCATTAATGCGGTGAAATATCAATTTCCACACGGAGTTTGTCGGATACATACCATCAATGCGGTGAAATATCAATTTCCACACGGAGTTTGTCGGATACATACCATCAATGCGGTGAAATATCAATTTCCACACGGAGTTTGTCGGATACATACCATCAATGCGGTGAAATATCAATTTCCACACGGAGTTTGTCGGATACATACCATCAATGCGGTGAAATATCAATTTCCACACGGAGTTTGTCGGATACATACCATCAATGCGGTGAAATATCAATTTCCACACGGAGTTTGTCGGATACATACCATCAATGCGGTGAAATATCAATTTCCACACGGAGTTTGTCGGATACATACCATCAATGCGGTGAAATAGAGCCAGTCATCTGAATCTCTTTTCTCACCCAAATTATCATTCGACTAACGAGAAATGAAGCTTCCCAAAAGAAGAATTATCGATGCCAGGGCACATTTGGTCAACAAAATGAAATATTAGTATAGGATACATATTATTACAGGGCCTATATGGAGAGTATAGTAATAACTAATACTGCATTTGTGTTGGATTGTATCGTTGTTAAAGTGTCTTTAGCAGCCAAAAAGTCAGATTACTAAGAGTAGCTTGAAGAATCAAAAGATTAAAGTTGAAAAATAAAAATATCAGTAAAGCCAGTAACCAGTAAAAAGCGAAGATATGTGTTGTTAACGAACAAAATACAAATAGCCGGGGTGTGTTATAGTGCCATATAGTTTTGTTGCTTCAAAATGTACCTGAATGTAGTCTTTAACCGACCAGCAGATTTTATTTACAACTTTTTGTTTAAATCAGAAAAACAGGAACCTACATGTATTTACAGGCAAAGTATATACAAGAAATGGAAAGAAATCAAAACTATGTACAAAGCTAAGTTTTAACCTTTATAAGTCTAGTATAAAACTATTGTGCCGAAGTATAAGAAAACGTTTCAAAATATCAGTGGATCCGATAATATCCAAGTGAATTAAGCTTTGGCACAGCACCACTTTTCTAAAAAAATCACCCAAATTACCAAAACACCGGAGAAAATCACAGGTTGAATAAAAATCATAAAAACTCTCCGAGAAAAAACAGGCCTAAATCACAGAGATGTATTTTTCATTTGTGTAATGTTGGATCAAACCTCTTTTCGCCACCATATATAATCTATGTTCCTGTTGCTCGTGCCAAAAAATATGCGTTAGATTTTGAAGCACAAACTGTAGTTATTTAAAAAACAGACGCAAACTAAGATTTTTCCGTAATAAACATTTCACCAACATTCTTAAAAAATGCTTGGACTTCGATAAAACAGTATATTCACATGTTGCCCGTTAATCCCATCCAACTTCACACGGACGAGGCATTCAATAAATAACTTTATCCCAATTTATCCCAAACCGAATCATGGAAATGCAGTATTGCAAAGAATGTCCACCCTTTGTCTCGAAACAACAGTACTTTATACAGAGGGAGCGGTCGCCATTTTGTTTTCCTGTGATGTCTATAAGGGTATATCGTAGGTCAAAATGGACCGTATAATTAGTGTTTAGACTTTTATTTGGATTTTTACCATCGAAAATGCAAGCGGGACACCCAAACTGTCAATAAAGTGTGTTATTTAATTATTTAAAGCCTGATAATGGCTACAAGACCAAAAGTTAGAAGCGTCCTACAGAGCCAAATGGCACCGATCTGTGACTATACAACAGAATGGCAGGATAGTCACCTGGGGGTATTGTAAACTACACACCGAATAATCTAAAACTAAGGCTCCTCCGTAAAACTTATGAAATATTGGTGTTTTTGATTCAGTTGCATGCTGCACACAAGTTCAGCTTTTATATGCCACTCAAGTAAGTGACATTTTTCAGCATATGACTGCCGGAAATTTAGTTTGACTCTGCTTTATCCAGATAAGAAAATTTTCACCTAGTCTTATCATTTATTGTAAACATTTATATGAAGAATAATAAATTGAATCGGATTTTCAGAAAGCAAGTTTAGGGTATATATCGCCATATTGATTCGACCTCCAAACAGATGGCACTATTTTCATCTACTGATGTAGAACTTTCATAACAGGTTACAATGGCTTGATAACATCAGGTATTGTTATTCTTGAAATCAATGTAATGAAGTAAACCAATTTAGTGGCCTACAGACAGACTGGAGCCAACGTGCTGAAATATCAATTTCCACACGGAGTTTGTCGGATACATACCATCAATGCAGTGAAATATCAATTTCCACACGGAGTTTGTCGGATACATACCATCAATGCAGTGAAATATCAATTTCCACACGGAGTTTGTCGGATACATACCATCAATGCAGTGAAATATCAATTTCCACACGGAGTTTGTCGGATACATACCATCAATGCAGTGAAATATCAATTTCCACACTGAGTTTGTCGGATACATAACATCAATGCGGTGAAATAGAGCCAGCCATCAGAATCTCTTTTCTCACCCAAATTATCATTCGACTAACGAGAAATGAAGCTTCCCAAAAGAAGAATTATCGATGCCAGGGCACATTTGGTCAACAAAATGAAATATTAGTATAGGATACATATTATTACCGGGCCTATATGGAGAGTATACATGTAGCAATAACTAATACTGTATTTGCGTTGGATTGTATCATTGTTAAAGTGTCTTTAGCAGACAAAAAATCAGACGATCAAGAGTAGCTTGAAGAATCAAAAGATTAAAGTTGACAAATACAAATATTTGTCAGTAACGAAGAAAGTAACCAGTAAAAAGCGAAGATGTGTGTTGTTAACGAACAAAATACAAATAGCCGTATTTTAGTGCCATACTGTTTTGTTGCTTACAAAACGTACCTGAATGTAGTCTTTAACCGCCCAGCAGATTTTATTTACAACTTTTTGTTTAAATCAGAAAAACAGTAACCTATTTACAGCCAAAGTATATACAAGAAATGGAAAGAAATCAAAACTACAGTGTATGTACCAAGCTAAGTTTAAACCTTTAGAAGTCTTGTATAAGTCTTTATAAACTATTGTGCCGAAGAAAACATTTCAAAATATCAGTGGATCCGATAATCTCCAATAGAATTAAGCTTTGGCACAGCAACTCTTTGCTTAAAATAATCAACCTAAATTACCAAAACACCGGAAAAAATCACAGGTTGAAAAAAAATCATTAAGCTCTCCGAGAAAAAACAGGCCTAAATCACATAGAGATGTATTTTTCATGTTTTGTGTAATGTTGGATCAAACCTCTTTTCGCCGCCATATAAGTGAAATAATTCTGTGTGCGACAATCAATCAATCAATCAGATAATCTATGTTCCTGTTGCTCATGTGAAAAAATACGCGTTAGATTTTGAAGCACAAACTGTATATATTTAAAAAAGAGGAGCAAACTAAGATTTTCCCGTAATAAACTTTCATCAATATTCTTAAAAAAGCTTGGACTTGGATAAAACAGTATATTCATATGTTGCCCGTTAATCCCATCCAACTTCACACGGACGAGGCATTCAATAAATAACTTTATCCCAATTTATCCCAAACCGAATCATGGAAATGTAGTATGGCAAAGAATGTCCACCCTTTGTCTCGGTTGAGCAACACATTCTCACCACAACTCAGTTTTAGGTCATTTGGAGTAAACTCTAGCTGTCTTCTTTTGATTACGGTTGGCTTTGATATGCCTCGGCCATAATCGTATTATCGCGAGATCTCCTTTAGACTTGGCTATACGTGAATATATACATCGTATTTAAAGAAGTATACGTTTAAGAAGTAACGAAAACGAAGTCAATTTCACGAAATAATTACGTTTTAACCTAATCTGGCAAGATCGCGACGCTCCTGAACTGGGCACTGTTATAGGCTCAGTTGGTAGAGTTTAAAATGCTGGATGTAACTAAGGATATCTCTAGCAAAATGATTGACTTAAAGGTCCACTTGCCGAAGTATCCTGTTTGGCATTTGCTACGAAAACTAATATACACGAGCCATCTACAACTAAAACCACCAAGATTAAAGGAGAAGGAAATGAAAGAACTTAGTAAACAAGTACAGACGCGCTTAATGTTCCTTTCTAACGGTACCAAAACCATATATCTACGATTTTCCCTCGCCAAACTGTGCTATAAGAAAGTTAATAATGGCTAACAGATAATGTGTAACTCTCTCGGCAGGCATCTTCAGCTTAGCTGTGTGTCCCGATCGACCAATCAGCGTAAGAGAAATTGGTCCACTTTGAAAATCTGACAAATTAACCTAGGTTAATTTCGATCATTTCGAGGCGCCAATAACAAAAAACAAACACTCCAATAAATCTGAAATATACACTGGCTTGTGATGGCCTATGGGAGCCCGTTCGATACAATTGCATGCTGTTTTTTGTTTCGTTTTCTCCCCCTTTAAACAATGAACACATAAAACATGTCCAGTAATAAGTCCGATTACAACAACAACGATCAGTGTCTGTATATTTCAGAAAAAGTATCTAAAATTCTTGTGCTTTTGCGCATGCCCAGTATCGGAGTTTGTTTAATATGGCGGGTACCTGATAAATCTAATTTTCAATTTCAAATTAAAAATACTAAACCATGCCACAACTTTCAATTTTCTGTTAAAACACTAAGTTCCTAGCTTCTTTTGTCCGGGAAAATTACAGAAAACCGGCCACTGTTTTTTATGTAAAAAGTATTCTGGATTTTCGCGGCGAGTGTGCCTTAAAGTTGAATATATAAAATAAAATAATAATACATTAATAAAATGCTAAAATCATCCTTAAAATTATATTTTTTATTTAGCCCGGTAAACTACATCTTGTGTATTATAAAAGCAAACGGGGGAACATATCTGGATTTCCCCAATGCTTCAATTATTATAGATAACGACTGGTTATCATTGGGATACTTTAGTTGGGTTCTCAAGAGTATATATTTGTTTTGTTCGTTGTTTGTTACATAGTTTTGTCTGTCCCGGGGGGGGGGATGGAGAAAGCAAAATTTATGGGATTCAATCTCAGTCCACCAATGTTCTTGCCATAGTTAAGATGCGTAACCATTGTCAATGTGTTACAAAAGGATTCCAGAAATTCTACTGACCAAGGCTAAGCTCTTGTCAGTCGTCAACCTAATGAAATATCATAGGTTTGGTTTATTACAACAATTTATGATGGGGTATAAGGGTCTACATGATATACCTATTTTTAACACAATTATAAACTTGTCTCCGTGGTTAGTTTAGACAAGAATATTTTCCCTGTGCTGGTGTGTTTTAGTGTTCATAAATATATACTGAAAGATTACGATATTGAAGTTTTAAATTGACAGTTTTTCATCGCCATTTTGTAAACAAAACTAAGGACAATTTTTCAGCCAAATCATTGGTTTACTAGATCACGCAACTAACCTCACTGACATTCCTACTTTACTCAAGTGTGATATAGGACAGTAAATGGCCGCGATCATGAATAGACTTAGATCACTGAACTTTCAATTGTTCGCCGAGATAGGCACTGTAAACGTATTGGATTGTTATTTTGGATTCAGGAGACACTTCTCTTTCAATGTAAATTAGTGAAACACTATAATGGTCCCTGCCTTTAAATAGCTCTGTTTAAAGTTAGGGCATTTAATATGAAGAAAACAATACAGATCGTCGAGACTAATGCATTATCTTAGATATACTTCTTCTAACCATAGATGTAATAAAAATACACAAATGTAGTCCTTTTCTTCAAATTCATCGATTACATGGATACTATATACTTGTCTTAAGGTAATATTAATGCTGAATGTCTAACTCTGACAAATAACAAATAATGGCAACCCTGATGAATAACCTGGCAATCATACTGACATGGGGATAAATAAGGTGTCAAACTAGCCGACTCTATCCCTATTTAGGGACTTAAGGTCAACAGGCTCAGAAACATCAGCTCATATATAGACAGGCTATCCATTGATCAGTCACCGTATAACTAACTGTTTTCAAGCCGTTGAACAAGATCAATAAAAGGGCTATGGAAAGGAACAATACAAGTTACAGACTGTCAAATAGAAAACAGGTTACTTGTAACAAATTACAATATTCACATGTATGTATGACAGGACGTCTTAGTGATAGTATGACTAACAATTTAACTAAATTGTCATGGGAATCAGAAAGTGTCATTTCTACGGAGAAAATAACCGATATAAAACGTATGAATAGACAGAACATAGATGGACTTGCCACGAATAAACATTATCGCTAGCAGATCTGCCGATCATATGCATTATGGTAAGCAGACATTTCAATAATAAACATTTTCCTTAGCAGACCTCAAGGCCAACTAATCATATCACTTTTTAATCATTCAACAAAACACCATCAAGTCACTGCTACGATTCTACTGCTTCCCATTTCATAGCTATACAGTGAATTATAAACCTAATCTCCGCTGCCGAAAAATACCTTCAACAGTTGTGCTTATCAGGATTTCTTGACAGATCCTCGATTTGCTGGATCGTTGTTGTTGTAGTTTTGAAAAACTAACTTCGCTATGCAATTTAATTCGGCCAAAACTTTTATCAAATTAAATCTCGGGAACAATTTATGGTTCCTGGCTATTTATGGGTAGCACTTCTTGTATTCGGATTGGTCATGAAAGTTTTATTGATCTCTGAAACATAACAACCTTGGTTAAAGACCTTTTCAGTAAGGTACATTTTCAAACAGGCTTGGTCAAACCTGCGTGATGAGATGCGCCCAACACAGGTAAACATCCCTATTAAATGCTAAAAGGCTGGGGGGCTGTTTTGGTCGCCAACATATTGGGGCTTCAATTTTATGTTGGTACGCGACACACCGTCTACCCATAAGCTACATATATCAGAAGAAAAAAAAATAAATTCAGCCAATAGGTTTTAAGTTATGGAGCGGACAAGAATCCGGGACAGACAGAAGGACGGACGGACAACGATATACCTATATATTTATATATACCAATATATTTTATAAAGGAATGATTGAGAATACAAATCATTGCCGCCGTGACCGCGGGAAGGTGATCGAACCAGCTCAAGATATATAGCCTAGATGTAATAACTCTGACCTATATAGGCCTATTCGACAAAAGGGAAATGGATAGGCCTATAAAGACAGAAAAGGTTAGTTTTCGAAAGAAAAATGGGGTCGATGTAAAATTGAATCGTACCATATAGTTACAAAATGACGACCTTTCTACACTATTCGACCTCCTAGCTCATTAGAATTAAATTAATGTTTAATAACTATGTTGGAACGTGCACTATTGTCGGGGAACTCGGTAGTTCTCCGTCGCTCGGCGGTTTACCGATCGTTCGATGGACAACCAGCCGATCGGCGACGTTCCCCAGCCTGCTTAGTGTTAAAATAATGGCTTACCTTCCAGTCGTAGTTACGATTTTGTAACTTCAGTCGTCGATTAACTCCCCCACGAAAACCGAATCGAGAGGAGTTCGTCAAAGAAATCTCCAGCCCTGAAACTGTGTTCGTGGGGGGCCCGGGACCTTCGTCTCCTCCACTTAGCACACCAAGTGTGTTTGCATGGTCGCTCGGAAACATCAGTCCACGGGCCCGAAAAAAAAGGTGTAAAAAAAGGTTAGTCTAAGATACTTGAAAGTACCTTAGTCCGAAGTAAGCGTTATCTGTGGTTGCCTCTAACATGTTGACCGAAGTAGGCGTTGAGTAAGGCCCCCATAGTGGATTGTATGGACACGGAACTGTCCTCAACCCACCAGCATGAGTTATACAGCCAGTACTGCCGTTTACTTCTCAAACCCCACTATATATAGGCCAATAACACGAGTTGATCAGGTCATTTCTCTGTGTTGTGAAATACACCAGGCTGATCCATGACGTCATGTAACCTTCACAACCAGTGAGGCGCTCTATGCGGAAATAGAGAATGTAAATACATTGCACGTTTAAGTATAATGATAAGGCCCGTTTTAGCCTCATACGACATATTATCCGTTGCCCTTTTGTCGCATAACTAATCAGACCCAATAATCTGATATATATGTCAGCATTTTCCAGTTGAAACTTGAATCCAGCTTACCTGGGTCATATCTAAGATTAAAACAGTTTAAGTGTTGTGCAACATATTGATGTGTAGACGGGTGTTTTGTACCAGTAACATGGGACTAGTATATATTAGTCCCACCAGTAACCAACCAACAGTTTATCGATAGGTCCTAATCACTCAAACCACTATTATTTCTATTAAACGGTTCACACCCTAGCAAATGTGCCATATTTCACAATTATAGTTTGCAGGATAAAATTTCATTCCCCATTTGCGATAATGTTAACGTTTTAATTTGTGGCTAATTACCTAAATCTCGATTTGACTTTTCTTTTCCTAACTTTCCAACAAAGTTAACATAAGGCATGCTGGTTTTACGCATGGTACCGCAATTTTGACACCAACACAATCTCAGGAAAACTGAGGTAGGCCTATTTTTCCAAACTGGTTCAAAATTGAAATTGAAACAAAAATGTTCTATGTGTAATTGTTCATCCTTCAAGGAGTGTATTTACCCTTCCCCCGCCCCGGTCCCACGTTAACCCCGCGAGCTCTTTTTTTAATCCTTTTACTCTCTGGATTGTTTTTATGCAAATCTGAATCCCGCTGATTTTCTACGTTTTACAGAGATTGTGGTATCGATGTTTAAAACTATGTGCTAAGTAGCCTGTCCAATTTCTCTAGAGTTCTACAGAATAATTGATATCTCGGGCTTACATTGGATTCTGAGTGTATTAATGTAAGCTATTATACAATAGGACATCCAGATGACGGAAGATTCTCCAGTTATGTCATTCATCATATATAACCGTCTCCAACCGTTCTTCTAAAGGTCTGTTAATGCACCTATTTATGGAAAGGGAAAGCTTTTAGATTGAAACGCGTCAAACTGTTTATCCTATTGGTTTGAACTTGAACACGGGGAGATCTCGAGAAAAAATATTAATCCAATTACTAACAAAGCTCTTCATTACAAAAACCTTGATTAGGAAATTTGGCCTGAACATGTTAGAATTCTTGTTTCTCCTGAACGAAGGCTATCTCAATGAAAAACAGTATCGCTATTTGGAATCTGATCTTAAACTCTAAAAACAGTCTTCTGTGTTCTTCCGGAAATTCAGAAACCCTGCATTGAAAAATGACTCAAGCCTACAATGCTCCCAAGGCGTCCTATTATCTCGGATTGTGGTAGTGAATGTTAAAGAACCTCAGAGCTAAATGATTACTATCGAATCGGTATTCTACCTTTAGCAAACGTATTGATGATTTGTTGGTCAATTTTTCTGATAAACCCATCCAAAGGATGCGATTTTGTTTACTCTAGATGTTACCCTCGGTATCTGGATGACATTTTTATGATATGGCAGCATTCGTTGGAAGACCTTCATATTTTCATTGGTACTTTTAATTGCCATGACCACCCCATTAAACTACAGCCAACTTTTGATCACATTTATGTGGATTTTTTAATGTAACTATGTACAAGGGTCATAAATACCAAAGGACTTGGTATTTATATTACAAAGAATTATTCAAACCTACTGACACGCACCAGCTGCTACATGCTGGGTCATACAATCCTCCTCACACTTCCAAGGAAGTCATTAAGTTTTAGATTCTATAGAAACTGTAGTTCTTTAGATTTTTCCAATCAGACTTGTTATATTCTTTTTAAAGGTCTTCTCCCCAAGGGTATTCTGTTAGGCTTCTCCGAAGATCAAATCTGACACATTAAGGAAAATGACATATCCCCATTCAGCTACCGACACGCTTGCTTATCCTTTATGAGTGTATCATTACCGCCCTACATTTCTCGCCGGTACAATGAAATCCCTTAAGACGCGATGCAAACCCGATGAATACGTGCCAGACCGTGGAACAAATATCAAATGTCAGAGAATCTTCATTGCGACTCATCAGACAAATAGGTTGATTGATTGATTGATTGATGGGTGGTTCAGTCGGCCGAGGGATAGTGCCTTAGTGGATTTTTTATTCGATCGCCGTATACTGAAGAGTTGCCAAGTAGGCCTACTCGCCGAGGGTCCCGCACTAAACCTGACAACACAGTCATGTAAGTGTACTCATCTTGAGTGCGGCGTAAACCATCTATCAATTGATCTATTTTTTAATAAGCGGGTAAATGACGATATTAAACCGTTATATCATAGCTGTCATTTTGACCCTATTACCATTCATTATAGGAGAGGACGAAAGTGATTGCCTAGATCAGACCCGATGTGATATAGCTTGATGAATCGCCTGAGATATATAACTTCCTCTGACGGACGAATCTGGAATGGAAGTAATCATCTATAGTGCTTAGATATTATACAGAATGATAGACATTGACAGAACTAGTGAAACAATAACAGATTCGGGAAATAACGACTTACACAAATAAGATGTTTAACCAAATAAAACACATACACGAATTAAATTATGTTTTAAAGTCAGTACTTCCTCGTAACCGGTCGATTCAAAATAGGAAGAGCTTCATGGCGATTCTCTCATTATATATATTTTTTTTTTCAACACTAAAACACTATATACATGTATGCAGACATTTATTACAGTACCGTCGTGACAGCCTAACGATGGTAAAGTGAGTATAATGTACCCTCAATGATAAGTTACTTTGTCTCCATTATTTGAGTGGATATAATTGACACATAGAAGATGAGACAATATATAGTCCGTCTGAGAACAAATCAGCTCTCGATGGAAGAAGAGCTATTTATCCAGACATATTCAATTGGAAATGTAGGGGCTTGGTGGTTCAGTTGGCAGAGTGACAATTCCTCGGCCAAGCCTTCCATCTATGTGTCGTGGGTTTTAGTCTCACTAAGACTCAATCTGACTAAAGTCGAGATGCTCTTTGAAAGGTTTTCAATGAGCATCTCGACTTTAGTCAGATTGACTTAGACTAAATATATAAATTGAAAAATTAAATCAGTCAGATTTTTCACTCGATCGACGTACATGTTATGGAAGAGTTGCCCTACTCGCCGAAGGTCGGGGGATTCCGCCGTACAAAGAGTCCAGTAAAACATTAATCAATCAATCCATCAATATGAAATAGCTTCCTAAACATGTTCCTTTGTCTGTCAATATTTCTCTTTTATAGAGACGCAAGTAGTATAACACCCTTTATCCATATTGTGATTTAAGATGTTCGGATTTCTCTATCCATGCCAGCTGTTTGTGGCAGTTGAACAGCTTTTACGAAGTATATCTACCGATTTCATGACTTGATTTTGAAAATGGTGTAAGTTTTAAAATTCTTTTGTTTACGGTCAGTTAACACTTAGGTTAAGTTTTCCACCAGAACAACGGATTTAATTATAGAGCTTGCTATGATATCCGAGGATATCCGGGGACAGATGACACCATTAAAAATGCCCTTGTAAGACGCCGTTGTAGTTCCATTTGACGTATTTTTTGCGAAAAGTCTAATGTAAAGTTGATGTTAAGTCATTAGCGCAATAGCAGTACTGGGGACAAGAAAACTGCAAAATACATACGAAATAGGCAGTCTGTTGGAAAACAAATGTTTGTAGGAAGGGACTTGAAATCTGTATGATAAATAACTTTTAAAAAGAAGTACATAGAAATGTGTTAGTTTCCCCGTATCATTTACTTAGCATATTAAAGGTTCCAGGATAATCAAAAGTGAGAACCTGGGGTTGTGTCCAGAAATATCCACGTCACCAAAACAAACCTAGGATCCCACATTAACCATCTGGAAGATTCTGTATTGTCACTGAGCAGTTACAGCTGAATTACAGCTCAATTAAGATGTAAAACCATCCACAGACATATGTAATTTCCTAAAACACAGGTCATTTTCAAGCGTTTTATGAAATGTATCAAGAAATTGTATGACGACGTGATTACGATAGATATCATCAGAACGGATAGTTGTGCGTTATAGGTCAGCAAACCAGTGCAACCGATTCTGACTAACAGTTTTATTGGTCTGAAATGAGACGTTTGCGTCCAGTCACACATAGCTAGCAAATAGTACAAGAATCTCATGTATCGTCCGTTAGAAATAGTAAAGACACATGAGCCGACTAATCTCGATAAAGAGGAGGGAGGGGGGGGGGAGAAGGCAGTGGGGTACCAAGTGGAGATTATCACAGTCCTAACCTCTAACTGCTATACACAAAGGTTAGTGGACGAAGTTCGTGATAGAAATTTAACAATGACTCCTCAAGCCAGACATGGGCACTCACTGAAAGATGAACCTGTAACATGTAATTGTGTGACGGGAGCCTCTAATTGATAAGTCAATAACACAGGATAGCCCTTGATATATCCCATCTAACGAATTTCTCAATAACAGCTATTATGAAATATAAAAAGTTCTACATATTACCATGTGAAAAAAGCACCATCGGAAAGTGTTGGTTTCTCTAGATCAGTTACTTTCCATATATTGAATGTGTTGGAATATTCAACAGGGAGAATTCCGGTAATGTCCAGAATTATCCATGGCAGTTAAACAAATCTAAAAATTACAAATTCGTAAATAAAAAGAGATTTTTTATTGTCTTTTAGTAACCAGATTTTACACAAGAGCAGTGACAGTTGAATTTATGTGTCAAACTATCCTCAAGCATACGCCATTTTCAATCGTATTATAAATTGTATTAAAAAATGGACTAAAACCAGTAATAAAATCGAACATTCATATTTTGAAATATGAAATAGATTGATTGATTTTACGTTATTCATAATGTTAAGTGTTGCAAATCTCCAAAGACCGCGGGATAACGGTCTGTTCTCAGCACATTTACAATCGACGTAACTTTGCGGTTTGTCTTAGCGCGGTATTGGTGGTATGCGTATGGTATGCCTATATGTTACCATGTCCGTTAGTCCCTGTATTAGACATTCGGTGAAATAGTAGCTGGTATAGTAGATTTGAAATGCAGACATTCGGAGAAATAGTAGCTGGTATTGTGGATTTGAAATGCAGACATTTGGAGAAATAGTAGCTGGTATTGTAGATTTGAAATGTAGACCTTTGGAGAAATAGTAGCTGGTATTGTAGATTTGAAATGCAGACATTCGGAGAAATAGTAGCTAGTATTGTAGATTTGAAATGCAGACATTTGGAGAAATAGTAGCTGGTATTGTCGATTTGAAATGCAGACCTTTGGAGAAATAGTAGCTGGTATTGTAGATTTGAAATGCAGACATTTGGAGAAATAGTAGCTGGTATTGTAGATTTGAAATGCAGACCTTTGGAGAAATAGTAGCTAGTATTGTAGATTTGAAATGCAGACATTCGTTAAAATAGTAGCTAGTATTGTAGATTTGAAATGCAGACATTTGGAGAAATAGTAGCTAGTATTGTAGATTTGAAATGCAGACATTTGGAGAAATAGTAGCTGGTATTGTAGATTTGAAATGCAGACCTTTGGAGAAATAGTAGCTAGTATTGTAGATTTGAAATGCAGACATTTGGAGAAATATTTACTGGTATTGTAGATTTGAAATGCAAACCTTTGGAGAAATATTAGCTAGTATTGTTGTTTTGAAATGCAGATATTTGGAGAAATAGTAGCTGGTATTGTAGATTTGAAATGCAGACATTTGGAGAAATAGTAGCTGGTATTGTAGATTTGAAATGCAGACATTTGGAGAAATAGTAGCTGGTATTGTAGATTTGAAATGCAGACATTTGGAGAAATAGTAGCTGGTATTGTAGATTTGAAATGCAGACATTTGGAGAAATAGTAGCTAGTATTGTAGATTTGAAATGCAGACATTTGGAGAAATAGTAGCTGGTATTGTAGATTTGAAATGCAGACATTCGGAGAAATAGTAGCTAGTATTGTAGATTTGAAATGCAGACATTTGGAGAAATATTTACTGGTATTGTAGATTTGAAATGCAAACCTTTGGAGAAATATTAGCTAGTATTGTTGTTTTGAAATGCAGATATTTGGAGAAATAGTAGCTGGTATTGTAGATTTGAAATGCAGACATTTGGAGAAATAGTAGCTGGTATTGTAGATTTGAAATGCAGACATTTGGAGAAATAGTAGCTGGTATTGTAGATTTGAAATGCAGACATTTGGAGAAATAGTAGCTGGTATTGTAGATTTGAAATGCAGACATTTGGAGAAATAGTAGCTAGTATTGTAGATTTGAAATGCAGACATTTGGAGAAATAGTAGCTGGTATTGTAGATTTGAAATGCAGACATTCGGAGAAATAGTAGCTGGTATTGTAGATTTGAAATGCAGACATTCGGAGAAATAGTAGCTAGTATTGTAGATTTGAAATGCAGACATTTGGAGAAATAGTAGCTAGTATTGTAGATTTGAAATGCAAACCTTTGGAGAAATAGTAGCTAGTATTGTAGATTTGAAATGCAGACATTTGGAGAAATAGTAGCTGGTATTGTAGATTTGAAATGCAGACATTTGGAGAAATAGTAGCTGGTATTGTAGATTTGAAATGCAGACATTTGGAGAAATAGTAGCTAGTATTGTAGATTTGAAATGCAGACATTTGGAGAAATAGTAGCTGGTATTGTAGATTTGAAATGCAGACATTCGGAGAAATAGTAGCTAGTATTGTAGATTTGAAATGCAGACATTTGGAGAAATAGTAGCTAGTATTGTAGATTTGAAATGCAGACATTTGGAGAAATAGTAGCTAGTATTGTAGATTTGAAATGCAGACATTTGGAGAAATAGTAGCTAGTATTGTAGATTTTAAATGCAGACATTTGGAGAAATAGTAGCTGGTATTGTAGATTTGAAATGCAGACATTCGTAGAAATAGTAGCTAGTATTGTAGATTTGAAATGCAGACATTTGGAGAAATAGTAGCTAGTATTGTAGATTTGAAATGCAGACATTTGGAGAAATAGTAGCTAGTATTGTAGATTTGAAATGCAGACATTTGGAGAAATAGTAGCTAGTATTGTAGATTTGAAATGCAGACATTTGGAGAAATAGTAGCTAGTATTGTAGATTTGAAATGCAGACCTTTGGAGAAATAGTAGCTTGTATTGTAGATTTGAAATGCAGACATTTGGAGAAATAGTAGCTGGTATTGTAGATTTGAAATGCAGACATTTGGAGAAATAGTAGCTGGTATTGTAGATTTGAAATGCAGACCTTTGGAGAAATAGTAGCTGGTATTGTAGATTTGAAATGCAGACATTTGGAGAAATAGTAGCTGGTATTGTAGATTTGCAATGCAGACATTTGGAGAAATAGTAGCTAGTATTGTAGATTTGAAATGCAGACATTCGTTAAAATAGTAGCTAGTATTGTAGATTTGAAATGCAGACATTTGGAGAAATAGTAGCTAGTATTGTAGATTTGAAATGCAGACATTTGGAGAAATAGTAGCTGGTATTGTAGATTTGAAATGCAGACCTTTGGAGAAATAGTAGCTAGTATTGTAGATTTGAAATGCAGACATTTGGAGAAATAGTAGCTAGTATTGTAGATTTGAAATGCAGACCTTTGGAGAAATAGTAGCTGGTATTGTAGATTTGAAATGCAGACATTTGGAGAAATAGTAGCTGGTATTGTAGATTTGCAATGCAGACCTTTGGAGAAAAAGTAGCTAGTATTGTAGATTTGAAATGCAGACATTCGTTAAAATAGTAGCTAGTATTGTAGATTTGAAATGCAGACATTTGGAGAAATAGTAGCTAGTATTGTAGATTTGAAATGCAGACATTTGGAGAAATAGTAGCTGGTATTGTATATTTGAAATGCAGACCTTTGGAGAAATAGTAGCTAGTATTGTAGATTTGAAATGCAGACATTTGGAGAAATAGTAGCTAGTATTGTAGATTTGAAATGCAGACATTCGTTAAAATAGTAGCTAGTATTGTAGATTTGAAATGCAGACATTCGTTAAAATAGTAGCTAGTATTGTAGATTTGAAATGCAGACATTTGGAGAAATAGTAGCTGGTATTGTAGATTTGAAATGCAGACATTTGGAGAAATAGTAGCTGGTATTGTAGATTTGAAATGCAGACCTTCGGAGAAATAGTAGCTAGTATTGTAGATTTGAAATGCAGACATTTAGAGAAATAATAGCTGGTATTGTAGATTTGAAATGCAGACATTTGGAGAAATAGTAGCTGGTATTGTAGATTTGAAATGCAGACATTCGGAGAAATAATAGCTGGTATTGTAGATTTGAAATGCAGACCTTTGGAGAAATAGTAGCTGGTATTGTAGATTTGAAATGCAGACATTTGGAGAAATAGTAGCTGGTATTGTAGGTTTGAAATGCAGACATTCGGAGAAATAGTAGCTGGTATTGTAGATTTGAAATGCAGACATTTGGAGAAATAGTAGCTAGTATTGTGGATTTGAAATGCAGACATTTGGAGAAATAGTAGCTGGTATTGTGGATTTGAAATGCAGACATTTGGAGAAATAGTAGCTGGTATTGTAGATTTGAAATGCAGACATTTGGAGAAATAGTAGCTGGTATTGTAGATTTGAAATGCAGACCTTTGGAGAAATAGTAGCTAGTATTGTAGATTTGAAATGCAGACATTCGTTAAAATAGTAGCTAGTATTGTAGATTTGAAATGCAGACATTTGGAGAAATAGTAGCTAGTATTGTAGATTTGAAATGCAGACATTTGGAGAAATAGTAGCTGGTATTGTAGATTTGAAATGCAGACCTTTGGAGAAATAGTAGCTAGTATTGTAGATTTGAAATGCAGACATTTGGAGAAATATTTACTGGTATTGTAGATTTGAAATGCAAACCTTTGGAGAAATATTAGCTAGTATTGTTGTTTTGAAATGCAGATATTTGGAGAAATAGTAGCTGGTATTGTAGATTTGAAATGCAGACATTTTGAGAAATAGTAGCTGGTATTGTAGATTTGAAATGCAGACATTTGGAGAAATAGTAGCTAGTATTGTAGATTTGAAATGCAGACATTTGGAGAAATAGTAGCTGGTATTGTAGATTTGAAATGCAGACATTCGGAGAAATAGTAGCTAGTATTGTAGATTTGAAATGCAGACATTTGGAGAAATAGTAGCTAGTATTGTAGATTTGAAATGCAGACATTTGGAGAAATAGTAGCTAGTATTGTAGATTTGAAATGCAGACATTTGGAGAAATAGTAGCTAGTATTGTAGATTTGAAATGCAGACATTTGGAGAAATAGTAGCTGGTATTGTAGATTTGAAATGCAGACATTCGGAGAAATAGTAGCTAGTATTGTAGATTTGAAATGCAGACATTTGGAGAAATAGTAGCTAGTATTGTAGATTTGAAATGCAGACATTTGGAGAAATAGTAGCTAGTATTGTAGATTTGAAATGCAGACATTTGGAGAAATAGTAGCTAGTATTGTAGATTTGAAATGCAGACATTTGGAGAAATAGTAGCTAGTATTGTAGATTTGAAATGCAGACATTTAGAGAAATAGTAGCTGGTATTGTAGATTTGAAATGCAGACCTTTGGAGAAATAGTAGCTTGTATTGTAGATTTGAAATGCAGACATTTGGAGAAATAGTAGCTGGTATTGTAGATTTGAAATGCAGACATTTGGAGAAATAGTAGCTAGTATTGTAGATTTGAAATGCAGACATTCGTTAAAATAGTAGCTAGTATTGTAGATTTGAAATGCAGACATTTGGAGAAATAGTAGCTAGTATTGTAGATTTGAAATGCAGACATTTGGAGAAATAGTAGCTGGTATTGTATATTTGAAATGCAGACCTTTGGAGAAATAGTAGCTAGTATTGTAGATTTGAAATGCAGACATTCGTTAAAATAGTAGCTAGTATTGTAGATTTGAAATGCAGACATTTGGAGAAATAGTAGCTGGTATTGTAGATTTGAAATGCAGACATTTGGAGAAATAGTAGCTGGTATTGTAGATTTGAAATGCAGACCTTCGGAGAAATAGTAGCTAGTATTGTAGATTTGAAATGCAGACATTTAGAGAAATAATAGCTGGTATTGTAGATTTGAAATGCAGACATTTGGAGAAATAGTAGCTGGTATTGTAGATTTGAAATGCAGACATTCGGAGAAATAATAGCTGGTATTGTAGATTTGAAATGCAGACCTTTGGAGAAATAGTAGCTGGTATTGTAGATTTGAAATGCAGACATTTGGAGAAATAGTAGCTGGTATTGTAGGTTTGAAATGCAGACATTCGGAGAAATAGTAGCTGGTATTGTAGATTTGAAATGCAGACATTTGGAGAAATAGTAGCTGGTATTGTGGATTTGAAATGCAGACCTTTGGAGAAATAGTAGCTGGTATTGTGGATTTGAAATGCAGACATTTGGAGAAATAGTAGCTGGTATTGTAGATTTGAAAGGCAGACATTTGGAGAAATAGTAGCTGGTATTGTGGATTTGAAATGCAGACCTTTGGAGAAATAGTAGCTGGTATTGTAGATTTGAAATGCAGACCTTTGAAGAAATATTAACTGTTATTGTAGATTTGAAATGCAGACCTTTGAAGAAATATTAACTGGTATTGTAGATTTGAAATGCAGACCTTTGAAGAAATAGTAGCTGGTATTGTAGATTTGAAATGCAGACCTTTGAAGAAATATTAACTGGTATTGTAGATTTGAAATGCAGACCTTTGGAGAAATACTAACTGGTATTGTAGATTTGAAATGCAGACCTTTGGAGAAATAGTAACTGGTATTGTAGATTTGAAATGCAGACCTTTGGAGAAATAGTAACTGGTATTGTAGATTTGAAATGCAGACCTTTGGAGAAATAGTAGCTGGTATTGTAGATTTGAAATGCAGACCTTTGGAGAAATAGTAACTGGTATTGTAGATTTGAAATGCAGACCTTTGGAGAAATGGTAACTAGTATTGTAGATTTGAAACGCAGACCTTTGGAGAAATAGTAACTGCTATTGTAGATTTGAAATGCAGACCTTTGGAGAAATAGTAGCTTGTATTGTAGATTTGAAATGCAGACATTTGGAGAAATAGTAACTGGTATTGTAGATTTGAAATGCAGACCTTTGGAGAAATAGTAGCTGGTATTGTAGATTTGAAATGCAGACATTTGGAGAAATAGTAGCTGGTATTGTAGATTTGAAATGCAGACCTTTGGAGAAATAGTAGCTGGTATTGTAGATTTGAAATGCAGACCTTTGGAGAAATAGTAACTGGTATTGTAGATTTGAAATGCAGACCTTTGGAGAAATAGTAACTGGTATTATAGATTTGAAATGCAGACCTTTGGAGAAATATTAACTGGTATTGTAGATTTGAAATGCAGACCTTTGAAGAAATAGTAGCTTGTATTGTAGTTTTGAAGTGCACATTATAGCTGTCTACGATGGTTATCGATCACCTTACAGAGCGGATAATGAGATTTATCTCTCCAATGAAGCAAATGAGTGTGTTCAATGACGGTAAATGACAAGCTGTAAAAAACATGTTACTGCTTTAGGGATGTTATATGACAGAGTAAACACGTATTCGCAAGGTTCTTTTCTGGTCAGCTGGCGAAAGAGATTAATTCCTGGTCGTGGAAAACTGAAAACTGCAACAAATCAAATCATTGTAAACTTGAATGATTTGGATTTGGAGAAGGGGTTCCGCAGTGCTTCATTTGTTACCCTAATTCACTAGACATTTTTCCTTTTTGAATTAGGTTTCATTCATAGGTTGCTAATGAGATCGATAAACTTGTCTGAATACAATTTAGGACGACCTAATGGTTTTCTGTACCCTATATGGTTCCTGGTATTCCTGGTAATGTGGATGAATCATATGGTGATAATAAAGTGTAGTAACATTCCAAGGGGATAATACAATACAATTTAGCTGACATAATACTTGTCAGTGTATATCCACAGACTGAATCATTTTAACGTCAAGCACGAAGTTTGGTGAACTTAAAATCATCGAATCTTTTTATTCATTTTAACAGAGGAAAGGGCAGAGGCGATGGCAGAGGAAGTCGGGAAGTATTCACAACATGTCTTATATACTAATGAGTAAGGCAAAGTCAGTTGTTTGTTGGAACCGACGTTTAAAGAGAATTTCACACAATTCGTATGTCTAAAATAGCCTACAGTGTTGCTTATTTCTCTCAAGAGAATATCATTCTGTATTTGTATCCAGTTATGTGTTCGAGTATTAACTCGCGCAGTGCTGATTGATTTATGATCCCGCTGTCCTTATTTGATTCGTTTTCTTTGACTGTGTAAACCTCCAGTCCCTAAAATGTAAAATGGTTTATATTGAGTTACCACGGCATTGCGATTACGATAATCATTTATCAGAAGTGACAGTTGAGTGTTGTATGTCAGCAAACAAGTGTACCCTATCCTGACTAACAGTTTGATTGGTCTGTAACGAGACATGTGCGTCCAGCCACACACAGCCATCCAATGGAACAACATTTTTTATTTGATTTGATTTGTTTTATTCACCACATAATGCATTAAAGTACATACAGACGAAAGAAAATCTATACCAATAAAACAGTTGATATTATGACAAGAATAAAGTTCCTGAGGACTTGCTCTATCCCTTTAGATAAGATATATTTGATTACGCGGGGTAAACAATGATATTCATGACAAACATAGGTGCATACAGTCTACAGTCTAGTGAACACATTCTGATGAAATAATTATTTGACCGTTAATTAGTCTTAAAACCCCAAACATCCCTTGTGGAGCATATCGCCCATAAAATGGCGGATCCAGGGGGGGGGGGACAGGGGGCGAGGACCCCCCCCCCTCCCCCCTTTCTGTGCAAATCATAAAAAATAAAAGAAAAAAAGAGAAACGGAGAGCGGAGACAGGAATTAACACAGAATCAAAATGTACCATTATATATGCAATCTAGTTGACTGGTTGTTTTAGCTTATTGGCGCGTCTATTCGTATGAATGATGTACGCCATACTAGTGAGTAATTATTACCTTTAAAGGGGCATGAGCTGCCAAAATGTTGATATTTTGACGTTAAAACAGAATGTTGAAATTATTGGCTATTTTTCTCAAGACGTATAATTCAGAAGGTTTTTAGTGCTTCTAGTCTCGAAAATGTACGATTTTGTTTTAAACTAACTTTGCCTTAGAATGAATGAATGGTCGTCCCGGTTATTTAAATTTTGTTTACTTTTCAAACACGTTTTCGGTTCGTACAGGCCACATACTGTATGGATTTCCCTCATTCCAACGCCAATCTTTTAGTTTTTCGATGGCCTTCAAATCCTCGTACTGTCGTGAAGATCAGAAACTATGAGAAAAGTGTGAATTTTGGCAGCTCATGTCACTAAGCGATTAAGAAAACTGTGATGTTTCAACACAATATAACAATATATTGAATGTCTCTATACAGGAGTATATGTTAGTACGATTGAGAACTACTTAACCTCTTAAGATGTTAAAACATGTAATACAATTGAGGTTACACCCGTAAATCATTTACAGATATGCAAATATACAGGGGCGAGAAATGGGAAGATAGACAGATAGGTAGGGTTTCCTCCGGGCATAGAGCCCGGTTTCCTCCCACACTAAAACTGGCAACGCCGCCATATAAGTGAAATAATCTTGAGCGCGGCGTAAAACATCAATAAATCAATCAATCAATCTATACCAATTGAATAGTCCTCACAGTCAACTAGCTAATGAAATGAAAAACAGCGGAGTGAACAATTGGTGTCGCTAAGCACCAATGACAATGCTTAAGCATAAAAGCCTAGCTCAAACTGGAGGCCACGGAGACTGCACCACCGCTAACCTTTAAGCACGCTTCTCAATGTGTAAATTTTAACTGAAGAAAACTCTCACAATCCTTACAAAAAAACCCAAAAATTTACAAATGCTTTCTTTCCTATATGCAATCTATTAAATGCAAGGTCGGCCGTGCAGTTTCATGTCGTCTTTAGTTTGGCGATAACCATGGTGATGCATGCATGTTTCTTTTTAATTATTATGGTGTCATAGTCCGTGTTGCAGTGATAAGCAACGTGTTGCATCGCTCTTACAATGAAAAAGCTGAATTTGGAGAAATGCACTTTCTGGGTGTGAAGAATCACGTAAAATTCAGCGATCATCTCGTCGTCCAATAAATGGTGAGAAACAATAGCCAAACTAAACTGAAGAATCTCCTACAAATTGAATGGTTTTATTTTTTCATTATAACATTACAACGTGAAAACAGACGGACCTGGTGGACTCTCATGCCCCCCTGGACACGCGGTGTCTCTGTCTGGAAAGCACTTTGTACAGAATTCTATATCGTTGACACTGTTCGTTGACACAGAACTACACTATGTGTTGGTTACAATTCATATAGTACAAGCTGCGATTTTACCAATATACTCTCCCAAAAAAGAAACACAACATCCAATTTTTGTTCTTCAAAATATGAATTTTCAACATCATTTTTAATACAGATTAGCATCACATTACACTGAAATTTGGCAGACTGGTTGTTCAGACTTTAAAGTTCATTCACATGTAAAAATGTATCACATTAAAGTTCATAGCGCTCAGATGACGTCACTGCAACGTCAATATCCACCATTAACCTGTAACACAACACGGACCCGTCTCGGCATAGACACGAGTTTGCGGCGCTGGATGACGATTGCGCACGCGTCTATCCAAATCATCCCACAAATGTTCCATTGGGTTCAAATCTGGTGATTTGGACAGCCAGGGGAGCACTGTTCGTTCTGGTTGGCTAGAAATTCAACAGTAGCACGAGTTGTGTGCGGCCGAGCGTTGTCGCGTTAAAAATTTCCCTACGGAGGTCCATTACGGGCAGCATATGTGGTGTCAAAACCTCATCTGTCTACGGCGTTAAGGTGGCCAGGAATGTGCACCAGTTGATGTTTTTCGGGCACAGGATATGGCACCCCACACCATCACACTTCCTCCGCCGAAATTGTCGACCTCAAGGACGCAGTTCCTTGCGAACCTCTCATTCCAGCGTCTGTAAACTCGTGCACGACCATCTCTTCTCTGCAGCTGGAATCTTGATTCATCGCTGAAACAGAATTGCCTCCAGTTTCGCAGATTCCAGTCCCTTAAACTGTTGCCCCATCGGAGCCTTGCAAGTCGATGTTGGCGTCTCAGTACTACGCCAAAGTAAGGACGTCTGGACCCGGTTTCACAAAGCGGCGTAGCGTAAGTTTTCACGTAACTACCATAGCAACCCATAATGTAGAGATACGTTAGTATGAAAGTTACGCAAAAAATGCATTTACGCCGCTTTATGAAACAGGGTCCTGGGTCCTGTTTCACAAAGCGGCGTATATTTATTTTTTGCGTAACTTTCATACTAACGTATCTCTACAGTATGGGTTGTTATGGCAGTTACGTGAAAAACTTACGCTACGCCGCTTTGTGAAACAGGGTCCTGGTGCGTAAGCCGTTTTGACGGAGACGGTTTCTGACTGTCTGTGCCGATATTCGACGAAGACCAGGGATATTTAATGCTGATTCTGTTGCTGTTTTGGTCCGGTTTCGCGAGTGAAGTATCCGGATGTAGCGATCTTTGGCTGCTGATGGGATCCTAGGTCGGCGAGAACGTTGACGATCAGCTGTTGAACCGGATTGCTGGTGCCGTTGCAACAGTCTGGAAATCGTGCTCCGGTGAACATTATAAAGTCTAGCGACTGCATTCTGTGATGATTCGCCGCCAGGAAACGACCAATGACGACGTTCCGGGTAGCTGCGTCTAGTCTTGGCATATTGTAGCAACTTCGTGAAACAATTTGACGACTGAATTCAATTGAACGGTTGTGTGTCTTTTATACCCATTAAACCCGCATAAAGATAAGACGTGATTCGCACGTGCAACTGCCCTACGTTTTTCCCTACGCCTTCCTCGTGTAGCGTTACACTAAGGCTGACCCGAAAGTCACGTGTGATCAACAGCCACTATCAGGGGCTTTAATTCAATTATCGGACATTTACATGATAACATGATCCTGTTGTCATGTGTCAATCACGCACATTTTTTTAAAAAATTCATGTTTGAAAAAAAATTGGGTGTTGCGTTTCTTTTTTGGGAGAGTAGACTTTGGCTTACTATTCTGATTATATAGCTGGTTAAAAATAGGGGTTATAGAAAACATCCCTCCACTGGTAGCTATTCAAATAAAGATTTTCGCGGTTACTGATGCTAACCCGATGCTCATGGAATTGGGTATTATACACTTCTCTCTATTAAAGAGTCTACTAAAGGTAATGAGACGCACTCTCAGAGATAAAATGTTGTTTGCTGTGAAATAAACTGATCGCATTTATTCAAAGCAATCCCATCAATATTTTCCCAGACGTCAACTTTAGCTGTACAAGCTCTTACAAGGTTTTATTATCTGGGTCTGTAGAACGCAGATACTAGACATAAAGACTGATCAACTGTACGCGAAAGTTACATTGAATCCTTAATACAATACTAAAGATATAAAGATAGAGTTAACTACCTCCATGTAAGTAGAATTTCATTTTACTGCTCTAAGATCAACTTCAGCAGGGGCTTTGAAGGCCATCGATAAACTAAATAATTGACGTTGGAATGAGGAATATCCATACAGTATGTTGCCTATACGAACCGGAATAGTGTTTGGAAAGTAAAAAAAATGTAAATAACCATTCATTCTAAGCCAAAGTTGGTTCAAAACAATACTTTATGGTTCATTCTCGAGACTAGAAGCTCTAAACAGCTTCTGAATTATACGTCTTGAGAAAAATAACCAATAATTTCAACATTCTGTTTTAACGTCAAAATATCAACAGTTTGGCAGTTCATGCCACTTTGAGGTCAATTGCGGTATTGTGGTCAATTGCGGCATGGAATGGCAGTAGGATCAATCAGTATTTCAGATTGGCTTACGGTTGGACCGACTTACCAATAAAATACCTATCCTCTAAAATCTTCTTTCTTTTCGGTTGTATATGTAACGATTTGGCGACCTACAAATCTGGAAAGGGACAGTTTTAGGTTCAAACGTTACAAACTGTTTACCCTTTGGGTTTGAACTTGGACCCGGGCAGACTCGTAAAAAGGTGATATACCATTTGCATTTCAGTACAATAAGGTCAGTGTGTATATGGCGAAGTTTATAACAGATTGACTGATTGGTGTTTTACGCCGCACTCAAGATTATTTCACTTATATGGCGGCTCATCGCCCGGAGCTCATCGCCCGGAGGAAACCCCTAAGCCAACGGCCAGTCATTGCTTATAAAAAAAAAAATTTACAAAGGCTAATTGTAAACAGCCGTCGAGGTGAGCCGATAAACAAACAATAGGCGAACAGACAACAGTGCTCGAGAAAGATCGGTAGACTTAAACATGAAACACAAAGACCCAGAACAACAATCAAACTAGAGGTTTATAATCTCGTAATTTTAGCCAGTACTTAACTCCGTTGTGTGTCTTCTACCTGGGAACTAAATTGCATATCTTCATTTTTTCCACATTATCATATTTTGCCCGACGCTTACCCGACGTCTTGCCATAGCTGAAGATCAGTACAACTATAAATTTTAATAAGATTTAATAAGAAATAAGTTTGTGTTTTTTTACGGTAGGCCTACGGGCTTTGGGCCAGTTGGCCATTGAACCAGCTTGGGGTTACCATAAATTGATTGTCTATTGTAACTCTTAAAATGAAGAATTTTCTCAAGATAATACAACAGGCACTTGGATTTGGGGCGGTAAGGGTGTGTATACTAATCTCACCGGGAAAACAGGCACTTGGATTTGGGGCGGTTGGAGGTGTGTATACTAATCTCACAGGGAAAACAGGCACTTGGATTTGGGGCGGTTGGAGGTGTGTATACTAATCTCACAGGGAAAACAGGCACTTGGATTGGGGACAGTTGGAGGTGTGTATACTAATCTCACAGGGGAAACAGGCACTTGGATTGGGGACGGTTGGAGGTGTATATACTAATCTCACAGGGAAAACGGGCACTGGGATTTGGGGCGGTTGGAGGTGTGTATACTAATTTCACAGGGAAAACAGGCACTTAGCTTTGGGGACGGTTGGAGGTGTGTATACTAATATCACAGGGGAAACAGGCACTTGGATTGGGGACAGTTGGTGGTGAGTATACTTATCTCACAGAGATAACAGGTACTTGGATTTGGGACGGTTGGAGGTGTGTATACTAATCTCACAGGGAAAACAGGCACTTGGATTGGGGACGGTTGGTGGTGTATATACTAATCTCACAGGGAAAACAGGCACTTGGATTTGGGGACAGTTGGAGGTGTGTATGCTAATATCACAGGGAAAACAGGCACTTGGATTGGGGACAGTTGGAGGTGTGTATACTAATCTCACAGGGAAAACAGGCACTTGGATTTGGGGCGGTTGGACATGTGTATACTAATCTCACAGGGAAAACATGCACTTGGCTTTGGGGACGGTTGGAGGTGTGTATACTAATCTCACAGGGAAAACAGGCACTTGGATTGGGGACAGTTGGTGGTGTGTATACTAGTCTCACAGGGAAAACAGGTACTTGGATTTGGGATGGTTGAAGGTGTGTATACTAATCTCACAGGAAAAACGGGCACTTGCATTTGGGACGGTTGGTGGTGTATATACTAATATCACAGGGATAACAGGCACTTGGATTGGGGACAGCTGGTGGTGTGTATACTTATCTCACAAGGAAAACAGGCACATGGATTGGGGACGGTTGGAGGTGTGTATACTAATCTCACAGGGGAAACAGGCACTTGGATTTTGGGCGGTTGGAGGTGTGTATACTAATCTCACAGGGAAAACAGGCACTTGGATTTTGGGCGGTTGGAGGTGTGTATACTAATCTCACAGGGAAAACAGGCACTTGAAGTTGGGGACAGTTGGAGGTGTGTATACTAATCTCACAAGGAAAACAGGCACTTGCATTTGGGACGGTTGGAGGTGTGTATACTAATCTCACAAGGAAAACGGGCACTTGCATTTGGGACGGTTGGAGGTGTGTATACTAATCTCACAGGGAAAACAGGCACTTGGATTTTAGGCGGTTGGAGGTGTGTATACTAATCTCACAAGGAAAACAGGCACTTGGATTGGGGACGGTTGGAGGTGTGTATGCTAATCTCACAGGGAAAACATGCACTGGGATTGGGGACAGTTGGAGGTGTGTATACTAATCTCACAGGGAAAACAGGCACTTGGATTTGGGGACGGTTGTAGGTGTGTATACTAATCTCACAGGGAAAACAGGCACTTGGATCTGGGGACGGTTGGAGGTGTGTACACTAATCTCACAGGGAAAACAGGCACTTGGATTTGGGGCGGTTGGAGGTGTGTATACTAATCTCACAAGGAAAACAGGCACTTGGATTTGGGACAGTTGAAGGTGTGTATACTAATCTCACAGGAAAAACGGGCACTTGGATTTGGGACGGTTGGTGGTGTATATACTAATCTCACAGGGAAAACAGGCACTTGGATTTGGGGACGGTTGGTGGTGTATATACTAATCTCACAGGGAAAACAGGCACTTGAATTTGGGAACAGTTGGCGGTGTGTATGCTAATATTACAGGGAAAACAGGCACTTGGATTGGGGAAAGTTAAAGGTGTGTATACTAATCTCACAGGAAAAACGGGCACTTGGATTTGGGACGGTTGGTGGTGTATATACTAATCTCACAAGGAAAACAGGCACTTGGATTTGGGACGGTTGGTGGTGTGTATACTAATCCCAAAAGGAAAACAGGCACTTGGATTGGGGACAGTTGGAGGTGTGTATGCTAATATCACAGGGAAAACAGGCACTTGGATTTGGGGACAGTTGGAGGTGTGTATACTAATCTCACAGGGAAAACAGGCACTTGGATTTGGGGCGGTTGGTGGTGAGTATACTAGTCTCACAGGGAAAACAGGTACTTGGATTTGGGATGGTTGAAGGTGTGTATACCAATCTCACAGGAAAAACTGGCACTTGGATTTGGGACGGTTGGTGGTGTATATACTAATCTCACAGGGAAAACAGGCACTTGGATTTGGGGCGGTAAGGGGGCTACATGCTAATCTCACAGGGAAAACAGGCACTTGGATTTGGGGACGGTTGGTGGTGTATATGCTAGTCTCATATGGAAAACAGGCACATGGATTGGGGACAGTTGGAGGTGTATATACTAATCTCACAAGGAAAGCAGGCACTTGGATTGGGGACAGTTGGTGGTGTGTATACTAATCTCACAAGGAAAACAGGCACTTGGATTGGGGACAGTTGGTGGGGTATATACTAATCTCACAAGGAAAACAGGCACTTGGATTTGGGGCGGTTGGACATGTGTATACTAATCTCACAAGGAAAGCAGGCACTTGGATTGGGGACAGTTGGAGGTGTGTATACTAATCTCACAATGAAAGCAGGCACTTGGATTGGGGACAGTTGGAGGTGTGTATACTAATCTCACAGGGAAAAGAGGCACTTGGATTGGGGACAGTTGGTGGGGTATATACTAATCTCACAAGGAAAACAGGCACTTGGATTGGGGACGGTTAGAGGTGTGTATACTAATCTCACAGGGAAAACAGGCACTTGGATTTGGGGACAGTTGGAGGTGTATATACTAATCTCACAGGGGGAACAGGCACTTGGATTGGGGACGGTTGGTGGTGTATATACTAATCTCACAGGAAAAACAGGCACTTGGATTTTGGGCGGTTGGAGGTGTGTATACTATAAATCTCACAGGGAAAACAGGCACTTGGATTTGGGGCGGTTGGAGGTGTGTATACTATAAATCTCACAGGGAAAACAGGCACTTGGATTGGGGACAGTTGGTGGTGTGTATACTAGTCTCACAGGTAAAACAGGTACCTGGATTGGGGATGATTGAAGGTGTGTATACTAATCTCACAGGGAAAACAGGCACTTGGATTGGGGACAGTTGGAGGTGTGTATGCTAATCTCACAGGGAAAACAGGCACTTGGATTTGGGGACAGTTGGAGGTGTGTATGCAAATATTACAGGGAAAACAGGCACATGGATTGGGGACGGTTGGAGGTGTGTATACTAATCTCACAAGGAAAACAGGCACTTGGATTTGGGGACAGTTGGAGGTGTGTATGCTAATATCACAGGGAAAACAGGCACATGGATTGGGGACGGTTGGTGGTGTATATACTAATCTCACAGGGAAAACAGGCACTTGGATTGTGGACGGTTGGAGGTGTGTATACTAATCTCACAAGGAAAACAGGCACTTGGATTGGGGACGGTTGGAGGTGTGTATACTAATCTCACAGGGAAAACAGGCACTTGGATTTGGGGACAGTTGGAGGTGCGTATGCAAATATTACAGGGAAAACAGGCACATGGATTGGGGACAGTTGGAGGTGTGTATACTAATCTCACAAGGAAAACAGGCACTTGGATTTGGGGACAATTGGAGGTGTGTATGCTAATATCACAGGGAAAACAGGCACATGGATTGGGGACGGTTGGTGGTGTATATACTAATCTCACAGGGAAAACAGGCACTTGGATTGGGGACGGTTGGAGGTGTGTATACTAATCTCACAAGGAAAACAGGCACTTGGATTGGGGACGGTTGGAGGTGTGTATACTAATCTCACAAGGAAAACAGGCACTTGGATTGGGGACGGTTGGAGGTGTGTATACTAATCTCACAAGGAAAACAGGCACTTGGATTGGGGACAGTTGAAGGTGTGTATACTAATCTCACAGGAAAAACGGGCACTTGGATTTGGGACGGTTGGTGGTGTATATACTAATCTCACAGGGAAAACAGGCACTTGGATTTGGGGACAGTTGGAGGTGTGTATGCTAATATCACAGGGAAAACAGGCACTTGGATTGGGGACAGTTGGAGGTGTGTATACTAATCTCACAGGGAAAACAGGCACTTGGATTTGGGACAGTTGGTGGTGTATATACTAATCTCACAAGGAAAACAGGCACTTGGATTGGGGACAGTTGGAGGTATGTATACTAATCTCACAAGGAAAACAGGCACTTGGATTTGGGACAGTTGGTGGTGTATATACTAATCTCACAAGGAAAACATGCACTTGGATTGGGGACAGTTGGAGGTGTGTATACTAATCTCACAGGGGAAACAGGCACATGGATTGGGGACAGTTGGAGGTGTATATACTAATCTCACAAGGAAAGCAGGCACTTGGATTGGGGACAGTTGGTGGTGTGTATACTAATCTCACAAGGAAAACAGGCACTTGGATTGGGGACAGTTGGTGGGGTATATACTAATCTCACAGGGAAAACAGGCACTTGGATTTGGGGCGGTTGGACATGTGTATACTAATCTCACAAGGAAAGCAGGCACTTGGATTGGGGACGGTTGGTGGTGTGTATACTAATCTCACAGGGAAAACAGGCACTTGGATTGGGGACAGTTGGTGGGGTATATACTAATCTCACAAGGAAAACAGGCACTTGGATTGGGGACGGTTAGAGGTGTGTATACTAATCTCACAGGGAAAACAGGCACTTGGATTTGGGGACAGTTGGAGGTGTATATACTAATCTCACAGGGGGAACAGGCACTTGGATTTGGGGACGGTTGGTGGTGTATATACTTATCTCACAGGAAAACAGACACTTGGATTGGGGACAGTTGGAGGTGTGTATACTAATCTCACAAGGAAAGCAGGCACTTGGATTGGGGACGGTTGGTGGTGTGTATACTAATCTCACAAGGAAAACAGGCACTTGGATTTGGGACAGTTGGTGGTGTATATACTTATCTCACAAGGAAAACAGGCACTTGGATTGGGGACAGTTGGAGGTGTGTATACTAATCTCACAGGGGAAACAGGCACATGGATTGGGGGCGGTTGGAGGTGTGTATACTAATCTCACAGGAAAAACGGGCACTTGGATTTGGGACGGTTGGTGGTGTATATACTAATCTCACAAGGAAAACAGGCACTTGGATTGGGGACAGTTGGAGGTGTATATACTAATCTCACAAGGAAAGCAGGCACTTGGATTGGGGACAGTTGGTGGTGTGTATACTAATCTCACAAGGAAAACAGGCACTTGGATTGGGGACAGTTGGTGGGGTATATACTAATCTCACAAGGAAAGCAGGCACTTGGATTGGGGACGGTTGGTGGTGTGTATACTAATCTCACAGGGAAAACAGGCACTTGGATTGGGGACAGTTGGTGGGGTATATACTAATCTCACAAGGAAAACAGGCACTTGGATTGGGGACGGTTAGAGGTGTGTATACTAATCTCACAGGGAAAACAGGCACTTGGATTTGGGGACAGTTGGAGGTGTATATACTAATCTCACAGGGAAAACAGGCACTTGGATTTGGGGACAGTTGGAGGTGTATATACTAATCTCACAGGGAAAACAGGCACTTGGATTGGGGACGGTTGGACATGTGTATACTAATCTCACAAGGAAAGCAGGCACTTGGATTGGGGACGGTTGGTGGTGTGTATACTCATCTCACAGGGAAAACAGGCACTTGGATTTGGGGACAGTTGGAGGTGTATATACTAATCTCACAGGGGGAACAGGCACTTGGATTTGGGGACGGTTGGTGGTGTATATACTTATCTCACAGGAAAACAGACACTTGGATTGGGGACAGTTGGAGGTGTGTATACTAATCTCACAAGGAAAGCAGGCACTTGGATTGGGGACGGTTGGTGGTGTGTATACTAATCTCACAAGGAAAACAGGCACTTGGATTTGGGACAGTTGGTGGTGTATATACTTATCTCACAAGGAAAACAGGCACTTGGATTGGGGACAGTTGGAGGTGTGTATACTAATCTCACAGGGGAAACAGGCACATGGATTGGGGGCGGTTGGAGGTGTGTATACTAATCTCACAGGAAAAACGGGCACTTGGATTTGGGACGGTTGGTGGTGTATATACTAATCTCACAAGGAAAACAGGCACTTGGATTGGGGACAGTTGGAGGTGTATATACTAATCTCACAAGGAAAGCAGGCACTTGGATTGGGGACAGTTGGTGGTGTGTATACTAATCTCACAAGGAAAACAGGCACTTGGATTGGGGACAGTTGGTGGGGTATATACTAATCTCACAAGGAAAGCAGGCACTTGGATTGGGGACGGTTGGTGGTGTGTATACTAATCTCACAGGGAAAACAGGCACTTGGATTGGGGACAGTTGGTGGGGTATATACTAATCTCACAAGGAAAACAGGCACTTGGATTGGGGACGGTTAGAGGTGTGTATACTAATCTCACAGGGAAAACAGGCACTTGGATTTGGGGACAGTTGGAGGTGTATATACTAATCTCACAGGGAAAACAGGCACTTGGATTTGGGGACAGTTGGAGGTGTATATACTAATCTCACAGGGAAAACAGGCACTTGGATTGGGGACGGTTGGACATGTGTATACTAATCTCACAAGGAAAGCAGGCACTTGGATTGGGGACGGTTGGTGGTGTGTATACTCATCTCACAGGGAAAACAGGCACTTGGATTGGGGACGGTTAGAGGTGTATATACTAATCTCACAAGGAAAGAAGGCACTTGGATTGGGGACAGTTGGAGGTGTGTATACTAATCTCACAAGGAAAGCAGGCACTTGGATTGGGGACAGTTGGAGGTGTGTATACTAATCTCACAGGGAAAACAGGCACTTGGATTGGGGACAGTTGGTGGGGTATATACTAATCTCACAAGGAAAACAGGCACTTGGATTGGGGACGGTTAGAGGTGTGTATACTAATCTCACAGTGAAAACAGGCACTTGGATTTGGGACAGTTGGTGGTGTATATACTAATCTCACAAGGAAAACAGGCACTTGGATTGGGGACAGTTGGTGGTGTGTATACTAATCTCACAAGGAAAACAGGCACTTGGATTGGGGACAGTTGGTGGGGTATATACTAATCTCACAAGGAAAGCAGGCACTTGGATTGGGGACAGTTGGAGGTGTGTATACTAATCTCACAAGGAAAGCAGGCACTTGGATTGGGGACAGTTGGAGGTGTGTATACTAATCTCACAGGGAAAAGAGGCACTTGGATTGGGGACAGTTGGTGGGGTATATACTAATCTCACAAGGAAAACAGGCACTTGGATTGGGGACGGTTAGAGGTGTGTATACTAATCTCACAGGGAAAACAGGCACTTGGATTTGGGGACAGTTGGAGGTGTATATACTAATCTCACAGGGGGAACAGGCACTTGGATTGGGGACGGTTGGTGGTGTATATACTAATCTCACAGGAAAAACAGGCACTTGGATTTTGGGCGGTTGGAGGTGTGTATACTATAAATCTCACAGGGAAAACAGGCACTTGGATTTGGGGCGGTTGGAGGTGTGTATACTATAAATCTCACAGGGAAAACAGGCACTTGGATTGGGGACAGTTGGTGGTGTGTATACTAGTCTCACAGGTAAAACAGGTACCTGGATTGGGGATGATTGAAGGTGTGTATACTAATCTCACAGGGAAAACAGGCACTTGGATTGGGGACAGTTGGAGGTGTGTATGCTAATCTCACAGGGAAAACAGGCACTTGGATTTGGGGACAGTTGGAGGTGTGTATGCAAATATTACAGGGAAAACAGGCACATGGATTGGGGACGGTTGGAGGTGTGTATACTAATCTCACAAGGAAAACAGGCACTTGGATTTGGGGACAGTTGGAGGTGTGTATGCTAATATCACAGGGAAAACAGGCACATGGATTGGGGACGGTTGGTGGTGTATATACTAATCTCACAGGGAAAACAGGCACTTGGATTGTGGACGGTTGGAGGTGTGTATACTAATCTCACAAGGAAAACAGGCACTTGGATTGGGGACGGTTGGAGGTGTGTATACTAATCTCACAGGGAAAACAGGCACTTGGATTTGGGGACAGTTGGAGGTGTGTATGCAAATATTACAGGGAAAACAGGCACATGGATTGGGGACAGTTGGAGGTGTGTATACTAATCTCACAAGGAAAACAGGCACTTGGATTTGGGGACAGTTGGAGGTGTGTATGCTAATATCACAGGGAAAACAGGCACATGGATTGGGGACGGTTGGTGGTGTATATACTAATCTCACAGGGAAAACAGGCACTTGGATTGGGGACGGTTGGAGGTGTGTATACTAATCTCACAAGGAAAACAGGCACTTGGATTGGGGACGGTTGGAGGTGTGTATACTAATCTCACAAGGAAAACAGGCACTTGGATTGGGGACGGTTGGAGGTGTGTATACTAATCTCACAAGGAAAACAGGCACTTGGATTGGGGACAGTTGAAGGTGTGTATACTAATCTCACAGGAAAAACGGGCACTTGGATTTGGGACGGTTGGTGGTGTATATACTAATCTCACAGGGAAAACAGGCACTTGGATTTGGGGACAGTTGGAGGTGTGTATGCTAATATCACAGGGAAAACAGGCACTTGGATTGGGGACAGTTGGAGGTGTGTATACTAATCTCACAGGGAAAACAGGCACTTGGATTTGGGACAGTTGGTGGTGTATATACTAATCTCACAAGGAAAACAGGCACTTGGATTGGGGACAGTTGGAGGTATGTATACTAATCTCACAAGGAAAACAGGCACTTGGATTTGGGACAGTTGGTGGTGTATATACTAATCTCACAAGGAAAACAGGCACTTGGATTGGGGACAGTTGGAGGTGTGTATACTAATCTCACAGGGGAAACAGGCACATGGATTGGGGACAGTTGGAGGTGTATATACTAATCTCACAAGGAAAGCAGGCACTTGGATTGGGGACAGTTGGTGGTGTGTATACTAATCTCACAAGGAAAACAGGCACTTGGATTGGGGACAGTTGGTGGGGTATATACTAATCTCACAGGGAAAACAGGCACTTGGATTTGGGGCGGTTGGACATGTGTATACTAATCTCACAAGGAAAGCAGGCACTTGGATTGGGGACGGTTGGTGGTGTGTATACTAATCTCACAGGGAAAACAGGCACTTGGATTGGGGACAGTTGGTGGGGTATATACTAATCTCACAAGGAAAACAGGCACTTGGATTGGGGACGGTTAGAGGTGTGTATACTAATCTCACAGGGAAAACAGGCACTTGGATTTGGGGACAGTTGGAGGTGTATATACTAATCTCACAGGGGGAACAGGCACTTGGATTTGGGGACGGTTGGTGGTGTATATACTTATCTCACAGGAAAACAGACACTTGGATTGGGGACAGTTGGAGGTGTGTATACTAATCTCACAAGGAAAGCAGGCACTTGGATTGGGGACGGTTGGTGGTGTGTATACTAATCTCACAAGGAAAACAGGCACTTGGATTTGGGACAGTTGGTGGTGTATATACTTATCTCACAAGGAAAACAGGCACTTGGATTGGGGACAGTTGGAGGTGTGTATACTAATCTCACAGGGGAAACAGGCACATGGATTGGGGGCGGTTGGAGGTGTGTATACTAATCTCACAGGAAAAACGGGCACTTGGATTTGGGACGGTTGGTGGTGTATATACTAATCTCACAAGGAAAACAGGCACTTGGATTGGGGACAGTTGGAGGTGTATATACTAATCTCACAAGGAAAGCAGGCACTTGGATTGGGGACAGTTGGTGGTGTATATACTAATCTCACAGGGAAAACAGGCACTTGGATTTGGGGACAGTTGGAGGTGTATATACTAATCTCACAAGGAAAACAGGCACTTGGATTGGGGACGGTTAGAGGTGTGTATACTAATCTCACAGGGAAAACGGGCACTTGGATTGGGGACAGTTGGTGGGGTATATACTAATCTCACAAGGAAAACAGGCACTTGGATTGGGGACGGTTAGAGGTGTGTATACTAATCTCACAGGGAAAACAGGCACTTGGATTTGGGGACAGTTGGAGGTGTATATACTAATCTCACAGGGAAAACAGGCACTTGGATTTGGGGACAGTTGGAGGTGTATATACTAATCTCACAGGGAAAACAGGCACTTGGATTGGGGACGGTTGGACATGTGTATACTAATCTCACAAGGAAAGCAGGCACTTGGATTGGGGACGGTTGGTGGTGTGTATACTCATCTCACAGGGAAAACAGGCACTTGGATTGGGGACGGTTAGAGGTGTATATACTAATCTCACAAGGAAAGCAGGCACTTGGATTGGGGACAGTTGGAGGTGTGTATACTAATCTCACAAGGAAAGCAGGCACTTGGATTGGGGACAGTTGGAGGTGTGTATACTAATCTCACAGGGAAAACAGGCACTTGGATTGGGGACAGTTGGTGGGGTATATACTAATCTCACAAGGAAAACAGGCACTTGGATTGGGGACGGTTAGAGGTGTGTATACTAATCTCACAGTGAAAACAGGCACTTGGATTTGGGACAGTTGGTGGTGTATATACTAATCTCACAAGGAAAACAGGCACTTGGATTGGGGACAGTTGGAGGTGTATATACTAATCTCACAGGGGGAACAGGCACTTGGATTGGGGACGGTTGGTGGTGTATATACTAATCTCACAGGAAAAACAGGCACTTGGATTTTGGGCGGTTGGAGGTGTGTATACTATAAATCTCACAGGGAAAACAGGCACTTGGATTTGGGGCGGTTGGAGGTGTGTATACTATAAATCTCACAGGGAAAACAGGCACTTGGATTGGGGACAGTTGGTGGTGTGTATACTAGTCTCACAGGTAAAACAGGTACCTGGATTGGGGATGATTGAAGGTGTGTATACTAATCTCACAGGGAAAACAGGCACTTGGATTGGGGACAGTTGGAGGTGTGTATGCTAATCTCACAGGGAAAACAGGCACTTGGATTTGGGGACAGTTGGAGGTGTGTATGCAAATATTACAGGGAAAACAGGCACATGGATTGGGGACGGTTGGAGGTGTGTATACTAATCTCACAAGGAAAACAGGCACTTGGATTTGGGGACAGTTGGAGGTGTGTATGCTAATATCACAGGGAAAACAGGCACATGGATTGGGGACGGTTGGTGGTGTATATACTAATCTCACAGGGAAAACAGGCACTTGGATTGTGGACGGTTGGAGGTGTGTATACTAATCTCACAAGGAAAACAGGCACTTGGATTGGGGACGGTTGGAGGTGTGTATACTAATCTCACAGGGAAAACAGGCACTTGGATTTGGGGACAGTTGGAGGTGTGTATGCAAATATTACAGGGAAAACAGGCACATGGATTGGGGACAGTTGGAGGTGTGTATACTAATCTCACAAGGAAAACAGGCACTTGGATTTGGGGACAGTTGGAGATGTGTATGCTAATATCACAGGGAAAACAGGCACATGGATTGGGGACGGTTGGTGGTGTATATACTAATCTCACAGGGAAAACAGGCACTTGGATTGGGGACGGTTGGAGGTGTGTATACTAATCTCACAAGGAAAAGAGGCACTTGGATTGGGGACGGTTGGAGGTGTGTATACTAATCTCACAAGGAAAACAGGCACTTGGATTGGGGACGGTTGGAGGTGTGTATACTACTCTCACAAGGAAAACAGGCACTTGGATTGGGGACAGTTGAAGGTGTGTATACTAATCTCACAGGAAAAACGGGCACTTGGATTTGGGACGGTTGGTGGTGTATATACTAATCTCACAGGGAAAACAGGCACTTGGATTTGGGGCGGTTGGTGGTGTATGTACTAATCTCACAAGGAAAGCAGGCACTTGGATTTGGGACAGTTGGAGGTGTGTATACTAATCTCACAAGGAAAACAGGCACTTGGATAGGGGACGGTTGTAGGTGTGTATTCTAATCTCACAGGGAAAACAGGCACTTGGATAGGGGACGGTTGGAGGTGTGTATACTAATCTCACAGGGGAAACAGGCACTTGGATTTGGGGCGGTTGGTGGTGTATGTACTAATATCACAGGGAAAACAGGCACTTGGATTTGGGGACAGTTGGAGGTGTGTATACTAATCTCACAAGGAAAACAGGCACTTGGATTTGGGACAGTTGAAGGTGTGTATACTAATCTCACAGGAAAAACGGGCACTTGGATTTGGGACGGTTGGTGGTGTATATACTAATCTCACAAGGAAAACAGGCACTTGGATTGGGGACAGTTGGAGGTGTGTATACTAATCTCACAGGAAAAACGGGCACTTGGATTTGGGACGGTTGGTGGTGTATATACTAATCTCACAAGGAAAACAGACACTTGGATTGGGGACAGTTGGAGGTGTGTATACTTATCTCACAGGGAAAACAGGCACTTGGATTTGGGGCGGTTGGAGGTGTGTATACTTATCTCACAGGGAAAACAGGCACTTGGATTTGGGGCGGTTGGAGGTGTGTATACTTATCTCACAGGGAAAACAGGCACTTGGATTTGGGGCGGTTGGAGGTGTGTATACTAATCTCACAGGGAAAACAGGCACTTGGATTGGGGACGGTTGGAGGTGTGTATACTAATCTCACAGGGGAAACAGGCACTTGGATTGGGGACGGTTAGAGGTGTGTATACTAATTTCAAAGGAAAAACTGGCACTTGGATTGGGGACGGTTGGAGATGTGTATACTAATCTCACAGGGAAAACAAGTATTATCGAGTCGATTCATCTTTTTTAAGCTCTAAGACTTTTGAATGTCGAAGTAAGGAAAGAAAAATGAATGGATGTATTCGTGATGAATTCCGTTTCTTTTATCCTTTTAAATCTACTATTCTCTGATCTTCATCTCTATGTAATATATTTGAAGCATTTCCTCTTGTAGGGCCATGGGATATCATTTAACTCGACTTAGCAACCCTGAACAACAATTTACCTCCGGATATTAGAATCGTTAATACCATTCTGAAGGAGAAATAATTGTGTTGGATTCCGATAGAAACTTGATTGACTTCTACCTCATGGTGGGTCGTCATAATGCATTTGCTTAACACTCTATCATTCGATCATGTTTGTGTTAAAAAGAACCAGCATCTGATTGACTTCAGAGTCGTGTTGTTGCACCGATTGTGTAACAGGTTTCTGCACATAAAACTAGAGACTCTCAATATAGGTGGAAGCGTTCCGAGTGAATATAAAAAATCTAAACAACAAAATAGTCAACTTCCGGGTAAACCATCCAATGTACGGTCTGGTGGGACTGGAGTCAGTGATGCTGTCTGAACAAGTTTACCTAGTTTTATTAACCCAGATGAAAGTCAAGGCACTAGTAATTTTAAATCGTAAATAAAGCAGACTAAATAGAAGAAAACGAATTGTGTATGGTTGTTGAATTAATTCTCCATGGCGTGTCTGGTGTATAGGTTTATTTATTGATTGTTAACTCAATGAGAGAGATTCGTCTCCGAAATTATGAGGAGATAAGAGTAACATTTATTCATTCGTCCTATTTGAAAACCTAAACTTGCTGCAACCCTATTGATTCCTCCTAATTTGGAGACCTGAAAGAAGTTTCAAACTCAGAGGATGTTTCGAATGAATCACCAATCAAGGGAGACAACTTGAACAGCTTGGCATGTTTTTCACCACACGATTCAACTGGATCATTCCAGGTCATCCATCCCCTGTTACATGTCATAGTTTTCAGACAAATGCAATTATCAATCCCCTGGTTGAATGATTATTTGCTCTTCAATCCTTTTTATTACAAAATTCAGTATTAAGCTGTATGTATAGTCAACGCCAATAAACGTTTGCGGTTTAAAATATGCTTATTTTCCATTATAAATAGTAGGCAGTTAATCACACAGCAGCATACATGTAACTTTTGTAATCCTGCATTCTACTGAATTCTGAAATAAAGCTTTCCTTCATAACTCTCATCGAATTGGGTTTTTGACGACATCAATTAAATTTTCGTCGTATCTGTTTATTAAGGTTAATACATAAGACTGTGAGAAAGAACTAATAGGGTTTTTTTGGCTCGCTCCAGTAAATGATATATGTTGTACCTGCTGTTTATGTATCGCATCCTCTCTTTGTAGCTAAAGCATGAGTAAAGGCTTCTATTAAACTCGTAAATGGTCGTGGCGGACATCCAAAACTAGTTAAACGTTTCTCTTCGACCAAACAATACAGATTCGAGTCACGCTCACTTTCAGAATGGAGATATTAGACCAGGAGAAATTCGATGAGTTTCTTTCAGTCGTGGTTTGTCGGCGACAGAATTGGTATTGACGGTGAGACATTAGTGGGTAAGTGCAGGCTTCCAGATAAACTCAATCCAGAAAGGTGATGTTTCAATGTTTGCCTTATTTGAGCATCGCCTGTCAATTTTAAACCCAGTGAGGAGGAACATTAGGCATGCCACATACATTAGCCTTCCCGTTCTATGGTCTGTGGAGCATAATGCAAAATTTAAATCTGGGTGGGTGAGAGGGGGGGGGGATCTTTTGTTCGTTGGTACTTTGTCGCCATATAACCTTAGCTGTTGAGTGCGACGTTAAGCCCCAATCAGTCAATCAATCAATCAATTTAAAAACTTGGTATGAACCGATGTTGGGCAGGATTGAGTGTAAACTAATTTGTTGTTCGTCTTTTTCATGTGTGAAATAGCTTTGTCAAACAACTTATACAACTTAATGTAGAGAACCCAGCAGTGATTAACTGGGAGAGGACATCCATGTATATATATATTTATTTTATGAACTCTAAAACACACGGGCACAGGGAAAGTCTTCTTGTATAAAATAACCATGGAGACAAGTTTCTTATTGTGCCAAAAAGATGCACTCAGACCTTTGTACCCAATCATAAATTGTTGCAATAAACCAAACCTACGATATCTCACCAGGCCGACGACCGACAAGACCCCTGGCTATCTTACCCAGAAGGGTCTCTGTTTAGTCAGCAGTTCACTATCTTACCCAGAAGGTTCCCCGTTTAGTCAGCAGTTCACTATCTTACCCAGAAGGGTCTCTGTTTAGTCAGCAGTTCACTATCTTATCCAGAAGGTTCCCCGTTTAGTCAGCAGTTCACTATCTTATCCAAAAGGTTCTCTGTTTAGTCAGCAGTTCACTATCTTATCCAAAAGGTTCTCTGTTTAGTCAGCAGTTCACTATCTTATCCAAAAGGTTCCCTGTTTAGTCAGCAGTTCACTATCTTATCCAGAAGGTTCCCTGTTTAGTCAGCAGTTCACTATCTTATCCAAAAGGTTCTCTGTTTAGTCAGCAGTTCACTATCTTATCCAGAAGGTTCCCGGTTTAGTCAGCAGTTCACAATGTTATCCAGAAGCTTTCCTGTTTAGCTAGCAGTTTACTATCTTATCTAGAAGGTTCTCTGTTTAGTCAGCAGTTCACTATCTTATCTTGAAGGTTCCCTGTTTAGTCAGCAGTTAACTATCTTATCCAGATACTTTCCTGTTTAGTTAGCAGTCTACTATCTTATCCAGAAGGTTCTCTGTTTAGTCAGTAGTTTACTATCTTACCTTGAAGGTTCCCTGTTTAGTCAGCAGTTCACTATCTTATCTAGAAGGTTCCCTGTTTAGTCAGCAGTTTACTATCTTATCTTAAAGGTTCTCTGTTTAGTCAGCAGTTCATTACATTATCCAAAAGGTCCCATGTTTAGTCAGCAGTTCACTATCTTATCCAGAAGGTTCCCTGTTTAGTCAGCAGTTTACTATCTTATCCAAAAGGTCCCCTGTTTAGTCAACAGTTCACTATCTTATCCAGAAGGTTCCCTGTTTAGTCAGCAGTTCACTGTCTTATCCAGAAGGTTCCCTGTTTAGTCAGCAGTTCACTATCTTATCCAAAAGGTCCCCTGTTTAGTCAGCAGTTCACTATCTTATCCAGAAGGTTCCCTGTTTAGTCAGCAGTTCACTATCTTATCCAGAAGATCCCCTGTTTAGTCAGCAGTTCACTATCTTGTCCAGAAGATCCCCTGTTTAGTCAGCAGTTCACTATCTTATCCAGAAGGTTCCCTGTTTAGTCAGCAGTTCACTATCTTATCCAGAAGATCCCCTGTTTAGTCAGCAGTTTACTATCTTATCCAGAAGATCCCCTGTTTAGTCAGCAGTTCACTATCTTATCCAGAAGGTTCCCTGTTTAGTCAGCAGTTCACTATCTTATCCAGAAGATCCCCTGTTTAGTCAGCAGTTCACTATCTTATCCAGAAGGTTCCCTGTTTAGTCAGCAGTTCACTATCTTATCCAGAAGATCCCCTGTTTAGTCAGCAGTTCACTATCTTATCCAGAAGCCTGCCTGTTTAGTCAGCAGTTCACTATCTTATCCAGAAGGTTCCCTGTTTAGTCAGCAGTTCACTATCTTATCCAGAAGATCCCCTGTTTAGTCAGCAGTTCACTATCTTATCCAGAAGATCCCCTGTTGGGCCATTAATATCATTGATGAAATTCCACCTCATCAGGTCAAATAAAACATACATTATTTTTATAGTTCATTAAAGTCAATTGGTCTAGTTACGTTTCTGTGTAATAAGTCGAATGTACCACCTTATATGGCACCAAAACTGACAGTAGAGTATGAGAATATACTAGTATATTTACAATCTTGATTACTGATAGGGATAAACAGATGTCGCCAATTGGATGGTATCCCTTTGTATCGTTACATTACTCAACTTGGACATCACGACTTAACAAAATAAAATTGTTACGAATCGTTTGTATATGAACTTCAAAATTAGCTTTCGCCAAGAAGTAATAAGTGTTAGTATGATACAAAAACATTGCCTTGAAAGTGTTAGAATTTATAAAACAAATTGTCGAGTGAAATGCGTAAAATATTGATTAGGACTTTAAAATTGAGAAAACAGGGACCATCTAGCAATGCCTGGTTTAAATTTCCAGAGCAACCTTTCTCGTTCAGGTAAATTCTCAGTAATGGTTGTTTTTAACACTATTTTCTATATATCCATGCGAAATAGATGACGTTTACACTCTCTTCAAACAAGCCGAGGAATAGAATGTGTGGAAGAGATGATGAGTGGCGTTTGGAAGTATTAGTTATAACAGTTTCTCATCCATCACTACATCGCATTCGTCCGTCCCATTTCAACAGATCACAATTCCTTGGAGTGCCTATAGAATAATGTTAAGTGGTATTCGGTCTGTCAACATTGGTAATTGTGTCATTCTAGTGCATACATTACTTTTAAAAACCAGTGCAGGCCTCGTATGTTTCTCATTGCATTTATTTGAATCAGTTGTTCTATGAATATATTTGTAAATAGAAATCTTTCGCAACACTAAAAAACAGACGCGTAAAAATACAATTGGAAACTTCACCAACCTAAAGAAAATAACATACTGGAAGTCTTAGAGCAGTGGAGACTGATTTGAAAACAAATTTTTATTATTTACACGACTTTTTTAAAAAGAAATCATGATTAAATACGTATTAGTGAAGCGTTCAATTGATAACGTCATGCATGGTATTGTAAAAGCAGTATGTTCACGTATGGGAGTGAGTTTATTTTTCGCCTGTGAAGTTTCGAGTCCGAACCTATACAACACAGCTACTTCAACGATGAAGAGAGTTATGGGCAATGAACAAAATTCCCTTGACCGAAGACACAGTAAAATTGTTTGTATATCCAGACACTGGATTAACTAAATTTGGGACAGGGCATGTGCCACCCTAATATCTGCTTAGAAAGTAATATTGTAAAGAGGAACGGTGATGTATCGCTACTCAATATAGGACTTTCACTTGTACCTTGTACTAAATCCTCATCTACTAGAGATGTTTCTGTGAGTCAATGTTATGGACATCTCCAGAATTAAAGGTCAAGGGATGTTTATCGATATTCAAGTGGAGCATACAAGCTGCCCCTCAAAATGGCCATACATTCTCACACGCAGGATCCAGAAACCGTGCATAATTCTAGAAACCAACATAGCATTACTCACTAAGAATGGCTTACCTGTGGGTAAGCATAGTTCTTAAACCTTCTGATAAAGTCTCGGCAATGGTAATTCTGATATAATTGAAGAAGTACAACGACAGCTTAAGTCACCCTCTTCTTTACCATATACTTGATAAATTTGATAAAGTTTTAAATAGAATTCTTAATTCTCTTCAAGAAAAAAAGGAGCGCTATTTGGAAGCTGGCCATACATATATGTCTAAAAACAGGGTATTTTATATTCTTAGGAAAATTCACAAACCCATTAAGAAATGACCCAAGTCTTCCATGCCCTAAGGGCGATCTATTATCTCGGATTGTTGGAGTGAAAGTTATAGAGTATTAGAGCTAATTGATTACTATCTAAAACCTATAGCTAATCGGCATCCTAGCTGTGATCATTTGTTGGCCAAATTATCAGAGAAATCCATTCCACTTAAATCCATAAAATCAGCATTCCTGGCCGTCGCCGTCCGGACAAGAACATCCAAGAACTTTTGGAACTTAGCTTGAAAGGTAATGACTTCGAATCCAATGATGAGATTTTTCAGCTAATTAAAGGAAACCACTTTTATGGCTGATAACTGAACCTGATCCATGTCGACGTTTCATAAAGGTTTATATTACTACTGACAACCCAGTGAATAATCCATCATCTTCTGTTGTTTACCCGTCACATTTTTGAAATGTCACTGCTCAAAACGTTTCACAGTTTCTTTACTGAGACAATTTTCTGAGCAAGGGATAAAAGGTCTGCCGAACCCAGCACTGATTAAATTTCGTAGACATTTACATAGTAACCCTGCCACTATATACAGCTTCGGAGCAGTCCATTGTATGTCTGTCTGATTCTTGACTTAGATCACTATTCCTAACAGAGTGTTGTCTACAAAATATTTTTGAGAAATAATTAACGGCAGACTCTCATATAAAGAAGCACGAGACCTACCGTATGCTTTGGAAAAAATTATACCTGGTACAGAAATGATATAAGCTACAAATATTCATATGATACAATATGTAATAAAAACATTACACACAAACAAAAGTAATATTCCTAGAAAATGGGTTTGATGTGGGAACAGTTTGTTATAGGTATATATTTGGTTTTAATACAGGCACTGTGGTTCTAATGAATGTATCATGTGTCAGTTGTTTAAGTGGCATTTAAGTTGAGCTTGGCTATAAACACGGGGTTGGTATGGATAACAAACTTCTTCGTTTATTCTTCTGACGACGTTTCGGTGTAGATAATAACATATTGACTTGAAAACGATGTTAGTATCTACAAACGTCAAATGTAGTTTTCTCAAACTCAAAAACAAAGAAAATGTGAAAATTACCTCGTCATCTGAAAGTAGAAAATAATGTCTGAGTTTTACGGTTCAAAATTTTATCGTCTTTTATTCAAGCTTTAACTCCTTGTATTAACTTAGAATTAAACCACATTTATGCAAGCTATATCTTCTTGAATTAACTTAAAATTAAACCATCTTCAAACTTTTCGAAACGGCTTGGACTCTTTAGCATATTATCGTGTACGGTGGATTTAGAAAGCAATATTTTGAACATTATTTGTCTGCTAAGAAAGATGTTTCATCGTCGGTCAATCAGATTATTTATGGTTACTTCGATTCAAATGGAAATTAATGTAATTTGATACATTTCGGTATTTTGTAGGCAAAATATTTTATATTAAGCTGTCGTCTTGCTGGCCCTTCTTGATACATCAGAAATTTTAGATCATTCATACAAAATACTCTATTGAAAATCCACCAAGCAGCTATTTAACTTTACTGATTTCTGCCTAAAACCCCTTTGTCTGTGTACTTTTCATTTATTTACACATATATGTCAATGTTTCCTTGTCTAATTAGTTTCAACGCGGTCAATTTTATTATGTAAATATGAGAAGTGTCCTTTCTGTGGACTCATTTTTATACGATCTGTTATGGGGAAACGTTACCACTGCTGTATTTAGGGCACTGCTGTACTTAGTCATTCAACTAAGTGGGCGGGTCAAACTTTTAAAAAATGATGTACAAAATGTGCTAGCCGTGTGCGATGCAGATTACGACATGACAGTCCGGAGGAAACGGATTATGACATAATATATATATGGCAGCAGGTCACATTTTCCTTCATTTCCCTTTTGCGGTAATGGTAATGTCTGCTCTTACGACACCTTTCCTAACTTTCGTTGAACCAAATCCTTCGGTGGGGGCCTTAAACAGTCCTTTGGGAGTATTTTAAGCACAATTTTTTCATAGGTCGAAGATAGAAATTTTAAACTACGACCAGAAAATACGGGTAGGGGTCACTTTGCACATACTCCGCCGCATGTAAACCAACCAAAGCACGCCTAACTACCAGCCTAACACACAAAACTAGACAACTTCACCCGACCGTATAGCAGACTTTGTGGGACCACCAACTAGACAACTTTACCCGACCGTATAGCAGGCTTTGTGGGACCACCAACTAGACAACTTTACCCAACCGTATAGCAGACTTTGTGTCCTCGCCACAAGTAGGCCTAACGTGCATTTTTTTTTTCATTATTAAGGCCAACGCGCAACCTTGAAATCTAGGCAAATTAGTGGTTTCCGATGTTGTTTCACCCGATATAAAGTGATATGAGCTGCCAACATTTTTTATCATGAAAACACAGGATATTGTCAGCTTTTTTTCTTCAAAAAGTGTCATTATACAGGAGAATGTTATTTGAGGCATTGTTTAGAAATAACAAATCCTGGTTAGATTATGTTAACATTTATAGGTCGAAGATAGAAATTTTAAACTACGACCAGAAAATACGGGTAGGGGTCACTTTGCACATACTCCGCCGCATGTAAACCAACCAAAGCACGCCTAACTACCAGATCTCCATCCACCTGAAATGGTCCCATTTCACTTCTAAAATCATTTCCAGACAGTAACTCAACCCCTGTCCTTTCATAAAAACTACAAAAATGCCCAGAAAAACAATGCAGGGGGCCAGGAAAAAATAATAAAAAAACACACAAAAATATCTGGAACTTCTTTCGTCCCTAGGAAAATCCGGAAGTCAGAAACCTTGACTATATATCTAAAAGATTCAAATCCGCGCAGTTTTTGATGGACGATGGTATAGCGCTGCAGTCTGGATCGATGACGGTATCTATAACTCTCCACTCTGTGAATTTGAATTATCAGCTTTACCCGACCTAAAAAGCAGGCTTTGTGGGACCACCAACAAGCCAACTTTATCCCACCTTATAGCAGGCTTTGTGGGACCACCAACTAGACAACTCTACCCGACCGTATAGCAGGCTTTGTGGGACCACCAACTAGACAACTCTACCCCACCTTATAGCAGGCTTTGTGGGACCACTAACTAGACAACTTTACCCGACCGTATAGCATGCTTTGTGGGACCACTAACTAGACAACTCTACCCCACCTTATAGCAGACTTTGTGGGACCACCAACTAGACAACTTCACCCGACCGTATAGCAGACTTTGTGGGACCACCAACTAGACAACTTCACCCGACCGTATAGCAGACTTTGTGGGACCACCAACTAGACAACTTTACCCGACCGTATAGCAGGCTTTGTGGGACCACCAACTAGACAACTTTACCCAACCGTATAGCAGACTTTGTGTCCTCGCCACAAGTAGGCCTAACGTGCATTTTTTTTTTCATTATTAAGGCCAACGCGCAACCTTGAAATCTAGGCAAATTAGTGGTTTCCGATGTTGTTTCACCCGATATAAAGTGATATGAGCTGCCAACATTTTTTATCATGAAAACACAGGATATTGTCAGCTTTTTTTCTTCAAAAAGTGTCATTATACAGGAGAATGTCATTTGAGGCACTGTTTAGAAATAACAAATCCTGGTTAGATTATGTTAACATTTATAAATATGTCCGCTTTGTACGTGACCTTACTCTCACTGTATATTGTTTTTCTTTCAATGCCAATTAAAACGTAAACTGGTACACAGTAATTTTGTTACTGTTAAAGAAGCATTTTATAAGTTAATGTGAACATAGCAAGAAAGTATTATACAATTATTCACTCTCTTGTCAGTTAATATGATGTTATAATGACCTGTAAAACTTATATTGACCTTCGGCATCGGTCATGATAAGTTTTCCAGATGATTATAACATAATATAAATATAGCTTAGACCAAATCCATGCGTTGTCTCTCGATGACTGATAGTCGGTGGCATTCGGGACAATTATAAGAATTTATAGGCAAACTAGAAACGGAAAGGAAAAAGAATATATTTACAAACAAATTATGACAGAGTTGTAGCTGATTTTCGCTTCTGTGTGTGTAAATAGTCATAGAAACACTGAATCAGGAGGGATTGAGATCGAGCTAACGTTCTTGTCCTAATCGCACGCAGCCACCCAGTCACGATGGGAAATTGTTAACTGTCATGTGACTGGCTATTGACCAATGCGATTGCAGTATTCACTCTATTGTAATGTTATTAATCAGGATATTCCCTATTGGCATTGTTACAGGTCGAAGGGCAATGTCAATATGGAATTTCCTGATTAATAACAATTTTAATAATTGACTATAAATGTAATGACATTTCATAAAATGAGTATATTATTTAAACAAATACTGTTTTTTGTAGATCAATATCCAGATCTATAATCCTAATTATTCCACGGTTTATTAAAAACCTTTACTCATTTTATTCCGACTTAAAAGATAGCATCTCAATATCTTTAAAGTAGTCGCTAAAAGCAACATTTAGAAGCAGACGGAAACTGGCATGCCCACGTCGGTACGCCATCGAAGTGAGACACAGAATAAAGACCACTATGTTGGCATGATTTAGTTAGTAGGTTTGAAATTTATTACATGACGAAGAATATTTTTTTCAACTGTACATTGGCTATTTTCTCTTTTTTGTTGGTGATTTCCATAAAATTCGAGATTTCGAAGTGAGAGCCATGAAACTGTCGCCATGTTCGAGCTCGTATAGTTCCTATTGGCTCAGGTCAATCCAGTATGAGTATGCCCGTTTTCCGTATTTTGTCAATAACATTTAGTGGTCACAATATATAATAATGAATAATATATGATAAGCTCCGGTACATCATTGAAGTGCCTTAAGACGCGATGTAAACTGGATGTATACGTGTCAGGTCGCGGAACTTTTTTCGGAGAACAATCCCTCAACAAATATCAAACTACAAAGGCCCTTGATTGCGACTTCTCTAACATCGTGTAAAAATGTCGCAAGTAATATACGTATGAGAAATTCAGAACCATTTTTTGACATTAGATTTGGACACAGCATTTCAATATATATTACCTTGAGTCATTCGGTTAAGGACCATTTCGAAATTATACCAACTAAAAAAATCCCTTTTCTCAATTCCGCTGAAAGTACCAAAAAGGGACAGTTTTTGGATTCAAACGTTACAAACTGTTTGGGTTTGAAGTTGGACCCAGGAAGGTGTCGTGAAAAAAGTATAATACCATCTGTATTGCAGTACAATAAGGTCAGCGTGAATATGGCCCAGATTATAGAAGAAGAATATAAACCAAATTACATATTTTCACTTTGTTTTCCCATAATTCCCATATTTTGTTCAATTTCAGTTTAACCGACTTCTTGCTATATCTGAGAATTCAGTATAACTTTGTCAATATATAACTAAGTATTTCAGAATAAATTAACTGACTAAAGCCAAACTCCTGTCTGGTTTCAAACAAATGAAATATCATGGGTTTACTCCAACCTATGATTGTGTATTAAGGTCTTTTAATACAGCTATCGCTGATCTCATGGATCAAAACCCTGACCATACTGTAGTATGGAATAAGACTTTAACAGCCAATCGAACCAATATTATTTCATAATCATTTATCTCCTTCATAAACTCTTTAATCGCTTGTATCCATTGAAAACATTTTGACATAAAGAGCTCACCGGGTGTAATATCAATCCAGTTTAATTAACTTCTGCCCATAAACACTTTCTGAGAATGATGTAAGTTTCTAACACTATAAAAAATATGTTCGTTTACAGATAATCTACAAAACAGAGTATATGCAAAGGAGAAAAAAGTTAATATTTATAGCAATTATCTTTGCTAAGGATCTTTCTTATGATTTTTGATGGATAGATTAATTGATGTGTTACCCTGCACCTAAGAATATTTCGGCGTTGCCAGGTTTAGTGTGGGGGACACCGCTTCTTCTCCGGAGGAAACTCCGACCAAGGAAAGGAAATAAAAAACATCTAGATATTTTTTTACTTTTCCTGTAAACTATACTGGGGGAAAAAGACAACAAAAACAGGAAATCACAGTCGGTAATATGCTTTATGTGTGAGTTTTACAGAGACGATTAGTTCACATGCTGAATGAAGATGATTTTATACAACCGGTGGTAGTCTGTCACCTTTTTCTAGAGATCGCAGTTTATTTCCGGTAAATCCGTTCTGAGCACAGATCGTCTGATATGTTGACCGAGTTCTCTAACGAATGTTTGCATTGAACCAGCAAGTATCTTTTGTTGTCTGGCCCGTGTTTATGACGGGTTTCTGTTAATATTTGTACAACCGACATCGTGGAACAAGCCATCACGTCCCTCTCTACTCTCTCAGAAAGCCACAAAGAAAACCTCGATGAATGGCAAGTAATGAACAGAAAGAGAAGATAGGCTGGCTGTTTAGACGAACAACCCTGTATCCTGCCTTTTCTATCCACTCATGAATCTTCTTGTGTAAGAAACCGTCTGAGGAAGAGTTTTCAGGGTACGTTTAATCCGAGAGGCCTCGGTGTGTATCAGTGTATCGACCCAATCAATCTTCAGTCGTAGGAACAATAACCGTTGCATTGATGTCTCTCTGACTGCAATCATCGCGTTGGTGTCCAACTGACTGAAACTTCGCGATGTACCACTGACTCCAATCTTCGTATTGGTGTCTAGGTGACTAGAATTCACGTCGATGTCCCACTGACTGCAATCTTTGCGTTGATGTCCCGCTACTCTTGGAGTTGTTGTCTCACTAACTTTAATCGTTGCCTTTGTGTCCCACTGACCTAAATCTTCAAATTGGTATCCTGCTAACTAGAACCTTTGCATTGGTGTCCACCTGGCTGGAATCTTATATTGGTGTCAAACTTACTGAAATTTACGCGTTTGTGTCCACTGGCAAAAATCCTTGCCTTGATATTCCACTGTCTAGAACTTTTGGTTGTATATCCAACTGAATTAAAGCTTTGTATAAGTGTCCGTCTGACAGAAATGTTTGGTTTGGTGTACCGTTGACTGAAATCTTTTTATTGGTGTCCCATTGACTGGAACCTTAGCTTTGGTATCCCATTGACTGAAATCTTAGCGTTGGTGTCTCATTGACTGGAATCTTAGCGTTGGTGTCTCATTGACTGGAATCTTAGCGTTGGTGTCCCATTGACTGAAATCTTAGCGTTGGTGTCTCATTGACTGGAATCTTAGCGTTGGTGTCCCATTGACTGGAATCTTAGCGTTGGTGTCTCATTGACTGAAATCTTAGCGTTGGTGTCTCATTGACTGGAATCTTAGCGTTGGTGTCCCATTGACTGGAATCTTAGCGTTGGTGTCCCATTGACTGGAATCTTAGCGTTGGTGTCTCATTGACTGAAATCTTAGCGTTGGTGTCACATTGACTGGAATCTTAGCGTTGGTGTCCCATTGACTGGAATCTTAGCGTTGGTGTCCCATTGACTGGAACCTTAGCTTTGGTATCCCATTGACTGGAATCTTAGCGTTGGTGTCTCATTGACTGGAATCTTAGCTTTGGTATCCCATTGACTGGAATCTTAGCGTTGGTGTCCCATTGACTGGAATCTTAGCGTTGGTGTCTCATTGACTGGAATCTTAGCTTTGGTATCCCATTGACTGGAATCTTAGCGTTGGTGTCTCATTGACTGGAATCTTAGCTTTGGTATCCCATTGACTGAAATCTTAGCGTTGGTGTCCCATTGACTGGAATCTTTTCACTGTTGTCTCTTTAACTGGAATCTTTGCATTGTTGTATTATTGACTGGAATATTTTTGTTGGTGTCGCACTGACTGGAATTTTCGCGTTGATGTTCCACTGACTGAATTCTTCGCGTTTATGTCGCACTGACTGAATTCTTCGCCTTGATGTCGCACTGACTGAATTCTACGCGTTGATGTTCCACTGACTGAATTCTACGCGTTGATGTTCTGTGCGAGACAGTCAGTTGATGTCCCACTGACTGAATTATTCGCGTGTATGCCCCACTGACTGAATTCTTCGCGTATATGTCAGTTAGAATCTTCAAAACTTGCCCAAGATTGATATTAGACCATATAAGAGACCATTTCGTCCAGCATGATGGTCAACTGCTTTAAATATTTTGTCACAGGAGGCAGTCTCTGTTTTGATTAATGGAGCTGTTTTAAACCTATCGAATACGCCTTTCTGGATATGAGATCGTCATATATGGTGGTCGGTTGTTTTAGCTTATTGGCGCGTCCATTCGTATTCATCATATATGGAAAATTTGTCGAAACGATTAGTTGTGGTTAGTTGGTTTTCCATGAAGACCGGTGGCTAACCACACCCGGCCGTATACGCAATTTTAAGTTCGGCTAAAACCCGATCCAGTCGTCTGGACTGAAGAGAAATAACAAAACTGGAGAGGAAGTTCAACAATTAATTTATTTTGTTTCAAGGAAAAAATATTTAAATTTATCTGTGGGTTTCTTTAAAGTGACATGAGCTGCCAAAAATCTTTAAAGACCATCGCTAAACTAAATGATTGGCGCTAGAATGAGGACAATCCATACAGTATGTGGCCTGTACAAACCGATTGATTGATTGATTGTTTGGTGTTTTACGCCGCGCTCAAGATTATTTCACTTATATGGCGGCGTTGCCAGTTTTATTGTGGGGGGAAACCAGGCTCTATGCCCGAAGGAAACCCACGACCTTCCGTTGGTAGCTGGCAACCATCCCACATAGGTCGTTCGAGTGAAAACACAGTCAGAAAATTTTCAAATTTTTTGGACTGAGTGGGATTCAAACCCGCGACCCATTGGTGGAAGGCTGTTCGGATTGAGCGTCCAACTGTACAAAATTTAAATAACCGGGACAAGCTTTCATTCATTCTAAGCCAAAGTTAGTTCAAAACAATAATTTATCATACATTTTCGAGACTAAAAGCTCTAAGCTTCTGAATTATACGTCGTGAGAAAAATAGGCAATAATTTCAACATTCTGTTTTAACTTGACGCTATTTTAGCAGCTCATGCCACTTTAAGGAGGTTCAAAGGGAGTGCACTCTGTTCTAGCTCTACTAGTTCTTGTCTTAAGATTTTTTGTTCGAATCCCGAATCTGGTGCTAACTTCAGCTTCCCCTGTACTAGCCTTTTTACTTTTGGGGAGTATTTCCTTACCAAATCTCATCTGATTTAGTAACGACTCCTTACATGTCAAACATACCGTGTTCTGTGTTAACATAAGTGTTTTCTATTTAAACTTCATATGATTACGATGGTCAATATTATCGGAGTCATATGACGTTGTTTGCGTGTATTTATGTGGAAAATGACCCATTTTAATCGCCTTTAGTTTCTTCTGTTAATGGCGATGTGGCTGTTTGTTTGGATTATTGGCTTCGTATGTTACTGATGTGATCCGGGCTTATCGTATTTGTTGCCAGGCTCTCGGTCAATTCCCAGTCATCGGACACTTGGGAAGCCAAAGTAGGTGGACATCGATTTAAGCATCATCCATCTTGCATATTTTTTCTCTAAAAAATTCGATCAGCAAACACACGTGGTTGAGACTGCTGTTTGACATTTCTTTTGATCTTGTCGAGTATTCTGTGGCAGAGTGTGACTGTGTGTGCTTATTTATGATTTAACCCTTCTAAGAAGGATTCGGCCAACATGAAAAGGCTTATTGAGCCTTATTGAGATAACTTTAGATAGAAAAAACAGATACGCTACAAAATTGATATTTTAAAAACCAAATCTTCCATGTGCTTCGAACACTTGTTAGCTTAAATAAGCTTAGACACGCTGATTATTTAGGCGTTCGATTTTTCAGTCGACCGGTTTATGTGGAAGAGTTGTCGCCGAAGTTCGGGGGTTTTCTCCGGCAATATAATTGAAATAATCTTGCGTGCGACTTAAAACATTAATCAATCAATTGGCATGTTACTTATTTCTGACAACGTACTTTTTTATCAAATGTTGTTTAACATTAATACAGTTAACACATGACTGATAAGTTTATTGAAATACCGTATTAGATTTGGAAATTGTGGTTAAGCTGACTTTAGAAATGTCAAAAACCAACTTGTAATTTTAGCTCCATATAACTGAACCGTGTCATGGCTGGAAGAGCAATCAGTAAGCTGTGTTGAATTTGACTTTCGGTGTCTACATTGATCTGTTATCGATTTAGTTAAAGAAGAGCGTGTAGAAAGGAAGAGAGGGATAAGAGGTGTTTTATTTGACACGGGTATTGGAGCTCATCAAATTCCTCGCTTTGCCAGTATTTACCCACGAGACAACAAATACTTCACAGTCCACATGGTCCTGTAAGAAGTATTTTCATGGACAAATTGCTCTCAACTGATGGACGTGGCTATTCATTTTGTGAGACATTTCCCGGCTTAGAGTCGCTTGTCTAAACACCTTCAGTACCAGATCGATTGCGTATAACTCCATACCTAACATAGCTGGTGGTAGGTTTCATAACTGATCTTTAAGAAGCACTTTGAAGGAGTCCTGTGGTTGTCTATGCGACACATACCAATAAACTACCAGAGTAAAATCAATCAGAGAAACGTCAAGGGAAGAGACAGCCGGCGTTACAAAGTAGAGTGATACTTAGATAGAAGCTATAGGCGCAGAATGATTAATGTCATTAACACGTCTGGCTTTAGTTCCTGCTATATAACGCTTGATAAATGATCCAAGTAACGGAATTGGAAAGTCAGAAAACGCAATCGTCTCAATGACCGAATCACATAGAGAACGTGTAGAGTTTGAGAAATAAGTTGAACTAATTGAACTGGCTGGAAACTCGGCTGATTTCATCCCTGATTCCTGAATTGAACAAAACAAACGTACCAACGAGACTAACTAGATTTATAAATATTTAATAAATTAATAGTTTAGGCATTCTTAATCATTAGACATAAAATATGAAAACAAAACAAAATGTTCCAGGGACACCATCTAGGTGACTAATACAGTAAATATGTGTGTATTGTGGTTGATATATAGAAGGAGTAGTTAGCCTCCAGCCATAGACGTATGATTGTGATAATAACAATACAAGCACTCTCTTTGATTAATAGGTCCATTCCTAGTGTCTCTGAGTTTGGTCATTTCTGGTTTGGGACAAACAGAATAGCATCATTAATTACGTCCGGCTGAACTCTGCTGGTGGCCAACACAGTAGCCTATTTATCCTAAACATTTATCAAAAATAGATCTTTTATCCATAGCCCAATCGATGAGTAATCTTTTTTTTCACTTAACAAATTGGAAGTTAGTAAAATAAGATGTGCCTGTAACATTCGGACGGAAGTCAGTCAAAAAAGATATGCCTGTAACATTCGGACGGAAGTCAGTAAAAAAAGATATGCCTATAACATTCGGACGGAAGTCAGTCAAAAAAGATATGCCTGTAACATTCGGACGGAAGTCAGTAAAAAAAGATATGCCTATAACATTCGGACGGAAGTCAGTCAAAAAAGATATGCCTATAACATTCAGACGTTACTGTCGGTGACATTGTATCTGAGAGTTGTTGTTGAGGTGGATATGGTATTAATACTTTTGTAAAAGGTCAAATACACAGAATGTTATTTAATTGGGGTCGTATGTTATACGGGATCATTCGGGCAGTGAATATCACCTTTTCAGTCCCATGTGATTGTCCACTGTCGTGTCATGTAATTTAAAACTTCCAGTTTTAATTGTTTACTTAGTTTAATATTGGAATTATACACTTTACCAAAAAGTGATGAAGAAAAATGTGCCTTAGTAAAATGCCACGAACTTTCAAATGTTTGCTAATTTCGTTAAAACAGTTGGGAAATTGTTCCCTATTTATCTCAACTGTAAACTAGACACTTCGCATTAATGGATGTTAAAATATTCTTTTCGTCTTTTTCTTGATATTGTTACGACTACCATCAGTTTGTCGAAATTTGAAGAATCTTTGCCCTGTTGTTAGTTTGTTATTTTCTGTGTTTGTTGTATAAATTCCTCGTGAGGCTCATTACTAGTGTTTATTGTAAGCAGAGCAGGTGGCTGTGACAACACATTCCACAGTGGTTTACGTCACATGCCATTACGCCAACACGAATTTGAATTCTACTAGAAGATAAGAATATGTCAAATTTAAATAGTTATATAAATTTAGATTTAGAGTTGGGAAATCGTTCGCTATTTTTCTCAACTGTGAATTAGACGCTCCGCATTAATGTATGTTAAAATAGTCTTTTTCGTGCTGGGTTGTATTCGAAAACCGCTGTAACCGGCTAAACCCTCCTGTTCTCACAGACACACCCGTGTGATGTAAGACAAATGTTGTTAACGGGTAAACCATCATTTCCTCACAGACATTCCCGTGCCCGGTGGTGTAAGACAACCACTAAACCATCTTGACCCCACAGACATGCCAGTGCCCGGTGGTGTAAGACAACAGCTATAACCGGCTAAACTAGCTATCCTGTCCTCCCAGACATTTCCGTGCCGGTCAATGAAAGGCATCATTGTAACGGGTTAAACCATCTTGACCTCACAGACATTCCCATGCCGATGGTGTAAGACAACTGATGTAACAGGCAAAACCATCTTGACCTCACAGACATTCTCATGCCGGATGGTGTAAGACAACTGCTGTAACCGGCAAAACCATCTTGACCTCACAGACATTCTCATGCCGGATGGTGTAAGACAACTGCTGTAACCGGCAAAACAATCTTGACCTCACAGACATTCTCATGCCGGATGGTGTAAGACAACTGCTGTAACCGGCAAAACCATCTTGACCTCACAGACATTCTCATCCCGGATGGTGTAAGACAACTGCTGTAACCGACAAAACCATCTTGACCTCACAGACATTCTCATGCCGGATGGTGTAAGACAACTGCTGTAACCGGCAAAACCATCTTGACCTCACAGACATTCTCATGCCGGATGGTGTAAGACAACAGCTGTAACCGGCAAAACCATCTTGACCTCACAGACATTCCCGTGTCGGATGGTGTAAGACAACTGCTGTAACCGGCAAAACCATCTTGACCTCACAGACATTCCCATGCCGGATGGTGTAAGACAACTGCTGTAACCGGCAAAACCATCTTGACCTCACAGACATTCCCATGCTGGATGGTGTAAGACAACTGCTGTAACCGGCAAAACCATCTTGACCTCACAGACATTCCCATGCCGGATGGTGTAAGACAACTGCTGTAACCGGCAAAACCATCTTGACCTCACAGACATTCCCATGCCGGATGGTGTAAGACAACTGATGTAACAGGCAAAACCATCTTGACCTCACAGACATTCCCATGCCGGATGGTGTAAGACAACTGCTGTAACCGGCAAAACCATCTTGACCTCACAGACATTCTCATGCCGGATGGTGTAAGACAACTGCTGTAACCGGCAAAACCATCTTGACCTCACAGACATTCTCATGCCGGATGGTGTGAGGCAATCGCTGTAACCGGCAAAACCATCTTGACCTCACAGACATTCCCGTGCCGGATGGTGTAAGACAACTGCTGTAACCGGCAAAACCATCTTGACCTCACAGACATTCTCATGCCGGATGGTGTAAGACAACTGCTGTAACCGGCAAAACCAAGTTGACCTCACAGAAATTCTCGTGCCGGATGGTGTAAGGCAACTGCTGTAACCGGCAAAACCATCTTGACCTCACAGACATTCTCATGCCGGATGGTGTAAGGCAACTGCTGTAACCGGCAAAACCAAGTTGACCTCACAGAAATTCTCGTGCCGGATGGTGTAAGGCAACTGCTGTAACCGGCAAAACCATCTTGACCTCACAGACATTCTCATGCCGGATGGTGTAAGGCAACTGCTGTAACCGGCAAAACCATCTTGACCTCACAGACATTCTCATGCCGGATGGTTTGAGACAACTGCTGTAACCGGCAAAACCATCTTGACCTCACAGACATTCCCGTGTCGGATGGTGTAAGACAACTGCTGTAACCGGCAAAACCATCTTGACCTCACAGACATTCTCATGCCGGATGGTGTAAGGCAACTGCTGTAACCGGCAAAACCATCTTGACCTCACTGACATTCTCATGCCGGATGGTTTGAGACAACTGCTGTAACCGGCCAAACCATCTTGACCTCACAGACATTCCCGTGCCGGATGGTGTAAGACAACTGCTGTAACCGGCAAAACCAAGTTGACCTCACAGACATTCTCGTGCCGGATGGTGTAAGACAACTGCTGTAACCGGCAAAACCATCTTGACCTCACAGACATTCTTATGCCAGATGGTGTAAGACAACTGCTGTAACCGGCAAAACCAAGTTGACCTCACAGACATTCCCGTGCCGGATGGTGTAAGACAACTGCTGTAACCGGCAAAACCAAGTTGACCTCACAGACATTCTCGTGCCGGATGGTGTAAGACAACTGCTGTAACCGGCAAAACCATCTTGACCTCACAGACATTCTTATGCCAGATGGTGTAAGACAACTGCTGTAACCGGCAAAACCATCTTGACCTCACAGACATTCTTATGCCGGATGGTGTAAGACAACTGCTGTAACCGGCAAAACCATCTTGTCCTCACAGACATTCCCGTGCCGGATGGTGTAAGACAACTGCTGTAACCGGCAAAACCATCTTGACCTCACAGACATTCCCGTGCCGGATGGTGTAAGACAACTGCTGTAACCAGCAAAACCATCTTGACCTCACAGACATTCTCATGCCGGATGGTTTGAGACAACTGTTGTAACCGTCAAAACCATCTTGTCCTATAGTGACTTTGTGCAAACTGAGGATGTCCCATTTAAAAGTTAGCTAGGAACCTGTTTGAAATTTTTAAACTTTAAATTCACTTTACAGAAAGCTAAATTATTCATGAACACTCTTTCAGTAAGTTTGCATTGATATTTCATTTTTTAAATCTGACTACCAACTGCCCGCTCAGAAGAAGACATTCTACTTCGGCGTGTTGATTACAATGAATCATAAGGCCGTCGGTTTAAGAAATAGTCAATTTGAAGTAAGAAACCCGCACTAGAAGAAAGCTTTAACAGTTTGTGCCTTTTAAAAGTGATTGAATCTGCCAGATTTCGAACTTCCATGTTCTTTTAGGTTGTGATTCTGAAGAGATCGATAGTATGCTTGGTAATTTGTTTTGTTGCTAATACTTGCATAACAGGCATTTAAATTGATTGATTGATTGTTTGATGTTTTACGCCGCGCTCAAGATTATTTCACTTATATGGTGGCGTTGCCAGTTTTATTGTGGGAGGAAACCGGGCTCTATGCCCGGAGGAAACCCACGACCTTCCGCTGGTAACTGGCAACCATCCCACATAGGTCAGGCATTTAGAAGTTGAGTAACTATAACATGACATTAGTGTCGGTTATTTACTAATTCAGTAATATAACGTGACAACTTTTGGTTCTTGTGTGTATAGGCGTGACATTTTGATCTAGGTTCTAAGATCACCATCTTTGCTAATTCACCTGTGTCACTGTATATATGTGTTTCGTGTAATGAGTCTAAGTTTGGAAGATGATCAAAACTATTTTTTCAATGAAATTTCCCTTTCTTCATGCAGAGTAAAAAAAACTAAGTTTGACAATAAATTTCTATTTGGTATCATTGATTTGACAAGTTTTGTTTGTGTTTTAAAAGGTTAAGGTCAAAAAGACATCAAAATTAACAATCCATGGAGTGGCGTCAAAATTTATTGGAATCCGAGAGATCGAATTAATCTACATTCAATGATTGTAGAATGTGGTTGTTGCGATGACGCCGTCGAGGTCTCTCAACATTACATTTGACCTCTACGATTGAAATAAATCCATGGCTATGTTGATGGAAAACAGTCCTTAACATAAAAGAAGTTCTGTCAAATTAGTCATGTTAATGATTTAAAAACAGATTGTTAGTCGGCTTCCAAACAGGCGAATGATTATATAAAACTGACAATGGTGTAGATGTTATTCCAGTGATATAAAATAACACGGCATACATCATTCTTGATATTTGTTTTAGATTTGTGACTCTGAAAGACTTGCTCGCCAAGTTCTCAACGGGAAGTCTGCCATTTTAATACTAGTACTCTTCAGATTTAAGTATTCTCTGATATTTGGCACCCACTGACAAGATATTGCCATATAGTATTCAAAAATACAGTCAGCATTGCCAAAGTCGAGTATGTAAAGAATCTATTTGATTCAACGGCTAACGTGGACAATCATTCTACTCTAATCTAGAGCTAGAAGTCTCCCTATAACTTAAGCCAAGATAGTGACCTCTAGTGCCCAAATTGGCCATTTTAATACATTGGCCTTGGGTTGGAGAGTTCATCCCTGAGGTCTACCGACCATGTGACTTTTAATCCTTCGGCAAAACAACACCATGAAATTCAATCTGAGGTTCGCTCGTATTTATCCGCTTTTTTATTTATCCCATATACTTAGCTAGAGATATCAGTCACATCCAACATTGCAGACACTGGTAACTATTGACGATATTCTCGTTATTTTTGGGATTACACTTTCTTGAAAATATGGCAGAAATTCCTCTACCGATTTTTTGGGTGACGCCCGAAACGGGAATCGAACCCAGGTCCCAGAGTATGGCACATATCGCCAGCACTAAATGTAGGCTGCCTTCTCTTGTCAGTCAACCGGCCTCCAAAGGGTTGGCTGAATGGCTAAGGCAGCCGGCATTTAGTGCTGGCGATAGGTACCATACTCTGGGACCTGGGTTCGATTCCAGTTTCGGGCGTGACCCAAAAAATCGGTAAAGGAATTTCTGCCATATTTTCAAGAAAGTGTAATCCCAAAAATAACGAGAATACTGTTATACTCACTTTCTAAAAGACACTAACTAATTAAATTATTGACGACACTCGTGGGGCTGACAAGTGGCCAGTTTAAGGTGAATCAAACGGACAGGGCGTGTCGCCATCTTGGCTGATTCGTCTATAAATGGGACCATTTCAAGACATTGATACCCCCACCCCCAGTTTTCGTTACTTGCATAACATTTCAGGTAATTCCAAGTAAATAGTCACGTATAGTGTGATGTCGGGACTTTTCTTACAGCTTTTAAAAATAAAATTACCTAGGCTACATGTAGCATGTGAAAATTCCTGCGCGATGTCCTGTAATGGCATACGAGCTCTTTCTTAGCTACGTCTAAAGGAGATCTCGCGAGAGTACGATTCATGCTATTCGTGCCTTAGGGAACATCCAATTCCAAAGGTGTGAGAATCTGAAATAATTAACTCTGCCGGTTTTCGACGCTGAGAAAATGCGAGAGTTTGAAGTACTATAAATCACGAGCACGGGCTGACAGACCTGGGCATAACTTTGTTAACACGGATGCAGGAAATTGTTCTTTGTCTTTTATTTGAAAAAAGCGGGAATTAGACGCTTTCGGTACCGTACGCTTAGACCGTGTTGCGAAGACTGCATAAGCATCCGGTTATTCGAATTTTCTCCGTTATTTGCAAACAGGTTCGGTTCGTACGGGTGGCATGCTCAACCCATATTTTTGCATTACAACGTCAATCGTTTAATTTCTCAGTGCACTCCAAACACTGGTATTTTCTCTACGTTCAAAATCTATAAAATAATTTGAATCTGAAAGCTCATGCCTCTTTAAAATGAACGAATGTGTAATCAGTACGCAACTGTAAGTCCCCAAAGCTATGCGATTTAAGTGTTTTCTCACTTCTAATCCCGTACATCCAAAGTTTGGTACCAACGGAAAGCCCATAATTTACATTTCTTGAGAATAACAGCAGTTTCTGAACTTTGTTTTATGAAGGTCTGCCTGTGATATCTCAGATCATGTACACGATCTATACAAACAGTCGTGTCACATACATAGTTGTGCTCAAGTATACTTACGTTCTAGCATGACACTAATTGTTGTAATAGCAAATGCAAATTGACCATGTTTTTTTCCTAAAGCTAGATAACACATTTTAATAGATCGCAGTGTTTTTCTTTGTGAATTAATGTGTGGATGAGTGACATTTCTTATATCTACATAAACAAAGCAATTGTGTTGATTTGGACTAATGATAGTAGGCTAATTATCCAACTACCATGACAAACAATATACATGTATATATATATATATAATATATGTCATGTTTATAGCCTCTCATCGTGGCTTTCACACACTCCAAGGTTGTTTCCATCGAGGCCATCGGTTGTAACAGTTAACTAGTTCACAAACACGGCCAGACCACCGCCCCTTTCGATGTCCACATTATATCACGCACTGACTTGTTGACAGAACCCAGACGATATTGTCACCAATATTTTCACTGGCCAACACGAGAAATATTTGTACAAAACTCCACACTCAAAGATGTGAGGATCAAGTTTTGGGAGCTGGTGTTAAAATTTTTAAAATATCTCTTGAGCCTTTCTTGGAGCAAATCTCAAAACAAATACAGCTCTGGACATTATATCAATATCACAGATACATGCAGTTTCCGTCTGTTTTTACATTGGATATGCTTTATCTATTTTTAGCCGAGATAAATGTTGACGTGTGGAAAGACGGATTGGTTGTGCAGTCTGTTGAAAAGCGAAAATTGACCGGCAGAGATAAACCCTGTTTGAACATCTTTCAACCTTCTCTTAAAATGGACTCGCCCATTATTCACTTAGCCCTCGTAAGGAGGCCAATATGAAACTTGCGGAGTAGGGGTCTGTCGATATCCGTCAAGTTGTGTAGAGAGAGGGAGAGAGAGCTCAGCTCACTCACTCATCATGGGATGGAAACTTGAATGTGTACAGCTGGTAGGTATAAGTAAGTCTATCTCCTGAAGAGAAATCCCCAATGTACCGAACGTCATCACATGAAATAGCTTCTATGTTTTCAACGGATGAATATATCCTTATCAAGATGTTAGAGTTGTCTACATGGACGGATATAGTCTGATACTGTGGGAGTTGACATGTGGGAAATTAACATCACTCTGACAGGTATTTAAACCCAGGCGGGATAAACACACCTGATAAACTTCTTAAGGATAAGATAGTGTTTATTCTTTCAAATTCCCTGTACGAGGCGTAGGAGTCCCTGTTGGGTGGATCTTTTTGTACAAGGGCACCTGCTTGCTAGTCAACAACGGGGATCGTCTTCAGACAGCAGGGGTGGAAGAGAGGGAGACAGATTTTACCGTGGTCAGCTCATCAACCTCCTGCTGTGATAACACGTGTTATTAGTTCTTCCCACTTTATCGTATAAGTATTGCGTGTGAACGATGATTGGATTTATTGAACGGTGTTTTTTATTGGATGGAGACCGATAATCTCCGATTTTCAACTCAAAACAAACTGTAAAGTTCCGACGCTAAGTTTGGTATTATAACTTATATGCATTTCGTCTCATCCGCAGATTTTCTGTGATAGTTGTGTATACATTTCTGGTGGATGGTAGCCTGTGTAAAAATAATAATAAAGCAGTGTTTCGGTGGTTAAATTTTGTTGAACGCCTGAGGAAAGATTTTTATTTTACCACCCTGTTCATGTTTGTGTGTTTATCGCCCCATAACAATGAAGATCATGGCTAAAGAGTGGAAGGTCGAGGCGAAAACTTTCATCTTTCTGTCCATGTTAATGGAAATTCTCTCACAGGTAAGCTTTGCTTTCTTTAATTTCAATCTTATCTCATTAAGTAAATGTTTTGCTAGCAGTCCAGGGTGTCATACATGTAAATAAAAAGCTTTTTATACGGACATTTTTTAAATTGGGAAATGTTCTGAAAAACAAATACCGTAGGTCTAGTGTATTATAAAAATGTCCATTGAGGAATGAAACAAAGAGGATTAGTCCGGGTAATACTGTCTTGAGCGACACAGATGGCGTGCTCTACACAACATGTGTATCAAATATTCCTTTTGATGTCTCTCCCTGGTTGCCATACCAACCTACCCAGACAATAAAATGAAACGGACAACAGACAATTGACCATCATTGCAAAGTGATGTTCATGTTTCTTTCACTATTTGCCTCTCTCCAAACACTTCACGGCGTCTAATTACTCAGCTTCTGGGGCCTCTGGGCTCATTCTCAGGCAGGATCATTCAAGGCAAGTATCCCCTGCGGCAAAGACAAACGGAATGAAGCCAACTAACTGTTAGTGTTAGTCCTATTTGTTAGTAATTAAAAGTAATTCAGTCAGCACATGGGAGCCATTTAGCCTTGGTTTTACAACCTCCTATAGATATCTGGACTGATAAGTTTCAGTGGGAATCTTTATCTCCAGTTTAGGCAGCTATTTTAATTTAGTTAATGAAATTGATTTCAATCTCTCGTCCTCATTTGTACAAGACGCTCTCTTGGAAATACTTGGAATAAATATCTTGGAATAAATGGGCTTTTATTTCTTTTTTAAAAATACTCTAAGAGGTAGTATTCAATTACAAAATGTTACTTGAAATTGTAAAAACTAGGCCTATTATTGTATTTAATTATCACAATTTTAGAACAAATTTAGCAATGTTAATTCTCATGTTAGTCACCATTTGTCCTCGCCTAGACTACCAAAAGGACTGAGTGCAGTAATATCTGTAGAAGGATTCTTTCAGCTTTTATCAAACATTTATAGACCAATATGGAGATATAGTCAGAAATGATAGACAATAGGCATATGTTCAAATAATTATTTCTTTAACTCTACAGATCTATTATTTACATTTTACTGCTCTTTGTTTGTTCTTATTTTGACGAATGTATCATTGTTTATTCTATTGAACTATTGTGACAGTTTCACATAACGTATAATATGTCTGAATGTAAGAGCTCTTGTTTCTCAGACTTATTTATAGTCAATAGCTCGCCATGTTTTTATCTTGAGAAAGTTGGGTGTGAATTAGTTCTTTATGGGCTTTGTTCACTCCATATGGGTATAGTGTTAGTGAATTATGAATGAGATCTGGATATTGATGGAATGATATTGGAAATGCTGACAGAATTCTAACCACCTCAGAGACCTATACTGTAATTCTAGTAATTGTTTGGGAGCTGGGTGTTTCCAAGTTATATGCACCCTTTGGGAATGTCAGCCTCATGTATATGTTTTTTACATTCACCTCGCCACCTTCCTCATTCCCTCCAGCCCAAAGTGTTTCGTTTCCCCTGTAGCTAAATCACTCCCAATCTCCCATCAATTCATGACTGTAACACGCCATGATAAATAATTTCCTAACGTAATTTGGATGTCGATTTTGGAATTTGGGTGGAGGTTTTTGTCAGTTTTTACAGCATGTTACAGCAGCCCAGGAGTATTTACATAAACAGAAATTGAACTGTTTTTCCTGGCTTGCCTCTGGGGGCCCCGTTTCCTAAATCCACTTACAAAAGCAATAGAAAATGCAAGACAGCCCTCAAGTAAAACAATCAGTTTACTCTACTTATTTATTTAGGATCAAGTAATCACAGATGTAGATGACACAGGTCATGCCATATGAACACATCACAACTCAACTTATGCAAGGTCTTAACAAAACTTTTCTAAACTATTTCTGCTGATTTCACCAAGTAGGCTTGTATATATGTATATAAACTTATGAACACTAAAACACACGGGCACAGGGAAAATCTTCTTGTCTTATAATATATATATATAGTATTTTAACAGTTTAACGTATCTGGAGTTGCAGATTGTTAACCTTTGCAAGACCATTTAAAATGATTTTATAATGAATAGTACTTTTTATTTATTACACATTGCTTTAAAGATTTGCCAATTTCTTTTGTTTGTTTGTCAATTTCCAACACCATTCTACTTTCCATTTGTCATTGTTGTTCCTCTCCTCCTCAGACTCCCCTCCTAGCCTGACCCTCCCCTTAACAACTGACCTCAATTATACTGACCTCTCAGAAATCTCTCCTATTGTGTTCTGTTCACAGTCCATTACCTCTCTACAATTACTCCATTTTAGAAGTGTTAAATCTCACACTCTGTCTTAATTGATATACCAAATTTAATTTACTTGACAAAGCCTACTTAATCTGCTCATTAAACCCCCATAACCTTTCCTTTGTATAAGTGGTTTTGGTGTAACCAGATTTCATGAATCTAATTGATATGTACTTAACATCTCTCTCAGACTTAATAAAAACTTATCCAGAGGTAAAATATAAAATTATTCTGTTCATTTCTTTTAACCCAACTTATACCATTTGTTCAAACTAAATTGATAAACAATTTTAAAACATTATTATTTTTAGTTTAAAATTGCTATGTTTGATCTCGGGTGTGTCTTTGGGAAACTGAGATATCCATTTCATTCTGATTTTGATAACTATAAATATGAGAATTTCAGCAACTGATGAAATGAATGTAATGTCATCGAGTGGTGTGTTAGTTCTTGTTACAAGATCAGAGAAACATTATAGGTTTATTGGAGTAATGATAGTGTCTTATGTTACAGTGTCTCCATAGACCGTACCATTGCTAGAATTTAGGTTGATTAAATCAGAAATGAACTATCCCTTTAAGTGGCATTTAGGAGTTGGTCATGATATTAAGAAATGAACACAGTTATTATGGGTTGCATCTCCTGGATTTTATTGTACACGTTTCAATGTATATACTTGGATTTTATTGGGTAAATCAGTTAAAATTCACATATGATTTTCTTAATGAATAAATGTTATCACCACTTATCGGTTAAATTGTTAAGCTCAAAACTTTTTCTCAAGTCGTACTGAGTCTGTGAAGATACCGACCCACTTAGTGACTTAACCTCTCTCAAAGATCTATTTTCCTGAAAGTCATACAGCTCAGGTCTGTGTGTAGGTCTGCTTTTTTTTATACCATATCTTATGATCTGTTTGAATCCTTGTTGAAAAGTTTGAAAGATCTTGTGTTTTTATTTCTACCTCTAGTCGAGTTTGTTGTAAATTGAAGGCCCTGTGTATACCACATCCCTGTGTCCCTCCCTTCTCACAGCCCAGAACATCCGATCCCTGTTCCATATCCCTGGAGAGGTTAGGATTACCAGAAACTCCTCACTAACTCCCTTTAATGTTTTTCACATTGGATCTCTAACTTTGGTCTAAGTACTTGATGAGTAACAAATAGACAGACTGTTAAACGATGTGAAACAGTCTTAATCACCCAGCACAGTTCATATTTCATTTCTCTCTATTAATAGCAGGTTTATTGAGACCAGCCATTGTGGATGGAGAGATTGTAATCTGGATAACTACGCAGATTAATTTGACATTCCCGTGATATCAGTCATTTTTCATTGAAAATATCTCCAATACAAGTCCTATGTTATTTGATATTTTCATATCTCTCTCTCTCTCTGTGTTATTTGAAAAGAAAATAGATATGCACAGTGATGTACCTATAGATGTCTAGTGTGATATGAACTGATTGAATGTCCACAATGATTATATTGATAACAGCTTACACATAATTATGTTCTCAAGTTCATGTTGTATATAGCCACAACATATATATGTTGTTATATCACTGCTTAATCTGTTTGTTTTTTACCTGTATATATACCAATGTTGTAGCTAATGTACCTCACTCCTGATGATGACTGAATAAAAGTCGAAATATTGAGTCAATATGAAGTTTTCGTTTTTCAGAATAACACTACTTGTGTACCACAACATATAAGGTCTTCATTCAGTTTATTTAATGTTTCTTGACATTCAAAACAATTTGTTTTTTCATTGAACAATTACAATTACTGATTCATCATTGTATGACACATTTGGTTATTTACTGTTTAGACTGAATCCCAAATATTTTTGTTGTGAAAAAGATTTTCTTAGCCCAGACAAAATTTCGGCCAAAAAATAGTTGTCCAAAAGAGGTTTATGTGCCATTTTGGGCAGGCGAACTTCTAACCCCATAAATCCATGAGACTAAATAATCTACCTGTATTCTTAAAATCCTTATGGTAAACATGGATGCACCTAAAACATGACATTAGTACTGTAGGCCTATCGAATGGCAGAATGCATTCAATCCCTGGAAACTGTAAGGTATCCCTGTGTTTGTCAGTACCTCAAGGCTTTATGGCTTTTATGTTGTTGTTTTTTTCACCTGTGCCTAAATGTCATTAGTTGATAATGCCTTATCTGATTGGTTTTAATTACCTGACGTTATTAGAAGTAATGGTAATATAATATACAACTATTAATCACTCTCTAATGTTCATCATATATCATTCTCTAGGCAGGTGACATTTTGTTTTAGCATGTAATTTGAGAGCTATCATTTAGAAGGAGATTATTGAGCGGCTAATGATATGTTATGCTAAACCACGGGTCTTACGCTACATTAAGCGCATCCTAGTTCTGCTAATGAAATAAATAACCTCTAATGGTTCTCAACTGTCAAGGGTATTTTTACTTGTTAAATTGCTCCATCCAAAGCACTCATAACAACATACAACAAAAAGTTTCTGCTCTGTAATGATTTATAAAGGAACTACACTTCATATTGATGGATATTCATTTTAATGCCTATGAAAATAAAATCCTTTGCGAAGAGAGTTACTTGATAAGCCTCTATCCATCTTGCAAATACACAAGTTGAAATGTGTACACAAGTTACAATGGAATGAAATGAAGTAACAAAGCAGTGCAATGTGTAGAGGTTAGAATTTAATGAAATGTGTAGAATGTAATGAAATGTGTAAAAGTTAGAATGTAATGAAATGTGTAAAAGTTAGAATGTAATGAAGTGTGTGAGTTTAATTAATTAGTGTCTTTTAAAAAGTTGGTATAACAGTATTCTCGTTATTTTGGGATTACACTTTTATTGAAATGTGTAGAAGTTAGAATGTAATGAAATGTGTAGAAGTTAGAATGTAATGAAATGTGTAGAAGTTAGAATGTAATGAAATTTAAAACTGACATGAGATGAATATGATATATAAAATGACATGAGATGAATGTGATATATAAACTGACATGAGATGAATATGATATTTAAACTGACATGAGATGAATATGATATATAAACTGACATGAGATGAATATGATATATAAACTGACAAGTGATGAATATGATATATAAACTGACATGAGATGAATATGATATATAAACTGACATGAGATGAATATGATATTTAAACTGACATGAGATGAATATGATATATAAAATGACATGAGATGAATATGATATATAAAATGACATGAGATGAATATGATATATAAACTGACATGAGATGAATATGATATATAAACTGACATGAGATGAATATGATATTTAAACTGACATGAGATGAATATGATATATAAAATGACATGAGATGAATATGATATATAAAATGACATGAGATGAATATGATATATAAAATGACATGAGATGAATGTGATATATAAACTGACTGACATGAGATGAATGTGATATATAAAATGACATGAGATGAATATGATATATAAACTGACATGAGATGAATGTGATATATAAACTGACATGAGATGAATGTGATATATAAACTGACATGAGATGAATATGATATATAAACTGACATGAGATGAATGTGATATATAAACTGACTGACATGAGATGAATGTGATATATAAAATGACATGAAATGAATGTGATATATAAACTGACATGAGATGAATGTGATATTTAAACTGACATCCGATGAATGTGATATATAAACTGACATGAGATGAATGTGATATATAAACTGACATGAGATGAATGTGATATATAAACTGGCATGAGATGAATGTGATATATAAACTGACATGAGATGAATGTGATATATAAACTGACATGAGAATCAGATGAATATGATATTTAAACTGACATGAGATGAATGTGATATATAAACTGACATAAGATGAATGTGATATATAAACTGACATGAGATGAATGTGATATATAAACTGACATGAGATGAATGTGATATATAAACTGACATGAGATGAATGTGATATATAAACTGACATGAGATGAATGTGATATATAAACTGACATGAGATGAATGTGATATATAAACTGACATGAGATGAATATGATATATAAACTGACATGAGATGAATATGATATTTAAACTGACATGAGATGAATGTGATATATAAACTGACATGAGATGAATATGATATATAAACTGACATGAGATGAATGTGATATATAAACTGACATGAGATGAATATGATATATAAACTGACATGAGATGAATGTGATATATAAACTGACATGAGATGAATGTGATATATAAACTGACATGAGATGAATATGATGTATAAACTGACATTAGATGAATATGATGTATAAACTGACATGAGATGAATATGATATATAAACTGACATGAGATGAATGTGATATATAAACTGACATGAGATGAATATGATATATAAACTGACAAGTGATGAATATGATATTTAAACTGACAATGGATAAATTTGAAATGAAATGCATGGTATAAAATGGATGTGGAAAGAAAAGCTGAGAGATTTGTAAGGATTGTGGACTGATATTGAATATTGATGGGATTGAGGCAGCTTAATGTCATCAACGCCACAGACTCCATCAGCCTATGCTGTAATACAAGCTGGGCATGCCATTGGGCCATAAACCCCAGTCTATGACAATGAGGAATGATATTATGACTGGACCCCCTGCAACTACAGGTTTCCCAGTATATATTTATGTCCAACATACAAGATGCATTATGGGAGTTTCCTGACTAAACACTTTAATTTACAATAAAAACCTGTCCATGTTAACAGTGATAAGGGGGCTGTCTGGGAGAGTGCAGGATGGATTGCAGATTTATAACAGTTTGATCTTACTTTTATTACAACAAACTTCTACAACATGAAAATAAAACATTATCTTCTATCCAAAACTTGAAACTGTAATGTCTTCTATGTCTGCTTTATTGGGATTTTACTACAAGTTATTGTTGTCAGTCATAAATGTTTATATCTAAAAGCTCTTAGTTGTTAGGAAATGTGAAGAAGTTTTGGGCTTTTTGCCAGCCAAAAAGGCTATAAAGCATTAAAAAAGAAATAGAATTATTTGCAAGCACTTGTAATATTGACTATGTGTATATCATCAGAAATGTTATCTCTGTGGGATGACCAAATTAATTACTAATTTACCATAATTCATATTTTGTAAAGTGATATTTCACTATCAGATATATTTCATTTATCAATCAAATTTACTATCATTATTATGAATCCAAAGTAAATTGGAGATCAAAAGGACAAGTCCAAAAACAATTTTGCGAAAATTTCCATAGCTTCTCGTTTCACTATTAAGTCCAATGTTAATTTTGCCCAGAGACAATCTCAGCTTATGTGCATGACACAAAGGTCAAATTCAATCAAACCTTCAAAGATTTGTGAAAAACTTTAGGTAATATATCCTATGTTGTGTCAGATTTTGGCACTTCTTTAGTGCGTTATTGCTTAACTTAAAGTGTTTTTAGGAGTCTCTGTAAAGTCTTGAAGTAATGAAAGTTTCTAGTTCAATCCATGTTGATCATTCCCTAAGCTAAGTAAATGGTTTTTTTAAATGCCATCCTTTTATATTTAAGTTTACTATTTGTAATATTTTTATTTTACGAAAAGCAGAGAAATGATTCGAGATGGTTGTCAGTGTAAAACAAATGTGTAGAATGTAACCTATGACATGTAGAGGTTCTAAGATAGCTATAGAAGGGAGAGAGATAACCTTTCCTCCATAATAACATTCCTAAGTGTCTCCCAGAATAAACAGTGTGCCTTTTGCTGGGACATAAATCAGACACCATTCTGAAGGGTGTATACTTATCTCTCCTACCTTTATAGTGCAAGTCATTTAGACTATTGTAGCAGACTTTATACTTGCTTTGAAAGTTCTTTTGCTGATAGACATATTTTTCTTCAAGAAAATTTATCTTTTTGGCCTAATGGATACACCTTCATCTTAATGGTTTACATAATGCTATATTCTATGTAGTATAACTAGCATATTTTAAATAAGGTTATAAATATAGTTTGGACTTGTAAATAGAAAATTCGGTCTGGTTGAATTTTAATAACTGTGATTGAAAAGGGCTCAAATGACTTGTAAACTATAAAGATGGTATTATATGCTATAGAGCTTAACATTATTTTCATTCTTTGAAGTGATATGGAATTCATTTAGGTGGGCAGAAATCAACCAAGCATGTCCTGAAAATCAAGACCATGTCCTCATGCTTATACTGCTGAAGGTTTTCACAACAGCTGATAGTGAGGTTTTGGGGGGGGGGGGGGGGATGCTCTAACATTGGAGGGTTTGAAGATGGGAGATAAGAGACAGCTGTCCACCTCACCTCTCACCCCTCATCTACTTAAGGTACAGCTGCTTGTGAATGTCTTACAGGAACTCAACAGAGGAAAAAACCCTTCTCTGACAACCCAATACTAGAACAGTGTTTAATTGCATCCCTTCTTCATCATATCTCATACATCCATATTTAGTGGTATGTTCTTGGGGCATTTAGATAATTACAACAAGTTTTGAAGGATATAACTTCTTCTGTTTTTTGGAAAACAGTATTTTACATTTAAAAGTAAATTCAAGTGACATACATTTATTCTTCCTTGAGTTGTTGATAGCTTTTATCTTTAACATAATCATGCCAGGAACTAAAAGCCCAATGATAATGGCTGAATCTATTGATGGAATTCTTTAACGAATGTTATGGGAAATTACATACAAGTTAAATAGCTGTTTTAGTATGTGTCGAACATTAAATAACGTTATCATCCATGTTTAATAATCTTGCTATTGTTATGGTGAACTACCTAAGCATGCAACACAAATTATGTCAACTTTTTAGCTCTGTTAATATCACCTCCTAAGGAACATTTAAACTGAAGTACCACAATACAAATTTTCATGAACTGAATTAAAGGTACATGTAATTTAGCTATGATGGATAAAATAATTTTTAGTTTTTAAAAACCAACAATGTTTAGTAAAGCTATTATAATATCTCAATGTTTTTGAATTCCATAAAAGTGTTCAATGTTTAGTTAACTTACATGTTTTTTATCTTGTTTGTACATTTTCATACAGTTTGTTTCAATCACTGAAAAAAGCTAAAACCTGCGTGTATTTGGTGATACAAACCAAAACTGGCAAGCATTGTCAACCATCTTTTCTGTCATCTTCGCAAGCCAAGGTAAAATCTGCATGTCCCCATTCCGTGTTTTACCTTGACGGACTACTCCACTCAAACCCGTAAATCGAAAAGCGCCCACTAGTGGGAATGTAGGAGTTGTCTTTCCTATACTTGGCCAATCTGCACTCATTACACAAAGGTTCAAAGTGAAAACAGCCGCCAGTAGGTTATTTTCAGTGTAAGGGCCCGAGGTTTTGATTGGCTGCAAGAAGTTTTACTCGCATCCAATCAAAATGAGCTGTTCGATTTACGGGTTTGAGTGGATTAGTCTGCCAAGGTAAAACACGGAATGGGGACATGCAGATTTTAACTTGGCTAGAGAAGATGCTTTTCTGTTAGAGATGTGTCAGTTGTCCTATTGATTTTGCTTGACTTAACTGTGTACCATGTGTGTATCATCCCCTGTAAATACCCCGACTCTGACAATAAGCCAGGTGACACAGGTATGTTGTAGGTTTAATTGACCTTGTCAATATTGTCACATATGTTTATTAACACTGCTGTTCATGATCAAATAAATGTGAATTTGTCACCCACAATTTTTCAAGAACAGTATTGTCAAAGGACTTGTCTAGGACAAAACCCCAGCGAACGCCAGCAGTCCAGTTAGTGGCAGACTAAGCCCTAGTGGACAAAAGCCCACTGAGTCCAAACCGTCAATAAGATGTTTTGTTGTAATGTTTTACATATGCCTAATGTTTTATGTATTTACATGTAGGACATATACCCAGTTCACAGCAGTTGTTCTGACAGAAAAGTAATAAAATTAGTGGGACCTTAATGATGTACCCAATGTCTGTGTAGGTCTGTTCCACCACTGCTTAAGTATAATGCTGTCCTGTCTCTCTTCCAGCACTGCTTAAGTACAATGTTGTCCTGTCTCTCTTCCACCACTGATTAAGTACAATGTTGTCCTGTCTCTCTTCCACCACTGCTTAAGTACAATGTTGTCCTGTCTCTCTTGCAGGTATTTTGTCATCAGCTGGGCTTGCTTCTCCAATCTCTGTCCAATTGCAATATTTGCCAAATGTATATGTATAAATGGTGCCTGTATACTTTCTCCCATTGGTGAAATTGACTATTTGAATGGAAGTTTGCATCATTTATGGTGGCCATATGAATAATTTACATGTCTTATTTAGATCTACTTTAAACTAATTTTGTTTTATTCATACTAGTTTTCATTACATAGTTTATGAGTTGGCCTTTGGATCTAATGAGTGATGTCAACCAAAAAATGACATGATGAAAGAGTAGTCTTGTTTAAGGTGACTGTTTTTAAAGGCTTTTTATAGACACCCTTGACTGTTCCCCTATACATTTCAAGGCACCATTTTTATCGCCCCTATGAGATAGCTGATGCTCTTTTGAATAAGCATATAACCAACACTCTTGTCAATTAATGAATTTGTAAATAACCAACACTCGTCTATTAATGAATTAGTAAATAACCAACACTCTTGTCTATTAATGAATTAGTAAATAACAAACACTTTTGTCTATTAATGATTAAGCAAATAACTGGCACTCTTGTCTATTAATGATTAAACAAATAACTGACATTCTTGTATATTTATGATTAAGCAAATAACTAACTGAAATAGTAAATTATGGACACTCTTGTCTATTACTGAATTAGTAAATAACTGAAACTTTTGTCTATTACTGAATTAGTAAATAACTGACATTCTTGTCTATTATAGAATTAGTAAATAACTTTAATAACAATGTTTATTACTGAATTAGTAAATAACTGACAATCTTATCTATTACTGAATAAGTAAATAGCTAAAATTTTTGTCTATTACTGAATTAGTAATAACCGACACTCTTGTCTAAGGTAGGCCTACTTATATGTTTAAATTATAACATAAAATTGCAAATATATTCTCTCTAAACATAATTCATTAAAAAAGGTTGGAAAAGATGGTGGTTTTCTTGAAAAACCATAACTAGAATTGTTTTTAATTTAATTTTTCAGCTGAGAGTTATCTGACAGGATCTCAGTTTGAAATGGATTATAAAGTGTTTAGGATATGGATTAAAGTAATCTTGTTTTACTATGTGATTAGACTGGATTAGATTATTGGGTGGTCCATGGTGACAGTGAAGCTTTGTTGACTGTCCTCCATATTGTATCCCCAGGGATATCAGGTAACTAGGCCAGCTGTTGCTTTAAGGTTTAACCTAGGTTTGAAGAACAAGGTGTGTTTTCTCATCAGCTTACAGGGGAACATTAAAGAAAGGTGGGGTGTTTACACACTGTGGTTTTGACCCTTAACCTCTGAGAGTTTTGGGCTGAGCTGTCCCACAGTTATTCCTCTGTAGACAAAAAAAAATTAAATTTCAATGCTCACAATTCAGACTAACCCTTCCATGCATACACAGTCCAACTAAACCCCTGATATCAGCTGATGATATCAATATGTGTAGTTTGAAATCTGCTCTCAATCTGAACAGCGTCTGTTCCAATCATTATTTGTAAAAACAAAACTGTCAAGTGACATTTGGTCAATCTAAAAGACGTTTGTTTATATTTGGATTGTGATTAAGAATGTTTATCTGCAATTGTATGGCCCTGAAGTCAGCAAACACAGTTTATTTCCAGCTCAAATTTACCATTGTTTAACTCATCTCATTTAATCTACAAAGATGTTTTAATTGAGTTTTCGTAACTTTCATACATAATACATTAATCCTTCTCTTTTATATTAACATTATCTTGTTGTATCAGCTGGGATTATTTCACAAGTCTGGCCCTGGCTTATAAAACAACAGGTCTTTATTCTGTATAGGGGTCTATATTGTTTTATATAGTTATTATACCATCAAAAAATGAATTGTTCTATTTCCCCTTTCAGATAGATCAGATTGATAATGAAAACTATAAGTATGAGAATAATCAGAATATCAGTCCGTATATTACAGGAAGCAATGAGATGGTATGTTTATATATGAGCTGATCTAAAAGCATTCCCTCCTCTTACTGGTAAAGATAAGAGGTTAGAGACCTTGACCATATCATCCATTATACTCCTTAATACTTCATACAGACTGTCAGTCATACAATCTACTTTATCAAGCTATTTTCACACTTCATTTAACATCACTAGAAATGCAGTCTTAAAGGGAATTGTTCCATTCTCTGAGATGTTTTGTTGAAGAACTTCTAAAGCAAGCCCTAGGGAATTGTCAGATATCGTATGCTGGAACAATGCTAAAGAGCAGAAACTTTCATCAACATCTTAAATTTAATTGATTTCTTAGAATCTGATCGATCCAATTTTCCCAGTGTTGATCAGCCTGGTTGTATCCAAACCGTTTATGGACCAAACCAAGATTCTCCCATGTCTCCTCACAGTCAATTTATCCTGGTGGGAGACATCAACATTTCCCTTTTACGTTTCAGGATACAGTTGTTACATTTCCCATTTGTGACAATGCTAATGCTTTGATCTGTGGCTAATTACCTAAATCTCGTTAAGGCTTTTCCTTTCTAATCTCAAATAGATCTACTCAGTAGGCAAAAAGTTGACATAAATTGATAATACATGCCAGTTTCACATTACACTCAATTCAACATGGTCATCGCCATTTTGACACATTGTAGCTTACACATTCGCAACCAAACTGTGGTATTTTTAAAATTGCTTAAAAATTAAAAACAAACACACACACACACGAAAATCTTATCAGGCATTGATTAAAGGTGTGTAGGCTACTATAGATGTTCATTGTGTTTATCCAATATTCAAATAACCCAGATACAAAACTATCTCTAAGTAAGCCACTTCCCAGCTCTAGCATAACCAAGATCGATTTCCATTGGCAGAAACTGGGACCTTTGACCTATATCACACAACAGCCTTCCTCCATTGGAACACGGGTTCACATCCCACTCAGTCTATTAAAGGATTTCATTGGTAAATCCTTTCAAGGGATATTATTCATACATGTAGAACATTTATCAGGAATCAAAGATACATACAACATGGGTTTACATCCCACTTAGTCTATTAAATGATTGTTTTCTCATATGACGAAAGAATAGATTTATTAGGAATCAAAGAGAGGTTTTGGATTAACTCAGATCAAGTTCGGCGTCTCTACCAATAAACATGCCTCCGCCAACATACGTCATTTAGATTGAATATTTTAAGTGTAATGTGTAACTGAGACAATGTTTAGTGATATCTACAAGATTTGTTAAGAATTACATTTCTCATTTTCCAATGAATTATAAAATGTGTCTTGTCAAAATTCTGACCACACTATTACTCATATAGATTTATGAAAACTAAAGCACAAAGGCACGGGGAAAATCTTCTTGACTAAAATAACCATGGAGACAAGTTTCTAATTGTGTTTAAAAAAGGGGGTATATGTATGTCATTTAGATCTTTATGCCCAGTCAAAGGTTGGTGTAATAAATCAAAACCAGTGATATTTAATTAGGTTGAAGACAGACCAGATACATGTTATTAAAAACTCAACAAACTTCTTTAATTTAGCATTTATATCTGATGTGAGCATTAGGGCCTACCGATATTTTGATATTGTGTGGTTTTATTTTTTCTGTAGCATTCATTTACAGCTGATGTGATTGTTAGATTTTAAAAGGTCAAAGCTCTATCTGTGCTATCATAATTAAATGGATTTTATTCCATGTGGCCATCTTAACATGGTGATTGATGAATATTGATCTCTATGGCTATTTTTTATGTTTGGCGTCCAAATGTCTCATATCAACAAAGAATGTTGTTCTTTTCAAGTCTTTGAAATGTGGAAAGGATTAGCCACACCATCAAGATCTTCCATTAGCCACCTTTTTTCCACATATTCTCTTACAACATTTTTTTTGTTTACTTTGTTAAGATTAATCAATAAAAACTGTCTTATCCAAGCTAGAATTTCTGTAAACTTGTGGATTTCCCTTAGATTTGCAAACTCTACCCGAGGAAAAAATAGAACTTTTCAAGTTGATTTATAGATATCTGTTTATTTGAATTTTGTTATTTTTAACCTATTCTATTTTTCACTTCATCCAACAAATTTTCTGTGTATTTTGTTGAAATTTTCCTGATCAAATTCTAATATGTAATGAAGCTCTGTTGTGACCCAGAACAGTGGAGTTCTTATTACCAATGGAAAGAAACTCCTCTAACATTTTGTGGAAATCGAATTTTGTGTAATGTGATTAACGAAGGAAGATTGAGTACACGATGGTATTTATTATTGTTAGGAAGAAATGTTTGACCTGAGTTGTTGGTCTACAGGCTAACGTTTTACTCCTGTCACTGATTGTCTATCAACGGGGGACTAAATTAGACTAACATGGCCGCTTACAACTTTCCCCAATTTTCACGTTCAATATGTCTTCATTAGACGATGATTGATTCTAACACAATACCCAGAACTCGTTCAGACAAGTTGAGCACATTGGGATCCAATAAAGACACTGACATTTGTGGTTTTATGTTTTTGGAAATTGAAATAAATTTCTCACAGCAATAAATGGTTTATCTCAACATTTCAGTTAATGTGTTTATTCCCATTTCACCTTTATATTTGTACTCCTGAAGGGGCACTTTTTTCTAGAATATTGAAGCCTTCTGGTGTTTGTATTATTTCAAATTGTTGCAGTTACTCGCAGTGTTTTTAGAATCAGGTTTAACTATGATTATACCCCCTGCAACGAAGTTAGGGGGGGGTATACTGGAATCGGCTTGTCCGTCCGTCTGTCTGTCTGGAGACACAATTTTGTCCGGACTACTCCTCCTAAGATTTTGCTTTGATTTCAATGAAATTTCACAAATATGTTACCAATGGTATGTAGATGTGCATGCCCAACTTACAGGATGATATTTCCTTTTTTCACATTTTTATGACCTTTTTGACTTATAGGACTTTGCCATTTTTGTTTGTCCGGACTACTCCTCCTAAGATTTTGCTTTGATTTCAATGAAATTTCACAAATATGTTACCAATGGTATGTAGATGTGCATGCCCAACTTACAGAATGATATTTCCTTTTTTCACATTTTTATGACGTTTTTGACTTATAGGACTTTGCCATTTTTGGGGTCTCATTCCATATGAAGACAGGGTTATCGTGTTATCGCCCCTACCTTCCCCCCTCCCCCCCCCCCCCCTTCTACTGCCATGAAGTGTGTATATACGCTCATACATCCGTCCAATCGTTGTTCCCTCTGTCTGTCCGTCCGTCCGTCCATAGACACAGTTTTGTCCAAAATACTCCTCCAATGGGTCTCATTCCATATGAAGACAGGGGTATCATGTTATCGCCCCTCCCTCCCTCCTCCCTACCTCCCCCCCCCCCCCCCTTCTGCTGGCATAAAGTTTGTATGTACACACATACATCTGTCTGATCGTTGTGCCCTCCGTCCGTCCGTCCGTCCGTCCGTCCGTCCGTAGACGCAATTTTGTCCAAAATACTCCTCCCAGATGTTGGTTCTTTTTGAATGAAACTTGACAAATGTTACCAATGATATGAAATTGTCCATGTCCTACTTGCAAGGAGATATTTTTACATATTTATGACATTTTGGACTCCTTTTGACATTTCTCTGTTCTGCCATTTGTCTGTTCATACATTTGTTTGTAGACACAATTTTGTCCCATTGTACAGTTGTACGGTAGTTGCTGTGCTTGTCATATAAGCCTGCATGTTTCATTATTGTGCTTGTGGCACTCTTGATAGCCTACTTCCTCGTAGTGAGTGCTGGTAACATGATCAGCAAGCAACCTCATAGTCGATTTTCTTGTTGTCGATGCTAACTAAACATGACCAGCAAGGAGTATTTTGCATGATATTTTGTCTTACTCCATCATTTGTCACAGACGTAGCATTAAATCATGCCCAATTCATGTGTCTCCTCCTCTTGGTGCTGTTTCTCCATCTTTATCATACATGTGCATATACATATCCTAGATGTGCATATTGTTGTACTCTATAAAGCTTGTTTATCATGGATAAGGGGCTATCCTTTCCCGCTTCTCCGTCTTGCTTACAGTTGCAGTTACAAAAAGATGACCATGCAGAGTTCGTAAATTTGCTATGCTGTTCAATCATTCTCCTAGACTTACATTAACATAGTTTTTTACCACTCGGGCAAATTTTGCCCGAAGGGTATTGTCGTTGCCTCCGTCGCCCGTCTGTCCATTGGTCCTTGTAAACACATTATCTAAAAAAGTCTTTAACTTACAACTTTGAAACTTCACATATTTGTTTAATACAGCAAGAGTTATGCCCCTTACATTGCCGACTTTTCTTGCAGAGCGGGGGGTATCTCAGTTATGTCTAGTTTTTATTAAGATAGTTCTAGCTAATAGTTCCATGCTAACAGGGAGTATCTGACCATTTATTTTTATTGTACTATTTCTGTCTCATCTATAGGCTACCTGTATCTGGTGAGGTTTAAATGTATGTACGGGTAGTGTTTTGTTATTGACAGTAAGCTATATCTGATGATATGAAAACTAAAATACACAGGAAAAATCTTCTTGACTAAAATAACCAATTGTGTCAAAAGGGTCTGAGGGTTATATGACGTAATTTACAGCATGTCAACTGAGGATGGAAATCCATTTCACAGACAATCAACAAATATCATATCTTGTGATGCAATCCGACAACGATATTGATTACCGTGTCCGACTCGTGCCAGGCTGGTAGACAACAGCGATTTAGAAAAGGACACCGTAGCCGGCCGGTGAGATCAGAGAGAATGATGGGTAATAGAACCCTTAAAGGGTATCGCGTTCCCTCACCATTTACTCGCTTGATCAATATATAGATTATATTGATTTGCTGTAGCGCTCTTAATTTAGCTGTTACATAGCAATCCAGTGATAATAGACAAAGGAGAAAAGCCTTTTCCGTGTGTTTTAGTTTGATACTTAGATTTGTATTGCCTACAGCTACGTGTTATTTATCTGTATTCCTCTAACTTATGCTTTCCCTTTCTTTATGTTTTATTCAGCTCTCTAGAATTATTGAGTCTTGCTGCACTACTGTGATTTACTTAGACTTTACATACGACAATGGATCTGAAAGTAGGACCATGTCTACCTACTGAATAATCTCTTACGATTTGAACATCCAATGTCTGTCTGGATTTCATTTACAAGCATTGCCTTTCAATATCATGTCACTTTCACCCAGTTTCCGCTGTCTGTTTATTAATAGCCCTAATATCCAATAAATGTTAATATTTTATTGTACATCTGCCATGGGGTTTTTTAGCAACCTTTAATTATTTACCTTGTTTGAGACATAGACTTCGTGATTTGGCATAGTTGAAAACCTTTATTATCCAAAGAGCTAAAATGCAAGCTAATTACTTGGATTTTACAACAGAATTTTTTTAAAGAAACTCTGCCTTTTCCTCAAGGGCTCTTTGCAACCACCCATATCATGAACAAAAAGTTATTTTTATAATGAATTTTGCGTATTCCAAGATGATTGAAGTAGGGAAAAATCATCAGACCATCAGGTGATATTGTAAATGCTGGAAACATTTTTTAATTAGCTGATATTGGGAATGCTGGAAATTTTTATTTAATTAGTTGATATTGAAAATGATTCAAACTTTAATTTAATTAGCTGATATTGAAACTGAAGCAAACTTTTATCTAGTTAATATTCAGAAAAAAAGACTAATGCAATTAGTCACATGCAGTGAATGATATCTATGTGTTCGTTATTTTTGTTTTAGTCAGCTATTTCCCCAATTGAATTGACAAATGATCAAATGTTTGTTGAACACTTAGCTACCATTTTCCCGTTGGTGATATGCCAGTCAAAGATAGGTGGGAGGATTGGTCTGTCTGTGAATAGAGGAGATAAAAATAAAGTGGAAATGGCTGATGTTTTGGAAAATGCCAGACTTGACATGTTAATCACAGAAAGTCAGACTCTAATTGTAACTCTAAGATAACTGTTGGCTTGACTGACTGACCCAGAATGCCTTAAGGGCTGTCTTCTTCCTGATGCTCGCTCATCCAACCCACTTTAACGTTTTATAAATGTTAGTCAATAGGTCATAACATAGTTTAACTTATACCTTAAAATGAGTTCAAATATCTGTGGAAGTGGAAACTCATGTTGTTTCTTAGACAGACATGACTACCTTACCCTTCTGGATTCTAGACAGACATGACTTTACCTTACCCTTCTGGATTCTAGACAGACATAACTTTACCATACCCTTCTGGATTCTAGACAGACATGACTTTACCTTACCCTTCTGGATTCTAGACAGACATAACTTTACCATACCCCTCTTGATTCTAGACAGACATGACTTTATCATACTCCTCTGGATTCTAGACAAACAAAACTTTACCATACCCCTCTTGATTCTAGACAGACATGACTACCTTACCCTTCTGGATTCTAGACAGACATGACTTTACCTTACCCTTCTGGATTCTAGACAGACATAACTTTACCATACCCCTCTTGATTCTAGACAGACATGACTTTATCATACTCCTCTGGATTCTAGACAAACAAAACTTTATCACACCCCTCTGGATTCTAGACAGACATAACTTTACCATACCCCTCTTGATTCTAGACAGACATGACTTTATCATACTCCTCTGGATTCTAGACAGACATGACTTTACCATACCCCTCTTGATTCTAGACAGACATAACTTTATCACACCCCTCTGGATTCTAGACAGACATAACTTTACCATACCCCTCTTGATTCTAGACAGACATGACTTTATCATACTCCTCTGGATTCTAGACAGACATAACTTTACCATACCCCTCTTGATTCTAGACAGACATGACTTTATCACACCCCTCTGGATTCTAGACAGACATAACTTTACCATACCCCTCTTGATTCTAGACAGACATGACTTTATCATACCCATCTGGATTCTAGACAGGCATAACTTTATCATACTCCTCTGGATTCTAGACAGACATGACTACCTTACCTTCCAGGATTTTAGACAGACATTTGATTAACCCTACCCCTCTGGAATCTACAGACTTGACCTTACCATACCACTCTGGATTCTAGACGAACAAGAATTTACCATACCTTACGTCTGTCAAATTTTCAATCTGCATCAACTGATTTGCCAAGTAATTTGTTTATTTAGATACATGTTTATAGTGGTTGATAATTTATTTAGATACATGTTTAAAGCCATTGATAATTTAGATACATGGACATTTTACACAGTCCACTCAAACACATTTGACAGATTCAGTTGGAGGGGTGTAAGCCGGGAGGTATGTTTATCAGCATGTTGTTGTTGTAGAGGAATGTTAATTGGAGACTGACACGCTCAGACATTTCTTTGGACACATGGTCAAATTCCTCCTCAGGAGTGAAATGTCAGGAAAATCTTACTCTTTGTCTGGCTTTCTGGGCATGTCTTCACTATGAACTTTTAATTATTACATCTAGAACATTGCCCACTATCTCATTGTCTTTTAAACTTTACGGAATGTCAATTGCCTTATGGAATTTCCATAAGGGAGTACAAGTTCTTGGAATCTCCTCTTTGCTGTAAAGGGCAAGTATATTTTCTCATCAATCATTTCTTATATATGAACTGGATAAAACTCACTTTACACTCCAGGACCGTTTTGAAGTCATGCCCATTATAAATATTCATTTTCACACTTCCACTGCAGACACTAGGCACAAACGTTTGGAAAGGGAATGGTTTTAGATTCAGGCATTGCAGGCTGTTTTTCCCTTGGGTTTGAACTTGGACTCGGGAAGTTGTGAAAAAACTATTTTTCCATTATTGTTTCAGTATAACAAGGCCAGCATCGATATGGCACAGATAATAGAAGAAAAATACAAACTACTTCAAAGTAAAATGGCTTGACCTCTGATGCAAAGGCCAGTCATTGCTTATAAGGACAATTAGTGTTTGAAAGATATGCTGGTTAGGACTTGTCCGTCTTTTTTCTGAGGGAACTAAAATTTTCCCTGTTTTCCCCCTGTTCCTATGTCATCAACCTAATGAAATATCATTGGTTTTAGTTTATGATTGGGTGTTAAGGTACAAATGATACCTTTTTCAAGAAACTTGTCTCCATGGTTATTTTAAACAAGAAGATTTGCCCTGTGCCTGTGTGTTTTATTGTTCAATAATATATACTGGTACCCATGTTTGAAGATGTCATTCAGATTGTGAATCTCTTGGTTGAGATCCTGTACCAGATTGACTCTCTTAGAGGTTGTTTTTATCCTTCCTGGTATTGATTAGGCTTCTTAATGCCGAGTCTAAAATAGTTTATTTCAAAGGTTTCTCTATCTTACGACGGTGGAGATGTTCGTAAATCAAATATACACGCTAAGGTTATCATCATTAATTGCTACAACCCATGGCAAGAAAGTAAAAAACATGGAACTAATTTCTTACACATTTTTTCTCTTCTTTCTTCAAGTTATAATTGAATAAAGTAGTGGAAATGATAGGCTTTATTTCTATTAATTTCCAAAATCATTATATGATCAGCTGATATAACGTCCAGCTTATGAAATGAAATACATTGCGCATTCTCCTGTCTTCTTTATTAATACAATTACATTGAGTTTCTGACTTATGGAATCTAATTAATGACCTTCACCTTGGAATTCCAGGTCTGTTGCTGGTTATGATTATCGATGATGAAGGCGTCATCTGAGGTGAATTAATGTTCTGATGGGGAAGAATATTTATATTGGTTATTGATATGGTAATTTCTGGTATTGATTTATGTCAAGGATCCTTATTCTGTGTCTTAGAATCAATTCACTTAGTAACTAATACATCTATAGACCTATATTCAGTTCTGTAGAAATCTCCAAACCAGTAACTTAGTAACCAATACTCTAAAAGCTATGGACCTACAAGCATAAGAAACGTTATTTTAAGTTTCTGTCAACCTGGCTAAGAAAATCTTCAGATATACATGTATTGTATATATAGACTTTGTACAAAAGTGTGTAAATTGAATGTCTGTTGGCATGTATTTGTCCAAGCTGCAATCATCATCAGGAAAATTATTAAATTAATGAATGAGCTAACACTGATTGACTCGGAACAAATCCCGGGCCAGAGTGAAAATCGAATCCACGACTTAGGGTTACTGTCCCACCACTCTACCAACTGTGCTACCAGGCCCTGCAGATATCCAGACAAACTCTACAGGACTGAAGTTTAATTGCCTCCAGACACAAACCCTATCTTGTGCCTTTAAGTGTTAGATACAGACAATCTCACTGCCCTTTATATTCATTGAAGACTTAGTTCTGAAGAAGTCCTGTCAATTTGTTTGCTATTTAGAAAGATTAGTACTGACAGAGTGTTCCCTGTAGCGTGAAATCAGACAAACTTAATAAGACTGATGTGATTGGGAGGAATAAAATGCAGGTTGAGTTGCTGGTCATATGGTCTGAGGATGGACAGGGGTCAGTTTGAAGTGGCAGCTATCTTATCTCATCGGTCAGCTTGAATCCAGACAAATTAGATTGTCTCCTCTTTATTTCCACCTTGGTTTTCATTTATTTGACCAGCTGTCTCTAGAAAATAAACGCTTATCACAAATCATGAGGTACAAATTGACATAATATTTCCAGATATAACAGTTTACAGCCATATATCTCTCTGAGAGAACATTATATGTCTTTAAAAGGATCCTCTAACATTACATCTATGTCCTGAAGCACAGACAGACAGAAATCATAGTTGGCTGATACTTTTGACAGTGTTTCAGTGAAACTGGACCCAAACTTCAGTAATATATTATTCACCCTGATATGCAGGTAGAATGTATTCCTGATACCAACTTCAATTCCTTTCAGACTCTAATTAAGAAATATAAAGGTCCCAAACCTGAGAAAGTTATCTTGAATATCGGTATTAATAACAAGACAACTACTGAGCCAACCATTTTGTTTTGAAATAAGGCCTGATAATGTTGAAAATTCCAATAGAATTCTTCGTTCCCTTGTAAAAAAAGGCTATATTAATAAAACGCAGTATTGCTCTTTGAAATCTGACCTTAATTCTAAAAACAGGGTACTCTATATTTGGAAAATACACAAACCCATTGAAAAATGACCCAAACCTTCAATGCCCCCAGGGAGGCCTATTATCTTGGATCTGGTAGTGAACGTTAAAGAATATCAGAAACCTTTACCAAAAATACTGATGATTTGTTGCAAAATTATCCTCTCCAGAAAATTCTAATGACTAAGGCCAAACTCCTGCCTGTCGTCAACCTAATGAAATATCATGGGTTGTGGTTTATTATAACAAACTTATGATTGGGTATAAACGTCTAAATGATATGCCCCTTTTTAACACAATATGAAACTTGTCTCCATGGTTATTTTAGACAAGAAGATTTTCACTGTGCCCGTGTGTTTTAGTGTTCATAAATATATTATTTTCAAAACATGTTACTGTTCAACATGAAACATTGTCTTGTCACATTTCTATGATTTTTAGTCTGCGGAAAGGTTTAAAACCATTACTTCCACTAGTTGGTTTCACACAATAAACAAATTCAGGTTTGAATAATGATAAATTCAAACGTTCTTGATTTTTGGATAACTACTACATATTGTCAAAAAGGGTGAAATTCTCTGTTTGGAAGTCATATACTCTACTACTGTCTTAACACTGTGTGGTGTGCTTGGAAGTTTTAGATAGAATAGAGTATATATCTGAGAGCATTTGTTCTCACTTAGATACATCCCTAAGGTGTACTTTGATGGTGCGTTAAAATGCCACCATCTCCCTAGGAACACTTCCATGGGGTCGATAAGGATAAGTTTTTTTCACAGCCAGATGGGAATTTGATGGCCGTACCATGCCAGATCTCCTATCTTCTAAACAGTGAAGCTAGCTAATTTCCCTTGAATAAACCTTGCATGGTATCTGAAGTGAGCCCACCTGAGTTGCCTGCCTAAAGGGTACCATGTTTAGCTTGGGCGTTAGGTTTGTTTTTGGAAACCTCTACAGAACCAGATTATGAATATAAAATAATATGTTTGTGACAAAAGTATTACTTCTCTCTGTCACTATTTTAGACGGCGGCCTAAAACTTTTAAGATGTGAGCATCATCAGGGAAAATACTGACACTCAGTTTATTTCTTTTTGTTCTGGTATTTTATAATACATTGTTTCTACTTTACCCAGGTTATATAAATCTGGATGATTGATACTGGGGTGTAGGAGGAAAAAAGAAGCCATAAAAATTACAATTGTTTCACAGCATATACCTTATGGGTAGATGGTGTGTCATGAATCATTCATGACATCTTTGGTTGCATAATATGGCATTTATTTTGGATTATATAATATTCTCTTAAAGTCTATATCTTTGTTCCGTTCTGTTCCATAGCATGAAGAGTTTTGATCAAATCTTTACAATTCTTTCACAACATATATCTTCTGTGTACAGTAGATGGTATGTTATCAACCAATGATGACATCTTCGGTTGCATAATAAAACATTCTCTTTTAGTCCATAATCTCTTTAGTTCAGAGTATTTACTTAAGGATAGATGGTGTGTGTAGAAGCATTTAGAACATCTCGGGTTGCATAATACAGCATTCATATTGGATTGTTGTAATACTCAGTTATTGTCTATATTTCGGTTCTCTTCTGCAAAATAAGTTGAAACGATTTGATTCGATCTTTACAATTCTTTCACAGCTTATACCAGTTAGGACTTGTTGGATTATTTAATATTTTGGTTTAGCTAATATTTTTGTTCCTTTCTGTTCTGTAACTTGAAAGGTTTTGATCTGATCTTTATAATTCTTCACAATGCTTACCTTATGGGTTAACCTTGAATGACATTTTAGGTTGCATCATTGCAAAGTACAGCGTCTGTATTAGATTATATAATATTCTCTTTTTAGTCCATAGGCCTACATAGTTTTGACCTGATCTTGACATTTTTTTCACAGCATGTACCTAAGTGGTAGATGGTGTGTCAGGAACAATTCAAGACATCCCTGTTTGAATGATATGGTGCATCCATAGGCCTATATTTCCATCGAAAGGAAAAATAAAAACCTTTCATATGAGAATATAATTTTAGTTGCTGAAATTGAAACCATTTGTCTATAATGTAGAGTAATCAGTTGAGAGCATTTGCTGAGTTTACTAAACCTCTTGTTATTGTTAATTTCATTTCAGCAATTTCCGTCACGTTATTCTGGAGCTGACTATATTTCCATTCCTATTGAATCCCAGAGACGATCACAATGTTGTCAGAAGTTCCCGACAGCTTCTCAAGAAAATCCCTTCAATTTTCCCGATGATAGGGACATGATATTGGGTTATTGGGACAGTTTCCCGTGTCCACCACCTTGGAGTCAAGGGAAGCTACTGGAGAAAGTGAACTGGAGTTGTATCGGGCCTCATGGTCAGGATGTGAAATTCCGTCTGGCTCAACGTTGTAATATAGACATCCCCGGGGGTAATGTGGTTGCCGCTACTGTTCTTTCATCCGCGGGATGTGGACGCTCATGTAAAGTCGTCATCATTTGTATTTGTTGTTCAGCGTTCATTGGAGCTGTCATTGTCGTTGTATGTTTCTTATATAAGTAAGTATATTTCTATTATCAAGTTTTAATATTCAGCATGAGGATTCCTTTTATTAACATTGCTTTTTTACCTTATAACATTTGGTCATTCTTTCCTCAGATAACAAAGTTATGAAATTATGTTAGAATGTTCAACATTAGGTTGTAAAATATAAATGCCTGTGTAAAAAGTAAACATAAAAATGAATTCCAAACACCAATGGATTGATGAGAAAGCGAGCAGGTCTAACTTTCATCTTGGATTTGATTCATTTCTTTTTGTTCTCACAAATTTATTGACAGTTTTTTCCTTCACCTGCATTTCCTAAAATCTGTTTAGCATTAGTTCTTTTGGACCAAATAATTGTAGTTTAGAACCTTTATGGCACCTGTGTCCATGCCCAGGCTAGTCATTTGTTGACATATTGAGGGTATACCTAACAAATCAAAAATACAAAATGAGGGCAAATTTTGGCAAAAATAGAATTTTTCTGTATGGGTAAAAAATGTTTTTAATTTTTTAGCGACAAATGTGCTTTTGACAGTTTTTAATTTATATCAGTTTTTATGGAGCCATAGAAGCATTGTTCAATAGAAAATACTTTTCACTAATTTATTGAAATGGCATGTAATGGTTATTTGAAGAAAAAACATTCTATAGGAATTTTTTTGTTTGATTATCTTTCTCAAAATGGCCCTAAAATCTCTATCCAGCACATAAAGAAGTGAATTGCAGTTAATTTAGTGAGGAAATAGTTAATTTTTGTCAACTAAAATACTCAATTTGACTTGGAAATAACTTAAACCCTCTGACCCTTTGACAAAAGTTTTGACTTCTATAAAACCACATTTATAAGCATTTAAAGGTCTCACAAAATCTAACAAATGGTTTTAATAAAAAACATGTGTGTATCCTTTTTCTGTTAACAAAACCATATTACAATTTGTACTTGTTTGACAGTAATCTTCATCTGTTTTAAGGATAAGCCAAATCCAAACATCATGTTTTGGATTTTTTTAACCTATTCAACCGAGTAATCAAATAAAAAGTGACATTTTAGTCTAAAGTCGATATCATGCTGCACGGTTAGTGAGCTGGCTGGTTGTCTTCAGACTATAGAGATTGACCTTTTATTGATGGAGTCAAGGTCACAGATAATCCTGGAATTTACACACAGTTTATTACAGCCTTTATCCGACTTCCTTCAGGTCAGAAATAAATACACTCAAATTACACCCCAAATTAGGGTCTTTAAACTCCACAGCCCATTTGACATTTCACTAACACACGGCCATACTGGCTGAGTGAGCTTTTGTCCTGCACAGAGATGTGTTGTTAATTAACCTAGTTGTTAATATCAGTCTTAATCAGTGTCCAATAACCGTCAACATGTATCACATGGAGCAGATCTGTGTTTGTCTGGAAATAATCTCTATAAGAAACAAGGTACAACAGTTGAGATTACAGGGGATTAAGATGAAATAGACATGACATGATGGATTAGACAGTATGTAATATAAAGATGATTAGTTACTGCTTTGTCCACCTAAATATCACCAGTTTAAAAAACATCCAGATTTGTATCCTCAGGCCCCAGGGTAAAATCCCAATAAGCTCACATTTATCTCTGGGAAAAGTCAACGGAATTTTGTCATTTTACCAGAAACGCCCATTCACCACAGACCAATTAGATGCTATGCTATACTTTTATGACAAGACTCGTCAACAGGCGACAGCGCGCATGAAATGTTTGTTTGACCCTTGCATTTCTGACCATTTTTCGCCAACAGTCTTGATTGGGGTGAGGAAAAAAAACTTAGGTGTCTCGGCCGTTCAAAAGTTCAGAAATTGTTTTCTCTAGCAAGAATTTTTGCATAAAATCGACCAGCCGTCCATCTTTGTCTTGTTCATTACTGACCTTACTGAGTAACGTAAATTATGTTTGGTCAAATTTTCCGCCAGAATTTGTTGCGGAACCAATCAAAGTCAAAATGCATAACAAATTAGAAATGACGCTTTTCCCTTTAGTTGGCCCATTGGTACCACTGAGTGTGAGTGTAAATTTTAATCGTGGCTTGCCATTATTCCAGATTTGTTGATACACTGTATATTAAAACCTGTAAATATATTTCCACTCTTGCATGTTTGGACAAAGCTGGTATTGGTCGATTTATAGACATGTGAATATTAAGTGTTGTGTAGGTCTATAATGTTAATCATTCCTTATTTTGTAAAAGAACAGTTTCACTATAATTGTTACCTGCTCTTTGACCAGGATTCAGTGTTTCACTATTGTTACCTGCTCTTTGACCAGGATTAAGTCTCTGGTTTATACAGACTCTGAGACTATTTGTTGACAAAACACTTAGGAAGATAGGAGTTACATGATCACGTCGCAATTCAAAGTGATATCAAAGGTTTTCTGTAGGGTGAACATTAAAATAGAAATAGCTTTTTTCTGACATATTCACCAGGCAACACAGCTTTTCATGTATGGTAATTGGTTTTTGTTATACAAAGAAAACTTCTTCAGTGATTAATGATAACATATTAGTTTTCCTGGTATAACAAAACACAAGGGTATGCCAGTTAAGAGAAAGGCTATTCCTGTACCTAACACCAGATGAATTGATTCCATCACACAAACCAACTCTATACATTGTATGTCAAATACTTCTCTAATATGTTGGGAAATTTACAATTTTTAGGACCAGTTTTGAACCTAATTTCCTCCGTGCCGGTATTAATACCAGTTTCCCCTATGCAGGTTTTGAGCAAAGTTTCCTCCATGTAGGTTTTGAGCAAAGTTTCCTCCATGTAGGTTTTGAGCAAAGTTTCCCCTATGCAGGTTTTGAGCAAAGTTTCCCCTATGCAGGTTTTGAGCAAAGTTTCCTCCATGTAGGTTTTGAGCAAAGTTTCCCCTATGTAGGTTTTGAGCCCAGTTTCTTCAATGCAGGTAATACGCCCAGTTTCTTCAATGCAGGTAATAAGACCAGTTGCCTTCATCCAGGTATTGAGCCCAGTTCCCTCCATGTAGGTATTGAGCTCAGTTTCATCCATGCAGGTATTGAGCCCAATTTCCTCCATGCAGGTATTAAGCCCAGTTTCCTGCAACAGGTATTATTAAGCCCAGTTTCCTCCATGCAGGTATTGAACCCAGTTTCCTCCCACCATAGAACTAATCCTGACAATGCAGCCATCCAAGTGAACTAATATTCAATATAACATAAGTGTTGAGATAGTTCGTTCTATGGTGGATACTGGAAGAAGAATGTTTCTAATGAAGGCCTATAATCCATCATGTACAGTTAGACAAGGAGTAGGGCAAAGATTTTACTTCTATCGATCGAGGAAACAAATACTTTAAGGGCTGCAGAGAAAAGTTAGGAGATCAAAATATCTAGAGAAATATTTGTCAGAGTTGTTGGCATGTGTCTTGTCTGTGACTCAAATGTCTACAATCCTCACTGGCATCGCTTCTCTTTATTATATTTATTGGCACTCATTGGTTTCTGTCATAGCTCTCCATTAATAGAACTCTGTAACACTGATATAATACAAGATATAAATGAAGAATATGTCATGATTCTGTCATCTAATTAATGAAATCCTCTGTACTATTTGACATTATTATTGTTTGGATAAAAAGCATCTGCACATTCCAGAAATAGCATCCTTAAAAGTTGAAAAAGTGTATATTGAATAGGGCAGTGCAAAAAGCAATCAGGAAAACCTTGAAGACGTCTGTGATAGAATTTCCCCGGAGTCTGGTAGAGAAGGTGTGTGGTTAGAAGATAGTGTACCTTCAACCAGACCTCATCACTTCAACTAAATTGATTGCAAATAGAACTGACTATTTTTTGTCGTTTGGCAAATCAAGAAGTGCGTAAAGTTATCCCAACGGCTCATTTAGTCAGGAAGCAATCGGAAAATTGTTCCTTTTATTGAGAAAAAAATTTGAGAGAAAAGGAATTGTCAAGCAAAAAGACCAAGCAATGCAAATAAACAGTTTTTTTTTCTTTAAACATTTTCAGCTAGGAATTGATTAGATCTGATCAAATAGAACCACAGTGAAGTGAGGTGTTGGATAACAATTTTTAAGCAATGAATTGTTTAGTGTTTTACGCCATACTCCGACTTATTTCTCTTAAATATCAGCTTTGCAAGTTGTTTTTTTGTGGTAGAAAAGCAAGCTCTTTACCCAAATAAAACCCTCCATGGCGTTCTGTCAAACAGCTGGTGACTGATATGGGTGACTGATCTGTCTAATTAACTGTCTAGTTGTTCGCCCACATCTAACCCATTAAATTTTAAACTCAGGATGTTCCTGGCTGAAACTGTTCACAGGTTTGACTTACCATACTATTTGCACCTTGATATATTAAAGACATGAACCTACATAGGACATTTACATCCTTATAAAAGGTATGGCCAGAATAAAGATGCATATTGTATAGTTTATGATGTGATATATGGCTTTAGGGATGTTCTTGTGAACTTCTTAAAGGGTCAGTTACGTAAACATTGCTGGGTTAATGGCTGCCAGATGTCAGTGACTTGTCTGACTCTCCATCCTCTCCCAGACTCCCATTTCATCTCATGTAATTCACCTTAAACCAGAAATCTATTTATTATTGATAAACATATTGGGAAATGTTGAAATGGGTTACATCTGAAGTGTGGCAGACAGAGATGAGAATTCCATTGATCTATTACATTCAGGTTGAATATGCTATCAGTAAGCCGAGAAGAAAGTTGACTGACTCCATCAATCCAGTACAAAAACTTAATCATATAAAAATGTTATAACAAAGTGCAATGAAATTAATAATTTACATCTTCACTGTTACAATTGTAATTGGAGTCCTCGCCTTTTTATTGGACAGACACTTTCAAGACTTTATTATTGTTCACTAAGGACAGGCTCTGTCAACAATCCTATTTTATATTACAAATTGGACCTCTTTTAAAATTTTACTTTATTCCAAGAAAAGACATGATTTATTATTCACATTGTTTGAAGCCAGGTGAAAATTGTCTATACATGTAGGCCCTAGTATGATATATCTCAACATTTGGATATAAACCCCATTTCCCTTTATTCTTTTCCTCCAACACTTCACCAACTAACTATGTTACACACCTGTCCCACATTGCAACCCTTTAAAGGACAGAATGTTGTTAGTAAAATTGGGAATTTATTGACATTCTTATGAAATCCGAATTGAAGGATGTTCGTAAACCTCAATTATTGTCTTTTATTACTAAAACCAGGTCTGTCATTAGGAATAGACTGGGAGAGTTACAACACGCTCTCCCAAAACTGTCAGGGTGACCTGTTTCACTCTCCCCAAAAATGATATCCTTGAAGAAGAGCAATCACTCTCCCTTTAATGACAGCCCAGAAAACCATTTTGGAATAAATTTAGTGGCGCAAGATATAAGTTGCCATAGATCTGATAGAGTCATCAATGAAGTGTATCTGGACTAGTTTGACATATGTTTACAACAACAACACTGACTGTTTATAAACCAGACATTTGTATATAGTGTTACATTTCCAAATAAATACCTCTCCATACATTTACACTGGCTGACAGGTATAGGGTGACCTAAAATCTCTGGAAAGTCTATCTGAAGTTCTGTGATTCAACCAAAGATAACATAACAGGGTGTTTTAAGAACTGTAACAAAACTATAGTTATAGAAAAATATTTGAAATATTATATCATGTGATGTCGTAACATGATTTAGACAAAAAACCTGTGGGTAAGGGGGCCTTTAAAAAGTTCGAAGGGCGAAAGTGGAAATGATTTGATCACAAGATAACGTTCATAGAAAAAAAGTCTTAATAAAACAATTTATGGTAAGCTTTGGTATATTTTTATGTTATTCTTTTGGGGTTTATTTTTAGCTCTGTGTGAAAATGTAAACTACAAGTAGATGCTTTCATAATTAGAGATTTATGATCAATGGTCTTCCGTGGGATTTTTTCTCCTGGCCAAAACTTGGAAAGCATCCGTCATTAATAGCTCAATGAACTGTTTTTGTAGATTGTCTTAGGTAATGGTTTCAATCCCATCTGGTGTTAACGTGAGCTTTACACTGATTGTCCTGTAGAATGACGAGAAGACTTTAGTCTTAGATTGACAATTGGTGTATTTTTAGCTGAGTAATTAGAGTGCATTCTCTGCTTTCACAGACAGAAATGTTTGCCCAATTAGGGCCTACTGTTGAGCTGGAAAGATGTTTTTCAGTAATTAGTAGCATGTGTGAATCAAAGAAGATAGAATTGGTTATTTTTCTGGTGAAGAATGATGAAGTCAGTTGTGTTAACCATACAATATATCTTTAACTGTTGATGCTGTCTTCACAGATCACGTTGAATAAGTAGGACATATGTTAGAAGTTTAAAACCAACACCTGCTCACTGTCTTCACTACTGATGTATTCTTATCACCAATATGTCTTCAGATCAATATGGTCTAAATCCAAGCAATAGACATTTGTCACTTCCGTTCCCATAGTCTATAATGTTTTATGGCTTCATTTTAATTAGTATTGTTATTTAATGGTTTTTTCGTTGCTGTCTTGGCAGAAGTAATTATCTGAAGCTATACAAAGGATAACCTGTCTTACATGTCTTGTTGAATTCTAGACCTACATATGGTCTGGAAACATACAAAATTCTCATATACAGGATTTGGGATAACCTGTCTTACATGTCATGTTGAATTCTAGACCTACATATGGTCTGGAAACATACAAAATTCTCATATACAGGATTTGGGATAACCTGTCTTACATGTCATGTTGAATTCTAGACCTACATATGGTCTGGAAACATACAAAATTCTCATATACAGGATTTGGGATAACCTGCCTTACATGTCATGTTGAATTCTAGACCTACATATGGTCTGGAAACATACAAAATTCTCATATACAGGATTTGGGATAACCTGTCTTACATGTCATGTTGAATTCTAGACCTACATATGGTCAGAAACATGTCATGTTGAATATCCCCTCCCAACCCCCATCAGGATATTACTTAGAGAGAGAAATTATATATTTTGGGTGAATCAACACTATAAGAACTAAAAATCCTTTGATGGAATTAGTATAAGAATAATAAAGACCGTAGGCTCTCTCTGTGACATTAAGTAAATCTGTATAAAATGTTAAATATAATTATTCTATCATATTCTGTAGAAGAAAATAGTAATGAATGAACCTCAAATATCTGCTTATCATATGAGTATTGTTTGATGAATGAGTTTTGATTTGTCTACAGAATCAGGCAATCAGGTCGGGTTCAGATGAATCTATGGGCTTTGTTGGGAAGGTAAACATTTATCTTGGGGGTTGCAGCTTGCTGTAAAAGTTTGCTTACTTGTGCTCCGTGTATTGTCACTTTATATATGCCCTCTCTAGAGCTATGCCAAACTGCCAGGCTTTACAAACTCTGGGTCTGTACACTGAATGCTCATTTGCTTCAATCAAAGTCTTGCCAATTTCTGGTGCATGCCATTTGGATTGGTTTTGGTGAGGATACAAAACTATGGCCTGTCCTCAATTTATCTGTGGGTTCAGATGGCCCATAGGAATATACATATATCATGTAAAACTTCTTTCAATTTCTGCATGTGGTTTAGGTAATTTGTCCAGGTGGCAAGGAACTTCTATCTAACTATTATGTACATGAATAAGATCCCTACTTAACAAAGTCCTTGACTTGTTGTTTAGAGCCAGGACATTAACTGAAAGGACAATAAAATCTGTACATTTAATTTTACCTCTGTAATAATGGTTCAACATTGAACATTTAGCATAGCTGTGACTGTCCATGAAATATTGGTTCAACTTTAAACATTTAGCATGGCTGTGACTGTCCATGAAATAATGGTTCAACATTGAACATTTAGCATGGCTGTGACTGTCCATGAAATATTGGTTCAGCATTGAACATCAAGCATGGCTGTGACTGTCCATGAAATAATGGTTCAACATTGAACATTTAGCATGGCTGTGACTCTCCATGAAATATTGGTTCAACATTGAACATTTAGCATGGCTGTGACTGTCCATGAAATAAGGGTTCAACATTGAACATTTAGCATGGCTGTGACTGTCCATGAAATAATGGTTTAGCATGGCTGTGACTGTCCATGTTGTAATGGTTCAACTTTGAACATTTAGCATGGCTGTGACTGTCCATGAAATAATGGTTCAACATTGAACATTTAGCATGGCTGTGACTCTCCATGAAATATTGGTTCAACATTGAACATTTAGCATGGCTGTGACTGTCCATGAAATAAGGGTTCAACATTGAAGATTTAGCATGGCTGTGACTGTCCATGAAATAATGGTTCATCATTGAACATTTAGCATGGCTGTGACTGTCGATGAAATAATGGTTTAGCATGGCTGTGACTGTCCATGTTGTAATGGTTCAACTTTGAACATTTAGCATGGCTGTGACTGTCCATGAAATAATGGTTCAACATTGAACATTTAGCATGGCTGTGACTCTCCATGAAATATTGGTTCAACATTGAACATTTAGCATGGCTGTGACTGTCCATGAAATAAGGGTTCAACATTGAACATTTAGCATGGCTGTGACTGTCCATGAAATAATGGTTTAGCATGGCTGTGACTGTCCATGTTGTAATGGTTCAACTTTGAACATTTAGCATGGCTGTGACTGTCCATGAAATAATGGTTCAACATTGAACATTTAGCATGGCTGTGACTCTCCATGAAATATTGGTTCAACATTGAACATTTAGCATGGCTGTGACTGTCCATGAAATATTGGTTCAGCTTTGAACATTTAGTATGGCTGTGGCTGTCCATGAAATAATGGTTCAACATTGAACATTTAGCATGGCTGCGACTGTTGATGAAATAATGGTTTAGCATGGCTGTGACTGTCCATGTTGTAATGGTTCAACTTTGAACATTTAGCATGGCTGTGACTGTCCATGAAATAATGGTTCAACATTGAACATTTAGCATGGCTGTGACTGTCCATGAAATAAGGGTTCAACATTGAAGATTTAGCATGGCTGTGACTGTCCATGAAATAATGGTTCATCATTGAACATTTAGCATGGCTGTGACTGTCGATGAAATAATGGTTTAGCATGGCTGTGACTGTCCATGTTGTAATGGTTCAACTTTGAACATTTAGCATGGCTGTGACTGTCCATGAAATAATGGTTCAACATTGAACATTTAGCATGGCTGTGACTCTCCATGAAATATTGGTTCAACATTGAACATTTAGCATGGCTGTGACTGTCCATGAAATAAGGGTTCAACATTGAACATTTAGCATGGCTGTGACTGTCCATGAAATAATGGTTTAGCATGGCTGTGACTGTCCATGTTGTAATGGTTCAACTTTGAACATTTAGCATGGCTGTGACTGTCCATGAAATAATGGTTCAACATTGAACATTTAGCATGGCTGTGACTCTCCATGAAATATTGGTTCAACATTGAACATTTAGCATGGCTGTGACTGTCCATGAAATAAGGGTTCAACATTGAACATTTAGCATGGCTGTGACTGTCCATGAAATAAGGGTTTAACATTTAGCATGGCTGTGACTGTCCATGAAATAATGGTTTAGCATGGCTGTGACTGTCCATGTTGTAATGGTTCAACTTTGAACATTTAGCATGGCTGTGACTGTCCATGAAATAATGGCTCAACATTGAACATTTAGCATGGCTGTGACTCTCCATGAAATATTGGTTCAACATTGAACATTTAGCATGGCTGTGACTGTCCATGAAATATTGGTTCAACATTGAACATTTAGCGTTGCTGTGACTGTCCATGAAATAATGGTTCAACATTTAGCATAGCTGTGACTGTCCATGAAATATTGGTTCAACATTGAACATTTAGCATGGCTGTGACTGTCCATGAAATAATGGCTCAACATTAAACATTTAGCATGTCTGTGACTGTCCATGAAATATTGGTTCAACATTGAACATTTAGCGTTGCTGTGACTGTCCATGAAATAATGGTTCAACATTTAGCATAGCTGTGACTGTCCATGAAATATTGGTTCAACATTGAACATTTAGCATGGCTGTGACTGTCCATGAAATAATGGCTCAACATTAAACATTTAGCATGTCTGTGACTGTCCATGAAATATTGGTTCAACATTGAACATTTAGCGTTGCTGTGACTGTCCATGAAATAATGGTTCAACATTTAGCATAGCTGTGACTGTCCATGAAATATTGGTTCAACATTGAACATTTAGCATGGCTGTGACTGTCCATGAAATAATGGCTCAACATTAAACATTTAGCATGTCTGTGACTGTCCATGAAATATTGGTTCAACATTGAACATTTAGCGTTGCTGTGACTGTCCATGAAATAATGGTTCAACATTTAGCATAGCTGTGACTGTCCATGAAATATTGGTTCAACATTGAACATTTAGCATAGCTGTGACTGTCCATGAAATATTGGTTCAACATTGAACATTTAGCATGGCTGTGACTGTCCATGAAATATTGGTTCAACATTGAACATTTAGCATGGCTGTGACTGTCCATGAAATAATGGCTCAACATTGAACATTTAGCATGGCTGTGACTGTCCATGAAATAATGGCTCAACATTGAACATTTAGCATGGCTGTGACTGTCCATGAAATATTGGTTCAACATTGAACATTTAGCATGGCTGTGACTCTCCATGAAATATTGGCTCAACATTGAACATTTAGCATGGCTGTGACTGTCCATGAAATAACTTTGAACATTTAACATGGTTGTGACTGTCCATGGAATAATGGTTCAACTTTGAACATTTAGCATGGCTGTGACTGTCCATGAAATAATGGTTCAACTTTGAACATTTAGCATGGCTGTGGCTGTCCATGAAATAATGGCTCAGCCTTGAAAATTAAGTATGGCTGTGGCTGTCCATGAAATAATGGTTCAACTTTGAACATTTAGCATGGCTGTGACTCTCCATGAAATGATGACTGAACTTTTCCAAGACACCTGATACAAATTGTCATTGTAATAACTGAGCATGTCATCAACATTTCTCATGGAAAGTGCAGGATATTTCAACTATCAGCAAATTAACAAATGCATCCTGAATACTGATCAAACACTGACCATACTAACAGGTGTTTAATGTGTCGATAAAACATAAAGTAATTAACTTTAAAATGTTTTTGTGTTTCTATTCACATTTTTTTAAATAATTTTTTTTACAATTCAGAAATCTTTACTTTATTTTCATTAAGGCTCCTTATATATTTTATCAAATATTTTGTAATCTCTTTTTTCTGTTTAATTAAACTACGTCAATTTAATTAGTTAGTGATCAGAAATTTCTCTGTTCTGTCTATTGATTTGTACATTCGGTAAATTACATACATGTACGACGTTCCGCTTGAGCTTTTTCCCCCCACTTTAGCGCACACAATAATGATGATGTAATTTATTGTTGTAGAAAACAGCCTGAGATTTATACAGTAACAGGAAGTCCCACCCATCAAACAGCCCTTAATGCAACCTCTAATAAACTCTACAGTGAGCAGATAGAACAGGTAACTTGCATGATACTTTTTAGTTGACCACAGCATAAACAGGTAACCTACATGATACTTGTTAGTTGACCACAACATAAACAGGTAACCTACATGATACTTGTTACTTAGCCACAACATAAACAGGTAACCTACATGATACTTTTTAGTTGGCCACAACCTAAACAGGTAACCTACATGATACTTGTTAGTTGACCACAACATAAACAGGTAACCTACATGATACTTGTTAGTTGACCACAGCATAAACAGGTAACCTACATGATATTTGTTAGTTGGCCACAACATAAATATGTGTTTCTTTCCAAATGAATAGTTTCGTTATACATCAGAAATAATCCAGAACCATTTTGTTTAAAAGCTCCATATACATGCATTTTAACCTGTAAGACAAGGTTGTAATTGACCAACTTGTTTTGGAACACCCCCCTGTGTGGAATGGTTTTCAGGTGGACAGTTTCTCTCGGTCTTCCCACCTAGCTAAACGACAATGCTTCCATACAAGTTAAATAATGTTGAATTTGGTTTAAAACATCAATCAATCAACAAATTTGTTTTACAATAGATACAATGTGTATTTTAACATGACATTGTTTCATTTTTGTAATCCAGGATTCATTTTATATTCTCAGCATCCTCCGTGTCCGGAACGTTCAAGTCGGAGTATGTGTAGGTCACGAGACAATTTGGGTTTGCGCCATAATCACTATGCTAGTGAGGACAGTATGCGAGCAGCCAATGGGGGACCTTATTCCCAGGGTGGACCATATGCCCAGGGAGACCCTTACGCTTATGATCCCTATGGAATTAGAGAAGAAAATGGAGTAGTGATGTACAAAAAACAACGTCCTTCAACTCCGGAAATGTTCCTTCATGTTAGTCCGTCACGATCTAGTTATGAAAAACTGTCTGAAGAGGAAACGCCCTCACCATGTAGTACAGAAGATCCCCCCATCTATGAATATATAGACAATGATGCATATCCACCTAGAGTTATTGCCCCTAGACCAAGAATGGGCTATGGTTCAGCGCCGCCTCCCAGACAAAGGGAGATAATTTCAGCATATGAGATTCCAGTATGCCGTGGTCGGGGTAACACAGACCCCCATAGAACACATTCCCACATGGGTATATTGGTACCCCCACCCCCAGCTCCGCCACCGCCCCCGATTAGAATGGCGGAGAGCTGGACACAAACTTTGGGTCATCGTGAACCTTTTGAGGTCCCTGACCCTGGTGATAGAAGATCATACCATGTCCGTCCACCACATAGGTCACGGCGCAGTAAAAGACGATCTAAAACTAACACCAGTGTAACAGATTCTGATAGTGATACCACATCTAGCAGTCTAAACCACTAAAAATATACTGCTAGCCAGTCAGATCAGTTCTGTTATGGTGGTCTTATTATGCATATAAATTGTTGACTGCTGGTCACAATTGTTAACTCATTCCTGGATATTTTCTCGTTGTTGATTTTGTTGACGTTTAATGTTTATATTTACATGTGTAGAAATGTATGCGTATGTAGATATCTGATTCATATCCTCAACATATATAAACATTGTTCTATTTATTGTTTATCATAATGTAATATTTAATGGAGTTCTGAAGGGCCGCCATAAATACAGTGCATGATAACAGTTTGGACAGAATCATCCTTTATGTTTAGGAATTATGATGAATCTATGTTTATATATTTGTTAACATGTATGATGTTAGTGTGTCTGTAAAATAGTGCCACGCCCCCGGGGTAAATATCTGAGGGGTTTGAATGTGTGGTAATAGGTTAACATGATGTCTTTCACAATAGACACTTTTATTTATCAGTATTTGAACTTGGTATTTTACTTAACTCCACTCAAAGTTTATAATTAAAACAGTACTGAATGGAATGGCAAACAACTTAATGTGTTCAAATGTACATGCTATTTGATTATGACCCACTTTTCCATCCAGACACATTGAACCCAAAAGAACATATCATATAACATATTATAACAACTCGTTCCTTGCAGACTTCACCATGTACGAGGCAGTTTTCTGGCAATCCATTTTATAGAAATAGATGAAAAGATTTAATAGAGTTTTATGTCAAGCTCAAGTGTGGACATTTTGATATGTATTTTGACTTGTATATATTCACCTATTTAAGTAAACGCTATGTGGGAGATTTATGTTTGATATCATTAGAAACTCTGCTGTGATCTTTGCAGTTTCCATATCTTTTAAATAAAACAGACATTAGGCATATAATACCTACAAGTAAAGGTTTACTTCACATATTACAGTATAAACTTCATTTTACAATATCAGTATTGGTTACCATGGAGTCTCATTAGTTTCTTATACCTTTTGGCCTGTATCACCATGTTTGTCCGAAAGGCAATATTTGGTACAATAAATACATACATTCTAAAATTATTCTTTTTTAAGCAAACTGAAACAAGACATATCCACATATTATCACTTTATGTCTACTGAATACCCATGTGTTATCACTCTGTCTACTGACTACCCATGTGTTATCACTCTGTCTACTGACTACCCATGTGTTATCACACTATGTCTACTGACTACCCATGTGTTATCACTCTGTCTACTGACTACCCATGTGTTATCACTCTATGTCTACTGACTACCCATGTGTTATCACTCTATGTCTACTGACTACCCATGTGTTATCACACTATGTCTACTGACTACCCATGTGTTATCACTCTGTCTACTGACTACCCATGTGTTATCACTCTGTCTACTGACTACCCATGTGTTATCACACTATGTCTACTGACTACCCATGTGTTATCACACTATGTCTACTGACTACCCATGTGTTATCACCCTACATGTATGTCTTCTGACTACCCATGTGTTATTACCATATGTCTACTGACTACCCATGTGTTATCACACTATGTCTACTTACACATGTACTACTCATATGTTATCATCATATGTCTACTGACTACCCATGTGTTATCACCCTACATGTATGTCTTCTGACTACCCATGTGTTATTACCATATGTCTACTGACTACCCATGTGTTATCATCATATGTCTACCGACTACCCATGTGTTATCACCCTACATGTATGTCTTCTGACTACCCATGTGTTATCACACTATGTCTACTGACTACCCATGTGTTATCACTACATGTATACTGACTACCCATGTGTTAAACCCTGTGTCTACTGACTACCCATGTGCTATCACACTATGTCTATTGACTACCCATGTGTCATCACCCTATGTCTACTGATTACCCATGTGTTATCACACTGTGTCTACTGATTACCCATGTGTCATCACCCTATGTCTACTGATTACCCATGTGTTATCACACTATGTCTACTGACTACCCATGTGTCATCACCCTATGTCTACTGACTACCCATGTGTTATCACACTATGTCTACTGACTACCCATGTGTCATCACCCTATGTCTACTGACTACCCATGTGTTATCACACTATATCTACTGACTACCCATGTGTTATCACACTGTGTCTACTGATTACCCATGTGTCATCACCCTATGTCTACTGACTACCCATGTGTTAAAACCCTGTGTCTACTGACTACCGATGTGGCATCACCTTATATCTACTGACTACCCATGTGTTATCACTCTGTCTACTGACTACCCCTGTGTTATCACACTGTGTCTACTGACTACCCATGTGTTATCACACTATGTCTACTGACTACCCATGTGTTACCACTCTATGTCTACTGACTACCCATGTGTTATCACACTATGTATACTGAATGCCCATGTGTTATCACTCTATGTCTACTGACTACCCATTTGTTATCACCCTATGTCTACTGACTACCCATGTGTTATCACACTATGTCTACTGAATGCCCATGTGTTATCACTCTATGTCTACTGACTACCCATGTGTTATCACCCTATGTCTACTGACTATCCATTTGTTATCACCCTATGTCTACTGATTACCCATGTGTTATCACACTGTGTCTACTGACTACCCATGTGCTATCACACTATGTCTATTGACTACCCATGTGTCATCACCCTATGTCTACTGATTACCCATGTGTTATCACACTGTGTCTACTGATTACCCATGTGTCATCACCCTATGTCTACTGATTACCCATGTGTTATCACACTATGTCTACTGACTACCCATGTGTCATCACCCTATGTCTACTGACTACCCATGTGTTATCACACTATGTCTACTGACTACCCATGTGTCATCACCCTATGTCTACTGACTACCCATGTGTTATCACACTATATCTACTGACTACCCATGTGTTATCACACTGTGTCTACTGATTACCCATGTGTCATCACCCTATGTCTACTGATTACCCATGTGTTATCACACTATGTCTACTGACTGCCCGTGTGTTATCACTCTATGTCTACTGACTACCCATGTGTCATCACCCTATGTCTACTGATTACCCATGTGTTATCACACTATGTCTACTGATTACCCATGTGTTATCACACTATGTCTACTGACTACCCATGTGTTATCACTCTATGTCTACTGACTACCCATGTGTCATCACCCTATGTCTACTGATTACCCATGTGTTATCACACTATGTCTACTGATTATCCATGTGTTATCACACTATGTCTACTGACTACCCATGTGTTATCACACTGTGTCTACTGACTACCCATGTGCTATCACACTATGTCTACTGATTACCCATGTGTTATCATCCTATGTCTTTTTTAGAGATACTTATTTGGCAGTAAATAACTTGACCTGGATTGATTGATTGATTGATTGATTAGAGTTTAACGCCGCGCTCAAGATTATTTCACTTATACGGCGGCGAAAAGAAATTACATCACCATACATTTTTTAACATCAAAAATACATTGGAACTGAAAAATGACAGAAACAGAAATAATAAAAACTGGTAAAACACTGTAAATCATTTTCGGAGATTAAAAACAAGAAATATCACAATTATCTCCAATGGAGCAACAATAAACAATTTATATAAATAACATTTTTTATAATATACAAATTTGTAAATATGTTCTGATAGAGTGTAATTTTAACAAATAGGTTTATACCATTATGATTAAAAATTTGACCCAGGTTAGTCGCCTTTTACGATCAAGCTTGCCTGGGAACTGTGAGCCAATTCTTATCCCCCGGAACCCACACGGGGACCCAAGGATTAGTCGCCTCTTACGATCAAGCACCTTGGGAAGGCTGAGGGTCTATTCTTATCTCCCCGGAACCCACACGGGGGACTTGACCTGGAAGGTTTGTGGTAAAGTGTTTTTGTTCCAACCAACACCCACATCTAATATTTAATGTCTGACGGGTTTCTCAGAATCCACCCACGTGGCAGTAGATAATGTGTAGATTCTGTGTTCTCAGACATTACCGGCACCTATATCCATGTGTCGTCAGACATATTGCTATCTTCTAGATATATTGTAGTTTGGATCCAACGCTGATGAGAAAACGATCAACGGCGTTAATGAGAGGGTTTTTTCTTACAACGCAAAACACATGCACATTAAATACAAAATAACAAAACAAAAATAAGGAGATTTACACTTAACTGTCCAATCGACCAGATGTTTTATAATAAAAAATTGAGTTTAACAATAGATAATTGAGTTTAACAACAAATAATTGAGTTTAACAACAATGCTTTACGGTTATTTCTATAATATACATCTAACCATTGTAGGTCAATGCTCATGGCCCAAGCATTATAAATCATGTGATAGAGAATTGTGCCTTTAACATTGCGGTTTCATTTGCACCTACCATGCTGCTTGTTCTACTGGAAATGTGTTGTAGTATAGAACTGTAAATGTGGTAGTTGGTTTCCAGAAGTATATTTCTGTACACTGGAGAAGTCGACATGTTCCAGTATCTGTTCGTGTATTCCTCCCGTAAACAGTCATCGGAATTGCTCATACATGTTCTAGTAACTTATATCATCCTTGCCCGGACTTTATTTTTAAAAATATGTGAATTATAACTGATGTGTTAATTGTCAACCTATAGCTAGTACAAACTGATTGTATTGTCATTTGTCATATACCCTTGTGCTACATCAAAAATCGCTAATCTCTAGTCTTCTTATTGGTTATTTCAAAGGCTCAATGATCTTAAGCATTGGAAACATGGATTAATTTAGCTGATTTTCTTTTATTCCAATACTGCTTTATGTATATATTTGGATATTAAATAGGTTGGTAATCAAGCTATTGGGCCTATTATTTTTTAGCTTTTGGTTGTGAGGTGGTTGTGAAACCAGATGACTATATCGGTTATGTTACTTCTCATTTTATGTTTTAATGTCTCATTATCCTGCAGAGTGATCTCCATGCAGATAGATATTCATATTTTGTTTAGGAAATCGGACGGACAAAAGTCTCGATAGGTGCCAGGTTTATTTCCTTGTCTTCGTTACGTAGATAATTCAACGTATTGATATCAGAGAACAGTCTCAGTCGAGCCACGTTAATACTGACTGGGACAGTTATCAAGTTAAACATATTGTATGGATGTTTTGCCTTTTGCGAATTGAATATGTTGAAAACCGTATATTCACTGAAATGAAAATAAAGCTTTTGTTAAACTACTTTTAATGTTACTTATTTCTTTGATTTGCAAATGCAGCAGACATCAATATTCGGAAGGGAAATAGTGAGGCGGATTATATTGGTGTGGTGACCTTCAAATCTGTTATCACCAAGAACTGATTGACTGATTGTTTATTACGGCCAGTCAAACTAACCCGGTTTATTATTCCATATGTTATACTATTGGTCTTCGATTAGCTCCATTCTTTGTCATCTTTTCCACCTATTTATTATTGACATTGTTATTGAAAAATATGTCGCTGGTATGAAAATCTTTTTGCCACTGGTATTCCAATGAATAGACCACTATTTTACAATGCGCCAGGTTGATGGTGAGTTGCATAACTAACTATACTATCATATCAGTCCAAGACAGAAGACATCGGTACTGTGAGAAAGAGCTATATTGATTACTCTAATAGACACTGAACACATGGGTAAAATATAACCGGGAACAGACGCGCGGGAACAGACGCGCGGGAACAGAGCCCCACCATGGGTGCTTCACCAATAGTTATACAATACTGGCGTGATAAGTCTTCTTTTTATTTCTTCTTTTTTTTTTGAATATTGGCGGTGCATATAAAAATTTAAATGAGGCAAACTTTATGAGAAAGAAAACTAAAACTAGAGTCAGCTATTCGGTCTGAATAGTTAATAGAAAAGTTAATTGTTCTTCGACACAAATATGGAAACAAAAATAGCCATCATTGGATTTTCTATCCTCTGGCGTTAAAGGGGATTATTCTGCCCCATCACAAAACACAAAAATATAAGTTTTGATCGATTTCGATCACGTTAACGAGACAATTAAGAAGCTAACCATCATTGGATATTCTATCCTCCGGTATTGGGGATTATTCTGCCCCTTTATAGTTAAGACATAATCACTCTGGAGTAACAAATTCGAGGGAACTACATTTCATAACCCTGGAAATGTTTCGGGAGCGATCTATGTCGAGTGGATTTACTAATCGGGTGAATAGGCTCTTTGGAAGTCAGTTGAAGAGAAGTAGGGCTAGTTGCAGGAGTGTTGTCTTTAGGTATCAAAGGGGGGTCTGTATCTTGTTGGTCTTGCGGTACAGCAACTAGAGCTGGTGGAATAGTGGATAATTCAGGGGGGTCGCTATTTGGCAGGTACAATTCATCTTCGTCGGATAAATCGTCAAGCTGGCCTTTATTTGGGTACAGAGATGGAGAAATTGTTTGAGAGGGTACTTTGTAACACTCACTCTTTCTGACTCTATATGACGTGGAGCGAAGTTGGACACCGACAAACTTTTTGATATTACACCATTCCCCGTCAATACTGACTACCAGGTAACGATTGCGGGCTTTATGCTTGTTCTTATCACATAGTAAGTAAACCAGATCTCCAACATATATATATGGGTTGGCTCGATATGATGCTTTGGAAGACTTTGCTGTTTCACTATGTGGGTGGTTGTCCATTCTGAAACTATGTTGTTCGGCTATGAGCCTTGCATCAGTTATAGGAAGTTGTGCGTTGGTAAATTGGTCACGTTGTAACCACATTTCTCTGGCGGAGAAGCCCCGAGAACGAATTCTGGAATTAAGTCGCGCTAACGACTTGGATAATAGTACGGGTGTTACTGGATCGCCCAAAGGGTCACTGTGGAGTAACTCGGCCTCCAATTCTTGTATTGCCTTTTCAGCCACCGGATTTTTATTGATGTTTTTAATACGACCGATTTCAAGTGTGATATTTAACTGATTCATTTGGTCATCAGAAACAAGGGACTGAAAGGCGGGGGCGGCATCCGTACGAATAACTGCTGGTGGACCGTCAAGAGGCTTCATTTCCAAACAAAGGCATAAAATAGCGTTTCGGAGAGTGTCCGCCTTCTCATTTTCTACAAGCATGGCACTGGTATAGGAAGTAACAGTTTCGCGTAGAACAAAAATAAGTTGACGTTGTCGTCGAAGTATATCTGCGGCAAAAGAAATTCCTACAACTTCAGGGGGGTCTAATGATGACTGCTTAACTTTAAAGTCATTACACTTTTGCAAGGAGGCACAGTGGTGACATCCGGCTGTGACGTTTTCTACAGCTCGGTCCATATCTAATGCATATAAGTAGCGATGGACTACCTGTTTCAGCTGGTGGCATGACGGGTGGTCTAGTTGAACGTGTAAAGCGGATAAGAGTCCGTCTAGAACTTGACGTGGAATAATTATTCGTTCTTGAGTTACATGGAAAGGGTCCGAACGTGGTACTACCAAGTCCATCTCTTGCTATAGTGGCAACGTTTAGGTAACGCTTGACGTCTTTGATGTTGGTTAGTTTCTTGGAGGGTCGAGTGCCTTGTTTTAAATGCGCATGTGTTCTCCGTAAGTCCGAACACTCGGACTGTATGTTCAGCCAGGCAGATCTTGTTGTAAATGGGAGCCTTGTTGTTCCAGATAGCAGATTAGGGATAGACGTTCCTCGGACAACACATTCTTCAATCTGGTGTATGAAGGAGCATACTTGACAAGTTGGATTTTCACAATCTGTGGCATTACGACTCGCGAAATCTGATGGTAAGTTAGCGACACCGGCAAGGTGACGGACAGAAGCTTGGTATCTACTGACAGTAGACAAGAACGTTGTTACTCTAGGGCTAGCTGAGAATTCACCTCTTAATAACTTTCCGAAAGCTTGGACACACGGCGTACTATCCGTGAGTACGCATGCTTTGTGGTTCGACTGGATCAGATATGGACTGAAGTGTTTTAAGGCGACTGCTATAGAGAGGGCCTCAATCTCACATGGTAGCCACGTGACTTGTCGATCTCTCAAGCGAGCGCTGAAAAATCCAGCAAGTAATTGTTTATTGTCACGTGATACGTATAGCGTTGCTCCGATGCCATTATGTTTAACGGCACCATCTGTGATAATCCACAGCTGATCAGTAGGTCGTGGTAAAACTATTTCTTTGTTATTCGACAAGTGCTTTTGGGCAGCACTGAATGTGGTTGTAAGTGAATCTGTCCATGAGATCTTGTCGTTTGATTGGAGACCAGCTACGGCTTTGTCTAAAGGCGACAGGATACTGGAACAATGAGGGAGCACTCTGGACAATATCTTGTAGGATCCTATGAAGGAACGAAGAGCAGAGACTGTTTTGGGAGGTTGACATGTTGAAAGGGTCGCTATGCGATGGGGGCTCGCATGGATAGATCCTCCTCTCCAAACCCACCCTAAAATATTGACAGATGAGCGCCAATGGTTGTCTTGCTTGCAGAGAGGGACAGATTGTTTTGATGCAGGACATACAATAGTCGGCCCCAGTTAACGTAGAGTTCCTCCAGAGTTTCTCCTCCACAATACAAGTCATCGGCGAGTTTTGCAACTATCCCGTCTTGGAGAAGATCACCCAATATCCTGCACGAGAGCTCTTCCAATGCAGTTTCCGATCCAGGCATACCCATAGCACAGCGTGCATATACCCGTACACCACGAAATGGCGTGGCAACGCCACAATATTTCATGGAGTCTTTGTAAAGTGGAATTTGATAAAATGCATTTGTCAAATCAGTCGAGATTAAGTGTCGCCATTTTCCAAAGTGACGAAGCGTAGTATCGACGTCGGGCATGATAGCTGGCTGGGGTTTACTGTAGCGACCTACATCTGAGAAGGCCGTGACCAGACGATATCCGCCGTTTTGTTTCTTGACTAAAAATGACGGGTTTAGGTATTCGACTGTAACACCTGAATCCTCAGGACGAACGAACACACCCATGTCTTCAAGCTCGTCAAATTTCTGTTGTAATTCGAGGTTATTTCGTGAGTATTGAGTATTGAGAAAGACGCCCCTTTCGTTGAGGGGGTTGTACAGGGCCCATGTTCACAACAGACTTGAAAGGGCCAGAAAATCCATTATATCCTGTAGGTTTTGGATCGAAAACGTTGTCATATTCTCGGAGAAGGGTTTGAAAACGCTGTTTCATGTCCGAGGGGAAGGTGTTATCTGGATCGAGTTTAACTTGGGCTGAAAAGGGGGGAGAACAAGGCTTCACAGTGTTTTTAGGGATTGACTGTTCATTGGTAAGGGGGACAAAAACAGATCTTACTTGACAAAAATGTTCATGTTTCTTGACTAGTTGGGGCTGATGTGTTTCATTTACTATCCGAATTTTTCCTGAGATGCTAGATACGATATTTGGGGAAGGCCATTCTTGGGCTGTATTCCCCTTTGTGTTGGACCGCAAATCATGGCGTGGCTCTATAGCATACTGCGTGTCTAGTGAAGATAGCGGCTCCGGTAGGTCCAATTCAAGATAATCCCCTGGCCATATTGTAGATTGTTCGGCAGGGGCACGGACTAAGTGGGCACGTCGAACAACGCTGTCCGTGGGAGGGGTATCAAGTGAACCGTACTTGTAGGTAGTTCCATCACGGAGTATGACATGACGTTTAGCAAGACGAACGGTAATATCGTTGACCTCCATATATGGTGTTCCAGCAAGAATCTCAACATCTAAATTCTCGACGACGAGTCCATCGAAATGAAACTCGCGGCCATCTCGAGTGAATGTAGCATTGACTTCGCCTAGAATTGATAGCGGGGACGATCCGTCCGCTTGGTGAGCGGATTGTGAACTTTCTGTTATCTTGAGACCTAGTCGATGGGCAGTAGAGGCTCGGAGCATATTTCCAGTGGCCCCGCTGTCGATTATTATACGCACCGTTTGGTGGTAAAAAAATGCGTCCATATAAGGTGATTGGCGAACTTGTATTCTGTTGGCATTTGTCATTATTTCGGAGGTTTCATATTCCTCGACATAATCGTCTTCTATTGTTTCTGGGTCATCAAGAATGTAGGTTATTTGGCGGCTTTGGCCATGTAACGTCGATCTTGTGCTGGAAGGTAAGTGCATTCACTCAGAAAATGTCGATCTGAACGACCAGCCTGTTTACATAAGGGACATAACTTTTCGGGGCGTCGTGGATCAGATCGTAAGTTACGTTCTTTGAATGAAGTAGGCCTATTCTGACGACTGAAGCGGTTACTGTTGGAGGGTGAAGCTCTCATGACTTGGGCATTTTCAACTGAGTGTACTTCATCAAGTAAAGACTGAAGAGCCTGTGAAATTTCTGGTTTTATGGAAGAAAGTGTTCGGGACCGTAACTCTGTGCCTTAACGTTGTTTTACTAGGCGAGGTAAATCGCGATGAATAAGACCAAGCCAGGTGAGTACAGCAAAATTTTCCAATGTAGGGGAGATATCCTCATCTTCATCAACAATTGAGCCATGGTGTAAGATTCCCCCGTCACGCCGTAACAGGTTATCTTCTATAAACGCCATAATTCGTTGATAAAGGTCCTCAGGGCGTTCATTCGGTTCCAAGCGTATAGAAGAAAAGTCAAGGAAATGGGCGCCTGTTGATTGGAAGCCATAATGAAGACGTATGGTTTGCCATATCTGGTCGATGGACGTAGAGTTTTTGACGATCGTATTTCTTGAGATTATTGGACAGTAATTAGCAATCTGCCCAAGCATTAGATCGAGCATATTTGTTTTTTGCTCAGCAGAAAGACGGCTACTCTCAGGGACATCATCTCCGTCATTGATGAAGCCACGCAGTGGTGTCGACTTGCACTTCTTATCCCAGTTAGCACCGGTCACGAGAAACGGGGCAAAATTTTTATCCAGAGACAAAGTATACTGTAAATTCTGTTTCCAATTCTCAAATGAGTTAACAGTCTCATTTTTACTAAGACACCATTGTTTCGGAGCCCTATGTGTGTGTGCCATAATTAAAAGAAGAAAGGTTACTCACAATACGCTTCACGATGTTTCCGTTATCCGGGATAATGCAATAGCCCGACTGGACTGCCAGTTTTCGTTGGATGAAGTAGAAAAAGTCAGTTGATATTTATATGCTTAGTTCTTTAAAACCGCTGCCACCACGCCAGGTTGATGGTGAGTTGCATAACTAACTATACTATCATATCAGTCCAAGACAGAAGACATCGGTACTGTGAGAAAGAGCTATATTGATTACTCTAAGAGACACTTAACACATGGGTAAAATATAACCGGGAACAGACGCGCGGGAACAGAGCCCCACCATGGGTGCTTCACCAATAGTTATACAATACTGGCGATGTATGTATAATATTTTAGAAACAATTTGTTCTCTCCGTTATGGAGAACCCGGCATTTTCTGTACACTGAATTGTTTCCGTAAACTTCCCCAATGTAAATTGAAGCAATCAAGTTCTCCACAGCATCCGTCAATTGTCGCCATCTTATAATCTCGTCAGTTCCGAAATGGCTTTTATTTCCCGCCATAATTAGTGGCTGTTATTTCCCGGTTCAATATTTCTAATCAGCATTTCCACTTCTGTTCTCTGTTGATGATCCAGTTTATTACTTTTTGCCAAGGGCATAGTATATTGTCATGTCACGTATTCATTTTTTCTATTCTAATACTATGTCATTGCTTTCACTTCATTCTGTCCTTTGTCGTTGAATCATTCATATTTGTGGTAAATACTAACAAGTCCAGGTGGTAGACAAGTTGGTGTCGAGTGACATGACGGCTAATTACTTTACCGCTTGTGTGATTGGCTGGAATGCGAGTTGCAGTATGATATAAGCTCGTACCTGGCTAAGGTCTTCGCAGTCCTTTGCCACTCCGACTGTCACTTCATGACTGTTGTTTATTTTTGCCAGGTACGTTTTATGATCATTTGTAATTTACATGTTTATTAAGGCAGTCCTTTGCCACTCCGACTGTCACTTCATGACTGTTGTTTATTTTTGCCAGGTCCTCCAGTCCTGATTGAAAGGAAACCTAATAAACGTTTGGGAAAACAAAACCTGCGTCTGTTATTTCTCACCCGGTCTGTCACCAGAAAGAACCCACGTGACAAATGGCGCCCGAAATGGGACCGGGGAGATGATGTTAACCAACAGTTTCCGATTTAGCAGTTTTCGACTGGAGTGACTTGGTGGTTAAGTTTTTTTTGTCCATCTGTGCAACCTTGACCTTCCGTCTCGAGACAAGACCAGACTCCTGAGGTATCCTAGCTTCCGGTAGTAGCTACCAACGGTGGAATTCGGCATTCCGTGTTATACTGGACATTCGTTTTTCTCACCAAAGTGGACTATACTTTTGAACAATTGGGATGTGTTAAATGTGGGAAGGGGGGAGGTTATTAAAGTTAGATGGATGTGTAAATGTGTATCTGGGTGAGCATGGAGACATATGACCGATGACTACAGTGACTTTACTTAACGCAGCGATTGGTTTTTGTTTTGGCTTCTAAAATCACTCACCTGTTTGATTTCTTTAGTTTGTTTTGTATGCACTAACCATTTATAATCACCATTGATCATTCTAATGCATATTTTGGGGGTTACATTTTTCTTTTGCAAATTCAATCTTCGCTCTTTTGTGACATCATCATCAATTCATTTTTCAGACTGATTGTGTATTGACAATGGCTTTCCGAAATGTAGAAAGTGAACCGCCCCCTTCTCCGTTAGACGGTCAATTAATCGAGGCAGACGAAGCGAAAATGGTCGATTATTTACGCCGTACCGGAAAGTACAGTATTTCACCGAATGATATGTCGCCGGGTAACGTGTTTAAAACTACTCCACCAATTTCCTCTTCCCCCAAACCTCCTTTCACTAACCCATCCTTAAGCACACTGCCGCCAAAAAATTCTATCTTTTCCGGGGCTTACCCTGTCCCAAAATCAGAGTGTTGTTATGATTTGTGGAAGTTCGAGGTGAATTGCTTAATTAACGAAGAAATGTATACTCATTCTATCCTCTTACAAGCGATTAGAAAATCTTTACGTGGAGAAGCGAGTAGGGTTTGTTTAAACTTAGGTGAAAAGGCTAACATTTCTTCGTTAATGAATAGGTTTGAAATTTTATTCGGCACTGTAGATTCTAGCGAATCTCTTCTCCAGTCATTCTATATGGAAGAGCAATGTCCGACTGAGTCTGTCGCTACCTGGTATTGCCGACTGGAGGACCTGTTACACCAGATTCGACCTAAAGCGGCAATATCAGAACGACAAATCAATCGAATGTTGAGAAGCAAGTTCTGGACTGGGTTGCATAACGACAATTTAAAGGCCGCTACACGTCATAAGTTTGATTCTGATTTAGGTCATGATGAACTCTTAAAGGAGGTAAGAGCTGTTGAGCGAGAGATAGCTGACGTCCACAAACCCAAACCAAAACCAAGGCGTTTGCATCAACAAACCGTGTCTGTTGATCAGTCTCCATCGCAGTTAACTGAAATTCTAAGCCGCTTAACTGTGCTGGAGAAAAATGTTTCTCATTTTTCTGATTCTTCAAGCAAGTCTTTCGAGGTCATGACCTCTCTTGTTCAGCGGTTAGACTCGATTGAAAAACACTTGACTTCGCGTCCTTCACCGGAATCGAATAACGGTCGCGAGCCACCTACTCGGGATATTCGACGGAAGCCGCAGAGTTCAAATTTAAACGATTAGCGACCTCTGCCAACGGGGAAAGCAGAGGTCGGTTTGAATCGAACCCCACTAAAACAGATCTGGTAGGTAGTGCAAATGAGGGTAGCATTCTTGTCAATGGTATTTATTGTAAGTGTTTGATTGACACTGGATCAATGGTAACTACCATTTCAAATAAATTCTACCAAGATAAACTTCGGAACACTCCCCTTTTACCGCTAACTGATTTCAAATTGAAGCTGTTTGGCGCTGGTGGTGAAGCTCTTCCTTACTTTGGTTATATTGAGGTTGATCTTCAGCTGCCAAACTCCCATCAATCATTGGTTGTACCTGTGCTAGTTGTCCGTGACACTACATATAATTCCAACATTCCATTTATTGTAGGTACTAATGTTATCAAACTCTTTTCAGATCAAATTCGAACCTCTGGCCTAAAACCATGGAACTTAGCATCATCTGTGCTTGAGACTAACGGTTATGTTGGCATAGTGCGTGCTACTGCTTCTAGCAGTATTTATGTCCAACCGGACGAGTTTGTGAGGGTAGAGGGTGTTGTAAAAAAATCTAATATAGATCTGCCATTGCTTGCAGAACAAGGTAATGTAGGCCTCAATAGTAATTTAATTATTTATCCACAGCTTGTTGACTACAAATATGACGGACAAAAAGCAACTGTCTCTGTAGATATCTGTAACATATCTGGTTGTCAAGTTGAGATTCCTCCAAGATCCAACCTTTGTAGTTTGCAGACTGTTTCACTCGTACAAACTTCCTCTCGGTCTCTGAAAAAAATAGAAACCTCTAATCAGTTTATTTCTAATTCGCACATAAATAAAAGTTCAGTAAAATTTGACAATGCTCTTACCTCTAATCAAAAAGAGAAAGTTTTTCAGCTCTTGTCACGATGGTCAGGTATTCTATCGGAAGACTCCCTAGATTTGGGTCGGACAGATACAGTGATGCACGAGATCAACCTTACCGATGAAAAACCGTTCAAGGAGCCTCATCGGAGAATTCCTCCCTCACTCATAGACACGGTAAGACAACATTTGCAAGAGATGCTCGAGGCTCAAGTTATTAGGGAATCAAATAGTCCATTTTCCTCCGAAGTAGTCCTGGTTCGAAAGCCCGACAACTCGTTGCGGCTCTGCATAGACTATCGGAAACTAAATTCCCGTACTATTCGAGATGCGTATTCCCTTCCCCGAATAGACGAATCCCTCGACTGCTTAGCAGGATCTAATTATTTTTCCAAGTTAGACTTGAGATCTGGGTACTGGCAAGTGGAGGTTAAGGAAGAAGATAAACATAAGACTGCATTTTCGGTAGGGCCCCTTGGTTTCTACGAGTGCAACCGTATTCCATTTGGTCTAACAAATGCCCCGGCTACCTTCCAACGTCTAATGGAAAAATGTCTTCGGGACTTAAATCACAAAGAATGTCTTGTTTATATTGACGACATAATCGTCTATTCAAAAACTTTTGATGAGCATCTTATTCGATTAGAAAATGTTTTCAAGCGACTAAAGCAACATGGTTTGAAATTGAAACTGTCTAAATGTGAGTTTTTTTGCCCTAAAGTTAAATATCTTGGCCATGTTGTGTCCTGTGATAGAGTAGAAACTGACCCTGACAAAGTTTCTGCTATAAGGTCCTGGCCGATTCCTAAATCCACAAAAGAACTGCGCCAATTTCTAGGTTTTGCAGGCTATTATCGCCGTTTTGTCCGTGATTATTCTAAGATTGCTAAACCTTTTTAAATGATTTACTTGCAGGTGAGACGAAGTCCAAAGCGAAGTCCACGGCCAGGTTTACTTGGGGAGTGACTCATCAAACGGCTTTTGACCAACTCGTTATTTCTCTTACTTCACCGCCGGTGTTAGCATATGCTGACTACTCTCTACCGTTTAAACTGCACATCGACGCAAGCGCTGATGGGCTAGGTGCGGTCTTATACCAAACACAAGAAGGTATCGACCGGGTCATAGCTTATGCTAGTAGGGGGTTAAAGGGGGCAGAGAGAAATTACCCGGCGTATAAGAGGGAATTTCTTGCTTTAAAGTGGGCTGTTTGTGATAAATTCAGGGAGTTTCTTTACGGCAATCATTCACCGTTATCACTGACAGTAATCCGCTTACGTACGTCCTTACTTCAGCGAAATTAGATGCTACGGGTAGTAGGTGGCTCGCTGGTCTGTCAACATTTAATTTCAATTTAAAATATAAACCTGGGAAAGCTCACACAGATGCAGACGCGTTATCGCGTATTCCGTTCAATTTGCTGGACAATTCTGTGGTGAAAGCCGTTTGTGACGGATGCCTCGTTGAGGATTCCCCTGGTATTGAGACATTGGGCTTTGACCCTCAAGATGTAAGTTTTCCACCCTCTAATGTTGCTACCCAAATTTGTTTACCTCTCTTGTCAGATTCTGTAGAATGGGGCCGACTACAACGAGAAGATAGCATAATAGACAGAGTTATTTACTTTGTAGAAAAGGGGGAACGTCCTAACACCAAAAAAAATTCAAGCAGAGGATTTGAACGTTCGCTTACTGTTAACATTGGGATAAACTAGTGTTGAAAGATGGGGTTTTGTTTCGGGAACTCAAAAATACTGATTTATCTAAGTTTCAATTGGTATTACCTTATAAATACCGTGATCTTGTGTTACAGGGCCTCCATGATGATGTAGGACATCAAGGTATTGCGCGTACGTTAGAGTTGGTGCGAACTAGGTTTTTCTGGCCTGGGCTACCAGATGATGTAACCCGGAAGGTAAAGTTTTGTGGTCGCTGTGTGCGTAGAAAAACTCCAACTGCCCACAAAACCGCCCCTTTGGTAAGTGTCCAAACATGCCAGCCTATGGAATTGGTATGTTTGGACTATCTGTCACTTGAAACGTCAGTTGGTGGGTACTCCAGTATCCTAGTCATAACGGATCACTTTACCCGTTATGCTCAAGCCATACCAACCCGCAATCAAACTGCAAAAGTAGCCGCTCGGATCTTGTTTGACAATTATTTCGTCCATTATGGGTTTCCGGGGCGTTTACATAGCGACCAAGGTCGAAATTTTGAGTCTAACTTGATAAAGGAATTATGTGACATCGCTGGTATCCAAAAGTCTTGCACAACGCCTTATCATCCCGAAGGTAACGGGATGTGCGAGAGATTTAACCAAACTCTCCTTAACATGCTTGGTACGTTATCTGATGAGCAAAAGGCTGATTGGAAAAGGCATGTACCGTCGTTGGTACATGCTTATAATGCTACAAAACATAGCTCTACAGAATATTCCCCCTTTTATCTGATGTTCGGTAGGCATCCGAGGTCTGTCTACGCTTCTGAACTTAAGAAGCGTCTTGGTTGTGCATACGATATTGCATCTCGGGAGGCCAAGAAGTCTTCCAAAAGATATAAATATAACTATGATTTGAAGGTTCGGAACTCCGTTTTGAGCCCCGGGTATCGTGTTCTTGTGAAAAACGTTGGGCTGGTAGGTAAGCACAAATTAGCTGACAGATGGGAAAATCTCCCTTACATAATTGTAGCTCAGCCAAATAAAGATGTTCCTGTCTATACAGTAAAACAATAGACTGGAAATAAAACTCGCACCTTGCACCGTAACATGCTTTTGCCCTTTATATCCCTCCCTGCTAATGACACTCTAGGACCCAAAGCTGCGGAACTCGTTCCACGCGTTCAAAGTACGCCTATTCGACCTCCGAGACAACGCAAGCGACCCGCGTGGATGAACTCCAATGACTGGATAAGATAAATACCGAGGACGATATTTCATGGAGGGGGGGAACCTGTCACGTATTCATTTTTTCTATTCTAATACTATGTCATTGCTTTCACTTCATTCTGTCCATTGTCGTTGAATCATTCATATTTGTGGTAAATACTAACAAGTTCAGGTGGTAGACAAGTTGGTGTCGAGTGACATGACGGCTAATTACTTTACCGCTTGTGTGATTGGCTGGAATGCGAGTTGCAGTAGGATATAAGCTCGTACCTGGCTAAGGTCTTCGCAGTCCTTTGCCACTCCGACTGTCACTTCATGACTGTTGTTTATTTTTGCCAGGTACGTTTTATGATCATTTGTAATTTACATGTTTATTAAGGCAGTCCTTTGCCACTCCGACTGTCACTTCATGACTGTTGTTTATTTTTGCCAGGTCCTCCAGTCCTGATTGAAAGGAAACCTAATAAACGTTTGGGAAAACAAAACCTGCGTCTGTTATTTCTCACCCGGTCTGTCACCAGAAAGAACCCACGTGACAGTCATAGAAGGATAGCATCATGGACAGACTGTCTTATGAACATCTGTATTTCCAACTTCAGAAATCTAACATCGGTGTCTATAAATGCTGATTGGCCACACAGGGTATACTCTACAAGAACCTCTATATCTGTAGCACAATCTTAGCTAACCCACACTGAATACAATTTTAATTGGGTTATAAGACCTTTGCAAATCTCAGGCCACAAAATAAGACACTATCCATTGAACATCATATCTTCTTGACCAGGTTGAATCCGAATTAGAATAGTCGTTTTGTAAGTTCAATTCCAGTAACACAATCCATTGAAGGATTATCAAATAGCATTAGTTGATGTTATTCTGTAGGAGAACTCGGTGATAAGAAACAATGAGGATGACACAACCTTGTAAAACTAATGTGACGAATGACCTTCAAATATGGCATGTATAAGATATGTTTAAGAAGTGACCATCTAATGATAAAAAAGTAAAGACATCACCACGTCCTCAGTTGTTTTTAACAACACGAGCTTACGATTTTAATCTACACGAGTTAAAGATTTACGTCATTCTTGATGATGTCATTTGTAGTTTCCGACGTCAGAATATTGCTAACATAGTAACTGCTGCAAACAATTCACTGATTGGCCACTTAACACATTTGTTCTTTTCCTTTGTATATATGTCAATATTTTGAAACATTAAATTCAGTTACACTTGACGAAGACACCGGCACAGGTGTCGAAAGATCGTGTTGTTAAAAACAACTGAGGACGTGGTGATGTCTTTAATTTTTTATCATTAGTATGGAACCCACGTTTAAAGAGAGTTTCAAACATTTCTAAAGTGACCATCTGTTGTACCTGGTACCAGTATGAGTAGAGAGACAAATATTCAATTTGTGAAATAAAATTCGGCTATCGTCCACCCGCTCCCCAAAAACTTTTGGGATTTTATTCCACTGAAAGGAACTATTGGTCACTAAACCACTAGCTTGGATTTGCATTCACTTTCACTTCGTAAACTTCTTGACCTTTCTTCTACCATTAAATCGACATCGGTCACCAGTCAGAGCTGAAGGACGCTATGACATTTCTTTGACCACCTCTAGAAAGCCGCTGGTAAAACGATATAAAATGTCATTCTTCTTTTTAACACATGTTCTCCATATGTATATTGCTTTTTACATTTATGATCACTAAAACTCAGCATGTTGTTGGTGAGAAATGTTTATTGGATACTGACACGCTCAGACATTTCTTTGGACACATGGTCTCCTCCTCAGGAGTGAAATATCAGGAAAACCTTACCTATTGTCTTTCTTGCTATGTCTCAGCATAACACCATACCCTGTACCCCAGTCTGTTATTTTCTATCACATGTGCGAGTGTGCGGGGAGGAGGGGTGGATGTTTTGCCGATCGGTGAATTGAATTTTGCAAAGGTCGGCTAGCTTCGGTCCTGGCTATGATCTAAATTGGTTATGTGAAGTTTTATCATAAAAGTTTGTGTCGCGCAAGGGAACCAGCAACTTCGTTTTCGCGACACTAAGAATATAGTTGTACCATCCGCTATCACTTGTCTGAACAACCCTATTGGGACTTTAGTTAATTATTGTCTGTAGTTCAACCATAATGACTACACCCGTTAATAGTACATGTTCAGAGATAGGAAATCGGTCTATGGACACAATTAATTATTCACCAACATATGCTAATTAGTTTCAATTTACCATCAATCATGATAGAGATGTAATGTTCTTCCAAGAAATAACGCATTTTTTTTGTCTTGTCACTAGCTATAGAATTTTCTTCGAACCTCGTTTTGGCTGTAAGTTTAACAATCTTTTATAACTAAGCATTGCCTATAGATGAACTTAATAAATTAAACTACTCTATATAGCCATGTACTTCAGCAAGTATCAGTAAGATTGTGAACCTGTTGGTGGAGATCCTGTACAGGGTATAAGATTGACTCTATTAGAGGTTGTTTTTAACATTGCTGGCATTGATTAAACTTCCATGTAAAAAAAGACGGTCTTTACGTCAAAGGTTTCCTCTCTCTTACGAAGGGGAGGGATTCAGGGATTAAGTAAACAAGCTCACGTTACCGTTCTTGATTGTCACACAAAAGGCAGAAAAAACGTATTCCCTACACAGCTGCTCTAGATTCACTGTCTTTATTCTGTAGAAATCTCCAACTTCGGTAAGATATTGGCCAATACTCTAAAATGTCAAGGATCTTTATTCTGTGGAAATCTCCAACTTCGTTAAGATAGTGGCCAATACTCTAAAATCTTGAAGTTTTTATTCGAATCAAAATGTGGAAATACATGTAGTTAATCTGACATAGTCATCACATATAGATACATAGAGATACATACACAGAGGAGAATTGTCAATTTTAAATGTATTATTTTAACTAAATGTTTTCTTATCAAGATCACACAATCCAGCCCAATCTAACTACCGACACTTACACTTCGTAATGTTTTTTTGTTTTTTTATTTCCTGTTTTATTTACCAAAATGTGTTCCCGTTTGCTGTAAAGAACTGTATATGTAGCTCCTTGTTATATTGGGATTTGTTTTAAAAGGAGGGATGGTGCTGCTTTGTCAACTCTTTCTTCATCTACACAAACATTTTATTTAATAGGTTTATTGAAAGTTCATCGACCTCGTATTGTTTTCTAACTGCCAGAGTTGTGAAGGAGGTTGTGATAGTTTTTACAGACAAATTTCGATGCGTGTAACACAAAATGTTCATTTGTCACTTTATTGCTGTTGACATGTACTGTTGAATCCTGTTCGACATGTTGTATTTATGTTTTGGCTATCGTGAATTAATTATGTTAATATTACCATCCATCAGTTTTACCCCCAGAAATGCACATCGCTACTCTGAGGGAAATGATTTTTGGAAATGCTGTTGCTCTTTCATATTTATTTTAAGGTGATGTTATTTTCAGATATCTGGAGAATAGAGTCAATTATCTATAATATCATAATTAATTATGGATTTTATTCCATGTGGCCATCTAAGTTTGGTGATTGATGAATATTGATCTCTATGGCTATTTTTATATTTGGCGTCCAAATGTCTCATATCAACAAAGAATGTTGTTCTTTTCAAGTCTTTGACATGTGAACATTGGAGTCCTTATTACCAATGGAAACAACTCCTCAAACATTTTGTGGAAATCGAATTTTGTGTAATGTGATTAATGAAGGAAGATTGAGTACACGATGGTATTTTTGATTGGTAGGAAGAAATGTTTGACCTGAGTTGTTGGTCTACAGGCTAATGTTTTACTCCTGTCCCTGATTATCTATCAACGGGAGACTAAATTAGACTAACATGGCCCCTTACAACTTTCCCCAATTTTCACGTTCAATATGTCTTCATTAGACGATGATTGATTCTAACACAATACCCAGAACTCGTTCAGACAAGTTGAGCACATTGGGATTCAATAAAGACACTGAAATCTGTGGTTTTATGTTTTGGGAAATTGAAATAAATTTATCACAGCTATAAATGGTTTATCTCAACATTTCAGTTAATGTGTTTATTCCCATTTCACCTATATATTTGTTCTCCTGAAGTGTTTGTATTTTTTTCAAATTGTTGCAGTTACTCACAATGTTCTATACAAGCAGGTTTGACTATGATTTTTATAAAGGTTACACCAGGCTACCAGCTAATAGATTTATCAGTGAATAAACTCATCTGACCATTTATTTCAAGGTACTATTTCTGTTTCATCTATACCTGTATCTGGTGAGGTTTAAATACATGTACAGTCGGTGCTATTGGCAGTAAAGCTATATCCCACGGTTATATAATTATGAACATTAAAACACACGAGCTCATGGGATTTTTTACTAAAATAACCATGGAGACAAGTTTCCAATTGTATCAAAAATGTCTGAGGGTTATATGACGTAATTTACTATATGTCAACTGAGGATGGAAATACATTTCACAGACAGTACCAATAATGATCAGAGAACAACAAATCAACAGATATCATATCTTGTGATGCAATCCGACAACGATATTCATTACTGTGTCCGACTCGTGACAGTCTGTTAGACAACAGCGATTTAGAAAAGAACATCGTAGCCGGACGGTGAGATCAGAGAGAATGATGGGTAATAGAACCCTTAAAGGGTATCGCGTTCCCTCACCATTTACTCTCTTGATCAATATATAGATTATATTGATTTGCTGTAGCACTCTTAATTTAGCTGTTAAATAGCAATCCAATGATAATAGACAAAGGAGAAAAGCCTTTTCCGTGTGTTTTAGTTTGATACTTAGATTGGTATTGCCTACAGCTACGTGTTATTTATCTGTATTCCTGTAACTTATGCTTCCCCTTTCTTTATGTTTTATTCAGCTCTCTAGAATTATTGAGTATTGTTTCACTACTGTGATCTACTTAGACTTTACATACGACAATGGATCCGAAAGTAGGACCATGTCTACCTACTGAATAATCTCTTACGATTTGAACATCCAATGTCTGTCTGGATTTCATTTACAAGCATTGTCTTTCAATATCATGTCACTTTTACCCAGTTTCCGCTGACTGTTTATTAATAGCCCTAATATCCAATAAATGTTAATATTTTATTGTACATTTGCCATGAGGTTTTTATGCAGCCTTTCATTAATTATTTACCTTGTTTGAGACATTGACTTTGTGCTTTTTTCTACTTTTCTGATTTCATGTTACCTTGGGTCTGTATGCCCACTGAAAATGTCTCTTTACCCGGCCTCATTGAAATGGTGTGGAAATATCGTGTTTTTGTCTTCTTTTGATCCACAATTCCCTCTGTTGGTATTACAAGGTTCTTCAATTAGGACTTTACATAAAAATAACTTCTATCAGATAATAATAACAAACGAAGATTTGTGATATCGCATAGTTGAAAACATTCGTTATCCAAAGACCTGCATGGCAAGTTAATTACTTGGATTTAATGAGGGTTTTTTTCGGAAGGCTTGGCTTTTCCCCCAAAGGTCTTTTGCAAACAACAACATCACGAATAAATCGTGATGATGTAGGGAAAATCATCAGACTAATGGTGATATGGTAAATGGTAAAAACTTTTATTTATTTAGCTGATATTGATAATTGTGGAAGCTTTTTTTTAATAAGCTGATACTGAAAAAGTGCAAACGTTCATTTAATTGGGTGCGTAAATACATTAGATTATGTAATATTCTGTTTTCGTCAATGTCCTGGTTGTCTTAGTTGCTTGCTCTCCATTATTTGAAGAGTTTGGATCTTTACAATTCTTTCACAGTATTTACCTTATGGATAAATAGTGTGTTGTCAACCATTTATGACAATTTTGGTTGCATCACGCGACATCTGCATTAGATTGTGTAATATTCGGTTTTAGTCCATATCTTTAGTTTTGCACTCGAACGACCTATGTGGGATGGTTGCCAGTTACCAACGGAAGGTCGTGGGTTTCCTCCGGGCAAAGAGCCCGGTTTCCTCTCACAATAAAACTGGCAACGCCGCCATATAAGGGAAATAATCTTGAGCGCAGCGTAAAACACCAATCAATCAATCTTTAGTTTTGATCTGATCTTGACAAGTTTTACAGTATATATAACTAAGGGGTAGATGGTGTGTCTTGAACAATTTAGGATATCCCTGGTTTCATAATACGGCATCCAACATACATGTATATTCATCGAATAGAGAAAATGGAAAATCTTTCACATAAACATAGGATTTCCATTGCTGAAATTCAAACAAATATGTTCTATAATGTAGAATAATTAGTCATAGCAGAGGGCGTATGTTGAGTTTACTAAAACTCGTGTTAGAGAACAATATATGTCTTCGAAAAGCTCTTCACTAACATTACATCTATATCCTGTAGCACAGGCAGCCAGTTGGCTGATCATTTTGACAGTGTTAACCTTTGACATCTTCAGGGAAAATTGGACCCAGAATTGTCACCAACAGGAGACATTTCTCCAACAGTTTTGTCTGGAAATATTAGTTTATATGTACCTCATGAGTTTTGAACAAAATCTTTCTAGAGACAGCTGGTCAAATAAATGAAAACCAAAGTGAAAATAAAGAGAAGACAATCTAATTTGTCTGGATGCTAGCTGACCGATGAGATAAGATAGCTGCCACTTCAAACTGACCCCTGTCCATCCTCAGGCCATATGACCAGCAACTCAACCTGCATTTTATTCCTCCCAATCACATCAGTCTTATTAAGTTTGTCTGATTTCACACTACAGGGAACACTCTGTCAGTACTAATCTTTCTAAACAGCAAACAAATTGACAGGACTTCTTCAGAACTAAGTCTTCAATGAATATAAAGGGCAGTGAGATTGTCTGTATCTAATACTTAATGGCACAAGATAGGGTTTGTATCTGGAGGCAATTAAACTTTCGTCTGCTGTTGACAAAAACAATGCCAACAGACATTCAACTTACACACTTTTGTACAAAGTCTACATATCTGACGATTTTCTTAGCCAGTTTCACTAAGTCCATATGACAGAGCCATATTTCTGAATATAAACTTCAAAAAACATTTCTTGTGCTTGTATCGGTCTTAGAGTATTGGCCACTTTCTTAATGAACTTGGAGATTTCTACAGAATAAAGGTCCTTGACATAAATCAATACCAGAAATTACCATATCAATAACCAATATAAATATTCTCCCCCCATCAGACATTAATTCACCTCAGATGACGCCTTCATCATCGATAATCATAACCAGCTACAGACCTGGAATTCCAAAGTCCGAAACTCAATTTAGTTGTATTAATAAAGAAGACAGGAGACCTCGCAATGTATTTCATTTCATCAGCTGTACGTTATATCAGCTGATCATATAATGATTTTGGAAATTAATAGAAATATAGCCTATCATTTAAGAAAAGGCTTTCGGGAAACACAGAGACAGGAACATTTCAATGAGATTGTACATAGAAAAAGTATAGAGAAACTGTATAAGAATTTAGTTCCATGTTTTGTTTTAATAGTTTTTTACCATGTGTTGTAGCAATCAATAATGATAACCTTAGCGTGTATATTTGATTTACGAAGATCTCCACCGTCGTAAGATAGAGAAACCTTTGAAATAAAGTCTTTTTTAGACTCGGCATTAAGAAGCCTAATCAATACCAGTAAGGATAAAAACAACCTCTAAGAGAGTCAATCTGGTACAGGATCTCAATCAAGAGATTCACAATCTGAATGATAACTGAAGTACAGGACATGGGTATATATATATAGGTGAGTGTTAAGTGTGCTTCATTATCAAATTATCATATTCAATGCAGGTATTCAGCCAAGTTTGCTCCATGCAGGTATTGAGCCAAGTTTCCTCCATGCAGGTATCAAATTCAGTTGCCTCCATTCGAGCATTAAGCCCAGTTTCCTCCATGCAGGTATTAAGCCCAATTTCCTCCATGCAGGTATTAAGCCTAGTTTTCTCCATGCAGCTACTAAGTCCAGTGTCCTCCATGCAGGTTCTGAGCCCAGTTTCCTCCATTCAAGTATTAAGTCCAGTTTCTTCAATGCAGGTAGTGAGCCCAGTTTCCTCCCACCATAGAACTAATCCTGACAATGCGGCCATCCAAGTGAACTAATATTCAATGTAACGTAAGTGTTGAGATAGTTCGGTCTAACTTGATATTGGAAGAAGAATATTTCTAATGAAGGCCTATAATCCATCATGTACAGTTAGACAAGGAGTAGGGCAAAGATTTTACTTCTATCGATCGAGGAAACAAATACTTTAAGGGCTGCAGAGAAAAGATAGGAGATCAAAATATCTAAAGAAATATTTGTCAGAGTTGTTGGCATGTGTCTTGTCTGTGACTCCAATGTCTACAATCCCCACTGGCATCGTTTCTCTTTCTTTGTATTTATTGGCACTCATTGGTTTCTGTCATAGCTCTCCATTAATAGAACTCTGTAATACTGATAAAATACAATATATAAATGAAGAATATGTCATGATTCTCTCATCTAATTTATGAAATCCTCTGTACCATTTGACATTATTATTGTTTGGAGAAAAAGCATCTGCACATTCCAGAAATAGCATCCTTAAAAGTTGAAAAAGTGTATATTGAATAGGGCAGTGCAAAAAGCAATGAGGAAAACCTTGAAGACGTCTGTGATAGAATTTCCCCGGAGTCTGGTAGAGAAGGTGTGTGGTTAGAAGATAGTGTACCTTCAACCAGACCTCATCACTTCAACTAAATTGATTGCAAATAGAACTGACTATTTTTTGTCGTTTGGCAAATCAAGAAGTGCGTAAAGTTATCCCAACGGCTCATTTAGTCAGGAAGCAATCGGAAAATTGTTCCTTTTATTGAGAAAAAAATTTGAAAGAAAAGGAATTGTCAAGCAAAAAAGCAAAAAGACCAAGCAATGCAAATAAACAGTTTTTTCTTTAAACGTTTTCAGCTAGGAATTGATCAGATCTGATAAAATAGAACCCCAGTGAAGTGAGGTGTTGGATAACAATGTTTAAGCAATGGATTGTTTAGTGTTTTACACCGTACTCCAACTTATTTCTCTTATGTACCAGCTATGCAAGTTGTTTCTCGTGTAGAAAAGCAAGCTATTTACCCAAATAAAACCCTCCATGGCATTCTGTCAAACAGCTGGTGACTGATATGGGTGACTGATCAGTCGAATTAAATGTCTAGTTGTTCACCCACACTTAACCCATTAACGTTTAAACTCAGGATGTTCCTGGCTGAAACTGTTCACAGGTATGAATTTACTTTATACAGTAAAGACTCTATACAACTTACCATACTATTTGCACCTTGATATATTAAAGACATGGACCTACATAGGACATTTACATCCTTATAATAGGTATGGCCAGAATAAAGATGCATATTGTATAGTTTATGATGTGATACATGGCTTTAGGGATGTTCTTGTGAACTTCTTAAAGGGTCAGTTATGTAAACATTGCTGGGTTAATGGCTGCAATGTCAGTGACTTGTCTGACTCTCCATCCTCTCCCAGACTCTCATTTCATCTCATGTAATTCACCGTAAACCAGAAATCTATTTATTATTGATAAACATATTGGGAAATGTTGAAATGGGTTACATCTGAAGTGTGGCAGACAGAGATGAGAATTCCATTGGTCTATTACACTCTGGTTGAATATGCAATCAGTAAGCCGAGAAGAAAGTTGACTGACTCCATCAATCCAGTACAAAAACTTAATCATATAAAAATGTTATAACAAAGTGCAATGAAATTAATAATTTACATCTTCACTGTTACAATTGTAATTGAAGTCCTCACCTGTTTTATTGGACAGACACTTTCAAGACATTATTATTGTCCATTAAAGGGGCATGAGCTGCCAATTTTCATAGTTTCTGATCGTCACGATAGTAAGAGGATTTCAAGGCCATCGAAAAACTAAATGATTGGCGTTGGAATGAGGAAAATCCATACAGTATGTGGCTTGTACGAACCGAAAACGTGTTCGAAAAGTAAACAAAATTTAAATAACCGGGACGACCATTCATTCATTCTAAGGCAAAGTTAGTTTAAAACAATACTTTATCGTACATTTTCGAGACTAGAAGCACTAAAAAGCTTGTGAATCATACATCTTGAGAAAAATAGCCAATAATTTCAACGTTCTGTGTTAACGTCAAAATATCAACATTTTGGCAGCTCATGCCCCTTTAAGGACAGGCTCTGTCAACAATCCTATTTTATATTACAAATTGTTCCTCTTTTTGGAATTTTACTGTTGTTTTATAAATGTGATTCTTTCCAATGTTAAAGGATAAATGGTAAATAAACAATATACATTGTACATCATAGGTTACAAGAAGAAAACTTAAAGATAAACCACGTTATTTTTCATATTTATTTTAATTAAAGGGGCATGAGCTGCCAAAATGTTGATATTTTGATGTTAAAACAGAATGTTGAAATTATTGGCTATTTTTCTCAAGACATATAATTCAGAAGCTTTTTATTGCTTCTAGTCTCGAAAATGTACGATAAAGTATTGTTTTGAACTAACTTTGCCTTAGAATGAATGAATGGTCGTCCCGGTTATTTAAATTTTGAACACTATTTCGGTTCGTACAGTTCACATACTGTATGGATTTTCCTCATTCCAATGCCAATCATTTAGTTTTTCGATGGCCTTCAAAGCCTCTTACTGTCGTGACGATCAGAAATTATGAAAGAAGTGTGAATTTCGGCAGCTCATGCCACTTTAAGCTTTGGGGGTTTTTTTTGCATTCCAAAAATATACATGATTTATTATTCACATTGTTTGAAGGCAGGTGAAAATTGTCTATAAATGCCCTAGTATGATATATCTCAACATTTAAATTAAAACCCCGTTTCCCTTTATTCTTTTCCTCCAACACTTAACCAACTAACCATGTTACACACCTGTCCAACATTGTAACCCTTTAAAGGACAGAATGTTAAAAACCTTTTGGAATAAATTTAGCCGCCCAAGAAATGAGTTGCCATAGGTCTGATAGAGCCATCAATGAAGTATATTTGAACCAGGTCTGTCATTAAGAATAGACTGGGAGAGTTACAACATGCTCTCCCAAAACTGTCAGGGTGACCTGTTTCACTCTCCCCAAAAATGATCTCCTTGAAGAAGAGCAATCACTCTCCCTTCAATGACAGCCCTTAAAACCATTTTGGAATATATTTAGTGGCCCAAGAATTGAGTTGCCATAGGTCTGATAGAGTCATCAATGAAGTGTATCTGGACTAGTTTGACATATGTTTACAACAACAACACAGACTGTTTATAAACCAGACATTTGTATATAGTGTTACCTTTCCAAATAAATACCTCTGTCTACTGAGGCAATTCCATACATTAACACTGGCTGACAGGTATAGGGTAACCTAAAATCCCTCTGAAGTTTTGTGATTCAACCAAAGATAACATAATAGGGTGTTTTAAGAACTGTAACAAAACTAAATATTTGAAATATTATATCATGTGATGTCGTGACATGATTTAGACAAAAAACCTGTCGGTAGGGGGGCCTTTAAAAAGTCCAAAGGGCGAAAGAGGAAATGATTTGATCAACATAAGATAACGTTCATAGAAAAAAGGTCTTATTAAAACAAATTATGGTAAGCTTTGGCATATTTTTATGTTATTCTTTTTGGGTTTAATTTTAGCTCTGTGTGAAAAATGTAAACTACAAGTAGATGCTTTCTTAATTAGAGAGTTTGATCAATGGTCGAGTGGGGAATTTTTTCTCCTGGCCAAAACTTGGAAAGCATTAATAGCTCAATAAACTGTTTTTGTAGATTGTCTTAAGTAATGACGGGAATGCTTTAGTCTTAGATTGACAATTGGTGTATTTTTAGCTGAGTAATTAGAGTGCATTCTCTGCTTTCACAGGCAGAAATGTTTGCCCAATTACTGTTGAGCTGGAAAGATGTTTTTCAGTAATTAGTAGCATGTGTGAATCGAAGAAGATAAAATTGGTTATTTTTCTGGTGAAGAATGATGAAGTCAGTTGTGTTAACCATACAATATATCTTTAACTGTTGATGCTGTCTTCACAGATCATGTTGAATAAGTAGGACATATGTTAGAAGTTTAAAACCAACACCTGCTCACTGTCTTCACTACTGATGTATTGTTATCACCAATATGTCTTCAGATCAATATGGTCTAAATCCAAGCAATAGACATTTGTCACTTCCGTTACCATAGTTTATAATGTTTTATGGCCTCATTTTAATTAGTGTTCTTACTTAGTGGTTGCTGTCTTGGCAGAAGTAATTACCTGAAGCTATACAAAGGATAACTTGTCTTACATGTCATGTTGAATTCTAGACTTACATATGGTTTGGAAACATACAGAATTCTCATATACAGGATTTGGGGTTACCTGTCTTACATGTCATGTTGAATTCTAGAACTACATATGGTCTGGGAACATACAGAATTCTCATATACAGGATTTGGGGTAACCTGTCTTACATGTCATGTTGAATTCTAGACCTACATATGGTCTGGAAACATACAGAATTCTCATATACAGGATTTGTGATAACTTGTCTTACATGTCATGTTGATTCTTAGACCTACATATGGTCTGGGAACATACAGAATTCTGATATACAGGATTTGGGGTAACCTGTCTTACATGTCATGTTGAATTCTAGACCTACATATGGTCTGGAAACATACAGAATTCTCATATACAGGATTTGGGATAACTTGTCTTACATGTCATATTGATTTCTAGACCTACATATGGTCTGGAAACATACAGAATTCTCATATACAGGATTTGGGATAACCTGTCTTACATGTCATGTTGATTTCTAGACCTACATATGGTCAGAAACATGTCATGTTGAATATCCCCTCCCAACCCCCATCGCGATATTACTTAGAGAGAGAAATTATATATTTTGGGTGAATCAACAATATAAGAACTAAAAATCCTTTGGTGGAATTAGTATAAGAATAATAAAGACCTTAGGCTCTCTCTGTGACATTAAGTAAATCTGTATAAAATGTTAAATATAATTATTCTATCATATTCTGCAGAAGAAAATAGTAAGGAATGAACCTCAAATATCTGCTTATCATATGAGTGTTGTTTGATGAATGAGTTTTGATTTTCCTACAGAATCAGGCAGTCAGGTCGGGTTCAGATGAATCTATGGGCTTTGTTGGGAAGGTAAACATTTATCTTGGGGGTTGCAGCTTGCTGTAAAAGTTTGCTTACATGTACTCCGTGTATTGTCACTTTATATATGCCCTCTCTAGAGCTATGCCAAACTGCCAGGCTTTACAAACTCTGGGTCTGTACACTGAATGCTCATTTGCTTCAATCAAAGCCTTGCCAATTTCTGGTGCATGCCATTTGGATTGGTTTTGGTGAGGATACAAAATTATGGCCTGTCTTCAATTTATCTGAGGGTTCAGATGGCCCATAGGAATATACATATATCATGTAAAACTTCTTTCAATTTCTGCATGTGGTTTAGGTTATTTGTCCAGGTGGCAAGGAACTTATATCTAACTATTATGTACATGAATAAGTTCCCTACTTAACAAAGTCCTTGACTTGTTGTTTAGAGCCAGGGCATTAACTAAAAGGACAACATTGAACATTTAGCATAGCTGTGACTGTCCATGAAATATTGGTTCAACATTGAACATTTAGCATGGCTGTGATTGTCCATGAAATATTGGTTCAACATTGAACATTTAGCATGGCTGTGACTGTCCATGAAATATTGGTTCAACATTGAACATTTAGCATAGCTGTGACTGTCCATGAAATAATGGTTCAACATTGAACATTTAGCATGGCTGTGACTGTCCATAAAATATTGGTTCAACATTGAACATTTAGCATGGCTGTGACTGTCCATGAAATATTGGTTCAACATTGAACATTTAACATGGCTGTGACTGTCCATGTAATAATGGTTCAACAAGGAACATTTAGCATAGCTGTAACTGTCCATGAAATAATGGTTCAACATTGAACATTTAGCATGGCTATGACTGTCCATGAAATTAGGGTTCAACATTGAACATTTAGCATGGCTGTGACTGTCCATGAAATATTGGTTCAACATTGAACATTTAGCATGGCTATGACTGTCCATGTAATAATGGTTCAACAAGGAACATTTAGCATAGCTGTGACTATCCATGAAATAATGGTTCAACATTGAACATTTAGCATGGCTTTGACTGTCCATGAAATATTGGTCCAACTTTGAACATTTAGCATGGCTGTGACTTTCCATTAAATAATAGTTCAACATAGAACATTTAGCTTGGCTGTGACTGCCCATGAAATAATGGTTCAACATTGAACATTTAGCTTGGCTGTGACTTTCCATTAAATAATAGTTCAACATAGAACATTTAGCTTGGCTGTGACTGCCCATAAAATAATGGTTCAACATTGAAAATTAAGTATGGCTGTGACTGTCCATGATATAATGATTGGACATTTCCATGATACCTGGTACAAACTGTCATTGTAAGTACTGAGCATGAGTCATTAACATTTCTCATGGAAAGTGGAGGATATTTCAACTATCAGCAAATTAACAAATGCATCATGAATACTAATCAAACACTGACCCTACTAACATGTGTTGATAAAACATAAAGTAATTAACTTTAACATGTTTCTGATCCTATTTTTTTTTACAATTCAGAAATCTTTATTTTCACTAAAGCTCCATACATTTATATATATATATTTTTTTATCTCTTGTTTCTGTTTAATTAGTTAAACTAAATTTTTAATTAGTTAGTGATCAGAAATTTCCCAGTTCTGTCCCAGATTGATTTATACTTTATGGTAAATTACATACGAAGTTCGGCATGAGCTTTATTTCCCACTTAATGATGATTTGAACACAATAATGATGATGTAATTTATTGTTGTAGAAAACAGCCTGAGATTTATACAGTAACAGGAAGTCCAACCCATCAAACAGCCCTTAATGCAACCTCTAATAAACTCTACAGTGAGCAGATAGAACAGGAAACTAAATTACAGGTAACCTACATGATACTTGTTAGTTGGCCACAACATAAACAGGTAACCTATATGACACTTGTTAGTTGGCGACAACGTAAACAGGTAACCTACATGATATTTGTTAGTTGGCCACAACATAAACAGGTAACCTACAGGATATTTGTTAGTTGGCCACAACATAAACAGATAACCTACATGATACTTGTTAGTTGGCCACAACATAAACAGGTAACCTACATGATATTTGTTAGTTGGCCACAACATAAACTGATAACCTACATGATACTTGTTAGTTGGCCACAACATAAACAGGTAACCTACATGATATTTGTTAGTTGGCCACAACATAAACAGGTAACCTACATGATACTTGTTAGTTGGCCACAACACAAACAGGTAACCTACATGAAACTTGTTAGTTAACCACAATATATACAGGCAACCTACATGATACTTGTTAGTTGGCCACAACTTAAACAGGTAACCTATATGATAATTGTTAGTTGGCCACAACATCAACAGGTAACCTACATGATACTTGTTAGTTGGCCACAACATAAACAGGTAACCTACATGATACGTGTTAGTTAACCACAATATATACAGGCAACCTACATGATACTTGTTAGTTGGCCACAACTTAAACAGGTAACCTATATGATAATTGTTAGTTGGCCACAACATAAACAGGTAACCTACATGATACTTGTTAGTTGGCCACAACATAAACAGGTAACCTACATGATACGTGTTAGTTGACCACAATATATACAGGCAACCTACATGATACTTGTTAGTTGGCCACAACTTAAACAGGTAACCTACATGATACTTGTTAGTTGGCCACAACATAAACAGGTAACCTACATGACACTTGTTAGTTGGCCACAACATAAACAGGTAACCTACATGATACTTGTTAGTTGACCACAACATAAACAGGTAACCTACATGCTACTTGTTAGTTGGCCACAACATAAACAGTTAACCTACAGGATACTTGTTAGTTGGCCACAACATAAACAGGTAACCTACATGCTACTTGTTAGTTGGCCACAACATAAACAGGTAATCTACAGGATACTTGTTAGTTGGCCACAACATAAACAGGTAACCTACAGGATACTTGTTAGTTGGCCACAGCATAAACAGGTAACCTACATAATACTTGTTAGTTGACCACAACATAAACAAGTAACCTACATGATACTTGTTAGTTGACCACAACATAAACAAGTAACCTACATGATACTTGTTAGTTGACCACAACATAAACAGGTAACCTACATGATACTTGTTAGTTGGCCACAACATTAACAGGTAACCTACATAATACTTGTTAGTTGACCACAACATAAACAAGTAACCTACATGATACTTGTTAGTTGACCACAACATAAACAGGTAACCTACATGCTACTTGTTAGTTGGCCACAACATAAACAGGTAACCTACATGCTACTTGTTAGTTGGCCACAACATAAACAGGTAACCTACATGATACTTGTTAGTTGACCACAACATAAACAGGTAACCTACATGGTACTTGTTAGTTGACCACAACATAAACAGGTAACCTACATGATACTTGTTAGTTGGCCACAACATAAACAGGTAACCTACATGGTACTTGTTAGTTGACCACAACATAAACAGGTAACCTACATGATACTTGTTAGTTGACCACAACATAAACAGGTAACCTACATGATACTTATTAGTTGGCCACAACATAAACAGGTAACCTACATGATACTTGTTAGTTGGACACAACATAAACAGGTAACCTACATGATACTTGTTGGCCACAACATAAACAGGTAACCTACATAATACTTGTTAGTTGGCCACAACATAAACAGGTAACCTACATGATACTTGTTAGTTGGCCACAACATAAACAGGTAACCTACATGATACTTGTTGGCCACAACATAAACAGGTAACCTACATAATACTTGTTAGTTGGCCACAACATATGTATTTCTTTTCAAATGAATAGTTTCGTTATACATCAGAAATGATCCAGAGATTAACCTGTAAGACAAGGTTGTAACTGATCAACTTGTTTTGGAACACCCCCCTGTGTTGAATGGTTTTCAGGTGGACAGTTTCCCTCAGTCATAGTACCCTGTCCCCCCCCCCCCCCCCCTAGCTAAGCATCAATGCTTCCATACAAGTTAAATAATGTTGAATTTGGTGTAAAACATCAATCAATCAACAAATTTTGTTTAACAATAGATACAATGTGTATTTTAACATGACATTGTTTCATTTTTGTAATCCAAGATTCATTTTATATTCTCAGCATCCTCCGTGTCCGGAACGTTCAAGTCGGAGTATGTGTAGGTCACGAGACACTTTGGGTTTGCGCCATAATCACTATGCTAGTGAGGACAGTATGCGAGCAGCTAATGGGGGACCTTATTCCCAGGGTGGACCATATGCCCAGGGGGACCCTTACGCTTATGATCCCTATGGAATTAGAGAAGAAAATGGAGTAGTGATGTACAAAAAACAACGTCCTTCAACTCCGGAAATGTTCCTTCATGTTAGTCCGTCACGATCTAGTTATGAAAAACTGTCTGAAGAGGAAACGCCCTCACCATGTAGTACAGAAGATCCCCCCATCTATGAATATATAGACAATGATGTATATCCACCTAGAGTTATTGCCCCTAGACCAAGAATGGGCTATGGTTCAGCGCCGCCTCCCAGACAAAGGGAGATAATTTCAGCATATGAGATTCCTGTATGCCGTGGTAGGGGTAACACAGACCCCCATAGAACACATTCCCACATGGGTATATTGGTACCCCCACCCCCAGCTCCACCACCGCCCCCGATTAGAATGGCGGAGAGCTGGACACAAACTTTGGGTCATCGTGAACCTTTTGACGTCCCTGACCCTGGTGATAGAAGATCATACCATGTCCGTCCACCACATAGGTCACGGCGCAGTAAAAGACGATCTAAAACTAACACCAGTGTAACAGATTCTGATAGTGATACCACATCTAGCAGTCTAAACCACTAGAAATATACTTTTAGCCAGTCAGATCAGTTCTGTTATGGTGGTCTTATTATGCATATAAATTGTTGACTGCTGGTCACAATTGTTAACTCATTCCTGGATATTTTCTCGTTGTTGATTTTGTTGATGTTTAATGTTTATATTTACATGTGTAGAAATGTATGCGTATGTAGATATCTGATTCATATCCTCAACATGTATAAACATTGTTCTATTTATTGTTTATCATAATGTAATATTTAATGGAGTTCTGAAAGGCCATAAATACAGTGCATGATAACAGTTTGGACAGAATCATCCTTTATGTTTAGGAATTATGATATATCTATGTTTATATATTTGTTAACATGTATGATGTTAGTGTTTCTGTAAAATAGTGCCACGCCCCCAGGGTAAATATCTGAGGGGTTTCAATGTGTGGTAATAGGTTAACATGATGTCTTTCACAATAGACACTTTTATTTATCAGTATTTGAACTTGGTATTTTACTTAACTCCACTCAAAGTTTATAATTAAAACAGTACTGAATGGAATGGCAAACAACTTAATGTGTTCAAATGTACATGCTATTTGATTATCATCCACTTTTCCATCCAGACACATTGAACCCCAACCACATATCATGTAACATATTATTACAACTCGTTACTTGATGACTTCACAATGTACGAGGCAGCTTTCTGGCAATCCATTTTATAGAAATAGATGAAAAGATTTTATATGTCAAGCTCAAGTGTGGACATTTTGATATGTATTTTGACTTGTATATATTTACCAATTTAAGTAAACGCTTTCTGGGAAATTTATGTTTGACATCATCAGAAACTCTGCTGTGATGTCTCCATACCTTTTATAAAACAGACATTAGGCATATGATGCCTATAAGTAAAAATTTACTTCACATATTACAGTATAAACTCAATTTTACAATATCAGTATTGGTTACCATGGAATCTCATTAGTTTCTGTCCGAAAAGGCAATATTTGGTACAATAAATAAATACATCCTAAAATTATTCTTTTTAAGCAAACTAAAACAAGACATATCCACATGGTATCTACTACCCATGTGTTATCACACTGTCTACTGACTACCCATGTGTTATCACACTCTGTCTACTGACTACCCAAGTGTTATCACTCTGTCTACTGACTACCCATATGTTATCACCCTATGTCTACTGACTACCCATGTGTTATCACTCTGTTTACTGACTACCCGTGTGTTATCACTCTGTCTACTGACTACCCATGTGTTATCACCCTATGTCTACTGTCTACCCAAGTGTTATCACACTATGTCTACTGACTACTCATGTGTTATCACTCTGTTTACTGACTACCCATGTGTTATCACTCTGTCTACTGACTACCCATGTGTTATCACTCTGTTTACTGACTACCCAAGTGTTATCACTCCGTCTACTGACTACCCATGTGTTATCACTCTGTCTACTGACTACCCATGTGTTATCACTCTATGTCTACTGACTACCCATGTGTTATCACTATGTCTACTGACTACCCATGTGTTATCACCCTATGTCTACTGACTACCCATGTGTTATCACCCTATGTCTACTGACTACCCATGTGTTATCACTCTGTCTACTGACTACCCATGTGTTATCACTCTGTCTACTGACTACCCATATGTTATCACTCTATGTCTACTGACTACCCATGTGTTATCACCCTATGTCTACTGACTACCCATGTGTTATCACTCTGTCTACTGACTACCCATGTGTTATCACTCTGTTTACTGACTACCCATGTGTTATCACTCTGTCTAATGACTACCCATGTGTTATCACTCTGTCTAATGACTACCCATGTGTTATCACTCTGTCTAATGACTACCCATGTGTTATCACTCTGTCTAATGACTACCCATGTGATATCACTCTATGTCTAATGACTACCCATGTGTCACCCTATGTCTACTGACTACCCATGTGTTATTACTCTATGTCTACTGACTACCCATGTGTTATCACCCTACATGCATGTCTACTGACTACCCATGTGTTATCACCCTATGTCTACTGACTACTTATGTGTTATCACACTATGTCTACTGACTGCCCATGTGTTATCATCCTATGTCTACTGACTACCCATGTGTTATCACCCTATGTCTACTGACTACCCATTTGTTATCACCCTATGTCTACTGACTACCCATGTGTTATCATCCTATGTCTACTGGCTACCCATGTGTTATCATCCTATGTCTACTGACTACCCATGTGTTATCACACTATGTCTACTGACTGCCCATGTGTTATCATCCTATGTCTACTGACTACCCATGTGTTATCACCCTATGTCTACTGACTACCCATTTGTTATCACCCTATGTCTACTGACTACCCATGTGTTATCACCCTATGTCTACTGACTACCCATGTGTTATCACCCTATGTCTACTGACTACCCATGTGTTATCATCCTATGTCTACTGACTACCCATGTGTTATCATCCTATGTCTACTGACTACCCATGTGTTATCACCCTATGTCTACTGACTACCCATGTGTTATCATCCTATGTCTACTGACTACCCATTTGTTATTACCCTATGTCTACTGACTACCCATGTGTTATCACCCTATGTCTACTGACTACTCATGTGTTATCACACTATGTCTACTGACTGCCCATGTGTTATCATCCTATGTCTACTGACTACCCATGTGTTATCACCCTATGTCTACTGACTACCCATTTGTTATCACCCTATGTCTACTGACTACCCATGTGTTACCACCCTATGTCTACAGACTACCCATGTGTTATCATCCTATGTCTTTATTAGAGATACTAATTTGACAGTAAATAACTTGACCTGGAAGGTTTGTGGTAAAGTGTTTTTGTTCCAACCAACACCCACATGTAATATTTAATGTCTGACGGGTTTCTCAGAATCCACCCACGTGACAGTAGATAATGTGTAGATTCTGTGTTCTCAGACATTACCGGCACCTATATCCATGTGTCGTCAGACATACTGCTGTCTTCTAGATATATTGTAGTTTGGATTAAACACTGATAAGAAAACGATCAAAGGTGTTAATGAGAGGCTTTTTTCTTACAACTCAAATACATGCACATTCAGTACAAAATAACACAGTACAAGAAACAAAACAAAAATAAGGAGATTTACACTTAACTGTCCAATCGACCAGATGTTTTATAATAAATAATTGAGTTCAACAATACATAATTGAGTTTAAGAACAATGCTTTATGGCTATTTCTATAATATACATCTAACCATTGTAGGTCAATGCTCATGGTCCAAGCATTATAAATCATGTGATAGAGAATTGTGCCTTTAACATTGCTGTTTCATTTGCACCTACCATGCTGCTTGGTCTACTGGAAAAGTGTTGTAGTATAGAACTGTAAATGTGGTAGTTTGTTTCCAGAAGTATATTTCTGTACACTGGAGAAGTCGACATGTCCCAGTATCTGTTCGTGTATTCCTCCCGTAAACAGTCATCGGAATTGCTCATACATGTTCTAGTAAAATGTATCATCCTTGTCTCTGTGTCAGCCGGACTTTATTTTTAAAAATATGTGAATTATAACTGATGTGTTAAATGTTAAAACCTTTAGCTAGTACAAACTGATTGTATTGTCATTTGCCATATACCCTTGTGCTACATCAAAAATCGCTAATCTCTAGTCTTCTTATTGGTTATTTTAAACGCTCAATGATCTTAAGCATTAAAAACATGAATTAATTTAGCTGATTTTCTTTTATTCCTATACTGCTTTATGTATATATTTGGATATTAAATAGGTTGGTAATCATGTTATTGGGCCTATTATTTTTTAGCTTTTGGTTGTGAGGTGGTTGTGAAACCAGATGACTATATCGGTTATGTTACTTCCCATTTTGTGTTTAATGTCTCATTATTCTGCAGAGTGATCTCCATGCAAATAGATATTCATATTTTGTTTAGGAAATCGGACGGACAAGTCTCGATAGGTGCCAGGTTTATTTCCTTGTCTTCGTTACGTAGATAATTCAACGTATTGATATCAGAGAACTGTCTCAGTCGAGCCCCGTCAATACTGACTGGGACAGTTATCAAGTTAACCATATTGTATGGATGTTTTGCCTTTTGCAAATTGAATATGTTGAAAACCGTATATTCACTGAAATGAAAATAAAGCTTTTGTTAAACTACTTTTAATGTTACTTATTTCTTTGATTTGCAAATTCAGCAGACATCGTTATTCGGAAGGGAAATAGTGAGGCGGATTATATTGGTCTGGTGACCTTCAAATCTGTTATCACCAAGAACTGATTGACTGATTGTTTATTACGGGCAGTCAAACTTACCCGGTTTATTATTCCATATGTTATATCATTGGTCTTTGATTAGCTCAATTCGTCGTCATTTTTTCCGTTTCTAACAGTACAATTTTAACACGCCATTTGCGTAGTAATGGTAATGCTCCAATTAATGTTACGAGAGTAATATTTGCAATTTAATGTTTTTGTTTAATTGATGTCCATTAGTATTGTATGTTAGAACCGGTTTCAAGTTTGTGTAACAGATTGAGTTTCTGGATGGGCGTGACATCCTGGAACTTAGACAAGCATGGGTGACATCTTTATGGCGGCTTGATTTCATTGGTCAATAGTTTGGGTTGAGATTTGATTGGGCAACTAGTTAGATAGTTTGGGATTATATAAGAGAGGAGGTAGATTCAAACGAGAGAGAACTACCAGAGGACAACGAGGAAGAACAATCAGGGGTGAGAGTAGAAGAGGCAAATATGGGAAGTATAGTAATGAATTAAGAACTTAGGAAAACTAGTGTTCAGAGATGCAGGGAGATAGTCACAAAGTATAGAACTGAATATGATTTTGATAGACTGGGAGCAGATTTGTAACAAGGAAAGATTTGATAACTAAGAAGTTTACTTAGAACAGGAAACAAAAGTAATTGTGGGTAAATTGTGGTTTTCGGCTTTTCACTGGGTATAATTAGTATAGTTTATGGGATTAACAAAAGCCGCCCTGGAGAGTCAACCGTACACGTCTGATTTGTAAGTAGGCATATCTTTTATATTCATTGTTAATTAATTATATATATACTGAAAATACTGAAGAGGAGTTGTGTTGTTTGGACTTATTACGATTCACTTTATTAGTAGTTTATTTAGTTATATTTAAGATACGTTCGTCTACGTGGGTTAATATATAATTTATGAGGGTTGGGCCCAGCTCGTGAATTGTATTGCGTAACTCTGGTTATTAGAGATAAGTTATCCTCTGGGTTGTATAAGAAGGGATATAGAAAACCTTCATCGTATCAATTAGTAGCCGAGCTTGGTTTTTTTAATTCTCTTCGATTAACGAGGGTCAGGCTTCATCGTATCAATTGGTCGCGAGAGCGTGGTTTTTTAATAGGCCAAATAGTAAGCACAAGTCCTTGTTCAGTGTTTTTCATAGTCTTAGTAAATTCATATAGATATAAGTAAACTAGGAATATGTCTTCTAAGGGTGTGTTCTCCCAAGCCGCTATGAGCAAACAGCTACGGTCGACTAAAACTGCATCAGAGACAACAAAACCACCAAGTAAACATTTGCCATCCCCAACAAACCAAGATACTCAAGCTGTACTTTTAGATATTATACGGCAAAACACCGAAGCTTTGAAAGCCATTAGTTTGCATATTCAGGGCAGCAACCCTCTTCAAAACTTACATGGCGGATTAGGATTGCCTAATCCCCCATCATTTACAGGTAAATCAGAGGATGATGTGGAAGAATTTTTTGCTAAACTTGATGAGTACGCTGATGTAACAGGATGGTCGGAATTGCATAGAGCAAAGATGATTCCATTGTTAATTCAGGGACCTGCACGAACGTTTTATTTAAAACTTTCGCCAGGTATTAAACGTAATTATCAAGTTCTGAAACAAGTGTTTCTCAGGAAATATGATCCTCCTGAACTAAGGTGGGCTAGAGATTCCATCATTTATTCCCGTCACCAACTTCCAGGCGAGAGTTTGGAAAATTATGCTAACGATGTGGTTGAACTTTGTCGTAAAGCTAAGAAAGATGATGATTTCACGTTTAGTATTTTCATGAACGGCTTGAACCCTATTCTCAAGTCACATGTCATCTTCCAAAAGCCAACCTCACTAGAAGATGCATTAGCGAAAGCAAATTTAGCCGCAGTCGCGTATCCAGGATCTGTTCATGTATCAACGATGCAAATAGCAAATTTGAGGACTACAGCACCAAGTCCGTTCTACCCTCGTCAAACATCTATAGCAAACAGGAACAAAAATGTTCGAAGAAATTGTTACGATTGTGGAAAATCTGGACACATAGCGCGATACTGCCCAGAAAAGAACCGAAAGAAAGGTAAGAGAAATGTTCAAAGAATTATAAATTCAAAGTTACACTGTTGTGCTATTCGTACTAAGCCAAATACATTTGATAATAACCCCAAGGAAGATAGTATAATAAGAAAAGGTAAGATTAAGGAAGTACCATTGAGACAAGCTGTTTTCAAAACACTTATACCACAGCCGGTGTCACATAATGCAGTGGGGTGTTCTTTAGACTCTGAGAACCGTCTTAATGATTGCGTAAGTATCAAAACAAAACCTGATGGTCTCTTTGTTCAACCCCTACCAATTGACCCTCAAGACCGTCTTTCCCTGAGTAATGCAACGTGTCAAACTTGCCCAATAGATCCATTACGCAACGGGAAGTTTCCATTAATTATCAGGTGTAAAGAATTCTTGTACCAAACTATTCCACGTGGTGCATACCACGCCTATTGTTTATTTGTGTGCCTCCTACTGGGCATAATTGGTTGTTTACAAAGTGGTTTGTATTATATATATGATAAGGGTAGTAAGACTCTATCCTCAACAGAAATTTACGAAACACGATCATTGAACAAAATGAACACTATGGTAAATGAAGGGTCTGTTGTTAAAACAATTCATGTTAATAGTGGAAATAATAGAAATCATGAACATAGACGAAGAAACGTACATGATAATAAAGATTATTTGTCTAGGATTGTACACCCACAATCAAAAGACAAAGAAACAGCTTCACCCGTACAGGTTGGAATGATTGGTGAAATTACTCCCACTAGATTTCTCACTAAAGAGAAGATGATTGAACGTCAAAGGTCAGACCCAGAGATAGCTCAATACATCGAGTATATTGAGAATGGTTCGTTGCCTGAACATGATACAATCGCTCGTAAGATTTTGTTAGAAAGTGATAATTATCACCTTGAAGAAAATGGAATACTGTATCATGTGGATATCCCAGACTTAGAAGGGGAGGACGAACTGAATCTACGCTATGTAGAACCTCGTTCGTTAAGGAATAATTAGAATTGATCCCAAAGCTTGATACATTATTGTATATTAAGATTTTAATGCTTAATATGTTTTGTTGCAGGTTCTTCTGTCGTGTTGGTTCCGTCGGTATGTCTTTGTGTATCCATGATTCAACTGATGGTGAGATTATCATGCGGTTGAACAATTCCAGTTGAATAAACTGCATCAAATACTTTATACATAGACGATTAAAGGAAATGAAATAAAATACGTGCGGAAATTCGTTTTTTATGTTCTCTTTGTTTATATATAGTTTGATTATGCGGTAACGAGGTAGTTAAGATTCACTTCGGAATGTTATGTTTTCCAGAAGTGTCTTGGAAAATAATTGTGATGTATTGTAAAATACACCTATACACTATAGAGGTCAAGTTAAAGCAAAATGTTGGTAATACTGTACAATTGTAACGTTTTGATGTTTAAAGTTTTGTTTGAGTTTCTGTTGTAGAATTACCTATGGTCCACGAGCTCAATACGTATGTATTAAATAGAAATGTTTATATCGAAATCTCTTGTTTTACTGTAAGTACGCATTCTTTTAAGTCCATCGTAAGTGTGTAAATGTAACGAAATTGAGATTGTAAGTATCGACAATCATCTGTTTTCCGTAAGTATGCTCCCTTTTATAATTACTATAAATCAGTGTGCTGATTTAAGTCAAAGTAAGTCGGGTATCCAGTTATTACAGGTGATGCCAATTGTAAAATATTGACTTTAGGCCAAATTTAGTCTTTTTAGTTTGTATAACTTCTTAACTTTGTAAGACGCTGCTTTGAAGAAGATAGTCAATTACTACAGAATGTCCGTTACACTGATAATTATTTGTGAAGACTTTACTTAATTAAATACCCGTGTCTAATTGTTATCCCACAGAAGATGTCAACGGTCGATTTTACCGGAGGTTGAAACCCTCTGTATATACCAAGATGTTGTTGAGCGACCATCTACACACCGAAGGATTGACCTGGAGGATAGTTACCCTCGTCAGGACCAGTGACGTGTGTAAAGATTCAGTGCGCGGTGAATGCGAGATGGGATGAGAGTTCTCTTCGTTGGACCTTCCTGTGTCATTTTTCGTGGACTTGAATTCGGTGTGCCCAAAACGGACTTTGATTCTTTCGCCGAAAACATTGATATACCAATTCATTTATTGTAGCGGTTCGCTACCGGAACAATCTTTCAATTTTGGACTCTACATCATAACTATATTATAAATTTCAACTTATCATATTAGAAACTAGGTTACAAAAACGCGAGGACATTTCAGCTGTGATTGGACTTTTTGCTATTATATCCAAACCAGCCACCGTCTTATGGATAGACTGTCAACTTTAACTGTTTTATTGTTTATTTATGTGAACCATGGACTTAATTTCTTTTTCAGAGGCGTTTTATTTACTACACTGTATAAGTATATTGTTTAACTAAGAAGATTGTATTTAGATTTATGTACCATCTTAGATAATTATTATCGTATCGTTTATAGTTTAGGGATTTAGTTTTGTTTAGATGTTTTTATATATCACACAATAATTTGTCGAGATATTATATAGATAATTCATGTCACGTGGTAAAGCTTTCTCTTGCGATCTTTCGATAATTTCGCATTTGTCTACGAATACGTAAGAGTTTTAATGCCTACCAGCGAAGAACGTCTTTGTCTTCGAATGAATTTAGATTAGGGTTATAGTCACTATGAAACCGTATTTTATGAAGTATGATTGTTTTCTGTTTAAATATGTTCTTTCTCATGGGGACATGAGAATACAAAGGGGGGAGTAATGTTACGAGAGTAATATTTGCAATTTAATGTTTTTGTTTAATTGATGTCCATTAGTATTGTATGTTAGAACCGGTTTCAAGTTTGTGTAACAGATTGAGTTTCTGGATGGGCGTGACATCCTGGAACTTAGACAAGCATGGGTGACATCTTTATGGCGGCTTGATTTCATTGGTCAATAGTTTGGGTTGAGATTTGATTGGGCAACTAGTTAGATAGTTTGGGATTATATAAGAGAGGAGGTAGATTCAAACGAGAGAGAACTACCAGAGGACAACGAGGAAGAACAATCAGGGGTGAGAGTAGAAGAGGCAAATATGGGAAGTATAGTAATGAATTAAGAACTTAGGAAAACTAGTGTTCAGAGATGCAGGGAGATAGTCACAAAGTATAGAACTGAATATGATTTTGATAGACTGGGAGCAGATTTGTAACAAGGAAAGATTTGATAACTAAGAAGTTTACTTAGAACAGGAAACAAAAGTAATTGTGGGTAAATTGTGGTTTTCGGCTTTTCACTGGGTATAATTAGTATAGTTTATGGGATTAACAAAAGCCGCCCTGGAGAGTCAACCGTACACGTCTGATTTGTAAGTAGGCATATCTTTTATATTCATTGTTAATTAATTATATATATACTGAAAATACTGAAGAGGAGTTGTGTTGTTTGGACTTATTACGATTCACTTTATTAGTAGTTTATTTAGTTATATTTAAGATACGTTCGTCTACGTGGGTTAATATATAATTTATGAGGGTTGGGCCCAGCTCGTGAATTGTATTGCGTAACTCTGGTTATTAGAGATAAGTTATCCTCTGGGTTGTATAAGAAGGGATATAGAAAACCTTCATCGTATCAATTAGTAGCCGAGCTTGGTTTTTTTAATTCTCTTCGATTAACGAGGGTCAGGCTTCATCGTATCATTAATTTCACAAGCCTCCAGTTTTTGTATGTTGTGTAATTAATACAGTTCTTTCTGAGTATCAGTTTGGCTATAGTGTGACTAAACATGACAAGAGACCCTATATGTCTAAAACGTCATCAATGCTTAGCTGTAAATATAGCCGTGAAATCTAGTAAATGTTTACACCTGTCACAGTTGGTGACGAAGAAAAACGCTTATTTGTTTCTTGTTTTTGTTCAGTTTATTGACTTTATTTTCAGGGGAATTATTAATATTTCCAGTGGGCTATTTATGACTCCTTTGATGATTTAATATGCATGGATTTCGTTTGTGTAGGGTATCAATAAAAAACATTTAAATAGACCTATTTAATATTGACATTGTTATTGAAAAATATGGCGTTGCTATGAAAATCTTCAATCTATTTATCATGTCCGTGAGTATGAGATGAAATACAATTGAAATTTCTCCACTCTTTTTTAGACTATTTTGCCACTGGTATTTCAATGAATAAACCACTATTTGACAATGTATGTATAATATTTTAGATACAATTTGTTCTCTCCGTTATGGAGAATCCGGCGTTTTCTGTACACGGAGTTGTTTCTATAAACGTTCCCAATGTAAATTGAAGCAATCAAGTTCCCCACAGCATCCGTCAATTGTCGACATCTTATAATCTCGTCATTTCCGAAATGGCTTTTATTTCCCGCCATAATTAGTGGCTGTTATTTCCCGGTTCAATATTTCTAATCAGCATTTCCACTTCTGTTCTCTGTTGATGATCTGGTATATTACTTTTTGCCAAGGGCTTAGTATATTGTTTTGTGAGTCATAGACCGATAGCATTATGGACAGACTGTCTTATGAACATCTGTATTTCCAACTTCAGAAATCTAACATCGGTTTCTATAAATGTTGATTGGCCACACAGGGTATAATCTTTAAGAACTTCTATATCTGTAGCACAACCGTAGCTAACCCACATTGAATAAAAGGGCAACATTTTTATCTGGGCTAAAGACCTTTCCAAGTCTGAGGTCACAAAATAAGACATTATCCATTGGACATCATATCTTCTAGATCAGCTTAAATCCGAATTAGAATAGTCATTTTGTAAGTTCAATTCCAGTAACACAATGCATTGAAGGACTATCAAATATCATTAGTTGATGTTATTCTGTATGAGAACTCGGTGATAAGAAACAATGAGGATGACACAACCTTGTATAACTAATGTGACGAATGACGTTCAAATATGTCCCGAATAAGATCTGTTTAAGAAGTGAACATCTGTTGTACCTGGTACCAGTATGAGTAGAGAGAAAAATATTCAATTTGTGAAATGAATTTCGGTTATCTTCCACCTACTCGCCAAAAACTTCAACCCCAAATCATCTTATTTTCTTAAATAAACTAGCTTGGATTTGCATTCACTCTCACTTGAATTCCGATCAATAATAATTGAGTTGATGATATGTCATATGTTGTCTGCTAGAAATCACTTAAGGTCTATTAATGGAACTTCCAAGCAATTTACAAAAGTAATTTTAGTTATTAACGACTACAGATGACATTAAACTGCCATTTAGATGAACTTAATAAATTAAACTACTCAATATAGCCATGTACTTCAGCAAGTATCAATAAGATTGTAAACCTCTTGGTTGAAATCCTGTACACGGTATAAGATTGACTCTATTAGAGGTTGTTTTATCATTGCTGGTATTGATTAAACTTCCATGTAAAAAGACGGTCTTTACGTCAAAGGTTTCCTCTCTCTTACGACGGGGAGGGATTCAGGGATTAAGTAAACAAGCTTACGTTGCCGTTCTTGATTGTCACACAAAAGGCAGAAAAAACGTATTCCCTACACAGCTGCTCTAGATTCACTGTCTTTATTCTGTAGAAATCTCCAACTTCGTTAAGATATTGGCCAATACTCTAAAATGTGAAAATAGTTAATCTGACACAGTCATCACATATAGATATATAGAGATACATACACAGAGAAGATTCGTCATATTCAAATGTATTATTTCAACTAAATGTTTCCTTGTCAAGATCACACATTCTTACTACTGACAATTACACTTCGCATTGTTTTTGTTGGTGCCTGTTTTATCTACCAAAATGTGTTCCCGTTTGCTGTAGAGAAATGTATACGCAACTCCTTGTTATATTGGGATTTGTTTTAAAAAGAAGGATGGTGCTGCTTTGTCAACTCTTCATCTACATACAGATTTTATTTAATAGGTTAATATTAAAACTCCATCAGTTTTCTCCCTGTATCCGTCTGTTTTTAACTCAAAATTTTCAGCAATTTTACAACATATTTTAGAAAAAAAAACATATTGTGACTGTTTATGTCTGAAATAATGCGAAAAAATCTTGCATGAGCAGGAGCTCGACTGAATACAGCTGAAGTCTAATTGGAAGCTAGGCTTGTCCGGTCTAAGATTGGTGTCACGACGTTATGCCATTGTTGCACGAAAAACTGGCAAATAGTCTATTAGGATATTTATAATATCATAATTAATTATGGATTTTATTCCATGTGGATATCTAAACGTGGTGATTGATGAATATTTATCTCTATAATTGATATTGTTATGTTTGGCGTCCAAATGTCTCATATCAACAAAGAATGTTGTTCTTTTCAAGTCTTTGAAATGGGAACATTGGAGTTCATATTGCCAATGGAAAAACGTTTTGTTTGGAAATTGTATTTTTGATAAGCGAAGGTAGATTGAGTACACGATGGTATTTTTTATTGGTAGGAAGAAATGTTTGACCTGAGCTGTTGGTCTACAGGCTAATGTTTTACTTCTGTCACTGATTGTCTATCAACGGGAGACTAAATAAGACTAACATGGCCGCTTACGACTTTCCCCAATTTTCACGTTCAATATGTCTTCATTAGACGATGATTGATTCTAACACAATACCTAGAACTCGTTCAGACAAGTTCAGCACATTGGGATCCAATAAAGACACTGACATTTGTGGTTTTATGTTTTGGGAAATTGAAATAAATTTCTCACAGCAATAAATGGTTTATCTCAACATTTCAGTTGATGTGTTTCGTCCCATTTCACCTATATATTTGTTCTCCTGAAGTGTTTGTATTTTTTTAAATTGTTGCAGTTACTCACAATGTTCTATAGAAGCAGGTTTGACTATGATTTTTATTAAGGTAATCCAAGGTAATAGTTTCATCAGTGAATAAACTCATCTGACAATTTATTTCAATGTACTATTTCTGTTTCAAGGTTTAAATATATGCACCGGTAGTGTTATTGTTATTGACAGTAAGCTATATACAAAGATTATTTAAATATGACCACTAAAACAGCTCAGGAAAAATTATCTTGACTAAAATAACCATGGAGACACGTTTCCAATTGTGTTAGAGCGTTATATGACGTTATTTACTGCATGTCAGCTGAGGATGGAAATCCATTTCACAGACAGTACCAATAATGATCAGAGAACAACAAATCAACAGATATCATATCTTGTGATGCAATTCGACAACGATATTGATTACTGTGTCCGACTAGTGCCAGGCTGGTAGACAACAGCGATTTAGAAAAGGACACCGTAGCCGGACAGTGAGATCAGAGAGAATGATGGGTAATAGAGCCCTTAAAGGGTATCGCGTTCCCTCACCATTTACTCGCTTGATCAATATATAGATTATATTGATTTGCTGTAGCACTCTTAATTTAACTGTTACATAGCAATCCAGTGATAATAGACAAAGTAGAAAAGCCTTTTCCGTGTGTTTTAGTTTGATACTTAGATTTGTATTGCCTACAGCTACGTGTTATTTATCTGTAGTCCTTTAACTTATGCTTCCCCTTTCTTTATGTTTTATTCAGCTCTCCAGAATTATTGAGTCTCGCTGCACTACTGTGATTTACTTAAACTTTACATACGACAATGGATCTGAAAGTAGGACCATGTCTACCTACTGAATAATCTCTTACGAGTTGAACATCCAATGTCTGTCTGGATTTCATTTACAAGCACTGTCTTTCAATATCATGTCACTTTCACCCAGTTTCCGCTGTCTGTTTATTAATAGCCCTAATATCCAATAAATGTTAATATTTTATTGTACATCTGCCATGGGGTTTTTTAGCAGCCTTTAATTATTTACCTTGTTTGAGACATAGACTTCGTGATTTGGCATAGTTGAAAACCTTTATTATCCAAAGAGCTAAAATGCAAGCTAATTACTTGGATTTTACAACAGATTTTTTTAAAGAAAATCTGCCTTTTCCCCAAGGGCTCTTTGCAACCACCCACATCACAAATAAAAAGTGATTTTTATAATGAATTTTGCGTATTGAAGATGATTGATGTTGGGAAAAATCATCAGACCATCAGGTGACCAATGCTGGAAACATTTCTTAATTAGCTGATATTGGGAATGCTGGAAATTTTTATTTAATTAGTTGATATTAATAATGGTTCAAACTTTAATTTAATTAGCTGATGTTGAAACTGAAGCAAACTTTTATCTAGTTAATATTCAGAAATAAAGATTAATGCAATTAGTCACATGCAGTGATTGATATCTATTTGTTCGTTATTTTTGTTAAAGTCAGCTATTTCCCCAATTGAATTGACAAATGATCAAATGTTTGTTGAAAACTTAGCTACCATTTTCCTGTTGGTGATATGTCAGTTAAAGATAGGTGGGAGGATTGGTGTGTCTGTGAAAAGAGGAGATAAAAAAAAAAGTGGAAATGGCTGATGTTTTGGAAAATGCCAGACTTGACATGTTAATCACAGAAAGTCAGACTCTAATTGTAACTCAAAGATAACTGCTGGTTTGACTGACTGACCCAGAATGTCTTAAGGGCTGTCTTCTTCCTGACACTCGCTCATCCAACCACTTTAACGTTTGTGTAAATGTTAGTCAATAGGTCATAACATAGTTTAACTTATACCTTAAAATGAGTTCAAATATCTGTGGAAGTGGAAACTCTTGTTGTTTCTTAGACAGACATGACTACCTTACCTTTTTGGATTCTAGACAGACATGACTTTACCTTACCCTTCTGGATTCTAGACAGACATGACTACCTTACCCTTCTGGATTCTAGACAGACATGACTACCTTACCCTTCTGGATTCTAGACAGACATGACTACCTTACCTTTCTGGATTCTAGACAGACATAACTTTATCATACCCATCTGGGTTCTAGACAGACATAACTTTACAATACCCTCTTGATTCTAGACAGACATAACTTTACCACATCCCTATGGATTCTAGACAGACATGACTTTATCATACCCCTCTGGATTCTACAGACATGACTTTACCATATCCCTCTAGATTCTACAGACATGACTTTACCATACCCCTCTAGATTCTACAGACATGACTTTACCATACCCCTCTAGATTCTACAGACATGACTTTATCACACCCCTCTGGATTCTAGACAGACATGACTTTACCACACCCTTCTGGATTCTAGACAGACATGACTTTACCATATCCCTCTGGATTCTACAGACATGAGTTTACCATATCCCTCTGGATTCTACATACATGACTTTACCATACCCCTCTGGATTCTAGACAGACATGACTTTTTCACACCCCTATGGATTCTAGACAGACATGACTTTACCACACCCCTATGGATTCTAGACAGACATGACTTTACCACACCCCTATGGATTCTAGACAGACATGACTTTACCACACCCCTCTGGATTCTAGACAGACATAACTTTATCATACCCAATCTGGATTCTAGACAGACATGACTTTACCACACCCCTCTGGATTCTGGACAGACATGACTTTATCATACCCCTCTGGATTCTACAGACATAACTTTATCATACCCCTCTGGATTCTAGACAGACATGACTTTACCATACCCCTCTGGATTCTAGACAGACATGACTTTACCATACCCCTCTGGATTCTAGACAGACATGACTTTTTCACACCCCTCTGGATTCTAGACAGACATAACTTTATCATACCCCTCTGGATTCTAGACAGACATGACTTTACCATACCCCTCTGGATTCTAGACAGACATGAATTTTTCACACCCCTCTAGATTCTACAGACATGACTTTACCATACCCCTCTGGATTCTAGACAGACATAACTTTATCATACCCCATCTGGATTCTAGACAGACATGACCTTACCACACCCCTCTGGATTATGGACAGACATGACTTTATCATACCCCTCTGGATTCTACAGACATGACTTTACCATACCCCTCTGGAATCTACAGACATAACTTTATAATACCCTTCTGGATTCTAGACAGACATGACTTTACCATACCCCTCTGGATTCTAGACAGACATGACTTTTTCACACCCCTCTGGATTCTAGACAGACATAACTTTATCATACCCCATCTGGATTCTAGACAGACATGACTTTACCACACCCCTCTGGATTCTAGACAGACATGACTTTACCACATCCCTCTGGATTCTAGACAGACATGACCTTATCATACCCCTCTGGATTCTAGACAGACATGACCTTATCATACCCCTCTGGATTCTAGACAGACATGAATTTACCATACCCCTCTGGATTCTAGACAGATATAACTTTATCATACCCCTCTGGATTCTAGACAGACATAACTTTATCATACCCCTCTGGATTCTAGACAGACATGACTTTACCACACCCCTCTGGATTCTAGACAGACATGACTTTACCACACCCCTCTGGATTCTAGACAGACATGACCTTATCATACCCGTCTGGATTCTGGACAATCCCCTCTGGATTCTAGACAGACATGACCTTATCATACCCCTCTGGATTCTGGACAATCCCCTCTGGATTCTGGACAGACATGACTTTTTCACACCCCTCTGGATTCTAGACAGACATAACTTTATCATACCCCTCTAGATTCTAGACAGACATAACTTTACCATACCCCTCTGGATTCTAGACAGACATGACTTTTTCACACCCCTCTGGATTCTAGACAGACACAACTTTATCATACCCCATCTGGATTCTAGACAGACATTACTTTATCATACCCCTCTGGATTCTAGACAGATATAACTTTATCATACCCCTCTGGATTCTAGACAGACATAACTTTATCATACCCCTCTGGATTCTAGAAAGACATAATTTATCATACCCCTCTGGATTCTAGACAGACATGACTTTACCACACCCCTCTGGATTCTAGACAGACATGACTTTACCACACCCCTCTGGATTCTAGACAGACATGACCTTACCATACCCCTCTGGATTCTGGACAGACCCCTCTGGATTCTGGACAGACATGACTTTACCATACCCCTCTGGAATCTATAGACATGGCTTTACTATACCCCTCTGGATTCTAGACAGACATGACTTTACCATATCCCTCTGGATTCTAGACAGACATGACTTTACCATACCCCTCTGGAATCTACAGACATGACTTTACCACATCCCTCTGGAATCTACAGACATGACCGTACCATACCACTCTGGATTCTAGACAGACATGACTTTACCACACCCCTCTGGAATCTACAGACATGACTTTACCATACCCCTCTGGAATCTACAGACATGACCGTACCATACCACTCTGGATTCTAGACAGACATGACTTTACCACACCCCTCTGGAATCTACAGACATGACTTTACCATACCCCTCTGGAATCTACAGACATGACTTTACCACACCCCTCTGGAATCTACAGACATGACCGTACCATACTCCTCTGGAATCTACAGACATGACCGTACCATACCCCTCTGGAGTCTACAGACATGGCTTTACCACACCCCTCTGGATTCTAGACAGATATAACTTTATCATACCCCTCTGGATTCTAGACACACATGACTTTACCACACCCCTCTGGATTCTAGACAGACATGACTTTACCACACCCCTCTGGATTCTAGACAGACATGACCTTATCATACCCGTCTGGATTCTGGACAATCCCCTCTGGATTCTAGACAGACATGAGCTTATCATACCCCTCTGGATTCTGGACAATCCCCTCTGGATTCTGGACAGACATGACTTTACTATACCCCTCTGGATTCTAGACAGACATGACTTTTTCACACCCCTCTGGATTATAGACAGACATAACTTTATCATACCCCTCTAGATTCTAGACAGACATAACTTTACCATACCCCTCTGGATTCTAGACAGACATGACTTTTTCACACCCCTCTGGATTCTAGACAGACACAACTTTATCATACCCCATCTGGATTCTAGACAGACATTACTTTATCATACCCCTCTGGATTCTAGACAGATATAACTTTATCATACCCCTCTGGATTCTAGACAGACATTACTTTATCATACCCCTCTGGATTCTAGACAGATATAACTTTATCATACCCCTCTGGATTCTAGACAGACATAACTTTATCATACCCCTCTGGATTCTAGACAGACATAACTTTATCATACCCCTCTGGATTCTAGACAGACATGACTTTACCACACCCCTCTGGATTCTAGACAGACATGACTTTACCACACCCCTCTGGATTCTAGACAGACATGACCTTACCATACCCCTCTGGATTCTGGACAGACCCCTCTGGATTCTGGACAGACATGACTTTACCATACCCCTCTGGAATCTATAGACATGGCTTTACTATACCCCTCTGGATTCTAGACAGACATGACTTTACCATATCCCTCTGGATTCTAGACAGACATGACTTTACCATACCCCTCTGGAATCTACAGACATGACTTTACCACATCCCTCTGGAATCTACAGACATGACTTTACGATACCCCTCTGGAATCTACAGACATGACCGTACCATACCCCTCTGGAATCTACAGACATGACTTTACCATACCCCTCTGGAATCTACAGACATGACTTTACCACACCCCTCTGGAATCTACAGACATGACCGTACCATACCCCTCTGGAATCTACAGACATGACCGTACCATACCCCTCTGGAATCTACAGACATGACTTTACCACACCCCTCTGGAATCTACAGACATGACTTTACCATACCCCTCTGGAATCTACAGACATGACTTTACCACACCCCTCTGGAATCTACAGACATGACCGTACCATACCCCTCTGGAATCTACAGACATGACTTTACCACACCCCTCTGGAATCTACAGACATGACTTTACCACACCCCTCTGGAATCTACAGACATGACCGTACCATACCCCTCTGGATTCTAGACTGACATGACTTTACCATACCCCTCTGGAATCTACAGACATGACTTTACCACACCCCTCTGGAATCTAGACGAACAAGAATTTACCATACCTTATGTCTGTCAAATTTTCAATCTGCATCAACTGATTTGTAATTTGTTTATTTAGATACATGTTTATAGTGGTTGATAATTTATTTAGATACATGTTTAAAGCCATTGATAATTTAGATACATGGACATTTTACACAGTCCACATAAACACATTTGACAGGTTCAGTTGGAGGGGTGTGGGCCGGGAGGTATTTTTATCAGCATGTTGTAGTTGTAGAGGAATGTTAATTGGGGACTGACACGCTCAGACATTTCTTTGGACACATGGTCTCGTCCTCAGGAGTGAAATGTCAGGAAAACATTACTCTTTGTCTGGCTTTCTGGGCATGTCTTCACTATGAACCTCTAATTATTACATCTAGCACATTGCCCATCATCTCATTGTCTTTTAAACTTTACAGAATGTAAATTGCCTTATGGAATTTCCTATTATATAATTTGTAACTTTTATAGCGGAATATAAGATAGATAGGCCTACAGTAGACCAGAAAATTGTTGAGTGGAGGGGGTAGTCAACTATCACAGCACAATATGCAAGTGTCAACAGAATTTCTCTTATGGCACTGCTAACAATTACCTCAAGTCTTGTCCAGACAGGAGATACAATTTCTTTGAATCTCTTCTTTGCTGTAAAGGACCAGTATATTTTATAATCAATCATTTCTTATATATGAACTGGATGAAACACACTTAACACTCTAGGACCGTTTTGAAGTCATGCCCATTATAAAAATTCATTTTCACACTTCCGCTGTAGACACTAGGCACAAACGTTTGGAAAGGGAATGGTTTTGGATTAAGGCATTGCAGGCTAATTTTCCCTTGGGTTTGAACCTGGACTCGGGAAGTTGTGAAAAAACTGTTATTCCATTTGTGTTTCGGTATAACAAGGCCAGCATCGATATGGCCAAGATAATAGAAGAAAAATACAAACTACTTCTCAGTAAAATGGCTTGATCTCTGATACAAAGGCCAGTCATTGCTTATGAAAAGGACAAATAGTGTTTGAAAGATATACTGGTTAGGACTTGTCTGTCTTTTTTCTGAGGGAACTAAAATTTTTCCTTTTTTCCCGATGTTCCTATGTTATCAACCTAATGAAATACATGTATCATTGGTTTTAGTTTATGATTGGGTGTTAAGGTACAAATGATATACCTTTTTCAAGAAACTTTTCAGATTGTGAATCTCTTGGTTGAGATCCTGTACCAGATTGACTCTCTTAGAGGTTGTTTTTATCCTTACTGGTATTGATTAGGCTTCTTAATGCCGAGTCTAAAAAAGACAGTCTTTATTTCAAAGGTTTCTCAATCTTACGACGGTGGAGATGTTCGTGAATTAAATAGACACGCTAAGGTTATCATTATTGATTGCTTGAACACATGGTAAAAAAATTTAAAAAAAACATGGAACTAATTTCTTACACATTTTTTCCCTTCTTTTGCTAAGTTATACTTGAATAAAGTAGTGGAAATGATAGGCTTTATTTCTATTAATTTCCATAATCATTATATGATCAGCTGTTATAAATTACACCTTATGAAATGAAATACATTGCGCTTTCTCCTGTCTTCTTTATTAATACAATTACATTGAGTTTCTGACTTATGGAATCTAATTAATGACCTTCACCTTGGAATTCCAGGTCTGTAGCTGGTTATGATTATCGATGATGAAGGCGTCATCTGAGGTGAATTAATGTTCTGATGGGGAAGAATATTTATATTGGTTATTGATATGGTAATTTCTGGTATTGATTTATGTCAAGGATCCTTATTCTGTGTCTTAGAATCAATTCACTTAGTAACTAATACATCTATAGACCTATATTCAGTTCTGTAGAAATCTCCAAACCAGTAACTTAGTAACCAATACTCTAAAAGCTATGGACCTACAAGCATAAGAAACGTTATTTTAAGTTTCTGTCAACCTGGCTAAGAAAATCTTCAGATATACATGTATTGTATATATAGACTTTGTACAAAAGTGTGTAAATTGAATGTCTGTTGGCATGTATTTGTCCAAGCTGCAATCATCATCAGGAAAATTATTAAATTAATGAATGAGCTAACACTGATTGACTCGGAACAAATCCCGGGCCAGAGTGAAAATCGAATCCACGACTTAGGGTTACTGTCCCACCACTCTACCAACTGTGCTACCAGGCCCTGCAGATATCCAGACAAACTCTACAGGACTGAAGTTTAATTGCCTCCAGACACAAACCCTATCTTGTGCCTTTAAGTATTAGATACAGACAATCTCACTGCCCTTTATATTCATTGAAGACTTAGTTCTGAAGAAGTCCTGTCAATTTGTTTGCTATTTAGAAAGATTAGTACTGACAGAGTGTTCCCTGTAGTGTGAAATCAGACAAACTTAATAAGACTGATGTGATTGGGAGGAATAAAATGCAGGTTGAGTTGCTGGTCATATGGTCTGAGGATGGACAGGGGTCAGTTTGAAGTGGCAGCTATCTTATCTCATCGGTCAGCTTGAATCCAGACAAATTAGATTGTCTCCTCTTTATTTCCACCTTGGTTTTCATTTATTTGACCAGCTGTCTCTAGAAAATAAACGCTTATCACAAATCATGAGGTACAAATTGACGTAATATTTCCAGATATAACAGTTTACAGCCATATATCTCTCTGAGAGAACATTATATGTCTTTAAAAGGATCCTCTAACATTACATATATGTCCTGAAGCACAGACAGACAGAAATCATAGTTGGCTGATACTTTTGACAGTGTTTCAGTGAAACTGGACCCAAACTTCAGTAATATATTATTCACCCTGATATGCAGGTAGAATGTATTCCTGATACCAACTTCAATTCCTTTCAGACTCTAATTAAGAAATATAAAGGTCCCAAACCTGAGAAAGTTATCTTGAATATCGGTATCAATTTCAAGACAACTACTGAGCCAACCATTTCGTTTCGAAAGAAGGCCTGATATTGTTGGAAATTCCAATAGAATTCTCCGTTCCCTTGTAAAAAAAAGGCTATTTTAATGAAACGCAGCATTGTTCTTTGAAATCTGACCTTAATTCTAAAAACAGGGTACTCTATATTTGGAAAATACACAAACCCATTGAAAAATGACCCAAACCTTCAATGCCCCCAGGGAGGCCTATTATCTTGGATCTGGTAGTGAACGTTAAAGAATATCAGAAACCTTTACCAAAAATACTGATGATTTGTTGCAAAATTATCCTCTCCAGAAAATTCTAATGACTAAGGTCAAACTCCTGCCTGTCGTCAACCTAATGAAATATCATGGGTTGTGGTTTATTATAACAAACTTATGATTGGCCATAAACGTCGAAATGATATGCCCCTTTTTAACACAATATAAAACTTGTCTCCATGGTTATTTTAGATTTTCACTTTGCCCGTGTGTTTTAGTGTTCAAAAATCTAATATTTTCAAAATATACTGTTCAACATGAAACATTGTCTTGTCACATTTCTATGATTTTTAGTCTGCGGAAAGGTTTAAAACCATTACTTACACTAGTTGGTTTCACACAATAAAAAAATTCAAGAAGACAAAATAAAGTTTTGAATAATGATAAATTCAAACGTTCTTGATTTTTGGATAACTACTACATATTGTCAAAAAGGTTGAAATTCTCTGTTTGGAAGTCATATACTCTACTACTGGCTTAACACTGTGTAGTGTGTCTGTTGAAAGTTTTAGATAGAATACAGTATATATCTGAGAGCATTTGTTCTCACTTAGATACATCCCTAAGGTGTACTTTGATGGTGCGTTAAAATGCCACCATCTCCCCAGGAACACTTGCATGGGGTCGATAAGGATAAGTTTTTTTCACAGCCAGATGGGAATTTGATGGCCGTACCATGCCAGATCCCCTATCTTGTAAACAGTGAAGCTAGCTAATTTCCCTTGAATAAACCTTGCATGGTATCTGAAGTGAGCCCACCTGAGTTGCCTGCCTAAAGGGTACCATGTTTAGCTTGGAAACCTCTACAAAACCAGATTATGAATATAAAATTATATGTTTGTGACAAAAGTATTACTTCTCTCTGTCACTATTTTAGATGGAGGCCTGAAACTTTTAAGATGCGCGCATCATCAGGGAAAATACTGACACTCAGTTTATTTCTTTGTGTTCTGGTATTTTATAATACATTGTTTGTACTTTACCCAGGTTATATAAATCTGGATGATTGATACTGGGATGTATGATGAAAAAAGAGGCCATAAAAATTACAATTGTTTCACAGCATATACCGTATGGGTAGCTGGTGTGTCATGAATCATTTATGACATCTTCGGTTGCATAATATGGCATCTATTTTGGATTATATAATATTCTCTTTTAGTCTATATGTTTGTTCCCTTCCGTTCCATAGCATGAAGAGTTTTGATTCGATCTTTACAGGATATACCTTCTGGGTATGGTAGATGATATGTCATCAACCAATGACATCTTCCGTTGCATAATACGACGTCTATATTAGATTATGTGACATTCTCGTTTAGTCTATAATCTCTTTAGTTTTGACCTGATCTTGACAATTGTTTAGATTTACTTAAGGATAGATGGTGTTTGTAGAACCTCCAGGGTTGCATAATACAGCATTCATATTGGATTGTTGTAATACTCAGTTTTTGTCTATATTTTGGTTCTCTTTCGCAAAAAGTTTTGATTCGGTCTTTACAATTCTTTCACAGCTTATACCTTATGGGTAGATGGTGTGCTGTTAACCATTTATGACTTATTGGATTATTTAATATTTTGGTTTAGTCAGTATCTTTGTTCCTTTATGTTCGATAACTTGAACTGATCTGATCTTTATAATTCTTCTCAATGTTTACTGTATGGGTAAATTATGTGCTGTTAACCATTAAGGACATCTTCAATTGCATTATTACATAATCAGTGTCTGTATTAGATTATGTAATATTCACTTTTTAGTCCATACATAATTTTGACCTGATCTTGACATTTTTTTCAAAGCATGTACCTAAGTGGTAGATGGCGTGTCAGGAACAATTCAAGGCATCCCTGTTTGCATGATATCGTGCATCCATATATCTCCATCCAAAGGAAAAATGAAAAGCTTTCATATGAGAATATAATTTTAGTTGCTGAAATTTAAACCATTTGTCTATAATGTAGAGTAATCAGTTGAGAGCATTTGCTGAGTTTACTAAACCTCTTGTTATTGTTAATTTCATTTCAGCAATTTCCGTCACGTTATTCTGGAGCTGACTATATTTCCATTCCTATTGAATCCCAGAGACGATCGCAATGTTGTCAGAAGTTCCCCACAGCTTCTCAAGAAAATCCCTTCAAGGGAAGCTACTGGAGAAAGTGAACTGGAGTTGTATCGGGCCTCATGGTCAGGATGTGAAATTCCGTCTCGCTCAACGTTGTAATATAGACATCCCTGGGGGTAATGTGGTTGCCGCTACTGTTCTTTCATCCGCGGGATGTGGACGCTCATGTAAAGTCGTCATCATTTGTATTTGTTGTTCAGCGTTCATCGGAGCTGTCATTGTCGTTGTATGTTTCTTATATAAGTAAGTATATTTCTATTATCAAGTTTTAATATTCAGCATGAGGATTCCTTTTATTAACATTGCTTTTTTACCTTATAACATTTGGTCATTCTTTCCTCAGATAACAAAGTTATGAAATTATGTTAGAATGTTCAACATTAGGTTGTAAAATATAAATGCCTGTGTAAAAAGTAAACATAAAAATGAATTCCAAACACCAATGGATTGATGAGAAAGCGAGCAGGTCTAACTTTCATCTTGGATTTGATTCATTTCTTTTTGTTCTCACAAATTTATTGACAGTTTTTTCCTTCACCTGCATTTCCTAAAATCTGTTTAGCATTAGTTCTTTCGGACCAAATAATTGTAGTTTAGAACCTTTATGGCACCTGTGCCCCTGCCCAGGCTAGTCATTTGTTGACATATTGAGGGTACCTAACAAATCAAAAATACAAAATGAGGGCAAATTTTGGCAAAAATAGAATTCTTCTGTAGGCCCTATGGGGAAAAATTTTTGTTTATTTTTTTAGCGACAAATGTTCTTTTGACAGTTTTTAATTTATATCAGTTTTTAGGGAGCCATAGAAGCATTGTTCAATAGAAAATACTTTTCACTAATTTATTGAAATGGCATGTAATGCTTATTTGAAAAAAAAAACATTCTATAGGAAATGGCCATAAAAACTCTATTCAGCACATAAAGAAGTGAATTGCAGTTAATTTAGTGAGGAAATAGTTAATTTCTGTCAACTAAAATACTCTATTTGACTTGGAAATAACCCTCTGACCCTTTGACAAAAGTTTTGACTTCTATAAAACCACATTTATAAGCATTTAAAAGTCTAACAAAATCTAGCATGTGGTTTTAATAAAAAACATGTGTGTATCCTTTTGTCTGTTAACAAAACCATATTACAATTTGTACTTGTTGTTTACCTAAACACTCTGACTAACACTCTTTATTAGTGTCAGGAAAAAGCAACAAATTTGTTCTTGTTTCGAAAACTAGACAATAATCTTCATCTTTTTTAACAACATTCTAGTATACTATAATAAAAAAAGGATAAAAATCAACATATATACATCCCAGAAGTCCTGAAATAAGTGTTTGTGTAAAACTGGAAACTTTCTTTGACTATGATTAGTTATTCAATTAGCAGTAATTTTGATCACACAGATAATAATAGTACCTAAACCACTATGTCAAATAACAATCGACTGTCTTGACGAGACACGTAAGGATAAGCCAAATCCAAACATCATGTTTTGGATTTTTTAAAACCTTTTCAACCGAGTAATCAAATAAAAAGTGACATTTTAGTCTAAAGTTGATACCATGCTGCACGGTTAGTGAGCTGGTTGGTTGTCTTCAGACTATAGAGTATGACCTTTTATTGATGGAGTCAAGGTCACAGATAATCCTGGAATTTACACACAGTTTATTACAGCCTTTATCCGACTTCCTTCAGGTCAGAAATAAATACACTCAAATTACACCCCAAATTAGGGTCTTTAAACTCCACAGCCCATTTGACATTTCACTAACACAGGGCCATACTGGCTGAGTGAGCTTTTGTCCTGCACAGAGATGTGTTGTTAATTAACCTAGTTGTTAATATCAGTCTTAATCAGTGTTCAATAACCATCAACATGTATCACATTGAGCAGATCTGTGTTTGTCTGGAAATAATCTCTATAATAAACAAGGTATAACAGTTGAGATTACAGGGGATTAAGATGAAATAGACATGACATGATGGATTAGACAGTGTGCAATATAAAGATGATTAGTTACTGCTTTGTTCATCTAAATATCACCAGTTTAAAAAACATCCAGATTTGTATCCTCAGGCCCAGTTCATCTCAATATCACCAGTTTAAAAAACATCCAAATTTGTATCCTCAGGCCCCAGGGTGAAATCCCAATAAGCTCACATTTATCCCTGGGAAACTCAACGGAATTTTGTCATTCTACCAGAAACGCCCATTCACCACAGACCAATTAGATGCTATGCTATACTTTTATGACAAGACTCGTCAACAGGCGACAGCGCGCATGAAATGTTTGTTTGACTCTTGCATTTCTGACCTTTTCATGTAACGTGAATTGTGTTTAGTCAAATTTCCACCAGAATTTGTTGCGGAACCAATCAAAGTTAAAATGCATATCAAATTAGAAATGACGCTTTTCCCGTTAGTTGGCCCATTGGTACCACTGAGTGTGAGTGTAAATTTTAATCGTGACTTGCCATTATTCCAGATTTGTTGATACACTGTATATTAAAACCTGTAAATATATTTCCACTCTTCCATGTTTGGACAAAGCTGGTATTGGTCGATTTATAGACATGTGAATATTAAGTGTTGTGTAGGTCTATAATGTTAATCATTCCTTATTGTGTAGAAGAACAGTTTCAATATTGTTACCTGCTGTTTGACCAGGATTAAGGCTCTGGTTTATACAGACACTGCGACTAATTGTTGACAAAACACTTAGGTAGATATGAGTTACATGATCACCTGGCAATTCAAAGTGATATCAAAGGTTTTCTGTCGGTTGAACATTAAAGTGCAGAAATAGCTTTTATCTGACATATTCACCAGGCAACACAGCTTTTCATGTATGGTAATTGGTTTTTGTTATACAAAGAAAAGTTCATCAGTGATTAGTGATAAAATATTAATTAGTTAACAAGTTTTCCTGGTATAACAAAACATACTGTTACATAAGGGTATGTCAGGTTACAGAAAGGCTATTCCTGTACCTAACTCCAGATGAATTGATTCCCTCAAACCAACTCTATACATTGTATGTCAAGTACTTCTCTAATATGTTGGGAAGTTTACAATTTTTAGGACCAGAGCCCCCCCCCCCCCATGCGAGTTTTGAGCCTAATTTCCTCCGTGCAGGTATTAATACAAGTTTCCTTCATGCAGGTATTAAGCCAAGTTTCTTCAATGCAGGTATTAAGCCCAGTTTCTTCAATGCAGGTATTAAGCCCAGTTTCTTCAATGCAGGTATTAAGCCCAGTTTCCTCCATGCAGGTATTGAGCCCAGTTTCCTCCCAACATAGAACTAATCCTGACAATGCTGCCATCCAAGTAAACTAATATTCAATATAACATAAGTGTTGAGATAGTTCGTTCTATAGTGGATATTGGAAGAAGAATGTTTCTAATGAATGTCTATAATCCAGCATGTACAGTTAGACAAGGAGTAGGGCAAAGATTTTACTTCTATCGATCGAGGAAACAAATACTTTAAGGGCTGTAGAGAAAAGTTACGAGATCAAAATATCTAGAGAAATATTTGTCAGAGTTGTTGGCATGTGTCTTGTCTGTGACTCCAATGTCTACAATCCCCATTGGCATCGTTTCTCTTTCTTTGTATTTATTGGCACTCAATGGTTTCTGTCATAGCTCCCCATTAATAGAACTCTGTAATACTGATACAATACAAGATATAAATGAAGAATATGTCATGATTCTGTCATCTAATTAATGAAATCCTCTGTACCATTTGCATCTGCACATTCCAGAAATAGCATCCTTAAAAGTTGAAAAAGTATATATTGAATAGGGCAGTGCAAAAAGCAATCAGGAAAACCTTGAAGACGTCTGTGATAGAATTTCCCCGGAGTCTGGTAGAGAAGGTGTGTGGTTAGAAGATAGTGTACCTTCAACCAGACCTCATCACTTCAACTAAATTGATTGCAAATAGAACTGACTATTTTTTATCGTTTGGCAAATCAAGAAGTGCGTAAAGTTATCCCAACGGCTCATTTAGTCAGAAAGCAATCGGAAAATTGTTCCTTTTATTGAGAAAAAAATTTGAAAGAAAAGGAATTGTCAAGCAAAAAAGCAAAAAGACCAAGCAATGCAAATAAACAGTTTTTTTCTGTAAACGTTTTCAGCTAGGAATTGATTAGATCTGATCAAATAGAACCACAGTGAAGTGAGGTGTTGGATAACAATTTTTAAGCAATGAATTGTTTAGTGTTTTACACCGTACTCCGACTTATTTCTCTTATATACCAGCTTTGCAAGTTGTTTTTTTGTGGTAGAAAAGCAAGCTCTTTACCCAAATAAAACCCTCCATGGCGTTCTGTCAAACAGCTGGTGACTGATATGGGTGACTGATCTGTCTAATTAACTGTCTAGTTGTTCGCCCACATCTAACCCATTAAATTTTAAACTCAGGATGTTCCTGGCTGAAAATCTTCACAGGTTTGAATTTGCTTTATACAGAAAAGACTCTATACAACTTACCCTACTATTTGCACCTTGATATATTAAAGACATGGACCTACTCAGGACATTTACATCCTTATAAAAGGTATGGTCAGAATAAAGATGCATATTGTATAGTTTATGATGTGATACATGGCTTTAGGGTTGTTCTTGTGAACTTCTTAAAGGGTCAGTTATGTAAACATTGCTGGGTTAATGGCTGCCAGATGTCAGTGACTTGTCTGACTCTCCATCCTCTCCCAGACTCTCATTTCATCTCATGTAATTCACCTTAAACCAGAAATCTATTTATTATTGATAAACATATTGGGAAATGTTGAAATGGGTTACATCTGAAGTGTGGCAGACAGAGATGAGAATTCCATTGATCTATTACATTCTGGTTGAATATGCAATCAGTAAGCCGAGAAGAAAGTTGACTGACTCCATCAATCCAGTACAAAAACTTTTAAGCTTTATTCTTTTTTGTATTCCTAGAAAAGACATGATTTATTATTCACATTGCTTGGAGCCAGGTGAATATTGTCTTTAAATGTAGGCCCTAGTATAATGTATCTCAACATTTAAATTAAAACCCCATTGCCCTCTATTATTTTCCTCCAACACTTAACAAACTAACTTTGTTACACACCTGTTCCACATTCCAACCCTTTGAAGGACAGAATGTTGTTAGTGAAATTGGGAATTTATTGACATTCTTTTGAAATCCGGATTGAAGGATTTTCGTAAACCTCAATTATTGTCTTTTATTACTAAAACCATTTTGTAATAAATTTACTGGCCCAAGAAATGAGTTGCCATAGGTCTGATAGAGTCATCAATGAAGTGTATCTGGACTAGTTTGACATATGTTTACAACAACAACACTGAGTGTTTATAAACACGACATTTGTATATAGTGTTACATTTCCAAATAAATACCTCTGTCTACTGAGGCAATTCCATACATTAACACTGGCTGACAGGTATAGGATAACCTAAAATCTCTAGAAAGTCCCTCTGAAGTTCTGTGATTCAACCAAAGACAACATAACAGGGTATCTTTAATAAAACAATGTATGGTAGGTATAAGCTTTGGTATATTTTTGTGTTATTTTTTTTTGGTTTAATTTTAGCTGTGTGTGAAAAATGTAAACTACAAGTAGATGCTATCTTGATTAGAGATTTATGATCAATGGTCGAGTGTGGAATTTTTTCTCCTCATCCGTCATTAATAGCTCAATGAACTGTTTTTGTAGATTGTCTTAGGTAATGGTTTCAATCCCATCTGGTGTTAACGTGAGCTTTACACTGATTGTCCTGTAGAATGACGAGAAGAATTTAGTCTTAGATTGACAATTGGTGTATTTTTAGCTGAGTAATTAGAGTGCATTCTCTGCTTTCACAGGCAGAAATGTTTGCCCAATTACTGTTGAGCTGGAAAGATGTTTTTCAGTAATTAGTAGCATGTGTGAATCGAAGAAGATAGAATTGGTTATTTTTCTGGTGAAGAATGATGAAGTCAGTTGTGTTAACCATACAATATATCTGTAACTGTTGATGCTGTCTTCACAGATCACGTTGAATAAGTAGGACATATGTTAGAAGTTTAAAACCAACACCTGCTCACTGTCTTCACTATTGATGTATTGTTATCACCAATATGTCTTCAGATCAATATGGTCTAAATCCAAGCAATAGACATTTGTCACTTCCGTTCCCATAGTCTATAATGTTTTATGGCTTCATTTTAATCAGTGTTCTTATTTAATGTTTGCTGTCTTGGCAGAAGTAATTATCTGAAACTGTACAAAGTATAACTGTTACTCGTCTTACATGTCATGTTGAATTCTAGACCTACACATGGTCTGGAAACATACAGAATTCTCATATACAGGATTTGGGATAACCTGTCTTACATGTCATGTTGAATTCTAGACCTACACATGGTCTGGAAACATACAGAATTCTCATGTACAGGATTTGGGATAACCTGTCTTACATGTCATGTTGAATTCTAGACCTACACATGGTCTGGAAACATACAGAATTCTCATATACAGGATTTGGGATAACCTGTCTTACATGTCATGTTGAATTCTAGACCTACACATGGTCTGGAAACATACAGAATTCTCATATACAGGATTTGGGATAACCTGTCTTACATGTCATGTTGAATTCTAGACCTGCATATGGTCTGGAAACATACAGAATTCTCATATACAGGATTTGGGATAACCTGTCTTACATGTCATGTTGAATTCTAGACCTACATATGGTCTGGAAACATACAGAATTCTCATATACAGGATTGGGGATAACTTGTCTTACATGTCATGTTGAATTCTAGACCTGCATATGGTCTGGAAACATACAGAATTCTCATATACAGGATTTGGGATAACTTGTCTTACATGTCATGTTGAATTCTAGACCTGCATATGGTCTGGAAACATACAGAATTCTCATATACAGGATTTGGGGTAACATGTCTTACATGTCATGTTGAATTCTAGACCTGCATATGGTCTGGAAACATACAGAATTCTCATATACAGGATTTGGGATAACCTGTCTTACATGTCATGTTGAATTCTAGACCTACATATGGTCTGGAAACATACAGAATTCTCATATACAGGATGTGGGATAACCTGTCTTAAATGTCATGTTGAATTCTAGACCTACATATGGTCCGGAAACATACATAATTCTCATATACAGGATTTGGGATAACTTGTCTTACATGTCATATTGAATTCTAGAACTACATATGGTCAGAAACATACAGAATTCTCATATACAGGATTTGGGATAACCTGTCTTACATGTCATGTTGAATTCTAGAACTACATATGGTCAGAAACATACAGAATTCTCATATACAGGATTTGGGATAACCTGTCTTACATGTCATGTTCAATTCTAAACCTACATATGGTCTGGAAACATACAGAATTCTCATATACAGGATTTGGGATAACCTGTCTTACATGTCTTGTTGAATTCTAGACCTGCATTTGGTCAGAAACATGTCATGTTGAATATCCCCTCCCATCCCCCATCACAATATTATTTGGTGAATCATAAATTAACAATGTGGATGGAGATATAAGACTTTTAAAACTAAAAATACTTTGGTGGAATTAGTATAAGAATAATGAAGACAGTAGGCTCTCTCTGTGACATTAGGTAAATCTGTATAAAATGGTAAATATAATTATTGTATCATATTCTGCAGAAGAAAATAGTAATGAATGAACCTCAAATATCTGCTTATCATATGAGTGTTGTTTGATGAATGAGTTTTGATTTTCCTACAGAATCAGGCAGTCAGGTCGGGTTCAGATGAATCTATGGGCTTTGTTGGGAAGGTAAACATTTATCTTGGGGGGTTTCAGTTTGCTTACATGTGCTCCGTGTATTGTCACTTTATATATGCCCTCTCTAGAGCTATGCCAAACTGCCAGGCTTTACAAACTCTGGTTCTGTACACTGAATGCTCATTTGCTTCAATCAAAGCATTGCCAATTTCTGGTGCATGCCATTTGGATTGGTGTTGGTGAGGATACAAAACTATAGCCAGTCCTGAATTTATCTGTGGGTTCAGATGGCCCATAGTAACATACATATATCATGTAAAACTTCTTTCAATTTCTGCATGTGGTTTAGGTAATTTGTCCGACTCCTATATGTCAACCCAGGTGGCGAGGAACTTCTATCTAACTATTATGTACATGAATAGGATCCTCACTTAACAAAGTCCTTGGCTTGTCTGGAGCCAGGACATTAACTGAAAGGACAACTGATATATCAGAAATAAAATCTGTACATTTAATATAACTGATATATCGCAAATCTTTACTTTACTGATAGTCTTCATTTTACCTCTGTAATAATGGTTCCACATTGAACATTTAGCTTGACTGTGACTTTCCATGAAATATTGGTTCAACATTGAACATTTAGCATGGCTGTGACTGTCCATGGAATATTGGTTCAACAAGGACCATTTAGCATGGCTGTGACTGTCCATGAAATATTGGTTCAACATTGAACATTAAGCATGGATGTGACTGTCCATAAAATATTGGTTCAACATTGAACATTAAGCATGGCTGTGACTCTCCATGAAATATTGGTTCAACTTTGAACATTTAGCATGGCTGTAACTGTCCATGTAATATTGGTTCAACATTGAACATTAAGCATGGCTGTGACTGTCCATGGAATATTGGTTCAACATTGAACATTAAGCATGGCTGTGACTCTCCATGAAATATTGGTTCAACTTTGAACATTTAGCATGGCTGTAACTGTCCATGAAATAATGGTTCAAGAAGGAACATTTAGCATGACTGTAACTGTCCATGAAATAATGGTTCAAGAAGGAACATTTAGCATGGCTGTGCCTGTTCATGAAATATTGGTTCAACATTGAACATTAAGCATGGCTGTGACTGTCCATGGAATATTGGTTCAACATTGAACATTAAGCATGGCTGTGACTGTCCATGAAATAATGGTTCAACATTGAACATTAAGCATGGCTGTGACTGTCCATGGAATATTGGTTCAACATTGAACATTAAGCATGGCTGTGACTGTCCATGTAATATTGGTTCAACATTGAACATTAAGCATGGCTGTGACTGTCCATAGAATATTGGTTCAACATTGAACATTAAGCATGGCTGTGACTGTCCATGAAATATTGGTTCAACATTCAACATTAAGCATGGCTGTGACTGTCCATGGAATATTGGTTCAACATTGAACATTAAGCATGGCTGTGACTGTCCATGGAATATTAGTTCAACATTGAACATTAAAGGGGCATGAGCTGCCAAAATTCGCAGTGTTTTCATAACTTCTGATCGTCACGACAGTAAGAGGCTTGAAAGGCTATCGAAAAACTAAATGATTGGCGTTGGAATGAGAAAAACCCATACAGTATGTGGCCTGTATGAACGGAAAACGTGTTCAAAAGTAAACAAAATTTAAATAACCGGGACGACCATTCATTCATTCTAAGCCAAAGTTAGTTCAAAACAGTACTTTATCGTACATTTTCGAGACTAGAAGCATTGAAAAGCTTCTGAATTCTACCTTTTGAGAAAAATAGCCAATAATTTCAGCATTCTGTTTTAACGTCAAAATATCAACATTTTGGCAGCTCATGCCCCTTTAAGCATGGCTGTGACTGTCCATGAAATATTGGTTCAACAAAGAACATTTAGCATGGATGTGACTGTCCATGAAATATTGGTTCAACATTGAACATTAAGCATGGCTGTGACTGTCCATGAAATAATGGTTCAACTTTGAACATTTAGCATGGCTGTGACTGTCCATGAAATAATGGCTCAGCCTTGAAAATTAGGTATGGCTGTGACTGTCCATGAAATATTGGTTCAACATTGAACATCAAGCATGGCTGTGACTGTCCATGAAATATTGGTTCAACATTGAACATAAAGCATGGCTGTGACTGTCCATGAAATATTGCTTCAACATTGAACATCAAGCATGACTGTGACTGTCCATGAAATATTGGTTCAACATTCAACATTAAGCATGGCTGTGACTGTCCATGGAATATTGGTTCAACATTGAACATTAAGCATGGCTGTGACTGTCCATGGAATATTAGTTCAACATTGAACATTAAGCATGGCTGTGACTGTCCATGAAATATTGGTTCAACAAAGAACATTTAGCATGGATGTGACTGTCCATGAAATATTGGTTCAACATTGAACATTAAGCATGGCTGTGACTGTCCATGAAATAATGGTTCAACTTTGAACATTTAGCATGGCTGTGACTGTCCATGAAATAATGGCTCAGCCTTGAAAATTAGGTATGGCTGTGACTGTCCATGAAATATTGGTTCAACATTGAACATCAAGCATGGCTGTGACTGTCCATGAAATATTGGTTCAACATTGAACATAAAGCATGGCTGTGACTGTCCATGAAATATTGCTTCAACATTGAACATCAAGCATGGCTGTGACTGTCCATGAAATATTGCTTCAACATTTCCAAACTGTCATTGTAATAACTGAGCATGAGTTTCCACATCAACATTTCTCATGGAAAGTGGAGGATATTTCAACTATCAGCAAATGAAGAAATGCATTATGAATACTGATCAAACACTGACCATACTAACATGTGTTTTATGTGTTGATAAAACATAAAGTACATTGTAATTAACTTTAAAATGTTTCTGTGTTTCTAATTTTTTTTACAATTCAGAAATCTTTATTTTCACTAGAGCTCCTTATATTTATATATATATTTTTTTTATCTCTTTTTTTCTGTTTAATTAGTTTAACTAAATTTTTAATTAGTTAGTGATCAGAAATTTCCCAGTTCTGTCCCAGATTGATTTATACTTTATGGTAAATTACATACGAAGTTCGGCATAAGCTTTATTTCCCACTTAATGATGATTTGAACACAATAATGATGATGTAATTTATTGTTGTAGAAAACAGCCTGAGATTTATACAGTAACAGGAAGTCCAACCCATCAAACAGCCCTTAATGCAACCTCTAATAAACTCTACAGTGAGCAGATAGAACAGGAAACTAAATTACAGGTAACCTACATGATACTTGTTAGTTGGCCACTACATAAACAGGTAACCTATATGACACTTGTTAGTTGGCGACAACGTAAACAGGTAACCTACATGATATTTGTTAGTTGGCCACAACATAAACAGGTAACCTACAGGATATTTGTTAGTTGGCCACAACATAAACAGATAACCTACATGATACTTGTTAGTTGGCCACAACATAAACAGGTAACCTACATGATATTTGTTAGTTGGCCACAACATAAACAGGTAACCTACATGATACTTGTTAGTTGGCCACAACATATACAGGTAACCTACATGATATTTGTTAGTTGGCCACAACATAAACAGGTAACCTACATGGTACTTGTTAGTTGGCCACAACATATACAGGTAACCTACATGATATTTGTTAGTTGGCCACAACATAAACAGGTAACCTACAGGATATTTGTTAGTTGGCCACAACATAAACAGGTAACCTACATGATACTTGTTAGTTGGCCACAACATAAACAGGTAACCTACATGATATTTGTTAGTTGGCCACAACATAAACAGGTAACCTACATGATACTTGTTAGTTGGCCACAACATATACAGGTAACCTACATGATATTTGTTAGTTGGCCACAACATAAACAGGTAACCTACAGGATACTTGTTAGTTGGCCACAACATAAACAGGTAACCTACATGATACTTGTTAGTTAACCACAATATATACAGGCAACCTACATGATACTTGTTAGTTGGCCACAACTTAAACAGGTAACCTATATGATAATTGTTAGTTGGCCACAACATCAACAGGTAACCTACATGATACTTGTTAGTTGGCCACAACATAAACAGGTAACCTACATGATGCGTGTTAGTTAACCACAATATATACAGGCAACCTACATGATACTTGTTAGTTGGCCACAACTTAAACAGGTAACCTATATGATAATTGTTAGTTGGCCACAACATAAACAGGTAATTTACATGATACTTGTTAGTTGGCCACAACATAAACAGGTAACCTACATGATACGTGTTAGTTGACCACAATATATACAGGCAACCTACATGATACTTGTTAGTTGGCCACAACTTAAACAGGTAACCTACATGATACTTGTTAGTTGGCCACAACATAAACAGGTAACCTACATGACACTTGTTAGTTGGCCACAACATAAACAGGTAACCTACATGATACTTGTTAGTTGACCACAACATAAACAGGTAACCTACATGCTACTTGTTAGTTGGCCACAACATAAACAGTTAACCTACAGGATACTTGTTAGTTGGCCACAACATAAACAGGTAACCTACATGCTACTTGTTAGTTGGCCACAACATAAACAGGTAATCTACAGGATACTTGTTAGTTGGCCACAACATAAACAGGTAACCTACAGGATACTTGTTAGTTGGCCACAACATAAACATGTAACCTATATGACACTTGTTAGTTGGCCACAACATAAAAGGTAACCTACAGGATACTTGTTAGTTGGCCACAACATAAACAGGTAATCTACAGGATACTTGTTAGTTGGCCACAGCATAAACAGGTAACCTACATGATACTTGTTAGTTGACTACAACATAAACATGTAACCTATATGACACTTGTTAGTTGGCCACAACATAAAAGGTAACCTACAGGATATTTGTTAGTTGGCCACAACATAAACAGGTAACCTACAGGATACTTGTTAGTTGGCCACAACATAAACATGTAACCTATATGACACTTGTTAGTTGGCCACAACATAAAAGGTAACCTACAGGATATTTGTTAGTTGGCCACAACATAAACAGGTAACCTACAGGATACTTGTTAGTTGGCCACAACATAAACATGTAACCTATATGACACTTGTTAGTTGGCCACAACATAAACAGGTAACCTACATGATACTTGTTAGTTGACCACAACATAAACAGGTAACCTACATGATACTTGTTAGTTGACCACAACATAAACAGGTAACCTACATGATACTTGTTAGTTGACTACAACATAAACAGGTAACCTACATGATACTTGTTAGTTGGCCACAACATAAACAGGTAACCTACATGATACTTGTTAGTTGGCCACAACATAAACAGGTAACCTACATGATACTTGTTAGTTGGCCACAACATAAATGTGTTTCTTTTCAAATGAATATTTTCGTTATACATCAGAAATAATCCAGAACCATTTTGTTTAAAAGATTCATATACATGTCATTTACCAACTTGTTTTGGAACACCCCCCCCCCCCCCCCCCCCTGTGTGGAATGGTTTTCAGGTGGACAGTTTCTCTCGGTCATAGTACCCTGTCTCCCCACCTAGCTAAACGACAATGCTTCCATACAAGTTAAATAATGTTGAATTTGGTGTAAAACATCAATAAATCAACAAATTTGTTTTACAATAGATACAATGTGTATTTTAACATGACATTGTTTCATTTTTGTAATCCAGGATTCATTTTATATTCTCAGCATCCTCCGTGTCCGGAACGTTCAAGTCGGAGTATGTGTAGGTCACGAGACAATTTGGGTTTGCGCCATAATCACTATGCTAGTGAGGACAGTATGCGAGCAGCTAATGGGGGACCTTATTCCCAGGGTGGACCATATGCCCAGGGGGACCCTTACGCTTATGATCCCTATGGAATTAGAGAAGAAAATGGAGTAGTGATGTACAAAAAACAACGTCCTTCAACTCCGGAAATGTTCCTTCATGTTAGTCCGTCACGATCTAGTTATGAAAAACTGTCTGAAGAGGAAACGCCCTCACCATGTAGTACAGAAGATCCCCCCATCTATGAATATATAGACAATGATGTATATCCACCTAGAGTTATTGCCCCTAGACCAAGAATGGGCTATGGTTCAGCGCCGCCTCCCAGACAAAGGGAGATAATTTCAGCATATGAGATTCCTGTATGCCGTGGTAGGGGTAACACAGACCCCCATAGAACACATTCCCACATGGGTATATTGGTACCCCCACCCCCAGCTCCACCACCGCCCCCGATTAGAATGGCGGAGAGCTGGACCCAAACTTTGGGTCATCGTGAACCTTTTGACGTCCCTGACCCTGGTGATAGAAGATCATACCATGTCCGTCCACCACATAGGTCACGGCGCAGTAAAAGACGATCTAAAACTAACACCAGTGTAACAGATTCTGATAGTGATACCACATCTAGCAGTCTAAACCACTAAAATATACTGTTAGTCAGTCAGATCAGTTCTGTTATGGTGGTCTTATTATGCATATAAATTGTTGACTGCTGGTCACAATTGTTAACTCATTCCTGGATATTTTCTCGTTGTTGATTTTGTTGATGTTTAATGTTTATATTTACATGTGTAGAAATGTATGCGTATGTAGATATCTGATTCATATCCTTTACATGTATAAACATTGTTCTATTTATTGTTTATCATAATGTAATATTTAATGGGCCATACATACAGCGCATGATAACAGTTTGGACAGAATCATCCTTTATGTTTAGGAATTATGATGAATCTATGTTTATATATTTGTTAACATGTATGATGTTTGTGTTTCTGTAAAATAGTGCCACGCCCCCCAGGGTAAATATCTGAGGGATTTCTATGTGTGGTAATAGGTTAACATGATGTCTTTCACAATAGACAGTTTTATTTATCAGTATTTGAACTTGGTATTTTACTTAACTCCACTCAAAGTTTATAATTAAAACAGTACTGAATGGAATGGCAAACAACTTAATGTGTTCAAATGTACGTTATTTGATTATCACCCACTTTTCCATCCAGACACATTGAACCCCAACCACATATCATATAACATATTATATACAACTTGTTAGTTGATGACTTCACAATGTACTAGGCAGTTTTCTGGCAATCCATTTTATGGAAATAAATGAAAGGATTTTTATGTCAAGCTCAAGTGTGGACATTTTGATATATATTTTGACTTAAAGTAAACGCTATGTGGGAAATTTATGTTTGACATCATCAGAAACTCTGCTGTGATGTCTCCATACCTTTTCTAAAACAGACATTAGGCCTGTGTTTCCCTATAATACCTATAACTAAAGGTTTGCTTCACATATTACAGTATAAACTTCATTTTACAATATCAGTATTGGTTGCCATGGAATCTCATTAGTTTCTTATACCTTCTGGCCTGTATCACAATGTTTGTCTGAAAGGCAATATTTGGTACAATAAATAAACACATCCTAAAATTATTCTTTTTTAAGCAAACTGAAACAAGACATATCCACATGTTATCACCCCATGTCTACTGACTACCCATGTGTTATCACTCTACGTCTACTGACTACCCATGTGTTATCACACTATGTCTACTGACTACCCATGTGTTATCACTCTATGTCTACTGACTACCCATGTGTCACCCTATGTCTACTGACTACCCATGTGTTATCACTCTATGTCTACTGACTACCCATGTGTCACCCTATGTCTACTGACTACCCATATGTTATCACTCTATGTCTACTGACTACCCATGTGTTATCATTCTATGTCTACTGACTACCCATGGGTTATCACACTATGTCTACTGACTACCCATTTGTTATCACACTATGTCTACTGACTACCCATGTATTATCACCCTATGTCTACTGACTACCCATGTGTTATCACACTATGTATACTGACTATCCATGTGTTATCACCCTATGTCTACTGACTACCCATGTGTTATCACACTATGTCTACTGACTACCCATGTGTTATCACTCTATGTCTACTGACTACCCGTGTGTTATCACACTATGTCTACTGACTACCCATTTGTTACCACACTATGTCTACTGACTACCCATGTGTTATCACTCTATGTCTACTGACTACCCATGTGTTATCACACTATGTATACTGACTACCCATGTGTTATCATCCTATGTCTACTGACTACCCATGTGTTATCACCCTATGTCTACTGACTACCAATGTGTTATCACTCTATGTCTACTGACTACCCATGTGTTATCACACTATGTCTACTGACTACCCATTTGTTATCACACTATGTCTACTGACTACCCATGTGTTATCACTCTATGTCTACTGACTACCCATGTGTTATCACACTATGTATACTGACTACCCATGTGTTATCATCCTATGTCTGCTGACTACCCATGTGTTATCACCCTATGTCTACTGACTACCCATGTGTTATCACTCTATGTTCACTGACTACCCATGTGTTATCACTCTATGTCTACTGACTACCCATGTGTTATCACACTATGTCTACTGACTACCCATTTGTTATCACACTATGTCTACTGACTACCCATGTGTTATCACACTATGTATACTGACTACCCATGTGTTATCATCCTATGTCTACTGACTACCCATGTGTTATCATTCTATGTCTACTGACTACCCATGTGTTATCACCCTATGTCTACTGACTACCCATGTGTTATCACTCTGTGTCTACTGACTACCCATGTGTTATCTCCCTGTCTACTGACTACCCATGTGTTATCACACTATGTCTACTGACTACCCATGTGTTATCACTCTATGTCTACTGACTACCCATGTGTTATCACCCTATGTCTACTGACTACCCATGTGTTATCACTCTATGTCTACTGACTACCCATGTGTTACCACCCTATGTCTACTGACTACCCATGTGTTATCACCCTATGTCTACTGACTACCCATGTGTCATTACCCTGTGTCTACTGACTACCCATGTGTTATCACTCTATGTCTACTGACTACCCATGTGTTATCTCCCTATGTCTACTGACTACCCATGTGTTACCACCCTATGTCTACTGACTACCCATGTGTTATCACCCTATGTCTACTGACTACCCATGTGTTATCTCCCTATGTCTACTGACTACCCATGTGTTACCACCCTATGTCTACTGACTACCCATGTGCCATTACCCTGTGTCTACTGACTACCCATGTGTTATCATCCTATGTCTTTATTAGAGATACTAATTTGACAGTAAATAACTTGACCTGGAAGGTTTGTGGTCAAGTGTTTCTGTCCCAATCAACACCCACATGTAATATTTAATGTCTACAAGAAACAAAACAAAAATAAGGAGATTTACACTTAACTGTCCAATCGACCAGATGTTTTATAAAAAATAATTGAGTTCAACAATACATAATTGAGTTTAAGAACAATGCTTTATGGCTATTTCTATAATATACATCTAACCATTGTAGGTCAATGCTCATGGTCCAAGCATTATAAATCATGTGATAGAGAATTGTGCCTTTAACATTGCGGTTTCATTTGCACCTACCATGCTGCTTGGTCTACTGGAAATGTGTTGTAGTATAGAACTGTAAATGTGGTAGTTTGTTTCCAGAAGTATATTTCTGTACACTGGATAAGTCGACATGTTCCAGTATCTGTTCGTGTATTCCTCCCGTAAACAGTCATCGGAATTGCTCATACATGTTCTAGTAAAATATATCATCCTTGCCCCTGTGTCAGCCTGACTTTATTTTTAAAAATATGTGAATTATAACTGATGTGTTAAATGTCAACCTATAGCTAGTACAAACTGATTGTATTGTCATTTGCCATATACCTTGTGCTACATCAAAAATCGCTTATCTCTAGTCTTCTTATTGGTTATTTCAAAGTCTCAATGATCTTAAGCATTGGAAACATGAATTAATTTAGCTGATTTTCTTTTATTCCAATACTGCTTTATGTATATATTTGGATATTAAATAGGTTGGTAATCATGCTATTGGGCCTATTATTTTATAGCTTTTGGTTGTGAGATGGTTGTGAAACCAGATGACTATATCGGTTATGTTACTTCCCATTTTGTGTTTTAATGTCTCATTATTCTGCAGAGTGATCTCCATGCAAATAGATATTCACATTTTGTTTAGGAAATCGGACAGACAAAAGTCTCGATAGGTGCCAGGTTTATTTCCTTGTCTTTGTTACGTAGATAATTCAACGTATTGATATCAGAGACAGTCTCAGTCGATCCAAGTTAATACTGACTGGGACAGTTATCAAGTTAAACATATTGTATGGATGTTTTGCCTTTTGCAAATTGAATATGTTGAAAACCGTATATTCACTGAAATGAAAATAAAGCTTTTGTTAAACTACTTTTAATGTTACTTATTTCTTTGATTTGCAAATGCAGCAGACATCATTATTCGGAAGGGAAATAGTGAGGCGGATTATATTGGTGTGGTGACCTTCAAATCTGTTATCACCAAGAACTGATTGACTGATGGTTTAATACGGCCAGTCAAACTAACCCGGTTTATTATTCCATATGTTATACCATTGGTCTTTGATTAGCTCAATTCTTCGTCATCTTTTCCATTTCTAACAGTACAATTTTAACACGCCATCTGTGTAATGGTGGTAATGCTCCAATTAATTTTACAAGCCACCAGTTTGATGATGTTGTGTAATTAATAAATTTCTTTCAGAATCACAGTTTGGCTATAGTGTGACTAAACATGACAAGATACCCTATATGTCTAAAACTTAACCAATGCTTAACTGTAAATATATAGCCGTGAAATCTAGTAAATGTTTACACCCGTCATAGTTGGTGACAAAGAAAAACGCTTATTTGTTTCTTCTTGTTTTTGTTCATTTTATTGACTTTATTTTCAGGGGAATTATTAATACTTTCAGTGGGCTATTTATGACTCCTTTGATGATTTAATATGCATGGATTTCGTTTGTGTAGGGTATCAATAAAACACATTTAAATATGCCTATCTATTATTGTACATTATTTTTGAAAAATATGGCGTTGCTATGAAAATCTTTTTGCCACTGGTAATTCAATGAATAGACCAATATTTTACAATGTATGTATAATATTTTAGATACAATTTGTTCTCTCCGTTATGGAGAACCCGGCGTTTTCTGTACACGGAATTATTTCCATAAACTTCCCCAATGTAAATTGAAGCAATCAAGTTCTCTACAGCATCCGTCAATTGTCGCCATCTTATAATCTCGTCAGTTCCGAAATGGCTTTTATTTCCCGCCATAATTAGTGGCTGTTATTTCCCGGTTCAATATTTCTAATCAGCATTTCCCCGTCTGTTCTCTGTTGAGGGTCTAGTTTATTACTTTTTGCCAAGGGCTTACTTAGTATATTGTTTTGTGAGTCATAGACCGATAGCATCATGGACAGACTGTCTTATGAACATCTGTATTTCCAACTTCAGAAATCTAACATCGGTGTCTATAAATGTTGATTGGCCACACAAGGTATAAACTACAAGAACTTCTATATCTGTAGCACAACCTAAGCTAACCCACACTGAATAAAATTTTAATTGGGTTATAAGACCTTTGCAAATCTCACAAAATAAGACACTATCCATTGGACATCATATCTTCTAGATCAGCTTAAATCCGAATTAGATTAGTCGTTTTCTAAGTTCAATTCCAGTAACACAATGCATTGAAGGACTATCAATTATCATTAGTTGATGTTATTCTGTAGGAGAACTCGGTGATAAGAAACAATGAGGATCACACCACCTTGTAAAACTAATGTGACAAATGACGTTCAAATATGTCATGTATAAGATATGATTAAGAAGTGACCATCTAATGATAAAAAAGTAAAGACATCACCACGTCCTTAGTTGTTTTTAACAACACGAGCTTACGATTTTAATCTACACGACTTAAAGATTTACGTCATTCTTGATGATGTCATTTGTAGTTTCCGACGTCAGAATATTGCTAACATAGTAACAATTCACTGATTGGCCACTTAACACATTTGTTCTTTTCCTTTGTATATATGTCAATATTTTGAAACATTAAATTCAGTTACACTTGACGAAGACACCGACACAGGTGTCGAAAGCTCGTGTTGTTAAAAACAACTGAGGACGTGGTGATGTCTTTAATTTTTTATCATTAGTATGGAACCCACGTTTAAAGAGAGTTTCAAACATGTCTTAAGTGACCATCTGTTGTCCCTGGTACCAGTATGAGTGGAGAGACAAATATTCAATTTGTGAAAAAAAATTCGGCTATCTTCCACACGCTCTCCAAAAACTTCAACCCCAAATCATCTTATTTTCCTACTTCTGTGACTCTCTCACGGAATGTAACATTTCTAACAGCCTAGAAATGCTGGGATTTTATCCCACTGAAAGGAACTATTGGTCACTAAACCACTAGCTTGGATTTGCATTCACTTTCACTTGAATTCCGATCAATAATAATTGAGTTGATGATATGTCACATGTTGTCTGCTAGAAATCACTTAAGGTCTATTAAGGGAACTTCCAAGCAATTTACAAAAGTAATTTTAGTTATTAACGACTACAGATGACATTAAACTGTCATTTAGCTACCCCACTTTTACCCTTGATGCTACCGTACTGGAGTTCTTCATATGATTACTACAAATACACTAACAACATTTTGAGATATTCACTATGCTGGGGTTTTTTCTTGACCTTTCTTCTACCATTAAATCCACCTTGGTCACCAGTCAGAACTGAAGGACGCTATGACATTTCTTTGACCACCTGTAGAAAGCCGCTGATAAAACGATATAAATATGTCATTGTTCTTTTAACATATGTTCTCCATATGTATATTCCGTTATATATGTTTTTTACAATGTGTCTACAACTCAGTGGTATGTACAGTCATAACACAGCCAGGTTATATTAGTTTACGTGTGACAATGAAATGAACGTTTGTTTTTAACATTCCAGAAGATAACAAACCGGAGTCTTTATCTAACTGGATACCTTTATCAAATAGAGACAAATTGAAATTTCTTACTTTGAAAATAGTGCATTTTGTTAATAAACATTCAAACTTTTTGAGAGGTGTTTCTGTCCGTGAACCATTCTAATAAGAATGTTTTCAGTACCCTGTAAAAACAAAACTGAACTTTGGCCTCTGTACAAGGCTGGTCACATCTTAACTTTGGCCGTTGTGCAAGGTTGACCACATCAGGACTTTGGCCTCTGTACAAGGTTGACCACATTTGGAGTTTGGCCTCTGTACAAGGTTGACTACATCTGGACTTTGGTCGTTGTACAAGATTGACCACATCTGGACTTTAACCGTTGTACAAGATTGACCACATCTGGACTTTGGCCTCTGTACAAGGTTGACCACATTTGGACTTTGGCCGTTGTACAAGATTGACCACATCTGGACTTTGGCCGTTGTGCAAGGTTGGTCACATCTTAACTTTGGCCGTTGTGCAAGGTTGACCACATCAGGACTTTGGCCTCTGTACAAAGTTGACCACATCTGGAGTTTGGGCGTTGTACAAGGTTGACCACATCTGGACTTTGGCCTCTGTACAAGGTTGACCACATCTGGACTTTGGCCTCTGTACAAGGTTGACCACATCTGGACTTTGGCCTCTGTACAAGGTTGACCACATCTGGACCTTGGCCGTTGTACAAGGTTGACCACATCGGGACTTGCTGTAAGGGCCCATCTCTGATGTGCATTGTATTCACTGTGATTATGTCAGTTCTTAACAACGTTTCCATGTTATTAGTTTCCTGTACTAGTGTCAATACAGAAGACATTTGGTGTATGAATTGCTAGTCCCTATCTACCGAATACAAGAAAAATAGCTGTCCTCATAATGGCATATCCTCTTTAGATTGAGCTTTATAAATAACAATTTTATCACAATTATCATTTTTAAATAGAACAAATGTCAATCTTGTTAAATTATATTGGTTTGAATGAGGTTTTTTTAATAATCTATCTTACTATGTACGGCTAGATGCTTGATGGTTTTGGCCTGGAGGTATTTTTATCAGCATGTTGTTGTTGTAGAGGAATGTTAATTGGGGACTGACACGCTCAGACATTTCTTTGGACACATGGTCTCATCCCCGGGAGTGAAATATCAGGAAAACCTTGTCATCTGTAGTTCTTGCTACGTCTCGGCATAACACCATACCCTATAGCCCAGTCTGTTATGTTCTATCATATGTGCGAGTGTGCGGGGAGGATGGGGGGGGGGGGCGGATGTTTTCCAAAACAGTGAATTGAATTTTGTCAAGGTCGCTTAGCTTCGGTCCTGGCTTTCTGATTTGGTTATGTGAGCTTTTATTATAAAAGTTTATGTCGTGCATGGGAACCAGAAACTATAGGAACCAGAAACTTTGTTTCCACAAGACTAAGAATATAGTTGTACCATCCGCTGTCAGTTAACTGAAGTCCCAATAAGGTTGTCCAGACAAGTATTGTGTCTAGTTCCACCATAATGACTACACCCGGTAATAGTACATGTACAGAGGTAGGAAATCGGTCTACAGACATAATTAATTATTCACCAACCTATGCTAATTAGTTTCAATTTACCATCAATCATGATAGATTCTTCCAAGAAATAACGCATTTTTTTCTTCTCACCATAAATATACAATTTTCTTCGAACCTTTTTTGGGGGCTGCAAGTTTACAACCTTTTATAACTAAGCATTTCTTATATATGAACTTGATAAATTGAACTATACTCTATATAGCCATCTACTTCAGCAAGTATCAGTAAGATTGTGAACCTGTTGGTGGAGATCCTGTACACGGTATAAGATTGACTCTATTACAGGTTGTTTTTTATCATTCCTGGTATTGATTAAACTTCCATGTAAAAAGACGGTCTTTATGTCAAAGGTTTCCTCTCTCTATTACGACGGGGAGGGATTCAGGGATTAAGTAAACAAGCTTACGTTACCGTTCTTGATTGCCACACAAAACGCAGAAAAACGTATTCCCTACACAGCTGCTCTAGATTCACTGTCTTGTTTAATCTCATTCCAAAGGTTAGTGGCTCACTCGTTTTCGATTTTGTTCCAGTAAACCCATTCTTTTAAAGGCTACCTTTCGGACGTATTTATTATCAGCATTCAGAGCTAGCTTAGACATTTTAGTTAAAGAGGCATGAGCTGCCAAAATTCACACTTTCTTCATAATTTCTGATCGACACGACAGTAAGAGGCTTTGAAGGCCATTGAAAAACTAAATGATTGGCGTTGGAATGAGAAAATCCATACAGTATGTGGCCTATACAAACCGGGATAGTGTTCGAAAAGTAAACAAAATTTAAATAACCGGGACGACCATTCATTCATTCTAAGCCAAAGTTAGTTTAAAAAAATACTTTATCGTTCATTCTCGAGACTAGAAGCACTAAAAAGCTTCTGACTTATACGTCTTGAGAAAAATAGCCGATAATTTCAACATTCTGTTTTTACGTCAAAATATCAACATTTTGGCAGCTCATGCCACTTTAACTACAAATTTAAAAAAAATATTTATATACACATTATGTTTCTACTATTCAATAAACGAGCAGCTTATATAACGTACAGTTTATCAAATGAAATACATTGCGAGGTCTCCTGTCTTGTTTATTAATACAATTAGATGGATATTTTTTTTAGTTTCTGACTTATGGAATCTAATTAATGACCTTCACCCTGGAATTCCAGGTCTGTAGCTGGTTATGATTATCGATGATGAAGGCGTCCTTTGAGGTGAATTAATGTTCTGATGGAGAAGGATATTTATATTGGTTATTGATATGGTAATTTCTGGTATTGATTTATGTCAAGGATCTCTATTCTGTAGAAATCTCCAACTTCGTTAAGATAGTGGCCAATACTCTAAAATCTTGAAGTTTTTATTCGAATCAAAATGTGGAAATAGTTAATCTGACATAGTCATCACATATAGATACATAGAGATACATACACAGAGAAGATTCGTCAAATTCAAATGTATTATTTTGACTAAATGTTTTCTTATCAAGATTACACAATCCAGCCTAACCTAACTACCGACAATTACACTTCGCATTGTTTTTATCGGTGCCTGTTTTATCTACCAAAATGTGTTCCCGTTTGCTGTAGAGAAATGTATACGTAACTCCTTGTTATATTGGGATTTGTTTTAAAAAGAGGGATGGTGCTGCTTTGTTAACTCTTTCTTCATCTACATACAGATTTCATTTAATAGGTTAAATGAAAGTTCGTCCAGCTATTATCATATTGTTGACACATCGTTTATACAGACAAGTCTCGATGTTTGTACAGACAAGTCTCGATGTTTGTAGAGACAAGTCTCAATGTTAGTACAGACAAGTCTCGATAATTGTACAGACAAGTCTTGATGTTTGTACAGACAAGTCTCGATGTTTGTACAGACAAGTCTCGATGTTTGTACAGACAAGTCTCGATGTTTGTACAGACAAGTCACGATGTTTGTACAGACAAGTCTCGATGTTTGTACAGACAAGTCTCGATGTTTGTGCAGACAAGTCTCGATGTTTGTGCAGACAAGTCTCGATGTTTGTACAGATAGGTCTCGATGTTTGTACAGACAAGTCTCGATGTTTGTACAGACAAGTCTCGATGTTTGTACAGACAAGTCTCGATGTTCGTACAGACAAGTCTCGATGTTCGTACAGACAAGTCTCGATGTTTGTACAGACAAGTCTCGATGTTTGTACAGACAGGTCTTGATGTTTGTACAGACAAGTCTTGATGTTTGTACAGACAAATCTCGATGTTTGTACAGACAGGTCTCGATGTTTGTACAGACAAGTCTTGATGTTTGTACAGACAAATCTCGATGTTTGTACAGACAAGTCTCGATGTTTGTACAGACAAGTCTTGATGCGTGTAACACGAAATGTTCATTTGCCACTTTATTGCTGTTGACATGTGTTGTCGAATGATGTTAAGGTTTGCCATATTGTATTTATGTTTTGGCTTTCGTGAATTATTTATGTTGGAAATTGTATTCACTGAAAAGAAAAATTTGGATAAACTTTACAATTACTTTCCAAACTCCATCAGTTTTCCCCCCAAAAATGTACATCGCTATTCTGAGGGAAAATGATTTTTGGAAATGCTGTCCCTCTTTCATATTTATTTTCAGGTGATGTTATTTTCAGATTTCAGGAGACTCAATAGGTGATTTGCCAATTACTTGCGAGTGACGTAATTTAGCAACGTCACAATTACGGCTCTATGTAGTACACCGGACAAAGTATCCGTCTGTTTTTAACTAAAAATGTTCAGCAATTTTACAACATATTTTAGAAAAGAAACCCCATATTGTGACTGTGTTTGTCTGAAATAATGCGAAAAAATCTTGCAGGAGCTCGACTGAATATAGCTGAAGTCTAATTGGAAGCTGGGCTTGTCCGGTCTAAGATTTGTGTCAGGACGACGTTATGCCATTGTTGCTCGAAAAACTGGCAAATGGTCTATTAGGATATCTATAATATCATAATTAATTATGGATTTTATTCCATGTGGCCATCTAAACATGGTTATTGATGAATATTGATCTTTATTGATATTTTTACGGTTGGCGTCCAAATGTCTCATATCAACAAAGAATGTTGTTCTTTGAAATATGAACATTGGAGTTCTTATTACCAATCGAAACAAACTCCTGTAACATTTTGTGGAAATTGAATTTTGTGTAATGTGACTAGCGAAGGAAGATTGAGTACACGATGGTATTTTTTATTGGTATCTAGAAGAAATGTTTGACCTGAGTTGTTGGTCTACAGGCTAATGTTTTACTCCTGTCCCTGATTGTCTAACAACGGGAGACTAAATTAGACTAACATGGCCGCTGACAACTTTCCCCAATTTTCACGTTCAATATGTCTTCATTAGACGATGATTGATTCTAACACAATACCCAGAACTCGTTCAGACAAGTTGAGCACATTGGGATCCAATACAGACACTGACATTTGTGGTTTTATGTTTTGGGAAATTGAAATAAATTTCTCACAGCAATAAATGGTTTATCTCAACATTTCAGTTGATGTGTTTAGTCACATTTAACCTATATGTTTGTTCTCCTGAAGTGTTTGTATTTTTTTCAAATTGTTGCAGTTACTCACAATGTTCTATAGAAGCAGGTTTGACTATGATTTTTATTAAGGTAATCCAAGGTAATAGTTTCATCAGTGAATAAACTCATCTGACCATTTATTTCAATGTACTATTTCTGTTTCAAGGTTTAAATATATGCACCGGTAGTGTTATTGTTATTGACAGTAAGCTATATACAAAGATTATTTAAATATGACCACTAAAACAGCTGAGGAAAAATTGTCTTGACTAAAATAACCATGGAGACAAGTTTCCAATTGTGTCAGAGCGTTATATGACGTAATTTACTATATGTCAGCTGAGGATAGAAATCCATTTCACAGACCAATAATGATCAGAGAACAACAAATCAACAGATATCATATCTTGTGATGCAATCCGCCAACGATATTGATTACCGTGTCCGACTCGTGCCAGGCTGGTAGACAACAGCGATTTAGAAAAGGACACCGTAGCCGGAGATCAGAGAGAATGATGGGTAATAGAGCCCTTAAAGGGTATCGCGTTCCCTCACCATTTACTCGCTTGATCAATATATAGATTATATTGATTTGTTGTTGCGCTCTTAATTTAGCTGTTACATAGCAATCCAGTGATAATAGACAAAAGAGAAAAGCCTTTTCTGTGTGTTTTAGTTTGATACTTAGATTTGAATGGCAAACAGCTACGTGTTATTTATCTGTAGTCCTGTAACTTATGCTTCCCCTTTCTTTATGTTTTATTCAGCTCTCCAGAATTATTGAGTCTCGCTGCACTACTGTGATTTACTTAGACTTTACATACGACGATGGATCTGAAAGTAGGACCATGTCTACCTACTGAATAATCTCTTACGAGTTGAACATCCAATGTCTGTCTGGATTTCATTTACATGCATTGTCTTTCAATATCATGTCACTTTTACCCAGTTTCCGCTGTCTGTTTATTAATAGCCCTAATATCCAATAAATGTTAATATTTTATTGTACATCAGACATGGGGTTTTTATGCAGCCTTTCATTAATTATTTACCTTGTTTGAGACATTGACTTTGTGTTTTTTTCTAACTTTCTGATTTCATGTTACCTTGGGTCGGTATGCCCACTGAAAATGTCTCTTTATCTGGCATCATTGAAATGGTGTGGAAATATTGTGTTTTTGTCTTCTTTTGATCCACAATTCCCTCTGTTGGTATTACAAGGTTCTTCAATTAGGACTTTACATGAAAATAACTTCTATCAGATAATAATAACAAAGTAGACTTTGTGATATCGCATAGTTGAAAACATTCGTTATCCAAAGACCTATATTGCAAGTTAATTACTTGGATTTAATGACGGTTTTTTTTTCGGAAGGCTTGGCCTTTTCCCTAAAAGTCTTTTGCAACCACCCATATTACGAATAAATCGCGATTTTGATCAAGAATAATATATTGAAGATAAATGATGTAGGGGAAATCATAATACTGATGGGGATATTGAAAATGGTAAAAACTTTTATTTCTTTAGCTGATATTGATAATTGTGGAAGCTTTATTTTTAATTAGCTGATACTGAAAAAGTGCAAACGTTCATTTAATTGGGTGCGTAAATACATTAGATTATGTAATATTCTGTTTTAGTCTATGTCCTGGTTGTCTTAGCTGCTTGCGCTCCATAATTTAAAGAGTTTGGATCTTTACAATTCTTTCTCAGCATTTACCTTATGGATAAATAGTGTGTTGTCAACCATTTATGACAATTTTGGTTTGCATCACGCGACATCTGTATTAGAAAAATCTTTCATATAAACATAGAATTTCCATTGCTGAAATTTAAACAAATATGTTCTATAATGTAGAATAATTAGTCATAGAGGAAGGCGTATGTTGAGTTTACTAAAACTCGTGTTAGAGAACAATATATGTCTTTGAAAAGCTCTGCTCTAACATTACATCTCTGTACTGAAGCACAGGCAGACAGAAATCATAGTTGGCTGATCATTTTGACAGTGTTAACCTTTGATATCTTCAGGGAAAATTGGACCCAGAATTGTCACCAACAGGAGACATTTCTCCAACAGTTTTGTCTGGGAATATTAGTTTATGTTTACCTCATGGGTTGTGAACAAACTCTTTCTAGAGACAGCTGGTCAAATAAATGAAAACCAAGGTGAAAATAAAGAGGAGACAATCTTATTTGTTTGGATTCAAGCTGACCGATGAGATAAGATAGCTGCCACTTCAAACTGACCCCTGTCCATCCTCAGACCATATGACCAGCAACTCAACCTGCATTTTATTCCTCCCAATCACATCAGTCTTATTAAGTTTGTCTGATTTCACGCTACAGGGAACACTCTGTCAGTACTAATCTTTCTAAATAGCAAACAAATTGACAGGACTTCTTCAGAACAAAGTCTACAATGAATATAAAGGGAAGTGAGATTGTCTGTATCTAATACTTAAAGGCACAAGATAGGGTTTGTGTCTGGAGGCAATTAAACTTTAGTCTGCTGTTGACAAAAACAATGCCAATAGACATTCAACTTACACACTTTTGTCTACATATCTGAAGATTTTCTTAGCCAGGTTCACAAAGTCCATATGACAGAACCATATTTCTGAATATAAACTTCAAAAAACATTTCTTGTGCTTGTATCGGTCTTAGCGTATTGGCCACTTTATTAATGAAGTTGGAAATTTCTACAGAATAAAGATCCTTGACATAAATCAATACCAGAAATTACCATATCAATAACTAATATAAATATTCTTCCCCATCAGAACATTAATTCACCTCAGATGACGCCTTCATCATCGATAATCATAACCAGCTACAGACCTGGAATTCCTAAGTCAGAAACTCAATGTAATTGTATTAATTAAGAAGACAGGAGAACTCGCAATGTATTTCATTTCATAAGCTGTACGTTATGTCCGCTGATCATATAATGATTTTGGAAATTAATAGAAATATAGCCTATCATGTTCGAAAAGGCTTTCGGAAAACACAGAGACAGAAACATTTCAAATGAGATTGTACATAGAAAAGGTATAGAGAAACTGTGTAAGAATTTAGTTCCATGTTTTTTTAATAGTTTTTTACCATGTGTCGTAGCAATCAACAATGATAACCTTATCGTGTCTATTTGATTTACGAAGATCTCCACCGTCGTAAGATGGAGAAACCTTTGAAATAAAGACTGTCTTTTTTAGACTCGGCATTAAGAAGCCTAATCAATACCAGGAAGGATAAAAACAACCTGTAAGAGAGTCAATCTGGTACAGGATCTCAACCAAGAGATTCACAATGGGAATGACAACTGGAATACAGGACATGGGTATATAGGTGAGTGTTAAGTGTGCTTTATTATCAAATTATCATATTCCATGCAGGTATTGATCCAAGTTTCCCCCATGCAGGTATTGATCCAAGTTTCCCCCATGCAGGTATTGATCCAAGTTTCCTCCATGCAAGTATTGAGCCAAGTTTCCTCCATGCAGGTATTGAGCCAAGTTTCCTCCATGCAGGTATTAAGCCAAGTTTCCTCCATGCAAGTATTGATCCGTTTCCTCCATGCAGGTATTGATCCAAGTTTCCTCCATGCAGGTATTAAGCCAAGTTTCCTCCATTCAGGTATTGAGCCAAGTTTCCTCCATTCAGGTATTGAGCCAAGATTCCTCCATGCAGATATTGAACCAAGTTTCCTCCATGCAAGTATCGAGCAAAGTTTCCTACATGCAGGTATTGAGGCAAGTTTCCTACATGCAGGTATTGAGCCAAGATTCTTCTATGCAGGTATTGAGCCAAGTTTCTGCAATTTTGAATTTGAATTTTTTTAATTCAATTTGAATTGAACTTTGATTTTTTTTATCCATGCAGGTATTAAACACAGTTTCTTCAATGCAAGTATTAAGATAAGTTGCCTTCATCCAGGTATTAAGACTAGTTTCCTCCATGCAGGTATTGAACCCAGTTTCGTCGCATCATAGAACTAATCCTGACAATGCGGCCATCCAAGTGAACTAATACTCAATGTAACGTAAGTGTTGAGATAGTTTGTTTTAAGTTGATATTAGAAGAAGAATGTTACTAATGAAGGCCTATAATCCATCATGTACAGTTAGACAAGGAGTAGGGCAAAGATTTTACTTCTATCGATCGAGGAAACAAATACTTTAAGGGCTGCAGAGAAAAGTTAGGACATAAAAATATCTAGAGATATATTTGTCAAAGTTGTTGGCATGTGTCTTGTCTGTGACTCAAATGTCTACAATCCCCACTGGCATCGTTTCTCTTTCTTTGTATTTATTGGCACTCATTGGTTTCTGTCATAGCCCCCCATTAATAGAACTCTGTAATACTGGTATAATACAAGTTATAAATGAAGAATATGTCATGATTCTGTCATCTAATTAATGAAATCCTCTGTACCATTTGACATTATTATTGTTTGGATAAAAAGCATCTGTACATTCCAGAAATAGCATCCTTAAAAGTTGAAAAAGTGTATTTTGAATAGGGCAGTGCAAAAAGCAATCAGGAAAACCTTGAAGACGTCTGTGATAGAATTTCCCCGGAGTCTGGTAGAGAAGGTGTGTGGTTAGAAGATAGTGTACCTTCAACCAGACCTCATCACTTCAACTAAATTGATTGCAAATAGAACTGACTATTTTTTGTCGTTTGGCAAATCAAGAAGTGCGTAAAGTTATCCCAACGGCTCATTTAGTCAGGAAGCAATCGGAAAATTGTTCCTTTTATTGAGAAAAAAATTTGAAAGAAAAGGAATTGTCAAGCAAAAAGACCAAGCAATGCAAATAAACAGTTTTTTTTTTCTTTAAACGTTTTCAGCTAGGAATTGATTAGATCTGATCAAATAGAACCATAGTGAAGTGAGGTGTTGGATAACAACTTTTAACAACAGTGTTTTAAACCGTACTCCAACTTATTCCTCTTATATACCAGCTATGCAAGTTGTTTTTTGTGGTAGGAAAGCACGCTCTTTACCCAAATAAAACCCTCCATGGCGTTCTGTCAAACAGCTGGTGACTGATATGGGTGACTGGTCTGTCTAATTAACTGTCTAGTTGTTCACCCACACTTAACCCATTCAATTTTAAACTCAGGATGTTCCTGGCTGAAAATCTTCACAGGTTTGAATTTGCTTTATACAGAAAAGACTATATGCAACTTACCATAGCCTACTATTTACACCTTGATATATTAAAGACATGGACCTACATAGGACATCCCTGGAGATTATTGTAAAAGGTATGCCAGAATAAAGATGCATATTGTATAGTTTATGATGTGATACATGGCTTTAGGGATGTTCTTGTGGCCTTCTTAAAGAGCCAGTTATGTAAACATTGCTGGGTTAATGACTGCCAGATGTCAGTGACTTGTCTGACTCTCCATCCTCTCCCAGACTCTCATTTCATCTCATGTAATTCACCTTAAACCAGAAATCTATTTATTATTGATAAACATATTGGGAAATGTTGAAATGGGTTACATCTGAAGTGTGGCAGACAGAGATGAGAATTCCATTGATCTATTACACTCTGGTTGAATATGCAATCAGTAAGCCGAGAAGAAAGTTGACTGACTCCATCAATCCAGTACAAAAACTTAATCGTATAAAAATGTTATAACAAAGTGCAATGAAATTAATAATTTACATCTTCACTGTTACAATTGTAATTGGAGTCCTCACCTTTTTTATTGGACAGACACTTTTACGACTTTATTATTGTTCAGTAAGGACAGGCTCTGTCAACAATCCTATTTTATATTACAAATTGTTCCTCTTTTGAAATTTTAATGTTATAAATGTGGCTGTTTCAAATGTTAAAGGATAAATGGTAAATAAACAATATACATTGTACATCATAGGCTTCATGAAGAAAACTTAAAGATAAATCACGTTATTTTTTCATATTTATTTTAATTAAGCTTTGGGGTTTTTTTTGCATTCCAAAAAAATACATGATTTATTATCCACATTGTTTGAAGCCAGGTGAAAATTGTCTATAAATGTAGGCCCTAGTATAATATATCTCAACATTTAAATTAAAACCCCGTTTCCCTTTATTCTTTTCCTCCAACACTTAACCAACTAACCATGTTACACACCTGTCCAACATTGTAACCCTTTAAAGGACAGAATGTTAAACACCTTTTGGAATAAATTTAGCCGCCCAAGAAATGAGTTGCCATAGGTCTGATAGAGTCATCAATGAAGTATATTTGAACCAGGCCTGTCATTAAGAATAGACTGGGAGAGTTACAACATGCTCTCCCAAAACTGTCGGGGTGACCTGTTTCACTCTCCCCAAAAATGATCTCCTTGAAGAAGAGCAATCACTCTCTTTAATGACAGCCCTGAAAACCATTTTGGAATATATTTAGTGGCCCAAGAAATGAGTTGGCATAGGTCTGATATAGCCATCAATGAAGTATATCTTGAGTAGTTTGACATATGTTTACAACAACAACACAGACTGTTTATAAACCAGACATTTGTATATAGTGTTACATTTCCAAATAAATACCTCTGTCTACTGAGGCAATTCCATACATTAACACTGGCTGACAGGTATAGGGTAACCTAAAATATCTAGAAAGCCCCTCTGAAGTTCTGTGATTTAACCAAAGATAACATAACAGGGTGTCTTAAGAACTGTAACAAAACTATAGGTGTTGAAAAATATTTGAAATATTATATCATGTGATGTCGTGAAAAACCTGTCGCCTTTAAAATGTCCAAAGGGCGAAAGTGGAAATGATTTGATCAAGACAAGATAGAAAAAAGGTCTTAATAAAACAATTTATGGTAAGCTTTGGTATATTTTTATGTTATTCTTTTTGGGTTTATTTTTAGCTCTGTGTGAAAAATGTAAACTACAAGTAGATGCTTTCATAATTAGAGTTTGATCAATGGTCGAGTGTGGCATTTTTTCTCCTAGCCAAAACTTGGAAAGCATTAATAGCTCAATAAACTGTTTTTGTAGATTGTCTTAAGTAATGACGGGAATGCTTTAGTCTTAGATTGACAATTGGTGTATTTTTAGCTGAGTAATTAGAGTGCATTCTCTGCTTTCACAGGCAGAAATGTTTGCCCAATTACTGTTGAGCTGGAAAGATGTTTTTCAGTAATTAGTAGCATGTGTGAATCGAAGAAGATAAAATTGGTTATTTTTCTGGTGAAGAATGATGAAGTCAGTTGTGTTAACCATACAATATATCTTTAACTCTTGATGCTGTCTTCACAGATCATGTTGAATAAGTAGGACATATGTTAGAAGTTTAAAACCAACACCTGCTCACTGTCTTCACTACTGATGTATTGTTATCACCAATATGTCTTCAGATCAATATGGTCTAAATCCAAGCAATAGACATTTGTCACTTCCGTTACCATAGTTTATAATGTTTTATGGCCTCATTTTAATTAGTGTTCTTATTTAGTGGTTGCTGTCTTGGCAGAAGTAATTACCTGAAGCTATACAAAGGATAACTTGTCTTACATGTCATGTTGAATTCTAGACTTACATATGGTTTGGAAACATACAGAATTCTCATATACAGGATTTGGGGTTACCTGTCTTACATGTCATGTTGAATTCTAGAACTACATATGGTCTGGGAACATACAGAACTCTCATATACAGGATTTGGGGTAACCTGTCTTACATGTCATGTTGAATTCTAGACCTTCATATGGTCTGGAAACATACAGAATTCTCATATACAGGATTTGGGATAACTTGTCTTACATGTCATGTTGATTCTTAGACCTACATATGGTCTGGGAACCTACAGAATTCTGATATACAGGATTTGGGGTAACCTGTCTTACATGTCATGTTGAATTCTAGACCTACATATGGTCTGGAAACATACAGAATTCTGATATACAGGATTTGGGATAACTTGTCTTACATGTCATATTGATTTCTAGACCTACATATGGTCTGGAAACATACAGAATTCTCATATACAGGATTTGGGATAACCTGTCTTACATATCATGTTGATTTCTAGACCTACATATGGTCAGAAACATGTCATGTTGATTATCCCCTCCCAACCCCCATCGCGATATTACTTAGAGAGAGAAATTATATATTTTGGGTGAATCAACAATATAAGAACTAAAAATCCTTTGGTGGAATTAGTATAAGAATAATGAAGACCTTAGGCTCTCTCTGTGACATTAAGTAAATCTGTATAAAATGGTAAATATAATTATTCTATCATATTCTGCAGAAGAAAATAGTAATGAATGAACCTCAAATATCTGCTTATCATATGAGTGTTGTTTGATGAATGAGTTTTGATTTGTCTACAGAATCAGGCAGTCAGGTCGGGTTCAGATGAATCTATGGGCTTTGTTGGGAAGGTAAACATTTATCTTGGGGGTTTCAGCTTGCTGTAAAAGTTTGCTTACATGTGCTCCGTGTATTGTCACTTTATATATGTCCTCTCTAGAGCTATGCCAAACTGCCAGGCTTTACAAACTCTGGGTCTGTACACTGAATGCCCATTTGCTTCAATCAAAGCCTTGCCAATTTCTGGTGCATGCCATTTGGATTGGTTTTGGTGAAGATACAAAACTATGACCTGTCCTCAATTTATCTGTGGGTTCAGATGGCCCATAGTAACATTTATATATCATGTAAAACTTCTTTCAATTTCTGCATGTGGTTTAGGTAATTTGTCCGACTCCTCTATGTTAACCCAGGTGGCAAGAAACTTCTATCTAACTATTATGTACATGAATAAGGTCCCTACTTAACAAAGTCCTTGGCTTGTCTGGAGCCAGGACATTAACTGAAAGGACAACTGATATATCAGAAATAAAATCTGTACATTTAATATTACTGATAGTCTTCATTTTACCTCTGTAATAATGGTTCAACTTTGAACATTTAGCATGGCTGTGACTGTCCATGAAATAATGGTTCAACTTTGAACATTTAGCATGGCTGTGGCTGTCCATGAAATAATGGTTCAACTTTGAACATTTAGCATGGCTGTGACTGTCCATGAAATAATGGTTCAACATTGAACATTTAGCATGGCTGTGACTGTCCATGAAATAATGGTTCAACTTTGAACATTTAGCATGGCTGTGACTGTCCATGAAATAATGGTTCAACATTGAACATCAAGCATGGCTGTGACTGTCCATGAAATATTGGTTCAACTTTGAACATTTAGCATGACTGTGACTGTCCATGAAATATTGGTTCAACATTGAACATTTTGCATGGCTGTGACTGTCCATGTAGTAATGGTTCAACTTTAAACATTTAGCATGGCTGAGACTGTCCATGCAATAATGGTTCAACATTGAACATTTATCATGGCTGTGACTGTCCATGAAATAATGGTTCAACTTTGAACATTTATCATGGCTGTGACTGTCCATGAAATAATGGTTCAACTTTGAACATAATGAAATAATTGTTCAACTTTAAACATTTAGCATGGCTGTGACTGTCTATGAAATAATGGTTCAACTTTGAACATTTAGCATGGCTGTGGCTGTCCATGAAATAATGGTTCAACTTTGAACATTTAGCATGGCTGTGACTGTCCATGAAATAATGGTTCAACATTGAACATTTAGCATGGCTGTGACTGTCCATGAAATAATGGTTCAACATTGAACATTTAGCATGGCTGTGACTCTCCATGAAATAATGGTTCAACATTGAACATCAAGCATGGCTGTGACTGTCCATGAAATATTGGTTCAACATTGAACATTTTGCATGGCTGTGAGTGTCCATGTAGTAATGGTTCAACTTTAAACATTTAGCATGGCTGAGACTGTCCATGCAATAATGGTTCAACATTGAACATTTATCATGGCTGTGACTGTCCATGAAATAATGGTTCAACTTTGAACATTTATCATGGCTGTGACTGTCCATGAAATAATGGTTCAACTTTGAGCATTAAGCATGGCTGTGACTGTCCATGAAATAATTGTTCAACAATGAACATTTAGCATGGCTGTGACTGTCTATGAAATAATGGTTCAACTTTGAACATTGAGCATGGCTGTGACTGTCCATGGAATATTGGTTCAACTTTGAACATCTAGCATGGCTGTGACGGTCCATGAAATATTGGTTCAACTTTGAACATTTAGCATGGCTGTGACTGTCCATGAAATATTGGTTCAACTTTGAACATTTAGCATGGCTGTGACTGTCCATGAAATATTGGTTCAACTTTGAACATTTACCATGACTGTGACTGTCCATGGAATATTGGTTGAACTTTGAACATTTAGCATAGCTGTGACTGTCTATGTAATAATGGTTCAACTTTGAACACTTAGCATGGCGGTGACTGTCCATGAAATATTGGTCCAACATTGAACATTTACCATGAAAAATCTGGGCTGTCCATGAAATGATGACTGAACATTTGCTAGACACAAACTGTAATAACACAAATTGTAATAACTGAGCATGAGTCACCCACATTTCTCATAGCAAGTTAAGGATATTTCAACTATCAGCAAATTAACAAATGCATCATGAATTCTGACCAAACATTGACCATACTAACAGGTGTTTAATGTGTTGATAAAAAATATAGTAATTAACTTTAAAAGTTTTTGTGTTTCTATTCACATTTTTTTTAATAAATTTTTAGAATTAAAAAATCTTTACTTTATTTTCACTATAAAGGCTCCTTATATATTTTATCAAATATTTTGTAATCTCTTTTTTCTGTTTAATTAAACTACATCTATTTAATTAGTTGTTGATCAGAAATTTCCCTGTTCTGTCTCAGATTGATTTATACATTTGGTAAATTACATACGAAGTTCGGCATGAGCTTTATTTCCCACTTAATGATGATTTGAACACAATAATGATGATGTAATTTATTCTTGTAGAAAACAGCCTGAGATTTATACAGTAACAGGAAGTCCCACCCATCAAACAGCCCTTAATGCAACCTCTAATAAACTCTACAGTGAGCAGATAGAACAGGAAACTAAATTACAGGTAACCTACATGATACTTGTTAGTTGACCACAACATAAACAGGTAACCTACAGGATACTTGTTAGTTGACCACAACATAAACAGGTAACTTACATGATATTTGTTAGTTGGCCACAACATAAACAGGTAACCTACATGGTACTTGTTAGTTGACCACAGATAAACAGATAACCTACATGGTACTTGTTAGTTTACCACAACATAAACAGGTAACCTACATGATACTTGTTAGTTGACCACAACATAAACAGGTAACCTACATGGTACTTGTTAGTTGGCCACAACATAAACAGGTAACCTACATGGTACTTGTTAGTTGACCACAACATAAACAGGTAACCTACATGATACTTGTTAGTTGGCCACAACATAAACAGGTAACCTACATGATACGTGTTAGTTGGCCACAACATAAACAGGTAACCTACATGATACTTGTTAGTTGGTCACAACATAAACAGGTAACTTACATCATGCTTGTTAGTTGGCCACAACATAAACAGGTAACCTACATGATACTTGTTAGTTGGCCACAACATAAACAGGTAACCTACATGATACTTGTTAGTTGGTTACAACATAAACAGGTAAACTGCATGATATGTGTTAGTTGACCATAACATAAACAGGTAACCTACATGATACTTGTTAGTTGACCACAACATAAACAGGTAACCTACATGATACTTGTTAGTTGGCCACAACATAAACAGGTAACCTACATGATACTTGTTAGTTGGCCACAACATAAACAGGTAAACTGCATGATATGTGTTAGTTGACCACAACATAAACAGGTAACCTACATGATACTTGTTAGTTGGCCACAACATAAACAGGTAACCTACATGATAATTGTTAGTTGACCACAACTTAAACAGGTAACCTACATGATACTTGTTAGTTGGCCACAACATAAACAGGTAACCTACATGATACTTGTTAGTTGGCCACAACATAAACAGGTAAACTGCATGATATGTGTTAGTTGACCATAACATAAACAGGTAACCTACATGATACTTGTTAGTTGACCACAACATAAACAGGTAACCTACATGATACTTGTTAGTTGGCCACAACATAAATATGTGTTTCTTTTCAAATGAATATCTGGTTTTGGAACACCCCCTGTGTGGAATGGTTTTCAGGTGGATAGTTTCTCTCTGTCATAGTAGCCTACCCTGTTTCCCCACCTAGCTAAACCGCAATGCTTCCATACAAGTTAACTTATGTTGAATTTGGTGTAAAACATCAATCAATCAACAAATTTGTTTTACAATAGATACAATGTGTATTATAACATGACATTGTTTCATTTTTGTAATCCAAGATTCATTTTATATTCTCAGCATCCTCCGTGTCCGGAACTTTCAAGTCGGAGTATGTGTAGGTCACGAGACAATTTGGGTTTGCGCCATAATCACTATGCTAGTGAGGACAGTATGCGAGCAGCCAATGGGGGACCTTATTCCCAGGGTGGACCATATGCCCAGGGGGACCCTTACGCTTATGATCCCTATGGAATTAGAGAAGAAAATGGAGTAGTGATGTACAAAAAACAACGTCCTTCAACTCCGGAAATGTTCCTTCATGTTAGTCCGTCACGATCTAGTTATGAAAAACTGTCTGAAGAGGAAACGCCCTCACCATGTAGTACAGAAGATCCCCCCATTTATGAATATATAGACAATGATGTATATCCACCTAGAGTTATTGCCCCTAGACCAAGAATGGGCTATGGTTCAGCGCCGCATCCCAGCCAAAGGGAGATAATTTCAGCATATGAGATTCCTGTATGCCGTGGTAGGGGTAACACAGACCCCCATAGAACACATTCCCACATGGGTATATTGGTACCCCCACCCCCAGCTCCGCCACCGCCCCCGATTAGAATGGCGGAGAGTTGGACACAAACTTTGGGTCATCGTGAACCTTTTGACGTCCCTGACCCTGGTGATAGAAGATCATACCATGTCCGTCCACCACAAAGGTCACGGCGCAGTAAAAGACGATCTAAAACTAACACCAGTGTAACCGATTCTGATAGTGATACCACATCTAGCAGTCTAAACCACTAAAAATATACTGTTAGCCAGTCAGAGCAGTTCTGTTATGGTGGTCTTATTATGCATATAAATTGTTGACTGCTGGTCACAATTGTTAACTCATTCCTGGATATTTTCTCGTTGTTGATTTTGTTGATGTTTAATGTTTATATTTACATGTGTAGAAATGTATGCGTATGTAGATATCTGATTCATATCCTCAACATGTATAAACATTGTTCTATTTATTGTTTATCATAATGTAATATTTAATGGAGTTCTGAAGGGCCATAAATACAGTGCATGATAACAGTTTGAACAGAATCATCCTTTATGTTTAGGAATGAATCTATGTTTATATATTTGTTAACATGTATGATGTTAGTGTTTCTGTAAAATAGTGCCACACCCCCCGGGGTAAATATCTGAGGGGTTTGAATGTGTGGTAATAGGTTAACATGATGTCTTTCACAATAGACACTTTTATTTATCAGTATTTTAACTTGGTATTTTACTTAACTCCACTCAAAGTTTATAATTAAAACAGTACTGAATGGAATGGCAAACAACTTAATGTGTTCAAATGTACATGCTATTTGATTATGGCCTACTTTTCCATCCAGACACATTGAACCCCAACCACATATCATATAACATATTATATACAACTCGTTTAATACTTGCATACTTTCACAATGTACGAGGCAGTTTTCTTGCTATCCATTTTATAGAAATAGATGAAAAGATTTAATAGAGTGTTATGTCAAGCTCAAGTGTGGACATTTTGATATGTATTTTGACTTGTATATATTCACCTATTTAAGTTAACCAAATGAGGAATCTGATCTTAACAAGGTTTGTGGAAAATTTATGTTTGACATCATCAGAAATTCTGCTGTGATGTCTGCAGTTTCCATACCTTTTATGAAACAGACATTAGGCATATAATACCTATAAGTAAAGGTTTACTTCACATATTACAGTATAAACTTCATTTTACAATATCAGTATTGGTTACCATGGAATCTCACTAGTTTCTTATACCTTCTGGCCTGTATCACAATGTTTGTCCGAAAGGCTATATATGGTATAATAAATAAATACATCCTAAAATTATTCTTTTTAGGCAAACTAAAACAAGACATATCCACATGTTATCCCACTATGTCTACTGACTACCCATGTGTTATCCCTCTGTCCAATGACTACCCATGTGTTATCACTCTGTCTACTGACTACCCATGTGTTATCACTCTGTCTACTGACTATCCATGTGTTATCACCCTACATGCATATCCACTGACTACCCATGGGTTATCACCCTATGTCTACTGACTACTCATGTGTTATCACACTATCTCTACTGACTACCCATGTGTTATCACACTATGTCTACTGACTACCCATGTGTTATCACACTATGTCTACTGACTACCCATGTGTTATCACACTATGTCTACTGACTACCCATGGGTTATCACCCTATGTCTACTGACTACCCATGTGTTATCACTCTGTCTACTGACTACCCATGTGTTATCACTCTGTCTACTGACTACCCATGTGTTATCACTCTGTCTACTGACTACCCATGTGTTATCACTCTGTCTACTGACTACCCATGTGTTATCACTCTGTCTACTGACTACCCATGTGTTATCACTCTGTCTACTGACTATCCATGTGTTATCACCCTATGTGTACCGACTACCCATGTGTTATCACACTATGTCTACTGACTACTCATGTGTTATCACACTATGTCTACTGACTACCCATGTGTTATCACCCTATGTCTACTGACTACCCATGTGTTATCACTCTGTCTACTGACTATCCATGTGTTATCACCCTATGTCTACTGACTACCTATGTGTTATCACCCTATGTCCACTGACTACCCATGTGTTATCACCCTATGTCTAGTGACTACCCATGTGTTATCACCCCATGTCTACTGACTACCCATGTGTTATCACACTATGTCTACTGACTACCCATGTGTTATCACCCTATGTCTACTGACTACCCATGTGTTATCACCCTATGTCTACTGACTACCCATGTCTTATCACACTATGTCTACTGACTACCCATGTGTTATCACACTATGTCTACTGACTACCCATGTGTTATCACACTATGTCTACTTACACATGTACTGCTCATGTGTTAACACCCTACACATGTATGTGTACCGACTACACATGTGTTATCACACTATGTCCACTGACTACACATGTGTTATCACACTATCTCTACTGACTACCCATGTGTTATCACACTATCTCTACTGACTACACATGTGTTATCACACTATCTCTACTGACTACCCATGTGTTATCACACTATCTCTACTGACTACACATGTGTTATCACACTATCTCTACTGACTACACATGTGTTATCACACTATCTCTACTGACTACCCATGTGTTATCACACTATCTCTACTGACTACACATGTGTTATCACACTATCTCTACTGACTACCCATGTGTTATCACACTATCTCTACTGACTACCCATGTGTTATCACACTATCTCTACTGACTACCCATGTGTTATCACACTATGTCTACTGACTACCCATGTGTTATCACACTATGTCTACTGACTACCCATGTGTTATCACACTATGTCTACTTACTACCCATGTGTTATCACTCTGTCCACTGACTACCCATGTGGTATCACCCTCTGTGTACGGACTACCCATGTGTTATCACCCTATGTCTACTGACTACCCATGTGTTATCACACTATGTCTACTGACTACCCATGTGTTATCACACTATGTCTACTGACTACCCATGTGCTATCACTCTATGTCTACTGACTACCCATGTGTTATCACTCTGTCTACTTACTACTCATGTGTTAACACCCTATTTCTACTAACTGCCCATGTGTCATCACTCTATGTCTACTGACTACCCATGTGTTATCACCCTGTGTCTACTGACTACCCATGTCTCATCACCCTATGTTTACTGACTACCCATGTGTCATCCACCTATGTCTACTGACTACCCATGTGTTATATCCTCCGATGTCTTCATTAGAGATACTTTTTTGACAGTAAATAACTTGACCTGGAAGGTTTGTGGTAAAGTGTTTTTGTTCCAACCAACATCCACATGTAATATTTATTGTATGACCGGCACCTATATCCATGTGTCGTCAGACATATTGCTATCTTCTAGATATATCGTAGTTTGGATCAAACGCTGATAAGAAAACGATCAAAGGTGTTAATGAGAGGCTTTTTTTCTTACAACGCCAAATACATGCACATTCAGTACAAAACAACACAGTACAAGAAACAAAACAAAGATAAGGAGATTTACTCGTAACTGTCCAATCGACCAGATGTTTTATAATAAATAATTGAGTTCAACAATAAATAAATGAGTTTAACAACAATGCTTTATGGTTATTTCTATAATATACATTTAACCATTGTAGGTCAATGCTCATGGTCCAAGCATTAAACAACATGTGATAGAGAATTGTGCCTTTAACATTGCGGTTTCATTTGCACCTACCATGCTGCTTGGTCTACTGGGAATGTGTTGTAGTATAGAACTGTAAATGTGGTAATTTGTTTCCAGAAGTATATTTCTGTACACTTGAGAAGTCGACATGTTCCAGTATCTGTTCGTGTATTCCTCCCGTAAACAGTCATCGGAATTGCTCATACATGTTCTAGTAAAATATATCATCCTTGCCCCTGTGTCAGCCTGACTTTATTTTTAAAAATATGTGAATTATAACTGATGTGTTGAATGTCAACCTATAGCTAGTACAAACTGATTGTATTGTCATTTGCCATATACCCTTGTGCTACATCAAAAATCGCTAATCTCTAGTCTTCTTATTGGTTATTTTAACTGCTCAATGATCTTAAGCATTAAAAACATGAATTAATTTAGCTGATTTTCTTTTATTCCTATACTGCTTTATGTATATATTTGGATATTAAATAGGTTGGTAATCATGCTATTGGGCCTATTATTTTTTAGCTTTTGGTTGTGAGGTGGTTGTGAAACCAGATGACTATATCCGTTATGTTACTTCCCATTTTGTGTTTTAATGTCTCATTATTCTGCAGAGTGATCTCCATGCAAATAGATATTCATATTTTGTTTAGGAAATCGGACGGACAAAAGTCTCGATAGGTGCCGGGTTTATTTCCTTGCCTTCGTTACGTAGATAATTCAACGTATTGATATCCGAGAACAGTCTCAGTCGAGCCACGTTAATACTGACTGGGATAGTTATCAAGTTAACCATATTGTATGGATGTTTTGCCTTTTGCAAATTGAATATGTTGAAAACCGTATATTCACTGAAATGAAAATAAAGCTTTTGTTAAACTACTTTTAATGTTACTTATTTCTTTGATTTGCAAATGCAGCAGACATCGTTATTCGGAAGGGAAATAGTGAGGCGGATTATATTGGTCTGGTGACCTTCAAATCTGTTATCACCAAGAACTGATTGACTGATTGTTTATTACGGCCAGTCAAACTTACCCGGTTTATTATTCCATATGTTATATCATTGGTCTTTGATTGGCTCAATTCGTCGTCATTTTTTCCGTTTCTAACAGTACAATTTTAACACGCCATCTGTGTATAAATGGTAATGCTCCAATTATTTCACAAGCCACCAGTTTTTGTATGTTGTGTAATTAATAAATTTCTTTCTGAATCACAGTTTGGCTATAGTGTGACTTAAACATGACAAGAGACCCTATATGTCTAAAACTTCATCAATGTTTAACTGTAAATATATAGCCGTGAAATCTAGTAAATGTTTACACCCGTCACAGTTGGGGACAAAGAAAAACGCTTATTTGTTTCTTCTTGTTTTTGTTCATTTTATTGACTTTATTTTCAGGGGAATTATTAAATCTTTCCAGTGGGCTATTTATGACTCCTTTGATGATTTAATATGCATGGATTTCGTTTGTGTAGGGTATCAATAAAAAAAAACATTTAAATAGACCTATTTATTATTGACATTGTTATTGAAAAACATGTCGCTGTTATGCAAATCTTCAATCTATATATCCGGATATGTCCGTGAGATACAACTGACATTTCTCCCCTCTTTTTTAGACTATTTTGCAATTGGTATTCCAATGAATAAACCACTATTTGACAATGTATGTATAATATTTTAGATATAATTTGTTCTCTCCGTTATGGAGAACACGGCGTTTTCTGTACACTGAATCGTTTCCATAAACTTCCCCAATGTAAACTGAAGCAATCAAGTTCTCCACAGCATCCGTCAATTGTCGCCATCTTATTATCTCGGCAGTTCCGAAATGGCTTTTATTTCCCGCTATAATTAGTGGCTGTTATTTCCCGGTTCAATATTTCTAATCAGCCTTTCCTCTTCTGTTCTCTGTTGATCTAGTTTATTACTTTTTGCCAAGGTATATTGTTTTGTGTGTCATAGACGGATAACATCATGGACAGACTGTCTTATGAACATCTGTATTTCAGAAATCTAACATCGGTTTCTATAAATGTTGATTGGCCACACAGGGAACTGTATCTGTAGCACAACCATAGCTAACCCACATTGAATAAAAGGGCAACATAAGACCTTTCCAAGTCTCAGGTCACAAAATAAGACATTATCCATTGAACATCATATCTTCTAGATCAGCTTTAATCCGAATTAGAATAGTCGCTTTGTAAGTTCAATTCCAGTAACACAATGCATTGGAGGACTATCAAATATCATTAGTTGATGTTATTCTGTAGGAGAACTCGGTGATAAGAAACAATGAGGATGACACAACCTTGTAAAACTAATGTGACGAATGACGTTCAAATATGTCATGTATAAGATATGTTTAAGAAGTGACCATCTGTTGTAGCTGGTACCAGTATGAGTAGAGAGAAAAATATTCAATTTGTGAAATGAATTTTGGCTATCTTCCACCCGCTCTCCAAAAACTTCCACCCCAAATCATCTTATTTTCCTACTTCTGTGACTCTCTCAAGGAATTTAACATTTCTAACAGCCTAGAAATGCTGAGATTTTATTCCATTGAAAGGAACTATTGGTCACTAAACCACTAGCTTGGATTTGCATTCACTTTCACTTGAATTCCGATCAATAATAATTGAGTTGATGATATGTCACATGTTGTCTGCTAGAAATCACTTAAGGTCTATTAAGGGAACTTCCAAGCAATTTACAAAAGTAATTTTAGTTATTAACGACTACAGATGACATTAAACTGCCATTTAGTTACCCCACTTTTACCCTTGATGCTACCGTACTGGATTTCCTCATATGATTAATCACCCAATGCAAATACATTAACCCGATTTCGTAAACTTGTTACTACCGGTTGGTGTTTAATTTTCAATCTTAACCAATTAATAGATAAAAAGAGTAAGATATTCACTATGCTGGGGTTTTTTCTGGACCTTTCTTTTACCATTAAATCCACATTGGTCACCACTCAGAACTGAAGGACGCTATGACATTTCTTTGACCACCTGTAGAAAGCCGCTGGTAAAACGATATAAAAATGTCATTGTTCTCTTAACATATGTTCTCCATGTGTATATTGCTTTTTATATTTATGATCACTAAAACTCAGCATGTTGTTGTTGGTGAGAAATGTTTATTGGGAACTGACACGCTCAGACATTTCTTTGGACACATGGTTTCGTCCTCAGGAGTGAAATGTCAGGGAAACATTACCATTTGTGTTTCTTGCTATGTCTCAGCATAACACCATACCCTGTACCCCAGTCTGTTATGTTCTATCATATGTGCGAGTGTGCGGCGAGGAGGGGATGGATGTTTGGCCAAACAGTGAATTGAATTTTGCCAAGGTCGGCTAGCTTCAGTTTATGTCGTGCAAGGGAAGCAGAAACTTTGTTTCCACGAGACTAAGAATATAGTTGTACCATCTGCTATCAATTAACTGAAGTCCCAATAAGGTTGTCCAGACAAGTATTGTGTCTAGTTCCACCATAATGACTACACCCGGTAATAGTACATGTTCAGAGGTAGGAAATCGGTCTATGGACATAGTTATTGATGCACCAACATATGTTAATTAGTTTCAATTTACCATCACTCATGATAGCAAATTAGTTTTCTTCCAAGAAATATCGCATTTTCTACCTTTTCACTAGGTATACACTACAGTATCAGTAAGATTGTGAACCTGTTGGTGGAGATCCAGTACATGGTATAAGATTGACTTTATTAGAGGTTGTTTTTATCATTCCTGGTATTGATTAAACTTCCATGTAAAAAAGACGGTCTTTACGTCAAAGGTTTCCTCTCTCTATTACGAAGGGGAGGGATTCAGGGATTAAGTAAACAAGCTCACGTTGCCGTTCTTGATTGCCCCACAAAACTCAGAAAAAACGTATTCCCTACACAGCTGCTCTAGATTCCCTGTCTTGTATAATCTCATTCCAAATGTTAGTGGCTCACACGTTTCAGATTTTGTTCAAGTAAACACCTTCTTTAAATGGCTATCTTTCCGACATATTTATTATCAGCATTCAGAGCTAGCTTAGATATATTAGTAAACTTCAGATTTAAAGAAATATTGATATAGACATTATATTTCTACTATTCAATACATGGTTAGCTGATATAAGGTACAGCTAATGAAATGAAATACATTGCGAGGTATCTGGTCTTGTCTATTAATACACTTGCATTGAGTTTCTGACTTATGGAATCTAATTAATGACCTTCACCTTGGAATTCCAGGTCTGTAGCTGGTTATGATTATCGATGATGAAGGCGTCATCTGAGGTGAATTAATGTTCTGATGGGGAAGAATATTTATATTGGCTATTGATATGGTAATTTCTGATATTGATTTATGTCAGTGATCTTTATTCTATAGAAATCTCAAACTTTATTAAGACAGTTACCGATACTCTAAGATCTATTCAAGCACTAGAAATGCGATTTGAAGTTTATATTCTAATCAAAATGTGGAAATAGTTAATCTGACATTGTTATGACATATAGATACATAGAGATACATGCACAGAGAAGAATTGTCAAATTCAAATGTATTATTTTAACTAAATGTTTTCTTATATCAATATCCCACAGTCGAGCCTAATCTAACTACCGACACTTATACTTCGTATTGTTTTTATTATATCTTGTTTTATTTACCAAAATGTGTTCCCGTTTGCTGTAGAGAAATGTATACGTAACTCCTTGTTATATTGGGATTTGTTTTAAAAAGAGGGATGGTGCTGCTTTGTTAACTCTTCCTTCATCTACACAAACATTTTATTTAATAGGTTTATTGAAAGTTCATCGAGCTCGTATTGTTTTCTAACTGCAAGAGTTGTGAAGGAGGATGTGATAATTAGTTTTTACAGACAAATTTCGATGCGTGTAACACAAAATGTTCATTTGTCACTTTATTGCTGTTGACATGTACTGTTGAATGCTGTTCGACATGTTGTATTTATGTTTTGGTTATCGTGAATTAATTATGTTAATATTACCATCCAAACTCCATCAATTTTACCCCCAGAAATGCACATCGCTAATCTGAGGGAAATTATTTTTGGAAATGCTGTTCCTCTTTCATATTTATTTTGAGCTTATGTTATTTTCAGATTTCAGGAGAGTAGAGTAAATTATCTATAATATCATAATTAATTATGGATTTTATTCCATGTGGCCATCTAAGTTTGGTGATGGATGAATATTGATCTCTATGGCTATTTTTATATTTGGCGTCCAAATGTCTCATATCAACAAAGAATGTTGTTCTTTTCAAGTCTTGGAGTTCTTATTGCCAATGGAAACAAACTCTTCAAACATTTTGTGGAAATTGAATTTTGTGTAATGTGATTAGCGAAGGAAGATTGAGTACACGATGGTATTTTTTATTGTTAGGAAGAAATGTTTGACCTGAGTTGTTGGTCTACAGGCTAATGTTTTACTCCTGTCCCTGATTGTCTATCAACGGGAGACTAAATTAGACTAACATGGCCGCTTACAACTTTCCCCAATTTTCACGTTCAATATGTCTTCATTAGACGATGATTGATTCGAACACAATACCCAGAACTCGTTCAGACAAGTTGAGCACATTGGGATCCAATAAAGACACTGACATCTGTGGTTTTATGTTTTGGGAAATTGAAATTTCTCACAGCAATAAATGGTTTATCTCAACATTTCAGTTAATGTGTTTATTCCCATTTCATCTATATATTTGTTCTCCTAAAGTGTTTCTATTTTTTTCAAATTGTTGCAGTTACTTACAATGTTCTATAGAAGCAGGTTTGACTATGATTTGTATTAAGGTAATCTCACCTAATAGATTTGTCAGTGAATAAACTCATCTGACCATTAATTTCAATGTACTATTTCTGTTTCATCTATACCTGTATCTGGTGAGGTTTAAATAAATATACAGTTGGTGCTATTGGTACTAAAGCTATATCCAACGGTTATATAATTATCAAAAATAAACCACACGAGCTCATGTACATTTTTTAATAAAATAACCATGGAGACAAGTTTTCAATTGTGTCAAAAAGATCTGAGGGTTATATGACGTAATTTACTATATGTCAGCTGAGGATGGAAATCCATTTCACAGACAGTACCAATAATGATCAGAGAACAACAAATCAACATATATCATATCTTCTCGTGCAACCCGCCAACGATATTGATTACTGTGTCCGACTTGTGCCAGGCTGGTAGACAACAGCGATTTAGAAAAGGACACCGTAGCCGGACTGTGAGATCAGAGAGAATGGTGGGTAATAGAGCCCTTAAAGGGTATCGCGTTCCCTCACTATTTACTCGCTTGATCAATATATAGATTATATTGATTTGTTGTAGCGCTCTTAATTTAGCTGTTACATAGCAATCCAGTGATAATAGACAAAGGAGAAAAGCCTTTTCTGTGTGTTTTAGTTTGATACTTAGATTTGTATGGCCTACAGCTACGTGTTACTTATCTGTAGTCCTGTAACTTATGCTTCCCCTTTCTTTATGTTTTATTCAGCTCTCCAGAATTATTGAGTCTTGCTGCACTACTGTGATTTACTTAGACTTTACATACGACAATGGATCTGAAAGTAGGACCATGTCTACCTACTGAATAATCTCTTACGAGTTGAACATCCAATGTCTGTCTGGATTTCATTTACAAGCATTGTCTTTCAATATCATGTCACTTTCACCCAGTTTCCGCTGTCTGTTTATTAATAGCCCTAATATCCAATAAATGTTAATATTTTATTGTACATCTGCCATGAGGTTTTTATGCAGTCTTTCATTAATTATTTACCTTGTTTGAGACATTGACTTTGTGCTGTTTTCTACTTTTCTGATTTCATGTTACCTTGGGTCTTTATGCCCACTGAAAATGTCTCTTTATCCGGCCTCATTGAAATGGTGTGGAAATATTGTGTTTGTCTTCTTTTGATCCACAATTCCCTCTGTTGGTATTACAAGGTTCTTCAATTAGGACTTAACATAAAAATAACTTCTATCAGATAATAATAAGAAACGTAGATTTCGTCATGTGGCATAGTTGAAAACATTCGTTATCCAATGACCTATATTGCAAGTTAATTACTCGGATTTAATGAGGGTTTTTTTCGGAAGGCTTGGCTTTTCCCCCAAAGGTCTATTGCAACCACCCATATCACGAATAAATCGTGATTTTGATAAGGAATAATGCGTATTGAAGATAAATGATGTAGGGGAAATCATCAAACTAATGGTGATATTGAAAATAGTAAAGACTTTTGTTTAATTAGCTAATATTGAAAATTGTGGAAGCTTTTTTTATTTGGCTGATACTGAAAAGGTGCAAACGTTCATTTAATTAGGTGCGTAAATTAGATTATGTAATATTCTGTTTAAGTCTATGTCTTAGTTGCTTGCACTCCATAATTAGAAGAGTTTTGATCTTTACAATTCTTTCACAGCATTTACCTTATGGATAAATAGTGTGTTGTCAACTATTTATGACAATATTGGTTGCATCACGCGACATCTGTATTAGATTGTGTAATATTCTGTTTTAGTCCATATCTTCGTTAGTTTGGATCTGATCTTGACAAGTGTTACAGTATATATAACTAAGGGGTAAATGGTGTGTCTGGAACAATTTAGGATATCCCTGGTTTCATAATACGGCATACAACATACATGAATATTCATGGAATAGAGAAAATGAAAATCTTTCATAGGATTTTCATTGCTGAAATTAAAACAAATATGTTCTATAATGTAGAATAATTAGTCATAGCGGAGGGCGTATGTTGAGTTTACTAAAACTCGTGTAAGAGAACAATATATGTCTTTGAAAAGCTCTTCTCTAACATTATATCTATGTCCTGAAGCACAGGCAGCCAGAAATCAAATTTGGCTGATCATTTTGACAGTGTTAACCTTTGACATCTTCAGGGAAAATTGGACCCATAATTGTCACCAACAGGAGACATTTCTCCAACAGTTTTGTCGGGAAATATTAGTTTATATGTACCTCGAGTTTTGAAAAAAATCTTTCTAGAGACAGCTGGTCAAATAAATGAAAATCAAGGTGGAAATAAAGAGGAGACAATCTAATTTGTCTGGATTCAAGCTGACCGATGAGATAAGATAGCTGCCACTTCAAACTGACCCCTGTCCATCCTCAGACCGTATGACCAGCAACTCAACCTGCATTTTATTCCTCCCAATCACATCAGTCTTATTAAGTTTGTCTGATTTCACGCTACAGGGAACACTCTGTCAGTACTAATCTTTCTAAATAGCAAACAAATTGACAGGACTTCTTCAGAGCTAAGTCTTCAATGAATATAAAGGGCAGTGAGATTGTCTGTATCTAATACTTAAAGGCACAAGATAGGGTTTGTGTCTGGAGGCAATTAAACTTTAGTCTGCTGTTGACAAAAAACATGCCAACAGACATTCAACTTACACACTTTTGTCTACATATCTGAAGATTTTCTTAGCCAGTTTCACAAAGTCCATATGACAGAACCATATTTCTGAATATAAACTTCAAAAACATTTCTTGTGCTTATATCGGTCTTAGAGTATTGACCACTATCTTTAACGAAGTTGGAGATTTCTACAGAATAAAGATTCTTGACATAAATCAATACCAGAAATTACCATATTAATAACCATTATAAATATTCTTCCCCATCAGAACCTTAATTCACCTCAGATGACGCCTTCATCATCGATACTCATAACCAGCTACAGACCTGGAATTCCAAAGTCCGAAACTCAATGTAATTGTATTAATAAAGAAGACAGGAGAACGCGCAATGTATTTCATTTCATTAGCTGTACGTTATATCAGCTGATCATATAATGATTTTGGAAATTAATAGAAATATAGCCTATCATGTTAAACACAGCGCTCTCGGGAAATACAGAGACAAGAACATTTCAAATGAGACTGTACATAGAAAAAGTATAGAGAACCTGTGTAAAAATTTAGTTCCATGTTGTTTTAATAGTTTTTTACCAGTGTTGTAGCAATCAATAATGATAACCTTAGCGTGTCTATTTGATTTACGAAGATCTCCACCGTCGTAAGATAGAGAAACCTTTGAAATAAAGTCTTTTTAGACTCGGCATTAAGAAGCCTAATCGATACCAGTAAGGATAAAAACAACCTCTAAGAGAGTCAATCTGGTACAGGATCTCAATCAAGAGATTCACAATCTGAATGACAACTGGAGTACAGGACATGGGTATATAGGTGAGTGTTAAGTGTCCTTCATTATCAAATTATCATATTCAATGCAGGTATTGAGCCAAGTTTCCTCCATTCAGGTATTGAGCCAAGTTTCCTCCATGCAAGAATTGAGCCAAGTTTCCTCCATGCAGGTAGAGCCAAGTTTCCTTCGTGCAAGTATTGAATAAACGACTATTTTACAATGTATGTATAATATTTTAGATACAATTTGTTCTCTCCGTTATGGAGAATCCGGCGTTTTCTGCACACGGAGTTGTTTCCATAAACGCCCCCAATGTAAATTGAAGCAATCAAGTTCTCCACAGCATCCGTCTATTGTCGCCATCTTATAATCTCGTCAGTTCCGAAATGGCTTTTATTTCCCGCCATAATTAGTGGCTGTTATTTCCCGGTTCAATATTTCTACTCAGCATTTCCACTTCTGTTCTCTGTTATATGATATAGTTTATTACCTTTTGCTTAGTATATTGTTTTGTGAGTCATAGACGGACAGCATCATGGACAGACTGTCTTATGAACATCTGTATTTCCAACTTCAGAAATCTAACATCTCTTTCTATAATTGCTGATTGGCCACACAGGGTATAATCTACAAGAACTTCTATATCTGTAGCACAACCTTGGCCAGCCCAAATTGAATAAAAGGGCAACATGTTTATCTGGGTTATAAGACCTTTTTAAGTCTCAGGTCACAAAATAAGACATTATCCATTGAACATCATATCTTCTAGTTTAGCTTTAATCCGAATTAGAAAAGTCGTTTTGTAAGTTCAATTCCAGTAACACAATACATTAAAGGACTATCAAACATCATTAGTTGATGTAATTCTGTAGGAGAACTCGGTGATAAGAAACAATGAGGATGACACAACCTTGTAAAACTAATGGAACGAATGACGTTTAGATATACCATGTATAAGATATGTTTAAGAAGTGACCATCTGTTGTAGTTGGTACCAGTATGAGTAGAGAGAAAAATATTCAATTTGTGAAATAAAATTCGGCTATCTTCCACCCGCTCTCCAAAAACTTCAACCCCAAATCGTCTTATTTTCTTTTTTCTATGACTCTCTCAAGGAATTTAACATTTCTAACAGCCTAGAAATGCTGAGATTTTATTCTATTGAAAGGAACTATTGGTCACTAAACCACTAGCTTGGATTTGCATTCACTTTCACTTGAATTCCGATCAATAATAATTGAGTTGATGATATGTCACATGTTGTCTGCTAGAAATCACTTAAGGCCTATTAAGGGAACTTCCAAGCAATTTACAAAAGTAATTTTAGTTATTAACGACTACAGATGACATTAAACTGCCATTTAGTTACCCCACTTTTACCCTTGATGCTACTGAATTTCTTCATATAATTTCTACAAATACACTAACAACATTTCGTAAACTTCTTGACCTTTCTTCTACCATTAAATCCCCCTTGGTCACCAGTCAGAACTGAAGGACGCTATGACATTTCTTTGACCACCTGTAGAAAGCCGCTGGAAAAACGATATAAAAATGTCATTGTTCTTTTAACATATGTTCTCCATGTGTATATTGCTTTTTATATTTATGATCACTAAAACTCAGCATGTTGTTGTTGGTAAGAAATGTTTATTGGGGACTTACACGCTCAGACATTTCTTTGGACACATGGTCTCGTCCTCAGGAGTGAAATATCAGGAAAACCTTACCATTTGTATTTCTTGCTATGTTTCAGCATAACACCATACCCTATACCCCAGTCTGTTATGTTCTATCATATGTGCGCGTGTGCGGGGAGGAGGGGGTGGATGTATTGCCGAACAGTGAATTGAATTTTGCAAAGGTCGGCTAGCTTCGGTCCTGGCTATGACCTAAATTGGTTATGTGAAGTTTTATCATAAAAGTTTGTGTCGTGCAAGGGAACCAGAAACTGAGAATATAGTTGTACCATCTGCTATCAATTAACTGAAGTCCCAATAAGGTTGTCCAGACAAGTATTGTGTCTAGTTCCACCATAATGACTACATCCGTTAATAGTACATGTACAGCGATAGGAAATCGGTCTATGGACATAGTTAATTAGGCACCAACATATGTTAATTAGTTTCAATTTGCCATCAATCATGATAGAGATTTAGTTGCCTTCCAAGAAATAACGCATTTTTTGTCTTGTCACTAGATATACAATTTTCTTCGAACCTCGTTTTGACTGTAAGTTTAACAATCTTTTATAACTAAGCATTGCCTATAGATGAACTTAATAAATTAAACTACTATATATAGCCATGTACTTCAGCAAGTATCAGTAAGATTGTAAACCTCTTGGTTGAAATCCTGTACAGGGTATAAGATAGACTCTATCAGAGGTTGTTTTATCATTGCTGGTATTGATTAAACTTCCATGTAAAAAAGACGGTCTTTACGTCAAAGGTTTCCTCTCTCTTACGAAGGGGAGGGGTTCAGGGATTAAGTAAACAAGCTCACGTTGCCGTTCTTGATTGCCACACAAAAGGCAGAAAAAGCGTATTCGCTACACAGCTGCTCTAGATTCACTGTCTTTATTCTGTAGAAATCTCCAACTTCGGTAAGATATTGGCCAATACTCTAAAATGTGTAAAAAGTTAATCTGACATAGTCATCACATATAGATACATACACAGAGAAGATTTGTCAAATTCAAATGTATTACTTCAACTAAATGTTTTCTTATCAAGATCACACAATCTAACTACCGACAATTACACTTCGTATTGTTTTATCGGTGCCTGTTTTATCTACCAAAATGTGTTCCCGTTTTCTGTAGAGAAATGTTTACGTAACTCCTTGTTATATTGGGATTTGCTTTAAAAAGAAGGATGGTGCTGCTTTGTCAACTCTTCATCTACATACAGATTTTATTTAATAGGTTAATATTAAAACTCCATCAGTTTTCTCCCTGTATCCGTCTGTTTTTAACTCAAAATTTTCAGCAATTTTACAACATATTTTAGAAAAAAAACATATTGTGACTGTTTATGTCTGAAATAATGCGAAAAAATCTTGCATGAGCAGGAGCTCGACTGAATACAGCTGAAGTCTAATTGGAAGCTAGGCTTGTCCGGTCTAAGATTGGTGTCACGACGTTATGCCATTGTTGCACGAAAAACTGGCAAATGGTCTATTAGGATATTTATAATATCATAATTAATTATGGATTTTATTCCATGTGGATATCTAAACGTGGTGATTGATGAATATTTATCTCTATAATTGATATTGTTATGTTTGGCGTCCAAATGTCTCATATCAACAAAGAATGTTGTTCTTTTCAAGTCTTTGAAATGGGAACATTGGAGTTCATATTGCCAATGGAAAAACGTTTTGTTTGGAAATTGTATTTTTTGATAAGCGAAGGAAGATTGAGTACACGATGGTATTTTTTATTGGTAGGAAGAAATGTTTGACCTGAGCTGTTGGTCTACAGGCTAATGTTTTACTTCTGTCACTGATTGTCTATCAACGGGAGACTAAATAAGACTAACATGGCCGCTTACGACTTTCCCCAATTTTCACGTTCAATATGTCTTCATTAGACGATGATTGATTCTAACACAATACCTAGAACTCGTTCAGACAAGTTCAGCACATTGGGATCCAATAAAGACACTGACATTTGTGGTTTTATGTTTTGGGAAATTGAAATAAATTTCTCACAGCAATAAATGGTTTATCTCAACATTTCAGTTGATGTGTTTCGTCCCATTTCACCTATATATTTGTTCTCCTGAAGTGTTTGTATTTTTTTAAATTGTTGCAGTTACTCACAATGTTCTATAGAAGCAGGTTTGACTATGATTTTTATTAAGGTAATCCAAGGTAATAGTTTCATCAGTGAATAAACTCATCTGACAATTTATTTCAATGTACTATTTCTGTTTCAAGGTTTAAATATATGCACCGGTAGTGTTATTGTTATTGACAGTAAGCTATATACAAAGATTATTTAAATATGACCACTAAAACAGCTCAGGAAAAATTATCTTGACTAAAATAACCATGGAGACACGTTTCCAATTGTGTTAGAGCGTTATATGACGTTATTTACTGCATGTCAGCTGAGGATGGAAATCCATTTCACAGACAGTACCAATAATGATCAGAGAACAACAAATCAACAGATATCATATCTTGTGATGCAATTCGACAACGATATTGATTACTGTGTCCGACTAGTGCCAGGCTGGTAGACAACAGCGATTTAGAAAAGGACACCGTAGCCGGACAGTGAGATCAGAGAGAATGATGGGTAATAGAGCCCTTAAAGGGTATCGCGTTCCCTCACCATTTACTCGCTTGATCAATATATAGATTATATTGATTTGCTGTAGCACTCTTAATTTAGCTGTTACATAGCAATCCAGTGATAATAGACAAAGGAGAAAAGCCTTTTCCGTGTGTTTTAGTTTGATACTTAGATTTGTATTGCCTACAGCTACGTGTTATTTATCTGTAGTCCTTTAACTTATGCTTCCCCTTTCTTTATGTTTTATTCAGCTCTCCAGAATTATTGAGTCTCGCTGCACTACTGTGATTTACTTAAACTTTACATACGACAATGGATCTGAAAGTAGGACCATGTCTACCTACTGAATAATCTCTTACGAGTTGAACATCCAATGTCTGTCTGGATTTCATTTACAAGCACTGTCTTTCAATATCATGTCACTTTCACCCAGTTTCCGCTGACTGTTTATTAATAGCCCTAATATCCAATAAATGTTAATATTTTATTGTACATCAGACATGGGGTTTTTATGCAGCCTTTCATTAATTATTTACCTTGTTTGAGACATTGACTTTGTGCTTTTTCTAACTTTCTGATTTCATGTTACCTCGGGTCTCTATGCCCAATGAAAATGTCTCTGTATCCGGCCTCATTGAAATGGTGTAGAAATATTGTGTGTTTGTCTTCTTTTGATCCACAATTCCCGTTATCTAAAGACCTATATTGCAAGTTAATTACTTGGATTTAATGACGGGTTTTTTTCGGAAGGCTTGGCCTTTTCCCTAAAAGTCTTTTGCAACCACCCATATCACGAATAAATCGTGATTTTGATAATAAATAATGCGTATTTAAGATAAATGATACAGAGGAAAGCATCAGACTAATGGTGATATTGAAAATAGTAAGGACTTTTATTTATTTAGCTGACATTGATAATTGTGGAAGCTTTTTTTAATTAGCTGTTACTTAAAAAGTGCAAACGCTCATTTAATTAGGTTCGTAAATACATTAGATCATGTAATATTCTGTTTTGTTCTATGTCTTGGTTGTCTAATTTCTTGCACTCCATAATTTGATTGATTGTTTGGTGTTTTGGATGCATCACGCGACATCTGTATTAGATTGTGTAATATTCTGTTTTAGTCCATATCTTCTTTAGTTTTGATCTGATCTTGACAAGTGTTACAGTATAGATAACTAAGGGGTAGATGTTGTGTCTGGAACAATTTAGGATATCCCTGGTTTCATATTACGGCATCCAACATACATGTATATTCATCGAATAGAGAAAATGAAAATCTTTCATATAAACATAGGATTTCCATTGCTGAAATTTAAACAAATATGTTCTATAATGTAGAATAATAGTCATAGCGGAGGGCGTATGTTGAGTTTACTAAAACTCGTGTTAGAGAACAATATATGTCTTTGAAAAGATCCTCCCTAACCATTACATCTATGTCCTGAAGCACAGGCAGCCAGAAATCAGAGTTGGCTGATCATTTTGACAGTGTTAACCTTTGACATCTTCAGGGAAAATTGGACCCAGAATTGTCACCAACAGGAGACATTTCTCCAACAGTTTTGTCTGGGAATATTAGTTTATATGTACCTCATGAGTTTTGAACAAAATCTTTCTAGAGACAGCTGGTCAAATAAATGAAAATCAAGGTGGAAATAAAGAGGAGACAATCTAATTTGTCTGGATTCAAGCTGACCGATGAGATAAGATAGCTGCCACTTCAAACTGACCCCTGTCCATCCTCAGACCATATGACCAGCAACCCAACCTGCATTTTATTCCTCCCAATCACATCAGTCTTATTAAGTTTGTCTGATTTCACGCTACAGGGAACACTCTGTCAGTACTAATCTTTCTAAATAGCAAACAAATTGACAGGACTTCTTCAGAACTAAGTCTTCAATGAATATAAAGGGCAGTGAGATTGTCTGTATCTAATACTTAAAGGCACAAGATAGGGTTTGTGTCTGGAGGCAATTAAACTTTAGTCTGATGTTGACAAAAACAATGCCAACAGACATTCAACTTACACACTTTTGTCTACATATCTGAAGATAATCTTAGCCAGGCTCAATAAGTCCATATGACAGAACCATATTTCTAAATATAAATTTCAAAAAACATTTCTTGTGCTTGTATCGGTCTGAGAGTATTGGCCACTACCTTAACGAAGTTAGAGATTTCTACAGAATAAAGATCCTTGACATAAATCAAAAATTACCATATCAATAACTAATATAAATATTCTTCCCCATTAGAACATTAATTCACCCCAGATGACACCTTCATCATCGATGATCATAACCAGCTACAGACCTGGAATTCCAAAGTCCGAAACTCAATGTAATTGTATTAATAAAGAAGACAAGAGAACGCGTAATGTATTTCATTTCATTAGCTGTACGTTATATCAGCTGATCATTTAATGATTTTGGAAATTAATAGAAATATAGCCTATCATGTTAAACACAGCGCTTTCGGGAAACACAGAGACAGGAACATTTCCAATGAGATTGTACATAGAAAAAGTAAAGAGAAACTGTGCAAGAATGTAGTTCCATGTTGTTTTAATAGTTTTTTACCATGTGTTGTAGCAATCAATAATGATAACCTTAGCGTGTCTATTTAATGTACGAAGATCTCCACCATCGTAAGATTGAGAAACCTTTGAATTAAAGACTGTCTTTTTTAGACCCGGCATTAAGAAGCCTAATCAATACCAGTAAGGATAAAACAACCTCTAAGAGAGTCAATCTGGTACAGGATCTCAACCAAGAGATTCACAATCTGACTGTTAAGTGTGCTTCATTATCAAATTATCATATTCCATGCAGGTATTAACATCAGTTTCCTTCATGTAGGTATTGAGCCAAGTTTCCTCCATGCAGGTATTTAGCCAAGTTTCCTCCATGCAAGTATTGAGCCAAGTTTCCTCCATGCAGATATTGAGCCAAGTTTCCTCCATGCAGGTATCGAGTTCAGTTGCCTCCATTCGAGCATTAAGACCAGTTTCTTCCATGCAGGTTTTAAGGCCAGTTTCCTCCATGCATGTATTAAGCCCAATTTCCTCCCTGCAGGTATTAAGCCTAGTTTTTTCCACGCAGCTATAAAGTCTAGTTTCCTCAATGCAGGTTTTGAGCCCCGTTTCCTCCATGCAAGTATTAAGACCAGTTTCTTCAATGCAGCTATTAAGTCCAGTTTCCTGCATGCAGGTATTATTAAGCCCAGTTTCCTTCATACTGGTATTGAGCCCAGTTTCTTCAATGCAAATATTAAGACAAGTTTCCTCCACGCATGTACTAAGTCCAGTTTTCTAATCCTGACAATGCGGCCATCCAAGTGAACTAATACTCAATGTAACATAAGTGTTGAGATAGTTCGTTCTATGGTGGATATTGGAAGAAGAATATATCTAATGAAGGCCTATAATCCATCATGTACAGTTAGACAAGGAGTAGGGCAAAGATTTTACTTCTATCGATCGAGGAAACAAATACTTTAAGGGCTGCAGAGAAAAGTTAGGAGATCAAAATGTCTAAAGAAATATTTGTCAGAGTTGTTGGCATGTGTCTAGTCTGGGGATCAAATGTCTGGAATCCCCACTGGCATCGTTTCTCTTTCTTTGTATTTATTGGCACTCATTGGTTTCTGTCATAGCTCCCCATTAATAGAACTCTGTAATACTGATATAATACAAAATACAAATGAAGAATATGTCATGATTTTGTCCTCTAATTAATGAAATCCTCTGTACCATATGACATTATTATTGTTTGGAGAAAAAGCATCTGCACATTCTAGAAATAGCATCCTTAAAAGTTGAAAAGTGTATATTGAATAGGGCAGTGCAAAAAGCAATCAAGAAAACCTTGAAGACGTCTGTGATAGAATTTCCCCGGAGTCTGGTAGAGAAGGTGTGTGGTTAGAAGATAGTGTACCTTCAACCAGACCTCATCACTTCAACTAAATTGATTGCAAATAGAACTGACTATTTTTTATCGTTTGGCAAATCAAGAAGTGCGTAAAGTTATCCCATCGGCTCATTTAGTCAGGAAGCAATCGGAAAATTGTTCCTTTTATAGAGAAAAAAATTTGAAAGAAAAGGAATTGTCAAGCAAAAAAACCAAGCAATGCAAATAAACAGTTTTTTTTTTCTTTAAACGTTTCAGCTAGGAATTGATCAGATCTGATCAAATAGAACCACAGTGAAGTGAGGTGTTGGATAACAATTTTTAAGCAATGAATTGTTTAGTGTTTTACGCCGTACTCCAACTTAAATCTCTTATACACCAGTTTTGCAAGTTGTTTTTGGTAGAAAAACAAGCTCTTTACCCAAATAAAACCCTCCATGGCGTTCTGTCAAACAGCTGGTGACTGATATGGGTAACTGATCTGTCTAATTAACTGTCTAGTTGTTCGCCCACACTTAACCCATTAAATTTTAAACTCAGGATGTTCCTGGCTGAAAATCTTCACAGGTTTGAATTTGCAATATACAGAAAAGACTCTATACAACTTACCATACTATTTGCACCTGGATGTTTTGAAGACATGGACCTACATAGGACATCCTTGGAGATTATTGTAAAAGGTGTGGCCGGAATAAAGATGCATATTGTATAGTTTATGATGTGATACATGGCTTTAGGGATGTTCTTGTGAACTTCTTTAAGGGTCAGTTATGTAAACATTGCTGGGTTAATGGCTGCCAGATGTCAGTGACTTGTCTGACTCTCCATCCTCTCCCAGACTCTCATTTCATCTCATGTAATTCACCTTAAACCAGAAATCTATTTATTATTGATAAAAACATTGGGAAATGTTGAAATGGGTTACATCTGAAGTGTGGCAGACAGAAATGAGAATTCCAGTGATCTATTACACTCTGGTTGAAAATGCAATCAGTAAGCCGAGAAGAAAATTGACGGACTCCATTAATCCAGTACAAAAACTTTTAAGCTTTATTCTTTTTTGTATTCCAAGAAAAGACATGATTTATTGTTCACATTGCTTGGAGCCAGGTGAAAATTGTCTTTAAATGTAGGCCCTAGTATGATATATCTCAACATTTAAATTAAAACCCCATTTCCCTCTATTCTTTTCCTCCAACACTAACTATGTTACACACCTGTCCCACATTCCAACACTTTAAAGGACAGAATGCTGTTAGTGAAATTGGGAATGTATTGACATTCTTATAGAAGGCAGCCCCGTTGAAGGATTTTCGAAAACCTCAATTATTGTCTTTTACTACTAAGTAAAACCAGGTCTGTCATTAAGAATAGACTGGGAGAGTTACAACATGCTCTCCCAAAACCGTCGGGGTGACCTGTTTCACTCTCCCCAAAAATGATCTCCTTGAAGAAGAGCAATCACTCTCTTTAATGACAGCCCTGAAAACCATTTTGGAATAAATTTAGTGGCTCAAGAAATGAGTTGACATAGATCTGATAGAGTCATCAATGAAGTGTATCTGGACTAGTTTGACATATGTTTACAACAACAACACTGACTGTTTATAAACCAGACATTTGTATATAGTGTTACCTTTCCAAATAAATACCTCTGTCTACTGAGGCAATTCCATACATTAACACTGGCTGACAGGTATAGGATAACCTAAAATCTCTAGAAAGTCCCTCGGAAGTTATGTAATTTAACCAAAGATAACATAACAGGGTGTTTTAAGAACTGTAACAAAACTATAGGTGTTGAAAAATATTTGAAATATTATATCATGTGATGTCGTGACATGATTTAGACGAAAAACCTGTCGGTAGGGTGGCCTTTAAAAAGACCAAAGGGCGAAAATGGAAATGATTTGATCAACACAAGATAATGTTCATAGAAAAAGGTCTTATTAAAACAAATTATGGTAAGCTTTGGCATATTTTTAAGTTATTCTTTTTGGGTTTAATTTTAGCTCTGTGTGAAAAATGTAAACTACAAGTAGATGCTTTCTTAATTAGAGAGTTTGATCAATGGTCGAGAGTGGAATTCTTTCTCCTAGCCAAAACTTGGAAAGCATTAATAGCTCAATAAACTGTTTTTGTAGATTGTCTTAGGTAATGACGGGAAGGCTTTAGTCTTAGATTGACAATTGGTGTATTTTTAGCTGAGTAATTAGAGTGCATTCTCTGCTTTCACAGACAGAAATGTTTGCCCAATTACTGCTGAGCTGGAAAGATGTTTTTCAGTAATTAGTAGCATGTGTGAATCGAAGAAGATAGAATTGGTTATTTTTCTGGTGAAGAATGATGAAGTCAGTTTTGTTAACCATACAATATATCTTTAACTGTTGATGCTGTCTTCACAGATCACGTTGAATAAGTAGGACATATGTTAGAAGTTTAAAACCAACACCTGCTCACTGTCTTCACTACTGATGTATTGTTATCACCAATATGTCTTCAGATCAATATGGTCCAAGCAAAAGACATTTGTCACTTCGGTTGCCATAGTCTATAATGTTTATGGCTTCATTTTAATTAGTGTTGTTATTTAATGGTTGTCGTCTTGGCAGAAGTAATTATCTGAAGCTATACAAAGGATAACCTGTCGTACATGTCATGTAGAATTGTAGACCTACATATGGTCTGGAAACATACAGAATTCTCATATACAGGATTTGGGATAACCTGTCGTACATGTCATGTTGAATTCTAGGCCTAGATATGGTCTGGAAACATACAGAACTCTCATATACAGGATTTGGGATAACCTGTCGTACATGTCATGTTGAATTCTAGGCCTAGATATGGTCTGGAAACATACAGAATTCTCATATACAGGATTTGGGATAACCTGTCTTACATGTCATGTTGAATTCTAGAACTACATTTGGTCTGGAAACATACAGAATTCTCATATACAGGATTTGGGATAACCTGTCTTATATGTCATGTTGAATTCTAGACCTACATATGGTCTGGAAACATACAGAATTCTCATATACAGTATTTGGGATAACCTGTCTTACATGTCACGTTGAATTCTAGACCTACATATGGTCTGGAAACATACAGAATTCTCATATACAGGATTTGGGATAACCTGTCTTACATGTCATGTTGAATTCTAGACCTACATATGGTCTGGAAACATAAAGAAATCTCATATACAGGATTTGGGATAACCGGTCTTACATGTCATGTTGAATTCTAGACCTACATATGGTCTGGAAACATACAGAATTCTCATATACAGGATTTGGGATAACCTGTCTTACATGTAACGTTGAATTTTAGACCTACATATGGTCTGGAAACATACAGAATTCTCATATACAGGATTTGGGATAACCGGTCTTACATGTCATGTTGAATTCTAGACCTACATATGGTCTGGAAACATACAGAATTCTCACATACAGGATTTGGGGTAACCTGTCTTACATGTCATGTTGAATATCCCCTCCCAACCCCATCGCGCTGATACTTAGAGAGAGAAATAATATATTCTTTGTGAATCATAAATCAACAAAGTGGATGGAGATATAAGACTTTTAAAACTAAAAATTAATATAAGAATAATGAAGAACGTAGGCTCTCTCTGTGACTTTAAGGAAATCTGTATAAAATATTAAATATAATTATTGTATCATATTCTGTAGATGAAAATAGTAATGAATGAACCTCAAATGTCTGCTTATCATATGAGTGTTGTTTGATGAGTGAGTTTTGATTTTCCTACAGAATCAGGCAGTCAGGTCGGGTTCAGATGAATCTATGGGCTTTGTTGGGAAGGTAAACATTTATCTTGGGGGTTGCAGCTTGCTGTAAAAGTTTTCTTACATGTGCTCCATGTATTGTCACTTTATATATGCCCTCTCTAGAGCTATGCCAAACTGCCAGGCTTTACAAACTCTGGGTCTGTACACTGAATGCTCATTTGCTTCAATCAAAGCCTTGCCAATTTCTGGTGCATGCCATTTGGATTGGTTTTGGTACAACACTATGGCCTGTTCTCAATTTATCTGTGGTTTCAGATGCCTCATAGGAATATACATATATCATGTAAAACTTCTTTCAATTTCTGCATGTGGTTTAGGTAATTTGTCCGACTCCTCTATGGTAACCCAGGTGGCAAGGAACTTATATCTAACTATTATGTACATGAATAAGATCCCTACTTAACAAAATCCTTCATTTGTCAGGATATAGGACATTAACTGAAACGACAACTGATATATCGGAAATCTGTACATTTAATAATGGTTCAACTTTGAACATGCATTAAGCATGGCTGTGGCTGTCCATGTAATAATGGTTCGATATTGGACATTTAGCATGCCTGCGAGACTGTCCATGAAATATTGGTTCAACATTGAACATTTAGCATGGCTGTGACTGTCCATGAAATAATGGTTCAACATTGAACATTTAGCATGACTGTGACTGTCAATGAAATATTGGTTCAGCTTTGGGCATTTAGGTTGCCTGTGACTGTCCATGAAATATTGGTTCAACATTGAACATTTAGCATGGCTGTGACTGTCCATGAAATAATGGTTCAACATTGAACATTCAGCATGGCTGTGACTGTCCAAGAAATATTGGTTCAACATTGAACATTCAGCATGGCTGTGACTGTCCAAGAAATAATGGTTCAACATTGAACATTTAGCATGGCTGTGACTGTCCAAGAAATAATGGTTCAACATTGAACATTTAGCATGGCTGTGACTGTCCAAGAAATAATGGTTCAACATTGAACATTTAGCATGACTGTGACTGTCCATGAAATATTGGTTCAACATTGAACATTTAGCATGGCTGTGACTGTCCATGAAATAATGGTTCAACATTGAACATTTAGCATGGCTGTGACTGTCCATGAAATAATGGTTCAATATTGAACATTTAGCTTGCCTGTGACTGTCCATGAAATATTGGTTCAACATTGAACATTTAGCATGGCTGAGACTGTCCATGAAATAATGCTCCAACATTGAACATTTAGCATGGCTGTGACTGTCCATGAAATAATGGTTCAACATTGAACATTTAGCATGACTGTGACTGTCAATGAAATATTGGTTCAGCTTTGGACATTTAGCTTGCCTGCGACTGTCCATGAAATAATGGTTCAACATTGAACATTTAGCATGGTTGTGACTGTCCATGAAATGATGGTCCAACTTTGAACATTTAGCATGGCTGTGACTGTCCATGAAATAATGGTTCAACATTGAACATTTAGCATTGCTGTGTCTATCCATGAAATAATGGTTGAACATTGAACATTTAGCATGGCTGTGACTGTCCATGAAATCATGGTTCAACTTTGAACATTTAGCATGGCTGTGACTGTCCATGAAATAATGGTTCAACATTGAACATTTAGCATTGCTGTGTCTATCCATGAAATAATGGTTCAACATTGAACATTTAGCATGGCTATGACTGTCCATGAAATAATGGTTCAACATTGGACATTTAGCATGGCTGTGACTGTCTATGAAATAATGGTTCAACATTGAACATTTAGCATGGCTGTGACTGTCCATGAAATAATGGTTCAACTTTGAACATTAAGCATGGCTGTGACTGTCTATGAACTATTGGTTCAACATTGAACATCAAGCGTGACTGTGACTGTCTATGAAATAATGGTTCAACATTGAACATTTAGCATGGCTGTGACTGTCCATGAAATATTGGTTCAACTTTGAACATTTAGCATGACTGTGACTGTCCATGAAATAATGGTTCAACATTGAACATTTAGCATGACTGTGACTGTCCATGAAATAATGGTTCAACATTGAACATTTAGCATAGCTGTGACTGTCCATGAAATATTGGTTCAACATTGAACATTTAGCATGACTGTGACTGTCCATGAAATAATGGTTCAACATTGAACATTTAGCATGGCTGTGACTGTCCATGAAATAATGGTTCAACATTGAACATTTAGCATGGCTGTGACTGTCCATGAAATATTGGTTCAACTTTGAACATTTAGCATGGCTGTGACTGTCCATGAAATAATGGTTCAACATTGAACATTTAGCATGACCGTGACTGTCCATGAAATATTGGTTCAACTTTGAACATTTAGCATGGCTGTGACTGTCCATGAAATAATGGTTCAACATTGAACATTTAGCATGGCTGTGACTGTCCATGAAATAATGGTTCAACATTGAACATTTAGCATGACCGTGACTGTCCATGAAATATTGGTTCAACTTTGAACATTTAGCATGGCTGTGACTGTCCATGAAATAATGGTTCAACATTGAACATTTAGCATGGCTGTGACTGTCCATGAAATAATGGTTCAACATTGAACATTTAGCATGGCTGTGACTGTCCATGAAATATTGGTTCAACTTTGAACATTTAGCATGGCTGTGACTGTCCATGAAATAATGGTTCAACATTGAACATTTAGCATGACCGTGACTGTCCATGAAATATTGGTTCAACTTTGAACATTTAGCATGGCTGTGACTGTCCATGAAATAATGGTTCAACATTGAACATTTAGCATGGCTGTGACTGTCCATGAAATAATGGTTCAACATTGAACATTTAGCATGACCGTGACTGTCCATGAAATATTGGTTCAACTTTGAACATTTAGCATGGCTGTGACTGTCCATGAAATATTGCTTCAACATTGAACATCAAGCATGGCTGTGACTGTCCATGAAATATTGCTTCAACATTGAACATCAAGCATGGCTGTGACTGTCCATGAAATATTGCTTCAACATTGAACATCAAGCATGGCTGTGACTGTCCATGAAATATTGCTTCAACATTGAACATTTAGCATGGCTATGACTGTCCATAAAATAATGGTTTAACATTGAACATTTAGCATGGCTATGACTGTCCATGAAATATTGGTTCAACATTGAACATCAAGCATGGCTGTGACTGTCCATGAAATATTGGTTCAACATTGAACATCAAGCATGGCTGTGACTGTCCATAAAATATTGGTTCAACATTGAACATTTAGCATGGCTGTGACTGTCCATGAAATATTGGTTCAACATTGAACATTTAGCATGGCTGTGACTGTCCATGAAATATTGGTTCAACTTTGAACATTTAGCATGGCTGTGACTGTCCATGAAATAATGGCTCAGCCTTGAAAATTAAGTATGGCTGTGACTGTCCATGAAATATTGCTTCAACATTGAACATCAAGCATGGCTGTGACTGTCCATGAAATATTGGTTCAACATTGAACATTAAGGATGTCTGTGACTGTCCATGAAATATTGCTTCAACATTGAACATCAAGCATGGCTGTGACTGTCGATGAAATATTGGTTCAACATTGAACATTTAGCATGGCTGTGACTGTCCATGAAATGATGACTGAACATTTCCAAGACACCTGGTACAAACTGTCATTGTAATAACTGAGCATGAGTTTCCACATCAACACTTCTCATGGAAAGTGGAGGATATTTCAACTATCAGCAAATTAACAAATGCATCATGAATACTGATCAAACACTGAACATACTAAGAGGTGTTTAATGTGTTGATAAAACATAAAGCACATTGTAATTAACTTTAAAATGTTTCTGTGTTTCTAATCGTATTTTTTTTTTACAATTCAGAAATCTTTATTTTCACTAAAGCTCCTTATATTTATATATATATTTTTTTATCTCTTTTTTTCTGTTTAATTAGTTATCAGAAATTCCCCTGTTCAGTCCCAGATTGATTTGTACATTCGGTAAATTACATACAAAGTTCAGCTTGAGCTTTATTTCCCCACTTTAGTGAACACAATAATGATGATGTAATTAATTGTTTTAGAAAACAGCCGGAGATTTATACAGTAACAGGAAGTCCAACCCATCAAACAGCCCTTAATGCAACCTCTAATAAACTCTACAGTGAGCAGATAGAACAGGAAACTAAATTACAGGTAACCTACATGATACTTGTTAGTTGACCACAACATAAACAGGTAACCTACATGATACTTGTTAGTTGACCACAACATAAACAGGTAACCAACCTACATGATACTTGTTAGTTGGCCACAACATAAACAGGTAACCTACATGACACGTGTTAGTTGGCCACAACATAAATATGTGTTTCTTTCCAAATGAATAGTTTCGTTATACATCAGAAATAATCCAGAAACATTTTGTTTAAAAGCTCCATGTACATGCACTTGTTTTGGAACACCCCCCTGTGTGGAATGGTTTTCAGGTGGACACTTTCTCTTGGTCATAGTACCCTGTCTCCCCACCTAGCTAAATGACAATGCTTCCATACAAGTTAGATAATGTTGAACCAACAATTTTGTTTTACAATAGATACAATGTGTATTTTAACATGACATTGTTTCATTTTTGTAATCCAGGATTCATTTTATATTCTCAGCATCCTCCGTGTCCGGAACGTTCAAGTCGGAGTATGTGTAGGTCACGAGACAATTTGGGTTTGCGTCATAATCACTATGCTAGTGAGGACAGTATGCGAGCAGCCAATGGGGGACCTTATTCCCAGGGTGGACCTTATGCCCAGGGGGACCCTTACGCTTATGATCCCTATGGAATTAGAGAAGAAAATGGAGTAGTGATGTACAAAAAACAACGTCCTTCAACTCCGGAAATGTTCCTTCATGTTAGTCCGTCACGATCTAGTTATGAAAAACTGTCTGAAGAGGAAACGCCCTCGCCATGTAGTACAGAAGATCCCCCCATCTATGAATATATAGACAATGATGTATATCCACCTAGAGTTATTGCCCCTAGACCAAGAATGGGCTATGGTTCAGCGCCGCCTCCCAGACAAAGGGAGATAATTTCAGCATATGAGATTCCTGTATGCCGTGGTAGGGGTAACACAGACCCCCATAGAACACATTCCCACATGGGTATATTGGTACCCCCACCCCCAGCTCCACCACCGCCCCCGATTAGAATGGCGGAGAGCTGGACACAAACTTTGGTTCATCGTGAACCTTTTGACGTCCCTGACCCTGGTGATAGAAGATCATACCATGTCCGTCCACCACACAGGTCACGGCGCAGTAAAAGACGATCTAAAACTAACACCAGTGTAACAGATTCTGATAGTGATACCACATCTAGCAATCTAAACCACTAAAATATACTGTTAGCCAGTCAGATCAGTTCTGTTATGGTGGTCTTATTATGCATATAAATTGTTGACTGCTGGTCACAATTGTTGACTCATTCCTGGATATTTTCTCGTTGTTGATTTTGTTGATGTTTAATGTTTATATTTACATGTGTAGAAATGTATGCGTATGTAGATATCTGATTCATATCCTCAACATGTATAAACATTGTTCTTTTTATTGTTTATCATAATGTAATATTTAATGAAGTTCTGAAGGGCCATAACTACAGTGCATGATAACAGTTTGGACAGAATCATCCTTTATGTTTAGGAATTATGATGAATCTATGTTTATATATTTGTTAACATGTATGATGTTAGTGTTTCTGTAAAATAGTGCCACATCCCCGGGGTAAATATCTGAGGGATTTGAATGTGTGGTAATAGGTTAACATGATGTCTTTCACAAAAGACACTTTTATTTATCAGTATTTGAACTTGGTATTTTACTTAACTCCACTCAAACTTTATATTTAAAATAGTACTGAATGGAATGGCAAACAACTTAATGTGTTCAAATGTACGTTATTTGATTATCACCCACTTTTCCATCCAGACACATTGAACCCCAACCACATATCATATAACATATTATATACAACTCGTTACTTGCAGACTTCACAATGTAGGAGGCAGTTTTCTGGCAATCCATTTTATGGAAATAAATGAAAGGATTTTTATGTCAAGCTCAAGTGTGGACATTTTGATATGTATTTTGAGTTAAAGTAAACGCTATGTGGGAAATTTATGTTTGACATCATCAGAAACTCTGCTGTGATGTCTCCATACCTTTTCTAAAACAGACATTAGGCCTGTGTTTCCCTATAATACCTATAACTAAAGGTTTACTTCACATATTACAGTATAAACTTCATTTTACAATATCAGTATTGGTTACCATGGAATCTCATTTGTTTCTTATACCTTCTGGCCTGTATCACAATGTTTGTCTGAAATGCAATATTTGGTACAATAAATAAACACATCCTAAAATTATTCTTTTTTAAGCAAACTGAAACAAGACATATCCACATGCTATCACCTGATGTCTGCTGACTACCCACATGTTATCACCCTACGTCTAATGACTACCCATGTGTCACCCTATGTCTACTGACTACCCATGTGTTATCACTCTATGTCTACTGACTACCCATGTGTTATCACTCTATGTCTACTGACTACCCATGTGTTATCAAACTATGTCTACTGACTACCCCTGTGTTATCACCTCTATGTCTACTGACTACCCATGTGTTATCACCCCATGTATACTGACTACCCATGTGTTATCACTCTATGTCTACTGACTACCCATGTGTTATCACTCTATGTCTACTGACTACCCATGTGTTATCACTCTATGTCTACTGACTACCCATGTGTTATCACACTATGTATACTGACTACCCATGTGTTATCATCCTATGTCTACTGACTACCCATGTGTTATGATTCTATGTCTACTGACTACCCATGTGTTATCACCCTATGTCCACTGACTACCCATGTTTTATCACTCTATGTCTACTGACTGCCCATGTGTTATCACCCTGTGTCTACTGACTACCCATGTGTTATCATCCTATGTCTTTATTAGAGATACTAATTTGACAGTAAATAACTTGACCTGGAAGGTTTGTGGTAAAGTGTTTTTGTTCCAACCAACACCCACATGTAATATTTAATGTCTGACGGGTTTCTCAGAATCCACCCACGTGACAGTAGATAATGTGTAGATTCTGTGTTCTCAGACATTACCGACACCTATATCCATGTGTCGTCAGACATATTGCTGTCTTCTAGATATATTGTAGTTTGGATTAAACACTGATAAGAAAAGGTTTTAGCGAGAGGCTTTTTTCTTACAACCCAAATACATGCACATTCAGTACAAAATAACACAGTACAAGAAACAAAACAAAAATAAGGAGATTTACACTTAACTGTCCAATCGACCAGATGTTTTATAATAAATAATTGAGTTCAACAATACATAATTGAGTTTAAGAACAATGCTTTATGGCTATTTCTATAATATACATCTAACCATTGTAGGTCAATGCTCATGGTCCAAGCATTAAACAACATGTGATAGAGAATTGTGCCTTTAACATTGCGGTTTCATTTGCACCTACCATGCTACTTGGTCTACTGGAAATGTGTTGTAGTATAGAACTGTAAATGTGGTAGTTTGTTTCCAGAAGTATATTTCTGTACACTGGAGAAGTCGACATGTTCCAGTATCTGTCCGTGTATTCCTCCCGTAAACAGTCATCGGAATTGCTCATACATGTTCTAGTAAAATATATCATCCTTGTCCCTGTGTCAGCCTGACTTTATTTTTAAAAATATGTGAATTATAACTGATGTGTTGAATGTCAACCTATAGCTAGTACAAACTGATTGTATTGTCATTTGCCATATATCCTTGTGCTACATCAAAAATCGCTAATCTCTAGTCTTCTTATTGGTTATTTCAAAGGCTCAATGATCTTAAGCATTGAAAACATGAATTAATTTAGCTGATTTTCTTTTATTCCTATACTGCTTTATGTATATATTTGAATATTAAATAGGTTGGTAATCATACTATTTGACCTATTATTTTGTAGCTTTTGGTTGTGAGGTGGTTGTGAAACCAGATGACTATATCGGTTATGTTACTTCCCATTTAGTGTTTTAATGTCTCATTATTCTGCAGAGTGATCTCCATGCAAATAGATATTCATATTTTGTTTAGAAAATCGGACAGACAAAAGTCTCGATAGGTGCCAGGTTTATTTCCTTGTCTTCGTTACGTAGATAATTCAACGTATTGATATCCGAGAACAGTCTCAGTCGAGCCACGTTAATACTGACTGGGACAGTTATCAAGTTAACCATATTGTATGGATGTTTTGCCTTTTGCAAATTGAATATGTCGAAAACCGTATATTCACTGAAATGAAAATAAAGCTTTTGTTAAACTACTTTTAATGTTACTTATTTCTTTGATTTGCAAATGCAGCAGACATCATTATTCGGAAGGGAAATAGTGAGGCGGATTATATTGGTCTGTTGACCTTCAAATCTGTTATCACCAAGAACTGATTGACTGATTGTTTATTACGGCCAGTCAAACTAACCCGGTTTATTATTCCATATGTTATACCATTGGTCTTTGATTAGCTCAATTCTTCGTCATCTTTTCCATTTCTAACAGTACAATTTTAACACGCCATGTGTGTATAAATGGTAATGCTCCAATTATTTCACAAGCCACCAGTTTTTGTATGTTGTGTAATTAATACATTTCTTTCTGAATCACAGTTTGGCTATAGTGTGACTTAAACATGACAAGAGACCCTATATGTCTAAAACGTCATCAATGTTTAACTGTAAATATATAGCCATGAAATCTAGTCAATGTTTACACCCGTCACAGTTGGTGACAAAGAAAAACACTTATTTGTTTCTTCTTGTTTTTGTTCATTTTATTGACTTTATTTTCAGGGGAATTATTAATATTTCCAGTGGGCTATTTATGACTCCTTTGATGATTTAATATGCATGGATTTCGTTTGTGTAGGGTATCAATAAAAAAAACATTTAAATAGACCTATTTATTATTGACATTGTTATTGAAAAACATGTCGCTGTTATGCAAATCTTCAATCTATATATCCGGATATGTCCGTGAGATACAACTGACATTTCTCCCCTCTTTTTTAGACTATTTTGCCACTGGTATTCCAATGAATAAACCACTATTTGACAATGTATGTATAATATTTTAGATATAATTTGTTCTCTCAGTTATGGAGAACACGGCGTTTTCTGTACACTGAATCGTTTCCATAAACTTCCCCAATGTAAACTGAAGCAATCAAGTTCTCCACAGCATCCGTCAATTGTCGCCATCTTATTATCTCGGCAGTTCTGAAATGGCTTTTATTTCCCGCTATAATTAGTGGCTGTTATTTCCCGGTTCAATATTTCTAATCAGCCTTTCCTCTTCTGTTCTCTGTTGATCTAGTTTATTACTTGTTGCCAAGGTATATTGTTTTGTGTGTCATAGACGGATAACATCATGGACAGACTGTCTTATGAACATCTGTATTTCAGAAATCTAACATTGGTTTCTATAAATGTTGCTTGGCCACACAGGGTATAGTCTACAAGAACTTCTATATCTGTAGCACAACCATAGCTAACCCACATTGAATAAAAGGGCAACATAAGACCTTTCCAAGTCTCAGGTCACAAAATAAGACATTATCCATTGGACATCATATCTTCTAGATCAGCTTTAATCCGAATTAGAATAGTCGGTTTGTAAGATCAATTCCAGTGAGACAATACATTGAAGGACTATCAAATATCATTAGTTGATGTAATTCTGTAGGAGAACTCGGTGATAAGAAACAATGAGGATGACAAATCCTTGTAAAACTAATGTGACGAATGACGTTCAAATATACCATGTATAAGATATGTTTAAGAAGTGACCATCTGTTGTAGCTGGTACCAGTATGTGTAGAGAGAAATATATTCAATTTGTGAAATGAATTTCGGCTTTCTTCCACCCGCTCTCCAAAACTTCAACCCCAAATCATCTTATTTTCCTACTTCTGTGACTCTCTCAAGGAATTTAACATTTCTAACAGCCTAGAAATGCTGGGATTTTATTCCACTGAAAGGAACTATTGGTCACTAAATCACTAGCTTGGATTTGCATTCACTTTCACTTGAATTCCGATCAATAATAATTGAGTTGATGATATGTCACATGTTGTCTGCTAGAAATCACTTAAGGTCTATTAAGGGAACTTCCAAGCAATTTACAAAAGTAATTTTAGTTATTAACGATTACAGATGACATTAAACTGCCATTTAGTTGCCCCACTTTTACCCTTGATGCTACCGTACTGGATTTCTTCATATGATTACTACAAATACACTAACAACATTTCGTAAACTTCTTGACCTTTCTGCAACCATTAAATCCACCTTGGTCACTAGTCAGAACTGAAGGACGCTATGACATTTCTTTGACCACCTGTAGAAAGCCGCTGGTAATGTGAGCGTCAGATTTTGTACCACGTAAAATAAGCGATTTGTAGCGAGCGCACTGAATACTTGTTTGTTTATACTGAACAGCTGACCCGAGTGACAAACAGCTGATCGGCGAGTGTTGCCGAAGCTTACGGAAGTACGATAAAAACTGTTAAAGCTTTTCGTTTTTTGACTCTTGTCATTGCGATTGTTACTAACAATAATTATCTAGACTATTTAAAGTCTTAGGTCAGAAAGTTAGACTTGGTATTTGAGTTCGAAAAGCAGACGATGTTTGGTCACGTGACCTTCACGACGCCATTTTCTAGACTCTGAACGGTGCTACATAACTACTGTCGTCAAACTAACCCGGTAAATATATTTCACTTTACGCCATCATGCCCTATGAAACGTATAGTAAGGCTTTATAATGTCTCTAGATTTATTTGATAACCTTTTTAACAAACGATGCTTGAAAATTAAAGCAGATTTCGTCTATGAAAATTGTTAAAGCAAAGTGACGGAACGGCTGCATAGGCTTATCCCAGGTTAAAGCTACGGCTGATTTATGACTGATGAAACTCGCTAAAGTTTCGGCCGAGCGCTAGTTTGATTGCATGGGCACATTGTATTTTTGACTTCTGTAAACGCCCTTACGCATCAACCATTTTTTCTTTGTGATTTAAAGCATTTTTCTAACATTTTGAATGTAGGTCAGAACTGTCAAATTCTGTATCTTTTATCGTTTCCATACCAGTGCGCTCCAACATACTGTAAATAGTTACATTTTATCTTTATATCAGTTTGGAGCTATGAGTACAACGCCATTACATCTTTAGCCGTTAGTCCTTGGGTCGTCACTCCCTTCGGTTCATGGATACCAGTTAGGGGTGAGTGAATGGTTTATATGCTTTATGACCTTTGGTATACTCCCATGATTTCATGAATGTTTATGCAATTAATTATTCTTTTAATACCCATCTTGTCCAAGCTGTTTTATGGATAATAGATTACTGCTAGAGCAGTGAATACTGTTTAGAGTAACATGTTTAGGTTTACTGATAGGCGCTTATGGTGTTAAACATATTTAGATAGTGTGTAGTTTTGAGTACTTAAGGTTTAGGAATAATTGTAACTTTTAACATTGATACACACTCGATCGACTTAATTACCCTACTGTGTCAGTATGTTATTGTGTAATTATTACTCAGGCTTGTTAGGAAACGAGATTGACATAGCTAAGTGAGCTAGTTCCATCGCATTATTGAATTATTTGTTGATTGAACTGACTTTAATAGCATATTAGGAATCATCTTCAAGATCATTTTTTTTGCAACATCAACATACATCTTATTGGATGTTAACAGTAGTACATTCAATAATAGGTTTTCAACTGAAGTAATTTCACATGGTCAATAATTAAGCTAACTCAAAGAACAGCTAATGTAAATAAGGTTGAATTTAAACAACAGATGCAATATTCTGGTCATTAATGTATTTTCATTTTTTTGTGTAAACTTTACACATCACATAAATAGTTTTATCTTTAGAAACATTGTAATCTATAAGCATAAACCACCATATTGCCTTAGAATTAGTACAATGTTATGGCTCGCATTGAATTATTTTAACAAAGAGAGTGATATGTGAATATCTGTACTTAAAATGGCCGCCATAGACTATTCAATTCTGGCACATGAAACAATGTTTTCATCAACCAATCAAATCATTGGAAATATTATTTTTTCTTTATTTTTTTGTCGTTCCTAGTTCATATTTTAAATGTCGTTAATAATATTGTATTTTATTCGAGTTATGGAAATTAGGGTTCCATTGATATAGCTTAGAACTACCTTAGCAAGCTTTAAGTCATAACCGCATGCATATAATGCACTGAAGATTCAAATGTATTAGCTTTAAATGTAAGCCTTATGTAACATTGATGAATGTTATATGGTAAACATAACTAATTACTCATTTTGTTTCTTTTGACCAGGGTTTGGCTTGGTTTGGTTTTTTGGTATAAATGTTGGATTGTAACAACAACAACAGCAATAATAATCATCTGTCAATACCCGATGTACGAGTTCCGGCCTTTTCAGTAAAACGATATAAAATGTCATTCTTCTTTTTAACACATGTTCTCCATATGTATATTGCTTTTTATATTTATGATCACTAAAACTCAGCATGTTGTTGTTGGTGAGAAATGTTTATTGGGGACTGACACGCTCAGACATTTCTTTGGAAACATGGTCTCATCCTCAGGAGTGAAATATCAGGAAAACCTTGCCATTTGTGTTTCTTACTATGTTTCAGCATAACACCATACCCTATACCCCAGTCTGTTATTTTCTATCAGATGTGCGCGTGTGCGCGGAGGAGGGGGTGGATGTATTGCCGAACAGTGAATTGAATTTTGCAAAGGTCGGCTAGCTTCGGTCCTGGCTATGACCTAAATTGGTTATGTGAAGTTTTATCATAAAAGTTTGTGTCGTGCAAGGGAACCAGAAACTGAGAATATAGTTGTACCATCCGCTATCAATTCACTGACGTCCCAATAAGGTTGTCCAGACAAGTATTGTGTCTAGTTCCACCATAATGACTACACCCGGTAATAGTACATATTCAGAGATAGGAAATCGGTCTATGGACATAGTTAATTATTCACCAACATATGTTAATTAGTTTCAATTTACATAACCATGATAGAGATGTAATGTTCTTCTAAGAAATTACACATTTTTTTTTGTCTTGTCACTAGATATACAATTTTCTTCGAACCTCGTTTTGGCTGTAAGTTTAACAATCTTTTATAACTAAGCATTGCCTATAGATGAACTTAATAAATTAAACTACTCTATATAGCCATGTACTTCAGCAAGTATCAGTAAGATTGTAAACCTGTTGGTGGAGATCCTGTACAGCGTATAAGATTGACTCTATTAGAGGTTGTTTTATCATTGCTGGCATTGATTAAACTTCCATGTAAAAAAGACGGTCTTTACGTCAAAGGTTTCCTCTCTCTTACGAAGGGGAGGGATTCAGGGATTAAGTAAACAAGCGAACGTTGCCGTTCTTGATTGCCACACAAAACGCAGAAAAAGCGTATTCGCTACACAGCTGCTCTAGATTCACCGTCTTTATTCTGTAGAAATCTCCAACTTCGTTAAGATATTGGCCAATACTCTAAAATGTGGAAATCGTTAATCTGACATAGTCATCACATATAGATACATACACAGAGAAGATTTGTCAAATCCAAATGTATTATTTCAACTAAATGTTTTCTTATCAAGATCACACAATCTAACTACAGACAATTACACTTCGCATTGTTTTTATTGGTGCCTGTTTTATCTACCAAAATGTGTTCCCGTTTTCTGTAGAGAAATGTATACGTAACTCCTTGTTATATTGGGCTTTGTTTTAAAAAGAAGGATGGTGCTGCTTTGTCAACTCTTCATCTACATACAGATTTTATTTAATAGGTTAATTGAAAGTTCGTCCAGCTATTATCATATTGTTGACACATAGTTTGTACAGACAAGTCTTGATGTTTGTACGGACAAGTCTCGATGTTTGTACAGACAAATCTCTATGTTTGTACAGACAAGTCTCGATGTTTGTACAGACAAGTCTCGATGTTTGTACAGACAAGTCTCGGTGTTTGTACAGACAAGTCTCGGTGTTTGTACAGACAAGTCTCGATGTTTGTACAGACAAGTCTCGATGTTTGTACAGACAAGTCTTGATTTTGTACAGACAAGTTTCGATGTTTGTACAGACAAGTCTCGATGTTTGTACAGACAAGTCGTGATGCGTGTAACACGAAATGTTCATTTGTCACTGTATTGCTGTTGACATGTGTTGTCGAATACTGTTAAGGTTTGTCATATTGTATTTATGTTTTGGCTTTCGTGAATTAATTATGTTTGAAATCGTATTCACTGAAAAGGAAAAATTGGATAACTAAAGTATTACTTTCCAAACTCCATCAGTTTTCTCCCTGTATCCGTCTGTTTTTAACTCAAAATTTTCAGCAATTTTACAACATATTTTAGAGAAAAAAAAACATATTGTGACTGTTTATGTCTGAAAAAATGCGAAAAAATCTTGCATGAGCAGGAGCTCGACTGAATACAGCTGCAGTCTAATTGGAAGCTAGGCTTGTCCGGTCTAAGATTGGTGTCACGACGTTATGCCATTGTTGCGCGACAAAATGGCAAATGGTCTATTAGGATATTTATAATATCATAATTAATTATGGATTTTATTCCATGTGGATATCTAAACGTGGTGATTGATAAATATTGATCTCTATAATTGATATTGTTATGTTTGGCGTCCAAATGTCTCTTATCAACAAAGAATGTTGTTCTTTTCAAGTCTTTGAAATGGGAACATTTGAGTTCATATTGCCAATGGAAAAACGTTTTGTTTGGAAATTGAATTTTGTGATAAGCGAAGGAAGATTGAGTACGATGGTATTTTTTATTGGTAGGAAGAAATGTTTGACCTGAGTTGTTGATCTACAGGCTAATGTTTTACTTCTGTCACTGATTGTCTATCAACGGGAGACTAAATTAGACTAACATGGCCGCTTACAACTTTCCCCAAGTTTCACGTTCAATATGTCTTCATTAGACGATGATTGATTCTAACACAATACCTAGAACTCGTTCAGACAAGTTCAGCACATTGGGATCCAATAAAGACACTGACATTTGGGGTTTTATGTTTTGGGAAATTGAAATAAATTTCTCACAGCAATAAATGGTTTATCTCAACATTTCAGTTGATGTGTTTAGTCCCATTTAACCTATATGTTTGTTCTCCTGAAGTGTTTGTATTTTTTTCAAATTGTTGCAGTTACTCACAATGTTCTATAGAAGCAGGTTTGACTATGATTTCTATTAAGGTAATCCAAGGTAATAGATTCATCAGTGAATAAACTCATCTGACCATTTATTTCAATGTACTATTTCTGTTTCAAGGTTTAAATATATGCACCGGTAGTGTTATTGTTATTGACAGTAAGCTATATACAAAGATTATTTAAATATGACCACTAAAACAGCTCAGGAAAAATTGTCTTGTCTGGTCGACAACAGCGATTTAGAAAAGGACACCGTAGCCGGAGCCGGAGATCAGAGAGAATGATGGGTAATAGAGCCCTTAAAGGGTATCGCGTTCCCTCACCATTTACTCGCTTGATCAATATATAGATTATATTGATTTGCTGTAGCGCTCTTAATTTAGCTGTTACATAGCAATCCATCGATAATAGACAAAGGAGAAAAGCCTTTTCCGTGTGTTTTAGTTTGATACTTAGATTTGTATTGCCTACAGCTACGTGTTATTTATCTGTATACCTGTAACTTATGCTTCCCCTTTCTTCATGTTTTATTCAGCTCTCTAGAATTATTGAGTCTTGCAGCACTACTGTGATTTACCTAGACTTTACATACCATAATGGATCCGAAAGTAGGACTGTGTCTACTTACTGAGTAATCTCTTACGATTTGAACATCCAATGTCTGTCTGGATTTCATTTACAAGCATTGTCTTTCAATATCATGTCACTTTCACCCAGTTTCCGGTGTCTGTTTATTAATAACCCTAATATCCAATAAATGTTAATATTTTATTGTACATCAGACATGAGGTTTTATGCAGCCTTTTATTAATTATTTACCTTGTTTGAGACATTGACTTTGTGTTTTTTTCTACTTTTCTGATTTCGTGTTACCTTGGGTCTCTATGCCCACTGAAAATGTCTCTTTATCCGGCCTCATTGAAATGGTGTAGAAATATTGTGTTATTGTCTTCTTTTGATCCACAATTCCCTCTGTTGGCATTACAAGGTTCTTCAATTAGGATTTTACACGAAAATAATTTCTATCAGAAAATAATAACAAACGTAGACTTTGTCATATCGCATAGTTGAAAACATTCGTTATCCAAAAACCTATATTGCAAGTTTGTTACTTGGATTTAATGGGGATTTTTTCGGAAGGCTTGGCTTTTTCCCCAAAGGTCTTTTGCAACCACCCATATCACAAATAAATCGTGATTTGATAATGAATTATGCGTATTGAAGATAAATGATGTAGGGGAAATCATCAGACTAATGGTGATATTGAAAATGGTACAAACTTTTATTTATTTAGCTGATATTGATAATTGTGGAAGCTTTTTTAAATTAGCTGATACTGAAAAAGTGCAAACGCTTATTTAATTAGGTGCGAAAATACATTAGATTGTGTAATATTCTCTTTTTGTCTCTCCTGGTTGTCTTAGTTGCTTGTACTCCATAATTTGATTGATTGTTTAGTGTTTTACGCAGGGCTCAAGATTATTTCACTTATTTGGCGGCGTTGCCAGTTTTATTGTGGGAAGAATCCAAGCTTTGTGCCCGGGGGAGACCCACGACCTTCTGCTGGTAACTGGCAACAATTCCACATAGGTCGTTCAAGTGAAAACCCAGTCAGAAAATTGTCAAATTTTTGGGACTGAGTGGGATTCGAACCCTTGACCCATTGGTGGAAGGCTGTTCGGATTGAGCGTACAACGCTCTACCTACTGAGCCACGGAGGCCCCTCAATCCATAAGGTGAAGAGTTTGGATCTTTACAATTCTTTCACAGCATTTACCTAATGGATAAATAGTGTGTTATCAACCATTTATGACAATTTTGGTTGCATCACGCGACATCTGTATTAGATTGTGTAATATTCTGTTTTAGTCCATATCTTCTTTAGTTTTGATCTGATCGTGACAAGTTTTACAGTATATATAACTAAGGGGTAGATGGTGTGTTGGAAACAATTAAAAATATCCCTGGTTTCATAATACGGCATACAGCAATAGAGAAAATGAAAATCTTTCATATAAACACAGGATTTCCATTGCTGAAATTTAAACAAATATGTTCTATAATGTAGCTCTTCTCTAACATTACATCTATGTCCTGAAGCACTGGCAGCCAGAAATCATAGTTGGCTGATCATTTTGACAGTGTTAACCTTTAACATCTCCACGGAAAATTGGACCCAGAATTGTCACCAACCGGAGACATTTCTCCAACAGTTTTGCCTGGAAATTTTAGTTTATGTGTACCTCATGAGTTTTGAAAAAAAATCTTTCTAGAGACAGCTGGTCAATAAATGAAAACCAAGGTGGAAATAAAGAGGAGACAATCTAATTTGTCTGGATTCAAGCTGACCGATGAGATAAGATAGCTGCCACTTCAAACTGACCCCTGTCCATCCTCAGACCATATGACCAGCAACTCAACCTGCATTTTATTCCTCCCAATCACATCAGTCTTATTAAGTTTGTCTGATTTCACGCTACAGGGAACACTCTGTCAGTACTAATCTTTCTAAATAGCAAACAAATTGACAGGACTTCTTCAGAACTAAGTCTTCAATGAATATAAAGGGCAGTGAGATTGTCTGTATCTAATACTTAAAGGCACAAGATAGGATTTGTGTCTAGAGGCAATTAAACTTTAGTCTGCTGTTGACAAAAACAATGCCAACAGACATTCAACTTACACACTTTTGTCTACATATCTGAAAATTTTCTTAGCCAGTTTCACTAAGTCCATATGACAGAACCATATTTCTGAATATAAACATAAAAAAAACATTGCTTGTGCTTGTATCGGTCTTAGAGTATTGGCCACTTTCTTAATGAAGTTGGAGATTTCTACAGAATAAAGATCCTTGACATAAATCAATACCAGAAATTACCATATCAATAACTAAATATTCTTCCCCATCAGAACATTAATTCACCTCAGATGACGCCTTCATCATCGATAATCATAACCAGCTATAGACCTGGAATTCCAAAGTCCGAAACTCAATGTAATTGTATCAATAAAGAAGACAGGAGAACGCGTAATGTATTTCATTTCATAAGCTGTACGTTATATCAGCTGATCATATAATGATTTTGGAAATTAATAGAAATATAGCCTATCATGTTAGAAAAGGCTTTCGGGAAACACAGAGACACGAACATTTCAAATGAGATTGTACATAGAAAAAGTATAGAGAAACTGTGTAAGAATTTAGTTCCATGTTGTTTTAATAGTTTTTTACCATGTGTTGTAGCAATCAATAATGATAACCGTAGCGTGTCTATTTAATTTACGAAGATCTCCACCATCGTAAGATTGAGAAACCTTTGAAAAAAGACTGTCTTTTTAGACTCGGCATTAAGAAGCCTAATCAATACCAGTAAGGGTAAAAAGAACCTCTCAGAGAGTCAATCTGGTACAGGATCTCAACCAAGAGATTCACAATCTGAATGACAACTGGAGTACAGGACATGGGTAAGTGTTAAGTGTGCTTCATTATCAAATTATCATATTCCATGCAGGTATTAACATTAGTTTCCTTCATGTAGGTATTGAGCCAAGTTTCCTCCATGCAGGTATTGAGCCAAGTTTCCTCCATGCAGGTATTGGGCCAAGTTTCCTCCATGCAGGTATTGAGCCAAGTTTCCTCTATACAGGTATTGAGCCAAGTTTCCTCCATGCAGGTATTGAACCAAGTTTCCTTCATGCAGGTATTGAGCCAAGTTTCATACATGCAGGTATTGAGTCAAGTTTCCTCCATTCAGGTAATGGACCAAGATTCCTCCATGCAGGTATTGGGCCAAGTTTCCTCCATGCAGGTATTGAGCCAAGTTTCCTCTATACAGGTATTGAGCCAAGTTTCCTCCATGCAGGTATTGAACCAAGTTTCCTTCATGCAGGTATTGAGCCAAGTTTCCTACATGCAGGTATTGAGTCAAGTTTCCTCCATGCAAGTATTGGGCCAAGTTTCATACATGCAGGTATTGAGTCAAGTTTCCTCCATTCAGGTAATGGACCAAGATTCCTCCATTCAGGTATTGAGCCAAGTTTCTTCCATGCAAGTATTGAGCCAAGTTTCTGATATGCAGGTATTGAGTCAAGATTCCTCCATTCAGGTATTGAGCCAAGATTCCTCCATTCATGTATTGGACCAAGATTCCTCCATGTATGTGTTGAGATAGTTCGTTCTATGGTTGATATTGGAAGAAGAATGTTTCTAATGAAGGCCTCTTATCCATCATGTACAGTTAGACAAGGAGTAGGGCAAAGATTTTACTTTTATCGATCGAGGAAACAAATACTTTAAGGGCTGCAGAGAAAAGTTAGGAGATCAAAATATCTAAAGAAATATTTGTCAGAGTTGTTGGCATGTGTCTAGTCTGTGACTCAAATGTCTACAATCCCCACTGGCATCGCTTCTCTTTCTTTGTATTTATTGGCACTCGTTGGTTTCTGTCATAGCTCCCTATTAATAGAACTCTGTAATACTGATATAATACAAGATACAAATGAAGAATATATCATGATTCTGTCATCTAATTAATGAAATCCTCTGTACCATTTGACATTATTATTGTTTGGAAAAAAAGAATCTGCACATTCCAGAAATAGCTTCCTTAAAAGTTGAAAAAGTGTATATTGAGTAGGGCAGTGCAAAAAGCAATCAGGAAAACCTTGAAGACGTCTGTGACAGAATTTCCCCGGAGTCTGGTAGAGAAGGTGTGTGGTTAGAAGATAGTGTACCTTCAACCAGACCTCATCACTTCAACTAAATTGATTGCAAATAGAACTGACTATTTTTTGTCGTTTGGCAAATCAAGAAGTGCGTAAAGTTATCCCAACGGCTCATTTAGTCAGGAAGCAATCGGAAAAGTGTTCCTTTTATAGAGAAAAAAACTTGAAAGAAAAGGAATTGTCAAGCAAAAAAGCAAAAAGACCAAGCAATGCAAATAAACAGTTTTTTCTTTAAACGTTTTCAGTAGGAATTGATTAGATCTGATCAAATAGAACCACAGTGAAGTGAGTTGTTGGATAACAATTTTGAAGCAATGAATTGTTTAGTGTTTTACACCGTACTCATATTATTCTCTTATATACCAGCTTTGGAGGTTGTTTTTTGTGGTAGTAAAGCAAGCTTTTTACCCAAATAACCCTCCATGGAACTCTGTCAAACAGCTGGTGACTGATCTGTCTAATTAACTGTCTAATTGTTCACCAACACTTTACCCATTCAATTTTAAACCCAGGATGTTCCTGGCTGAAATTGTTCACAGGTATGAATTTACTTTATACAGTACAGACTCTATACAACTTACCATACTATTTGCACCTTGATATATTAAAGACATGAACCTACTAAGGACATTCTTGGAGATTATTGTAAAAGGTATGGCCAGAATAAAGATGCATATTGTATAGTTTATGATTTGATACATGGCTTTAGGGATGTTCTTGTGAACTTCTTAAAGGGTCAGTTATGTAAACATTGCTGGGTTAATGGCTGCCAGATGTCAGTGACTTGTCTGACTCTCCATCTTCTCCCAGACTCTCATTTCATCTCATGTAATTCACCTAAAACCAGAAATCTATTTATTATTGATAAACATATTGGGAAATGTTGAAATGGGTTACATCTGAAGTGTGGCAGACAGAGATGAGAATTCCATTGATCTATTACACTCTGGTTGAATATGCAATCAGTAAGCCGTGAAGAAAGTGACTCCATTAATCCAGTACAAAAACTTAATCATTTAAAAATGTCTTAACAAAGTGCAATGAAATTAATAATTAACATCTTCACTGTTACAATTGTAATTGGAGTCCTCACCTTTTTTATTGGACAGACAATTTCAAGACTTTGTTATTGTCCAGAACAGGCTCTGTCAACAATCCTATTTTTATATTACAAATTGTTCCTGTTTTTTACGTTTTACAGTTATAAATGTGGCTGTTTCCAATGTTAAAGGATAAATGGTAAATAAACAATATACATTGTACATCATAGGCTACATGAAGAAAACTTAAAGATAAATCACGTTATTCTTTCATATTTTGACATTCTTATGAAATCCGGATTGAAGGATTTTCATAAACCTCAATTATTGTCTTTTATTACTAAAACCGTTTTGAAATAAATGTAACCACCCAAGAAATGAGTTGCCATAGATCTGATAGAGTCATCAATGAAGTATATCTGTTTGACATATGTTTACAGCAACAACACTGACTGTTTATAAACCAGACATTTGTATATAGTGTTACCTTTCCGAATAAATACCTCTGTCTACTCAGGCAATTCCATACATTAACACCGGCTGACAGGTATAGGATAACCTAAAATCTCTAGAAAGTCCCTCTCAAGTTCTGGGATTTAACCAAAGACAACATAACAGGGTATCTTAATAAAACAATTTATGGTAGCCCTAAGCTTTGGTATATTTTTATGTTATTGTTTTTGGTTTATTTTCAGCTCTGTGTGGAAAATGTAAACTACAAGTAGATGCTTTCATAATTCAACAAAATTGGGGGGTAAAAATATGTCCAGTTTTATATTCTTGGAATAACCTATAGTACAAACCTAGAATGCATGGATTTACCGGACCCTTAAAACCTGCATCTCTGGCCCTCATTTTCTCACTTAGACCCCAAAATTGCAATGAGAAGGGTCCCATGGGATGGAAATAAATGGCAAAAAATTTTACAATCATGCATATTTAAACACTAATTGGACCCCACCTAATAATAATAATAATAATTTTATTTCAGACAAAAGTCCATATGACATGTCTTCATCTAACTCAATCTAACTATACGTACAGATTTTCATTCCAGAGGGAAAGGATTGGTGAGACAGTGGCAGTATCAGAGTGTAAAATCACCTGTAAAACAGAGTTAACTGATTCATTCAACCTACACTTTAGACTAAACGTAGCTTTTCTTACAATTGCATGAAATGTTGGTATATCATGAACCACAAACATATAACTTGCACTACAGTCATACCGAAAATTCATCAGCCAACGGAAAGAATTGTTATACATAGTACGAATGGAATTAAGCACAGTTTTAGTATAATTATACCATAGGTGACAACAGTATATACCTCCAATATACGATCGAAATAATCTACATTTTACTTCCCCTGAACAATTTTTGAACTTTCGTAATAAAGAGTTGGCAGGCATGCACAACTTACGACGTTGACATTTAATGTCTTCATTATCTCTGAAATCGCTGGTAATTATGTGCCCCAAGTAGGTGTATTTATCAACATTAAGCAGTTCAGCACCATTTAGATATATTTTTGAAGTTTCAAACCTATACCGTTTAGACTTTATGACCATATACACAGATTTCTTCACGTTGTACAGAATATCATGAGTACCTGGGAACAGTTCACATATCTTCAACCGTTTTCTAAGGCCTTTAGCAGATGGGGATAACAAACACATATCGTCTGCATATATAATATGATTGATAAACATACCAGCTATATTACAGCCAACACAGGCAGCACTTAAAGCAAGGTCAAGTTCATGTAAGTAAACTGCACAAATTAAAGGGGAGATAACTCCACCTTGTCTAAGCCCATTACTGATGGTAAAAGTAAGACATTCCCCATTTTACCATAAAACATTGAGAATTAAACCATATATACAAGAAATATACAATAAATAAAGGCGCTTTACGCTCGATAAGTGTGTTTTACATGGTCCAATGATTCACTCGATCAAACGCTTTACTAGCATCCAAAAAACATATAAACATTGGGCTACTATTTTCAAGATAAAAAAAAGTATCTCATCAGGTGTAGTTATATCTTTTATAAAACCAGGTTTAAAACCATCTAAATAATTCACAACAGCTTCTTTGTGTTCTGCTGAAGAAACACAATTAAAAATCTTAGAATTTTTTTCTTTCCACATAGAAGAAATGTTATCCTCACCCTGTACACAATCCACACAATTGGGGAGGGACATATTAGCATTACTATTTTTAACTTCTTTCCAGAAATCTTCAGAAGACAAAGAAGAGAAGGCCTGTGCCATTTTGTCAGCTCGAATGCGGGATTCATTTCTATTACAAGATCTCAATGCATATTTAAATTGACGTCGGGTATGACGCATACGATCACAAATTGGACCTGAACGGGGACTACCAAATTCGCGCCACACAGAAAACGCTGATCTAGCCTCAGCGTGCAGATGGCTTACATGATCATTCCACCCAGGAAGAACAGAACACTTAACACCACTTTTGGCTTTAGCTAAGGTTTCATCACTTGCTAATTGAAGGGCATGTACAATATCATTATAATATTTACATATCTTTGCATTATGTTGATCATGTTTTTCACAGCCGTTACATAGAATTGCTTCCGTCGGCATAGAAATATTTTCAAGATAATGCTTAGCTGTTACAGAATATACATTGATCTCTTCGTTTTCAAGAGTAGACCAATTTGGTGGGGCCGTCTTGATGGAGATGTGGTAACGACAGGTAATTTATTCCAAGGAATTGTAACAGTTAATGGTAAATGGTCTGATGATACCTTATCATAATCTATTTTAACTGCAGATATAGCTAGGTGTACATGCTCAGAACATAAACAATGGTCTAACCAAGACGTTGATAGATGAGCTTCACTTATATATATATATACAATTATACAACCATGCATATTTAAACACTAATTGAACCCCACCTAATGCACCCCACCCCTTGCAACCAAAGATTTTTCTCCTGGCCAAAACTTGGAAAGCATCCGTCATTAATAGCACAATGAACTGTTTTTGTACATTGTCTTAGGTAATGGTTTCAATCCCATCTGATGTTACCGTGAGCTTTACACGGACAAGTTTACACTGAAGTTGAATAAATACCAGGAAAGATAAATCAAACTCTAATAGAGTCAATCTTATACAGGATTTCAACCAAGAGGTTCACAATCTTACTGCTGAAGGTGGTGCATCAATAACTATGTCCATAGACCGATTTCCTACCTCTGAACATGTACTATTACCGGGTGTAGTCATTATGGTGGAACTAGACACAATACTTGTCTGGACAACCTTATTGGGACTTCAGTTAATTGATAGCAGATGGTACAACGATATTCTTAGTCTTGTGGAAACAAAGTTTTTGGTTCCCTTGCACGACATAAACTTTTATGATAAAAATTCACATAACCAAATTAGGTTATAGCCAGGACCGAAGCTAGCCGACCTTGACAAAATTCACTTCACTATTCGGCAAAATATCTGGAAAGTCTGCACCGACCGATAAAATCATTGGTGTAGGGAGATTGTTGGCAAACTTATGTAGCAGAAACGATTGTGATCATAAAGGGCAACATTCTGGCAATAAGAAATCACCATTAATGATAATAAACGATACAATTTATTCAGGATATCGTTAGCCAAATCAAAAGTGTATTTTAACCAAATAAAAAGATGTTTGTAAGTATGAAACTTCAGAGTCCATCTGGCTTCACTAGGCGAACATATTGAAGTTAAAATGTCACTTTGAATGCGCGTATAGTCTCCATTAGCTTCCAACCTACGTTTCATCCCTCCAATAAGACGTCGGGTCTGTTGAAGGGGTAACTGCGCGGATTTGAATCCTTTAGAGCTCATTTGGGATAGGATGGGCAGAAACGTTTCACTTATTACTCAAAGTGACATTTTTACTTCAATATGTTCGCCCTGTGAAGCCAGAAGTTTCATACTTACAAGCATCTTTTTATTTGGTTAAACTACACTTTCGATTTGGCTAACGATATCCTGAATAAATTGAATAGCTGATTGACTGTTATGGATATGACTTTTTGAATTATGCCGCCATTGATAGTTGAAGCGCGCGTGTATAACAGATCTGGATCGACATTACACCATCTCCTAGAAATGGCGACATTCGATGCAAATCAAATACCACGTTACCTCCATTCCACGCATTAAGTTCATTGGTCAGCCGCCAATAACATTCCTCTACAACAACATGCTGATAAAAATACCTCCAGGCCAAAACCCCTACACACGAATCTGTCAAATGTGTTTGTGTTGACTGTAGAACAACTTAAGGTTCACATTTGAAGAAATTGTCCCGAACTATAAATTTCAATGAAAAAGAAAAAATCAATTCAAGCATCTAGCCGTACATAGCAAGATAGATTACGCAATTAACCTCATTAAAACCAGTGCTATTTAAGAAAAGTGACATTTAGTCAAATTAGAAGTGATCATTGTGATAAAATTGTTATTTATAAAGCTCAATCTAAAGAGGATATACCAAATATAAGGAAAGGTATATTTCTTGTATTCGGTAGATAGGGACTAGCAACTCATACACCAAACTAATAACATGGAAACGTTGTTAGGAACTGACATGAAGCACAGTGAATACAATGCACATCAGAGGCGGGCCCTTACAATATTATACAAAGTGATATGGAAATGAGTTAAAAGCCTTGAGTTTCAAACTCATTAAGATTGTCAGTTTCTCAAGTGATATGTATTTCCTGACTTTAAAAAGAAGGAGTTAATCAATTTAAGAATCATTATGTGATCAATTATTTAATCAGTGGAATCATTAGAGAATGAAGACCATCTGTCAGTGGTCAAATTAACAGACAAAACCAGACTTCGGAAGATTGAATTTATTTTCTGAACCAGATGTGTTCAACCTTGTACAGAGGCCAAAGTCCAGATGTGTTCAGCCTTGTACAACGGCCAAAGTCTAGATGTAGTCAGCCTTGTACAACGGCCAAAGTCCAGATGTAGTCAGCCTTGTACTACGGCCAAAGTCTAGATGTGGTCAACCTTGTACAACAGCCAAAGTCCAGATGTGGTCAACCTTGTACAACGGCCAAGGTCCAGATGTGGTCAACCTTGTACAACAGCCAAAGTCTAGATGTGATCAACCCTGTACAACAGCCAAAGTCCAGATGTGGTCAACCTTGTACAACGGCCAAGGTCCAGATGTGGTCAACCTTGTACAACGGCCGAATTCCAGATGTGGTCAACCTTGTACAACGGCCAAAGTCCAGATGTTGTCAACCTTGTACAACGGCTAAAGTTCAGATGTGGTCAACCTTGTACAACGGCCAAAGTCCAGATGTGGTCAACCTTGTACAACGGCCAAAGTCCAGATGTGGTCAACCTTGTACACCGGGTAAAGTCCAGATGTGGTCAACCTTGTACAACGGCGGAGGTCCAGATGTGGTCAACCTTGTACAGAGGTCAAAGTCCAGATGTTGTCAGCCTTGTACAACGGCCGAATTCCAGATGTGGTCAACCTTGTACAACGGCCAAGGTCCAGATGTGGTCAACCTTGTGCAACGGCCAAAGTCCAGATGTGGTCAACCTTGTACAACGGCCAAAGTCCAGATGTGGTCAACCTTGTACAACGGCCAAAGTCCAGATGTGGTCAACCTTGTACAACGGCCAAATTCCAGATGTGGTCAACCTTGTACAACGGCCAAAGTCCAGATGTAGTCAACCTTGTACAACGGCCAAAGTCCAGATGTGGTCAACCGTGTACGAGGACCAAAGTCCAGTTTTGTTTTTACAGGGTACTGAGTACTAAAACATGTTTTATTAGAATGGTTGACGGACAGAAACACCTCCCAAAAAAGTTTGAATGTTTATTAACAAAATGTACTATTTTCAAAGTAAGAAATTTCAATTTGTCTCTATTTGATAAAGGGTTTGTTTAAGACTCCGGTTTGTTATCTTTTGGAATGATAAAAACAAACGTTCATTGTCACACGTTGGTAACAGTAAACCAATATAACCTGGCTGTGTTATGACTGTGCCTACCACTGAATAGTAGATGTAATACACATTGTAAAAAACATATATAACAGAATATACATATGGAGAACATATGTTAAAAAGAACAATGCCATATTTATATCGTTTTACCAGCGGCTTTCTACAGGTGGTCAAAGAAATGTCGTAGCGCCCTTTAGTTCTGACTGGTGACCAAGGTGGATTTAATGGTAGAAGAAAGGTCAAGAAGTTTACGAAATGTTGTTAGTGTATTTGTATTAATCATATGAAGAAATCCAGTACGGTAGCATCAAGGGTAAAAGTGGGGCAACTAAATGGCAGTTTAATGTCATCTGTAGTCGTTAATAACTAAAATTACTTTTGTAAATTGCTTGGAAGTTCCCTTAATAGACGTAAGTGATTTCTAGCAGACAACATGTGACATATCATCAACTCAATTATTATTGATCGGAATTCAAGTGAAAGTGAATGCAAATCCAAGCTAGCGGTTTAGTGACCAATAGTTCCTTTCAATGGACAAAATTCCAGGCATTTCCATGCTGTTGGAAATGTCAGAAAAATGTTGGAGTCAGAAATGTAGGAAAATGAGATGATTTGGGGTTGAAGTTTTTGGAGAGCGGGTGGAAGATAGCCGAAATTCATTTCACAAATTGAATATTTTTCTCTCTACTTATACTGGTACCAGCTACAACAGATGGTCACTTCATTTTCTTAAACATATCTTATACATGGCATATTTGAACGTCATTCGTCACATTAGTTTTACAGGGTTGTGTCATCCTCGTTGTTTCTTATCACCGAGTTCTCCTACAGAATAACATCAACTAATGATATTTGATAATTCTTCTATGCATTGTGTTACTGGAATTGAACTTACAAAACGACTAATCTAATTCGGATTTAAGCTGATCTAGAAGATATGATGTCCAATGGATAATGTCTTATTTTGTGACCTGAGACTTGGAAAGGTCTTATAACCCAGATAAAAATGTTGCCCTTTTATTCAATGTGGGTCAGCTAAGGTTGTGCTACAGATATAGAGGTTATTGTGGATCATACCTTGTGTGGCCAATCAACATTTATAGAAACCGATGTTAGATTTCTGACGTTGGAAATACAGATGTTCATAACACAGTCTGTCCATGATGCTATCGGTCTATGACTCACAAAACAATATACTAAGCCCTTGGCAAAAAGTAATAAACTAGATCATCAACAGCGAACAGAAGTGGAAATGCTGACTAGAAATATTGAACTGGGAAATAACAGCCACTAATTATGGCGGGAAATAAAAGCCATTTCGGAACTGACGAGATTATAAGATGGCGACAATTGACGGATGCTGTGGAGAACTTGATTGCTTCAATTTACATTGTGGAAGTTTATGGAAACAACTCCGTGTACAGAAAACGCCGGATTCTCCATAACGGAGAGAACAAATTGTATCTAAAATATTATACATACATTGCAAAATAGTCGTTTATTCATTGAAATACCAGTGGCAAAATAGTCTAAAAAAGAGTGGAGAAATTTCAATTGTATTTCATCTTATACTCACTGACAAGATTTGAATAACAACGCCATATTTTTCAATAACAATGTCAATAATAAATAGGCCTATTTAAATGTTTTTATTGATACCCTACACAAACGAAATCCATGCATATTAAATCATCAAAGGAGTCATAAATAGCCCACTGAAAATATTAATTATTCCCCTGAAAATAAAGTCAATAAAATGAACAAAAACAAGAAGAAACAAAGAAGCGTTTTTCTTCGTCACCAACTGTGACAGGTGTAAACATTTACTAGATTACTATATATTTACAGTTAAGCATTAATGACGCTTTAGACATATAGGGTCTCTTGTCATGTTTAAGTCACACTATAGCCAAACTGTGATTCAGAAAGAAATTTATTAATTACACAACATACAAAAACTGGTGGCCTGTGAAATTAATTGGAACCTTACCATCAATACACAGATGGCGTGTTAAAATTTTACTGTTAGAAATGGAAAAGATGACGAAGAATTGAGCTAATCAAAGACCAATGGTATAACATATGGGATAATAAACCGGGTTAGTTTGACTGGCCGTAATAAACAATCAGTTCTTGGTGATAACAGATTTCAAGGTCACCAGACCAATATAATCCGCCTCACTATTTCCCTTCCAAATATCGATGTCCTTTCCTGTTTGAAAAACTGTTAGCATTTGGAAAGTAAAGGAATAAGTAACATGGAAAGGAGCTTTACGTCCTATCTTTTTTTACTTTAGAGGGGTTAGGTAAAGTCATGTCTCTCTAAAATCCAGACGGTAAAGGAAAGTCATGATTGACAATTTATCCACTCATGCGCAATCGTCACAGAGAGTCTGAATCCGTAGGCCAATCAGAAACTTTACTACAGTCACGTGACGTCAAACGAGCGTCTTTTTGTACCTTTTTCTGCTGGAGAGTTCCGGACGTCATGTCCCCCAATGACTTCAGGGGCCTGTCTTACAAAGCTGGCGTAAATTTGCGCATAGGCCTACAACATGGACCAGTTGCGTCCAAGACGTAAGTTCCTATAGTTTTAACACTGATTTACGTCCGACGTAACTTACGCCAGCTTCGTAAGACAGGGCCCAGTTGTGTGCAGTGTATACCGGTCTACGACGCGACGCAACTCAAGCCGACTGAACCCCACTCGAGTAGGGTACCGGGTACAGTCGCGTCGGGTCGGGTCGCAGCAAAACTCTCAGTGTATACCGGGCTTAAGGGAAAATCGTGTCTGTCAAAATTCCAGAAAATTAGGGAAGAGACGTGTCCGTCTAAAACCCAGAGCGGTAAGGGAAAGTCGTGTCTGTCTAAAATCCAGAGCGTTAGGGGAAAGTCGTGACTGTCTAAGAAACAACATAAGTTTCCAATTCCACAGATAGTCATTTTAAGGTGAGTCTCGGTGCACTACTGTGATTTACTTAGACTTTACATACGACAATGGATCTGAAAGTAGGACCATGTCTACCTACTGAATAATCTCTTACGATTTGAACATCCAATGTCTGTCTGGATTTCATTTACAAGCATTGTCTTTCAATATCATGTCACTTTCACCCAGTTTCCTGGGTTCCTTTCACCCAGTTTCCTATGTTACATATTGATTTAGACATTTACATAAAGGTTGAAGTGGGTTGGATGAGCGAGCGTCAGGAAGAAGACAGTCCTTAAGGCATTCTGGGGCAGTAAGTCAAACCAGCAGTTATCTTAGAGTTACAATTAGAGTATGACTTTCTGTGATTCACATGTCAAGTCTGGCATTTTCCAAAACATCAGACATTTTCACTTTATTTTTATCTCCTCTTTTCACAGACAGACCAATCCTCCCACCGATCTTTAACTGACATATCACCAACGGGAAAATGGTAGATAAGTGTTCAACAAACATTTGATCATTTGTCAATTCAATTGGGGAAATAGCTGACTAAAACAAAAATAACAAACAAATAGATATAAATCATTGCATATGATTTATTGACTTAATTTTTTTTCTGAATATCAACTAAATAAAAGCTTCCAGCATTTTCAATATCAGCTAATTAAATAAAATTTTAAATCATTTTCAATATCAGGAAATTAAACAAAAGTCCTTACTATTTTCAATATCAACATTAGTCTGCTGATTTCCCCTACATTATATATCTTCAATACGCATTATTCATTATCAAAATCAGGATTTATTCGTGATATGGGTGGTTAAAAAGGACGTTTGGAGAAAAAGCCAAGCCTGCCAAAACAAAGCCCCTCCTTAAATCGAAATAATTCACTTGCATTTTAGGTCTTTGGATAATTAAGGTTTTCAACTATGCGATATCACAAAGTCTACGTTTCTTATTATTATCTGATAGAAGTTATTTTTATGTAAAGTCCTAATTGAAGAACCTTGTAATACTAACTGAAGGAATTGTGGATCGATGGAAGACAAAAAGACAATATTTCTACACCATTTCAATGAGGCCGGGTAAAGAGACATTTTCAGTGGGCATAGAGACCCAAGGTAACACGAAATCAGAAAAGTAGAAAAAAGCACAAAGTCAATGTCTCAAACAAGGTAAATAATTAATGAAAGGCTGCATAAAAACCTCATGACAGATGTACAATAAAATATTAACATTTATTGGATATTAGGGCTATTAATAAACAGTCAGCGGAAAGTGGGTGAAAGTGACATGATATTAAAATACAATGCTTGTAAATGAAATCCAGACAGACATTGCAGGCTCAAATCGTAAGAGATTATTCAGTAGGTAGACATGGTCCTACTTTCAGATCCATTGTCGTATGTAAAGTCTAAGTAAATCACAGTAGTACAGCAAGACTCAATAATTCTAGAGATCTGAATAAAACATAAAGAAAGGGAAAGCATAAGTTACAGGAATACAGATAAATAACACGTAGCTGTAGGCAATACAAATCTAAGTATCAAACTGAAACACACGGAAAAGGCTTTTCTCTTTTGTCTATTATCACTAGATTGCTATGCAACAGCTAAATTAAGAGTGATACCGCAAATATAATCTATATATTGATCAAGCGAGTAAATGGTGAGGGAACGCGATACCCTTTAAGGGCTCTATTACCCATCATTCTCTCTGATCTCGCCGTCCGGCTACGATGTCCTTTTCTAAATCGCTGTTGTCTACCAGCCTGGCACGAGTCGGACACAGTAATCAATATCGTTGTCGGATTGCATCACAAGATATGATATCTGTTGATTTGTTGTTCTCTGGTCATTATTGGTACTGTCTGTGAAATGGATTTCCATCCTCAGCTGACATATAGTAATTTACATCATATAACCCTCAGACATTTTTGACACACTTGGAAACTTATTATTTTAGTAAAAAAATTCCCATGAGCTCGTGTGTTTTATTTTTAATAAGTATATAACCGTGAGATATAGCTTTACTGCCAATAGCACCAACTGTACATGTATTTAAACCTCACTAGATACGTCAGATTTGTTCTTCAAGATTAAAAATGCGGCACAGAACCGGCGCTTCCGTGTTTCCACAGCCATTTTGCATTCCCCGCGATGCCGTTCATGCGCGCGGCAGTTCCCCAGGAAAGTGTGACGTCATCTCACCCCGAGTGGGTTACACCCGGGGCATGCGCTCAAACGCAACCGACAATACAGACGACATTTGGTGTATGAATTGCTAGTCCCTATCTACCGAATACAAGAAATATACCTGTCCTTATAATTGGCATATCCTCTTTAGATTATGCTTCATAAATAACAAAACAAAGGGATAACTGCCGCCAATACCGATGTAATGCGGCTTCCAATTCCTGTAGATTTTGTACAGGAGGCTCTAGAGTTTCTGCCCATCCTATACCAAATGTGCTCTAAAGGATTCAAATCCACGCAGTTACCCCTTCAACAGATCCGACGTCTCATTGGAGGGATGAAACGCAGGTTGGAAGGTAATGGAGACTATAAGCGCTATTGACCTTCTACACACTCAAATTGACATTTTTACTTTAAAATGTTCGCCAAATGGACTCTGATGTTTCATACTTACAAGCATCTATGTATTTGGTTAAAATACACTTTTGATTTGGCTAACGGTATCCTGAATAAATTGTATAGCTTTTTGCCATTAATGGTGATTTCTTATCAACATCAGTTTGCCAACAATCTCCCATTCTGGCGCTAAGAAATCAGGTTATCCCAAATCCTGTATATGAGAATTCTGTATGTTTCCAGGCCATATGTAGTTCTAAAATTCAACATGACATGTAAGACAGGTTATCCCAAATCCTGTATTTGAGAATTCTGTATGTTTCCAGACCATATGTAGTTCTAGAATTCAACATGACATGTAAGACAGGTTATCCCAAATTCTGTATATGAGAATTCTGTATGTTTCCAGACCATATGTAAGTCTAGAATTCAACATGACATGTAAGACAGGTTATCCCAAATCCTGTATATGAGAATTCTGTATGTTTCCAGACCATATGTAGGTCTAGAATTCAACATGACATGTAAGACAGGTTATCCCCAATCCTGTATATGAGAATTCTGTATGTTTCCAGACCATATGTAGGTCTAGAATTCAACATGACAAGTAAGACAAGTTACCCCAAGTCTTGTATATGAGAATTCTGTATGTTTCCAGGCCATATGTAGTTCTAGAATTCAACATGACATGTAAGACAGGTTATCCCAAATCCTGCATATGAGAATTATGTATGTTTCCAGACCATATGTAGGTCTAAAATTCAACATGACATGTAAGACAGGTTATCCCAAATCCTGTATATGAGAATTCTGTATGTTTCTGACCATATGCAGGTCTAGAATTCAACATGATATGTAAGACAAGTTATCCCAAATCCTGTATATGAGAATTCTGTATGTTTCCAGACCACATGTAGGTCTAGAATTCAACATGACATGTAAGACAGGTTACCCCAAATCCTGTATGTGAGAATTCTGTATGTTTCTGACCATATGCAGGTCTAGAATTCAACATGATATGTAAGACAAGTTATCCCAAATCCTGTATATGAGAATTCTGTATATTTCCAGACCATATGTAGGTCTAGAATTCAACATGACATGTAAGACAGGTTACCCCAAATCCTGTATATGAGAATTCTGTATGTTTCCAGACTATATGTAGGTTTAGATATCAACATGACATGTAAGACAGGTTATCCCAAATCCTGTATATGAGAATTCTGTATATTTCCAGACCATATGTAGGTCTAGAATTCAACATGACATGTAAGACAGGTTATCCCAAATCTTGTATATGAGAATTCTGTATGTTTCCAAACCATACATTGTATGTAGGTCTAGAATTCAACATGACATGTAAGACAGGTTATCCCAAATCCTGTATATGAGAATTCTGTATGTTTCCAGACCATATGTAGGTCTAGAATTCAACATGACATGTAAGACAGGTTATCCCCAATCCTGTATATGAGAATTCTGTATGTTTCCAGACCATATGTAGGTCTAGAATTCAACATGACAAGTAAGACAAGTTACCCCAAGTCTTGTATATGAGAATTCTGTATGTTTCCAGGCCATATGTAGTTCTAGAATTCAACATGACATGTAAGACAGGTTATCCCAAATCCTGCATATGAGAATTATGTATGTTTCCAGAACATATGTAGGTCTAAAATTCAACATGACATGTAAGACAGGTTATCCCAAATCCTGTATATGAGAATTCTGTATGTTTCTGACCATATGCAGGTCTAGAATTCAACATTATATGTAAGACAAGTTATCCCAAATCCTGTATATGAGAATTCTGTATGTTTCCAGACCACATGTAGGTCTAGAATTCAACATGACATGTAAGACAGGTTACCCCAAATCCTGTATGTGAGAATTCTGTATGTTTCTGACCATATGCAGGTCTAGAATTCAACATGATATGTAAGACAAGTTATCCCAAATCCTGTATATGAGAATTCTGTATATTTCCAGACCATATGTAGGTCTAGAATTCAACATGACATGTAAGACAGGTTACCCCAAATCCTGTATATGAGAATTCTGTATGTTTCCAGACTATATGTAGGTTTAGATATCAACATGACATGTAAGACAGGTTATCCCAAATCCTGTATATGAGAATTCTGTATATTTCCAGACCATATGTAGGTCTAGAATTCAACATGACATGTAAGACAGGTTATCCCAAATCTTGTATATGAGAATTCTGTATGTTTCCAAACCATACATTGTATGTAGGTCTAGAATTCAACATGACATGTAAGACAGGTTATCCCAAATCCTGTATATGAGAATTCTGTATGTTTCCAGACCATATGTAGGTCTAGAATTCAACATGACATGTAAGATAGGTTATCCCAAATCCTGTATATGATAATTCTGTATATTTCTAGACCATATGTAGTTCTAGAATTCAACATGACATGTAAGACAAGTTATCCCAAATCCTGTATTTGAGAATTCTGTATGTTTCCAGACCATATGTAGATCTAGAATTCAACATGACATGTAACACAGGTTATCCCAAATCCTATATATGAGAATTCTATATATTTCCAGACCATATGTAGGTCTAGAATTTAACATGACATGTAAGACCGGTTATCCCAAATCCTGTATATGAGAATTCTGTATGTTTCCAGACCATATGTAGTTCTAGAATTCAACATGACATGTAAGACAGGTTATCCCAAATCCTGTATATGAGAATTCTGTATATTTCCAGACCATATGTAGGTCTATAATTCAACATGACATGTAAGACAGGTTATCCCAAATCCTGTATATGAGAATTCTGTATATTTCCAGACCATATGTAGGTCTAGAATTCAACATGACATGTAAAACAGGTTATCCCAAATCCTGTATATGAGAATTATGTATGTTTCCAGACCATATGAAGGTCTAGAAATCAACATGACATGTAAGACAGGTTATCCCAAATCCTGTATATGAGAATTCTGTATGTTTCCAGACCATATGTAAGTCTAGAATTCAACATGACATGTAAGACAGGTTATCCCAAATCCTGTATATGAGAATTCTGTATGTTTCCAGACCATATGTAGTTCTAGAATTCAACATGACATGTAAGACAGGTTATCCCAAATCCTGTATATGAGAATTCTGTATATTTCCAGACCACATGTAGGTCTAGAATTCAACATGACATGTAAGACAGGTTATCCCAAATCCTGTATATGAGAATTATGTATATTTCCAGACCATATGTAGGTCTAGAATTCAACATGACATGTAAAACAGGTTATCCCAAATCTTGTATATGAGAATAATGTATGTTTCTAGACCATATGAAGGTCTAGAATTCAACATGACATGTAAGACAGGTTATCCCAAATCCTGTATATGAGAATTCTGTATGTTTCCAGACCATATGTAAGTCTAGAATTCAACATGACATGTAATACAGGTTATCCCAAATCCTGTAAATGAGAATTCTGTATATTTCCAGACCATATGTAGGTCTAGAATTCAACATGACATGTAAGACAGGTTATCCCAAATCCTGTATATGAGAATTCTGTATGTTTTTGCAGACCATATGTAGGTCTAGAATTCAAAATGATATGTAAGACAAGTTATCCCTAATCCTGTATATGAGAATTCTGCATGTTTCCAGACCATATGTAGGTCTACAATTCAACATGACATGTAAGACAGGTTATCCCAAATCCTGTATATGAGAATTCTGTATGTTTCCAGACCATATGTAGGTCTAGAATTCAACATGACATGTAAGACAGGTTATCACAAATCCTGTATATGAGAATTCTGTATGTTTTCAGACCATATGTAGGTCTAGAATTCAACATGACATGTAAGGCAGGTTATCCCAAATCATGTATATGAGAATTCTGTATGTTTCCATACCCTATGTAGGTCTAGAATTCAACATGACATGTAAGACAGGTTATCCCAAATCCTGTATTTGAGAATTCTGTATGTTTCCAGACCATATGTAGGTCTAGAATTCAATATGACATGTAAGACAGGTTATCCCAAATCCTGTATATGAGAATTCTGTATGTTTTTGCAGACCATATGTAGGTCTAGAATTCAAAATGATATGTAAGACAAGTTATCCCTAATCCTGTATATGAGAATTCTGCATGTTTCCAGACCATATGTAGGTCTACAATTCAACATGACATGTAAGACAGGTTATCCCAAATCCTGTATATGAGAATTCTGTATGTTTCCAGACCATATGTAGGTCTAGAATTCAACATGACATGTAAGACAGGTTATCACAAATCCTGTATATGAGAATTCTGTATGTTTTCAGACCATATGTAGGTCTAGAATTCAACATGACATGTAAGGCAGGTTATCCCAAATCATGTATATGAGAATTCTGTATATTTCCAGACCATATGTAGGTCTAGAATTCAACATGACATGTAAGACAGGTTATCCCAAATCTTGTATATGAGAATTCTGTATGTTTCCAAACCATACATTGTATGTAGGTCTAGAATTCAACATGACATGTAAGACAGGTTATCCCAAATCCTGTATATGAGAATTCTGTATGTTTCCAGACCATATGTAGGTCTAGAATTCAACATGACATGTAAGATAGGTTATCCCAAATCCTGTATATGAGAATTCTGTATATTTCTAGACCATATGTAGTTCTAGAATTCAACATGACATGTAAGACAAGTTATCCCAAATCCTGTATTTGAGAATTCTGTATGTTTCCAGACCATATGTAGATCTAGAATTCAACATGACATGTAACACAGGTTATCCCAAATCCTATATATGAGAATTCTATATATTTCCAGACCATATGTAGGTCTAGAATTTAACATGACATGTAAGACCGGTTATCCCAAATCCTGTATATGAGAATTCTGTATGTTTCCAGACCATATGTAGTTCTAGAATTCAACATGACATGTAAGACAGGTTATCCCAAATCCTGTATATGAGAATTCTGTATATTTCCAGACCATATGTAGGTCTATAATTCAACATGACATGTAAGACAGGTTATCCCAAATCCTGTATATGAGAATTCTGTATATTTCCAGACCATATGTAGGTCTAGAATTCAACATGACATGTAAAACAGGTTATCCCAAATCCTGTATATGAGAATTATGTATGTTTCCAGACCATATGAAGGTCTAGAAATCAACATGACATGTAAGACAGGTTATCCCAAATCCTGTATATGAGAATTCTGTATGTTTCCAGACCATATGTAAGTCTAGAATTCAACATGACATGTAAGACAGGTTATCCCAAATCCTGTATATGAGAATTCTGTATGTTTCCAGACCATATGTAGTTCTAGAATTCAACATGACATGTAAGACAGGTTATCCCAAATCCTGTATATGAGAATTCTGTATATTTCCAGACCACATGTAGGTCTATAATTCAACATGACATGTAAGACAGGTTATCCCAAATCCTGTATATGAGAATTATGTATATTTCCAGACCATATGTAGGTCTAGAATTCAACATGACATGTAAAACAGGTTATCCCAAATCTTGTATATGAGAATTATGTATGTTTCTAGACCATATGAAGGTCTAGAATTCAACATGACATGTAAGACAGGTTATCCCAAATCCTGTATATGAGAATTCTGTATGTTTTTCCAGACCATATGTAAGTCTAGAATTCAACATGACATGTAAGACAGGTTATCCCAAATCCTGTAAATGAGAATTCTGTATATTTCCAGACCATATGTAGGTCTAGAATTCAACATGACATGTAAGACAGGTTATCCCAAATCCTGTATATGAGAATTATGTATACTTCCAGACCATATGTAATTCTAGAATTTAACATGACATGTAAGACAGGTTATCCCAAATCCTGTATATGAGAATTCTGTATGTTTCCAGACCATATGTAGGTCTAGAATTCAATATGACATGTAAGACAGGTTATCCCAAATCCTGTATATGAGAATTCTGTATGTTTTTGCAGACCATATGTAGGTCTAGAATTCAAAATGATATGTAAGACAAGTTATCCCTAATCCTGTATATGAGAATTCTGCATGTTTCCAGACCATATGTAGGTCTACAATTCAACATGACATGTAAGACAGGTTATCCCAAATCCTGTATATGAGAATTCTGTATGTTTCCAGACCATATGTAGGTCTAGAATTCAACATGACATGTAAGACAGGTTATCACAAATCCTGTATATGAGAATTCTGTATGTTTTCAGACCATATGTAGATCTAGAATTCAACATGACATGTAACACAGGTTATCCCAAATCCTGTATATGAGAATTCTGTATGTTTCCAGACCATATGTAGGTCTAGAATTCAACATGACATGTAAGACAGGTTATCACAAATCCTGTATATGAGAATTCTGTATGTTTTCAGACCATATGTAGGTCTAGAATTCAACATGACATGTAAGGCAGGTTATCCCAAATCATGTATATGAGAATTCTGTATGTTTCCATACCCTATGTAGGTCTAGAATTCAACATGACATGTAAGACAGGTTATCCCAAATCATGTATATGAGAATTCTGTATGTTTTCAGACCATATGTAGGTCTAGAATTCAACATGACATGTAAGACAGGTTATCCCAAATCGTGTATATGAGAATTCTGTATGTTTCCAGACCCTATGTAGGTCTAGAATTCAACATGACATGTAAGACAGGTTATCCTTTGTACAGTTTCAGATAATTACTTCTGCCAAGACGGAAACCATTAAATAAGAACACTAATTAAAATGAAGCCATAAAACAATATAGACTATGGCAACGGAAGTGACACATCTATTTTGCTTGGGTTTAGACCGTATTGATCTGAAGTTTATTTCGATAGGATATGTAGGCTAACCGATTCTCATCGGATTCATTTTTTAGCTGTTGTCGATAGAGATCATTTTTTTCGTACACAGATGTTAGTATCTCTGGAGTAATCCAAGGTTTAATGACTTTTCTTTTTCGGATGCCTACGGATGATATAGGAAAACAGTCAACACACATGTGCTTGCTAAAAGCTAATGTGGCAGTGTCGACGTCTTCTTGGGATGTAATAATAGACACTAATTAAAATGAAGCCATAAAACATTATAGACTATGGGAACGGAAGTGACAAATGTCTAATGCTTGGATTTAGACCATATTGATCTGAAGACATATTGGTGATAACAATACATCAGTAGTGAAGACAGTGAGCAGGTCTTGGTTTTAAACTTCTAACATATGTCCTACTTATTCAACGTGATCTGTGAAGACAGCATCAACAGTTAAAGATATATTGTATGGTTAACACAACTGACTTCATCATTCTTCACCAGAAAAATAACCAATTTTATCTTCTTCGATTCACACATGCTACTAATTACTGAAAAACATCTTTCCAGCTCAGCAGTAATTGGGCAAACATTTCTGTCTGTGAAAGCAGAGAATGCACTCTAATTACTCTAAAATACACCAATTGTCAATCTAAGACTAAAGTCTTCTCGTCATTCTACAGGACAATCAGTGTAAAGCTCACGTTAACACCAGATGGGATTGAAACCATTACCTAAGACAATCTACAAAACATTCATTGAGCTATTAATGACGGATGCTTTCCAAGTTTTGGCCAGGAGAAAAAACTTCACCGTAGACCATTGATCAAACTAGATTAAGAAAGCATCTACTTGTAATTTACATTTTTCACACAGACCTAAAATAAACCAAAAACAATAACATAAAAATATACCAAAGCTTACCATAAATTGTTTTATTAAGAGCTTTTTTATTGTGTTGATCAAATCCTTTCCACTTTCGCCCTTTGGACTTTAATGGCCCTTATTCATAGGTTTGCCCTAAACCATGTTACGACATGAAATCATATAATATTTCAAATATTTTTCAACATCTATAGTTTTACAATTATATAAATACCCTGTTATGTTGTATTTGGTTAAATCACAGAACTTCAGAGGGACAATTAGACAGATCAGTCACCCATATCAGTCACCAGCTGTTTGACAGAACGCCATGGAGGGTTTTATTTGGGTAAAGAGCTTGCTACCACAAAATTTAAAACAACTTGCAAAGCGGGTATATAAGAGAAATAATTTTGAGTACTGCGTAAAACACTAAACAATTTTCATTGCTTAAAAGTTGTCACCCAACACCTCACTTCACTGTGGATATATTTGATCAGATCTAATCCATTCCTAGCTGAAAACGTTTAAAGAAAAAAAACGGTTTATTTGCATTGCTTGGTCTTTTTGCTTGACAATTCCTTTTCTTTCAAATTTTTTTCTCAATAAAAGGAACAATTTTCCGATTGCTTCCTGACTAAATGAGCCGTTGGGATAACTTTACGCACTTCTTGATTTGCCAAACGACAAAAAATAGTCAGTTCTATTTGCAATCAATTTAGTTGAAGTGATGAGGTCTGGTTGAAGGTACACTATCTTCTAACCACACACCTTCTCTACCAGACTCCGGGGAAATTCTATCACAGACGTCTTCAAGGTTTTCCTGATTGCTTTTTGCACTGCCCTATTCAATGTACACTTTTTCAACTTTTAAGGATGCTATTTCTGGAATGTTTTTTGTCTTTTTTTTTTGTCTTTTTATCCAAACAATAATAATGTCAAATGGTACAGAGGATTTCATTAATTAGATGACAGAATCATGACATATTCCTCATTTATACCTTGTATTATATCAGTATTACAGAGTTCTATTAATGGAGAGCTATGGCAGAAACCAATGAGTGCCAATAAATACAAAGAAAGAGAAACGATGCCAGTGGGGATTGTGGACATTTGATTCCCAGACAAGACACATGCCAACAATTCTGACAAATATTTCTTTAGATATTTTGATCTCCTAGCTTTTCTCTGCAGCCCTTAAAGTATTTGTTTCCTCGATCGATAGAAGTAAAATCTTTGCCCTACTCCTTGTCTTACTGCACATGATGGATTATAGGCCTTCATTAGAAACATTCTTCTTCCAATATCCACCATAGAACGAACTATCCCAACTCTTACGTTACAATGAGTATTAGTTCACTTGGATGGCCGCATTGTCAGGATTAGTTCTATGGTGGGAGGAAAATGGGCTCAAAACCAGCATGGAGGAAACTGTTCTTAATACCTGCATGGAGGAAATTGGGCTTAATAATACCTGCATGGAGGAAACTGGGCTCAATACCTGCATGGAGGAAATTGGGCTTAATAATACCTGCATGGAGGAAACTGGGCTCAATACCTGCATGGAGGAAATTGGGCTTAATAATACCTGCATGGAGGAAACTGAGCTTAAAAACCTGCATGGATGAAAAAAATTCAAAATTCAATTCAAGCTCAATTAAAAAAAATTCAAATTCAAAATTGAAGAAACTTGGTTCAATACCTGCATGGAAGAAACTTGGCTCAATACCTGCATGGAGGAAACTTGGCTCAATACCTGCATGGAGGAAACTTGGCTCAATACCTGCATGGAGGAAACTTGGCTCAATACCTGCATGGCGGAAACTTGGCTCAATTCATGCATGGAGGATACTTGGCCCAATACTTTCATGGAGGAAACTTGGCTCAATACCTGCATGGAGGAAACTTGGCTCCTGCATTGAAAATGATAATTTGATAATGAAGCACACTTAACACTCACCTATCTATATACCCATGTCCTGTAGGCTACTCCAGTTGTCATTCAGATTGTGAATTTCTTGGTTGAGATCCTGTACCAGATTGACTCTCTTAGAAGTTGGTTTTATCCTTACTGGTATTGATAAGCCTTCTTAATGCCTAGTCTAAAAAATCTTACGACGGTGGAGATCTTCGTAAATCAAATAGACACGCTAAGGTTATCATTATTGATTGCTACAACACATGGTAAAAAACTATTAAAACAACATGGAACTAAATTCTTGCACAGTTTCTCTATACTTTTTCTATGTACAATCTCATTTGAAATGTTCCTGTCTCTGTGTTTCCCGAAAGTCTTTTCTAAGATGATGGGCTATATTTCTTTTAATTTCCAAAATCATTATATAATCAGCTGATATAACGTACAGCTAATGAAATGACATACATTGCGCAATACTCTAAGACCGATACAAGCACAAGAAATGTTTTTTGAAGTTTATATTCAGAAATATGGTTCTGTCATATGGACTTAGTGAACCTGGCTCAGATATGTAGACAAAAGTGTGTAAGTTGAATGTCTGTTGGCATTGTCTTTGTCAACAGCAGACTAAAGTTTAATTGCCTCCAGACACAAACCCTATCTTGTGCCTTTAAGTATTAGATACAGACAATCTCACTGCCCTTTATATTCATTGAAGACTTAGTTCTGAAGAAGTCCTGTCAATTTGTTTGCTATTTAGAAAGATTAGTACTGACAGAGTGTTCCCTGTAGCGTGAAATCAGACAAACTTAATAAGACTGATGTGATTGGGAGGAATAAAATGCAGGTTGAGTTGCTGGTCATATGGTCTGAGGATGGACAGGGGTCAGTTTGAAGTGGCAGCTATCTTATCTCATCGGTCAGCTTGAATCCAGACAAATTAGATTGTCTCCTCTTTATTTCCACCTTGATTTTCATTTATTTGACCAGCTGTCTCTAGAAAGATTTTTTTCAAAACTCATGAGGTACATATAAACTAATATTTCCAGACAAAACTGTTGGAGAAATGTCTCCTGTTGGTGACAATTCTGGGTCCAATTTTCCCTGAAGATGTCAAAGGTTAACACTGTCAAAATGATCAGCCAAGTATGATTTCTGTCTTCCTGTGCTTCAGGACATAGATGTAATGTTAGAGAAGAGCTTTTCAAAGACATATATTGTTCTCTAACACGAGTTTTAGTAAACTCAACATACGCCCTCTGCTATGACTAATTATTCCACATTATAGAACATATTTGTTTAAATTTCAGCAATGGAAATCCTGTGTTTGTATGAAAGATTTTCATTTTCTCTATTCGAAAAATATACGTGTATATTGTATGCCGTATTAGGAAACCAGGGATATCCTAAATTGTTCCCGCTACACCATCTACCCCTTAGTTATATATACTGTAACACTTGTCAAGATCAGATCAAAACTAAAGAAGATAAGGACTAAAACAGAATATTACACACTCTAATACAGATGTCGCGTGATGCAACCAAAATTGTCATAAATGTTTGACAACACACTATGTATCCATAAGGTAAATGCTGTGAAAGAATTGTAAAGATCCAAACTTTTCAAATGATGAAGTGCAAGCAACTAAAACAACCAGAACATAGCCTAAAACAGAATATTACATAATCTAATGTATTTAGGCACCTAATAAAATAAACGTTTGCACTTTTTCAGTGTCAGCTAATTAAAAAAAGCTTCCACAATTATTAATATCAGCTAAATGAATAAAAGTTTGTACCATTTTCAATATCACCATTAGTCTGATGATTTCCCCTACATCATTTATCTTCAATACGCATTACTCTATTTCAAAATCACGATTTATTCGTGATATGGGTGGTTGCAAAGGACCTTTGGGGGAAAAGCCAAGCCTTCCGAAAAAAAACTCATTAAATCGAAGTAATTAACTTGCAATATAGGTCTTTGGATAAGAAATGTTTTCAACTATGCGATATCACAAAGTCTACGTTTGTTATTATTATCTGATAGAAGTTATTTTTATGTAAAGACCTAATTGAAGAACCTTGTAATACCAACCGAAGGAATTGTGGATCAAAAGAAGACAAAAACACAATATTTCTACACCATTTCAATGAGGCCGGATAAAGAGACATTTTCAGTGGGCATAAAGACCCAAGGTAACATGAAATCAGAAAAGTAGAAAAAAACACAAAGTCAATGTCTCAAACAAGGTAAATAATTAATGAAAGGCTGCATAAAACCTCATGGCAGATGTACAATAAAACATTAACATTTATTGGATATTAGGGCTATTAATAAACAGTCAGCGGAAACTAGGTGAAAGTGAAATGATATTGAAAGACAATGCTTGTAAATGAAATCCTGACAGACATTGCAGGCTCAAATCGTAAGAGATTATTCAGTAGGTAGACATGGTCCTACTTTCAGATCCATTGTCGTATGTAAAGTCTAAGTAAATCACAGTAGTGCACCGAGACTCAATAATTCTAGAGAGCTGAATAAAACATAAAGAAAGGGAAAGCATAAGTTACAGGAATACAGATAAATAACACGTAGCTGTAGGCAATACAAATCTAAGTATCAAACTAAAACACACGGAAAAGGCTTTTCTCCTTTGTCTGTTATCACTGGATTGCTATGTAACTGCTAAATTAAGAGCGCTACAGCAAATCAATATAATCTATATATTGATCAAGCAAGTAAATGGTAAGGGAACGCGATACCCTTTAAGGGCTCTATTACCCATCATTCTCTCTGATCTCGCCGTCCGGCTACGATGTCCTTTTCTAAATCGCTGTTGTCTACCAGCCTGGCACGAGTCGGACACAGCAATCAATATCGTTGTCGGATTGCACCACAAGGTATGATATCTGTTGATTTGTTGTTCTCTGATCATTATTGGTACTGTCTGTGAAATGGATTTCCAACTGTACATGTATTTAAACCTCACCAGACACAGGTATAGATGAAACAGAAATAGTACATTGAAATAAATGGTCAGATAAGTTTATTCACTGATAAAACTATTAGCTGGGATAACCTTAATAAAAATCATAGTCAAACCTGCTTCTATAGAACATTGTGAGTAACTGCAACAATTTGAAAAAACTACAAACACTTAAGGAGAACAGATATATAGGTGAAATGGGAATAAACACATTAACTGAAATGTTGAGATAAACCATTTATTGCTCTGAGAAATTTGTTTCAATTTCCCAATACATAAAACCACAAATTTCAGTGTCTTTATTGGAGATCCCACTGTGCTCAACTTGTCTGGACGAGTTCTGGGTATTGTGTTAGAATCAATCATCGTCTAATGAAGACATATTGAACGTGAAACTTGGGGAAAGTTGTAAGCGGCCATGTTAGTCTAATTTAGTCTCCCGTTGATAGACAATCAGTGACAGGAGTAAAACATAAGCCTATAGACCAACAACTCAGGTCAAACATTTCTTCCAAACAATAAAAAATACCATCGTGTACTCAATCTTCCTTCTCTAATCACATTACACAAAATTCCATTTCCACAAAATGTTACAGGAGTTTGTTTCCATTGGTAAAGAGAACTCCAATGTTCACATTTCAAAGACTTGAAAAGAACAACATTCTTTGTTGATATGAGACATTTGGACGCCAAACATAAAAATAGCCATAAAAATCAATATTCATCAATCACCATGTTTAGATGGCCACATAGAATAAAATCCATCTAATTATGATATTATAGATAAATGACTCTATTCTCCGGAAATCTGAAAATAACATCACCTTTAAAAAAATATGAAAGAGTAACAGCATTTCCAAAAATCATTTCCCTCAGATTAGCGATGTGCATTTCTGGGGGTAAAACTGATGGAGTTTGGATGGTAATATTAACATAATTAATTCACGATAGCCAAAACATAAGTACAACATGTCGAACAGCATTCAACAGTACATGTCAACAGCAATAAAGTGACAAATGAACATTTTATGTTACAAGCATCGAAGTTTGTCTGTAAAAACTAATTATCACAACCTCCTTCACAACTGACAGAAAGCAATACGAGCTTGATGAACTTCATCTAACCTATTAAATAAAATCCGTATGTAAATGAAGAAAGAGTTAACAAAGCAGCACCATCCCTCTTTTTAAAACAAATCCCAATATAACAAGGAGTTACGTATACATTTCTCTACAGCAAACGGGAACACATTTTGGTAAATAAAACAAGATATAATAAAAACAATACGAAGTATAAGTGTCGGTAGTTAGATTGGGCTGGATTGTGTGATCTTGATAAGAAAACTTTTAGTTGAAGTAATACATTTAAATTTGACGAATCTTCTCTGTGTATGTATCTCTATGTATCTATATGGGATAACTATGTCAGATTAACTATTTCCACATTTTGGAACACTGAGAGTTTTTGGTGCCACCCGACCCGACTGGAAAATCGCGTCGCGTCATAGAGAAAAAGTGCAGTGTATACCAATCTACGACGCAAATCGGTTTCAGTCGGCTTCAGTTGCGTCGGGTCGGGAGTGACCTGGACGTGCTAGATATTTTGTTGAGTCGGGTCTGGTCAGACAGTGTATCCACTCTTGCGACGATCGTCGTAGGCCAATCAGAAACTTTACTGCAGTCACGTGACGTCAAACCAACGTTTTTTTTTTTGGTTTTTTCCCACTTGAGAGATCCGAGCGTGATATCTCCCGTGTATACCGGTCTACGACTCGACGCAACTCAAGCCAACTGAACCGGACTCGAGTTGGGTACAGTCGAATATAGATCACCGCTAAACTGGGAATACAACAAAAACATCCAGTCCAGTCATTCGACGAAAACAAAACTTAAGAATCAATAAGAAATACCGTGGAAATGACCAAGGACATTAGAAAGTATTATCGTTGTGGTCTCGGGGGCAGACAAGGGACCGGCAAGCAAAATTGCTTGGAAAAGATCAGCCATATCGCCCAGTACTTACGACGTTCCCGCCTACTTTCAATTTCAATGACAACGTTTAGACTCATTGAATATTTTTTTAATTCTGTGTGGCTGGTTTAGTTATTCTATAAGCTGCGAATTCCCTCTTTCTCTGGACAATCTGAATTTATTAAAATATCTTAAGTTTGGCAGCTCATGCCACTTTAATGAAGTTGGAGATTTCTACAGAATAAAGGCCCTTGACATAAATCAATATCAGAAATTACCATATGAATAACCAGTATCAATATTCTTCCCCATCAGAACATTAATTCATCTCAGATGAAGCCTTCATCATCGATAATCATAACCAGCTTTCCAAAGTGAAGGTCGTTAATTAGATTCCATAAATCCGAAACTCAATGTAATTTTATTAATAAACAAGACAGGAGATTTCGCAATGTATTTCAATTCATTCGCTGTACCTTATATCAGCTACATGTAACCATGTATTGAATAGTAGAGACATAATGTATGTATACATTTTTCTTTACATCTGAAGTTTAATAACATATCTAAGCTAGCTCTGAATGCCGATAATAAATATGTCCGAAAGGCACCATTTAAAGAAGGGGTTTACTTGAACAAAATCGGGAACGAGTGAGCCAATAACATTTAGAATGAGATTATACAAGACAGTGAATCTAGAGCAGCTGTGTGGGGGATACTTTTTTCTGCGTTTTGTGGGGCAATCAAGAACGGCAACGTGAGCTTGTTTACTTAATCCCTGAATCCCTCCCCGTCGTAATAGAGAGAGGAAAGATTTGACGTAAAGACCGTCTTTTTTACTTGGAAGTTGAATCAATACCAGGAAGGATAAAAACAACCTCTAATAGAGTCAATGTTATACCCTATACAGGATTTCAACCAAGAGGTTTACAATCTTACTGTTGAAGGTGGTGCATCAATAACTATGTCCGTAGACCGATTTCCTATTTCTGAACATGTACTATTACCGGGTGTCGTCATTATGGTGGAACTAGACACAATACTTGTCTGGACAACCTTATTGGGACTTCAGTTAATTGATAGCGGATGGTACAACTATATTCTTAGTCTCGTGGAAACAAACTTTCTGGTTCCCTTGCACGACATAAACATTTATAATAAAAGTTCACATAACCAAATTAGGTCAGTCCCAATGAACAATACACAAAGAAAAACGTTAAGCACCCCCTGGAAAGTCTGCACCAAACGATAAAATCATTGTTGTAGGGAGATTGTTGAAACAGATGTAGCAGAAACGATTGTGATCATAAAGGGCAACATTCTGGCGATAAGAAATCACCATTAATGATAATAAATGATACAATTTATTCAGGATATCGTTAGCCAAATCAAAAGTGTATTTTAACCAAATAAAAAGATGCTTGTAAGTATGAAACTTCAGAGTCCATCTGGCTTCACTGGGCGAATATATTGAAGTAAAAACGTCACTTTGAATGCGCGTATAGTCTTCATTGGCTTCCAATCTACGTTTCATCCCTCCAATAAGACGTCGCTTCTGTTGAAGGGGTAACTGCGCGGATTTGAATCCTTTAGAGCACGTTTGGGATAGAATGGGCAGAAACATTAAAGCCCTAGATCCTCCTGTACAAAATCTGCAGGAATTGGAAGCCGCATTACATCGGTGTTGGCGGCAGTTACCCCTTCAACGGATACAACGTCTCACCGGAGGGATGAAACGGAGGTTGGAAGTTAATGGAGCCATACGCGCTATTGACTTGCTCTAGGGATGTGTTCTACACACTCAAAGTGACATTTTTACTTCAATATGTTCGCCCTGTGGAGCCAGACGGACTCTGAAGTTTCATACTTACAAGCATCTTTTTATTTGGTTAAAATACACTTTCGATTTGGCTAACTTTCGATTTTGGCTTTATCCTGAATAAATTGTATAGCTGATTGACTGTTATGGATCTGACTTTTTTAAATTGTGCCGCCATTGATAGTTGAAGCGCGCGTGTATAACACATCTGGATCGACATTACACCATCTCCTAGAAATGGCGGCATTCGATGCAAATCAAATACCACGTTACCTCCATTCCACGCATTAAGTTCATTGGTCAGTCGCCAATAACATTCCTCTAGAACAACATGCTGATAAAAATACCTCCAGGTCAAAACCCCTACACACGAATCAGTCAAATGTGATTGAGTGGACTGTAGAAAAACAAGGTTCACATTTGAAGATTTGTCCCGAACTATAAATTTCAATGAAAAAGAAAAAATCAAGCATCTAGCCGTACATAGCAAGATAGATTACGCAATAAACCTCATTAAAACCAGTGCAACTTAAGAAAAGTTACATTTAGTCCAATTAAAAGTGATCATTGTGATAACATTGTTATTTATGAAGCATAATCTAAAGAGGATATGCCAATTATAAGGACAGGTATATTTCTTGTATTCGGTAGATAGGGACTAGCAATTCATACACCAAATGTCGTCTGTATTGACGCTAGTACAGGAAACTAATAACATCGAAACTTAGTTAGGAACTGACATGAAGCACAGTTAATACAATGTACATCAGAGATGGGTCCTTACAATATTATACAAAGGGATATGGAAATGAGTTAAAAGCCTTGAGTTTCAAACTCATTAAGATTGTCAGTCTCTAAAGTGATATGTATTTCCTGATTTTAAAACGAAGGAGTTAATCAATTTAAGAATCATTATGTGATCAATTATTTAATCAGTGGAATCATTAGAGACTGTACACCATCTGTCAGTGGTCAAATTAGCAGATAAAACCAGACTGTTGAAGATTGAATTTATTTTCTGAACCAGATGCGGGGGCCTCCGTGTCTTAATGGGTAGAGCGTTGGACGCTGAATCCGAAAAGCCTTCCACCAATGGGTCGCGGGTTCGAATCCCACTCAGTCCAAAAAATTGGAAAATTTTCTGACTGGGTTTTCACTCGAACGACCTATGTGGGATGGTTGCCAGTTACCAGCGGAAGATCGTGGGTTTCCTCCGGGCACAGAGCCCGGTTTCCTCCCACAATAAAACTGGCAACGCCGCCATATAAGTGAAATGATCTTGAGCGCGGCGTAAAACACCAAACAATCAATCTGAACCAAATGTGGTCAACCTTGTACAACGGCGAAAGTCCAGATGTGGTCAACCTTGTACAACGGCCAAAGTCCAGATGTGGTCAACCTTGTACAACGGCCAAAGTCCAGATGTGGTCAACCTTGTACAACGACCAAAGTTCAGATGTGGTCAACCTTGTACAACGGTCAAAGTCCAGATGTGGTCACTTTGTACAACGGCCAAAGTCCAGATGTGGTCAACCTTGTACAACGACCAAAGTTCAGATGTGGTCAACCTTGTACAACGGCCAAAGTCCAGATGTGGTCAACCTTGTACAACGACCAAAGTCCAGATGTGGTCAACCTTGTACAACAGCCAAAGTCCAGATGTGGTCACTTTGTACAACGGCCAAAGTCCAGATGTGGTCAACCTTGTACAACGACCAAAGTTCAGATGTGGTCAACCTTGTACAACGGACAAAGTCCAGATGTGGTCAACCTTGTACAACAGCCAAAGTCCAGATGTGGTCACTTTGTACAACGACCAAAGTTCAGGTGTGGTCAACCTTGTACAACGACCAAACTCCAGATGTGGTCAACCTTGTACAACGACCAAAGTTCAGATGTGGTCAACCTTGTACAACGACCAAAGTCCAGATGTGGTCAACCTTGTACAACGACCAAAGTCCAGATGTGGTCAACCTTGTACAACGGCCAAAGTCCAGATGTGGTCAACCTTGTACAACAGCCAAAGTCCAGATGTGGTCACTTTGTACAACGGCCAAAGTCCAGATGTGGTCAACCTTGTACAACGACCAAAGTTCAAATGTGGTCAACCTTGTACAACGGCCGAAGTAAAGATGTTGTCAACCTTGTACAACGGCCAAAGTCCAGATGTGGTCAACCTTGTACAACAGCCAAAGTCCAGATGTGGTCACTTTGTACAACGGCCAAAGTCCAGATGTGGTCAACCTTGTACAACGGCCAAAGTCCAGATGTGGTCAACCTTGTACAACAGCCAAAGTCCAGATGTGGTCACTTTGTACAACGGCCAAAGTCCAGATGTGGTCAACCTTGTACAACGACCAAAGTCCAGATGTGGTCAACCTTGTACAACAGCCAAAGTCCAGATGTGGTCAACCTTGTACAACGACCAAAGTCCAGATGTGGTCAACCTTGTACAACGGCCAAAGTCCAGATGTGGTCACTTTGTACAACGGCCAAAGTCCAGATGTGGTCAACCTTGTACAACGGCCAAAGTCCAGATGTGGTCAACCTTGTACAACAGTCAAAGTCCAGATGTGGTCACTTTGTACAACGGCCAAAGTCCAGATGTGGTCAACCTTGTACAACGGCCAAAGTCCAGATGTGGTCAACCTTGTACAACAGCCAAAGTCCAGATGTGGTCACTTTGTACAACGGCCAAAGTCCAGATGTGGTCAACCTTGTACAACGACCAAAGTTCAGATGTGGTCAACCTTGTACAACGGCCGAAGTAAAGATGTTGTCAACCTTGTACAACGGCCAAAGTCCAGATGTGGTCAACCTTGTACAACAGCCAAAGTCCAGATGTGGTCACTTTGTACAACGGCCAGGGTCCAGATGTGGTCAACCTTGTACAACGGCCAAAGTCCAGATGTGGTCAACCTTGTACAACGACCAAAGTTCAGATGTGGTCAACCTTGTACAACGGCCGAAGTAAAGATGTGGTCAACCTTGTACAACGGCCGAAGTAAAGATGTTGTCAACCTTGTACAACGGCCAAAGTCCAGATGTGGTCTACCTTGTACAACGGCCAAAGTCCAGATGTGGTCAACCTTGTACAACGGCCGACGTCCAGATGTGGTCAACCTTGTACAATGGCCAAAGTCCAGATGTGGTCAACATTGTACAACGGCCAAAGTCCAGATGTGGTCAACCTTGTACAACGGCCGACGTCCAGATGTGGTCAACCTTGTACAACGGCCAAAGTCCAGATGTGGTCAACCTTGTACAACGGCCGACGTCCAGATGTGGTCAACCTTGTACAATGGCCAAAGTCCAGATGTGGTCAATCTTGTACAACGGCCAAAGTCCAGATATGGTCAATCTTGTACAACGGCCAAAGTCCAGATATGGTCAACCTTGTACAACGGCCAAAGTCCAGATGTGGTCAACCTTGTACAATGGCCAAAGTCCAGATGTGGTCAACCTTGTACGAGGACCAAAGTCCAGTTTTGTTTTTACAGGGTACTGAGTACTAAAACATGTTTTATTAGAATGGTTGACGGACAGAAACACCTCCCAAAAAAGTTTGAATGTTTATTAACAAACTGTACTATTTTCAAAATAAGAAATTTAAATTTGTCTCTATTTGATAAAGGGTTTGTTTAAGACTCCGGTTTGTTATCTTTTGGAATGATAAAAACAAACGTTCATGTCATTGTCACACGTTGGTTACAGTAAACCTATATAACCTGGCTGTGTTATGACTGTGCCTACCACTGAATAGTATATGTAATACACATTGTAAAAAACATATATAACGGAATATACATATGGAGAACATATGTTAAAAAGAACAATGCCATATTTATATCGTTTTACCAGCGGCTTTCTACAGGTGGTCAAAGAAATGTCATAGCGTCCTTCAGTTCTGACTGGTGACCAAGGTGGATTTAATGGTAGTAGAAAGGTCAAGAAGTTTACGAAATGTTGTTCGTGTATTTGTAGTAATCATATGAAGAAATCCAGTACGTTAGCATCAAGGGTAAAAGTGGGGTAACTAAATGTCAGTTTAATGTCATCTGTAGTCGTTAATAACTAAAATTACTTTTGTAAATTGCTTGGAAGTTCCCTTAATAGACCTTAAGTGATTTCTAGCAGACAACATATGACATATCATCAACTCCATTATTATTGATCGGAATTCAAGTGAAAGTGAATGCAAATCCAAGCTAGTGATTTAGTGACCAATAGTTCCTTTCAGTGGAATAAAATCCCAGCATTTCCAGGCTGTTAGAAATGTTAAATTCCTTGAGAGAGTCACAGAAGTAGGAAAATAAGCTGATTCGGGGTTGAAGTTTTTGGAGAGCGGGTGGAAGATGGCCGAATTTTATTTCACAAATTGAATATTTTTCTCTCTACTCATACTGGTACCAGGTACAACAGATGGTCACTTCATCTTCTTAAACATATCTTATACATGGCATATTTGAATGTAATTCGTCACATTAGTTTTACAAGGTTGTGTCATCCTCATTGTTTCTTATCACCGAGTACTCCTACAGAATTACATCAACTAATGATATTTGATACTCCTTCTATGCATTGTGTTACTGGAATTGAACTTACAAAGCGACTATTCTAATTCGGATTAAAGCCGATCTAGAAGATATGATGTCCAATGGATAATGTCTTATTTTGTGACCTGAGACTTGGAAAGGTCTTATAACCCAGATAAAAATGTTGCCCTTTTATTCAATGTGGGTTAGCTAAGGTTGTGCTACAGATATAGAAGTTCTTGTAGAGTATACCCTGAGTGGCCAATCAACATTTATAGACCCCGATGTTAGATTTCTGAAGTTGGAAATACAGATGTTCATAACACAGTCTGTTCATGATGCTATCCGTCTATGACTCACAAAACAATATACTAAGCCCTTGGCAAAAAGTAATAAACTAGATCATCAACAGCGAACAGAAGTGGAAATGCTGACTAGAAATATTGAACTGGGAAATAACAGCCACTAATTATGACGGGAAATAAAAGCCATTTCGGAACTGACGAGATTATAAGATGGCGACAATTGACGGATGCTGTGGAGAACTTGATTGCTTCAATTTACATTGGGGAAGTTTATGGAAACAATTCAGTGTACAGAAAACGCCGGGTTCTCCATAACGGAGAGAACAAATTGTATCTAAAATATTATACATACATTTTAAAATATTGGTCTATTCATTGGAATACCAGTGGCAAAATAGTCTAAAAAAGATTGGAGAAATTTCAATTGTATTTCATCTCATACTCACGGACATATCAGGATATATAGATTGAAGATTTGCATAACAACGCCATATCAATAATAAATAGGTCTATTTAAATGTTTTTTATTGAAACCCTACACAAACGAAATCCATGCATATTAAATCATCAAAGGAGTCACAGATAGTCCACTGAAAATAAAGTCATTAAAATGAACAAAAACAAGAGGAACAAATAAGCGTTTTTCTTCGTCACCAACTGTGACAGGTGTAAACATTTACTAGATTTAACGGATATATATTTACAGTTAAGCATTGATGACGTTTTAGACATATAGGGTCTCTTGTCATGTTTAAGTCACACTATAGCAAAACTGTGATTCAGAAAGAAATGTATTAATTACACAACATACAAAAACTGGTGGCTTGTGAAAATAATTAAAGCATTACCACCAATCCGAGATGGCGTGTTAAAATTGTACTGTTAAAAATGGAAAAGAAGAGGAAGAATTGAGCTAATCAAAGACCATTGGTATAACATATGAAATAATAAACCGGGTTAGTTTGACTGGCCGTAATAAACAATCAGTCAATCAGTTTTTGGTGATAACAGATTTGAAGGTCACCAGACCAATGTAATCCGTGTCACTATTTCCCTTCCGAATAATGATGTCCTTCCCTGTTTGTAAAACTGTTAGCATTTGGAAAGTAAAGGAATAAGTAACTTGGAAAGGAGCTGAAAGTCCTATCTTTTTTTAATTAAGAGGGGTTAGGTAAAGTCATGTCTCTCTAAAATCCAGAAGGTAAAGGAAAGTCATGATTGACAATATATCCACTCTTGCGACGATCGTCACAGAGAGTCTGAATCCGTAGGCCAATCAGAAACTTTACTACAGTCACGTGACGTCAAACGAGCGTCTTTTTGTACCTTTTTCTGCTGGAGAGTTCCGGACGTCATGTCCCCCAATGACTTCAGTTGTGTGCAGTGTATACCGGTCTACGACGCGACGCAACTCAAGCCGACTGAACCCCACTCGAGTCAGGTACCGGGTACAGTCGCGTCGGGTCGGGTCGCAGCAAAACTCTCAGTGTATACCGGGCTTAAGGGAAAGTCGTGTCTGTCAAAATTCCAGAAAATTAGGGAAAAGACGTGTCTGTCTAAAATCCAGAGCGGTAAGGGAAAGTCGTGTCTGTCTAAGAAACAACATGAGTTTCCAATTCCACAGATAGTCATTTTAAGGTATACGTATAAGCTTAAATATGTCAGATATTGATTTTGACATATTGACATGTACATAAACGTTGAAGTGGGTTGGATGATTGAGCGTCAGGAAGAGGACAGTCCTTTAGGCATTCTGGGGCAGTAAGTCAAACCAGCGGTTATCTTAGAGTTACTATTAGAGTCTGACTTTCTGTGATTAACATGTCAAGTCTGGCATTTTCCAAAACATCAGACATTTCCACTTTATTTTTATCTCCTCATTTCACAGGCAGATCAATCCTCACACCTATCTTTAACTGACATATCACCAACAGGAAAATGGTAGCTAAGTGTTCAACAAACATTTGATCATTTGTCAATTCAATTGGGGAAATGACTATAACAAAAATAACAAACAAATAGATATCAATCATTGCATATGATTTATTGCGTTAATATTTTTTTTCTGAATATCAACTAAATAAAAACTTCCACCATTTTCAATATCAGCTAATTAAATAAAATTTTGAATCATTATCAATATCAGGTAATTAAACAAAAGTCCTTACTATTTTCAATATCACCATTAGTCTGATGATTTCCCCTACATGATTTATCTTTAATACGCATTATTCATTATCAAAATCACGATTTATTCGTGATATGGGTGGTTGCAAAAGACCTTTGGGGAAAAAGCCAAGCCTTCCGAAAAAAAACCTCATTAAATCTAAGTAATTAACTTGCAATATAGGTCTTTGGATAACGAATGTTTTCAATTATGCCATATCACAAAGTCTACGTTTGTTATTATTATCTGAAGTTATTTTTATGTTAAGTCCTAATTGAAGAAGCTTGTAATACCAACAGAGGGAATTGTGGATCAAAAGAAGACAAAAACACAATATTTCCACACCATTTCAATGAGGCCGGATAAAGAGACATTTTCATTGGGCATAGAGACCCAAGGTAACATGAAATCAGAAAAGTAGAAAAAAGCACAAAGTCAATGTCTCAAACAAAGTAAATAATTAATGAAAGACTGCATAACAACCTCATGTCTGATGTACAATAAAACATTAACCTTTATTGGATATTAGGGATATTAATAAACAGACAGCGTAAACTGGGTGAAAGTGACATGATATTGAAAGACAATGCTTGTAAATGAAATCCAGACAGACATTGGATGTTCAAATCGTAAGAGATTATTTAGTAGGTAGACATGGTCATACTTTCGGATCCATTGTCGTATGTAAAGTCTAGGTAAATCACAGTAGTGCAGCAAGACTCAATAATTCTAGAGAGCTGAATAAAACATAAAAAAGGGGAAGCATAAGTTACAGGAATACAGATAAATAACACGTAGCTGTAGGCAATACAAATCTAAGTATCAAACTAAAACACACGGAAAAGGCTTTTCTCCTTTGTCTATTATCACTGGATTGCTATGTAACAGCTAAATTAAGAGCGCTATAGCAAATCAATATAATCTATATATTGTTCAAGCGAGTAAATGGCGAGGGAACGCGATACCCCAATCTCATTCTCGCGAGATCCCCTGCTACTACGTGAACGCGACGGACCTCTCAGGCCGTTCCAAGCCATTTTACCCAAAATTTGGGTAATCAAACTTACTTCCAAAATTGATTTGTACGTGATCTTTACCGGATTCTATATGTTGGCTTGTATTTCGTTTTTGGTACACGCCCTTAAGTTTTGAATTATCGTTGAGGAAATACAGGGACTATATTTCTACCCTCCGCGATTGTGAACAGGCAAGCCTACAACATGCTATTGTGTATGTCTACGTCACATGATTGTAGTGAGAGTATTTCTCCGCAGCTCTGGCAAAAGGGGATTCCCCTTAGCAGACTAAGGCAAATGGCTTGTAACGGCCTGAGAGGTCCGTCGCGTTCACGTAGTAGCAGGGGATCTCGCGAGAATGAGATTGCGCGATACCCTTTAAGGGCTCTATTACCCATCATTCTCTCTGATCTCGCCGTCCGGCTACGGTGTCCTTTTCTAAATCGCTGTTGTCCACCGGCCTGGCACGAGTCGGACACAGTAATCAATATCGTTGTCGGATTGCATCACAAGATATGATATCTGTTGATTTGTTGTTCTCTGATCATTATTGGTCATTGAAATGGATTTCCATCCTCAGCTGACATGCAGTAAATTACGTCATATAACCCTCTGACCTTTTTGACACAATTGGAGACTTGTCTCCATCGTTATTTTAGTAACAAAAATGTCCATCAGCTCGTGTGTTTTATTTTTAATAATTATATAACCGTGGGATATAGCTTACTGTCAATAGCACCAACTGTACATGTATTTAAACCTCACCAGATACACGTATAGATGAAACAGAAATAGTACAGTGCATTTTGTTAATAAACATTAAAAGGGGAGATGTTTCTGTCCTCCAACCATTCTAATAAAAAAACATGTTTTAGTACCCTGTAAAAACAAAACTGGACTTTGGCTGTTGTACAAGGTTGAACACATCTGGTTCAGAAAATAAGTTCAATCTTCCGAAGTCTGGTTTTGTCTGCTAATTTGACCACTGACAGATGGTGTACAGTCTCTAATGATTCCACTGATTAAATAATTGATCACATAATGATTCTTAAATTGATTACCTCCTTCTTTTAAAAGTCAGGAAATACATATCACTTTAGAGACTGACAATCTTAATGAGTTTGAAACTCAAGGCTTTTAACTCATTTCCATATCACTTTGTATAATATTGTAAGGGCCCATCTCTGATGTGCATTGTATTCACTGTGCTTCATGTCAGTTCCTAACAACGTTTCCATGTCATTAGTTTCCTGTACTAGTGTCAATACAGACGACATTTGGTGTATGAATTGCTAGTCCCTATCTGCCGAATACAAGAAATATACCTGTCCTTATAATTGGCATATCCTCTTTAGATTGATCTAGCTTCGGTCCTGCCTATGACCTAATTTGGTTATGTGAAGTTTTATCATAAAAGTTTATGTCCTGCAAGGGAACCATAAACTTTGTTTCCACGAGACTAAGAATATAGTTGTACCATCCGCTATCAATTAACTGAAGTCCCAATAAGGTTGTCCAGACAAGTATTGTGTCTAGTTCCACCATAATGACTACACCCGGTAATTGTACATGTACAGAGGTAGGAAATCGGTCTACGGACTTAGTTATTGATGCACCACCTTCAGCAGTAAGATTGTAAACTGTACAGGGTATAAGATTGACTCTATTAGAGGTTGTTTTTATCATTCCTGGTATTGATTCAACTTCCAAGTAAAAAGACGGTCTTTACATCAAAGCTTTCCTCTCTCTCTTACGAAGGGCAGGGATTCAGGGAATAAGTAAACAAGCTCACGTTGCCGTTCTTGATTGTCACACAAAACTCAGAAAACATATTCCCTACATAGCTGCTCTAGATTCACTGTCTTGTATACTGTCCATTCCAAATGTTATTGACTTTAATACACGTTTCCGATTTTGTTCAAGTAAACCTCTTCTTTAAAAGGCTACCTTCCCGACATATTTATTATCAGCATTCAAAGCTAGCTAGATATTTCAGCCACCTTCAAATTTATAGAAATATTTATATACACATTATATTTCTACATGACCAGCTGGAAATTACATTGAAATTTATTACAGAATCTAATTAAGCTTCACATAAATAACATGTCTTGTTTTTCTTCGGAAGTACCTATAGTGATGTTTTGGAGATTTGAATCTATGGATGCAATATTTCTTACATAGAATCATATTGTTGGTGGCTCCAGATATCCTGTGTGTCTGTAATGTATCCTTAGTAAATCATTGATTGGTCAATAATATGTTTTCTCACACTACACCCCCCCATAATTTCACTCTCATGCAGTGTGTTATTTTTGTCATAATCAACTAGTGAAATTATGGCCCAACTTACTGCTGATTGGTTAACAAACATGATTTTCCAAGTTCAACTAATCAAAACACAAGCTTGCATTCTCAGCGTAGGGATAATACGTTCGTTTTCCTTTTATGTAATAACTTGAATACATCATTGTTAGATTACAAGTGATTGGCAGTATAACTCACAACTATGCGAGTCGGTAGCCAATCATGTTATGGTTTACATAGAGCGGACTATATTTATGCAAAATAGTATGATTTTCCCACGATCACGTCATAGCTACTTCCATATAAGGAAAGCATTTGAATGTACCGTACATGACATACATGTACTTCTTGACATAAACAAACTACTTCGTCTGCTAATTACTTCCGTTTTTCTAACAAATTAGGATCGAATACGAATATATCATAGCCGTATTTACTCCTAACTGTATTTACACTCTCTGTATCAATAATTAAACACGGAATAATTAAAACTGTCAATCAATCAATCTACCCAAACTGGCGTCTCGCAGATTTCTCAAGAAAGATGCATTGACCTAGTTATCGTAATTGAGGTCACAGCAAAACCTGACTTCGTCATCGGATTGCAGACATTAAACTATTGATATGTTTATTTTTGTTTTATTCTAAGAAGTGCCATTCATTTGTAGGATAAATAGTTTATCTCTTTATTCTTAAGAATTCGTGAGCAACAAAACTGTTTGATTTTAGAGACCTTTCTTGTGTAGCGTAATGAATACCGTCTCCATGTCAACGCGGTAAAGCGTTTGACCTCATTAGAATCCAGAAAGGTTGGCTGGGTTGAACGATGCGATGTGGAGCTGCATTTCAGAATAAAATGCAGTATTTTTGTGTATTGTGAGAAAAAGATTAACCAACTCGAGTCCGTTTGTTACAATGAATATCACTCTCATCTATTAATTTCCAAAGTCACTCGCCAGAGGCTCGTGACTTTGAAAATTAATAGACTTGAGTGATATTCATCGTAACAAACGGGCTCTCGTTAGTTAACCTCTATTTATTCTCTGAGTGGCTATATCAGAATCTGAAAGGGGATAAATAATAGATAGACTTACTAGAACCTTTATTTCATGGACAGTCATAGCCATGCTAAATGTTCAAAGTTGAACCAATATTACATGGGCAGTCACAGCCATGCTAAATGTTCAAAGTTGAACCAATATTACATGGACAGTCATAGCCTTGCTAAATGTTCAATGTTGAACCATTATTTCATGGACAGTAACAGCCATGCTAAATGTTCAATGTTGAACCATTATTTCATGGACAGTAACAGCCATGCTTGATGTTCAATGTTGAACCATAATTTCATGGACAGTAACAGCCATGCTTGATGTTCAATGTTGAACCATTATTTCATGGACAGTCATAGCCATGCTAAATGTTCAATGTTGAACCAATATTTCATGGACAGTCACAGCCATGCTAAATGTTCAATGTTGAACCATTATTTCATTTTAGATGTAAAACTGCTAGTTTTAGGAAATCCTTCTATCCACAAACTTTACGTGAGTGGAACGAGTTACCAGAGCCAACAAGATCCATAACTGATAAAAAGAAATTCAAAAATGCCTTAAATGTTATTTTTCCGTTACCAAAAGTACCGTCTTGGTACTATTCCGGACCTCGGAAAAGTGGTATCATATTGTGCAGGCTGCGCAACGGGTGCAGCTCTCTAAACGACGATTTATACAACAACTCTATTTCCGACTCTCCAAAATGTTGGTGTGGGTCTCCAATGGAGACTGCGTCGCATTTTCTCTTGGAGTGTAGGAGGTTCCTCTTGCCGCGCACGGGAATGTACAGGCAGATAGAAGCAAATGGATATACTGGGGTGATCTCCACGTCTTTACTTCTTTATGGATCTCACGAAGTAAGTAAAGAAATCAATGAAACTATTTGTATTGCAGTTTGCAATTACATTGACAAAACTAAACGATTTTAATTTATAGTTTATACGTCCATGTTGGACCATTCGTGTGTCGCGGTATGGACGGCCAATCTCAATCTCATGTCATTTCTTTATCTATGTCAGGGTAAACAAACTACATTTATTTTCAGTTACAGATTTTTATTTAACTTCAATAATTTTTCATATGTTGCCAATTTCTGTACGAATTGTTGCACGCAATAAGCTTCTAGCTTACTGTGCACGAATAAATTATGTTTAAAAAAAAAACATTATTTCATGGACAGTCACAGCCATGCTAAATGTCCCTTGTTGAACCAGTATTACATGGACAGTCACGGCCATGATTAATGTTCAAAGTTGAACCATTTTTACAAAGGTAAAATGACGACTATCAGTAATCTTAAGTAGTAAGCATGTCACTGCTGTCCAGTTTCGGTAGTCACTTTAGGCCAGTTTCGCCCGTCACTTTAGGCCAGTTTCGGTAGTCACTTTAGGCCAGTTTCACTTTAGGGCAGTTTAGTCGCTTTAGATCAGTTTTTTTTATAAAAAGCCAGCATGAGAACTATCTTAAGAATGTATGTATAGGTTTTTAACAAAAAATAAATAAAAAAATAAGTATATATATGCAAAATAGTGTATAGTGGTGTAACAACGGTCAAAGGGAGATAATCCTGGCCTGGAATACTTATTGGAGTTACCTGCCTTGGTCGTGTCGACATGTCTTGGCCCTGTTGTGGTTGTTTCGATCTAGCATGTCTAGGCAAGTTTGTATGATCGCCCCGAACAAGTCTGGGCACGCTTTGTAGTTTCGTTTTATCACGTTTAGACACGTTGTGTCCTTGTGTTGAAATCTACTTTCCGTCAAACAAAGATGGCATAGCCAAAACATTGACTCTAACGGGTGCTTCTTGGAGGCGTCTGACTGAATCTTTTGATATCATTGAACAGTGTTTAACTATGGACAAAAGAAGTGAAAATCACATTTTGCTAGCCCAAGACGTATATTTACCTGTGAGTGAATATCTGGATGGAATTTTGATTCATATTCGTAAATGGAAACCCGGATTTTACACCGCTGAAAAACACGATCAAATGGAGATAATCCAAAGATAGAATACTTTGAGGTATTGGAAGAGTTACCTCCCTTGGGTACTGCGGCGATTCGTCTTTAAACGGGGATTCCCCGCGTAAAACCCAGGCAGGTCTTATTGCACCACCGCTATGAAATGGGGATTTTCCATGACGTCAGGAGAACAGTTTTGGCCGTCGCTTTAGGGCAGTGAGTGATAATGATGAGGGTTGATAGTGTTTCTATTATTAAATCTATAAATATATACTCTACATGCGTCAATAGAGAGATTGCGTAAAGCTATAATCTATTATACATCAGTTAGCTAGTAACACTAAATAAATACAAAGAATGATATTACAGTAACTGTAACCAGCATGGTTATCGTTCTAATTGCTTGGCACCCCGACAAGTCTAGGAGGGTGATTACAGTTATTACAGCCGACATAATGGTTTAGAATGTAGAAAATTAAACATCGAAAGAACAGACTTTTAGAAATGCTCTCACTAACCGATAGGGAAAATGGTGTAGGTTAAAATATACATGAGCCTAACAGAAAAACATATAGAAACATAGTCACACAGGTGAATAATTATTCCAGATTTAGAAAGTAAGGAAATGAAACATCTGAGATGACAACTGTCAGTGTCCATTCGCTGCTAGGATAGAAAATGACCTGTGAAATGTTCTTAAAGTATGTAACCTTACTACCACTAACAGACGCCCTGCGGGCGTCAAGCGGGCGCCGGACGTTAAGCGGGCGTTCCCGGGCGTTGAGCGGGCGTTCCCGGGCGTTAAGCGGGCGTTCCCGGGCGTTCATTCAAGACGAAAGGCAGTATGTAAATGACCAAAGACATGACTAACTCGACATTCTATTTATAGTTCAACATCTTTATTGAGTTAGGCGATGTAAAGTCAAAACTATATTAACAAATTTAAAACATATATATAAAAATTGTATGTTAAGGTTAGATTTAGTCACTGTCCTCATTTTCTTGAGTGTCAGAGTATGTGGCTGGTAAAAGATCGTTAAATAAGGGTTTCCTCATTTTTATAGCGTTATACAGGGCTTCTTTCGGTGATAAGTCAAAATTGTCTTGAAGTGAATGTTTCGTGGCCATAATTTTTTTATGGATTGGATCTTTTTTCATAGACTCTAAAAGCAAACTCTCTTCGTTGTATAAAGACATCAGAGTATTTGTTATTTTTGGCCTCAAAGTTTCGTATTCACCATTTTCAGTTGTTTCAGGGATGTGCTGTTCGATCGCCTTGGTTACAAGATTATCCCACATCATTGAGGATGCCTTTCCGTTTTCCTGTGACTCTTCCTCAGCCGAGGAAAAGCTTTCACCTTCCTGTGATTCTTCCTCCGTTGACGACAAAGTGTTTTCATCTAAGGTCTCTTGACTTGAACAACTATCCGCAGAATCATTGTTTTCTGATTCTGTGATTTTCGTTACATTGTCGTTGAAGTGATGGTTCCCATATTCTGAGGAAGTGTTTTGATCTTCATTGTGACTTTGAAGTGATGTTGTATGATGGTTATACCTATCCTGATGACGTCGCATATCATGATCCCGAGTAAAAGTTTGACCACACTCGGTGCATGTAAACAGTCCCATGTCTAATGTACGGCACTCGACTGACTAATAATATTGGTATAGTGAGATGTACTTCTATATAGCATATAATTCCCCCCAGACAGACAGTAAAGCGGCCGTAGGTAATGCTTAAGGTAATGGTACGAATAACCTTTCGTCTTGAATGAACGCCCGGGAACGCCCGCTTAACGCCCGGGAACGCCCGCTCAACGCCCGGGAACGCCCGCTTAACGTCCGGCGCCCGCTTGACGCCCGCAGGGCGTCTGTTAGTGGTAGTAAGGTTACATACTTTAAGAACATTTCACAGGTCATTTTCTATCCTAGCAGCGAATGGACACTGACAGTTGTCATCTCAGATGTTTCATTTCCTTACTTTCTAAATCTGGAATAATTATTCACCTGTGTGACTATGTTTCTATATGTTTTTCTGTTAGGCTCATGTATATTTTAACCTACACCATTTTCCCTATCGGTTAGTGAGAGCATTTCTAAAAGTCTGTTCTTTCGATGTTTAATTTTCTACATTCTAAACCATTATGTCGGCTGTAATAACTGTAATCACCCTCCCAGACTTGTCGGGGTGCCAGGCAATTAGAACGATAACCATGCTGGTTACAGTTACTGTAATACCATTCTTTGTATTTATTTAGTGTTACTAGCTAACTGATGTATAATAGATTATAGCTTTACGCAATCTCTCTATTGACGCATGTAGAGTATATATTTATAGATTTAATAATAGAAACACTATCAACCCTCATCATTATCACTCACTGCCCTAAAGCGACGGCCAAAACTGTTCTCCTGACGTCATGGAAAATCCCCATTTCATAGCGGTGGTGCAATAAGACCTGCCTGGGTTTTACGCGGGGAATCCCCGTTTAAAGACGAATCGCCGCAGTACCCAAGGGAGGTAACTCTTCCAATACCTCAAAGTATTCTATCTTTGGATTATCTCCATTTGATCGTGTTTTTCAGCGGTGTAAAATCCGGGTTTCCATTTACGAATATGAATCAAAATTCCATCCAGATATTCACTCACAGGTAAATATACGTCTTGGGCTAGCAAAATGTGATTTTCACTTCTTTTGTCCATAGTTAAACACTGTTCAATGATATCAAAAGATTCAGTCAGACGCCTCCAAGAAGCACCCGTTAGAGTCAATGTTTTGGCTATGCCATCTTTGTTTGACGGAAAGTAGATTTCAACACAAGGACACAACGTGTCTAAACGTGATAAAACGAAACTACAAAGCGTGCCCAGACTTGTTCGGGGCGATCATACAAACTTGCCTAGACATGCTAGATCGAAACAACCACAACAGGGCCCAGACATGTCGACACGACCAAGGCAGGTAACTCCAATAAGTATTCCAGGCCAGGATTATCTCCCTTTGACCGTTGTTACACCACTATACACTATTTTGCATATATATACTTATTTTTTTATTTATTTTTTGTTAAAAACCTATACATACATTCTTAAGATAGTTCTCATGCTGGCTTTTTATAAAAAAAAACTGATCTAAAGCGACTAAACTGCCCTAAAGTGAAACTGGCCTAAAGTGACTACCGAAACTGGCCTAAAGTGACGGGCGAAACTGGCCTAAAGTGACTACCGAAACTGGACAGCAGTGACATGCTTACTACTATCTTAAATGTACAGATTTTATTTCTGATATATCAGTTGTCTTTTCAGTTAATGTCCTGGCTCCAGACAAGTCAAGGACTTTGTTAAGTAGGGACCATTCTTCTATATACATTGTAATAGTTAGATAGAAGTTCCTTGCCACCTGGGTTAACATAGAGAAGTCGGACAAATTACCTAAACCACATGCAGAAATTGAAGGAAGTTTTACATGATATATGTATATTCCTATGGGCCATCTGAACCCACAGATAAATTGAGGACAGGCCATAATTTTGTATCCTCACCAAAACCAATCCAAATGGCATGCACCAGAAAATGGCAAGACTTTGATTGAAGCAAATGAGCATTCAGTGTACAGACCCAGAGTTTGTAAAGCCTGGCAGTTTGGCATAGCTCTAGAGAGGGCATATATAAAGTGACAATACACGGAGCACATGTAAGCAAACTTTTACAGCAAGCTGCAACCCCCAAGATAAATGTTTACCTTCCCAACAAAGCCCATAGATTCATCTGAACCCGACCTGACTGCCTGATTCTGTAGGAAAATCAAAACTCACTATTAAATCAAACATGTTTTTGACCATATGTAGGTCTAGAATTCAACATGACATGTAAGACAGGTTATCCCAACTCCTGTATTTGAGAATTATGTATGTTTTCAGACCATATGTAGTTCTAGAATTCAACATGACTTATAAGACAGGTTATCCCAAATCCTGTATATGAGAATTCTGTATGTTTCCAGACCATATGTAGGTCTAGAATTCAACATGACATGTAAGACAGGTTATCCCAAATCCTGTATATGAGAATTCTCTATGTTTTCAGACCATATGTAGGTCTAGAATTCAACATGGCATGTAAGACAGGTTATCCCAAATCCTGTATATGAGAATTATGTATGTTTCCAGACCATATGTAGGTCTAGAATTCAACAGGACATGTAAGACAGGTTATCCCAAATCCTGTATATGAGAATTCTGTATGTTTCCATACCATATGTAGGTCTAGAATTCAACATGACATGTAAGACAGGTTATCCCAAATCCTGTATATGATAATTCTGTATGTTTCCAGACCATATGTAGGTCTAGAATTCAACAGGACATGTAAGACAGGTTATCCCAAATCCTGTATATGAGAATTCTGTATGTTTCCAGACCATATGTAGGTCTAGAATTCAACATGACATGTAAGACAGGTTATCCCAAATCCTGTATATGAGAATTTTGTATGTTTCCAGACCATATGCAGTTCTAGAATTCAACATGACATGTAAGACAGGTTATCCTAAATCCTGTATATGAGAATTCTGTATGTTTTCAGACTATATGTAGGTCTAGAATTCAACATGACATGTAAGACAGGTTATCCCAAATCCTGTATATGAGAATTCTGTATGTTTCCAGACCATATGTAGTTTTAGAATTCAACATGACATGTAAGACAGGTTATCCCAAATCCTGTATATGAGAATTCTGTATGTATTTAGACCATATGTAGGTCTAGAATTCAAAATGACATGTAAGACAGGTTATCCTTTGTACAGTTTCAGATAATTACTTCTGCCAAGACAGCAACGAGGAAACCATTAAATAAAAACACTAATTAACATGAAGCCATTAAACATTATAGGCTATGGGAACGGAAGTGACAAATGTCTATTGCTTGGATTTAGACCATATTGATCTGAAGGCATATTGGTGATAATAGTTGAATTGAGTTTATTTCGATAGGATATATATGCTAACCGATTCTCATCTGATTTTTTTTTTTCACTGTTGTCGATAGAGAGCATTTTTTCCTACACAGATGTTAGTAGCTCTGGAGTAATCCAAGGTTTAATGACTTTTCTTTTTCGGATGACTACGGATGATATACGAAAACAGTCAACAAAAATGTGCTTGCTAAAAGCTAAGGTGGCAGTGTTGACGTCTTCTTGGGGTGTAATAATAGACACTAAATAAAATGAGGCCATAAAACATTATAGACTATGGGAACGGAAGTGACAAATGTCTATTGCTTGGATTTAGAATTTTAGACCATATTGATCTGAAGACATATTGGTGATAACAATACATCAGTAGTGAAGACAGTGAGCAGGTGTTGGTTTTAAACTTCTAACATATGTCCTACTTATTCAACGTGATCTGTGAAGACAGCATCAACAGTTAAAGATATATTGTATGGTTAACACAACTGACTCTTCACCAGAAAAATAACCAATTCTATCTTCTTCGATTCACACATGCTACTAATTACTGAAAAACATCTTTCCAGCTCAGCAGTAATTACTCAGCTAAAAATACACCAATTGTCAATCTAAGACTAAAGCCTTCCCGTCATTACCTAAGACAATCTACAAAAACAGTTTATTGAGCTATATTAATGACGGATGCTTTCCAAGTTTTGGCTAGGAGAAAAAATTCCAAACTCGACCATTGATCAAACTCTCTTATTATGAAAGCATCTACTTGTAGTTTACATTTTTCACACAGAGCTAAAACTAAACCAAAAAGAATAATATAAAAATATACCAAAGCTTACCATAAATTGTTTTATTAAGAGCTTTTTTCTATGAACGTTATTTTGTGTTGATCAAATCATTTCCACTCTCGCCCTTTGAACTTTTTAAAGGCCCCCATTACCGACAGGGTTTCCCTAAACCATGTTACGACATCACAGGATATAATGTTTTCAAATATTTTTTTCAACATCTACAGTTATTGAAACACCTGGTAATGTTGTCTTTGGTTGAATCACAGAACTTCAGTGGGACTTTCTAGAGATTTTAGGTTATCCTATACCTGTCAGCCAGTGTTAATGTATGGAATTGCCTCAGTAGACAGAGGAAATGTAACACTATATACAAATATCTGGTTTATATACAGTCAGTGTTGTTGTTGTAAACATATGTCAAACTAGTCCAGATATACTTCATTGATGACTCTATCAGATCTATGGCAACTCATTTCTTGGGCCACTAAATTTATTCCAAAATGGTTTTAGTAATAAAAGACAATAATTGAGGTTTACGAAAATCCTTCAATTCGGATTTCATAAGAATGTCAATAAATTCACAATTTCACTAACAACATTCTGTCCTTTAAAGGGACAGGTGTGTAACATAGTTAGTTGGTTAAGTGTTGGAGGACAATGGGGTTTAAATTCAAATGTTGAGATCTATCATACTAGGGCCTACATTTATAGACAATTTTCACCTGGCTTCAAACAATGTGAATAATAAATCATGTATTTTCTTGGAATAAAAAAAATAAAGCTTAATTAAAATAAATATGAAAAAATAACATGATTTATCTTTAAGTTTTCTTCATGTAGCCTATGATGTACAATGTATATTGATTATTTTCCATTCATCCTTTAACATTGGAAAGAGCCACATTAATAACAGTAAAATTTCAAAACAGGTCCAATTTGTAATATAAAATAGGATTGGTGATAGAGCCTGTCCTTACTGGACAATAATAAAGTCTTGAAAGTGTCTGTCCAATAAAAAAGGCGAGGACTTCAATTACAATTGTAACATTGAAGATGTAAATTATTAATTTCATTGCACTTTGTTATAACATTTTTATATGATTAAGTTTTTGTACTGGATTGATGGAGTCAGTCAACTTTCTTCTCAGCTTACTGATTGCATATTCAACCAGAGTGTAACAGATCAATGGAATTCTCATCTCTGTCTGCCACACTTCAGATGTAACCCATTTCAACATTTCCCAATATGTTTATCAATAATAAATAGATTTCTGGTTTAAGGTGAATTACATGAGATGAAATGAGAGTCTGGGAGAGGATGGAGAGTCAGACAAGTCACTGACATCTGGCAGCCATTAACCCAGCAATGTTTACATAACTGGCACTTTAAGAAGTTCATCCCTAAAGCCATGTATCACATCATAAACTATACAATATGCATCTTTATTCTGGCCATACCTTTTACAATAATTTCCAAGGATGTCCTTAGTAGGTCCATGTCTTTAATATATCAAGGTGCAAATAGTATGGTAAGTTGTATAGAGTCTTTACTGTATAACGTAAATTCAAACCTGTGAACAGTTTCAGCCAGGAGCATCCTGGGTTTAAAATTTAAAAGCACACTTGCCGCGAAAATCAGGAATATTGTTTACATTAAAAAAGAAAGACCGTTTTCTGTATTTTTCAATATAAGTTAGGAACTTTCTATTTTTACCAACGTCACTTTGTATTTTTAATTTGAATTTGAACAAACTAAACTGCTCGCAGGGGCGATTTTATGTTTCAGTCGAGTGGGTGAACTAACGGCACAGTGTAATTTTACGTAGGCCTATTTATCTGAGAAATACAGACTGACGATCGGTTAACAGCGACTGGAAATTAAAGCCTGCTGATAATTGTTTGAGTGTAAACCACAGATAAAAAGGCCTGAAATGAGGGTAATCCAACACGAAAGTTGACCGACACTGATCGTTGTTGTTGTAATCAGGCTTCGATTCTTCGTTTGTTTTTCACCCCATTTCTACATTCTAAAGCTAACTAGACATGATTTATGTGTCCTTTGTTTAAGTTTAGTGGTATTAGTCGTAGTAAGCTCATGTAAATTGGTTTTCTTAGCAAATTTAACAGGCTACAGCGGCAAATGGGCCTTTAATGGGTTAAGTGTTGGTGAACAACTAGACAGTGAATTAGACAGACCAGTCACCCATATCAGTCACCAGCTGTTTGACAGAACACCATGGAGGGTTTTATTTGGGTAAATAGCTTGCTTTCCTACACAAAAAACAACTCGCAAAGCTGGTATATAAGAGAAATAAGTTTGAGTACGGTGTAAAACACTAAACAATTCATTGCTTAAAAATTGTTATCCAACACCTCACTTCACTGTGATTCTATTTGATCAGATCTAATCAATTCCTAGCTGAAAATGTTTAAAGAAAAAAACTGTGTATTTGCATTGCTTGTTTTTTTTTTTGCTTGACATGTCCTAGTCTTTCCGCACTTTTCCTCTCTATAAAAGGAACAATTTTCCAATTGCTTCCTGACTAAATGAGCCGTTGGGATAACTTTACACACTTCTTGATTTGCCAAACGACAAAAAATAGTCAGTTCTATTTGCAATCAATTTAGTTGAAGTGATGAGGTCTGGTTGAAGGTACACTATCTTCTAACCACACACCTTCTCTACCAGACTCCGGGGAGATTCTATCACAGACGTCTTCAAGGTTTTCCTGATTGCCTTTTGCACTGCCCTATTCAATATACACTTTTTCAACTTTTAAGGATGCTATTTCTGGAATGTGCAGATGCTTTTTTCCAAACAATAATAATGTCAAATGGTACAGAGGATTTCATTAATTAGATGACAGAATCATGACATATTCTTCATGTGTATCTTGTATTATATCAGTATTACAGAGTTCTATTAATGGAGAGCTATGGCAGAAACCAATGGGTGCCAATAAATACAAAGAAAGAGAAGCGATGCCAGTGAGGATTGTAGACATTTGATTCCCAGACAGGACACATGCCAACAACTCTGACAAATATTTCTCTAGATATTTTGATCTCCTAACTTTTCTCTGCAGCCCTTAAAGTATTTGTTTCCTCGATCGATAGAAGAAAAATCTTTGCCCCACTCCTTGTGTAACTGTACATGATGGATTATAGGCCTTCATTAGATTGCATTCTTCTTCCAATATCAACTTAGAACGAACTATCTCAACACTTATGTTACATTGAATATTAGTTCACTTGGATAGCCGCATTGTCAGGATTAGTTATATAGTGGGAGGAAACTGGGCTCAATACCTACATGGAGGAAACTGGGCTTAATAATACCTGCTGCAGGAAACTGGTCTTAATACCTGCATGAAGGAAACTGGGCTCCAAACCTGCATGGAGGAAACTGGGCTTAATAATACCTGCTGCAAGAAACTGGACTTATTACATGCATGGAGGAAGCTTGTCTTAATACTCGCATGGAGGAAACTGGGCTCAAACCTGAAAGGAGGAAACTGGGCTTAATACATGCATGGAGGAAACTGGGCTTAACACCTGCATGGAGAAAACTGGGCTCACAACCTGTAAAGAGGAAACTGGGCTCAATACCTGCATGATGGAAACTAGCCTTAATACCTGCATGGAGAAAACTGGGCTCAAAACCTGAATGGAGGAAACTGGGCTTAATACATGCATGGAGGAAACTGTGCTTAATACCTGCATGGAGGAAACTTGGCTTAATACCTACATGGAGGAAACTGGGCTCAATACCTGCATGGAGGAAACTGGGCTCAATACCTGCATGGAGGAAACTGGGTTCAATACCTGCATGGAGGAAACTGAGCTTAATACCTGCATGGATGAAACTGGTCTTAACACCTGCATGGAGGAAACTTGGCTTAATACCTGCATGGAGGAAACTGGGCTTAATACCTACATGGAGGAAACTGGTCTTAACACCTGCATGGAGGAAACTGGTCTTAACACCTGCATGGAGAAAACTGGGCTCAAAACCTGAATGGAGGAAACTGGGCTTAATACATGCATGGAGGAAACTTGGCTTAATACCTACATGGAGGAAACTGGGCTCAATACCTGCATGGAGGAAACTGGGCTCAATACCTGCATGGAGGAAACTGGGTTCAATACCTGCATGGAGGAAACTGGGCTTAATACCTGCATGGAGGAAACTGGTCTTAACACCTGCATGGAGGAAACTGGGTTTAATACATGCATGGAGGAAACTGGGCTTGATACCTGCATGGAGGAAACTGGTCTTAACACCTGCATGGAGGAAACTGGGCTCAATACCTGCATGGAGGAAACTGGGCTTAATACCTGCATGGAGGAAACTGGTCTTAACACCTGTATGGAGGAAACTGGTCTTAACACCTGCATGGAGGAAACTGGTCTTAACACCTGCATGGAGGAAACTGGTCTTAATACCGGCATGGAGGAAACTTGGCTCAATACCTGAATAGAGGCAACTGGGCTTAATACATGCATGAAGAAACCTGGATTCCAGCCTACATGGAGGAAACTGGGCTACATAGGAACGGAGGAAACTGGATTCAATACATGTATTGAGACAAGTGGGTTTAACACCTGCATTGAGAAAGCTGGGCTTAATATCTGCATGGATGAAACTGGGCCTAATGCATGTACCTGCATGGATGAAACTGGACTTGATACCTGTATGGAGGAAACTGGTCCCAATGCCTGCATAGAGGAAACTAATCTTCATACTTGATTGGAGTGAGTGATTTGGGTTTTACTTCCTGCTTAACAGTATTTTAGTCATATGAATACGTTGTCTCCTTGTGGCAGGGCAGATTTCCACCGCTCTTTTAGGTGCTGTCTCACCGAGACGACTTGCCGAAGACACCCAGCAAACCCCGTCACCCAGTCACGTTATACTGACACCGGGCCAACCAGTTGCTGTTCTAACTCCTATTGCTGAGCGCCAAGCGAAGCAGCAGCAGCTCCCACTGTTAAAGTCTTCGGTCTGACTCGACCCAGGCTTGAACCTGGATCTCTCGGTCCTGAAGCGGACGCTCTACCAACTCATACCTGATTGGAAGAAACTGGGCCTAACACCTTCATGCATCAAACTAGGCTCAATACGTGGGTGGCGAAAGTATGTCTCAGCGTGGATGGATGAAAATAAGCTCAATTTCTGGATGTAGAAAACTGGATCTTAGATTCTCAGATTCTCAGCATGACCTGCCAAAATTAATTGGAGGGAATTTGTTGTTAAAACCAGTAACACAGAGACGTCAAAAACTTGAATGAAAAGTTAGCAGCTTATTACCGATTATTATTGATTTTTTGACTTCCGAGTTTTGACTTCCGAATGTTGACTTCGGGTTATACACGTAGTTATTGATGACAGCACACAAAGTGGGGGGGGGGGGGGGGTGTCAAAATCTGGGCTCAGATGTGTTATTAAAACATGTAGACTTACTAGAGAAATTTTAATACAGAAATATTGTGGTAAATTTAATATTTCGTAAATATCGTTAACAGCGTATGTTAAAATGGAATAATATACAGAGTGATAGAGAAGATTTGAAGCACTATAGCAAGTGGAATTGGACCTTGTCTACATTTTTGTTCCACACTATCCCAATACATTAAAGTGGCGTGAGCTGGCAAAACTCAGACTTTTAGGAGCTTTTGAATTACCTTGAAAAACTAAAGGATTTCCGTTGAATTAAAAACATAGGTAAACTCAGTGAGCCGAACGAAGCGGATATAACCCTCAGGTAACCCCCTACCTTCGGCGAGTACACTTAGGTAACCCCCGACCTTCGGCGAGTTCCTTAGGTAACCCCCGACCTTCGGCGAGTTCCTTAGGTAACCCCCTACCTTCGGCGAGTATCCTCAGGTAACCCCCGACCTTCGGCGAGTAACCTCAGGTAACCCCCGACCTTCGGCGAATACACTTAGGTAACCCCCGACCTTCGGCGAGTACACTTAGGTAACCCCCGACATTCGGCGAGTACCCTTAGATAACCCCCGACCTTCGGCGAGTACACTTAGGTTACCCCCGACCTTCGGCGAGTACCCTCAGGTAACCCCCGACCTTCGGCGAGTACACTTAGTTAAACCATCGACCTTCTGCGAGTACACTTAGGTAACCCCGACATTCGGTGAGTACCCTTAGGTAACCCCGACCTTCGGCGAGTACAATTAGGTAACCCCCGACCTTCGGTGAGTAGCCTTAGGTACCCCCCGACCTTCGGTGAGTACCCTTAGGTAACCCCCGACCTTCGGCGAGTACACTTAGGTAACCCCCGACCTTCGGCGAGTACCCTTAGGTAACCCCCGACCTTCGGCGAGTACACTTAGGTAACCCCCGACCTTCGGCGAGTACACTTAGGTAACCCCCGACCTATGGCGAGTACCTGGCAACTCTTCCACATAGGTCATAAAAAGCAAGCTGCAATCAACATCAGGATAGCGCTGAAATATTAAATGAACCGACATTGATTGACCGGGCGCCATAATAAGGAGAAGATAGGCCAAACATGCAACGAAGTGGAGTGGGAGACCCTGTGGCCTAGGTTTTGAGCTTATCGCTTATTTAAGATGATTAGCATTTTAGCTTAGGTGGTCTGTAATTTGACGCCAATGACCAGACGACATGAAAGTTGGGAAATGTATCTCTAGAGAATTTGCCATTTTGGCGTTTTCTTGCTACTTGTTTTGTCGACTTTCATAAACACACGGTACACGACTCGAGAAGTCGTCAAAACGGCAATTTCTGTAGAAACACGGAGAGAGAAAACAAAAAAAAGGAGTTTACCGCGTAAGAATTGTAATTTGGATGCCCTTTTAATGTAGCGGGTTTTTTTAAGGAAGGTCGAGAAAACGCTGGCAAAAAACCCCGCTAAAACGGCACTATCTCTAGAGAATATGCCGTTTTGATAATTTCTCGGGCCGCGTGTTTCTGAAAGTAGATAGAACTCGGCGTGAGTGGTCTCGTCCGTCTTATATACATACCCAATCTGGTGCCTTGTTTTCATCGAATGGTCGCTATATTATTGGTTTCCTTCCTCGGTCTACCTGGAGGCGCCCAAATCTATACTAAAATTTTTAGTACCATTCGATGAAAACAAGGAACTACCTAAACATTTCCAGTATACTTTTGATTTGAGGACAGAGAAAAAGATATCGTCAACGATACCGACAGCTAGCTTTTCTTTGGCAGCCTCATCCTTTCAAACTAGCTGCATAAAGAATAGATAAAAATCAGAAGTACTGGATATGAAAAAAATTCTAAAAAGAGCATATTGATCAGTTTGCTTCATTGGAGAAGAAATTCCTGCTAGAAATCGAGACCACCAAGAAATTCCCGTTCGAAGTCGAGAAGACTAAGACATTCCCGCTCGAAATCGACGAGACTAAGAAATTCCCGCTTGAGACCGAGACGACTAAGGAATATCTTTAGAAAATATCTTTTGTATCTTTAGAATTGAATAAACGTTGTGTTTGTATTAAAGTCCTTCTATAATATAGTGTTAGTTGACGTTTCCTGCTTGTATTTCTATGGGATGAAACCCGGTTCACCTAAAATTGCTGTAAAGATTTATGTGGGTTGGGATAAGGGGGGGGGATGGTCAAGAAAAGCATAGGAAGCGGTAGTATCGTGAAAAATACACAAATTTCCTGTCACCCGCGCTTCCATCTGTCATTGCGCATGTGGGAAGCCTTTATCATTCGAATAGGACGCTCACTTCTGACGTAGTAGAAAAAAACGTCAATCGAAGTGTCAACGTCCTCTGTCACCGGATATCGCCAAATCCCAGGACCTATTGCCAGAAAGAAAGAAGTTGTACAGATTCCTGATGATCGACAATCTTTGTAATTTGTGAGTTGCCAGTTTAATGGCAGTTTTCTTTCAATGGTAAATTTATGTTTCAACGGGACATTCTGCCGCAAAATTATAGTCCATACAGATTTCGAAACTTCCGCATTTGTCAGGCCTAATGCTACTCGAAAGCCACTGTATATCGCCGACTATAATCAAAGGGGGGTAACTCTAATGGACAAAAAGATCTCTGGGATCGAGTACAGACACGATCTGTATGGGCTTGAATACGTGTTTTATGTATTAGAAGGTAAAGTGTTAACCATGCTTATACAAAACATGTTAATTCAGAATAGCTTGTCTATATTCGGTACGACACATACTTCTTAAAAATGCCAATATTGTCAACAGAATAGCCTAACTTGAAGGATAAGCTTTAGTGGAAGTAAAACCGCTTCAGACATTTCAGTTAGTTTCTTGTGCCTTGATATTGACTTGTATAAATAGACTGAGCAAAACAAGCCAAATTCTTTATTATGTTTATAACTGTGTTGATGTTGTAACCATAACTTGGTGATGTAAACGTTTAACATACAGAGCGCAGAAATTCATGGATTCAATTACATTCCCAGAGGACCACATTGGAAGAAAGGTAAGGTTTTCGTGTCTAGTTTTAATATTTATATGTATTACATACTGTTTGTGGCTTTATTTGAACCAGTTCATACCCAGGTTAAATAGCATACCTTGGTTACAACACATTGTGTATATAGATACGTCAAGTGTTGATATACACCGTGGGTTTTTAAAGTGCCCGTTAACCGCAGTGTTATCGTCCCGGTCTATCAGACTGGATATTTATTTAGCATATATATTGGAAATTATTGAAAATGTATTTGTATTGGTACTTTTTCTGCACTATATGAATTACCCAGATACAAATAACGCTATATTGTAATTTCCTTAAACTATATACATTACCGTGATACCGATACGCCATATTGTACTTTCCCTGAACTATCCTGATACTGTAATATTGTATTTCATCTGAACTCCATGGATTATCCTGACAATGATGACGCTATATTGTACTTTCCCTGAACTATATGAATCATCCTCACGCTAATAACGCTATATTTTACTTTCCCTGAACTATTGTTTTGTACTTTTTCTGGACCTGTGAAATATTCGGGCATAGATGGCGCTATATTGGATATCCCATGATATACAACACCACAAATACATTAAAAATATGAACAACAATCTGTAGCCTTTGACTAGACTTATCCCCAATCATCGTTCAAGACTGATCCAAAAAAATGCTGAAAAAAACTTTAAACGTCTGTGGGACCAGACCTAAACTCGATATCTAATCATGTGATTTGGGTTTATTGATTGAGAAGACATTGATGAAACTTTGGATCTAACGGAGTTCTTGAATATGTTATGAAATTGTAACTTTTTGTTGCCCCTTTCAATCGTAATCCATATATGGAATATGTGTCATAACATTTACTTTTACATATAAGTCTTAGCATTTTTAGTATTGACGTCTGAACTGTTGATTCTTTAAACTTCCTTTGTGAGACAACACCATTATCACAAAATTATCACAAAATACATCAGATTTTGGCGAAAGATGTTTTGACAATTGGATATACCATGAGATTTACTTTGAAAGGTGAATGCACGAATGAGCACATGCGTTCTTGCAGGATCTAGAAGAAAAAGGCCTTTCAACGAGTCCTATATTTCTTGTAATAGAAGCAGAACTAGTATATGAGACAAATTGCCAACAAGCGGCGTTTGCTAGAAGGGGGGGGGGGGGGGGGGGGGGCGTTTATATTATATAACGCACGTCACACAATAACGCAAGAGTGAAACAATGCACCATATTGGGATTTTTACTGTAGATACAGCATCTCGGGGGATTGAAGGATGTTCACATAATTTTAAAATATGGAGGGAGGAATAATACTGTATTGAGAACAAGATGTAAACGAATCTTTCAATGGCATTTAGAAGTTGAAAGGTTAACAATAAGGTGAAGAATTACTTATGGATAACAACTTCTTGGTTTATTGGGTGACAATAAACCAAGAAGTTGTTATCCATAAGTAATTCTTCACCTTATTGTTAAGATGTTAACGGACAGGGTTACCAGAAAAATGTGGATAAAAACATGTTATGCCACTAATGTTTTTCTAAAAAGCGACATCTTGCAAAATACCACAAAACAAAATGGCGAACTGAGGTACATAGTTAACCCAGAAAGTCTTGCGTAAATCTATGTGACGCCATCAAGCTCGGCGGTAATTAACCAACGAAAGCACCAGATTGTTTAGGTACGTGCTATTGCCGAAAATAATGCGGTGTGTTATCCATTACACGCGTCTCATCGTCATTGAACAATTTTAAAAAGTGTTGAAGGTTGTTTAACGCTTAACGAAGATTTAATATTTAAGGGACAATTGAATGTCGGGTGATTTTCTTCAGGGACGATACAAAAATGACTGTGTCCCGTTATTGTTGGATTTGAGTTAAAACATGAATCTGCTGATTGGCACTTAAAGTTTCCTTAGTCAAAATGAACCCAACATAATTTTTGAGAATCTTACAGTGTTCTTTGCTTCTGAAACCCTTGAAATAGAAGATCCACAAAATCGGGCTTATAGTTATCAATTTCTGCCCAATCAACATACCTTTTCCGGCTGTATCACGTTGATCAAGTTTAATTATGTCATACGTAGTGCACCACAAGTAGGCTATGCCTTATTCTATCAGAATCCGTTTGGAAACTTGAAGCAATTCTTTTGAGGTTCAACCATCTTCCCTTGTTGTTTGTTCTCTTTGAAGTATTATCGTATTCTATATCTTCAGCTTATGAGATGAACCTTCCCTCAGTCCAGCTAGGGCATTGAAATAAACATGGAGAAGAAATGGGTGTTTGTGAGTCACTCCAAGAAGGATATCGAGAGAGTTAACTCCCTTGTCGACAAGTGAGTGAAGTTGGACTGCATCTAACAGTAAACAAATCTTACTCCTCTCGGCCTATGTGACATAGAAATTTTGATCGATTCATTGCCTAATGCACCTGATCACATCGCCATATAAATGGAACGATTTAAAACACCGAGCTTAATTTGTTACTCATTTTTCTGGCTGTTTAGTAGAAACAAAAATCAGTTTTAAGTATCAGTTTTGTAATTTTCCTGTTGATTTCAGATTAAAAAAGAATAACTATGATGTGTCAAGAAGCAGCCATTCCCAGTCGGTCGACACAACTTACATTGAGAGGGCATCAGCGTTTGTGGTCTGTCTATCTAACAATTACTCCACGGAGGACAGTTGTCATGCTGAATTCCTTATGTTACATTGGCAAGGTTAGTCACATTGTCTCCCATGAAGTTAATTGAACTTCAACTATAATTGTTTCTTCAATTTAACCGCACCGCTCCCTCAAAAACGTTTTAAAAAATAAATGCGCTTAAATTAAATTACGTTAAGACAATGTTCGTGTTAATCTCGGGCTATACGTTAAGACAGTGTTGAGAGGAAGCAAAGATCCAAAATCTTAATCTGGAGAATTCCGTCTCACATCATACATCATCGGTTAGCTTTCACCCCATATTCGCATACATCATCGGCTAGCTTTCACCCCATATTCGCATACATCATCGGTTAGCTTTCATTCCATATTCGCATACATCATCGGTTAGCTTTCACCCCATATTCGCATACATCATCGGCTAGCTTTCACCCCATATTCGCATACATCATCGGTTAGCTTCCATCCCATATTCGCATACATCATCGGCTAGCTTTCACCCCATATTCGCATACATCATCGGTTAGCTTTCACCCCATATTCGCATACATCCTCGGTTAACTTTCATTCTATATTCGCATACATCATCGGTTAGTTTTCATCCCATATTCGCATACATCATCGGTTAACTTTCATTCCATATTCGCATACATCATCGGTAAGCTTTCATTCCATATTCGCATACATCCTCGGTTAACTTTCATTCTATATTCGCATACATCATCGGTTAGTTTTCACTCCATATTCGCATACATCATCGGTTAGCTTTCATTCCATATTCGCATACATCATCGGTAAGCTTTCATTCCATATTCGCATACATCATCGGTTAGTTTTCACTCCATATTCGCATACATCATCGGTAAGCTTTCACCCCATATTCGCATACATGTACATCATCGGTTAGCTTTCACCCCATATTCGCATACATCATCGGTTAGCTTTTACCCCATATTCGCATACACCATCGGTTAGCTTTCACTCCACATTCGCATACATCATCCGTTAGTTTTCACTCCATATTCGCATACATCATCGGTTAGCTTTCATCTCATATTCGCATACATCATAGTTTAGATTTCATCTCATATTCGCATACACCATCGGTTAGCTTTCACTCCATATTCGCATACATCATCGGTTAGCTTTCATCCCATATTCGCTTACATCATCGTTTAGATTTCATCTCATATTCGCATACATCATCGGTTAGCTTTCATTCTATATTCGCATACATCATCGGTTAGCTTTCACCCCATATTCGCATACACCATCGGTTAGCTTTCACCCCATATTCGCATACATCATCGGTTAGCTTTCATTCTATATTCGCATACATCATCGGTTAGCTTTCATCCTATATTCGCATACACCATCGGTTAGCTTTCACCCCCATATTCGCATACACCATCGGTTAGCTTTCACCCCATATTCGCATACACCATCGGTTAGCTTTCACCCCATATTCGCATACATCATAGTTTAGATTTCATCTCATATTCGCATACACCATCGGTTAGCTTTCATCCCATATTCGCTTACATCATCGTTTAGATTTCACCCCATATTCGCATACATCATCGGTTAGCTTTCACCCCATATTCGCATACATCATCGGTTAGCTTTCACCCCATATTCGCATACATCATCGGTTAGCTTTCACCCCATATTCGCATACATCATCAGTTAGCTTTCACCCCATATTCGCATACAATCCCCAATGTATTAATTGCTGGTGATTGGAATGCTGACCCGGCAACCACCTTTGGTAACGAGCTAAAATCTTTTTGTCACAATTTTAATCTTTTAGTGTGTGATTTTGATAGGCTTCCAGCTAACTCTTATACCTATTTCAGTGAGGCTCATTGTAGCACATCTTGGTTAGACCATTGTGTTGTTTCACAGCATGTTAATGATGCTATTACTGATGTTAGTATAGATTACAGCTTTGTATCTTCGGATCACTTACCTCTTACTGTTAATGTTAAGTGGGATAGTCTACCTTTGTTTGTGAATGATAAGCCGCCTCCAAATTTGACACCTTTTATACAGTGGAATAGTTTGTCAGATATTGATATTGCACGTTATACTGATACTGCACGAAAGTACCTTGATAAGATTTATATTCCTGTAAATACTTTATCATGTCATCAGAAAGAGTGTAAGTGTCAGTGTAACCATGTGGATGAGATTTACAAATATTACAATGATATAATTGGTGCTCTGCATAGAGCTGGTCTTGAAACTCTGAGTAAGAGGAAATGTTCTGCTGATTATATAGTTCCTGGTTGGAATGACCTTGTTGATGAACTCCATCAACACGCCCGTGTGGCGTTCTTACTTTGGAAAAATCACCTCAAATATGCCCCTCCCACCATTATAGTTCACTTGTCTATGTGTATAAGTTGCATGTTATGGCATGGCCATATTCCCAATGAGCTTTCATATGTTGGTATTACTCCGGTAGTTAAGAATAAGTCTGGAGATATTAATAAGTCTGATAATTATAGACCTGTAGCGGTGGCGACCATTGTGTCAAAAGTGATAGAAAAAATAGTTCTTAAAGAATATGGCCGTCTGTTAGAGACAACGGATCTTCAATTTGGTTTCAAATCAGGTAGTTCAACTGAACAATGTATTTTTGTTCTGAAGGAGACAATCAACTTTTATACTTCAAATGGTAGCCCAGTCTAAGTTTGTTTCCTAGATGCCAGTAAGGCATTCGATCGTGTTAACATCTGGACATTACTAAAAAAACTGCTGGATCGCAATGTACCTGTCCCTATTGTTTCATTATTGTATATATGGCATATAACGCAACGTTTTGTGGTTAAATGGGGCCCTGTATATTCCCCCAGTTTCTCTGTAAGTAATGGCGTTAGACAAGGTGGGATTTTATCACCTTTTCTTTTCAATGTATACATTCACGAACTTGATGTAACTTTATCTAACTCAAATGTAGGTTGTAACATATCTGGTTTGTTCTGTAACCACCTTGTCTATGCTGACGATCTATGTTTGATAAGCCCATCAGCTGAAGCCTTACAAACTTTATTAAATCATTGCACTGAATTTTCAGTGTCGCACGATATTATTTACAATGTCAAGAAAACGCTTTGTATCGTATTTAAGCCTAAACGATTTAAAGGATTTCAGCCACCGAAGGTAAAACTATGTGGCAATGTAGTTGAGTATACGGACCAGTATTGTTATCTTGGTCACGTGATCACAACCGACTTATCGGACAACACTGACATTAATTACCAAAAACGAAAATTATGCATACGAGCAAACGTATTATTGAGAAAATTTAAATTCTGTACAGAGGAGGTAAAAAAGTCGCTTTTCAGATCATATTGTTGTCAATTATGGAGTGTAAATACAAAGAAATGTTATGACAGCCTTAAAGTGCTCTATAATAATGCTTTTAGATGGCTCATGAGCTACAGAAGAGATTGTTCGGCCAGTTTTATGTTTGCAATTAATAATGTACTTTCTTTTGGTGAGCTGATCAGAAAGGCTGTGTTTAATTTTAAGAGTCGTCTATCGAATTGCAACAACGCTGTTGTTACAGTTATACTAAATAGTGATTGTTCCTTCTATTCTACTTTGACAGCAAAGTGGAATGCATTACTATATATATTATAACTTCTAAATTAGTGTAAATCAACCAATCCAGGAATCTATTTACAAATGTATTTATTATTGTTTTTTTTTTCTCCACTCATATGGACCTATTATGTGTCTGAAATAAAATTATATTATTATTATTATTATTATACATCATCGGTTAGCTTTCACCCCATATTCGCATACATCATCGGTTAGCTTTCACCCTATATTCGCATACATCATCGGTTAGCTTTCACCCTATATTCGCATAGGCCTACATCATCGGTTAGCTTTCATCCGCATCTTATATCCGCATACATCATCGGTTAGTTTCCATCCACATCTTATATTCGCATACATCATCGGTTAGTTTCCACCCGCATCTTATATTCGCATACATCATCGGTTAGCTTTCACCCCATATTCGCATACATCATCAGTTAGCTTTCACCCCATATTCGCATACATCATCAGTTAGCTTTCACCCCATATTTGCATACATCATCGGTTAGTTTTCATCTCATATTCGCATACATCATCGGTTAGCTTTCACCCCATATTCGCATACATCATCAGTTAGCTTTCACCCCATATTCGCATACATCATCAGTTAGCTTTCACCCCATATTTGCATACATCATCGGTTAGTTTTCATCTCATATTCGCATACATCATCGGTTAGCTTCCATCTCATGTTCGCATACATCATCGGTTAGCTTTCATCCCATATTCGCATACATCATCGGTTAGTTTTCATCCCATATTCGCATACATCATCGGTTAGTTTTCATCTCATATTCGCTTACATAATGGGATAGCTTAGGTTATATACTAGTCTTCGTCTTTTGTTAGATTTTTTTACTGAACTTTACAATGACCAATGATTATAATACGAATAGTTTCTGGCTTCAGCTAATAACTGCTAAAGGGGGCGAAGTTCTCACAATGCTAGTAATTCTTATCTGTTCTTTTGCCTGATTTTTTACAGAAAAGCCTATAATACCAGTTATTTTAGACTCGGTGTCATGGCCGCCTGGAGATAATATGTTTATACATAGAGATTTTTTCTGGAGTTTGAACTCTCTCGTGCTGGATTTGTTCACAGACCGAGGCAGTGAGCAGGAACTGGTTTCTCGGCTAAACAGCGCTCTTGGAGTCCGCTCGGAGAATGTGAGTGTTTATCAATTAACATCAGCTTCATCTACCTGTTCTTGTCTACTGACTGGCATCACTTTTATCCGTGTTCTCAGTTTGCGTGTGGTGGACTGTTTGTTTATATCACCACACCCGTCTACTTACTGACTTTTTTAGCCACTGATGATGATATTAAACGGGTTGGTGTTTGACACTGGACTTCATATGAAGAGGTCAAGAAGGACTATACGAAAATAAAAAACTTAACCTTTAACATTCCAGTTAATACATCCGATAGAAGCATTATTCTTGGGCATGGACCAGGACAAGAAATATTAAATTTATTTTTTATCTTAGCCAAAAAATATATTTTTCAAAAAAAAGCAAACCTTGATGTAATTAAAACCGAATGCGTAATAAGAAATATTAGCAGCTATTACGGAATAGAAAAATATATATCGATAATAACAGGAGAAGAGGAAAATTTTGTAAGAAAATGTTTTCACACATTCTTCGATTTGTAATTTAAAATTCAATATGAGTGCGATGAGTGAGTGAGCACTATATAAATTTACTACTCTGATGAGCCTGAACTCGTCTCTGATTGGTGTAAAGAAAGAAAAAAAGAAGGACTTTACGAGATGAAGAAAGAAACCCTAAATCTATAGATTATCTAACTATTAACAAACACCTCTCCATATTGCGGATATTAAATATCTTCTGTGTGTTTCCTCATAATAGGTGAAGGGAGTTTAACTGCAGATGTTTTACGTCAATTGGTGTTCTATATAAACGAGGCTAGTTACTACAGAGAACTCCTATCGTCTCTCCAAGTTAACTCAGCGAGATTAATCTGTATACTTCTAACAGTAACTAACGCAAACCGCCTTATCTTGATAATTAGAAGAATTACCGACCAGACAAAATGAGTTCCAGGCGCAAGTTATGTCAGGTACATCTAATAGGGAACAAACTCTCCCGAGTCAGTTTAAACAGTTTCCTGACAGTTAAGTATAGGCCACCCCACAGTCGATTCTTACGCCTTACCATCCTCAAAATTCATTTTTTCCTAGAATTCTAAGCATTGCAAGTGTTAAAAATTGACTACTTAGAGGAATGAGAATCGTGTCTTAGAAGAAAAGGATTGAAGGTTATTTTCGCAATATTCGAGTACACGTATCGTTCGATACGAATGTTTTGACAATTTCAGATACTTGACTAATTATAGAGAGAACAACAAGAATAATGTTGTATATTACATGAACTGTGTCTGTACGTCTTTAAACTCATAGCTGTGCCATTTTGTGCTCTATTTCTATGTTTCTTTAAATGGTCTCTAAAAGCTCATAAAAAAGTTGACAATATACAATAGTGTTCTTTTCATATCATTCATTATATTTGAGATGTTACGATCCAAAACATACTGTTTTTGGAGTGTCATTTTGGACTAAAGATTTGTTACATGTTTCGCTTGTGGGCCTACCCGACTACTATCCGTAAGCTGATCTTTTAAGAAGGCATGTTAAGAAACTGTCAGAAATGTATTCCTCGTGTGTCACTAAAAATTCAACTCCATTAACTCTCCTAGACCTTTAGAATATTAACTGCTAAGCAATATTAAAGGGGCATGAGCTGCCGAAATTCCCACTTTTTTCATAATTTCTGATCGTCACGACAGTAAGAGGCTTTGAACGCCATCGAAAAACTAAATGATTGGTGTTGGAATGAGGAAAATCCATACAGTATGTGCCCTGTACGAACCAAAAACGTGTTCGAAAAGTAGCAAAATTTAAATAACCTGGACGACCATTCATTCATTCTAAGCCAAAGTTAGTTCAAAACAATACTTTATCGTACATTTCCGAGACTAGAAGCTCTTAAAAGCTTCTGAATTATATCTCTTGAGAAAAATAGCCGATAATTTCAACAGTCTGTGTTTACGTCAAAATATCAACATTTTGGCAGCTCATGCCCCTTTAATATAGAAAAAAAAACGAAATCCGACACCCGAGAACTCTTTATTATTACATTGTATTATTGATGGTGTTCTTTTGTTATACATACAGGAAGAGTCCTGGGAAGTTGGTAACCCACGTCAGACCGCCCCTTCGCCGGCTGCTATTTCCTCCGCTCAGCAAAAGGCTCGGGATAATGACATTCTTGCTCAGCTAGCGGCCCAGAGTGCTCAATATCAGAACTTGGCAAGTGCGCCTGCTCCTGCAAGTGGACGAGATAGGTCAAGGTCGTCAACCAATTATATCGACCAATCCTCGAGTACCAGAGGTCAGTCAGCAAGAAGCCGGTTCGACCAATCATCTTCCAGGATACAAGATTCGAGAAGAGGTAGTCAATTGACAATAACTACTATCGGAGAAAATGAGGGCGGAAATGGCCCCCTTCACCAAGTTGATGATAATGACGGTGATATAAATGATAAAGTGATTGAAGAAAGCGTTGGTCGAGAGAAAGAAAAGTCTGACGGGAATGATATGACCAAAGAGAAGGGTTGGGTAGAATCCTCCACCAAGAATAACTCTCTCAAAGAAAAATCCAACAGAGAGGCAGAAAAACCTCAACAGAAAACTAAACAAGAGCACACTGTTACATCCTCACTTGACACAAGACTTATTGTAGACAAATCTGAAGTAAAAACAAGTGAGGAACACATAGTGAACCCATCCGAAAGTCCTCCTCAGAAGACTGCAGACAAACCGAACAAATCCAAAAGTTGTACAATTTTATGATACAAAATGTATTGAAAAATATCTTTACAAACGTTATAGTATATATAAAAACTATTTTTGCATTGCTCGATTTTAAAGAAAATATATCATTTATATATTCATTTATTTATTTGCCGTATCAGACAATCATATAGGGATGATCCTGAACCTCTGTTTCTAGTTTAAAATAAAACCAGAAACCGAAGCATTGATCTTGAATTTTTGCCATCAAAAGTATAAACTTTAATAATGACATTTGTTTTTGCCTATGATTAATGTTACTTCAGTTCAAATGTGATTTCCACTGTTGGCCACGAGAGAGGTGTTTGTACCACCTAATAAAATATTACACAAAGCGTTGAAATCACACTAGATGGTGTAATAATATATCGCGAGCAGGTCTGCAACGCTTAGTGTAATGTTATTACACTCCTTTGTGCAATTGTAACGCTCTGTGTATTGTTAATTACACTTGTTGGTGCAATTGTAACGCTTTGTGTATTGTTATTACACTTGTTGGTGCAATTGCAACGCTTTGTGTAATAGTATTATACTTGTTGGGGCAATTGCTACGCTCAGTGTAATAATTATTACGCTATGCAACAGACTGTTAGCTGGAATCAATTGAACAGCGACAAGGAACGCCAATAAGTAGAATGATTTTTGCTAAATTCCACGTACTTTTTGACTGGGTCAATTTTTTGGGCGATGTATTAACGGAAGATCGAATGTTTCCTCCTGGAAAACAGCCCGATTTTCTCACCCAATAAATCTGGGTGGGGTGCATGGAGGGTGATTATTTGGGTGGTTTGTACTTTTATCGCTACATGACCTTTAAATAGCTGATGAGTGAGTGCCCCAATAAATCCAACAAAGTCCACTGCATGTACGCAGTCGAAGAGATCCGTGTTTCGACATGAAATGTTTTCCTGATTCAATGGTACAAAGGATGAATTTAGAAGTATGTAGCAAAATCATGTCCGTCCGTCCGTCCATCCGTCCAATCAGTAAGATTTAATACAATGGTGTGTCGTATCATAATCTTCAGTAGTTTTGAAATTTCTTTTAGTATTCGTTAAATGTATCACCCTCCCGCAAGCGTTCACAATAATATCATGCAATCTATAAATTTGGTATTCGTTCCATAACATGAGAGCAGATTGTTGTATAACTTTGAAATTTGGTAAGATCAAATAACCTGGGATGAATATGAAAGGGATATGAAACGCCTTTGTATTATAGTCAGTCTACGAGCAGGAGTTTGGCTCGCTATTGTCTGTCCCAGATACCCCGTGAAGGCATTCCGATTCATTCGCAGTCCATATATCCACGACATCGGTAGGGTTCGGAATGAATCGGAATACACAACACGGGTTTCGGCACTCTAAAACTTCGGGGATTTACGTATGTGCGTGTCAAAACCAACCGGTAGCAAGCGAAGATAGCCGAAGTGTCTTCCGAATGGGGTTTTGTCTATTCTCGAGGCTGATCGGAATGCCGGCACGGGGTGTCTGAAACGAACAATAGCGAGCCAAACGTTCTGCCAGTAGACTGACTACAATACAAAGGTGTTTCATATCCCTTTCATATTCATCCCAGAAATAACGGATGGGATTCAGTGACATGAATGCCAAAATATCGTCAAAACAAATTTTCCCCAAGAATTTCCAACTTACGCCAAAAATGAACGTTCGTCTCAATCAGCAGCAGTCTTCTCCGTTATTTGAACACAATTCGTCACATGTTTTGGCAACATTAGTCTTCAGCTAGTCCAAAATCTTCCTCTTAAAAAGAACAAAACTGACAACGCCTGCCACAGTCAATTTACCATATTGTAGGAATCCAGATGTCGTATATTATTGATCTAATCCTTATTTTTACATGGCTATGATTTACATATAATTAAAACTTTATTAGACTGCTGCTTTTTTATCAATAAACCTACATTTAATACTTGTTGCATTTTGGACTTGCTGCGGGGAGACTTAACCTTCTGACTTAATGGATGATCCCTATTATTATTGTGCTTTCCTCGGTTCCAGGTACACCTGCGCAGGGCTGTCTTTTCCTCGATCCAGGTACACCTGTGCAGGGCTGTCCTTTCCTCGGTTCCAGGTACACCTGTGCAAGGCTGTCCTTTCCTCGGTTCCAGATACACCTGTGCAGGGCTGTCTTTTCCTCGATCCATATTCACCTGTGCAGGGCTGTCCTTTCCTCGACCCAGGTCCACCTGTGCAGGGCTGTCCTTTCCTCGACCCAGGTTCACCTGTGCAGGGCTGTCCTTTCCTCGATCCAGGTACACCAGTACAGGGCTGTCCTTTCCTCGATCCAGGTACACCTGTACAGGGCTGTTCTTTCCTCGATCCAGGTACACCTGTGCATGGTTGTTCTTTCCTCGATCCAGGTACACCAGTACAGGGCTGTCCTTTCCTCGATCCAGATCCACCTGTGCATGGCTGTCCTTTCCTCGATCCAGGTACACCTGTGCATGGCTGTCCTTTTCCTCGATCCAGGTACACCTGTACAGGGCTGCCCTTCCCTCGATTCAGGTACACCTGTGCAGGGCTGTCCGGGTCCACCTGTGCAGGGCTGTCCTTTCCTCGATCCAGGTACACCTGTGCATGGCTGTCCTTTCCTCGACCCAGGTCCACCTGTACAGGGCTGTCCTTTCCTCGACCCAGGTACACCTGTGCATGGCTGTCCTTTTCCTCGATCCAGGTACACCTGTACAGGGCTGCCCTTCCCTCGATCTAGGTACACCTGTGCAGGGCTGTCCGGGTCCACCTGTGCAGGGCTGTCCTTTCCTCGATCCAGGTACACCTGTGCATGGCTGTCCTTTCCTCGACCCAGGTACACCTGTGCAGGGCTGTCCTTTCCTCGACCCAGGTTCACCTGTGCAGGGCTGTCCTTTCCTCGATCCAGGTACACCTGTGCATGGCTGTCCTTTCCTCGATCCAGGTACACCTGTGCAGGGCTGTCCTTTCCTCGACCCAGGTTCACCTGTGCATGGCTGTCCTTTCCTCGACCCAGGTACACCTGTGCAGGGCTGTCCTTTCCTCGACCCAGGTTCACCTGTGCATGGCTGTCCTTTCCTCGACCCAGGTACACCTGTGCAGGGCTGTCCTTTCCTCGATCCAGGTACACCTGTGCATGGCTGTCCTTTCCTCGACCCAGGTACACCTGTGCAGGGCTGTCCTTTCCTCGACCCAGGTTCACCTGTGCAGGGCTGTCCTTTCCTCGATCCAGGTACACCTGTGCATGGCTGTCCTTTCCTCGATCCAGGTCCGCCTGTACAGGGCTGTCCTTTTCCTCGACCCAGGTTCACCTGTACAGGGCTGCCCTTCCCTCGATTCAGTTACATCCAGGACTTTTGGACAGCATGTGTCGGAATACCAGATTAAACGCCCACCCATCTACTGTATAACCGCCCCCAACATTATTCTCCGACAAGAAACATTGAATCCAGATGTGTTGGACATTTGATTCAGTTCTATCAGTTAATCAACGGGCCTGAGTTAACAAACTATGACACCGCTCAACACGCACACCACTACTTTGCTAAGAACTTAAACCAGTCATCCAACACTTTAACATTGAATGTATACTGATTTAGTCTTGTTGGGTATTTGCATCCTACTAAAACCATAATTATATAAAATAATATTCCGATGATATGTCACGAACGTAGGCTACATACCAAGGTTATGAACTGAATTCGTAAAAAGGTGAGTGCAACATTTTTAAGATCTTTTTTTTTTCAATCTTTTGATCTGTTCACGTAAACCGTATCATAAATATCACTAACGACAAACAGTGACCAGGCCATATGTATAACCGCCACGTTTCTTACTACGAAATGAGGTGGCCCGCATTTCAGAGGCAAATTACAGATTACACATTTCCAACAATTTACTGTCGTCGTACACATATTGGGAATGTTCTGAGATAATCAGTGATAAACTTTCTCCTGACAGGCCGTTTGATAACGAGTTTGAATGCGATTTTTAGTTACGTTGAAGCTGTTTTATTTACTTTCAATTTTTGTTAGATGAGATTTTCTACCAGAGGCTCCGGCAGAGCGGGCCGGTCGGTTCGTCATCTGACTTTTTGTGCTGATTCTATTTTGTAGAAATAAACAAAAGAAGGTCGCAGTTTATCAGATATATACACACAGGCACAGGGAAAATCTTCTTGGCTAAAATAACCATGGATACAAGTTTCTAGTTGTGTAAAATGGGAGGGGTATGACATTTAGACCTTTATATCAAGTCGTAGATTGTTGTAATAAACCAAAACCCTTGATATTTCATTAAAGGTCGCAGACAGACAGAAGTATTGCTCAAGAGATTTTTTTTTTCTGAAATACTAAATAAAAAAGTAAAAAGTAAATAAAAAAGATAGTATTTTAATACCAGCAATTTAGCCCTATGGAGGCTGAGGAAATAAATGTGACTTTTTTCACGCATAGCAAAAATTCATATACATTTGAAAACAGGCGTTTAAACTCGCAATATAATTAAATGTTAAACGATGGTAACGTATAAGTTGACCAAAACACTCACGTGGATACTCTAGCCCAAAAATAACTGTCATGTAAATAGGCTGCAAGCAAGTTTTGGTTGTGCATTGTTATATGTGTGTATGACGTTAGAACGGCGTGGAATATGTGTAAAATAATCACGGCTATTAATTGCTAATTAAAGGTGGATTATGGGTAACGTATCTGTCATACATTTCGGCGACAAATATATACAATTGTCCTTTCATGTCGAAAAATCCTTGTCTCAGTGCACTCAGTCTGGATATGGCATTTAGAGTCAGTTTTAAAAGAATTCCACGCCTTATTATCTGTACCCAACCATAGTAGGCGACAGGCGATTATCTTAAGAAATGAACACAGTTATTATGGGTTGCAACTCCCGGATTTATTATATACAACGTTTCGATGTAGAAACTAACATCGTTATCAATAGCCGAGAAATCTTGCCTGTGTCGAATTTTTTTTTCCGTGTTTTCTTCATAGCCAAGATCAGTTCCATAGTAAAAAAGTGTTATTTGTTAAGGAGACCCGCCGAAAAAATCGGGGGCGCAAATTTCACAACAAATAAGCAAAGAATAAAATATTTACCACTGCATTCCGATAGTATAGACCACGAAGAAGGAGTTTGTCAAATTTACGCCGCTGTAAAGTGGTAAACTTTCCCTTATGCAGTCAATATTTGTCTCGAAGTCCACTGGCTTTCAACCTGACGTAACCGCCATAGTAAAACATTTAAACGACCAGTTAAACTGTGCGGGGCGTCGTAGAAATACTTCAATCGTATATCTTTAGTCACTTTACAGCGGCATAAGTTTGACAAACTCCTTCTTCGTGGTCTATACTATCGGAATGCAGTGGTAAATATTTTATTCTTTGCTTATTTGTTGTGAAATTTGCGCCGCCGATTTTTTTCGGTGGGTCTCCTTAACAAATATCACTTTTTTACTATGGAAGTGATCTTGGCTATGACGAACACGGAAAAAAAATTCGGCAGAGCCAAGATTTCTCCGCTACGTTATCAAGTGAATGTGAACAAACAGACAAAGACAAACATTTAAATACTAAAAATTTCAATAAAGGGTTAAAAGGGAGATCAACAAACAATAGCGTTAACAGCCTCGTGATGGTTAACTTTGATGGAGAATGGAGTCATTCGCAAAGCGGATAATAAAGCGTTGGTGTCCTGTCTTTCCAATTTGTTTTGTTAATTTAGATGGCGTTAATTTCTTACCTTTGATTCTGTGGTTTGGGTGGGCTGCTATGTCTTTCCGTCTATCTTTTTACTGATGCCATATGGTCTTTAACTCTGATATTTAGGGGTCTGCCTGTTTCACCAATATATATTTCGTTACAACTGCACTGGATTTGATCATTTTTTCCTTTTGCCTCTCCGTGATTGGATGGCTGCTTTTTCCGTTAGCTTTGAGAGGGGTTTTCATTTCTTAATTTCATGACCAACTCCTAGATGCCACTTAAAGCGATTATGCGATTACCGGTTTAATGGTTTATGTTGAGGACTGTAGGTATCTTAATCAGACTTTTGCCAAAGAAATGTTCAGCTTTCTAACATTATCCAATGTCCATGTGTATCTTAAAATAAATAACGGTTACTGGAAATGGAAATATTTAATTCTATTACCATGTGACATCGATATACACGTTAAGTCCTGACAAATACATCTTTCGAACTCTTGTTCTCTTTATAAGCAATGGCTTGTCTTTGGCTCAGAGGTCGAGCCATTTTACTCTGAAGCAGTTTGTATTCTTCTTTTATAATCTGGCCCATATTCATACTGGCCTTATAAGACCGAAACATAAATAATACTTTTTTCACGGCATCTTCCCGAGTCCAAGTTCAAACCGTTTGAACCCAAACACATTCCATTTCCAAACGTTTGTGTTTGGTATCTGCAGCGGAAGATAGATAGATATTACTTACGCTTTCACAACTCACTACAGAGCAGTTCGCCCATGTAGAACCTCGGAAGACAATAAACAAAATTAGCAGAAATGTCATGAAACATGTAAAGAATTAAACACTATGGGTCCCTTGATAGGCCAACTATATCATTGATATCAATAGTTAGTATATTTAAGAACACTCAAACACACGGGCACAGGGATAGTTAGTACATACTTTACGTTTATCAAACAACTCTTGACAAATTTTGATTCATTAATCCAACAAGTAGTTTGATTACTGACTTTCTTACCTGATATATCATACCATAGTAGTTCGAACAAGTAGCTCTATCTGTTTGTATGAGGCTCTCAGCTAATTAAATTCAAACATTTGATCAAAGCTGCTAAACAAATAAACCAATAATAATCTTTCTTTACTTGCCACACGTTTTTCTCCCACAAGTACATTCTCTTATCACAGAGTAAATACAATGCGATATAAAATCTTCTATGGAAGCGGGGGGGGGGGGTATAAATGTACTATAGTGTGACCTTTCTTGGTGTTTTTTACACAAGCAAACATTTGTGAGAGTACATTATTATCTAGAGCTGAATTGTGAATCCATTACGCCGATTGACTCCGACAAGCCAACGCCAACTCCTGTTTTACATGGGTTTTTGATATCCAGTATAGGATTTGTAACTTTGCCTCTTCCTCATTTATCCTGTATATGTTGTCTCGTCAGATAATTACGGATATAGCATGGTTTGGGTAAATATATCTTGACTGCATTGTGAATCCAGCACTGTCGGATATGCATTTAATGCTGGTTATTATGGTCCTTTAGTGTTAATCACACAAGCTGCAATTTAGACATAGACAATCGGGTTGTGAAATCGTATGTTTAGTTTTTGTATACAATTGTGGAGATAACGCGGGTATATAATGACGAACTCGTCAACGGTAGTACTTGTGCAGGATCAACAATCTTCAGCATACCAAACAGACTGAGTACAAACATCAATGAACTGACTCTATCTAAACGTGTGAAGTGGATTTGACTGCGTGGCATTAAGCTGCAGAAATTACTTTTCTTCTGTAAATGGTATAAAATATTTACCCGGTGAAATTTTCTTGGTATAGCATTGGTATGCATATTACAGAAAAGCCATCCCCGAATATTGTATAGTCGGTGTTATTTTTATACAACATGTTTTCCAAACCTTATTTCATAAAAGGCATCCCCCAAACACGTGTGTCTCGATGCGACCCCTTTATGCTGGGACGGTTCTGATAACGATTGAAACACCCTCATGGACTTTGTAAGAACCTGGTTACTAAAGGACAAACAACTTACTAAAGAACAGGTTTATTCGGGAATATACACATCATGCCTTAAACTTCCTTGAGTTTACAAGTGACCGTATATTTACCCATTGTCACTCAACAGTAGGTCCAGAACAAAAATAGCTAAAGGTTGTCTAAAATGTGTGCAGATGGCGGATGCAGGGGACAAGTTGACACACGACCCAACTCAATAAGTTGCCATTATCAATGTTGATACATCCTTAAACTTTGTCCACCTGGCTCTATGAATAATGGTCCATTTTGAAGACCCTCTGCAATTGTTCTTGCTACCGAATTTAATAACTAATACTCATATTGATTCCATAAGCACTCAGAGTTATGTAACAGTTTGAAAGCTACCGGTATGTCGAAACAACACATTTTACTTTAACTGGATGGCATATTGCATGAATTAACGTTATAAAAGCAAAGAGTTAGATACGCTAAAAGATTTTACGGAAACAGAGGTACATCGGTTTGGGTTCTGGTTTATACTTTAGAACACAACGAACAGTTGCCTTTTTTGTTTTGCTTTAAGTTGACTGTGAAAACATGTGGACCACGCAGTTGAAATGACACCATCTGTGAGGCGGGTTTCGGTCCAGCCTTTGTGCCCCTGTTTACAATCACAGTCTATAATAGTCTATTATACATACATACCCTTCCTGTATTTGCCCACCGTCTGTTTTGGTCATTAATAAATCAGTGCTACGCGCATGTCCATAACTACTGGCTGTAAATAGCCGATACCGGTAAACGGTCGACTTGTAATGAGCACCCGCGAGCGAACAAGAAGTGTGTAAGTGTCTATACCAACAAGGTTTCCCCATGGTTGGAGTCTAACTTTTAAATGCACGTGGGACTCTTTCCAAGTCGGCTGTTAGTCCGTGGGGACGATATAGTCAGCGCCAACTTTACCGCCAGAACTTTAGGCATACAATGTGATCTATTGACGATGGCTTAAGGTAAGTGAGCCTTGGGGCCAAACCGTTAAATCTTTCAACTTAATTTTGTATAATAGTTACCCTCAGCGCTATCCTTGTAACTTGACTCATTCCTCTAAACATGGAAACCCGATATAACCTAGTGCATGCATGTAATAAATCATTATGAGAAATGCTCAGTAATTTTCGGGTAACAGTCTATATCTGTCAAGAACTGTTATCAGTACCGGTACTAGTAAGCAATAGTACCCAATAAAATCATATAAATAGATAAATAAATTCGCAAACTGTTGTCGCTACTAATAAGCAATTTTAATTTACAAAAAACGTGAAAAAAAATTACGAAACCGTGCAAATAAAAGAAACAATTAGTTACTTGTTGTCGGTATCTGTTCAGCATGCCTGATGCGATTAACTCGAACCGAGTAGACCTATCAAGTGTTGTTTTAGATAACTCATCACACCACACCAGGGAAGCCTTTGCTATTAAACAGATTACCCCTGAATTAAACGATGGTCTTGTATTATTCCCTTAAACCAATTTAGTTTTATTTATACTTTTTAATCTGGTTACCATTTTCTCAGAATTATGTATTTCAATTTCATATTATTATTTCCCCCCACATTGTCTTATGTATGTGTTTCTGACAGTTATCTAATCGTAAAGTTGTGTATTGCCTGTCACCAGTAGTCTTATCTCATTGTTGGCGTAACTATCACGCATTACTATATTGGCCTCGGTTGATTCTATTTTGACATGTTTTGACAACCATAATCCTCTTCATGTCAACCAGTTAATCAACGTATCCTAATATCTTACCTCTACTTAACTGTGGTTGTATTTTTCTGAATATAGCCTGTTGAAAATTGATTAATTGTGTGTTGTAATATCTGATGATGAGAGTAGCTACTCTCGAAGGCTCATAAATATAGACCATCCGGCAAGATATATAGTACGAGTTGTCCTATGTGTTTTGGCTTTAGTAAAACCACTCCATAGCAGAATTTACTTGTATACATCTATATCTGTACATATCCGCCCTGAAGATGGTTTGGAGAAATAAACCGAAATATCTAGTCAATATGAGTTACATGTCTTTCTTCGGATTCATTAATGTCTTTTGTTACAATTGTCTGTTTCATTTAATAAGTCGCAAGTTTGGTAGCTGATTAAATTTGTTTTTACCTCAAATATATCTTTCATGCCGTAAAACAACCCGAGTTTTAGATTGGGTTTTAATTTCGTGTTGATACCATTAACACGAATGCTTTGATAGAACTTGTAGTCTTTTCCCGTGTTAAATGAACATATCGGCTGTCTTCAAAATGTGTAACGTTAAATGTCAGTGGACATTCCAAACATGTGAATAATTAAATGAGACATACAATAGTATGTAATTCTTCGTAATAAACCCGTACAAATAAAAAAATAACTAAACCTGATTTCGTAAACTATTCAGTATTAGTGAGCAATTTTACACAATAAAACAGCACAAATAAAAGAAACAATTATATTTGTATCACCCGAGATACAATTTATTCCAGTTTACTACAAAGGTAACATACTTAACTGTAGAGAGATAGTTTAGTTCATCCTTGTCAAAGTAATGTTTTATCTCCATATCGTTGACATCTATATGTTCTAAATGCACTGAAACTTAAAATAAACTTCCACCCGCATACAAGATACAGAACCTTGGGTTTGCTGTTTATGTTACTACTCATTAAGCTCGCGATAACATCACATTTTTCATATTTTCGATAAGCTTCATAACCTAGTTATCAGCTAGAGAATACTAGTATTCCAAAGTTAAAAGCTAGTGTTGAGAATGTAAGATCAAGGTTATCCATGTAAGATCTCACCCTCCCATAGCTTCACCGACACTTCTACATATACCTGCTGCTGTGAAGATAGACTATGACATGCCTATGACGTAACACAAGATACTGAGACTTCTGGCTCATAACGCCGGTTTAAAGCGACATGAGCTGCCAAAAATTTGACGTTTTTATCAATTCAGTTTCTGAAGAGAAATTAAGCGTTTGAAGTATCTTAAAAACTGAAAGATGTACGTTATAATTAAAAAAGATTGATAAAGCTAGTAACCGTTGCGAACTGAAGATATGTGCTAATAACGGACTATAAATTCCTACAGCCGGGATGTAGCAGTCTAATTTCGAGGTTTTGTTGCTATAAAAAAAACTACCTCACGTACATCCCCATGATTGGTATCAGTGAAAAGCTCTTATTTCGTACTTGTTGATAAAAGTGAGGAACAAATAGCTAATTCTGTTTCAACGCAATGTTCCATATATTTGGTAAATCATGGTAACTCATGGGAGTTAGTTATATCAAATTGAAACATTTTACTTTAATCTCGTTCGATCTCCTTTGAAGTTCGACGGTTATTTATTTGTCTGAATTCTGTTATCTAATGGTGACATACATTGCATATTGCAGAATTAGAGTAGACCTAACTAATAAATAAGTTTGTAATTTCTCATACATTATTGTGAATTTATTAGGTATGCACCCTCTCAATAGATAAACATGGTGGGTGCACTATTATTTAGTACATTCGGTGTACTATTATTTCAAGTAGGCCTAAATATTTTTTTCGCGTAGGGGTGTTAACTTAGGGCGTATGGCATGATCCGAATTAAAACACATATGCTATTCACATTTGTCTGACAGCTGATAAACACCACTGAAAGTTCGCTTTTCTTTTCAAATTTAATCAGATTCCGACCCTGAGGCTATTTTCCAATCGACGTTTCACAGCTGTATAAGTATGGTCTATTAGGTAAAGAATGAAAGGTTAATCTAAACCAACGTACCAGACCTCACCGTCTCTCACATCCCAGTTACACCCCAACCATACACCAATGTACCAGACCTGACCCTCTCACATCCCAGTTACACCCCAACCATACACCAATGTACCAGGCCTGACTCTATGACATCCCAGTTACACCCCCAACCATACACCAATGTACCAGGCCTGACCCTATCACATCCCAGTTACACCCCCAACCATACACCAATGTACCAGACCTGACCCTATCACATCCCAGTTACACCCCCAACCATACACCAATGTACCAGACCTGACCCCCTCGCATCCCAGTTACACCCCAACCATACACCAATGTACCAGACCTGACCCCCTCACATCCAGGTTACACCCCAACCATACACCAATGTACCAGACCTAACCCCCTCACATCCCAGTTACACCCCAACCATACGCCAATGTACCAGACCCGACCCCCTCACATCCCAGTTACACCCCAACCATACGCCAATGTACCAGACCCGACCCCCTCACATCCCAGTTACACCCCAACCATACGCCAATGTACCAGACCCGACCCCCTCACATCCCAGTTACACCCCAACCATACGCCAATGTACCAGACCCGACCCCCTCACATCCCAGTTACATCCCAACCATACACCAATGTACCAGACCCGACCCCCTCACATCCCAGTTACACCCCAACCATACACCAATGTACCAGACCTGACTCTATGACATTCCAGTTACACCCCAACCATACGCCAATGTACCAGACCTGACCGTCTCACATCCCAGTTACACCCCAACCATACACCAATGTACCAGACACGACCCTCTCATCCCAGTTACACCCCAACCATACACCAATGTACCAGACACGACCCTCTCACATCCCAGTTACACCCCCAACCATACACCAATGTACCAGACCCGATCCTCTCACATCCAGGTTACACCCCAACCATACGCCAATGTACCAGACCTGACCGTCTCACATCCCAGTTACACCCCAACCATACACCAATGTACCAGACCTGACTCTATGACATCCCAGTTACACCCCAACCATACACCAATGTACCAGACCTGACCCTCTCACATCCCAGTTACACCCCAACCATACGCCAATGTACCAGACCTGACCGTCTCACATCCCAGTTACACCCCAACCATACGCCAATGTACCAGACCTGACCCTCTCACATCCCAGTTACACCCCAACCATACGCCAATGTACCAGACCTGACCCTCTCACATCCCAGTTACACCCCAACCATACGCCAATGTACCAGACCTGACCCTCTCACATCCCAGTTACACCCCAACCATACGCCAATGTACCAGACCTGACCGTCTCACATCCCAGTTACACCCCCGACCATACACCAATGTACCAGACCTGATCGTCTCACATCCCAGTTACACCCCCGACCATACACCAATGTACCAGACCTGACCGTCTCACATCCCAGTTACACCCCCGACCATACACCAATGTACCAGACCTGACCGTCTCACATCCCAGTTACACCCCCAACCATACACCAATGTACCAGACCTGACCCTCTCACATCCCAGTTACACCCCAACCATACGCCAATGTACCAGACCTGACCGTCTCACATCCCAGTTACACCCCCGACCATACACCAACGTACCAGACCTGACCCCCTCACATCCCAGTTACACCCCAACCATACACCAATGTACCAGGCCTGACCCCCACACATCCCAGTTACACCCCAACCATACACCAATGTACCAGACCTGACCCTCTCACATCCCAGTTACACCCCAACCATACGCCAATGTACCAGACCTGACCGTCTCACATCCCAGTTACACCCCCGACCATACACCAACGTACCAGACCTGACCCTCTCACATCCCAGTTACACCCCAACCATACACCAATGTGCCAGACCTGATCCTATCACATCCCAGTTACACCCTCAACCATACACCAATGTACCAGACACGACCCTCTCTCATCCCAGTTACACCCCCAACCATACACCAATGTGCCAGACACGACCCCCTCACATCCCAGTTACACCCCAACCATACACCAATGTACCAGACCTGACCCTCTCACATCCCAGTTACACCCCAACCATACGCCAATGTACCAGACCTGACCGTCTCACATCCCAGTGACACCCCAACCATACACCAATGTACCAGACCTGACCCTCTCACATCCCAGTTACACCCCCAACCATACACCAATGTACCAGACCTGACCCTCTCACATCCCAGTTACACCCCAACCATACGCCAATGTACCAGACCTGACCGTCTCACATCCCAGTTACACCCCCGACCATACACCAACGTACCAGACCTGACCCCCTCACATCCCAGTTACACCCCAACCATACACCAATGTACCAGACCTGACCCTATCACATCCCAGTTACACCCCAACCATACACCAATGTACCAGACCTGACCCCCTCACATCCCAGTTACACCCCCAACCATACACCAATGTACCAGACCTGACCCTATCACATCCCAGTAACACCCCAACCATACACCGATGTACCAGGCCTGACCCCCTCACATCCCAGTTACACCCCAACCATACACCAATGTACCAGGCCTGACCCCCTCACATCCCAGTTACACCCCAACCATACACCAATGTACCAGGCCTGACCCCCACACATCCCAGTTACACCCCAACCATACACCAATGTACCAGACCTGACCCTCTCACATCCCAGTTACACCCCAACCATACGCCAATGTACCAGACCTGACCATCTCACATCCCAGTTACACCCCCGACCATACACCAACGTACCAGACCTGACCCTCTCACATCCCAGTTACACCCCAACCATACACCAATGTGCCAGACCTGATCCTATCACATCCCAGTTACACCCTCAACCATACACCAATGTACCAGACACGACCCTCTCTCATCCCAGTTACACCCCCAACCATACACCAATGTGCCAGACACGACCCCCTCACATCCCAGTTACACCCCAACCATACACCAATGTACCAGACCTGACCCTCTCACATCCCAGTTACACCCCAACCATACGCCAATGTACCAGACCTGACCGTCTCACATCCCAGTGACACCCCAACCATACACCAATGTACCAGACCTGACCCTCTCACATCCCAGTTACACCCCCAACCATACACCAATGTACCAGACCTGACCCTCTCACATCCCAGTTACACCCCAACCATACGCCAATGTACCAGACCTGACCGTCTCACATCCCAGTTACACCCCCGACCATACACCAACGTACCAGACCTGACCCCCTCACATCCCAGTTACACCCCAACCATACACCAATGTACCAGACCTGACCCTATCACATCCCAGTTACACCCCAACCATACACCAATGTACCAGACCTGACCCCCTCACATCCCAGTTACACCCCCAACCATACACCAATGTACCAGACCTGACCCTATCACATCCCAGTAACACCCCAACCATACACCGATGTACCAGGCCTGACCCCCTCACATCCCAGTTACACCCCAACCATACACCAATGTACCAGGCCTGACCCTCTCACATCCCAGTTACACCCCAACCATACACCAATGTACCAGACACGACCCCCTCACATCCCAGTTACACCCCCAACCATACACCAATGTACCAGGCCTGACCCCCTCACATCCCAGTTACACCCCAACCATACACCAACGTACCAGGCCTGACCCCCTCACATCCCAGTTACACCCCAACCATACACCAATGTACCAGGCCTGACCCCCTCACATCCCAGTTACACCCCAACCATACACCAATGTACCAGGCCTGGCCCCCTCACATCCCAGTTACACCCCCAATTATACACCAATGTACCAGACCTGATCCTCTCACATCCCAGTTACACCCCAACCATACACCAATGTACCAGACCTGACCCTATCACATCCCAGTTACACCCCCAACCATACACCAATGTACCAGACCTGACCCCCTCACATCCCAGTTACACCCCAACCATACACCAATGTACCAGACCTGACACTCTCACATCCCAGTTTCACCCCCAACCAAACCCTCCATATAAACTCCAATTCCATATGCTTTGTCTGTTCGTAAGAGACACCCCTTTTTTGTATTGTTCATTTTCGGAACCATTTTGCTCTGTATGTAAATGGGGATGTGCGTTAGAAAAGTGTTTTTGACATAACAGAAAGCCAACAGATAATGTTGAAGTTTCAAACAGGGTACTTAATGGATGATATGATTAGGTCTTCTAGAACTATTTGGAATAAATAAACCAAAGCTGCGTTACATTACGCTTCAAATCTGTATCCCATTTACGGTTTTTGGTGTATAGATTTCAGCTGTGTATTCGTCCCACATGTATATCTGCTCCGGTCGAAAATGTTTGTCCAAAAAGGATAAAGATGTTAATGTCATTCATGAAAAAACTTTGATTTTGGAACCTTCATGAACGGTGTATTTTCAGCGTTTTCTCAAATATTTGATTCGTTTTTCTAAAACAATCTGAGAGGATTTCCTATGGCCTGGTTACAAAGAGTATCTAATGGAAGCAATCTGTGGCCATAAGATAACAGGTGTCAGTCAGCTGGTGTGTTTTTAAATACACAGCCTGCCAAAACACATCATCATATTCTTATAAAGAAAAATACGTCCTATATGACCGTTACCCATAGACACGTTGGATTTTAAGCATCGGAAGAAAATGGTTCACGAACGTTTCCTATTACACCGAGAAATTGAGTTATGGGTTTATTAGAAAAAAGATAATACACGTTGAACAAACATCTATAGTATAGAATTAACAAACCACCGGAGTGCATATTAATTTTTTTATATGACCTTTGCACCAATTAATGATGAACACATTGGTTCCAGGGAAATATTTTTTATCTTTAATTAATGCAGAGTAACAAGCAGGCTAAAAACATAGAAAGAAAAAGGACACAGCAAAAGTTGCCTTGGACAAGAGGGGCGTTAATGCAATTTGTTTCACGACCAAGGCAAATTCTTATACTTCTTTAGGGCACCAAGGCAAAACGAAAACTTGAGCTAAATCATCTGTTTGCCATTAATTATAAACCTTGTTTCAATTATATCGAGTGGATTTTTTACTCGATCGCCAATTGTGAAAGCGTTGCTAGGGGGTTTCATCCGGACAAAGAGCACGTTTCCTCCCCAACTAAACCAGACAACGCCGCCATATAAGGGAATTAATCTTCAGTGCAGCGTTAAAGATCAAACATTGAATCAATCAATAAATTATATTTATATAAATAACGCCTTTAAGACTGTCGCGAAGATTGAGCTCTAATGCTTGGCCTAAGTTTTTGTCACCGGACAAAGTTATGTTTATCTAGGGTCACCAAGGCAATTGACCGCGGCCGGAAAATACGGAGGGCACTAAGGCATTTGATTTGATTGTCCTGTTAAATTCAAGGCCTGGCAACAAGCCAGTTTGACATAAGATTCAGATTTTGAGTTAGCACCAACATAAATAATTTTTCAGAATTCCAATTTTTTTCTCAATGCTAAAGTTCACACTCCTTAAATTTGACTATGCTGTTTTGAAGACATTTTTTACTTTGACGAGTAACGGTCCGCGTTGCACTTAATCACAATAACCTCTGTCTATGGATGATTCAGTCCTTTCCACGATGCTCTACGTTCCTTGTTTAACTTTAATTCATATTTAAATGCAATGCAATACCACATGAAAATTGAACCCTGCACCATAAAATGTTGGCCATCAATTATTCCCAGAGATCGCTGCTGGTGTACATGTTTTAATTTAAAACGATATTTTACTATACATTAACGCTTGGCAACATTGAATAATTTCAGATGTGTTTTTAAACGCTCAAACAAATGAAGATTAAAATTAAACAACCCAAACATGAAGAGTCTTGACATTACGATATATAAGGTAAGAAATCTTCATTACTATAGTCAATTTTAAGACAAACGTACATTTTTTTTATCTAACTAACCTGGTAAAAACACTGCTTGATGAACTCGAGTTTATGATATATATTATATGTATTATTTCAGTTCCTTCATATTGTGGTTCTAATTGCCGATGTCCTTGTCTGTTTGGCGTCAGACGTCCATACGTATGACACGGAGTACCGTTATGGCGTCATGTTGGACCTCGGCAGCAGCAGTACAAAATTGAGGCTTTACAAATGGCCTGTCAGACGTAGCGTGTACGAGTTACCTGTCGTCACCGACTTTTACAACGGAAAATACAAGCCAAGTCTAACGACGTTTTCCGATTCTGTGAGTAGAATTCCAGGCTATTTACAGCCGATGATTGAGGCAGCTGTAGAGAAGATACCTGATGACAAGGTTTCCTCGACACCTATATATGCAATCGCTACGGCCGGTAAGGGTCTTATTCCGTAAATAACTAAAGGCAAAGAAAATATTTTAAATTCAAGCTTTATGAATACACAAAGTTTTAACACATGGACCACCGCATGATTATAAACCATTTTAGTGTCAGCAAGGTACAGTATGTAAACGAGTTTTGATTGCTCCTCGATCCTACGGCATCTTATCTGACCACTGCTCCTCGATCCTATGGCATCTTATCTGACCACTGCTCCTCGATCCCATGGCATCTTATCTGACCACTGCTCCTTAATCTCATGGCATCTTATTTGACCACTGCTCCTCGATCCCATGGCCTCTTATCTGACCACTTCTCCTCGATCCCATGGCATCTTATCTGACCACTGCTCCTTAATCTCATGGTATCTTATCTGACCACTGCTCCTTAATCTCATGGCATCTTATCTGACCCACTGCTCCTTAATCTCATGGCATCTTATTTGACCACTGCTCTTCGATCCCACGACATCTTATCTGACCACTGCTCCTCGACCCTACGGCATCTTATCTGACCACTGCTCTTTGATCCCATGGCGTCTTATCTGACCACTGCTCCTTAATCTCATGGTATCTTATCTGACCACTGCTCCTTAATCTCATGGCATCTTATCTGGCCCACTGCTCCTTAATCTCATGGCATCTTATTTGACCACTGCTCTTCGATCCCACGACATCTTATCTGACCACTGCTCCTCGACCCTACGACATCTTATCTGACCACTGCTCCTCGACCCTACGGCATCTTATCTGACCATTGCTCCTCGATCCCATGACATCTTATCTGACCACTGCTCTTCGATCCCATGGCATCTTATCTGACCACTGCTCCTCGATCCTACGGCATCTTATCTGACCACTGCTCTTTGATCCCATGGCGTCTTATCTGACCACTGCTCCTCAATCCCATGACATCTTATCTGACCACTGCTCCTCGATCCCATGGCATCTTATCTGACCACTGTTCCTCGATCCCATGGCATCTTATCTGACCACTGCTCCTCGATCTCACAGCATCTTATCTGACCACTGCTCCTCGATCCCATGGCGTCTTATCTGACCACTGCTCCTCGATCCTATGGCATCTTATCTGACCACTGCTCCTCGATCCCACGACATCTTATCTGACCACTGCTCCTCGATCCCACGGCATTCTACCCGACCACTGATCCTGGATCACATGGCATCCTACCCGACCACTGCTCCTCGATCCCATGGCGTCTTATCTGACCACTGTTCCTCGATCCTACGGCATCTTATCTGACCACTGCTCCTCGATCCTACGGCATCGTATCTGACCACTGCTCCTCAACCCCATGGCATCTTATCTGACCACTGCTCCTCGATCCCATGGCATCTTTTCCGACCACTGCTCCTCGATCCCATGGCATTCTACCCGACCACTGTTCTTCGATCACATGGCATCCTACCCGACCACTGCTCCTCGATCCTACGGCATCTTATCTGACCACTGCTCCTCGATCCTACGGCATCCTATCTGAACACTGCTCCTCGAACCCACTGCATCCTACCTGACCACTGCTCCTCGATCCCTCGTCGTCCTAATTGACCACTGCTTCTTGATCCCTCGTCATCCTACCCGACCACTGCTCCTCGATCCTACGGCATCTTATCTGACCACTGTTCCTCGATCCCATGGCATCTTATCTGACCACTGCTCCTCGATCCTACGGCATCGTATCTGACCACTGCTCCTCAACCCCATGGCATCTTATCTGACCACTGCTCCTCGATCCCATGGCATTCTACTCGACCACTGTTCTTTGATCCCATGGCATCTTATCTGACCACTGTTCCTCGATCCCATGGCATCTTATCTGACCACTGTTCCTCGATCCCATGGCATCTTATCTGACCACTGTTCCTCGATCCCATGGCATCTTATCTGACCACTGCTCCTCGATCCCATGGCATCCTACCCGACCACTGTTCCTCGATCCCATGGCATCTTATCTGACCACTGTTCCTCGATCCCATGGCATCTTATCTGACCACTGTTCCTCGATCCCATGGCATCTTATCTGACCACTGCTCTTCGATCCCATGGCATCTTATCTGACCACTGCTCCTCGATTTCACAGCATCTTATCTGACCACTGCTCCCCGATCCCATGGCATCTTATCTGACCACTGCTCCCCGATCCCATGGCATCTTATCTGACCACTGCTCCTCGAACCCACTGCATCCTACCTGACCACTGCTCCTCAATCCTACGGCATCTTATCTGACCACTGCTCCTCGATTTCACAGCATCTTATCTGACCACTGCTCCCCGATCCCATGGCATCTTATCTGACCACTGCTCCCCGATGCCTCGTCGTGCTACTTGACCACTACTCCTCGATCCCATATAAGAGTACAGGTTGATCCACCGCCATTTTGTTCACTACAGACCCGAGTCGGTCAAACTATGTTACACAAGATCTTTTAACACGCTTCGCCTCGGCGTTGTTGTGTTCGGTCATCAATAAGATGGCTGACCAAGGCTAAGCTCCTGTCAGTCGTCAACCTAATGAAATATCATAGGTTTGGTTTGTTACAACAATTTATGGGGTATAAAGGTCTAAATGATATACCTCTTTTTAACACAATCAGAAACTTGTCTCCATGGTTATTTTAGACAAGAAGATTTTCCCTGTGCCCGTATGTTTTAGTGATCATAAATAAGATGGCCACGCGGGTTTCAGCAACGGATCAAAATTGTTAAGCTGTGAGCCCCTAACCGGGTTTATTCTTGACATTTTACTCTTCTTCGTTATTTTCCTAGTATTATTTGTAACGGAGTTGTAAAAGTAACATGGTTGGAGTGCAAGAGTTGAGTAAAATATAAACCAATCCAAATCACAATCAGTTAATGATATGACATTGTCTGTTGTTGTTACTGTTGCTGTTTTTGTTCATTTTTTTTTCTTCTATTTATTCTCATTTTTTTATCAATCAGGTATGAGAACCTTAAACAGCACATGGTCTCGTAGAGTTTTTAAAAAAGTACGCTCCTATCTTTCCAACAAGACAGCGTGTCCGTTTATGTTTTCCCCACGACAAGCTCGGATCTCATCAGGGGAAGAGGAAGGTGCCTTTGCCTGGATAAGTCTCAATTATCTAAAAGGAACCTTTTCAAAAGAAAATGCGTAAGTCTCTGGCCTTTAAATATGGGCAATACTATGGGCCCCATAAGACACGTAGGCCCTATAGGACATTGGTTTCTATAAACATGGCCCACCTGTCGTTATATGAACCTGAATATGGCAAGCCGTTTTACTTTTTATTCGAAAATTCGTGGTATCATAAAATAATTTATATCAAAATTAATCTAAGATATCATGAAAACATTTTACGATATCAGAAATTTATTATTGATATCATCAAATAATTTGTGGTATGAAATGTAAAAATGTTTTAATAATATCGTGAAATCATTTTGATTATGGCTAAAGTTTATGATTTGTAAAAATGAAAATGAAATCAAGAATTAACCTGGATACCCAGAATATGTTCCTGGGAACTTTTAGAGACGGCCATCGGAACGACCAATGAACTATATGCGTGGAACGGAGGTCACGTGGTGCTTGATATGTTTCGAATGCCGCCATTACCAGGAGATAGTGGAGCGTCCATCCAGATTTGTTCTGCACGCGCTTATCAACTGTCAATGGCGGCACATTTTACAAAGCCAGATCCAAACCAGCCAATGAGACGTGTCCATTCCACGCATATAGTTCATTGGGAACGACGGCGCCATCTTAAATGTTATCCCACCTCACACTGAATACTTCCTGTTGATTGGTTCAAACCAGTCACGTGGAGACCCTGTATATTTCCATATTACGTCGCCGTGCTGATCCATACAGGGCGACTACCATATATGGCTTGCCAGTCGTATCTGTTCGTGCCATACACATTAGAAAATACCTTTCGGAGTTCACTTTCTGCCTTTTATGAAAGCCAATTTTCAGAAAGAAGGCTTGAATACCGTACAAGTTAGGTCTTCGGTGGGATAAATTCGTTACAGGGTTTGTTCGAGGGGGGATACGGAAATATATGGGGTCAGTAAACAGTATATTGGGCTCGGCTAACGCCTCGCCCAATATCGGTTTACTGACCCCATATATTTCCGTATCCCCCCTCGAACAAACCCTGTAACTAATAATATCAATAATTCAATTTACGATATCATGAATTCTATTTATGATATCAGAAATAGCGAGTGTTTTTTTAGATATGAAATCAATTTCTTAAGTCATGAAATCAATTTCTGAAGTCATGAAATCAATCATTGATTATTTTATGATATCATTAATTATTTTACGATATAAATTATTTTATGATATCATAAATTATTTGATGATATCACGAATTCTTGAATAAAAAGATAAACGGCTTGCCATACATAAACCCTTGTCTTTTACTGCATGGTTCAAACAACAGATTTTTTTTTAAAAAAGCGTATATACTGCCTGGCTCTTACTTAAGGACTTCTTGAATTCCATAATACCTTCTTGTCTATAGTTTTAACTGCCGGCACTCGCACACTTGAGTTTTGATTGCCACAAAGGATTGCCACATTTTTCTTGCAATGTAGGCTACAGAATATTTTTCACTTAGTTTTTATCCAACTCCAATTACACGTTTTCTCTTCACAATAAAGATTACTCTTGAAGTAAAAAATGTCTATATTGTTTCTGTTGTCATGTTATACCTTGGAATAGGATAGTATTTCTAATGAAAAGTAACTTCTGTTTGTTTTACAGGCGACCATCCGATTTTACCGGAGTGCTGGAAATGGGAGGCGGTTCTACACAGATCACTTTCCTCCCTGATGGACCTTTATATGCCGGGAAATTCCCCGTCCAGATTGCTGGCAAAATATATCCCCTCTATACCCATAGTTACTTAATGTATGGCCAGAATTTCATCAACGTGCGAGTCAACAGCTATTTAGTACGTAGTTCTCCAGGGAGACCGACATTGTACAACCCGTGCATGTTAAAAGGTAAAACATCAATTGACAGTCACGAATGGCTTCTCGCCTCGTATTGACACTCAGTTTAATTCCAACATACCTTATCATAATATTGAACACAATACGCCCCCGAAGACTGAGCGATAAAAAGTAATATCCAGGTTACCTAAGTGTATTGCTTACAAAATGATTACTATCTATAAAATGATTACAACCTATAGCGAATCGGCATCCTAGCATTATCAAAAAATGGATTGCCAAATTGTCTGAGAAATTCGTCCCACGGGATGCGGTTTTGGTTACTCCGGATGTGAGTCTATGTATACAAACACTGGCATAAACTTGGGTCTAAAATCTATAAAATCAGCATTCCAAACGTTTCAGTCCTAACTTTGCCTCTATTTTTATGACTGAGTGTGAGAGTGATATTCTTCGCGATATTCTTCGCAAATGTCACAAACAGCCATCAGTATCTGGATGATATTTTTATCATATGGCAGCATACGTTGAAAGAACTTCATATTTTCTATGATGCTCCTAATTCCCATGACCCCAGCATTAAACTACATCCTACTATTGATCACACTTCTGTGGATTTTTTGGATGTAACTATTTACAAGGGTTATACGTATCATACCTAGATTACAAAATATTCTTCAAACCTACAGACACGCATCAGCTGCTACATAATGGATCAAACTGTTGATACAGGTGAGCCGTTTATCACGTGACGTCAGCCTGATTCGAGTCTCCCATGAAGTCCTCGGTTTTTTTGTTATGTTTTTCTACATATAAGCCACTAGAAATTCTTCTGCTGATGATGACACTTTATTTACACATCTTCTAACAAGTTTGTTTTAATAATTAAGGCAATGCTTCTTCGGGAACAGATAGGCGGGGCCGATTTCCATGTGTACGATAGATGACAATCCATCATTTTGAAAATTATCCCACAAAGCGCATACGTGTCTTTAAAGCAAAGTCAACTGTCAGTTCGTTCATATCAATTTCCAAAATAGGAGTGTCAATGCAAGGAGTGTATGTTAGATTACCAGCACCATAGAGACCGATTTTTCAGCTACAGAAAATCCAACAAAATATTTTATCGTTATAATATACTAGTTTCACTTCCCTTTTTGTTTTCAGGTGATAAAAGGGTCTATCAAACAGTTGAAATATTCGGCTCTGGTGATTGGAGAAACTGTGAAAATATTTTGTCCGTTTTCTTGGCGACGGCTTCAGATGATTGGTGCCATCCAAAACCATGTGCTATCGGACGCACGTATCAACCGAGTGTTGCCAAAAAGCAATTTCATGCAATTTCTGGGTTTGTCTACTCACCAAAAGATTTAGGTATGGGGCCAACACTCATCCCTGCCGAACTCCAACAAAAGGCTATCCGATATTGTAATATGGTAATTAAATATTTTGTATCTATTTCTTGAACCACTTAAATGTAGAGATGTTTTAATAAAATAACATAAATCATTGGACAATAATACAATACAGATCAGGTAAGAGTTGACGAACTGTAACAAAACTGTTCGCTGCTAAAATAGGTGTTCAAATGACGAGTGAGAGTGAGTGAGAGAAGGATAAACGTCAAATTCAACATTATTTCCGACTTATTGCAAAGATTAAGCTGGAAATACATATGAGATTCAATTTGCCTGACCATGCCGCAACACTGGTGTTTTGAGCTTCACTTGCTTTTTGTTTAAGACTATTGGAGAGGCTGTTGCGCAAGGCATCCCTGAAAGATTTGCTTCAACACTATGTCTTATGGGCCTTTATATACCTAAGCTATTGACGGAGGCATACGGATTCCCAGCTGGTACAAGGGCGATAACTGCATCCAACACTTACCAAGGCAATACTATATGTAAGTCAACTGTATGAAAACTATTTCTTTGTGATTTATCTTCATTATCCAGAAACTCTGTCAAGTTGTATAACAGATTGACGATTGCCCGTGTTATGGTGCATTGCTGAACTGCTCTTTAGATTTGATTTAGATTGATTGGTGTTTTACGCCGCATTCAAGATTTTTTCCCTTAGATGGTATTGCCAGGTTTAGTAGTGGGGGGGGGGGGGGGGGGGGGCGATACCTGCTCGTAAGGCGAGTGCCTGGCAACTCGTCCATACAGAGCAAAGCTGGTATTAACCCCAGTTTCCTCAAGGCATTGAGGGCGTTTTCTTCAATGTATTTATTAGGCCAATTTGGCTAGTTCCCCAGTGCAGGTATTAATCCCAGTTTCCTCCGGGCATGTAATGAGCCCAGTTTCCTCCCTGCAGATATTAAATCCAGTTTCATACATGCAGGTATTATTTTTACTAACAATAAAATGATTTTGAATATTTCTGTTCTTCCAGCTTGGACAATGGGTGCAATGTTGTATGAGATTGAACAGTTAGAATTCCGAAGTGATGATGACGATGATGGCCCTATTGATGCAGCTCCTGTATGTAGCTCGACAAACTACCACTCCTCTCACACCCTTGCCTATCTTATAAGCTTTTTAGTAATTCTTCAACTTTCCAGTGGAATTGATGAGTTTTTATAGAACAGATACAAGCCACTTCTGAAGCATCGTGTTTAAAAATCTTAACGGTCCATACAATCGAAGATGAATATTCAGATATTATTTAGTATGGGAGATGGTGTATAGGCTACAGATTGTTTTATTCGTACGAGCCCGCCCTTCCCTTCATATTTCATTAGAATAATTTTATTTACTGCATAAGACAACAACAAAATAAACAGATAGATGATTGGCACTATCGTTTTGATAAACATTGTAATTATCTTGAGAAGTCCCATTTATAACTCCCCTCTGACAAATGACGAGCGCTTCATCAAAAGTAATCATCACGGGCTCCCCAAATCCCTTTTCCCCCAAAATGTAATACCCACAACCGGTGATAGACAATTGAGTAGATGTAGGTGTACAGGTGATCATTAAAATTTAATGTTACGTATAAAAGAACAGTGTTTGAAGTGGCATAAGCTGAAAACAAATTTTTAAAATTATCGTCTATTTTTCTCAAGAGGTACAACTTTAAATATAGTATTTTGAACTAACTTAGACCTAAAACAAACGAACCTTAGCCAGGGTTTTTTTAATGTTTGTTATGCTTTTGTTTTCCAAACTTTTACAATATATGTGTTTTTCTTATTTTAACGCCAACAGACAATCAACATTTTTGGCGACTCATGCTACTTTAAGATTTTGTATATAGTGTATTTGATTTTGTCAGTTTAAGAGAGGTTTGTTTTAGTCTAGTTAACTATATTCAGTATTGTTGGCTGTACAAGAATATGAACAGCTTTGTTAATTAAATAAAACATGTTTTTTATTCTTTAAATTCAAGAACGCCTTCACTTGGATTGATGCATTATTTTCTGAGTTGCAATAAATGTGTTTTAGAAGCCTGACCAAACAAAAAAAAAAGAATTTCGTCGTGGATTTTCACTCGATCGCCGTATGTTAGAATGTTGCCAAGTAGCCAACTCGCCGAAGGTCGGGGGTCGGGGGTTTCTCCCCCACTAAACCTGGTAACGCCGCCATATAAGTGAAATATTCTTGAGTGCGGAGAAATAATTAGGGCATCACCACAAAGCAAGTTTTTGTTACAAACAAGTTTTACCTTACAATTTTCATACAGTAAAATAATGTTTCGAACTTTCGAGACTTAGTTTTTCACGCAAAAGAGCGTTCGGTTATTTGGAGGTTACGCAAAAAAAATTTTACGCGAACGGTCAACCGTTCGCGCAGGGTTAAATCGTCATTTTGTAGAAAATAAAAATGTCAAAAGCAGGAAAGGCTAAGTAAGACAACATTGAACAACGGTGATTATGTACCGGTTCTAATGTGCTATCAAAGCATATTAGTGCATGCAACTTAATTCAGGCGAAAAACAATGATTTGAGTAGTCTGCTTTGATTGATTGATTGTTTGGTGTTTTACGCCGAGCTCAAGATTATTTCCCTTAAATGGTGGCGTTGCCAGTTTTATTGTGGGAAGAAACCGGGCTCCATGCCCGGGGGAAACCCACAATCTTCCGGTGGTAACTGACCATCCCACGTAGGTCGTTCGAGTGAAATCCTAGTAAGAAAATTTTCCAATTTTTTTTTTTTTTTGGACTGATTGAGATTCGAACCCGCGACCCATTGGTGGAAGGCTGTTCGGATTGAGCGCTCTACATATTAAGCCACGGAGGCCCCTAAGTCCGCTTTGAAATTGAAAGCTTAACAGACTCGGCCGTATACGTGAGTCTTAGACAATGGACCATTTAATGTGAAACAGCTGTAGTCTGAATTCCCTCAGCTTTTCTGCAGTCTTTCCACTGTTAACTGCGATACCTTCGAAATATTTCCATCTTTTACCGAGAAAGGCAATCAAAATTCGCTAAAAAACGGTTTAGGACTATTTTAAAAGGGTCAATGAACAAAGAACTTACAGGCTCTGTGTAGTGCTCCGTAGCACGTCGTGGTCCGTTTTCGCGAGAAGGCTATCTTTCTCAACGTCACTGAAGTTCCGATGTTAAATATTTGTCTCACATTTTGTATTGATCAACAGATGAATTCAAATATCATTATTTAAAGGCAAGGAAGTTGATAATCTCAAAAAATGGATTGTCTGTCAAAAGTCTGCTTACAGAAAATCTATATATTTTTATGTATTTTAATCGGGTAAGCAAAATTTTGCTGACGTAACCGAAAGCTGTCGGTAACGCGTGTTAAATTTCACGAGAACGGTGGGTCAACTTTTGAAAAAATAGGCCTGCGCAAGTTTAAAAGGGATATAAGCCACATTGTGTCCATTGCATGTGAGCGGCCAACTTAAGCCTAGCGCACACGAGAGGCGACGGCTGAGCTGCCGGCTACGCGTGGCCAAGGGATCAGTAACACATTTCAGCGCAGACGATGAGCTCCCGGGTGAGGCAAGTTCCTGGTCACCCAAGTTTACTAAGCTACATAAATGTCACTACCTGTGTTACATAATATTCTAAAAGGTCACCTGATTTAATAGGCACACACGATAGGACTATCCCTCCTCTCAGTTCAGCTGGCAGCTCACGTTGTGCGCACACGGTGAGTTTCATGCCACGAGAGGCAGAAAATATCAAACAAGCTAGATACTTTCCTCACGGCCTCGAGAGGCGAAAATCTCACCTAAAGTTACGCGCACACGGGGGAAACAGCTTAGCTCTCAGCTACGCGTGGCCGGCAGCTCAGCCGGCGCCTCTCGTGTGCGCTAGGCTTAGGATCGATTGGGATGCACAGATTTTTCTTTATCAAAATCGCACCACCTCCATTAACAAAATGAAGACCACTAGCTTTGGGCATTGAATTTCAGCTCTAGTTAAACAAATATACAAATATAACATTTCCCATATAGAAATACTCTGAAACGACAGAATCAGCTCTTGGGATAGGCCTATTGCTATTTAACAGAACGCGCTCCCGAATGTTTTAGTAAGGTCCTCGTGGGTAAAGTGTTCTTTTTTGACAAATGAGACGTTTTCTGGATCCCCACAATTGCCATCTGAAAAAAATTGCAGATGATCCCACGAACCCTTCGTGAAAAAATACCCACTCAAGTTTGCAGTCACTGACTTCATAAAGCAAGAAAAATGCCTTGCAATAAATAAAAAATGAAAATGTTTTGGTTTCATTATATAAAAATGTATTATATACAAGGATGTGTATATACAAGTATGAAACAGAAGACTATGGCTGCCACTTAATATAAGACAGACTACCATTGTAATAGGGATAACAATGTCATATATACATAGAGAATATTGTTCATGGTAAATAGCAGTACAATACAGAGCCCATTAACATACATCCTGCATTGACCCTCAAAACTTCCTTCACAAAACCAATCAAGTCAGCGCATTCAACAAAATTATACAAATATATATGTAAAATGACAGGGTAAAATATAAGACATATTGGATTCAAATACAACACCTGTAAACTAAGTATCAGTAGGATAGTCTACATCCCAAGGGGAAGTAAATATGCTATATAACAATTGGGGGAGCACATGGATTAGTGCTCAAAGTGAGCACAATAACCCTGGGTTAAAATGACAGAGTTGACCAAAATGATTAGTGCGCTACAGTATTTTTCAACATTCTACAAAGCAGTCAAATCATTTCACTAACTGTATTTGTACTACTGGAATTTATAAGCACTTCCTCCAAACCTAAAACCCATAACATTGGTCATCATATTTAGTTTCCTTTAGAACCTACCTTGATTTTATTACACTGCTTTGACCATTTGATTAACCATTTCATATTTTGCCAGTTCTATTTCAAGGACACATCAATATATTTCGTCTGTCTCTTAAAGTTTTTAAATGATATAAAGTACACAGCGACCAGAATATTCCCCTTACCTAAATAATACAGGGTTGAAGTTGAACAAATACAATTGACAAATGGATTAACATTGGGTATGGATAATAAACATATGAGTAACTATGACAACGATTAAAACGACTGACTCTGCCAAGGATGACTATAACCTTCATAATGTAATTATTTCCCATGGAGACAAAACTCACATATCTTTCTTAGAGCAATGTCCACCTGGCTTTATAGAGGCTCAGTTTGTGAAGTTTTGTTTGAGTTAATAGTGGTTCTATTACAGGCATCATTTAATCCATCTGTAATAATCTTAACCCAATTCTCAAGTGTTTTGTCTGTTACTAAGTCATAACTCTAAACATGCATCTCATTCAATGACATAAAATAATAAGGAATATGTTAAACATACAGTTGGTTGGTCATGTGTCATGCCAGCATTACCATTGTGATTCAAGTGTCTAAAGAAAAATCCACCAATCACTGTATCATATATTATTTAAGAACACTAAAACAGATGGGCACAGAGAAAATCTTCTTGTCCAAAATAACCATGGAGACAAGTTTCTAATTGTGTTAAAGGGGCATGAGCTGCCAAAATGTTGATATTTTGACGTATACACAGAATGTTGAAATTATCGGCTATTTTTCTCAAGACGTATAATTCAGAAGCTTTTTAGTGCTTCTAGTCTCGAAAATGTACGATAAAGTATTGTTTTGAACTAACTTTGGCTTAGAATGAATGAATGGTCGTCCCGGTTATCTAAATTTTGCTACTTTTCGAACACGTTTTTGGTTTGTACAGGGCACATACTGTATGGATTTTCCTCATTCCAACGCCAATCATTTAGTTTTTCGATGGCCTTCAAAGCCTCTTACTGTTGTGTCGATCAGAAATTATGAAAAAAGTGGGAATTTCGGCAGCTCATGCCCCTTTAAAAAGAGGTATATCATTTAGACCTTTGTGAACAATTGCCATAGAGAAGTGTTCATCTATCCTGAATAAGCCATGGTTCCCATCTTAATCATTAACTTATGATCACTAAATTCAACTTATCAATCTTGTATCATTTACAAAGTCAAAATATTGCATAATAATGTTTTAATTGTATTTATACGATAGAATAATCATACAATGTACTCAGTTTAATAAAGGATATGATAGCAGTTTTAAGTACCAGTAAAACAATGTAAACATCAGCATATTTATAACGAAGATATCCCAAATTAACCAATCAAAGAAACAAATTTCCTTATACTATACTTTCTGTATGTATTTTTGAGCGAGATTCACAGAAAACTCATTTAGGTGGTTCATATTTATCATGTAAGTATTTGTTTTGTCACCTTCCATGATTGTCACATGAGCATGTTAAAGTTATTACAAATCTTTCATCTGTATTTTCCCATCATAATTAAGTTTTTATTCCAACTTGACAAGAGCAGACCCCATTTCTTTCTAAACCTTAGGACTTAATGTACACAGAGGGTATTGCTTAAAAGCATACAGAGTTTTTTGAATATGTAATTATATAAAGCTGCACATGTTGATTGTTTAAAGAACAAAATACAAAATAAGTAGTTAAATTTGTGATGAAGCTGATCATGTTCTCAGATCTTGTATCAATATGCACTTGTCCCTGGAAGAAATAATTCCCTAGAATAAACCAACAAACAATCATTAACTAGAACATTTCTCCTTTGTCAAGTTGAACAATTACATGATTTAGAGTTTGTATTTACCCACATACATAGTGACCCACCTAGCTTGTATATTTCCTTCCTCCCCCTTGTGAAACTGAAATAAAAGGTGTCCAGAAAAGTGTACAGCACCCTTGAATGAATAATCTCTTAGACTACTGAGACAGAAACAAATACTGACACCTAGTAATTAATTGAAAGAGCAGTAAGAGCATAAAATGGGGGAATCACTCATCGGGAGCCAAGAGTTACTTCCCTTTTTTTACATCTTTCAATATAGGGAGCCATGGGAAAGAGAAAGGGTGGATGTTCAAATGTTTTGTTTCTGGAAGTATTTCTCATATGATTACAGATCTATAAGGGGTATGAGAGCTTGACATGAGAAGATTGTGACATCAATAAACCAAATCCATACAAACACATACAGGGGCATGTGCTGTTTCAATGAGCCATCCTCTAGAAAAATAAACCACAGTCATACATCCAATTTTTGAAACTAAGAAAATGTATGTAGATATGAGGTGACCAAACACTGTAGATTGATGAACAGACAAACTTGTTTCAAGTGTAAATGAACCTTTCAGAGTGGATGTCATGAGAGTCAGTAGAGAGCACTGGGAAACGTAGCACATATCTTGAAACTTTTCCTTCCTTTTAAAACAACGATATTCTTCATTGGTTAGATTTCTCATACAATAACTTGGTGGCCTGCAAACAAAAAGAAGAGATCAGTAAGATTAGGTGGCTGGTATGAGTGACCATCCTTAAATATAAGTCACAAGAAATCAATGTAACAGTTGACAATGTGTTGTTTTATAGAGATATGTTAAGTAGTTACAGACAATCTACAGCTGTAGACACAAATAAACACGCATTATACAGAATTAATTAGAATGTTTTTCAACAAAGTCAAAGAATTATTGAACAATCAATATAAGCACTTGATAGATATTTTTATTTCTTAACAGTTTTTGTTTTTACCCAGTAAACTTTTCATAAGAGAAGGTTGATAGATAGATGTTTTACACAGTACTCAACATTATTTCACTTATATTAAACAATGTTGTTTAAACAGGATAAATACATATGGAAACTAGAGATTAAGTGATTGCACGCCATCACTGGAGATGGATCCGCGAAGGAGGGGAACTGATTGACAAGGGTATTAGAACCGGCAGTGTGGTTTGAGAGGTGACATAAAGAAGAAATGAAACAATAAAGATGATGTATGATATTCTTGGCTATAATTATTTTAAAAGATGGCTGCCATCTTTAAAAATCAAGATGGCTGAAAACTTAAAACAAATAATGCCTTATCACAAGTTTACTCCCGATAAAATATTGCTCATAATCTAATATGCTTCATGGCAGCCATATTGTATTGGGCACATGGCTGAAAATCTATCCCAATCGCCCTTTCCTCAATGTCAAGGCACACCCAAAGTTTGAAGTTGATCGGATGAATCATTCATGAGTTATCGCCCAGACAAGAAAATCATGCTGATAATCTTATATGGCCGCTATCACAAGTTATTGCCCGGACAAGAAAATCAGGCTCATAATCCCATATGATGGATAGCGGCCATATTGGATTGCGCACATTGCTGAAAATCAATCCCAACCGTCCTCTGCCCGATGTCGAGGCACACCCCAAGTTTGAAGTTCATCGGATGAATCATCCACAAGTTATTGCCCTGACAAGAAAATCATACTCATAATCCAATATGACGGATAGCGGCCATTTTGGATTGCACACATTGCTGAAAATCAATCCCAGCCGTCCTCTGCCCGATGTCAAGGCACACCCCAAGTTTGAAGTTGATCGGATGAATCATTCATGAGTTATTGTACGGACAAGGATGGAAAGACGGACGGACGAACAAACGAACGGCCATATTGGACTGCGCACATTGCTGAAAATCAATCCCATCCATCCTCTCACCAATGTCAAAGCACACCCCAAGTTTGAAGTTCATCGGATGAATCATCCACAAGTTATTGCCCGGACAAGAAAATCATGTTCATAATCCAATATGACGGATAGCGGCCATATTGGATTGCACACATTGCTGAAAAGCAATCCCAACCGTCCTCTGCCGGATGTCAAGGCACTCCCCAAGTTTGAAGTTCATCGGATGAATCATTCATGAGTTATTGTACGGACAAGGATGGAAAGACGGACGGACGAACAAACGAACGGCCATATTGGACTGCGCACATTGCTGAAAATCAATCCCATCCATCCTCTCACCAATGTCAAGGCACACCCCAAGTTTGAAGTTCATCGGATGAATCATCCACAAGTTATTGCCCGGACAAGAAAATCATGCTCATAATCCAATATGACGGATAGCGGCCATATTGGATTGCGCACATTGCTGAAAATCAATCCCAACCGTCCTCTGCCCGATGTCGAGGCACACCCCAAGTTGATCGGATGAATCATTCATGAGTTATTGTACGGACAAGGATGGAAAGACGGACGGACGAACAGACGAACGGACGGAAGACCCACTTTCGCTTTGCGGAGCCATAAATATACATCTAATTTTGTCAGCAAGATATTATTAGTTACAGAGTTTGTTAGAGGGGGGTACAAAAATATATGGGGTCAGTAAACAAAATATTGGGAGAGGCGTTTCCCACATGAAAGAGATCCATGGGCGAGGCATTAGCTGAGCTCAATATACTGTTTACTGACCCCATATATTATTGTATCCCCCCTCAAACAAACCCTGTAACGAATTTAACTAAATTGAACGACCTAAAGACCTAAATTGTACGACATTCAAGCCTTCTTTCTGAAAATTCACCTTCATGAAAGGCAAAAAGTAAACTCTGAAAGCTATTTTCTAATACGTATGGCATGAGCAGACACGACTTGCAAGCGTCTAGACATGCCGTCACAAGCCATATATGGTAGTCGCCCTGTATGGATCAGCAAGGCGACGTAATATGGAATATACACGGTCACCACGTCACTGGTTTGAACCAATCGAAAGGAAGTATTCAGTGTGAGGTGGAATAAGTAAAGAAATGGTATTATTGTCAGGTTAAGTGGGGGAGACTCTTTTACCACTGGAAAGTAATTGGAAGGTACATGTAACAGTGACTATGTAAGTGGAAAAAGTTCATTTGATACTAAGTATTTTGATAAACATACTACATTCATAACTTCAATGATTTACCTTTTGCATTGCAGCCACCCATAGCATAGCCTGTTTACGATTGGGTGGAGGTGCCACACATAACTTGACCACTTCCTGCTCACCGGTTTCTAAACGATGCTTTATAGCAATACCTGTACCCATCAAGTTACCTATGAAAAAAACAAATCAAAACTAAACATGTATTTCAGTTAAAAGTTTCAATGCTTCAATAAATGAAAGGACAGTCTTTACATATATCCCAATACCAATATCTCTTGTCCAGGTCTCTTGTCAAGAAATATTCATATCTATAAATAATAAAACTTTATTTTCTACAATAAAATGTGTTTTTAATTAAAATTCTGCTACTGGGAATTCATTCTGGACCGAAACAAATGTGGAGACTGGTGCAAGGATTCTGGTTAGTGTATTTTCCAGGATTGTTTGTCAATGACTACTGGTTTAATGTCACTTTTACAACACAGACAAACCATCATTATGATATTGTTTGTCAATGACTACTGGTTTAATGTCACTTTTACAACACAGACAAACCATCATTATGATATTGTATGTGTGGAGCATATATATGTGCGAACAGGTGCAACAGTAAAGGGGAACAGAACTCTTTCAAAAACTGAAAATCAAAGTAGCAGATATACAATACACAAAATTAAAGAAGCATCACCTGCAAAAATTCGAAATCTGCCACGACAATCAAGTATGAATTTCTTGCAAAACTAAATGATTGACATTAGACAAACTCTTTCTGGATTTACAACTTCTGTTATATATTTTTTTTTTTGGCAACATTTCAATGTCTATTCGGACATAATTTTCAAGCATATGAAATATCCAAAAAGAGTCCAAAAAAATATAACAAAAGTTGTAAATCCAGAAAGAGTTTGTTTAATGTTTGACGTTGAAAGAAAAAATATCCGCAGAGCCTGTAGCCTATGCCAGTGTGTATGAAAAGTAAACAAAATGATGTCCATATCAAAGTTTTTAAGACGACCTTCTTTAGTCAGAATTTACATCTGTCATCATTAGTATACATGTGATTGTGATTCAAACATTTTTATAAGCCAGTACCAGAATGGTACCCTGATTATTGATTTGGTAGAAGGAAACAAGTCCATGCCGGAAAGAAAATGTTTTTCATGTTTAAGGACGGAGTGGGATTTCAACCCACCACCTGAGGCCTGTTGTTCAAAAGTGTATTAGGCTTAGGCCTGCATAACTTTGTAAGGTCACAGTTGAATTTCTCTGTTTCACAATGTCATTTAGACATGTATTACACCTAATACACTTCTGAACAATCCCGCCCTGTTGTCAGATTAATTAAAAAACTGATATTTGTGCATTTTCATAAATCAAGTGATATCATATTAGCAATGATATTTACAACACAAGACAACCACACAAACACATACAGCTAAACCACTAAGTAAACACATACAGCCACAATGAATGATGTATTACTCCACAAAACATACCTTCTTCCACTAGTTAGTGCAAGGGAAATGTCAAATCAAAACATGTCATATAGCAATCTGTATTGTATTTTTGTAACTACATATTAAAGAGTAGAGTTATTCTACTTTTTAAATTTCAATTATGAATCCTCAATAAATTCTTCTAAATGAATTTGTACAAAACACTTGATAGTTTACAATTGAAAACAAACTGACTTTGACTAGATGGTATGGTATGATTATCAGTGTACATAGTGATAGCTCAATAATACCACATCAATCACAGGACTAGGGTTTACCTTGCATATCTGTGCCTGAAGTTAAAATCTGTATGGATTCTATATTCTCCAATATCACTGGTTCTCGTTTACAATCATCCTCCTCAAAACAAAGATGTCTGAGTAAAAAAATAATCAGGGGAATTAATCAACATTTTTATAACAAAATATTCTTTTTGGGTTATTACTTTATATACAATCAATAGCAAACATCAGACAATATGTAAGTAGAAAGTGTGAGAAATATTTTGATTGAATGATTGAGCTGCCAAAATGTTGATATTTTGACGTTAAAACAGAACGTTGAAATTATTGGATATTATTCTCAAGACGTATATTAAAAAATTCAGAGGCTTTTTAGTGCTTCTAGTCTCGAAAATGTACGATAAAGCATTGTTTTAAACTAACTTTGCCTTAGAATGAATGAATAGTCGTCCCGGTTATTTAAATTTTGTTTACTTTTCTAACACGTTTTCGGTTCGTACAAGTCACATACAGTACTGTATGGATTTTCCTCATTCCAACACCAATCATTTAGTTTTTCAATGGCCTTCAAATCCTCTAACTGTTGTGAAGATCAGAAACTATAAAAAAAAGTTGGAATTTTGGCAGCTCATGCCACTTTAATAGCTAAGGTTAAATGGCTACAAAAGGGCCAACTGACCAAAAGATCACCCTTCCCACCCACCGGCACCCACATCTAAATTTGGACATTAGGCTCCACAGACCATCAAACATTAGAAAGGCTAATGTATGTGGCATACTTAATGTTCCTCCTTGCTGAGTCAGCATACATGCTTTGAGGGACACAAAAATCCTGCTGATAAATTTTAGAATGTAAACTACAGACAAAAAGGTCCTCAATGAAGGTAATTCAACACTTATAGTTCAATCCACACTGGTTGTTCTTGTTGTGATCAGGCTTGTATGCTTTACACCCCTATTTATACATTGTAAACCTAGCTGGACATGTATAATATTATATGGCCTAATTTAGTGGCTTTACTTGTTGTAAGCTCTTGTAAATTGGGTATCTTAACAAACTACTGGGCAGAGTGGGTCATTATTAAAGGCCCACTTGCCGCCGTAGCCTGTTTAAATTTGCTAAGAAAACCAATTTACATGAGCTTACTACGACTAATACCACTAAACTTATACATAGGACACATAAAACATGTCTAGTTAGCTTTAGACTGTAAAAATGGGGTGAAAAACAAACGAAGAATCGAAGCCTGATTACAACAACAACGATCAGTGTCGGTCAACTTTCGTGTTGGGTTACCCTCCTTTCAGGCCTTTGTATCTGTGGTTTACACATCAGCAGGCTTTTCCAGTCGCTGTTAACCGATCGTCAGTCTGTATTTCTCAGATAAATAGGCCTACGTAAAATTACACTGTGCCGTTAGTTCACTCACTCGACTGAAACATAAAATCGCCAATAGGGGGCAGATCGGTTTGTTTACGTTCCGGGTACGTAACAATTCAAATTTTCAAATTCAAATTAAAAATACAAAGTGACGTCCAAACTTTTAAATTTTGGTAAAAATAGAAAGTTCCTAACTTATATTGTCTGGGGAAAATACAGAATACGGTCTTTCTTTTTTAATGTAAACAATATTCCTGATTTTCGCGGCAAGTGTGCCTTTAAAGTAAAAGTGTTGGAATTATCACAAGCTGCTTTATTCCCCTTTGATTGTCTTCAGTTAATAATCTTGTCAAGGCTGATAACCTCCAGTCCTCTCATCTAACTAACAATGGCATACTGTAACCTAACAAAATATTCTCTTAGTAACATCCAAGTAGTTCCTCTTATAATTAAAGAAAATTTAAATCAACTAACAGGGAGATGACGTTACACTTTAACTGAAGTTATGTGTTGCCTGTAGGGATAAATATAACTGAGGTACATGTAATTATTTACAGTAAAGTAATTTCAGGAAATTCTTTTGAAGATTTTAGCCAAAGTCAAACTTGAACTGGATATTAATGTGATAAAACTCTCACAAAAGTTTTAGCATAATCAAGTCAATAGTTATTAAGCGAGAAGGGCAACCAGGATATCTTTTTTACCGTGACCTAAATGATTATAATGAAGTTTCAATGTCTAGGCAGGCTGGCTTGATTAGGTGTACATCGAGTTGACCTGGTAACTGACACTAACAAACGTCACACACCAGTCAAAATCAAGGTAAAAATATCATTTTATTTAAAATTTCATGATTTCTCTGAATGAAATAGGGAATCCTCTGCTTAATTAGAGGGCAGTTGGAATAAAACCCAAATAACCGAACCAAGTGGCCCTTCTAGCTTTAAAAATAATGCAACGAAACCAATAACAAATCAAAAACCAGAATAGTAATTAAATATGAACAGATTTTAGCGGAAGTCGAACTTGTGGCTATCTAGGGCGGAGTATTGCTGTCATAAAGCTGTCACAAATTTTTGTCAAAATCCATTGAATAGTTTGTAATATATCACACAGAAACAAATAACCAATGAAAAAGTAATTAAATATGTGCAGATTTTAGCGAAAGTCAATCTTCAGCTGAGTATTGATGTCACATAAAGTTGAGCTGTCACATAAATTTTAAATGAGATGTCACATAAATATGGTCAAAATCCATTCAGTGGTTTTTCAGTACCCGGTATTCAGTGCATAGAAACTAATCTGGACGCCAAGCAGAGTGACTCCAAAGTGATCCCTTTCCAGGCAACACAATAAATGAGGTCTTCCTTCAAACTCACATTAGTTGACATGTGAAAAGTAAACAGATAAATGATGATTTAACCAGCTTGGAAATAATGTGTTGTCATAAAGTATGTTATATTACCTGTGAGAGGATGATAGTTTACATACAAGTGTTGTCATAAAGTATGTTGTATTACCTGTGAGAGGATGATAGTTTACATACAAGTGTTGTCATAAAGTATGTTATATTACCTGTGAGAGGATGATAGTTTACATACAAGTGTTGTGATAAAGTATGTTGTATTACCTGTGAGAGGATGATAGTTTACATACAAGTGTTGTCATAAAGTATGTTGTATTACCTGTGAGAGGATGATAGTTTACATACAAGTGTTGTCATAAAGTATGTTGTATTACCTGTGAGAGGATGATAGTTTACATACAAGTGTTGTCATAAAGTATGTTGTATTACCTGTGAGAGGATGATAGTTTACATACAAGTGTTGTCATAAAGTATGTTATATTACCTGTGAGAGGATGATAGTTTACATACAAGTGTTGTCATAAAGTATGTTATATTACCTGTGAGAGGATGATAGTTTACATACAAGTGTTGTGATAAAGTATGTAGTATTACCTGTGAGAGGATGATAGTTTACATACAAGTGTTGTCATAAAGTATGTTATATTACCTGTGAGAGGATGATAGTTTACATACAAGTGTTGTGATAAAGTATGTAGTATTACCTGTGAGAGGATGATAGTTTACATACAAGTGTTGGTCCATTGTCATCTATCATGTCAGAATCAGCTGGAAGGAATGTGCCACCTGTCATAGAGACAATACTGAAATGATTTGATCTCTCTATTTACATTATTATATTCTTACCATAAAGATGCGTTACAAGCATTGTCAATGTAATATAAAGTGTTCCAGAAAATTCTACTGACTAAGGCCAAGCTCCAGTCAGTCGCCAACCTATTAATGAAATATCATAGGTTTACTTTTTTACAACAATTTATGGGGTATAAAGGTCTAAATGATATGCCTCTTTTTAACACAGAGACTTGTCTCCATGGTTATTTTAGACAAGAAGATTTTCCCTGTGCCCTTGTGTTTTAGTGTTCATAAATACATTATCATAATAATGAATATGAATACACTAGTGGGGATTTCTAGTTTAGAAACTCTACAGAAGTATTATCAGGTTAAGCGATATGGGGGGGGGGGCATGTCTGCCCAGAGGAAACCTCCGACCTTCAGCTATTGTCTGGTACATGTAACTCCTACGTACAGCGATGGAGTGTTTCAACAATGGGATTGGAACCCACGACCCACTGATGGAAGGTTTATGTCAAACTGAGGGACTATGAACCTCTCCTATATTAGGGAGTCATTATAACAATATGTCATACTACATAATGGTGGCTTATCAATCATTTTTAGGGAAACGCCAGCCTTCCTGTTGCAACATCAAAATTGATATTCTTTTTCCTTACAGCAGTTCATTGTTAACACTTTAGGAGATGATTGGCTACTGGAATAAAATTTCTATCAAGATGTATGTTTCCTGATGACTTCAATGATGATTTCAATGATTCATAGTTGCATATTTCATAAGAAACCTAGGATAAGTTTTCAATACAGAAAAACTGGAGGTTTTAATATAATTACTTAACCAATGTGAACAGTCACAGGCTACAGGAAAATTATAAAATACAAATTTGATCAAAAAAATACAAAGCTCTTTCAATTAGTGAGAACTATATTTTCAGAAAGTTTAATCAAAACAAAATTACCTGTGAGTAATATCTTTAAATGTTTGTCAAAAAATTCATTTTCTCTCTTGGTGATTTCAGCACATTGAAAACACAATCGAACTGGGTCCACAAAACACATACGGGGAAGAGCGATCTTAGTCTCGGAGCACCTGTTACAATAGCACTGTCCACAACGACGACAATGGTGCTAGAAAACACACACAAAAAGACTTCATGTAGAAAACAATGTGTGGTGCAATGCTATGGATGGATACATATGTAACTTTTTCAGCTGATATGCTATACCTATACCATATTTCTGCCCTTTTCTCTGCTGTAAATTAGCTTTCAAGTCAACCAGAAAGTAATGTCATTTTGACCGATTGCTTTCTCAGTGTAGTTACACCCGGACCCTAACTGTGTGATTTGCCATTTAATTACAAAGGATGTAATTACGCCATATCACATGTATACAATCAGTTGATGTTTGAAAAAACTTTGCCAGCTCTGAAAATGCTTTGGAAAAATGATATTTTTTTTCAACGTTTACAGAATCTTGATTTGAGTCACCCTCTTAAAAGAAAGATTAATCCTTAAAGTGAGATGAGCTGCCGAAATTTGGATTTTTTTCATGAATCCAGATTGTGCAGAGAAAATAAAGGATTGACCTTGGAATAAAAAATCTTGGTATACTGAGCAGTGACTCGCATGAAGATATGTGCAAATAATGGACAAAATTCAACTAGCCGGGATGCATGAATAAATTTTAGGGGTTTTGTTGCTTATAAAAACTATCTTAATGTACATCCGTGAATTTGGTATCTTCAGAAAGCTCGTATTTTGTACTTGACGACTAATAGGCTATTTCTGTTTCAATGAAATTTCCCCAACAATTGGCAGCTCATTCCACTTTAATATAATTGTTTTATACTTAAAGATTTTTAAGAACAACCTTTGGCAATATTGTCTAAATTGCGTTTAGAGTTCATAAACAAACACAAGTTCATAAATCCTTTAAGCATATTACAGACATTGATCAAATAATAAACATAGCTTGTCTTGTTTGATGCTTTGAATCAACGTAACTTCATTCTTAAAGTGCAATTGGCCCATTACATCATTGGAAAATAACTAGCAAATGAACTATTGACTGAAAATGAACAAAATATAACAAAATAGGCTTGACAGATGACCCAGAAACGTACCCTTCTCTTCATGAAATCAAACTTCACATCACAGTCTGCACTCATACACTGGGGGCACTGTAACAACAAAACAAAAAGTTAAGGCCTGAGATGGCTTACAGTGGTTTTCTGGAAATAAAACTCATCTAATAACAGAAAGATTCATATACATGTAGGTTTATTTGTGCAATGTATGCTCTCATATATGCTCATTTAATTAGGCGCCTTTCAATATTAAATTGCCACCACCAATGATAAATATTTTAATTCCTGTAGATTGTGGTGTTAGTTGTTGCTCACATTTGAAAATTAAAAGGGTTTCAAAGGGGTTTTTAAATAAAGCTTACCAACAAAAAACATAAAATTGCGCAATAGTTATTTTCTGAAATTTGCACCTATGATCATTCCAGACCCCCATCTAATTATTTTAGACAAGTAAGATTTTCCCTGTGCCTGTGTGTTTTAGTGTTCATAAATATAATGATTTAGACAGACTTGGTGACAGGCAGTCTTTTTTAGAGATGCATCATAGAATTCCAAAGCAATGTGTTGTAGATTTATGTGTCAGAAAGTTATATACAGGTAAAGCATAAGATATTTATAGTGATTATACATCAACCTTTTCCAACCATTATCAACAGGTTCCCACCAGGAAATGTTTGCACTGCAGCGGAAAAATTTCCCTACATTTTCTTTGCATAGGAAACCATTTAACTGCGATAGAAGGGTTCCAACCACGGTAGAAATTCAAATGATTTCTACACATCACATGATTTATCACCGGGGTGAAAACTCCAAAGAGTTCCCACCACGGAGAAAAGGTTCTCATCTCTGTAGAAACATTTCCACCATGTTGAAAACTTTTCTCCGCATAAACATTCCCATAGCGGTTATTAAGCAGTTTCCAAGCAATTGTTTTACTTTAATAAAGGCGTAATTTTTATGATACACTGTTCCGTTTCTTCAGAATCTCTCGTCTCATAACCAAGTTTCCACTTATGTACATAGTTGTGTACATCGCTTGTGTACATTGTGTACAATACTTGACTAAAACACAACACAACTTATATGAAATTGAATGACAATGACATGGCAAGGCACACAGCCTCCAAGATAAAACAAACCCATCAAGGAAAGTCAATTCACTACACGTGCAACTACCATATATATGTTATCCATTTCCTTTTTTTCAATTAAACATACAGAACAACTCACATGGAATATTGACTGACACAAATGTGTGTGTTTGAAAGCTTTTTTTTTTGGTGAAACGGCGCGCGAACTAAAGCTAGTAGTAGTAAACTAAAAGATCGAACTGAATGTGTGACAGTAAGCAAAGTTTGGGCTGGTTGCTTAAAGTGGCATGAACTGCCAAAATGTTGATATTTTGACGTTAAAACAGAATGTTGAAATTATTGGCTATTTTTCTCAAGACGTATAATTCAGAAGCCTTTTAGTGCATCTACTAGTCTCAAAAATGTACGATATAGTATTGTTTCGAACTAACTTTGGCTCAGAATGAATGAATGGTCGTCCCAGTTATTTAAATTTACTTTTCTAACACGTTTTCGGTTCGTACATGCCACATACTGTAAGGATTTTCTTCATTTCAACGCCAACCTTTTGTTTTTTCGATGGCCTTCAAAGCCTCTAACTGTCGAGACGATCAGAAATTATGAAAAAATTGTGAATTTTGGCAGCTCATGCTACTATAAATTAGGAGAAATTGTGAGAAAATGTGTTGTTTCTCCGAATGTACATGTTTCAATATGGCAGGTCCTCCAACTCTATTGGTCACCCATCATCAAAACACTTTGGCCACAGAGTTTGGAGAAGCCAGAGACTGCAGAGAGGGGTGTACAGACATCCCGGCCACAGGGACAACCCGGCCACCAGGAGTTAGCTCACAGCTGGAATATGAGTTCTCCCCCTTACATGTACTGGCTGTCAGACACGTTCTGACACGTCCACAGTGGGAACCAAGCGGGGCAGATTAATTGTTGTTTTTTTTCAGATTAATTGTCATTCATGTCCATTGGTTTTCTTTTATTATTTCCCTTTATTAGCGAGAATGAGAACTAAGATATAAACAAACTTTGAAAAAGTACGATTTATTACAGTAAGTAAAAAATAAATAACAAGAATAACGAAAACTCAACGACGAAAAAAAAAATAATTAAAAGAACAATTTATTACACTAAACAAAAATAAATAACAACACAGAGAGGAACAACAGTCGGTCTGACCCAACAGTCCACAGGGTAGCACAGGCGAACCGTTAATCTCTGTTAATCGGACTTAATCATCACTGAAGCCCTTCGACTTTAGTAAAGTAGGCCAAAACCAAAAGATCACACATTTTTTCCAAAACTTTTTTTCTTCAAAAACTCCAGACACTCTTTGTCAAACAAAATCACATCCACGAGATGCAATAAATCTTGCACTGGCAGGGCTCGTTTTGCGTCAAATTTTATGGGAATCCAAATGGATTTGCGTATACGAAATATCAAGTTTCAAGATATGATAATTGTCATCCTGATCTTATAGTTTTGCATTAGTTAAATCTTTCTGAATCTCGTATATATATTTGTACCTTTTGAAACAATTGAACATTTTCTTCGTATCTCATAGTGTTGTTGCTACAAAGCAACAAGCATTCTTGTTCATGAGACATCAGTGTCGGAAATCAGACAAAAAAGTTGAAGCGGAAAAGTTAATTTTTTTCACGGCAGAAATAATTCACCAAGGCATTGTTTTTCAATCACTTTTCACTGTTCTTTCAATGGTACTAAAGTTGGCAAAGAGTGAAAAATGCTGTGTAAAATGTGTACAGAAAAGAGGAAAAATGTTATAATACTGCTCAACAAAGTTTTTTTGTAATACTTATATCTTTTAGAAGTTTTTACGAGAAACAATCACAGTTTGTCTTACGTCTGAAACTGACTGTCCGTAATCGAATGAATTCATCTTGTCGGTTATTTCCTTTTGAAATGGCTTGCATTTGGTATTAAACTGTTCTTAAATGTAACTATTCCTGCTATTTAGTCACTTCACTCAGTATAGCGTTTTTTAAATCATAAATTTTATTTATTTACACTAAAACATCTTCTTGTCTAAAATAACCGTAAATAATCTAGGGTCAGATCTATAATGGTTGGTAAAGATTCATTAGATTGTTTTATTTTATTCCAAATTAGTTCACAATTTTAGATTGATTGATCAATGTTTTCCGACACATTTACTGTAAAATGAACAATAGTTTGAAAGATCTACTAGACAGGGCAAAACACCCTTGTCGGTCTTCTGCCCAGGCATTTCTGATGGTTCCACACATTTTCACTTTCTTTTCCCATGATGATATTTTTTTAAAATCTCAGTTTACCGGTATTCTGGCCATAGCTGAATATCTTTACAACCTTGTCAATATATAATTAATTATTATAAAATGTTCCAGAAAATTATACAGCAAACTAGCCAAACTACAGTCTGTCTTCCACTTATAATATAAGATCGAGTGACTGCCTTGACACACACGCATGGTCACAGCAGGTCGGCAAGTTCTGACAATGGGTGCTCCATGTCTGTTGTGTTAGTAGTCGACCGGTTATCGATGTGGCCGAATTAGACATGTGGCCGAATTGACCTGAGACCCAGAGAGGCATAGGCAGGAGGCGGAACCAAAGTTTTAGAACTCTTTAAAACCAGATAGAAACTAGTTACAACTTGCAACAGTAGCATACCTCATTATCTGGCACCCAAAGAGGCTCTGGGAGTAAAAATGGACTCGAATCACTCTCGTCGGTTGAAATAATTCTTAATCCACTCTTAGATCGAACCAACTTTTTGTCGTTGACAGCCATTTTCCGGAAATCTCCAGACAGAGCTGTTTCGTTTTGGAAAACGCCCTGCGCGGAGAAGGCAAGAGGGCTAAACTCGATCTCCGGATGTGAACATTTTCGGTTGACATGTGACGCATGCTCAGTGAGATAATAGAAAAACTCAATCTCAGCATGTGAACATTTTCGTTTGACATTATATTGGAGCAGCTGTATGTTAGGGTTTGGAATGTACGTCTCAGACAAGAGATAACTGTTGTATGCATCAGAATGACAGGATTGTCACCTTGGCTCATTCATTGAAAACAAAGTCAAAAATAAAATCCTGAACAGAATTTACCCAGCCAATAGTGATATATTCAAACATTAAATAAAATCTTCATCTGAGTGTTCTGATTGTCACAACTTGATTCGGTAGAACACAACCTGGTTCTCTGTCTGCTAACTGGTTGTCAGATGTTTTAGAAATTTGAAATTCCCCGTCCCAACTAACACTAATATTTCAAGTCGTTGTCAGTTAACGAGGAGCGATTTTCGGCCCCTACAGAGCTAAACAAATTGTAAAAACTCCACCATCGTCCATGGTAAACAACATGAAACCGATAGACTCCTTGAATGTTAACAACTCTATTGACGTCACCAAAGATTGCTAACAGCGCCAAATTCAGGGAAGATAAGTCATGTATGGCTTTTAACATTGTTTGTGCGAGGCCCAAAATACCTTGTTTTTTTTTTTGGAGTTCAATAAAAAATTAAATTATCCGTAAAACTTCATTTTTGTGCTTCAAAGTTATTAACAGGAACCCTCTAAATCATTTTTTTAAACAATAAACCCGGTTTTAACCCCATTACATTTACTCTTTAAGAGCAAAGATACAATGTCATTTTTCGGGTCCGACGAATTACCGGAATGTACCAAGATGTACCAGAATGTACCGAGATGTACCGGAATGTACCGAGATGTACACAAAAAAACTCATTTAGGAGGTTTATATCGTGAATCAAACACTAAATTAATGCCATAGACTTCCACGTTACATGTTTCTGGTAAATTATCGCTCAAAAGGTCGACGGAGACATGGAGTTGTGTTCAAGGATAACCACTTTCACACATTCCGGTAGGTCTACATCTCGGCAAGTAAGACATACACCAAAGGATTTCCCTCTGCAAGTCTACATTCCGGTAAGTCTACATCTCGGTAAGTAAGACATACACCAAAGGATTTGCCTCTGCACGTCTACATTCCGGTAGGTCTACAACTCGGTAAGTAAGACAGGCTACACCAAAGGATTTCCCTCTGCACGTCTACATTCCGATAGGTCTACATGTCGGTAAGTAAAACATACACCAACATATTTCTCTCTGCACGTCTACATTCCGGTAGGTCTACATCTCGGTAAGTATAGGACTACACCAACAGCTTTCCTTCTGCGCGTCTACATTTCGGTAAGAAAGACCTATATATATTATATTAGGAACCGGTAGGCCTAGTATAGATATGCTAACAAGGCGTGAGGCCAGTAGGCCTACCATAAGCAAATGTATTAAAATTCCCGTTTGTGTTGCGTCAAGTGGCGGGTATTTTCTTCTTTTTCTTTTGGCATGAACTTAATAACCCTCCCCCCCCCCCCCCACCACCACCCACCTACTTATTATTTACCTCATTACCCAGTACGGCAAGTTAGTGGGCTATCAATATATGTCTGAAGTTATCTCCCTTAGGCGAGCTATTACGACAAGAACTTCGTCTTTACGGCACCTTTTGAGCAATTATACACGAGAAATATGTAACGTGGAAGTCTATGGCATTAATTTAGTGTTTGATTCACGATATAAACCGATATAAACGTCCTAAATGAGTTTTTTGTGTACATCTCGGTACATTCCGGTACATCTCGGTACATTCCGGTACATCTTGGTACATTCCGGTAATTCGTCGGACCGTCATTTTTCAACTTTCGGTGATGTCAGTATGACAACAATCAGAAACAATGTTTCGAAATTCTCAAACCAAAACGTCACTCGTCATCTGTAGTGGTACAAGAGTTGTCTTTTCTTTGCTGGTCCTTCGCGAATGCAAGTTCCATGTCTTGCCTTTAGCCATTGACCTATATAATTTATATAGGTCAGTGCCTTTATCCCGGAAAGGGAAAACGCATCGAGTTATTTTTAGATCTCGATGGGAAAACGAGACTACAACAAACAACAACAACAACGTAAGTTTACTGTGTGGTGTTTTTTTTTAATTTTATTTATTTGTCCTCGCTCTGGATTTCTCGTTGTCTTTACTTGCACAATGCAAAGCGTAACATGGGTGTTTTGAGCAAATGTAATATTATTTTTGATATGATTTAGGCAAACTGAAAGTGAAAGCCTAGATGCAAATGACTGTGGAAAAATGACAGGTAGCCTAACTTAGGCTGAGGCGACCAGTTATCCTAGGGATTATTATTCTAAGGGACCAGTTACCGAGGGTAAATGTGGCATTCATGTGACTGTTTCTGTTTGTTACTTATTTAAAATAATTTAGCATCGCGGGGTGACTGTGTTTTCTTTATCGAAAGGGAAAAGTCAGCCTGGTGTCCGACTGGAAATTCAACAGCAAAGGAACCAGTTATCAAGGGTTGAGGAAAAAGTCAGTTTTTGATATTTTTTTGAAACATTTCCACACATAAGCACGGTTATCGAATATAATGGACATACTACAGTAAACCAGTCAAGTTCTTACTTTCTTTTGTTTGAAAAAAAGGCCCCTTTCATATACCAAAACCTCACACCGCTAAACGAAAACCATGAAATGAACGAACACTTAGTTACAGGGAGCGGTCATTTATGTTTTTGCCTATGTTAACCCATACTATGAAGGTAATGGATATCCAAATCAATAAATGGTCCCCGCTCGATTGACTGACCTAGATTCTAAAGTCGCGCTTCAAACTCACTTCCCGCAAATTTTTTATAATTATTTTTCATGCCGCGTAATATTATGTGATTTATGTGGCTTAAGGAGCTAATATTTGCTCAACTTTTTATACTTTATGGATTTTTAAGAGTTCTGTTGCACTAGTTTTTGCCGATCAATTGATGACAACATCATCTGCTCAAACAATTTAAATCGCGGACCAAATTACAAAATCTGCACTTTGAAAATGAAGGAAACTACGAATTGTAAATATGAGTGAATTTTTGTTTCATTTCTTACAAGAATTTTCTGTCTACAATCAATAATGTACCTAACCCTCGATAAATGGTACCCCTAGGCTAGCCTACTCGTCAAAGGTCCGGGTATTCCCCCTCGTATTCCTCCCTCTGAGGTCAACAAGGTTTTTGCGTCATCACCATTGTTACGTCTATGCTTTGCTTTCATGTATGACGTCTAGTCAAAACGACTATCAGCGGATAGCTTTTTAAAGTGAGAAATGTACGAGCCAGTGGCCCGTTTCACAAAGCTGTTGCAAACGATGCCTTGTTGCCACTGGATACCATAGTGAAGAGATACGATGTCATGGCAACTGCGATTGATCGCACTTTGCGACGGCTTCGTGAAACGGAAATCGGAGCGCAACACGTTTTTTTATACGCCCGCTCTTAAAGTGGGCGTGTATTGGTATACCGTTGTCCGTTTGTCCGTCCCGTATTCGTGTCCACTCCATAACTTAAAACTTATTGCCTGAATTTATTTTTTTTCTTCTGATATATGTAACTTATGGGTAGACGGTGTGTCGCGTACCAAAATTAAATTGGAGTCTCAATATTGTTGGCGACCCAAACATCCACCCAGCCTTTTGGCACTTATAACTCTGAAAATATTTGATGGATTTAATTTTTTTTTCAGATATAACTAGGTTATGAATAGATGGTGTGTTCTGTACCAAAATTAAATTGGGGTCTTGATATTTGCGGCGACCAATTCGGTCACCAGCCTTTTGACATTCAGTAAACCCAGAACTATTGCATGGATTTTGAAAATTTTGTTAGTTATAACTGGCTTATGAGTAGATGGTGTGTTCTGTACCAAAATTAAGTTGGAGTCTTAATATTTGCGGCGACCAAAACAGTCACCAGCCTTTTGACATTGAGTTACTCTGGAACTATTCGATGGATTTAAATTTTTTTTTAGTTATAACTGGTTTATGAGTAGATGGTGTGTTCTGTACCAAAATGAAGTTGGAGTGTTGATATTTGCGGCGACCAAAACAGTCACCAGCCTTTTGGCATTGAGTTACTCTGAAACTATTCGATGGATTTAAATTTTTTTTAGTTATAACTGACTTATGAGTAGATGGTGTGTTCTGTACCAAAATGAAGTTGGAGTGTTGATATTTGCGGCGACCAAAACAGTCACCAGCCTTTTGGCATTGAGTTACTCCGTAATTATTTCATGGATTATAATTTTTTTTCTTCTAATATATGAAGCTTATGATTAGACGATGTGTCCTGTACCAAAATTGAATTGGGATCTCTATATCTGTGGCGACCAGAATAGTCACCAGCCTTTTAGCATTGAGTATCTCGGTACTTATTGCATGGATTATCAATTTTTTTTCAGTTATAACTAACTTACAAATAGACGATGTGTCTAGTACTAAAAGTAAATTGGAATCTTGCTATATGTGTTGACAAAAAACAGTCACCCAGCCTTTAGACATTCAGTAATTGAGGAAATGGCTGTTATTCTGTCTGTGGTTTCACAGAATAGCTTAGTTATATCCAAACAACTTATTTGATAACCAAGATGACCAAATGAGTTGCGACCTTCTTTCTATTGTTTAATCTGTAATTAATTGAAATTGCTGTTGTATGCCTATATGTAGTGTAGACACTTTTGCAAGTAGCTTTGGTACAGCTTTCAGATATAGGTAGCAGCTTATAGGTATGTGATCTGTCAAATACTAAAATTCACCAAGCCCCAGTCTTATTTAAGTGACTGAAAGATTCTACCAGCCAAAATTCTGTTTAAAGCATGTCTTTAATATTGAATATTAAGATAGTGTGCTACAATGAATTTACCCTTGCGGGCGTGTTTTGAGTTTCTTAAACTCTTGTTTATCCTACAGTGTAGGATAGAGTACTTTAAATCTCATTCTGTCAATTTTATACTTGGGTTGGTCTAAGAAGATATTTCGGTTAATTTTTAAAAGTTTTTTCGAGTTATCATTTTTTTTTTAATTCTGAAAGCATCTCTTAGATTTTTCATATGTCCTTATGTTGATGTGGTATTCAGGAAGCTCATACTATCATCTATGGGCGCATCCAAATTATAACTTCAATCCACTCAACATACTGTAGACTAGCATAGGCATAGAGTAGAGGCTGGACTAGAGTTGCACTCTACAAAGTTAGCCCCAGATGTTATAGTACAACAGAATGGCAGGATAGTCACATGGGGGTTATTCTTAAACCATTTACACTCGACATAAGTCCAATGCAAGGCCTAACAGCCTCTTCATGTAGGGGTGTGCAGCATAAAATTAAAATTCACTGTTGGAACTTGGAATTTTAGAATGGACGGTAAGGAACAAGCAGATGCCAAAATATGTTAAAATTGACCATTTATTCCAGTACTATACAAACTCCAGAACAGATCAACCAAGTGTCCTACCTAAGTCTCAGCTTACAAATATATAACTGGTTAAACACACCAGAGTTCCAACTATGCCCATAATTCAGTTCCCCACACAATATTCTTAGACAAAAAAGCTTATATATTGGAGAGCACAATTCCATTGGCCTTAAGTTCACAAGGAAGTGTGAGGGTACAAATAAAGAAGCACATTTACTGCTCTGAAAAGTAATATCAAAATTCAATGATGTCCCCTCATTTGGACCATCTCGTGAGCCATGATGTTGTACTCTGGCTTCAAAATGAAATAACCATAGAAAGACACAGGTAAAAGTCGCCATTAGGTGTTTTGTTTTTAGTTTTCTATTTATTACTTGGTTTGTATTTTAGATCCAAATACTAAATGTTTTTTCTGTTGCTGTTATTAGATTTCATGTGTACAATGACTGTTAACACATCCTCACAGTTACCAAGCAACCAAGAAATAATTCGATTTAAGATTTTTTGTATGCAAATGAACCCATGTGACCTTGGAAGCCTCTATTTGAGTTTCAACTGTGGATCAACTATTTGGTGCCAGAACCATCCAAGATGAGCATCCCTATCTCATGACAACACATCTACGCTCAAGATGAGCATCCCTATCTCATGACAACACATCTATGTTTAAGATGAGCATCCCTATCTCATGACAACACATCTACGTTCAAGATGAGCATCCCTATCTCATGACAACACATTTACGCTCAAGATGAGCATCCCTATCTCATGACAACACATCTACGTTCAAGATGAGCATCCCTATCTCATGACAACACATCTACGCTCAAGATGAGCATCCCTATCTCATGACAACACATCTACGTTCAAGATGAGCATCCCTATCTCATGACAACACATCTATCCTCAAGATGAGCATCCCTATCTCATGGCAACACATCTACGCTCAAGATGAGCATCCCTATCTCATGACAACACATCTATGTTCAAGATGAGCATCCCTATTTCATGACAACACATCTACGTTCAAGATGAGCATCCCTATCTCATGGCAACACATCTACGTTCAAGATGAGCATCCCTATCTCATGACAACACATCTACATTCAAGATGAGCAACCCTATCTCATGACAACACATCTATGTTCAAGATGAGCATCCCTATCTCATGGCAACACATCTATGTTCAAGATGAGCATCCCTATCTCATGGCAACACATCTACGTTCAAGATGAGCATCCCTATCTCATGGCAACACATCTATGTTCAAGATGAGCATCCCTATCTCATGACAACACATCTACGTTCAAGATGAGCATCCCTATCTCATGGCAACACATCTACATTCAAGATGAGCATCCCTATCTCATGGCAACATATCTATGTTCAAGATCAGCATCTCTATCTCATGGCAACACATCTACGTTCAAGATGAGCATCCCTATCTCATGACAGCACATCTATGTTCAAGATGAGCATCCCTATCTCATGGCAACACATCTACGATCAAGATGAGCATCCCTATATCATGGCAACACATCTACATTCAAGATGAGCATCCCTATCTCATGGCAACACATCTACATTCAAGATGAGCATCCCTATCTCATGGCAACACATCTACATTCAAGATGAGCATCCCTATCTCATGGCAACACATCTACATTCAAGATGAGCATCCCTATCTCATGGCAACACATCTACATTCAAGATGAGCATCCCTATCTCATGGCAACACATCTACATTCAAGATGAGCATCCCTATTTCATGGCAACACATCTACATTCAAGATGAGCACCCCTATCCCATGGCAACACATCTACATTCAAGATCAGCATCTCTATCTCATGGCAACACATCTACGTTCAAGATGAGCATCCCTATCTCATGGCAACACATCTATGTTCAAGATCAGCATCTCTATCTCATGGCAACGCATCTACATTCAAGATGAGCATCCCTATCTCATGACAACACATCTACATTCAAGATGAGCATCCCTATCTCATGGCAACACATCTACATTCAAGATGAGCATCCCTATCTCATGGCAACACATCTACGTTCAAGATGAGCATCCCTATCTCATGGCAACACATCTACATTCAAGATGAGCATCCCTATCTCATGGCAACACATCTACATTCAAGATGAGCATCCCTATTTCATGGCAACACATCTACATTCAAGATGAGCATCCCTATCTCATGGCAACACATCTACGTTCAAGATGAGCATCCCTATCTCATGGCAACACATCTACATTCAAGATGAGCATCCCTATCTCATGGCAACACATCTACGTTCAAGATGAGCATCCCTATCTCATGGCAACACATCTACGTTCAAGATGAGCATCCCTATCTCATGGCAACACATCTACATTCAAGATGAGCATCCCTATCTCATGGCAACATATCTATGTTCAAGATCAGCATCTCTATCTCATGGCAACACATCTACGTTCAAGATGAGCATCCCTATCTCATGGCAACACATCTACATTCAAGATGAGCATCCCTATTTCATGGCAACACATCTACATTCAAGATGAGCATCCCTATCTCATGGCAACACATCTACATTCAAGATGAGCATCCCTATTTCATGGCAACACATCTACATTCAAGATGAGCATCCCTATCTCATGGCAACACATCTACATTCAAGATGAGCATCCCTATCTCATGGCAACACATCTACATTCAAGATGAGCATCCCTATCTCATGGCAACACATCTACATTCAAGATGAGCATCCCTATTTCATGGCAACACATCTACATTCAAGATGAGCATCCCTATCTCATGGCAACACATCTACATTCAAGATGAGCATCCCTATTTCATGGCAACACATCTACATTCAAGATGAGCATCCCTATCTCATGGCAACACATCTACATTCAAGATGAGCATCCCTATTTCATGGCAACACATCTACATTCAAGATGAGCATCCCTATCTCATGGCAACACATCTACATTCAAGATGAGCATCCCTATCTCATGGCAACAGATCTACATTCAAGATGAGCATCCCTATCTCATGGCAACACATCTACATTCAAGATGAGCATCCCTATTTCATGGCAACACATCTACATTCAAGATGAGCATCCCTATCTCATGGCAACACATCTACGTTCAAGATGAGCATCCCTATCTCATGACTACACATCTACATTCAAGATGAGCATCCCTATCTCATGGCAACACATCTATGTTCAAGATGAGCATCCCTATCTCATGGCAACACATCTACGTTCAAGATGAGCATCCCTATCTCATGACAACACATCTACATTCAAGATGAGCATCCCTATCTCATGACAACACACCTACATTCAAGATGAGCATCCCTATTTCATGGCAACACATCTACATTCAAGATGAGCATCCCTATCTCATGGCAACACATCTACATTCAAGATGAGCATCCCTATCCCATGGCAACACATATACGTTCAGTATAGCAAACAACAAAATGATGCACAATTGCAGGGAATGGAGGTCAGGGCATAATCTAGGGCAAAAGTTTGGGCACACATAGTACGGCTTGACAATTGCTGCCGAGCCTGATTACGTCACACAGATTTACACAAAACTTTCTGGGTAAAATGTACCTTAGTTCGCCATTTTGTTAACCGGTACTTAGGTCTATTAAGTTATAGCAAGACGTCATTACCTTGGCAAGCATGACAGCTAAGCACCGTCAAAAGATCCAGAGCCTTTTGCATCCTCTTTTTCATACAGTATTATTCCTTCCGCTATTTTGTAAAATTTTGTGAATCCCTCAATCTCCCGAAATGCTTTGCGCGTAATTTCTAAGTGACTTCATCAGCCAATCGGGCAATACCATCCCAGGGCCCATGAAAGCTGCATGGAGGGAACTCAGCAAGGCAAATGTGGGTGTACATTTTGAAGATCTCTATATGCTAAGTTAGGGTAATGTTACATTGTAACGGTATATTGTGTGGATGATTTTAATTTTTTTTAAATCATCCTCTGCTAGTATAAAATGTAATTTCAAGGAACTTGAGGCATTTGGGATACCCTTTAGTTGAGTCTAACTTTACTTCTGTCCCATTACAAATACTAATGTTAATTCTAGCAGTGAAAATCAGCAATACTATGCAATAACTGATTGGATTCTGTAATAGCAGTAAAACACACAAAAGGCGAGAAATCTGAGCTCTGCCGAATTTTTTTTTTTCGTATTTATCCTAGGGTGATTCACATTACCAGCCAAATATAAAATAAGTCTCCCTTTAGACCGAAAACCTGGGCTATAACACACTACAGCAAATTCAAAAGTATCTTCACTGTATACTGTATTGTAATTCAAGTAATTTGAGAAATACCTGCATTCGGTCTTGGTTCTCTTCCGCTCCATAACTTAAAGAGGGTTGATCTGATCTTTACAATTTTTTCACAAGATATACCTTATGGGTAGTAGGTTTGTCATGAACCATTTTTGACATCTTCGGTTACATAATATGGGATCTAGACTGGATTATGTAACATTCTCTGTAGTCTATATCTTGGCTCCCTTCCGCTCCATAACTCAACGAGTTATGATCCGATCTTGAGACATAAATATGTGTGGCTACTGGCTATATGATTAAATAAGTTATTATCCGTTCTGGTTATTTCCATTCTCCTATGCCTATCAGCCCTATGACAACTGATTTACCAGGTACATGTACTTATGGGGACAGTGTTATTGATAACATACATGTATACGCAGATAACAAAGTTTATTGAGGCTAGTTGCAATAATAACAGTCATGAATTTATAGAACTTTTCCTCTACAAGCTTTTGTAGCAACACATGATGGCACACATCCTTTTCTATTCTCTGTGGCAAACCCCTCCTAAGACCCATAATGCATTTTACATAGGCCAATGTAGACTGGAATACTCCTATTAACTGTGATAAGGGTAGTATCCTCAATCTGTTATCACAGTACATCAGATTAACCGTGTGTGTGTGACCAATAAATCAGACCGTGATAGAACATGATAATCAGATTTGAACACCTGTAATTTAGGGGACATCAGATAAACTGAACATTGGACCCTCATGCTGGGGCCTTGCTGATCTCTTTAAGTCCTGTTTTCTGACTTTTCTAGAAGGAACATTAGGTACAGTATGCTAAATACATTAGCATCCATGACATTTTATAAAGCCTAATGTGAGGGTGAATCATTGGCCAGTTGAGACTTTCATATGACCTTAGCTGTTGAGTGATGGACTCCAATCAATCAATCTAACAGTGATGTTTGATGTTATTATTGTATGATAACTTGTGGGGAACCAGCTTTCTTGTGGCAAACCTTGTTTACTTTAGCTATGTGTTTGTCTTAAGGTTTGGATTTGTAAGTGATTATAGATATCTGGCTAAGCCCCATGCAAATTGAAAAGTTAACTTTTTGTTTTAGCCCCTTCAAGTGCCATATGGAGTACCCTGATTTGCTTCGAAGTGGAAATTGGAACAGAAAGAATGATTAACTTGTTTGTTTTACCACTGTTTGGAAGTTTCTGCCTGGTTCCTGCAACATGTGCCCAACAAACAGGTATTACAGCTTAATTCACCTTTCACCTTATATGCCTTTTTTTTTTTGGCGGGGGGGGGGGGGGATTTGCCTTGTGGCTCCGAGTTGAGTGATAGTCCATCAGTCTGTCACAGGCCTTTCCATTGAGACGTCTCAGGTGTTTCACTCAGAGGTGATTTTTCACTTGATTACTGTATGTGGAAGAGTTGCCAGGTATTCGCCGAAAGCCAAGGGTTTTCCCCATACTAAAGCTCGGTTTCCGCCCCCACTAAACCTGGTATAAAGTTCGCCACATAAGTGAACAAATCCTATGTGTGACGTAAAGCATCAATCAATTACTTGTATTTTGGGGTCGCCAGGTGGGGGTTGAAACCAAGCTGTTTGCCTGAACCTCCCCTTCCCTGACTTCCGGCCAGTTTTTGGCAAAACCATTTCACTTATAAAGACGAAATTTTCAAATCCAGATCAGATTTCTTAACATTGTTCTTTGGGCTGATTGTGATTGAAATGTGTGACCCATTGATGGAAAGCTTGTGTTGACTAACATTAGTTAAAAAATACATTGTAATAAACTCAAAGATTGTCAAATGTGTGTTTTGTTGTAGTGTGGACCTTTCTAGATGGTAGTCACACCCTGAACACTGGTGAGACAGCCACGAGGCCTGGTAGTCGAGCAGCAGCCTCAACATGGATTGACCCCACAGGTAATCTCTGGTTGTTTGGAGGATATGGATTTAAGGAGGAGGACAATTCCTCTTTCCCGAATGATTTATGGCGTTATGATCTCCATGAGAACTACTGGCATCACATAAAACCCGTGAAACCATGGCCTGGTGGTAGAAGTGATGCCTCGGCCTGTGGGGTCCCTGGTCTGATGTTTGTTATATATGGAGGCTCAACTGTTAACAATACTGCCTATAACGACACCTGGATGTATGACATAGTAAGAAATGTCTGGTTACCACTTCTTAATGAGACCGGTCCACTTAACAGAGGGGAGGCAGCTACTTGGTGTACAAACACCCACATGTTTGTCTTCAGTGGGATAAACCAAGCTACACTTCTATCAGATCTCTGGAAATTTTCATTGAAAGACTTAAAATGGTCGGTTTTGTCTACAGTAAAGAATGACTCTTCAGTTTCCAATCCAGGTTTTCCTTTGGCTAGGAAAGGTGCTATTACTTGGGTGACAGAAGAAACACTCTACATGTTTAGTGGGTGTGCAGAAAAAGATAACAAAAAGCTTTATTTATCAGATTTTTGGTCATTTAACAATGTCCATAACATCTGGACTCTTCTATCCAAGGGAGGTAATTCATCTTTCCCAACTGCTCGTCAAGGGGGATTATCCTGGAGCCATAATGGGGACTTGTGGCTATACGGGGGTGATTTACAATTGCCAGATAAAAATCTCATTGTTTTGTCTCGATTTGGAAATGATCTATGGCAGTTTGTCATCAAAACTAAAAGATGGAATCAAAACTCCGGCAGTTTGACCTCTGAAGAAAAAACGGACATAGGTCATGTGGGGAAAGCAGGAGTTTATTTGCACCCGGGAGCTCGTTCCTCGTCCTCTGGGTGGGTGTACAAAAACCAGTTTTACTTATTTGGTGGTAAGGTTCACTCACAAGACCAGATGAAATATACGAATGACATGTGGAAGTGGTTTTTGAAGAACCCACCAAAGCAATTGTCTTTCAGTATGTGGAAAATTGTCCTGCTGATTTTTGTAGCCTTGTGTCTTCTGTGTATATTGATTGTAGTTGGTTGGTTTGCACGCAGAGCCATGCCTCCCACTACAGCCTACTCTCTCGTGTCCAATTCTGACAGCTTTGATTCTTGATTGGTGCTCTGAGATCAGTCTTCATCTCGTAACTTGAGGAAAGCAAACTGAAGTATAATCAGTCAAAACCACCAGAGGCACTTCTTAAATAATTTTCAGTTTTTTTTATTATCTATAAGCGTTGAGCTCAATGGCATATCTCCCTTAAGGGGCCTGATCTCCTTTCCCGCTAAACCTGCCAATGCCGCCAAATAAGTGAAATAATCTTAAGTACGTCAAAAAAACTTAATCCAACTAAAGCGGGGGCATAAAGCCTGTACATTGACACAGCTGTTTATGTAAAAATGCCACGGTTGTACATTCTTGTACACAAATGTATTCCTCATGTGACCAGAGAATGCATGGCTAATCAGAATTTATGCAATATACGCAAAGATATGGACATGGAAAAGAGGGTAAAGAAACATAACTTCTGTGATATATACTTTCACTTTTAAACAGACAAAATCATTATCAGACAATGAGGTGGATATCAACGTTTTGATTTCAACTTCACTGTTGTTCCATAACAAAGGTACATTAACTGCATTGAATTGGTGCATTTATCTCCTATTATTCGAGTATATCCAGGAAAGAGTATTTACATTCTGACAAGTGGACTTGTGTATTAAATAAACTAAGAGATATTCGGTAAAACACACCTCATGCTCAGATATATAGGAAATTAATATAGTTAATCACTTTTCCCTCATTATTAGGTAAAGAGATTTCAATATTGATTATGTTACCTAGCCATTGCTCTATTAAGTACCAATAGTTGATCAAATTGCCACAGGTACAGAAATGGTGTACTAAGTCATCATAAGTCATAAAGAGTAGATTCTAAAGACTTTACTGTCAGCTTCTGTTCCCCTCTCCGTGAACCATGATAAGTATTACAATTACCATAGGTACAGAAATGGGGTACTAAATCATCACTAACGTGACATAAGTCATAAAGAGAAGATTCTAAAATTTTGTATTTGCAAAGCAATTGTTTTGTTATGCAAAATCTTTAATTGCATCTGCATTTGTTTTGTACATTGACTTTTTTACATTTTCTTATGATTGGGTATAAACGTCTAAATGATATGCCCCTTTTTAACACAATAAGAAACTTGTCTCCATGGTCATTTTAGACAAGAAGATAAAAGTTTAAAAATGACTTTTTGGAAAGAAAAAATTATTTTTTAAAATATCATAGAAAAATCTAGATTCCATATCAAGGTTGTTCAAACTAGGTTTTTGTGAATTATAAAGAACTTCTTGACTTACCTCACTTAGGATGGTATAATTTAACAGGTCTGACATTGCACTTTTAGAAAAAATTCAGTCATTTTTAAGCAGATTTTACCAGATGATCATGTTTTGTTATTAGTCATATTTTATTTTCGCTGCATGTCGAAGAGTTTACAGCATTTTTTCCTCACCCAGCAAACTGGCAACCCCGCCATATTAGTGAAATAACCTTAAGCGCGTGTAAAACATCAATCGATCACTCATATTTTTGGCTCTTGTTATTGAACTTATTGGACTGCTAAATATTTTATCCAAGATCATGATATTAGATTGGCATGTATGATACCGTTTTTTGTCCATTTTTGAAAGCTGATTATTTATTTTTTGTAAAAACGATCTTTGCCAATCACTATGCATTTTCTTAAATCTGATTTTTATTGTGTCCTACATACTTGTAAGACAAAGACATCTCCGAGATCCCGCACCTCAACAAGTTCATGGATGACCCCTCTTTATAACGTCACCTCTCAATATCCATGACTGACGTAATTCATTTATTCAGGCGTTATGTTGAATGTGACCGTCCTTCCCTAGGTTACCCCATCGTCGGAAACCACGATTAAAACTTACGCTGACGCTCACTTTAAAAGGAGAGCTTGTTGAGAACTTAACCCTGGGTATCCGAGGCTGAGTTTACCCTTGGTTGTACAACCTCTTCCTCGGTCAATGGATGTGTTCAGTGATGTAGACTGGTAATAGAACCCCAAGCAGATTACCAATTTTTACGCAAAGTGCCTAAGTAATGGTTAGTTCTCTTTTGAAATAATTTATCAAATTATATCCACATATTTTTTTGTGAAAATAAAATAAATATATTTTTTAATTCTTGTTTGTTTACAGACTTTTCTTAAAGGTCATTAAGACGATCAGTCGACCCCAACTCTGATTATAAAATGGCTTGCGTCTCAGCCTTGTTAAGGACTGGACTAGCCAAAGCAATTCAGACTGCTCTAACCGTTAGCCCAGTCAAATCTACATTAAATATCTATGTGAATACGAATATCCAAGAACAAGTCCCCCCCTGGGACAGAACCTCCAAGGAATTTATGCCACTGAAGACCTAAATTGTTTGATATGTTTGCCAGAGAGGACTGTTGCACACAAGGTAAATAGTGAACTCTGAAAGCGATTTTCTTATATGTATGTAGTACATACATAACACAATAACAAACTTGTCTCTGTGATTATTTTGGACAAGAAGATTTTTCCTGTGCCCGTATGGCAAGCCGTTTTACTTTTTATTCGAGAATTTTTGATATGTAAAACTCATGCAGATGAAGATGAACTTCCACAAACGTTCCTGGGAATTCTGGGTTTGGCCGACTTTTTAGCAGAAGGCCTTTATATAAACTTGTTTTTTTTTTTCATGCCGATTAGGTTTAAATGATAGAAAAAATATGTAGTACCAGAGGATTCTAGACCGAAGTCATGCAGTACTGGAAGGTCTTCAGCCAGCTACTTCCGGTCGCCATATTTAATGATATCATCAATAGAATTAATGATATCATAAATAGAATTAATGATATCATAAATAGAATTAATGATATTGATATCAGAAATAACGAGCTTTTTAAGATATCATTAAATGATTTAATGATATCATTAATTGAATTATTGATATCATTAAATCAATTTCAGATATCATTAATCATTTTTACATATCAAAAATTCTCGAATAAAAAGTAAAACGGCTTGCCATATGCCCGTGTGTTTTAGTGATCATAAATATATAAGAAAATACAGTAGTCTGGGTTTATGTCTCCAAAATTACTATTTTTAGACCATGATCTCATGGCGGTCTTATCAAATCCGCGATCCCAAGAGAACTACTGGTCGGATCTTCATCAAATTCCACAGACACGTTCCCCTTATGGTCCAGTTGTGCAACATATATTTTGTTTGCTCATTTGCATATCAAAATGGCCGCTGGCGGCCGTTTTGTGATTTTTACCTACATAGTTTGTGATCGCGGAATCTAGAAAACCACCAGGCCGATCTTGATGAAATGTTTTTGTGTTGGTTCCCCATATGGTCTAGTTGTGCAACATCTATTTTTCTGGGATCGTTTGCATATTAAAATGGCCGCTAGGCGACCATTTTGTTTTTATACGCCCGCTCTTAAAGTGGGCGTATATTGGTATACCGTTGTCCGTCTGTCCGTCCGTCCGTCTGTCCGTCCCGGATTCATGTCCGCTCCATAACTTAAAACCTATTGCCTGAATTTTTTTTTTCTTCTGATATATGTAGCTTATGGGTAGACGGTGTGTCGCGTACCAAAATTAAATTGGAGTCTCAAAATTTTTGGCGACCAAAACAGCCACCCAGCCTTTTGGCACTTATAACTCTGAAAATATTCGATGGATTTAAATTTTTTTCAGATATAACTAGGTTATGAATAGATGGTGTGTTCTGTACCAAAATTAAATTGGGGTCTTGATATTTACAGCGACCAAAACGGTCACCAGCCTTTTGACATTCAATAAACCCAGAACTATTGCATGGATTTTAAAAAAAAAATTTGTTATAACTGGCTTATGAGTAGATGGTGTGTTCTGTACCAAAATTAAGTTGGAGTCTTAATATTTGCGGCGACCAAAACAGTCACCAGCCTTTTGGCATTGAGTTACTCTGGAACTATTCGATGTATTTAAATTTTTTTTAGTTATAACTGACTTATGAGTAGATGGTGTTTTCTGTACCAAAATGAAGTTGGAGTGTTGATATTTGCGGCGACCAAAACAGTCACCAGCCTTTTGGCATTGGGTTACTCCGTAATTATTTCATGGATTATAATTTTTTTTCTTCTAATATATGAAGCTTATGATTAGACGATGTGTCCTGTACCAAACTTGAATTGGGATCTCTATATCTGTGGCGACCAGAATAGTCACCAGCCTTTTAGCATTGAGTATCTCGGTACTTATTGCATGGGTTATCAATTTTTTTTCAGTTATAACTATCTTATGAGTAGACGGTGTGTCTAGTACTAAAAGTAAATTGGAGTCTCGCTATATGTGTTGACAAAAAACAGTCACCCAGCCTTTAGACATTCAGTAATTGGGGAAATGGCTGTTATTCTGTCTGTGGTTTCACAGAATAGCTTAGTTATTTCCAAACAACTTATTTGATAACCAAGATGACCAAATGAGTTGCGACCTTCTTTCTATTGTTTAATCTGTAATTAAATGAAATTGCTGTTGTATGCTTATATGTAGTGTAGACACTTTTGCAAGTAGCTTTGGTACAGTTTTCAGATATAGGTAGCAGCGTATGTGATCTGTCAAATACTAAAATTCACCAATCTCCAGTCTTATTTAGGTGACTGAAAGATTCTACCAGCCAAAATTCTGTTTAAAGCATGTCTTTAATATTGAATATTAAGATAGTGTGCTGCAATGAATTTACCCTTGCGGGCGTATTATGAGTTTCTTAAACTCTTGTTCTATTTTTTATCACATTTCTCTCTTATGATCGCGATTCCAAGAGAACTGCTAGTCGGATCTTCTTTAAATTTCACACGCACGTTCCTCCTATGGTCTTGTTGTGCAACATTTATTTCTTTCGCTCATTTGCATATAAAAATGGCAGCTAGGCGACCATTTTGTTTTTTTTCCTTTTTGTCACTTTTCTCCTAAAGTAATGAAAGATTAGGACTTTCGTAAAAAATGTTTACGCATGTTAACCTTATGGTCTCGTTGCGCACTATGCACTTTTTTGCTCATTTCCATATTCAAAATGGCAGCTACTGGCCATTTTGTTTTTCTTTTTTTCACTGTTCTCCTAAAGAAATGAAAGGATTTTCGTAAAATGTTGTACGCAGGTTAACCTTATGGTCTCGTTGCGCACTATACACTCGTTGCTCATTTGCATATTCAAAATGGCGGCCGGTATCTATTTCTGTGATTTCTACCTACATAGTTTGTGATCGCGGAATCAAGAAAACTACCAGGCGGATCTTGATGAATTTTTTTTTGGTGTTGCTTCCCCGTATGGTCAAGGTATGCAACATGTATTTTTTCGTCGTTGATGTTTTTATTTAACACATTCGGTACCGAATGACAATAAAAGCTTGTGGAATTCCTTATATTTACAGCTTCAGATCTTAATATATATTTTCCTTGTCTTCAATATACTGACAGTGAGTGAGATATTTAAATATCTATGATGAAAAAGTGCTAAGATCCCGCTGTCAATCACGCTGCCCCTACAAATGCATTTTGAAAGGCTTCTCGGGCATGATCCAGACAGTTTAAGACAAATAAGCTATTTTTGTCCAGAGTCCAGAGTAGTGAAAAAAGACCTTTATCGGAGCTTTATTGAACCTCAGAGTGAAATTTCAATCCTCGGGTCATTTTAAAACGTATGTAAATCGACTCCTTTCATATTTCCGTGTTGCTGGCCTCCACGGTTTGTTCGAAGTCGGTAAAATGGCCTTTTCGAATTTGGATTTTAAACGCCTGAATTCTTTCCAAAAATGTAACAATAATAAATATTTTTAAAGGATAGTGTTCCATAAGACACTTAAGAAGTTCCATATTTTCTTTTTCCGAGCTTGAAAGGAAGGAATATTTCAAAGTGAAATGAAATACACGGCAACGTACAATCACTATTTTGCCGATCGAATTTGCGTTCAGGTAAATTAACCGACACTGATTGACCCGGAAAAAATTCCGGGCCAGGGTGAGAATCGAACTCACAACTTGGGGTTACCGTCCCACCGCTCTACCAACTGAGCTACCCGGCCCTGCTGGGAACGGTTCGCTTGTTAGATTCTCTTATACACATAGAGCTTAAATCAAGCCCATTAGAATATGTATATTTAAATTTCCATACGTGATGAAGTCAGTGTTTCGAAAGCAAGCTGCAATCATCATCAGGGAAATTACTGAATTAGTAAATTACTGACTTCATCACGTATGAAAATTTAAATATACATATTCTAATGGGCTTGATTTAAGCTCTGTGTGTATAAGAGAATCTAACAAGCGGACCGTTCCCAGCAGGGCCGGGTTGGTAGAGCGGTGGGACGGTAACCCGAAGTAGTGAGTTCGCTTCTCAACCTGGCCCGGAATTTTTTCCGGGTCAATCAGTGTCGGTTAATTTACCAAATCAGTAAAACTGCATGAGTTATGAAATAATTTATCAAGCCAATAACAAACTTAGCTTAGTTTTCAAAGAGTCACTTTATATTTCTAAATTAAACCCTGATTTAAATGTACAAATTTCATCGATTCCTCTCCGTTTATTTAATGTATAACTGTATGTCTCCATTAAGGATTATAAGTCTGTGTTGTCCCAATGTTACAACACACCACCCATGGTTTTAATCTGTACAGATCCTGTTCATTTTTGCTTTAGAAGCCTAATTTGCTTATACTACTTATTGTATCATTTTAAAGTATCAACTGTGTTATATTTTTCTCTATATATAATGCCTGTGTAAAATTGTCTAATTGTGTGTTGTAATATCTGATGATGAGAGTAGCTACTGTCGAACGATCATAAATATACAAGAAGATTTTCCCTGTACTCGTGTGTTTTAGTGTTCATAAATAACTATACACCATCATGTACAATATAGTACGAGTTGTCCTATGTGTTTTGGCCCAAGTACTTCTTTGCCACGATCAGTTGTTTTAGAGAATTAGTCGGTTATTTCTCCCCCATTCTTCAATATTGTCATAAACGATTTGATATTAGTTCTCAATCCAAAGATAACTGTCCCAGGGCGCCCCCCCCCCCCCCCCCCCCCTATCAGCCGACCAAAAAAAAAAGAGAAGAGAGGAAAAAAAGAGAGAAAAAGGAAAAGAGAGTGGCGCAAAGCCACACGCAGTTAAGCGATGTGGACTGTTAGCAGTAGCGTTTTCGGGAGCCTACGGGGCCTTTGGACCCACGCCTGTATATATAGGCTTACTGGGTTTGGGTACTCTGCCCCCTTCCCACTTTTAATTAAAAAAATATATCCAGAGGCCCTTGTGTGTAGCACAAGTATGTAGTTTTTCTATATAATGGCCCAAGTCAGTCCAAAACAAACCGTGGGCGATTCTCCTGCTTGTCTTATTTTGTTATTTTTAAGAATTAGGGAAAGCGAAATCCGAAAGTTATTAGCATTTTTACTCGCAGAACAGACTCAGAACACTCCTCAGGCAATAAAGAACCCCCGAGCTTCCGGGGCCTGGGCGGCCCCTGGACCCTCGCCTAATGCTTTGGGATAGTCATCTCCTTCTCATGCTTTAAAAACGTTATAAGGCTTGATCTATAACTTTAGAACATACCGATTTAACTGGTATTTTTAAGATAAAGGGAAAGCAAAAGCCGAAAATTATCAAGCCATTTTGCTTGCAGAACAGCCTCAGAACGCTTCTCAGGCAATCTAGAACCCTTGAGCTTCTGGGGCCTAGGCGGCCCCTGCACCCTCGCCTGTTGGCTCGTGATAGTCACCAGGGTAGGTGTAGGTAGAACTGGGGGAGGGGGGTTGCAGGCCTCTTTTGAATATGTGGTTTCTGTCATTAAAGGGCCTGGAACTATTGACCATTAAGAATTCGGGTAGGGTCTAACAAAGTGAAATTCGTGCAAATTAATTTGATTTACCCGTGACTATGTTTTCGATGCACTCTCAACAGCCCCCCCCCCCCCCCCCCCACCCTTCCCAATCCTCAAACACCTCCAGACACATTTGAAAATACTGACTCGATCTGTTAGAACTTGCGCCCCCCCCCCCCCCCCCCCCCCCCTTTCACAAAATCCTGTATCCGCCCCTGTGTCCCCCATATGCAGATGATGCCACAATATGATATATACACTGGAAGAAATATTCATATGGTTCAAATGCATATCCAGCAATCAGTTAGTTGCGGGGCTTTAGATTTTATTCTGTTCTAAGCTGTATTGTTTACCAGATGACATGTACAGTTACAAAAACTTCCATTTTAGATGGTTCCATTAAGTTATTTGATAAATATTTCACATGGTCAAAACACATAGATATAGTCATTACCAAATGTCAAAAAACACTTAATTTAATGAGGGCTGCATCACGTAGAACCTGGGACACTGGCAAATACTGTTTATTACTGTTATATAGAGCTCTAGTTAGATCTAGGCTGTGCTATTGTTCAGAATCTTACTCATCAGCAGCACTATCAAATAAGAAAAGACTTGATTCTGTGCAGTGTACTGGTCTTAGGATATGCACTTGGGACTGAAAGCAACACCTTTAAATGTGTTTCTAATCGTGTGCAACGAATGGTTTTAAAGGGAATGTTTGTTTTGAATTGTTTACATTTTACTAAATAGATAAATACGATTTGATTGACATTGGATGAGAGGCGGTAGGTCGATTTTCAGCGAAAAATGTACAATAAACGAGCAATTAGTGCGAATGTTGTGGTACTTTGTTTACTGTCTTACAGACGCTTTCGAGTTATGTAAACAAAGGTCCTACATGGGTCAACCCTATACTGTAGTGAGTCGTGAAAGCGTTACTAATATTCATCTGTCTGATAAACTGTAAAGAGTCGACGTCTTTTGGTTTATTTCTACATGATGTGATCACGGGAAAAAAACACATAAAAGTCAGAAGACAAAGAAACGACCGGCCAGGCTGTAAGTGTGCAACGGCTCGCTCTGGAGCCTCTATAATACACTCTTGCCTGGCTGAAACTAAAAGTAAACATATCAGCTGCAAATGAATTCTAAAATCGTATTAAACTTGTCATTTAACGGTCTATTAGGGGAAAGCAGTTTACCAGTGATCATCCCAACACCTTCTCAATATGTGTACGAACAACCTTTCCATATACGAGCACGAGCTTATCATATTTTGAATGAGTGGGGTTATACTGAAAACATAATTTAACGTCACAGGTTACACCATTTCCACCGTGTCGATTACATCCACCAGTGGTTTATATATATTTACACTGGCAAATTTTGAAATCAGACCCGCCCTATATTTCAAAGCATTGTGCGGGGGAAATCCTAGATAAAAACTCTAACTATTTACAAATTGTCACTGACGGCTCAAAGTGCCCTGAAAGTGGAAGAGTCGGAGGAGCCCCCCCCCCCCCCCCCCGAGCTAAAGTATAGTAAGAACTTCCGACTGACAGGTGTCTATTTTCTGTTCACAGCTTGCCGCAATTTTCATGGGTCTTCAATTTTTGTTAGACTACAAACCAAGCTGTAATCGGCTTCACAAGCTCTAGGCTTCTCCAATTATAGCAACTGTCATCCTCTTGTTTGATAAATTATGCATTTGTATATAAGGAGCGAGTGTCAAATTTACTTGGGTACCTGCTCATGCATAATGATTCTGACAAGGGAAGCTTTCATTTCCTTTTTAATCCTGGAATTTCATCACCAAACCTTACTTCCCCCAGCTGAGGTAATGTTCCACAGACTCCAATCTGGTCATATTCGCCTGAAATCTTACCTATTCAGATTCCATCTGTCTGACGCTAACTTGTGTGATATTAGTAATATTCAGGAAACCTTAGAACATTTTTTGTTTAACTGTAACAAGTGTGCTTATCAAAGAAATTATATTTTCACCAATCTCATTGGCTTGGGTATTATTCAACCCAACATGGACAACGTACTAAGTCGTTCAAGGCATACCAACGAGGTAACTCGATATACAGATCTTAATATAATTCTATTTGAGCACTGACTAACCAATATGTCCATCTTCCCCTATCTCAACACTGTATATTTGCATATATGTACATCGTATAGGCCTATGGGTGCAAGCTCAATTGTATTACATGTTTTAATAATGTTTTGGGGGTCTGTGTGACCGTCCTTTCTTTCGTTAGCCTCCAATTCAGATATGTCCATTGGCTGTTGCTTGTCTGCAAGATATTCCCTGAACCAATGGTCGGAATTTTATGAAATTTTATTTATAACTTATAGGTTGCTACCTTTTGTACTTGCCCTGTGGCTGGATTGATTGATTGATTGTTTGTTTGGTGTTTTACGCCGCGCTCAAGATTGTTTCACTTATTTGGCGGCGTTGCCAGTTTTATTGTGGTAGGAAACCGGGCTCTATACCCGAAGGAACTCTATGCCCAGAGGAAACCCACGACTTTACGGTGGTAACTGGCAACCATCCCACATAGGTCGTTCGAGTGAAAACCCAGCCAGAAAATTTTCCAATTGTTTTGGACTGAGTGGGATTCGAACCCGCGGCCCATTGGGGAAAGGTGTTCGGATTGAGCGTACAACGTTCCACCTACTGAGCCACGGAGCCCCCCCCCCCCTCCCCCCCCCCCCCCCCCCCCCCCCAACTTCTGGCTGGAACAATGTGGCCCTGCTTTAGCGATGCATGATGACCCAGAAAGGTGGAGCATGAAGTATGCCAAATACATGAGCGTTCTATCGTCTGTGCAGCCTATTGTCCAAATTTAGATGTGGGTGGGTGCACTGGGTGGGTGGGTGGAGAGGGTGATATTTTGGTCTGTCGGTACTTTTGGTGTGTGTACGTCCATCCGTCCAATTATCGTTGCTTGTCTGCAAGGTATCTCCTGATCGAACCGCTGGACGGAAAAATTATATTTAATTACCGGGGACGACTTGGCAAAACAAAAATTAAGGTTTATTAAAGTGGCATGAGCTGCCGAAATTCACACTTTTTTCATAATTTCTAATCGCCACGACAGTAAGAGGCTTTGAAGGCCAGCGAAAAACTAAATGATTGGCGTTGGAATGAGGAAAATCCATACAGTATGTGCCCTGTACGAACCGAAAACGTGTTCGAAAAGTAGCAAAATTTAAATAACCGGAACGACCATTCATTCATTCTAAGTCAAAGTTAGTTCAAAACAATACTTTATCGTACATTTTTGAGACTAGAAGCACTAAAAAGCTTCTGAATTATACGTCGAGAAAAATAGGCGATAATTTCAACATTCTGTGTGTACGTCAAAATATCAACATTTTGGCAGCTCATGCCCCTTTAAAATTTTATTTGTAGCGTATATATTTAAGAACACTAAAAGACACGGGCACAGGGAAAATCTTCCTGTCTAAAATAACCATGTAGCTTATATATTGGTGGGAATCTTTGTCATTAATCAAGTTTTGGGGTTCGTACACCAGTTCGTTCTTTCGTTAGCCCCCAATTCGGATATTTTAATTGGTTGCTGCATGCTTGTCGGTAGGATATCTCCAAAGCCACTAAACAAAATTTTTCTTGAAAAAAAAATGTTTTTTTTGCTGGGGTCCCTTACCATCTATAGTTCGGTTCACTTTTCCGTTAGCCTCCAGTTCGGTTATTTTCATTGGTTGTTAGGTTTGTGCAGAATTACTTGTGACCATTTTCTGTAATATTTTTCTGTAGGTCATCGAATTTTGTTTGTCTGTTTGTTAACCCAATTAATATTTTGAAATGCACACTGTGCAATAGTATTTATGGGTGTGTATGACGGAATTATGCGATTTTGACAGTTCATATATGCTTCCTTTTCCATCCGTTCTCTCTTCATTCATCTGTTACGAGACAAATTAATAAAGGAAGATTGATTGATTGATTGATTGATTGATTGGTGTTTGTACGCCGCGCTCAAGATTTTTTCACTTATATGGCGGCGTTGCCAGTTTTATTGTGGGAGGAAACCGGGGTCTATGCCCGGAGGAAACCCACGACCTTCCGCTGGTAAATGGCAACCATCCCACATAGGTCGTTCGAGTGAAAACCCAGTCAGAAAATTTTCCAATTTTTTGCACTGAGTGGGATTCGAACCCGCGACCCATGGAGGCCCCCAAATATTAACATAAATTGGCATAGCTATAGATACTTGACATATTTAAAGCTTGGAAAACGACCGCGAAACATAGGCATAATGACACATTGACAAGTATGTAGACTTTTTCATGAAACACAAAAGAAAATAGGACGAGGGAAAACACGTAATACAATGTATTGTCCGAGTTTCCCTATTCCAAAATGACCATTTTTTTTTATTTAAAAAAAATACATATTCAACCAGGTTGTCATGACATTTGTCTGCTCGGGCCTTACTTTGAGCCTAAATCATAAGACTACTGGTGAACTGAGCATTTTCAAGTTGGGCCTACGGAAAGGCGTTTAAATCATTGCTAAGCCCTCTCTTATTTTATATATGCTTGGTTTCATTGCACGAATACACACGTACATGTGAAGTCAGTTTGAATAAATTCGGGTAGGCCTATGCTGAAATACGCACCACAAAACTGAATTCTGGTTGAGGCAGGGTTTTCAAAAGAGTCTGCAGACTTTAACATGAAACACAAAAGATTTACGAAAGCAATCAAAGAAGAAAATAGGACGAGGAAAAGAGGTCATAAACCAAAACACGTAAAAGTACAAATGGCATTTTAACTGGCATGAAACTAAAACGCTTTACCAAATATTTAAAGTGGTATGACCTGGCAAAATTCGGACTTATTCATAAATTCTAATTTTCAAGCGAAGTTGGGCACTTGGAGTACTGTAATCCGAAAAGCTAAAGGATTAACGTGGAAATAAACATATTGGTAAAACCAGTAACGCTTACGAACCAGAGATGTGTGATAATAACGGACACAGTTCAAAAGCCGAGATGCAGAAGTTCATTTTAGGGGTTTTGATGCTTATAAAAAGTACCGTCAGGCACATCCCCAAGAACGATATCAGCAGAAAGTTATGTTATGTTAAATTGTTTATGTTGCTCTTATTGCTCTTATTAATTAAACTGGCGAACAATTAGCTAATTTGGTTTCATCGAGTTTTCCTCTAGTTAACTTCTATGCTTCTATCCTGAGGCAGGCCACTGAGGCAATTGGATGGTGTAGGGCACACGCACCACAATGGGGGTTTGCAGCATGCATGCTTTTTGGAATCTGTGAGATTTTAGATGAATTATGAAATGAATTGAGATTTCCTGAACCTGTATTGCACTGTTGTGATCAGTTCCTTAACTCGGAAACTGGTTTACTTTAGGAATGGGTTTTTATATATGTTATTATAATTAAACTGAAACTAGTGACAGATAAAAACAAATTCGAGGGGTTCCATAATTTTGAAACCAACTAGGAGGCTATATGGTCTTGTACAAGACACAACTTGTGAAATGCGGATCGCTAGGCCATTTTCTTGTTTAAAAATGAAGTTTTTGATCGAGAATTCTGGAAAACTACTGAAAGAGTTCTTACCAACACAACAATAGGCCTATATAACAAAACAGTTCGGGACATATATCATGACAAGTGATGTATAAGGGTGAAACTGCAAAATAAGGACTAGGTACACGACTCGTGTATATTATTCATCTATGTCACAATCACGGAGTACAGATTACAAAAAGCTTTCGAGGTGTTAGGAATATCTCAGCAATAGAACTGTGAATGAAAGCCTTTACTGACAGCCTTGACGGGGACACAAATCAATGCCTGGTCCAATGCACTGCTCAACGTCTCATGCAGGTCCTGCATGTGCTCGCTTAAACACAGTCACGAACGATCGCTCGCGATTTCTCGCTACTCACTTTCTAGCACAGCTTCAGTTCGGTGTACCTGTCCCTAGGGAGAAAGGAAAGTGTTCTGTCTAAGAAAGTAATCTTACAAACGCTATAGGTTTCAAGCGAAATCACCCAGAAGTCACCGACAAGGCAGTTATCTGCATATAGACGTATGAAGCTAGCAAGTGAACGATAGAAGGGATCCGACCGAGAATGAATACAAAGCGCATCGAAACGTGGAGAATTTCACGCTACTAGGGGGTGTGTCACGTCGTTACGCCGGCAATTCAAGTCAGTCTACATTTTATATGATTTTGAAGGACTAGGATCAGGAAACACGCTGACTGTAACAATGAAGTGAATCACTGTTGAAGGAGGGTCTATACGGTTTATTTCGTCTGTCTTAGGAGATGTAACATGGCGTCCAGCTTCTCTCTATCTCTTACGTTAAAGAAAGAGCCCGAACACGATGCTATATTTTTTAAACAGGATGGTGCCAGATTTACGAACTCCCACACTGTGAAGCTTAACGTGAACACTAGTTATACCATACAAATAGCCATACGTCCTGCCCATGAACTCATGTAAGTATCCATTTGTAGTCAGGATCTATTATTATAATTAATATAAAAGTAATGCAGTGGCCAGTCCATCTTTTCCTATTATTGAGTATTGACTTTTGGTATCGATCGATGTTTGGTGTTATAGCATTATTGTAGCTGTAGAAAATTGTGGAACGGAAAATAATTGTAAATCAGACAGAACAAAATTATTTTGTGGCTTTGCTTAAAATCGATTAACGGATAATAAATAAAAACTATCAAGTTCTCACCATCGATCACACCATATTAATTTAATACTATATTGCCATAGCTTGTATATGGCTCATAATGGTGGCACACCAATGGAATAAGCTGTGTTATGTTGGAAATTCGACCTTTACTTTCACTCTCTTCCAACTGTGGGGAAACGAAAATACCATACACTGATACAGGCCTATTAAGCAATATACTTTATAGTATATTATGTTTATTTTAACATTGACCTCTCATGTTTAGTCCTTTGGTTGATTACATTCCCGACATCATAATTGCGTTTAGTTAATGACCTTATTTTCACACGTATATTTTGACAAGGCCGTCGCCTGCAATAGAATTATAGTTTTCATCTTCATATCAGCACTTTATGTCCAAGAACGTCAAGAAAGACTGAAAAGACTGACTGTCAGTCAGAAAACGATAGCAGTAGGGAATTTCCTAAATAACTCTTTGTATGCATTTGTATGGCGGAAAATTGACTTGCGGCCGTTCACCCGAGATGATTTCTTTTTATATTTCTTCTAATTTGGAGGTCAACGAAAAATCGCAACAAACTGTAGCGGTGTACCGGTATAATTTTAATGCTCTCAATAATCTCAAAATCTTTCTGGGGATAAGTGTCCTCTAGATTGATTGGTTGGTTTTACGCCACACTCCTGATTATTTCTCTTTTATGGCGACATTTCCAGGTTTAGTGGAGTAAGAAATCGGGCTCATTACTCGGAGGAAACCCCCGAACTTTGGCGAGAACCTGGCAACTCTTCGGCGACCAAGTGAAAAATCACTCAGAAATGTTTCAATTTTTATTTGGTCTGAGTGTGATTCGTACCCGCGCTGCATCGACGGAAGGTCTGTGTGGGACTGAGGTACGATCACTCTAACCCACTGGACCACCGAGGCCCCTCATTCTCTAGAAGAGCGATCTATAACTTAGATTTACAAGCAAACCAATCATAATATAATGCATTCGATAAATATGTCATACTTATAGCTATCGCCGTCTATGGCTTAGCGTTTTTTTTTTTTTTTTAGTTTTTTTTTTTTTTAGTTCTTATTTTCAGACAATTTGCCATCGTGACTCACTACTTCCATATGGTTATCAGTCAGTTTGGCAGCATCTGTTTGCAACAGGTTGATTTGTTTTTGTTTTATACGCTGTGTTCATTTTTTCTCTATGATAACAGCAGACTACAGCTGCAGGACCCCTATCACTGAACTATGATCAGCCATTTTGTTATTTAGTAATTTCACGATAGACAAGTTGTCTTAGTACCTATAGGAAGCTGACATAGATACTTTCATTCAAATCAAACCTTTCAATCAAACCCTGCAAGAAATTAAATCAAATTTATAGACCTATATCAACCAAAACAACGTTTCGGTATTTTGTGTGGCCAATATGGTGCACTATAACGAATTTCCTGTGTCTATAATATATGCAAATTGAACACACACATTAGCGTACATTGGCATTTGTGAAGACCGTAGGCAGCGAGCAACGATGGATAGGAGAGAGGTATTTGGTTGCAGGTGCAAAACCAGTAGAAGGGGTGATTTAATGCTTTGAAAATAATTGGTTCACTTTCTTCTGAATTTTACATTTTAGACAAAAGAATGCAATTAGTCCGAATTAAAATATCCTAAGCATAAGAAATCCGCAATCCATAAAACCCCACCTGTGTAAATTTACCTTAAATACACTAGTGTCCAAAATAAACGATACCACAGGTTTGCAACGGCATAAAATAAAAACTAAACAATGCAGAAGTCTAATTTTGGTGTTATTCTTGTGAGAAATCTGTTCACAACCTCTGAACCAAAATTCATTTAAATCAAATCAGTACAATCATTATGGCAAGCCTTTAAAGGTGGGTGGGGTCGAAAAATGAACATTTCGTTAGATCACTGATCGCAGAAACAACGGGAAATGTCACACCACATGCCTCAAAGTCAAGTCAGTAGTCAATGTCCACCGTGAGCATCAATACATGCCAGAACACGCCTTCGGAATGATGACGTTGCGGGAGTGATGCGTTCCCATCCCTCGATGAGATATCGTTCCAAGTCCAGGGCGTTGACCGGAGGTTGTCTGATTTGCCGATCGAGGTGGTCCCATTAGTGTTCCATGGGATTAATTTTCGGTGAACATGCGGGCCATGGCAAAACTTATACGTTGGACGTCGAACTCAACTGGCCCATACCAATTTGTCGTTCTGGTGCCAAGGCGTCAGGAGCGGTCCGCGGAAGGGATGACGTGGCCGGATACCATACTGCCGCAGTCTCCTGTAGACGGTCTGTCTTCTGGTTCTGTGTCCTGCGAACGTCGCTGTTACGGTGCTGTTTCTCATGTGTAATTCCCGGATGTAACGATTTTCACGGGGTGTTGGGCCTTGTTGGGCCATTCCAACAGCTCTCTCTCTCTCTCTCTCGGTGGCTGTCAAACGTGGCATGTATTGTGATCTTTTTGTTGCTCTGATATCAACGTGTATGCTCAGCCCTTTTAAACAGCTTTTCTGTACGCACAGAACATGCTAAAGAGGGCAATGTCTCTTGCACGAAATTCACATATTCTCCTGGAAGTGATCAAGTGTTCCCGGTATTTTTGGGTGATGGGCTGTGTTTGGGATCTGCAATACTAATTGGCATGTTTTCATATTACAAAATCAATTCGTAACAAAAAAATTTTAAAAAAAAGTTGGTATCGTTTCTTCTGGACACTGGTGTGGTTTGTTTTCTTTTTCTATAGTATCGGCCATTTCCATGCTGGCCTTCCCGGGTCCAAGTTTAAACCCAAGGGATAAAACGTTGAAAGACAAAAACGTTACCTTTGGAAACTTTGTGCTTGGTACCTGCAGCAAAGGGATTTCGAAACGGCCCTTAACCAAATGAGTGTTGAAATGTCGTGCCTGTCTAATACCAGATATGCTTGGCGACTCTTTGTCGTAGAAAATTTAGAGTTTCTACTACGTATTGCTTGCGACATTTTTACACGTGATAGCATACACGGTGTTAGAGGAGTCGCAAGGTTCTCTGTCATTTGGTTTTATTGTTGTGTGATTGTTCTCCGTAAAAGGTTCCACAATATGTAAGCATACATCGAGTGTCTTAAGGTATTTAATTCATGTTCCGGAGAGAAATGTTCGTCGGTAATGATACACACTCGTGAGGGTGGAGCAAGACTATCGGGATCTCAAGGGAGGGGGGGGGGGGGTAGTTTGTCTTAATGTTTAAGATTTGATCCCTCGGAGTAATTCAAAAGAATATCCCTGGGTAGAAGTGCATTGAAAAGCAAAGTACAAGCCTGATTGAACAATTTAAAGAACTACAGTTTCTGAGGAATCTTAACAGGTAATACTTAACGACTCCCTGGAAAGTGTCGGGAACATGGTATGACTAAACACTTATATTAAGATGAGCAATTTAATAGGTTCAAGGCTTACCCACAGAAAAACAATTAAGAAAACTCGCATATATGTTGTTTTTTTCTAGTAAAACAAATTCTTGGTTTTGTTCCTGTGCCGTGTGACTTTATGCTCAAAACTATCTCAAATTAAATATTTACATTTATTCGGATACAGAATGTTTGATTTTCTCTCAGACTCTTGCGAAATCTTATCACGAATGGTTTGTTGGAGACACACTATGTGGTAATTATGTGAGTCTATAGCTAGAACCGTTTCGAGTCTCCTATACGACTCTACCACGCTAACGTATGGACTTAAATGGCAGGCTGATGGTCTGTCTAACAGAATGTCATGCAGTAAGAAATCATAAAGCCGGAAGAAAACTAAGAAGATTTGAAAGTCTCCAAGCATGCAGTATCTCCTGGCGGATCAATACAGAGACGCTAAAGCTTGTTGTATTACCTGCCATGAATCTTTTATGCCACAAGATGTTTCCATGATTTACGAACTATTGGCGACCTTTCACAATCTTTTCAGCAATTCATCGCCAAACGTACAAATGCAAACGAGTAAATTTCCAGTGCGATTCGGTCTTTTGTGGAAACATGCTCTAGGCAGTTTATATGCATGTGTTTTAAGTAGCAAGCACAAAGTAAAACAGACCTAAAAATAGTTCTAATGGCAATGAACAATAATGAATATAAATTCGGGCACCACACATCACACATACACACTTCCAATGTTTTATTTGCCGCTTCAAGAGTCCATTTGACAGTGTTATATTTTATCCAACGGCGTAATTTTGAGACATCCAAATAGAAGTCAAATTGTGCTACGGTGGAAGACAGAGAAATACCCCATGTTCTAGGCGTTTTATGTGTTTTACTGCAGAGTACTCGAAAGAAAAATGGTACAGAATATGATTGAGAGAATCTGGTACTGTGACAAAGTACTAAGTCAGCTATTGAGGATGTTCTAATATATATATAACTACACCATTCACGGTGTCCGCCATATTGACGTTGTTGTTTCAAACCTTCAGATTTTTCTCAAATATAAAATACAGTGTATTCTACTCGCGCCTTCGGCAAATCCCGATCCGAAGGTGCGAGATTCTTGTATGTATGGCTCAGATAAATACCGCTGTATAGCCTGTATGTACGCTAAGACCTGGGCTCTGACCTCTAAAATCGGCGCCATTACATCGTGAATAACGTTATGGCGCTGCAAACATGTAGGCCTACAGTTTGCACTCCCCATAAAACTATGGCTATACAATGAAAAGTAGTATATAGACCGATCCTTCTGACCGATGATTTTATTTGGCGACATCTATTCTACGTATATAGTTAACTATTGTACATATCTGATTCGGTGGGAGTGTATGGCGTCACTTTGACGAGATATTATAGAAAATATACATGTAATAAGACCACATAAGCTGCTTCTGTCGTAATAGACGTAAGTATGGAAGACGTAACCCATCGTCGCAGGTTTTAAGGCACATCATATGTTTAAACTTTGTTCTAGTCTTGGTGAGGATAAATGGTCGTGGACGTCGAATACAATACGAACATCCAACCAAACCTCGACGAGCACATAGGAATTCAACAGTACACATGTGTTTGTTGTAATTCAACGGAGAGTTAAACGCTGTGCATCATAAGAAGTCCACTTACAAAATCAATGTTTAGGCCTATATGTTCCTTTACAGAACTGTTTGTGCCAAGTTTAGCCATTATTTGTTGTTGTTTTTCTGTTTTCATTGTGCGAGAGAGATTAGAAGTATAAACCTATACGACCGTAGGTAATGGACTGTCACGTTGTATATAAATAATGTATGTTTTTTAAATCAAATTTTCTGTTTTCAAATGCCCCAACCCCCTCCTCGTAATGTCAATGTAACGCATCGAATTCTTTGCCGCTATGGTCAACCCCTTTAAGGGTCAATAGGTGATTTGCCACTTGCTTTCAAATGACGTTATTTAGCGACATCACAATCACAATCAAGATGACTACTGGGCTTGTCCGGTGTAAGATTGATGCCGCGACGTCATTTTATTGTTGCGCGCAAAACTGGCAAATGGTCGTATAATATTTGTGAAGAATAGCAAAGTTACTCGAGCTTACTGTTAGTTAAATCACCAAAAGTACATTTAGTTACGTTTAGTTAGGTTAAGATAAATGAATAATGGTGTAAAGGCAGAACAAAAAATGATTGATATATTACGCTGTATTACGATTATTTCACTTACATGGCGGCGTTGCCAGGTTAAATGGGGGGGGGGGGGGCTGAACTTTTTGTCCGGAGGAAACTCCGACCTGGACGCGTACCTGGCAACCCTTCCACATAGATTGTATGACGATCGATTGAAAAGTCCACCCAGAAATTTTTCTGTTTTTATCTGAGTGGGAATTGAACCTGCGCCGCATTAATTTGAGGCCTGAGTCGGACTGAGGGACTATCACTCTAACCGACTGAGCCACCGAGGCCCCCGTATCTATGGTAGGACTATGTCTGGCTGAGGGGCTATGACTATACAATTGAGCTTCCCAACTAAAAATGAAGTCCAAACATCATCCACCGATCAGAAACCACGTATCTTCTTATTTAAAGGCACACTTGCCGCGAAAATCAGGAATATTGTTTACATTAAAAAAGAAAGACCGTATTCTGTATTTTCCCCAGACAATATAAGTTAGGAACTTTCTATTTTTACCAAAATTTAAAATTTGGACGTCACTTTGTATTTTTAATTTGAATTTGAAAATTTGAATTGTTACGTACCCGGAACGTAAACAAACCGATCTACCCCCTATTGGCGATTTTATGTTTCAGTCGAGTGAGTGTACTAACGGCACAGTGTAATTTTACGTAGGCCTATTTGTCTGAGAATTACAGACTGACGATCGTTTAACAGCGACTGGAAAAGCCTGCTGATGATTGTTTGAATGTAAACCACAGATACAAAGGCCTGAAAGGAGGGTAATCCAACACGAAAGTTGACCGACACTGATCGTTGTTGTTGTAATCAGGCTTCGATTCTTCGTTTGTTTTTCACCCCATTTTTACAGTCTAAAGCTAACTAGACATGTTTTATGTGTCCTATGTTTAAGTTTAGTGGTATTAGTCGTAGTAAGCTCATGTAAATTGGTTTTCTTAGCAAATTTATACAGGCTACGGCGGCAAGTGTGCCTTTAACATCCTTTTGTTTATAATTTACTGTCTCCAATTTGTCGGAAGACCTTTTTGTGTCCCTCAAACCAAAACTGTCCTTTGTATTTCCCAGGTTAGATTCGAAAATGGTTTAACCGGCATCTTGTTTAAAAGACGTTAGTATTACTCAAGGCATAATGAACGGTTATCTGTATTTTTGGGCTCGTCAAATGACATGATGGGATGCCATTGAAACTAATGTAGGGATGATCATTGTTAATTATAACTTCATAATTATGCTAAAACTTTTGAATTTTGGCCCAAAATGAAAGCTCCTAACGGCTTCTATCTGTGGATAACACAGAAAACGTATTTTTATAATGCAAATAGTTCTTGTCGTTCTCTAAAACGACAGATAACCTTGTGCATCGACAGATCGACAGATAACCTTGTGCATCGAGTGTGCCTAGTTTAAGTAGACGACAATTGCATGTATTAAGAGGGTAATTTAATGTGATGGACAGTTTGTGTATATGGGTAATAATGTATGTTAGCAAACCGAGCTGAATGATCGATCGGGTCAGCCTTAATTCTGGACTATAGGCCTTGAGGTGTCCAGGTCATAGATCGATCGATATACCTCGATTACTCGTCCAGATAACCTTGTTCCCAGCGGCTGTTCCTTAAGACGTTTGGTACTTCGTTTAATCGTTTCCGTCAACTTGGGGCGCAACTTTCTTCAGAACCCATGTTCTCTGAATCAGAATAATATCCACAAAATGTCACCATAAAAACAGCCATTTCCCAGGTCTTGAAGACTAATGTTCTCTTATCTCTCGTAAGCCGTCTACTAACGAGTTTATCTAACCTCCATATCTCGTCAGATGCAGTTTGCTTCTGGGAAATATTGCCCTGTATCATGGATTATTAACCTGCACAGTTGGCCTTATATACCGATCTCTGGGAAAGCTACGTTCCTCCTTTTGAAGGCCGGATTCAATGGAGAAAAAGCCAAAGAACACTCGTCATTTTCTCCAACTTACTGGCTCTGAAACCACAAGCAATCTTCATCATAGTATACGAGAGACTATTGGACAATGCTGAGTAAATAGATAATTAAGCTGTAGGCATATCATTGACCCTATGTACGTGAGGTCTTTGGTGGATGTCGGGTAAACTGGTGACTATGGAGTTCATTTAAGTGTTGACAGGGGTTTATCTAGACACAGGAATAACAAACACATGCATATTGATAACAACTTCTTATAGTATTGGTCAATTGGTTGATTAGTGGTGTTGTTCACTTATCTGTTTGCCCAACGTTTTCTTTTGACAATGTTGAATTTACTCACTGGCGATCGTTGTGCCAATAATACAAAATACCGTTAGACCAGCCAGTAAAGAGCTGTGGTTAGTTCAACAAATCTCGACAACCTGACATACAGAATTCTATATTCCAGATAAAACTGGAGTCTCCGCAATTAATTCTCACTGTCATTTATAGAATTTATTATTAGAGAATACGGGTAATGTAGATCTGATATTTTATTCTCTAGCGGTGCAGTGATACGAGGAGAAAGATGCGAGCCGAAACTCTCAAAGGAGGACGAGAACGGAATCATTTACCATTTAAACTGGTCGACACAAGGTCTCGACTTAAATAAAAAAGGCAACAGAATTGAGATTCCCATTGTTCTTGAGGTACGTCCTGGTTACTGTAAACCTGAGGTCATAATATCACATCTGAGAATTAGACAATAAATTCCTGCTAATTCTATATCCTCTATAACCATGTTTACTTACCGTTTTTCTTTTTGTGTATTCCAGGTCAAACATCACGGGCCATTCAAAACAACTCTGCAATGTAAACTTTATAAAGACCAAGAAAAAGTACATTCAAAATGGGGCCAAAATCTCTCTTCCATTGTTTTTGAGTGCAAAATTGGCGACGCCGGAAGTCACGTGGATATTGTAAAAGAACGTTACCTGTGACGTCAACTCCGATGTTTTATGTATGGAACAGTTGAAGAGTTTTATATGATTTATTACAGAATATCACTTCCAAGCTAATTTACTTTGTATTGTTGTCTTTCATTTGGATGTGGGGGTTATTATGCCATCACCTCCGGAGTCTTTCATTTCAACTGTCAGTGCTACCTGTATGTCGTCAGGTCTTATTTCATGGACATATTGGATTATAGGAGAACCTTTATTATAGACTGAACTAACACGATGATTCAGCGTGAATGTTTTTATTTGTTTGTTTTGCAATTGCCATGTTGCTGGCAAGAATGGGGGAACATATATATCGTCACTGAAACGAGTTTAAAACAACATAGAAAGAGTTAGATCAAGGATTGTGTAAGGGAGATCGTGTTAAACTGATAGAGTTAATACACACTATAGGTTTTGTCTTCCCTTTTGGTTAATTCGCCATCGTGTGCTTATTTTAGTCGCCTATATAGAGCATGATCATCAATAGGATTTATTCTGTGCCTTCAGGAATTCTTATAAAATCATCTTTATGTAAGTTCGATACGAAACCAAGCGATTTGATTTTATGGAATGTGCTAGGAATTTTACCTTAGTTCTGAAGCTAAAGATTTGCTTGTGAATCATGGATTTATTCGATGTAGCTTGACAATAGTTGGGGATCTCCAAACTCTGTGACCAAAGTATATTGATGATGGGTCACTGTGGCCACCCATCATCAATATACTTTGGCCACAGAGTTTGGAGATCTCCAACTAGCTTGACAAGTGATGGCGTGCATTACTGAATGACGGAAATATGTTAATGATGAAAATATAGCATTATACTGCAATTTCACTCTGTATACTTTATTATCTGTGTGTGCATTCACCTGGCATCTATAAGGATCAGACAGAATGAGTAAAGACGGTGTCAACTAAAACTTACCATGCTCAAATACCCAAGCCAAAATAAACAAGCTATTGTTCGTTTCAAGTTTGGAAGCTGGTCAAAAATTAGTTTTAGGTGTCTATTTTTCATTAATGCATAAAGTGTAAGAAACCAAGTTTGTTCTAGAGTTTTAATTTCGATTTCATAACGTTAACATGAATAATTTGACAGAGATTTGAGTATTTTCGCATATTAAATGCCCTGAGATTGTTTTCCAGCAAAATGGCCGATATATCGAGTGACGTCAGAATTTATTTCAATCCCTGGCGTCAAATGTCATTGGAAGATGTTTTATTGCTGGCCATCGCGATCACATCCTAAAATCGTGGATCTTTGTAGTTTATTAATTTTTTACGCACCTTGACATTTGACTTCACGGATTGGAACGAAATTTGACGTCACTCTCTATCTAGTCCGAAATATCTGCGATGATGATGTAAGACATTTTCTGACAGATAGGCAATCGTCATTGTCAGAACGCATTTGGTCAATTTTCTGGGACTTTCTTACCACCCTTCATTTCTCATCAAAAATATCAAGATTTTCTTCATAACTTTTAAAATAAAATTACAAACCCGGACTTAAATGGTTTTCCTTTCTCCTCGCACCAATGGCCTATCTGTCAGAAAATGTCTTACATCATCATCGCAGATATTTCGACTAGGCCTACTCGATATCATGTCAAAAGCATCAACCCGAAATTTTAACTGTAGACTATGTCAGTGATTTCCCTTAAAAGCAAATGTTTAATCAGATTTCAAACTTGCTACTAATGTTAAAAGAAAGATACAATATATTATTACTTCATCGAGTATTTTCTGTCTTTTATTAAAGGGACATGATTGGCCAAATATAGAAAGATTTTCGTTCAAATCGAATTCTGCAAGTTTTTCCTATTTTCTCGAAAAGCAGAAAATATGAACTTGCCGATAATACCCATATCGGGAGGTTGTAGAAGTAATAAAACACCTATAATGTCAAGATACATCTTAAGTGTGTTCTTTATTTGCACACATCTTAGGTTCATAAGGATTACTGGTTTAACCGAACTCATTTGCTTCAACGTCAGTCATTTAGTTTTTCAGGATACGTTAAACGATCACAAGCGGAATTCATGAGAAAAGTCCTAAATTTGCGACTCATGCCACTAAGCCCGCCGCAGACGAGAGCTATCGCCTTCGCCAAATTTCATTCGTGCCACTTGGCGTAAGCAGATAGCTCCCGTCTGCGGACAATTTTGCAAGAGATTTTGGTCATTCGTGGCTGAGAGCCGAATATCTATCGTGTTTGATAATTTTGTCCACGCGTAGACGTTTCCTCCTCGTCTGCGTTGAAGAAAGCAATTAGCTTTCACTTTCCTTCGAGTGCGCAAGCGTGCAGATGAGCAGTCAATACATGACGTAGCATAGAGTCAAAAAGGCCGTTCTATGCGAAAACTTTACCATGGAGTTAGCTAGACGAGGAGTTAATTCTTTTGTTGTTGATGTTAAAACGACGTCGAAATCGGCGACGTACTAAAAGAATGATTCGAAGAATGTGGAAAAAACCGTGGATATCTAGAAGAATTGGCCAAGGCACTTATTTAAATTTAATACAGGAAATAAGTACAGAAGATCCTGAACAGTTCCATCGTCTTGACAGAAAGTCGATACGCGTTTATTGCGGTCTTTAAATTCAGCTGACCGCACATCATACAGGCAGGGGTAGTCAACCCACGGATCAAAAAGTTTATCTTCTAAAATAGCGTTTGCTACCAGATTGGTGGTTGTCGCCATTTTTACTGGCATGCATGTGATCATCTGCACGCTTGCGCACTTGAAGGAAACTGAAAGCTAGTTGCTTTCTTCACCGCAGACGAGGAGGAAACGTCCACGCGTGGCCAAAATTATCAAACGCGATAGATATTCGGCGCTCAGTCAGGAATGACAAAAAAACTCTTGCAAAATTGTCCGCAGACGGGAGCTATCTGCTTACGCCAAGTGACACGAATGAAATTTGGCGAAGGCGATAGCTCTCGTCTGCGGCGGGCACAAATGCTTTTATTGTGACCTTGATAGTCAACCGTTTACCTTCCCGCTTTATAGTAAAATGAGATATACATTGTATATCCCATATGTTTTTTTGGTCCCGGAAATATGTTACATTTTTTCTGTTTTTATGCTGCTATAATTCTACATTTTAATATTAACATTAATTTGTTTAATTATTATATTTCAATTTCAACATTTTATTTTCCTTTTTCAAAATGTTTTATGACCAGGGCTGCGTAAACTGCTTTGTCAAATAAATATGTCTTTATAAATTCCGGCGTCTCCTTTTAAGTACCTGTTATATTTTTATTTTAGTCACAAAGTCCATGTGTTCTAGTATTCATCAATATAGGCCCATGTTTATATATCGGCATTTATCACCCGCCAGAAAAATATCTAGGCACTGGTCGAAATGCCCAAAAGTGATTATCATTGTATTATATAACGTAAGGGTTATAGTCAGTGATACGGGTCAGTCTGTGTTTTAAGGACCACTGCCTTAATTATTTCTCATTAGAACTTATAGCATTCTCCAATTTCATTAACATTCTAAATGTCTTTGATGGATGTGTTGATACAACAATTGGATTTGGATGGAAGTTGGCAAAAAAGGTTCAATGAGATAACAGTACCGTTATATGTTTCTTGAACTATTGTGTGGTTGACGGAGCAATCACTCGGTTTGTCTTCAGCCAGACGACAGTAATGAGAGTTGTCTGCTCGTGACTCAATAAACTTTCTGCTTGGTTAACTTCTGGCAAATTCCTATATATTGCACTTGACAGGCGTGTGTAACCTCTACGGCACCTCAATTTGATAAAACGACCGTTGTTGGTTGTTACGATACCGAATGATAATAAAAAGAAGTAACAAACAGACCAGCAGATTTTATGTACAAATTTTGATTTATATTAAAAAGCAAACGGACTAGCTTATTTACAGGCAAATATTATATAAACGTTGGAAAGAAAACATATATCAAAATGACTTACTTATACAAGTTAAGTAATTAGAGTTCCGAGAAAGCTGTAATCCTTCACAAAGTTCACTGGTTTAAATCCGATGACCACGAATTTACGAAATATAGATCCCCAGAATGAATCTTGAAGACACACTGGTAAATCCACAGGATAAATTCTTGATAGAATTCACAAGACAAGTATCACTGACGAAGCAGGCTGAATATGAATGGACATATCATCCAAGAGTACAGAGTTGTATCAAAGAGTACAGTTCACAACTGACTCTGTCACAAGTCGAATATCGTATTCATACGGAGTTCAGATATAAATCTGAACTATAACAAAATATAGCATGTATAGCACCCGAGACCAGCTGGAAACTGACTGCCTGATAACGATAAAACAACGTCTTATATACACCCTCAGTACTTCCAGAAAGGTCTGAGCATTTGCATACAAATAGAGTATTTCGAGAATCTTCTTGGATCTACGCATTACAACAGGTTATGAATTAAAAAACATAGGCCTGAGATTACCTTACTATAGAGACTAGAACTTTCCAAGGAGTCATCATAGTAACAGTTGGGAATATAGGTCAAAATTGAAACATTGATAAAAAATTAGCAAACAAACAGACAATACGTCACAATCGAGAAATTTCTAAGTCAATCGAAATAGATACATATGTTAACAGTTCAGCTGTACGTAATATGGTATTCATACTATTGAAGGTGGTTACACGTGAGGCTGTATCTTATATCATCGAATGATAGAAGCCATTGGTCCAATATTTGGTTGAAGGATAAAACCATGTTTTCGCAGGATCGGTTCGCCCTGTTGGTGGGACTTGAGTGAAACAAAGAACATTAGCCGACAACAAAATTCAAGTCTTTGGCATGCCATTCTTTCTGTACACAAATTTTGATTTGTTTCACGGAAACTGATAATAACTCCTGAAATTTCAACCCGTTGTGGTTTACGAGTTTCCAATAAGCTTTTTTTTATATCTTTGGAAATGGCGAAGTTAGTTAAGTAGCGGTGTTTCAGCCACCTGATATATATTTAAACAAGACTGAAAACTGCAACACCACTTTTGACCCTTTCATTGATTCAGTGATTTCCCAGAAAAAAATCCCCGTCCCCGTCTATGGATTCCCTATTTTGAGGAAGATCGTTTTGATTTATATTTAACATATTTACAGGCAAATATTACACAAACAGTAGAAATAAAGCATATATCAAATTTAATCAAAATTATTAACTTTTACGAACAAAGAACTGACAGTTCACCGATTTTGCATCATAGATCTGATCACTAATATAATTGACAGAATAAAATCCTGAAAACACCCTGGTAAACGCTTTGCCCAAAGAGGATGCCACAGATCACACTAATGACTGTATTACTGATAAAAGTTAACAGGCCGAATCAAGTATAACACACCAAATAAGAATAAACAGAGAAATTGCATTCAAAAGCTGATTGATAGGATATATTTGAGCAAAGTTGAGAACTAAATGCCTAAATACAATTAATGCGCCCTTTAAATTGACCTCTAGAAATTCAAAAACAATTCTATTATAACATAAATTTGCGACCCACTTGCCGCCGTAGCCTGACATTTGTTAAGAAAACCAATTTGCACGAGCTTACTACAGCTAAAACCACTAAAATTAAACATAGCACACGTAAAGCATATCCAATTAGGTTTAGAATGTATAAATGAGGGTGAAAAACAAACGAAGAATCGAAGCTCGATTACAACAATAACACTGATCAGTTGGATTGCCCTCATTCGGGCGTTTTTGTCTGCGGTTTGTACTCGGCAGGCTTCCACAGTCCTTCTTACTCGATCGTTAGTATGTATTTCTTATAAAGTTCGTAAAATTATACTGTGTCGTTAGATCGTCCACACGATTCAAACCAGTACGGCACTTGTGCACACGTTCAGGTTCGAAGTTTGTTTACATTGCGGGTAGGCCCTACCTGAAAAATCTGTTTTTCAATTTCAAATTAAAAATACTAAATGATGTCAAAACTTTCAATTTCTGGTCAACTTTTTTAGTCTGGGAAAAATACAGAAAACCGTCCACTGTTTTTAATGTAAACAGTCCTCTGGATTTTCGCGGCAAGAGTGCCTTTAAAGCGGCATGAGCTGCCAAAATGTTAATATTTTGACGTTAAAACAGAATATTGAAATTATTGGCTATTTTTCTCACGACGTACAATTTAGAAGCTCTTTAGTGCTTCTAGTCTCGAAAATGTACGATAAAGCATTGTTTTGAACTAACTTTGGCTTAGAATGAATGAATGGTCGTCCCGGTTATTTAAATTTTGTTTACTTTTCGAACACGTTTTCGGTTCGTACAGGCCACATACTGTATGGATTTTCCTCATTCCAACGCCAATCAATTAGTTTTTCGATGGCCTTCAAAGCCTCTTACTTTCGTGACGATCCGAAATTATGAAAAAAGTGTGAATTTTGGCAGCTCATGCCACTTTAAGCTTCTAGAACAAAACGTTAACCAAACACTGGCTTAAATCTAGATCGAATCCACGGAAAATGCCAGCTACAGAAGTAAACAAGAATGAGATGCTTGCATCAAAGTGGCACCAACTGAGAACATACCGATTGTCAACGCAATGTTCAGAAGAGGGTATAAAGTTCATAGGAAAAGAAAATGAAATGACACTGAAACTAGAAATATTCATACAGTATGTTGTCTGTAATCTATACAAAGTGAAAACCAAAGGTCTGTCCATCGTATATATAGAAAAGATACTTTGCCACACTTACTTCGGCAATTGATTGTTATATCGTAACGATAGCTCAATAGTGAAATGGTCGATCAGTGTGCCAGAAAACTGAGAAGATATGGACAAGTCACAGTGTTTCCAGACTTGACGGATCAATATAGAGACAGACAGTAAACAAAGACTTTCTCCTGGCCACTTTAACACTGGAATCTTTCAATCAAAGCACCTGTTAAAGCCGGGGCCGATTTCTCCTGGCTTCTCAAGGAATATCATATACAAGATTCCCACATATCACATCTCTACAGCAAACGCCACATCCGTGGCTTCTTTACGGACATCATATAGAAAATTCCCACATACGCATCTCTACAGCTAACGCCACATCCCTGGATTCTGTAAGGACATCATATACAAGATACGGTAATGTCTGAGTTAATTCAAGTGCTGGAAAAAAGTAGAAGAGTGCAAATTCTCATCTTAATTCAAGAGAGAGCTTGTAAAACATTCAAGGATTAACTGCTGGTCAATCATCTCCCTCGACTGAGATGTGTTGAAAGTTTAAATCTCATTCAGAACCTTTTTGTTATTGAGGATTTAGCAACATGCATAGTCCTCTAATTAACTCAGGTATTACCGTACCCACATAGCTACACCTAACGCCACATTCAGAGATGCGTGGTCTATCATATACAATTGGTTTATCCATTACTCTCAATTGCTATTCATGCATTTTGTATATTAACTAAGCACATCTTGTCGTTTAACCATTTTTCCGAAGTGTAATGAAGATTGAGGCTGCCATATTTGAGTCCGTCTAAAACCGTATTATTTGCGTCTTCTGTCAATCAGACGTAAACTTTCATACATCTTTAAATCGATTGATTGATGTTTTACGCCGCACTCAATATTGCTTCACCTGTCTGGTTTAGTGGTGAAGGAAACCAGGCTCTTTGTCTTGGGGGATCTTGGGGGAACCCCCCCCCCCCCCCCCCCCCTCCCACCAACTCTTCCACATAGGTTACGGCGATCAAATGAAAAATGCAGTCAAAACTTTTCAATTTTGTGTGGTCGGAATGGGATTCGTATCCGCGAAGCATCGATAGACTGAGAGGACTATCACTATGATCGTGACTACCAAACTTGTAGGGACTGTAAAACCTTAAAACTGACACTTCCCATGGTACCATTTTTGTTCTTTCTACCAAACACCCAAGTTGAGTTGAGCAAGTTCTAAGGTTTCGGTATCTAAAGACTCGGTAATTGCTGGAGAATAAAAAAAACGCATGCAATCGCCCCAGCTAAAAGTCGAATTTCAAGAAAATGATCTGAAAAGGACCACACTGACAGATCCTATCGGAAGTCACTCGGAAAACCAAAATAGTAGTCACTTTTACATGGCCTATATAACAAGTCGTTCTATGCCCGCGGTTTATGTTAATGCTTGCAATGCTAACGGCAACCTTGTTAGTGAGAAATGACCTGCTTATGGGTCTTTGGAAGGTGACTGGCGTGTTGAACATGCCAAAGGGCATAGTTTTAGTTTATACTGGAAAGTGGTGAAGGTACCATTAAGTGTTTCCAATAAAATGTACGGAAAGTTCAAAGTGCTGCTGCTTGGTTTTATTAAATCGTTGTCAAGAAGTTATCGAATTTCTTTTTTTTAAGCTGTTTTATTTAGTTGGATTCAGTTTGTAAGGAGGTTGTTTTCTATACACAGTTTTCAACATAAACATAATGAAAGATAACGTCAGTTGCAATCAAGAAACAAATGTGCAGTGTCAAGATCACATAATAAGTCCAGTTAGTAAGGTTCAAAATGGCACAGCTTGATTGTAATGTATTGTTGTTGTTTTTTTCCAGAATGTCCTAGTTCTACAAGCGTTTTTGTAGTGTGGAATCCAACAATAGTGCTAAAAAAATCCTGCATTGTAGCAATTTTCAGGGTCAGTCGAAACTGTATAAAATGGTAAAATAGGTATATTGTGAACGCCATTTTTGATTGTCTTCTCCAGGTTGATGAACTGTTACACCGCCTACCTCTTCTCATGCAGCGGCTGAATAAAACATATTATTATTTATACATAAGTGAAAACTTTGAGTTATTTAACAGCTGTTGTAATTTAAAGCCATATTGACCAGCAAAACGACGGTAAAATAACCGTAAAACTTCGATTTTGTTAATATTTGATACCTCTGGGTTACTAAAGTCATTAAAACAGAGACGAAAACAAAGCCTATTCATTGATTTATGTTCGGTTAGGTTTAATTGTCATCAACGGTTCATTTTCGAGAGTATGCTATGCACGTAGAGATATGTGAATGACACGAAGCGTGTCACGTGCGATAAAACATAATCAATAGAATCGTGAGCATCTAAAAACCAACAAATTAGACCTTTTGAAAATTAGCTCTGTTTTCAAACCTTGCAAACAGTTGTTAAACACAATTAACATTTATTCTGCTCAAATAGATCGATAAAATAAGTCCTTTGATATTATCGTCCCTTCAAATGTTGTATCTTAAGACGGGGGACATTTTAATTCTTGGTAACTAATGTTTATAAAATCAAGCGAAATCGTAACGTCGAGTTGGTAACTTACAGAAGCAGAGGAATTTGATACCGAGGTGCTGTTTTGGCCGAATTCTGTTCTTTTTTTTCTTTTTTTTTTTTGGGGGGGGGGGGGGGGGCCGTAATTTTATTCGGCAGACAGTGAGCTTCGCTAAGTTGGAAATATCCAGGTAAAATTGAATATCTAAAGCAAAAAAATTATTTTAACAGCATAAAATAGATTTCTTATTATACCAGAGCATGTTATTTAACGAGGCATGAGCTGCCAAAATGTTGATATTTTGACGTTAAAACAAAATGCTGAAATTATTGGCTATTTTTCTCAAGAGGTAGAATTCAGAAGCTTTTTAATGCTTCAAGTCTCGAAAATGTACGATAAAGCACTGTTTTAAACTAACTTTGGCTTAGAATGAATGAATGGTCGTCCCGGTTATTTAAATTTTGTTTACTTTTGAACACGTTTTCGGTTCATACAGGCCACATACTGTATGCATTTTTCTCATTCCAACGCCAATTTCGATAGCCTTCAAAGCCTCTTACTGTCGTGACGATCAGAAGTTATGAAAACACTGTGAATTGAATTTTGGCAGCTCATGCCACTCGGTGTCCGCGAACATTACGAACAATGGACGGTTTTCTGGATAACATGTTATGAACTTTCTTTTTTGTCAAAAATTAAAAGTTTTGGCATCAATTTGGATCTTTAATTTGAAATTGAGAATTGGGTATTTACGGAAGGGTATTAGGGCCAGAAAGGGGGGGGGGGGGGGGAATGAGTTTTCTCCTAATGAGGAAAATCCATACAGCATGTTGCCTGTACGATCCGAAAAAGTGTTCGTAGAGTAAACAAAATTTAAATAACCAGGACGACCATTCATTCATTCTTAGCCAAAGTTAGTTCAAAACAATACTTTATCGTACATTTTCGAGACTAGAAGCACTAGCCTCTGAATTATACGTCTTAAGAAAAATAGCCAATAATTTCAACATTCTGTTTTAACGTCAAAATATCAACATTTTGGCAGCTCATGCCACTAGGCCTATAAGTGAGAAATACAGACTGATGATCTGGTTTGAGTGACACAAAAAACCATTGTATGCTGTGAGTTACAATAAATATTTGCCCATGTTTGGTCAGTAGAGGCATATATGGATTTGATACAATTATCTTACTTTTTTTTTGGCAGAATTCTGATACTTGGCGATTTATTCAGGCAGACACACACCCACCCCACCCACCTTTCCCGACAAAAAAAACTGTATTGTACGTTATTGTACTCGGATATCAGAGCCGATCGAATAAAGTAAGCATATTACACTGGTAGATTTTTACAAGAATATTTAATTGAATATTTAGGGCTTACCACTGGGAATTAATGAAAAAGGCGGCGCTCCATTACTGAAATAGTCAACGTTGGTTATCTCCCTTCTATATAGTTCTTTAGGATCCACGATACTTATTACAACAACGACATATTAAACCAAAATCCTGTTTTTGTCGTGGACAAATCAAGTTCAAAGCATAAATATGGTTAATTTTGAAGGCCTACCAAATCCAGACAAAATATTTGATTCCTGGTATCCTATTCTATTTGGAATATTAGTTGGGATCCTTTATGGTTTTCGGTAAGGAAGACAAACTGGTTTATCGAGTTAAAACTTACAATGTTGGGGAAAGTCGCCGATAGCCGAGAAGAAAAAAAATAATGCTAAGGGTATCCGATCAGTTATCGTACAGAACAAATCATCGTACACTCAACTCTTATACTAGTTGCACTAATGTGTCTCTTTCCTGTGTTACTTACTTGCCAGTCAGGAACCCTCATACTATCATACGCGATCAAACCAAACGATCACGAATAGGGAGTTTTATTTATGTACATTTGGTAGTGGTGTGTTTCAGATGGTAGTAGTCTTTAGTTACTTATTTTTTACCGAGATACCAGCACTTGTAATGAACAAATAAAATGAAGCTACCGAAATACAGTCATTTACAATTAATCAAGCTCTTTTTCTTGCATTGATACGCTTGTACTATAGTTATAGCTGAATTCAGCTACCGGCCGACAGCTGTTTTTAAGTATTATACCTGTTTTTAGTTATCATACTTTTAGCTGTTTTCAGCTACTTTCCTTAACCTGTTAAAGTGGATTCATATGGTAACTAATTCTTCCTTCTTCCCGACCTGCTTGTAAGTAAAACAGGATGAGACATGAGCACGGCTATCCATATGGCTGCCTTTGGCCTACAGTACACGCTCCATTCAGTCACACACCTTGAGTTTTTTTATATCGACTCTCCGTTCAGTTCAGATGTCTTTATTTGATTCACCACTTTGGGGAGTCTGGACCTCTCCAATCAAAAGCAGTTTGGAAATTTCTATATAATTTTTTAACTCTCGCACAGGAGATAAAAAAGAAGAATAGAACCTAACTTATGTGCATCAGTATATTCTTTACCTTAAGAAGGCTAAGAGATGTACATTGTATATACAATGCTGAGGACAAAATTCCATTACCTTGAGTAATTGCCCAGGTTGGAAATCAGCCTCTCGAAAAGTGACCAAAAAAGCACCTTTTATAGCAGGAGAATATTTTGCGAGCTTTATAACTTCAAAAATCCCACCCCAACCTATTCCAATTAAATTCTATATACAGTCCTACAGTTACGGTACTAAGAATCAAGAAAAGCCAAATCTCTGTGGCAAATATTGAGATCAGAGGATGCCTCCAAAAATGTTAGTTTTTCATTTTACATTTTCGATTTACCATTTTTATGACTCAATAACTTTAATGTTGGTTTTGTTGATAAATGTTGACAATAGATTCAGTTTCATCGGGTATAAAGTTTCAATGGATGTGAAAGGATTCATTAACAAGATATTACTCTTCTCAAATGATCCAAAATTGAAACAGACCTGTAGTTTTGTCAACGTGACCTCCAATTTTTGGATGCCCATATCTCAAAAGCTATATGAAATGGATACTAAAATGTTGTATGTCTTCATTATCCATTTATTAGTTCCGCCAGTGCTAGTTCCGCCAGTGCAACTTTCAACCAAATCTGAGACGGTCCCCTGGGAAAATTTCTGAATTTGTAGCATTAAGTCCACAAAAACCTCTACATGTAAATAGTAGATGATTGCTTTTTCTTCATTACTCTCTTAACAATCCTTATCTATAATCTATTGGGCTGTACATTTCCATCTCATATGAAACCTCCTTTTTTCTTTAAAAAAAAACAAATCATAAGAATTATTTGAATACCAATCCTCTAGACAGTACAAGATAACTTTGTTGCCCTCAATATTTTCTCTGTTCCATTTTTTATTGGGGGCCTTGTCTTCTCGTTTTTTTGTAATATACATATATTATAGCAGCATGTTTTCCACTACTTTTTTTTCCTACTCCTTATTTTATTTTACACTGTATTTGAAGTAGACTACTCAGTACCGACAACCAAACAAATAAAAGTAAATAGGAAGACACATGTACCTGTAGTCCACAATATCTTAAGCGGACTCTGGTTATTTTGAATTTCTTGATATGCCTATAATATGGACTCCTTAAAAACAAAAAATGTGAATTGCTTTTGAAACTGAAAAACATAAATTTTCCATATGATTGATTCATTTATAGAGCTTATTTCCGTGGTGCTCAGTGTTTAAGTGCCGCCAAGTTGGTAGGAAAAACAGCCATTGTGACAGGTGCCTCATCTGGTATTGGTGAACAGATTGCTCTGGATTTCGCGCAGAGAGGTAAAATTGTTGTCTTGTTTAACCCTCCTTTTTTCAAGACAGGAATCCTCCAATACTCTTAGAAATAACGTATAGTCGATAATTTCTTAGATATTTACAGTACTCATTCATTATAGATGAACAGAACTACACTGTATGTACATTTATAATTGAATGAATTGTAGGTTTATTCTAATATACATTTTAACTATCCAGTTCAAATTGTGATTTTAGAATAATTCAGCCCTAACAAAATATGATACTGCAGTGATTGTCTCAGTTAAATCAGATTTCCAAAGCAAATAAATTGGTGACAACAGGAAACTTCAGATATTTTCATAATATAAAAAAGCTTTTCTGCTTGTTATTTTTGCTGGTGTTGATGGTTTTAATATTGTCAGACCTGAAGACATCGTCACTGATATATTTTCTTTGGGTTTTCACTATTGTCAACCGTTCGATGTTCCTCAAGACTTGTTGGTTACAAATAGTAGCCACTTTTGCAGACCATATTAGTCGTAATACAGCCCAGTGAATAATGTGGATCTTTTGGGTGGTTTGGAAAACGTTTGATCGCGGTGATGAATTTACATACAGATTGTTGAGCATTGAATATTGTACAGCAGAGAAGGTCAAATGTTGAGCATTGAATATTGTACAGCAGAGAAAGTCAAATGTTGAACATTGAATATTGTACAGCAGAGAAGATCAAGTGTTGAACATTGAATATTGTACAGCAGAGAAGATCAAGTGTTGAACATTGAGTATTGTACAGCAGAGAAGATCAAATGTTGAACATTGAATATTGTACAGCGGAGAAGGTCAAATGTTGAACATTGAATACTGTACAGCAGAGAAGATCAAATGTTGAACATTGAATATTGTACAGCAGAGAAGATCAAGTGTTGAACATTGAATATTGTACAGCAGAGAAGGTCAAATGTTAAGCATTGAATATTGTACAGCAGAGAAGATCAAATGTTAAGCATTGAATATTGTACAGCAGAGAAGATCAAGTGTTGAACATTGAGTATTGTACAGAAGGTCAAATGTTGAACATTGAATATTGTACAGCAGAGAAGATCAAGTGTTGAACATTGAATATTGTACAGCAGAGAAGGTCAAATGTTGAACATTGAATATTGTACAGCAGAGAAGATCAAGTGTTGAACATTGAATATTGTACAGCAGAGAAGGTCAAATGTTAAGCATTGAATATTGTACAGCAGAGAAGATCAAATGTTAAGCATTGAATATTGTACAGCAGAGAAGATCAAGTGTTGAACATTGAGTATTGTACAGAAGGTCAAATGTTGAACATTGAATATTGTACAGCAGAGAAGATCAAGTGTTGAACATTGAATATTGTACAGCAGAGAAGGTCAAATGTTGAACATTGAATATTGTACAGCAGAGAAGATCAAGTGTTGAACATTGAATATTGTACAGCAGAGAAGATAGTACAGTGTACAGTGATGGAGATAAAAAGATTGGGTATTAAATAATGTGCAGTGGAGATGATGTTGAATTATGTACAATGATCAGGGAGATCAAACATTAGGTGTTGAATAATGTAAAATGAAGGATACCAAATAATGGATGTTGAATATTGTACAGTGATGAAGGATACCAAATGTTGGGTATTGAATAATGTGCAATGATGAAAAAGATCAAATGTTGGGTGTTGAATAATGTACAGTGATGAAGAAGATCAAATGTTGGGTGTTGAATAATGTGCAATGATGAAAAAGATCAAATGTTGGGTGTTGAATAATGTGCAATGATGAAAAAGATCAAATGTTGGGTGTTGAATAATGTGCAATGATGAAAAAGATCAAATGTTGGGTGTTGAATAATGTGCAGTGATGAAAAAGATCAAATGTTGGGTGTTGAATAATGTACAGTGATGAAAAAGATCAAATGTTGGGTGTTGAATAATGTGCAATGATGAAAAAGATCAAATGTTGGGTGTTGAATAATGTGCAATGATGAAAAAGATCAAATGTTGGGTGTTGAATAATGTTCAGTGATGAAAAAGATCAAATGTTGGGTGTTGAATAATGTACAGTGATGAAAAAGATCAAATGTTGGGTGTTGAATAATGTGCAATGATGAAAAAGATCAAATGTTGGGTGTTGAATAATGTGCAGTGATGGAGATCAAACGTTAGGGTGTTGATTAATGTTGAATGATAAAAATTATTGAAAGAGATCAAACGTTGAATATTGACTAAAGTACCTAATAAAACCCTTGGTATAAATCCATCAATAAGTGAAGTGCATTTATTTTTCATACTGCAAAGATTGATGTTGGGTAGATAGTCACGTCCTGTGTACTACAACTGTGGACAATATCATCGAATGGAAATCCAGTTTTATCATTAAGAAATGAACTGTCAAAATTTGACTGCAACCACCATGTCAATAGGCAATGTTTATTTACCATGTTGATCATTTATCTGGGATGGGGTATCATGGAGCATTTTAACTCATACTTTTCTTTGTTTCTGTGTATCTAGACTGAAAGGTAAAGCATCAAACTATTATTACTTGGTCATGTTCTGAGTTTGATTGCATCCTTAGAAATGTCTGTTTTTAAAATGACAGTTGTTCCTTCTCCTTGTCTAGGTGCTCGTGTGATATTAGCGTGTAAGAATATAGCTGCAGCTCAGGATACTGTTGCATACATCCAAAGGAAGTCTAAGAAGAAACACAATGTTAAGGTCATCCCGTTAGACTTGGCATCCTTCAAAAGTATCCGAGAGTTTGTTGACACTTTCAAAAAAAGTAAGTTCTATTTTTGTTATTTTTACCCTTGGTATGTTGTAGAAAGTTGTTGTGTCTGCTGACACTCTTATTCTTAACAAGGTTACCATTATATAACCATTATAATAAAGTGAAGCATATTTGTCCTGATACACTTGAAACATCAATAGCACTATTGGTTCTTTTCAAATATCTCAATTTTCTCAAACTTAACTTTTTCTATTCAACTGGTTGCATGATTTGCACCCCCCTACATATGCATCTCAAAGTGCTTACTGCTTTTGTAAGAGTAGCGAGAGAGAAATGTTGGTCAAGTGGGAAAATATTCCTTTCTATTCTCTATTTATTGGCTTGATCAGACTATTTTTCAGCATTTTTATACAAAAAAGCTCTGTACATAAAAATATACAGTAAAACCCCAAGAAAACCCCAAGTTCAATCCAAACCTTTGATGCTTTGACTAATTAATATGTTTATGTTCTAGCTGAATCTAAGTTGCATATTCTGGTGAATAATGCTGGGGTTATGATGTGCCCACATACACTTACAGAGGATAAATTTGAACTGCAATTTCAAGTCAACTATTTAGGTAATGTATTTTAATCAAAAGTTTTTTAGAAAATAATTCCCAATTGAGCAATGTTATTGAAATGTCAGAGAATAATGGCTCTTATGAAGATGAAGCAATGTGTACAACTACTTGTGTATGTAATGGCCAATATACACTGAGGGTTTTGATGCGACTCTACTCAACCATTTTCTAGTCTACAACGCAAATCGCAGTCAGTCTGCTTCAGTTGTGTCAGGTCAGGTGTGATCTTGACATACAAGATATTTTCTTTATGAGTCCTATAGTGTATCCACTCTAACGACGAGCATCGCTCAGTGGCAGACTCTGTAGCCCAACCAGAAACTTCACTACAGTCAGGTGACCTCTTGACAACACTGCAACTACATCAGAATAATGTTGTTGTTTTTTCGCTGGACAGTTCCTCATGTTATGTCTCCTGTTAACTTAAGTTACGTGCAGTGTATACCTTCTACAAGGCCACGCAACTCCAGTCGACTTGAGCTGTCTCGGGTCGTGTCATAAGGCTGAGTTTTGTATTTCTTGAACTATACATGTGTGTTGTCATGATTCTGCAATGTAAACAGTCAGTATTTTGTCATGTAAACTTGTGACAGTGTAGCTTCCTTTCCTGTTCGTCCTTCGTATTTTTGTCTCAAAATTCCAATTTTTCTCTTACTGAAAGTGGCTTTAGGAGTTGGATAAATTTAGCATATTTTTCATGTCGCACATTTTTTTATTTTCATTTTGTGCATTAGGACATCTCTATTATTTACTAAAATTATAAAACTGTTATTTTTCCTAGCTTAATTATTTCAATATTTAAACACAGAATTTCTCATTTCCAGGTCCTTTCCTTTTAACAAATCTACTACTGGATATGATGAAATCTTCTGGCAATGGGCGTATTGTAAATGTATCTGCCCCTGCTTATAAGCTGGGAGATATTAACTTTGATGACATCAATGGAGACAGGGCACCTGAATATAATGCAGGCAAACAGTTCTCACAAAGTAAACTGGCTGTCATGTTATTCTCTCAGGAATTGACTCGCAGGTTAGAAGGTAAGTAAATGCTGGATTTACATACTTAAAGTGGCTTGAGCTGCCAAAATGTTGATATTTCCCGTTAAAATCAAATTGTTAAATTATTTGAAGTTATCGTGGGATATCATGTAGAGTATTGTGTGATTATTGACATTGTTTTCTATTCTTCAGGCGAGGGTGTAAGTGTGTATTGTGCCAACCCAGGAATCACCAACACTAACATACACAGACATTTTGTCTTCAAGACCAACACATTTGTCAGTTTGAGTTTTTACCCCTTTACCTGGTTCCTAATGAAATCCCCCTTTGATGGTGCTCAGACGGCCATACACTGTGCTGTCACTGAGGATCTAATGGCTGTCACTGGCAAGTCTTACAGGTACACTTTTACCACTTGTAGGGTTATGACTGTCTGATAATTGTTTGAACTTGTTTGTATCAAGGTATGACATATATATCAAATGAAACACAGCAAACTTTGCTAAGCTGCGGCTGCCTCATAGTCAAAGAAAGTGAGGAGAAAAAAAATGCATATTATCCTTAACTACTCGGTAAAACTTGTCAAAAGTGATGATACGCACATCAGATGTGTACAACGTACGGTAAAACTCACTCACACTGTAGAGCTGTTTATGAGGGGACATGCTGAACAGAGGTTGTGTTTTATGGAGCTAAATAACTTTCATTGTTCGTAAAATCATTTTTTTTGATAAAACACAAGTTAAAAAACATTGCCTAACGCTTACGAGAGGTGCCGGCTGAGCTACAAGGCACACGTGGCCCATGGAGCAGCTACAGATTTCAGCGCAGACGATGAGCTCTCGGCTGAGACAAATTCCTGGTCACCCAAGTTCACTGACCTACATAAATGTCGCTACTGGTGTTATGTAATATTCTAAGTGATCACGTGTTTCAATACACAAGGTACACACGATTGGCCTTTCCCTCCTCATAGCTCAGCTGGCAGCTCACATTATCCGCACATAGTGAGATTCTTGCCACGCGAGGCAGAAAATATTAAACATGCCAGATACTTTCCTCACCGCCCACGAGAGGCGAACATCTCACCAAAATTTACGCGCACACAGGGGAAACAGCTTAGCTCTCAGCCACTCATGTGTCGGCAGCTCAGCCGGCGCCTCTCGTGTGCGCTAGGCTTTAGGTTCATGAATCCTTTTAGGTGCAATGCAAACCTCATTTTAATTGGAAAACACCTTGAGGCATTTTTTTAATAATTTTCCTACAAGCTATGGAATGAATGTTAATGGTCAGACGGAAATTCATCTTCAGACACCCATAGATAAAACATGGAGATAGAATATCAAAATGTTATTATAGCAGACTTATTTTGTTCATTTATTTTCTTCTGCAATGAGTTAAAGCTAAACTGTAGATGCAGATCTGCATAAAATAAATTGACTTCCATAACTGATTGATTGTTTGGTGTTTACGCCGCGCTCAAGATTATTTCACTTATATGGCGACATTGCCAGTTTTATTGTGGCACCTTCCATAACTGAGTATGTTATTTGACTGACCTGGTGTCCATAAATAGGCACTCAATCATAACTTTGTGCACAAATATGACCAGAAAACCTCATTTTCCATTCAGAAGTATTTTGTCTATAAAATTAAGTATGGTGTATTTTGGGGTTGTTGCTCATGACCATGATTTTGTTCAGAAAATATATTCATTATCATTGTACTACGACAATTTACCCAAACTGATGTACAAATTACAATGTCAACTTGATTACACAATTACAGCAATAATATGATTAAATTTGTTGGCATTGATTTGTTTACAGGGAGTGCAATGAAGGTCCTATAGATCCTGTAGCATTAGATGAAGAGAAAGCTAAAAAGTTGTGGGATGAAAGTGTCAAGTGGACACGCCTAGAAACTAACTTACCGTCAGGGGAGGTAACCAGCGGGACTGATATGAAAGACGAGGACAGTGAATAACAAAGCAACATACATACAGTCTACACTGTACAATACTTCATTTTCAATTAACTACATGTATGTACATGTATATATTTACATAACCATTAACCATTTTCTAATTTGAGAAGCATTTAAGACAAAGTAATGTACAGATATCCTGATGAGGAGCTGCTCTTCAAAAACCAGACAGTAGTACTATGAATAGACCTCAGTTACTTTTACCTTTTTTCTGTATTGTTTTTCCCTAACTTTTGTTTCACTCCTCTCAGGAGTACTAACCCCATTGTAGACAGGCTTGTTGTATCATATAAATAACATTTTGTTTAAATTTTAACTCATTTTTGTGCCTTTTACATATGCTATAATAATGCAATATTTTGTCATTTGATTCAGCACTTGTTAAGCCCAAATGTGTTGCTTAGTGCCTTAGGTCCTAGTCATATGTGACAGCCTGAACTATTGGAATGGGGGTGTTGTGGGACTGATAAGATGTTTGGTATGTGGTTGTATTTTGTCTTGGTTTAACCTTAGTGACAGATTAAGGCCAAACTCAACTGGGCTATATTTTACAAACTCCATAAGCTGAATGAAATCATAAACACACTTTAGTGTAAATATATCTGAATGGATTTAATCCCAGTCTAGTAGAGAAGGATGGGGATGGATAAAACCAATTGTGTCCATTTTGTTAGGTACATGAAGAATTAAAATTAAGGTTTAAAAACTAATTGACAAGATGAACATAGTATTAAAAGGCATTAGCTGTAAAATAAAGGGAATTTAATATTGAAACAAAATTGCCTAATTGACTCTAGTTTTAGAAATGCATGTCACTGGAGTTTTTTTTATGGGTGTCAAAAACCCTAAATCAGTAACTGTCTCTGAACAATTAGGATTCAAGAAAAAGGTTCAAATTGTAGCCGCTAATGCCACTTTAAAACAACCTCTGAATATCACATTAAATGGTATTTAACTAAACTCAGCAGCTCGTTCATGAATACCTTATATGCTCAACTGTATTAAGTATGAATTTGTACATTCCTATTGTCTAATAATAATTGATACATGGTTGTTATATTATCTCCTCAATATTAGAATCTATGCAAGACTTAATGTTCTGGCTAAAGTTATCCCCCTTTGTAACGACATACAGATATACATGTACTTATGGCAATTTACATTCTGCATATATTTGTGTTATCCATTGTGAAGCTATATGATAGACGGTCGCATAATTCAGTCTGGTGTGATCTCAATGATGTTTAAGCTATTCATGGCCTTTTAGAGTTGGTCTGACATGTATAGTGTAGTGTCAAGCAATATGGACCAAAATAACATTAACTTTTTCCAATGCTGCATCCTGTTTTTTTTTTTTTCATATGTAAGAAATTTATCCAAGGTGGTGTTGTCAAATTGAGCTTTATTGTTTTGATGAGGTCATACATCACCTTTGATATGACTTCAGGGGTCTGCTGTTCAAAGCACAACAGTAAGGCCCACTTGCCGCCTTAGCCTGTTTAAATTTGCTAAGAAAACCAATTTACATGAGCTTACTACGACTAATACAACTAAACTTAAACATAGGACACATAAAACATGTCTAGTTAGCTTTAGAATGTAGAAATGGGGTGAAAAACAAACGAAGAATCGAAGCCTGATTACAACAACAACGATCAGTGTCGGTCAACGTTCGTTTTGGATTACCCTCCTTTCAGGCCTTTTTATCTGTGGTTTTCACTCAATCATCGGCAGGCTTTGTATTTCTCAGATAAATAGGCCTACGTAAAATTACATTGTGCCATTAGTTCACTCACTCGACTGAAATGCGCCCCAGCGAGCAGTTTGGTTTGTTTACGTTCCGGGCACCTAACAATTCAAATTTTCAAATTCAAATTAAAAATACAAAGTGACGGCCAAACTTTTACAAAGTTCCTAACTTATATTGTCTGGGAAAAATACAGAAAACGGTCTTTCTTTTTTAATGTAAACAATATTCCTGATTTTCGCGGCAAGTGTGCCTTTAAATTCTCAATCATTGAAAAACTGAGATTTAACTCCTTCAATACTCACATTTTAACTGTGGAAAAAATCCAGCAAAACTGTATTTGGTATCCAATTAATGTGGGAAAATTGAGTGTCTTCCATACACTTTCTCAATGGGTAAAAAGTCATTGTTATTAATTGGAGGGCTTTTATTGAATAACCTGGTCAGCAACTTTAGGGGGTTTGACTGCTCTGACAGCATACTCTCTCGGCCCAACACTTACCTCAGATCGATGAGCCGTGGGCTTGAAACCCACTCAGTCTAAGACAATTTTTACTCTGTCTTTCCAAGTGGGAGTGCTGCCATGTACTCGTGGAAAGTCTGGGGTTTCCTCCCCCAGTAAACCTGACCATGCAGGCATACCAGTGAAATAATCCTTGATAAAACATCAATCAATGATGACTTACATGAATATTGAATATAGTAAATCAATTAATCAGTAATTTTGGCTAGCCTACAGGTGGTCTGCAGGCAACAATGGAGTTGCATGTCCAACTCCTTGTTTTGACCTGGGTCTAGTTTCACAAAGCGATCTTAGCTAAGTGTGATCTTAACTACCATGGCAACCAATGCTAAAGGTATACGTTGCCATTGGTAATTAAGATTACCTTAAGATAAGATCGCTTTGTGAAACTGGGCCCAGGTCACTAATGAGAGATGAGGATAAGGTATTAACCTTATTGGAGATGCTCCTGTTACAGTTGAAATCCTCTTATTGTTTGTGAACATATGGATGCCATTAAAACTGTATAATTCAATTCATCTATTTTTGCTACATATATTGAAAATGTTAAATATTTAAATCTTTATATTGAAGGCCCATGTTTTTATGTATTTAATTCTCTATCAGTAAACATATGTAACTTTGAGGAAGCTTGGCATGATATTCTATTTACAATAATATCACTTACAGTGTATTTGATCTGCATTACAAGTTATTGGATCTGTCTTCCACATGCTTTATGTTTTGTTCACATTGTATATTGTGACTTTTTTATTGTTCTGTGAAAATACTGGAAATTTGTCCAAAATAATCCAAACGACAGAAGTTTTATCAGAAAAATTATAATTAATTTCTATTTTTTTATTGATCATAAAGCTTGCCAGATTTATATCCTGTCTCTTTGTTTGGGCATTTAAGGAGTTTTAATTTGTGAGTTTTAAATTATACTTTGGTATATAAATCAGAAGTTGTTAAAACTATAATCAAAATCAGAATGTTGGTGTACAAGGTAATATTTAGAGTATGTTACAATAAAGGTATAATATCACATCTTCGTCTTCCTTACAGTATAATGGGGCATCAGTGGCTCAGTCGGTCAGCGTGATAGTCCCTCAGTCCCTTTCAGCATGTGAAAGAGCTGGGACATGTAGGTACTTGCCGGGGGTTGACGGTTTCCTCATGGCAAAGAGTCCTAGTTTCACAAAGTGATCTAAGTTAAGTGTGATCTCAACTACCATGGCAACCAATGCTAAAGGTATACGTTGCCATTGGTAATTAAGATCAACTTAAAGTGGCATGAGCTGCCAAAATTCACACTTTTTTCATAATTTCTGATCGTCACGACAGTAAGGGACTGTGAAGGTCATCGAAAAACTAAATGATTGGCGTTGGAATGAGGAAAATCCATACAGTATGTGGCCTGTACGAACCGAAAACGTGTGCGAAAAGTAAACAAAATTTAAATAACCGAGACGACCATTCATTCATTCTAAGCCAAAGTTAGTTCAAAACAATACTTTATCGTACATTTTCGAGACTAGAAGCACTAAAAAGCTTATGTATTATACGTCTCGATTTCCAATAATTTCAACATTATGTTATAACGTCAAAATATCAACATTTTGGCAGCTCATGCCCCTTTAAGCTAAGATCGCTTTGTGAAACAGGGGCCAGTTTCCTCCCTCACTAAACGCCAGAATATCAATCCTTACAATTCATGTATGCCATAGAACCACGTTAATGTTAAGGTCAAACACTATTCTACAGTTACAGGGCTACAAAGCTGTTTATAAGTGTTGTAAGGTGAATGGATTGGGTTCAACTTGTTTTTTTTCATCACTTATGGACTTTTCATGCTTTTTGTTTCTTTCCGCCTTAGAACCTTAATTTGAATCATTGTTTTCCTGAACCACGGCTTCAATGGAAATGAAATACGGGATGCATTTCTGGAATTTGGAATCCTGTGCTTGTCGAAAACCCCCAACCACAGAGAGGTATATTTAACAGCTTAAGTGACAAATTCACTTTCTAAAAATATTTATTTACAGGTTGATTTTCTGACAATAAATAATAGTAATTTGTATTATGCAAATCTTGTCCACTTTTCACTGATTGCCCATAGTCGTTTAGCCGCAGCACGGTCCAACGCTTGAACAGCTGGGGTCTTCTCTTTACAATCACTGAAAATAGAATATCAAACATAGTCAGACATTATAACCTGATAGAGACTCAGTGATGCTTTTAATGTCCACTACAAACAGTAATAAATCCATTGTATTCCTTATCCTTGATCATGCCCCCAAAAGCTTGAGTAATAAACTGACAAAAGGTCTCAAAATTAAGATTTTAGTAACACCATTATGAAATGAAGAGTTGACAACAGGAATCGTTTGAAGACATGGTTTAATATGCTGGCACAACATATCATTTTCACAACTGATATTAAACTAACCTGAAATATTTTCCAGAGACCGACTCCAGACTGGGGTCTAAGGCACAAAATAGGGTCGTCTGTGTCCCTTGTATTGGGGTCTTCAATAACAGCCAGTTGGGAAATCCCAATATAATGGATGAGAAATAAGATTTACTGATACTCATGTGACGACCTATTTCTGTTTTCACTATGCCAGGATGCACTGCATTTACTGTGACACCAGTACCTGATTTATAGGGAATTAAGTGAGAATTGTCAAAGATGAAAATAAAACAGAACTAATTTTTCTCAAATTCAAAAGACCAAGGTCCTTAAGCCTAGCGCACACGAGAGGCGCCGGCTGAGCTGCCGGTCACTCGTGGCTGGGAGCTAAGCTGTTTCCCCCGTGTGCGGGTAAATTTTGGTGAGATTTTCGCCTCTCGAGGCGGTGAGGAAAGAATATAGCATGTTTGATATTTTCTGCCTCTCGTGGCAAGAATCTCACCGTGTGCGCACAACGTAAGCTGCCGGCTGAGCTGAGAGGAGGGATAGTCCAATCGCGCGTTCTTATTCAATCATGTGACCACTTAGAATATTACGTAACACGGGTAGTGACACTTGTGCAGGTCAGTGAACTTGGGTGACAAGGAACTGGCCTCAGCCGAGAGCTCATCGTCTGCGCTGAAATTTGTAGCTGCTCCCTTGGCCACGCGTGCCTTGTAGCTCAGCCGGCGCCTCTCGTCTGCGCTAGGCTTTAGATGATCATACACAAATAGTTTGGCCCTCAACCCATACATAGATGAATGATTAATTTAAATTTTATTGCTGGTGAGTTTGTAACAGTTTGACCACACACATGAGTATAATAATCGAAGGGAAATTACTGAATTAGTAAATTAACCGACACTGATTGACCCGGAACAAATTCCGGGCCAGGGTGAGAGTCAAACTCACGACTTAGGGTTACCATCCCACCGCTCTACCAACTGAGCTACCCGACCCTGCTGGAAACGGCTCGCTTGTTAGATTCTCTTATACACACAGAGCTTAAATCAAGCCCATTAGAATATGCATATTTAAATTTTCATACGTGATGAAGTCAGTGTTTCGAAAGCAAGTTGCAATCATCATCATGGAAATTACTGAATTAGTAGATTAACCGACACTGATTGACCCGGAAAAAATTCCGGGCCAGGGTGAGAATCGAACGCACGACTTAGGGTTACCGTCCCACCGCTCTACCAACTGAGCTACCCGGCCCTGCTGGGAACGGCTCGCTTGTTAGATTCTCTTATACACACAGAGCTTAAATCAAGCCCATTAGAATATGTATATTTAAATTTTCATACGTGATGAAGTCAGTGTCTCGAAAGCAAGCTGCAATCATTATCAGGGAAATTACTGAATTAGTAAGTTAACCGACACTGATTGACCCGGAAAAAATTCCGGGCCAGGGTGAGAATCGAACGCACGACTTAGGGTTACCGTCCCACCGCTCTACCAACTGAGCTACCCGGCCCTGCTGGGAACGGTTCTCTTGTTAGATTCTCTTATACACACAGAGCTTAAATCAAGCCCATTAGAATATGTATATTTAAATTTTCATACGTGATGAAGTCAGTGTCTCGAAAGCAAGCTGCAATCATTATCAGGGAAATTACTGAATTAGTAAGTTAACCGACACTGATTGACCCGGAAAAAATTCCGGGCCAGGGTGAGAATCGAACTCACGACTTAGGGTTACCGTCCCACCGCTCTACCAACTGAGCTACGTGGATATTGGGGGAGACAACTGGACTAGCAGGCTATCATGTTCTACAATCCTTCAATACCTGACAATAATTCCGTCTTGCCCTCCATTTAACATCAATTTGATACATTCCCAAATAATATCAGATTTTATAAATATTTAAGGCTGATTTGCTGGTACATTGTAGATGGAAATGCTGAGGTGCATACCTTTGAGTTGTTCAGCTAGTTCTAATGTAAATAGTAGATTAGCCAGTTTGCTCTGTGCATAAGCTGTCCCAGGATCATAAGATTGGGCACTGTTCAGGTCATCAAATTGAATCTGTCCTCTACTGTGTGCTATACTGGAGATATTCACGATTCGACTGGGAGCGGATTCTTTAAGTCGATCCAACAGTAACATTGTTAGTAAAAAATGGCCTGCAAATGAAAACCACAATAAAACCCTGTCATTCAAATGTGCAATGCATTCGATGTTCGACAACTCTAGATCGTAATTTAATCAGTATAAAGTTTCACGGATTTAAAAACAAGCTTCAATCCCTTTAAATATGATGACCATAAAAAACTGTAAGAATATAACCTGCTATAAATAATCAATAAACTACAAGGACATTTGTGAGGCAAGGGGTAGGGGATAAAATAATTATTTAGTAGAGAGTTCAGTAAAGATACATCTTATACACAAGCCCTTGGACTGGGACATTGTGGCTCTGCTTTAGCCATGTATGCTGACCCATCAATGAAGAACATTAAGTATGCCACATACATTAGCCTTCCTGATGGTCTGTGGAGCCTAATGTAAACATTTAAATCTGGGTGTGGGGAGGGGGGGATCTTTTGGTTGGTTGGTACTTTTGTTGCCATGTAACCTTAGCTGTTGACTGCAATGTTAAGCCCCAATCAATCAATCAATCTAATCTACAAACACAATGAAACCAATTAATATGCACATGTAGTAAATGGCAGAAATATCTAGATAAATAGTACAGGTATTAATAGACCAACTTACCAAGGTGATTGACTCCAAGCTGCATCTCAAACCCATCCTCTGTCAGTAATTTAGGACACCTCATCACACCAGCATTGTTAATTAATATATCTAAATGAGCCTCCTCTGCAGGGAAAGGAAGGGGGATGATAAAATCTATTTAGTCTGTTTTTTTTTGTGTCACTGTATGACGATACATTTTGATAAGTATTAAAATCATTTCAGTTCAGATTTTTAAATAATACAACATAAAAAAGAGGGGCCTCGGTGTTCCAGTGGGTTAGAGTGATCCGTCCTTCAGTCCCACACAGGTACTTGCCGAAGGTCAGGGGTTTCCTCCAAGCAATGAGCCCGGTTTAATCCCCCCAATAAACCTGACAATCTTGAGAGGGGCGTAATACATCAATCAATCAACATGAAAAGGAGAAATAGGTAGAGAAAGATAGAGTGATAAGCAATTTTAATTAGATAAAACTAAAAATTATAACAAGCAATCTGTCTGTTATAAATGATGCCAACTTACTTTCAAGAGTTAATTTGGCAAAAGCTTTGATTGATGGAATTGAAGCCAAGTCCAGTTTTCTACAGTGTAAATTTCTGTTGGCTGTTTCTACAACTATCTCTGCTCTGGCTTTTTCACACTTCTCCACATCTCGACATGCCATAATAATTTTACCGCCTGATGAAAAAAAAAAATAATCCTGAAATTTACAATTCAATAATGCACAACATTTGTTAGATGTTACAACCACCCATCTTTATCCGTTTTTCTCGATCAAAACAAGTTGCTGATTATGTGCCTCCTGTCCATCAGGCACATGAGTACAAGATATCATTGTTCTTGTCAAGGCATAGGTAGAAAGGCATGTTATTCTGGTCAAAGCATAGATCAAAAGATAGGGTTATTCTTGTCAAAACATCTAGGTCAAAAGAAGATAGGGTTATTCTTGTTAAGGCATTTGCAATAAGGTAGGGTTATTGTTTCCAAGGCTGAGAGAGCAAGTATGATTATTCTTGTAAAGGCACTGGTAGAAAGATATGGTTTTCTTGCCAATGCATTGGTAGCAGGGAGTATATATCAGCTTGACCTTATAGTGACTTTTTACAGCTCTTTTCTCTTTTAGAAAATTCAATGAACACAAGTTTTCAAGAACAATTCAAAGATAAATAAGATATATAAAAAATGTTATAGGTGGCCAACAAAAAATAACAGTGAGAAGAAATACATAATGTAGATATAGCCACTGTAAGGGGGAGACAACCACACAAGTACATGTAGTTATAGCCACTGTAAGGGGGAGACAACCACACAAGTATATGTAGTTATAGCCACTGTAAGGGGGAGACAACCACACAAGTACATGTAGTTATAGCCACTGTAAGGGGAGAGACAACCACACAAGTACATGTAGTTATAGCCACTGTAAGGGAGAGACAACCACACAAGTACATGCAGTTATAGCCACTGTAAGGGGGAGACAACCACACAAGTACATGTAGTTATAGCCACTGTAAGGGGGAGACAACCACACAAGTATATGTACTTAAAGCTACTGTAAGGGGGAGACAACCACACAAGTATATGTAGTTATAGCCACTGTAAGGGGGAGACAACCACACAAGTACATGTAGATATAGCCACTGTAAGGGGGAGACAACCACACACATGTACATGTAGTTATAGCCGTTGTAACGGGGAGACAACCACACAAGTACATGTAGATATAGCCACTGTAAGGGGGAGACAACCACACAAGTATATGTAGTTATAGCCACTGTAAGGGGGGAGACAACCACACAAGAATATGTAGTTATAGCCACTGTAAGAGGAGACAACCACACAAGTACATGTAGTTATAGCCACTGTAAGGGGGAGACAACCACACAAGTATATGTAGTTATAGTCACTGTAAGGGGGAGACAACCACACAAGTACATGTAGTTATAGCCACTGTAAGGGGGAGACAACCACACAAGTATATGTAGTTAAAGCTACTGTAACGGGGAGACAACCACACAAGTACATGTAGTTATAGTCACTAAAAGGGGGAGGCAACCACACACATGTACATGTAGTTATAGCCACTGTAAGGGGGAGACAACCACACAAGTACATGTAGTTATAGCCACTGTAACGGGGAGACAACCACACACATGTACATGTAGTTATAGCCGTTGTAACGGGGAGACAACCACACACATGTACATGTAGATATAGCCACTGTAAGGGGAGAGACAACCACACAAGTATATGTAGTTATAGCCACTGTAAGGGGGAGACAACCACACAAGTACATGTAGTTATAGCCACTGTAAGGGGGAGACAACCACACAAGTATATGTAGTTATAGCCACTGTAAGGGGGAGACAACCACACAAGTACATGTAGTTATAGCCACTGTAAGGGGAGAGACAACCACACAAGTACATGTAGTTATAGCCACTGTAAGGGAGAGACAACCACACAAGTACATGCAGTTATAGCCACTGTAAGGGGGAGACAACCACACAAGTACATGTAGTTATAGCCACTGTAAGGGGGAGACAACCACACAAGTATATGTAGTTAAAGCTACTGTAAGGGGGAGACAACCACACAAGTATATGTAGTTATAGCCACTGTAAGGGGGAGACAACCACACACATGTACATGTAGTTATAGCCGTTGTAACGGGGAGACAACCACACAAGTACATGTAGATATAGCCACTGTAAGGGGGAGACAACCACACAAGTATATGTAGTTATAGCCACTGTAAGGGGGGAGACAACCACACAAGAATATGTAGTTATAGCCACTGTAAGAGGAGACAACCACACAAGTACATGTAGTTATAGCCACTGTAAGGGGGAGACAACCACACAAGTATATGTAGTTATAGTCACTGTAAGGGGGAGACAACCACACAAGTACATGTAGTTATAGCCACTGTAAGGGGGAGACAACCACACAAGTATATGTAGTTAAAGCTACTGTAACGGGGAGACAACCACACAAGTACATGTAGTTATAGTCACTAAAAGGGGGAGGCAACCACACACATGTACATGTAGTTATAGCCACTGTAAGGGGGAGACAACCACACAAGTACATGTAGTTATAGCCACTGTAACGGGGAGACAACCACACACATGTACATGTAGTTATAGCCGTTGTAACGGGGAGACAACCACACACATGTACATGTAGATATAGCCACTGTAAGGGGAGAGACAACCACACAAGTATATGTAGTTATAGCCACTGTAAGGGGGAGACAACCACACAAGTACATGTAGTTATAGCCACTGTAAGGGGGAGACAACCACACAAGTATATGTAGTTAAAGCTACTGTAACGGGGAGACAACCACACAAGTACATGTAGTTATAGTCACTAAAAGGGGGAGGCAACCACACACATGTACATGTAGTTATAGCCACTGTAAGGGGGAGACAACCACACAAGTACATGTAGTTATAGCCACTGTAACGGGGAGACAACCACACACATGTACATGTAGTTATAGCCGTTGTAACGGGGAGACAACCACACACATGTACATGTAGATATAGCCACTGTAAGGGGAGAGACAACCACACAAGTATATGTAGTTATAGCCACTGTAAGGGGGAGACAACCACACAAGTACATGTAGTTATAGCCACTGTAAGGGGGAGACAACCACACAAGTATATGTAGTTAAAGCTACTGTAACGGGGAGACAACCACACAAGTACATGTAGTTATAGTCACTAAAAGGGGGAGGCAACCACACACATGTACATGTAGTTATAGCCACTGTAAGGGGGAGACAACCACACAAGTACATGTAGTTATAGCCACTGTAACGGGGAGACAACCACACACATGTACATGTAGTTATAGCCGTTGTAACGGGGAGACAACCACACACATGTACATGTAGATATAGCCACTGTAAGGGGAGAGACAACCACACAAGTACATGTAGTTATAGCCATTCTAAGGGGGAGACAACCACACAAGTACATGTAGTTATAGCCACTGTAAGGGGGAGACAACCACACAAGTACATGTAGTTATAGCCACTGTAAGGGGGAGACAACCACACAAGTACATGTAGTTATAGCCACTGTAAGGGGAGAGACAACCACACAAGTACATGTAGTTATAGCCACTGTAAGGGAGAGACAACCACACAAGTACATGTAGTTATAGCCACTGTAAGGGGGAGACAACCACACAAGTACATGTAGTTATAGCCACTGTAAGGGGGAGAATACCACACAAGTACATGTAGTTATAGCCACTGTAAGGGAGAGACAACCACACAAGTACATGTAGTTATAGCCACTGTAAGGGGGAGACAACCACACAAGTACATGTAGTTATAGCCACTGTAAGGGGGAGACAACCACACAAGTACATGTAGTTATAGCCACTGTAACGGGGAGACAACCACACACATGTACATGTAGTTATAGCCGTTGTAACGGGGAGACAACCACACACATGTACATGTAGATATAGCCACTGTAAGGGGAGAGACAACCACACAAGTACATGTAGTTATAGCCATTCTAAGGGGGAGACAACCACACAAGTACATGTAGTTATAGCCACTGTAAGGGGGAGACAACCACACAAGTACATGTAGTTATAGCCACTGTAAGGGGGAGACAACCACACAAGTACATGTAGTTATAGCCACTGTAAGGGGAGAGACAACCACACAAGTACATGTAGTTATAGCCACTGTAAGGGGGAGACAACCACACAAGTATATGTAGTTAAAGCTACTGTAACGGGGAGACAACCACACAAGTACATGTAGTTATAGTCACTAAAAGGGGGAGGCAACCACACACATGTACATGTAGTTATAGCCACTGTAAGGGGGAGACAACCACACAAGTACATGTAGTTATAGCCACTGTAACGGGGAGACAACCACACACATGTACATGTAGTTATAGCCGTTGTAACGGGGAGACAACCACACACATGTACATGTAGATATAGCCACTGTAAGGGGAGAGACAACCACACAAGTATATGTAGTTATAGCCACTGTAAGGGGGAGACAACCACACAAGTACATGTAGTTATAGCCACTGTAAGGGGGAGACAACCACACAAGTATATGTAGTTATAGCCACTGTAAGGGGGAGACAACCACACAAGTACATGTAGTTATAGCCACTGTAAGGGGAGAGACAACCACACAAGTACATGTAGTTATAGCCACTGTAAGGGAGAGACAACCACACAAGTACATGCAGTTATAGCCACTGTAAGGGGGAGACAACCACACAAGTACATGTAGTTATAGCCACTGTAAGGGGGAGACAACCACACAAGTATATGTAGTTAAAGCTACTGTAAGGGGGAGACAACCACACAAGTATATGTAGTTATAGCCACTGTAAGGGGGAGACAACCACACACATGTACATGTAGTTATAGCCGTTGTAACGGGGAGACAACCACACAAGTACATGTAGATATAGCCACTGTAAGGGGGAGACAACCACACAAGTATATGTAGTTATAGCCACTGTAAGGGGGGAGACAACCACACAAGAATATGTAGTTATAGCCACTGTAAGAGGAGACAACCACACAAGTACATGTAGTTATAGCCACTGTAAGGGGGAGACAACCACACAAGTATATGTAGTTATAGTCACTGTAAGGGGGAGACAACCACACAAGTACATGTAGTTATAGCCACTGTAAGGGGGAGACAACCACACAAGTATATGTAGTTAAAGCTACTGTAACGGGGAGACAACCACACAAGTACATGTAGTTATAGTCACTAAAAGGGGGAGGCAACCACACACATGTACATGTAGTTATAGCCACTGTAAGGGGGAGACAACCACACAAGTACATGTAGTTATAGCCACTGTAACGGGGAGACAACCACACACATGTACATGTAGTTATAGCCGTTGTAACGGGGAGACAACCACACACATGTACATGTAGATATAGCCACTGTAAGGGGAGAGACAACCACACAAGTATATGTAGTTATAGCCACTGTAAGGGGGAGACAACCACACAAGTACATGTAGTTATAGCCACTGTAAGGGGGAGACAACCACACAAGTATATGTAGTTAAAGCTACTGTAACGGGGAGACAACCACACAAGTACATGTAGTTATAGTCACTAAAAGGGGGAGGCAACCACACACATGTACATGTAGTTATAGCCACTGTAAGGGGGAGACAACCACACAAGTACATGTAGTTATAGCCACTGTAACGGGGAGACAACCACACACATGTACATGTAGTTATAGCCGTTGTAACGGGGAGACAACCACACACATGTACATGTAGATATAGCCACTGTAAGGGGAGAGACAACCACACAAGTATATGTAGTTATAGCCACTGTAAGGGGGAGACAACCACACAAGTACATGTAGTTATAGCCACTGTAAGGGGGAGACAACCACACAAGTATATGTAGTTAAAGCTACTGTAACGGGGAGACAACCACACAAGTACATGTAGTTATAGTCACTAAAAGGGGGAGGCAACCACACACATGTACATGTAGTTATAGCCACTGTAAGGGGGAGACAACCACACAAGTACATGTAGTTATAGCCACTGTAACGGGGAGACAACCACACACATGTACATGTAGTTATAGCCGTTGTAACGGGGAGACAACCACACACATGTACATGTAGATATAGCCACTGTAAGGGGAGAGACAACCACACAAGTACATGTAGTTATAGCCATTCTAAGGGGGAGACAACCACACAAGTACATGTAGTTATAGCCACTGTAAGGGGGAGACAACCACACAAGTACATGTAGTTATAGCCACTGTAAGGGGGAGACAACCACACAAGTACATGTAGTTATAGCCACTGTAAGGGGAGAGACAACCACACAAGTACATGTAGTTATAGCCACTGTAAGGGAGAGACAACCACACAAGTACATGTAGTTATAGCCACTGTAAGGGGGAGACAACCACACAAGTACATGTAGTTATAGCCACTGTAAGGGGGAGAATACCACACAAGTACATGTAGTTATAGCCACTGTAAGGGAGAGACAACCACACAAGTACATGTAGTTATAGCCACTGTAAGGGGGAGACAACCACACAAGTACATGTAGTTATAGCCACTGTAAGGGGGAGACAACCACACAAGTATATGTAGTTATAGCCACTGTAAGGGGGAGACAACCACACAAGTACATGTAGTTATAGCCACTGTAAGGGGAGAGACAACCACACAAGTACATGTAGTTATAGCCACTGTAAGGGGGAGACAACCACACAAGTGCATGTAGTTATAGCCAATGTAAGGGGAGACAACCACACAAGTACATGTAGTTATAGCCAATGTAAGGGGGAGACAACCACACAAGTACATGCAGTTATAGCCACTATAAGGGGGAGAAACCACACAAGTACATGTAGTTATAGCTGTTGTAAGGGGGAGACAACCACACACAAGTACATGTAGGTATAGCCACTGTAAGGGGGAGACAACCACACAAGTACATGTAGATATAGCCACTGTAAGGGGGAGACAACCACACAAGTACATGTAGTTATAGCCACTGTAAGGGGGAGACAACCACACAAGTACATGTAGTTATAGCCCCTGTAAGGGGAGAGACAACCACACAAGTACATGTAGTTATAGCCACTGTAAGGGGGAGACAACCACACAAGTACATGTGGTTATAGCCACTGTAAGGGGGAGACAACCACACAAGTACATGTAGTTATAGCCACTGTAAGGGGGAGACAACCACACAAGTACATGTAGTTATAGCTGTAGTAAGGGGGAGACAACCACACACAAGTACATGTAGTTATAGCCACTGTAAGGGGGAGACAGCCACACACAAGTACATGTAGTTATAACCACTGTAAGGGGGAGACAACCACACACAAGTACATGTAGTTATAGCCACTGTAAGGGGGAGACAACCACACACAAGTACATGTACTTATAGCCACTGTAAGGGGGAGACAACCACACACAAGTACATGTAGTTATAGCCACTGTAAGGGGGAGACAACCACACAAGTACATGTGGTTATAGCCACTGTAAGGGGGAGACAACCACACAAGTACATGTAGTTATAGCCACTGTAAGGGGGAGACAACCACACAAGTACATGTAGTTATAGCTGTTGTAAGGGGGAGACAACCACACACAAGTACATGTAGTTATAGCCACTGTAAGGGGGAGACAACCACACAAGTACATGTAGTTATAGCCACTGTAAGGGGGAGACAACCACACAAGTACATGTGGTTATAGCCACTGTAAGGGGGAGACAACCACACAAGTGCATGTAGTTATAGCCAATGTAAGGGGAGACAACCACACAAGTACATGTAGTTATAGCCAATGTAAAGGGGAGACAACCACACAAGTACATGCAGTTATAGCCACTATAAGGGGGAGACAACCACACAAGTACATGTAGTTATAGCTGTTGTAAGGGGGAGACAACCACACACAAGTACATGTAGTTATAGCCACTGTAAGGGGGAGACAACCACACAAGTACATGTAGATATAGCCACTGTAAGGGGGAGACAACCACACAAGTACATGTAGTTATAGCCACTGTAAGAGGGAGACAACCACACAAGTACATGTAGATATAGCCACTGTAAGGGGGAGACAACCACACACAAGTACATGTAGTTATAGCCACTGTAAGGGGGAGACAACCACACACAAGTACATGTAGTTATAACCACTGTAAGGGGGAGACAACCACACAAGTACATGTAGTTATAGCCACTGTAAGGGGAGAGACAACCACACAAGTACATGTAGTTATAGCCACTGTAAGGGGGAGACAACCACACAAGTACATGTGGTTATAGCCACTGTAAGGGGGAGACAACCACACAAGTACATGTTGTTATAGCCACTATAAGGGGGAGACAACCACACAAGTACATGTAGTTATAGCTGTTGTAAGGGGGAGACAACCACACACAAGTACATGTAGTTATAGCCACTGTAAGGGGGGGACAACCACACAAGTACATGTAGTTATAGCCACTGTAAGGGGGAGGCAACCACACACAAGTACATGTAGTTATAGCCACTGTAAGGGGGAGACAACCACTCAAGTACATGCAGTTATAGCCACTGTAAGGGGGAGACAACCACACAAGTAAATGTAGTTATAGCCACTGTAAGGGGGAGACAACCACACAAGTATATGTAGTTAAAGCTACTGTAAGGGAGAGACAACCACACAAGTACATGTGGTTATAGCCACTGTAAGGGGGAGACAACCACACAAGTATATGTAGTTATAGTCACACTGTAAGGGGGAGACAACCACACACAAGTACATGTAGTTATAACCACTGTAAGGGGGAGACAACCACACAAGTACATGCAGTTATAGCTGTTGTAAGGGGGAGACAACCACACACAAGTACATGTAGTTATAGCTGTTGTAAGGGGGAGACAACCACACACAAGTACATGTAGTTATAGCCACTGTAAGGGGGAGACAACCACACACAATTACATGTAGTTATAACCACTGTAAGCGGGAGACAACCACACAAGTACATGTAGTTATAGCCACTGTAAGGGGGAGACAACCACACACAAGTACATGTAGTTATAACCACTGTAAGGGGGAGACAACCACACAAGTACATGCAGTTATAGCTGTTGTAAGGGGGAGACAACCACGCACAAGTACATGTAGTTATAGCCACTGTAAGGGGGAGACAACCACACAAGTACATGTAGTTTTAGCCACTGTAAGGGGGAGACAACCACACACAAGTACATGTAGTTATAAACACTGTAAGGGGGAGACAACCACACAAGTACATGCAGTTATAGCTGTTGTAAGGGGGAGACAACCACACACAAGTACATGTAGTTATAGCCACACTGTAAGGGGGAGACAACCACACACAAGTACATGTAGTTATAACCACTGTAAGGGGGAGACAACCACACAAGTACATGCAGTTATAGCTGGTGTAAGGGGGAGACAACCACACACAAGTACATGTAGTTATAGCTGTTGTAAGGGGGAGACAACCACACACAAGTACATGTAGTTATAGCCATTCTAAGGGGGAGACAACCACACAAGTACATGTAGTTATAGCCACTGTAAGGGGGAGACAACCACACAAGTACATGTAGTTATAGCCACTGTAAGGGGGAGACAACCACACAAGTACATGTAGTTATAGCCACTGTAAGGGGAGAGACAACCACACAAGTACATGTAGTTATAGCCACTGTAAGGGAGAGACAACCACACAAGTACATGTAGTTATAGCCACTGTAAGGGGGAGACAACCACACAAGTACATGTAGTTATAGCCACTGTAAGGGGGAGAATACCACACAAGTACATGTAGTTATAGCCACTGTAAGGGAGAGACAACCACACAAGTACATGTAGTTATAGCCACTGTAAGGGGGAGACAACCACACAAGTACATGTAGTTATAGCCACTGTAAGGGGGAGACAACCACACAAGTATATGTAGTTATAGCCACTGTAAGGGGGAGACAACCACACAAGTACATGTAGTTATAGCCACTGTAAGGGGAGAGACAACCACACAAGTACATGTAGTTATAGCCACTGTAAGGGGGAGACAACCACACAAGTGCATGTAGTTATAGCCAATGTAAGGGGAGACAACCACACAAGTACATGTAGTTATAGCCACTGTAAGGGGGAGACAACCACACACAAGTACATGTAGTTATAACCACTGTAAGGGGGAGACAACCACACAAGTACATGTAGTTATAGCCACTGTAAGGGGAGAGACAACCACACAAGTACATGTAGTTATAGCCACTGTAAGGGGGAGACAACCACACAAGTACATGTGGTTATAGCCACTGTAAGGGGGAGACAACCACACAAGTACATGTTGTTATAGCCACTATAAGGGAGAGACAACCACACAAGTACATGTAGTTATAGCCACTGTAAGGGGGAGACAACCACACAAGTACATGTGGTTATAGCCACTGTAAGGGGGAGACAACCACACAAGTACATGTTGTTATAGCCACTATAAGGGGGAGACAACCACACAAGTACATGTAGTTATAGCTGTTGTAAGGGGGAGACAACCACACACAAGTACATGTAGTTATAGCCACTGTAAGGGGGGGACAACCACACAAGTACATGTAGTTATAGCCACTGTAAGGGGGAGGCAACCACACACAAGTACATGTAGTTATAGCCACTGTAAGGGGGAGACAACCACTCAAGTACATGCAGTTATAGCCACTGTAAGGGGGAGACAACCACACAAGTAAATGTAGTTATAGCCACTGTAAGGGGGAGACAACCACACAAGTATATGTAGTTAAAGCTACTGTAAGGGAGAGACAACCACACAAGTACATGTGGTTATAGCCACTGTAAGGGGGAGACAACCACACAAGTATATGTAGTTATAGTCACACTGTAAGGGGGAGACAACCACACACAAGTACATGTAGTTATAACCACTGTAAGGGGGAGACAACCACACAAGTACATGCAGTTATAGCTGTTGTAAGGGGGAGACAACCACACACAAGTACATGTAGTTATAGCTGTTGTAAGGGGGAGACAACCACACACAAGTACATGTAGTTATAGCCACTGTAAGGGGGAGACAACCACACACAATTACATGTAGTTATAACCACTGTAAGGGGGAGACAACCACACAAGTACATGTAGTTATAGCCACTGTAAGGGGGAGACAACCACACACAAGTACATGTAGTTATAACCACTGTAAGGGGGAGACAACCACACAAGTACATGCAGTTATAGCTGTTGTAAGGGGGAGACAACCACACACAAGTACATGTAGTTATAGCCACACTGTAAGGGGGAGACAACCACACACAAGTACATGTAGTTATAACCACTGTAAGGGGGAGACAACCACACAAGTACATGCAGTTATAGCTGGTGTAAGGGGGAGACAACCACACACAAGTACATGTAGTTATAGCTGTTGTAAGGGGGAGACAACCACACACAAGTACATGTAGTTATAGCCACTGTAAGGGGGAGACAACCACACACAAGTACATGCGGTTATAGCCACTGTAAGGGGAGACAACCACACACAAGTACATGTAGTTATAGCCACTGTAAGGGGGAGACAACCACACAAGTACATGTAGTTATAGCAAAGAGAGTAGATTGACAAGAATGGTCACTTTGTCCGCGCCATGTTGAATTTGATCTGACACGATTCGGTTATTAGGAACCTCCTTTCTGTAGGGAGCGTCATACAGTCGAATCGTGTACAGTCGGAACACCCTTCCGCTAGGGGGCCAGAAGAACATGCTGGCAATGCTGATTGGACGAAGTGACCACTCTTGTCAATCTACTCCCTTTGGTTATAGCCACTGTAAGGGGGAGACAACCACACAAGTACATGTAGTTATAGCCACTGTAAGGGGGAGACAACCACACAAGTACATGTAGTTATAGCCACTGTAAGGGGGAGACAACCACACAAGTACATGTAGTTATAGCCACTGTAAGGGGAGACAACCACACAAGTACATGTAGTTATAGCCAATGTAAGGGGGAGACAACCACACAAGTACATGTAGTTATAGCCACTGTAAGGGGAGACAACCACACAAGTACATGTAGCTATAGCCAATGTAAGGGGAGACAACCACACAAAAGTACATGTAGTTATAGCCACTGTAAGGGGAGACAACCACACAAGTACATGCAGTTATAGCTGTTGTAAGGGGGAGACAACCACACACAAGTACATGTAGTTATAGCTGTTGTAAGGGGGAGACAACCACACACAAGTACATGTAGTTATAGCCACTGTAAGGGGGAGACAACCACACACAATTACATGTAGTTATAACCACTGTAAGGGGGAGACAACCACACAAGTACATGTAGTTATAGCCACTGTAAGGGGGAGACAACCACACACAAGTACATGTAGTTATAACCACTGTAAGGGGGAGACAACCACACAAGTACATGCAGTTATAGCTGTTGTAAGGGGGAGACAACCACGCACAAGTACATGTAGTTATAGCCACTGTAAGGGGGAGACAACCACACAAGTACATGTAGTTTTAGCCACTGTAAGGGGGAGACAACCACACACAAGTACATGTAGTTATAAACACTGTAAGGGGGAGACAACCACACAAGTACATGCAGTTATAGCTGTTGTAAGGGGGAGACAACCACACACAAGTACATGTAGTTATAGCCACACTGTAAGGGGGAGACAACCACACACAAGTACATGTAGTTATAACCACTGTAAGGGGGAGACAACCACACAAGTACATGCAGTTATAGCTGGTGTAAGGGGGAGACAACCACACACAAGTACATGTAGTTATAGCTGTTGTAAGGGGGAGACAACCACACACAAGTACATGTAGTTATAGCCACTGTAAGGGGGAGACAACCACACACAAGTACATGCGGTTATAGCCACTGTAAGGGGGAGACAACCACACACAAGTACATGTAGTTATAGCCACTGTAAGGGGGAGACAACCACACAAGTACATGTAGTTATAGCAAAGAGAGTAGATTGACAAGAATGGTCACTTCGTCCGCGCCATGTTGAATTTGATCTGACACGATTCGGTTATTAGGAACCTCCTTTCTGTAGGGAGCGTCATACAGTCGAATCGTGTACAGTCGGAACACCCTTCCGCTAGGGGGCCAGAAGAACATGCTGGCAATGCTGATTGGACGAAGTGACCACTCTTGTCAATCTACTCCCTTTGGTTATAGCCACTGTAAGGGGGAGACAACCACACAAGTACATGTAGTTATAGCCACTGTAAGGGGGAGACAACCACACAAGTACATGTAGTTATAGCCACTGTAAGGGGGAGACAACCACACAAGTACATGTAGTTATAGCCACTGTAAGGGGAGACAACCACACAAGTACATGTAGTTATAGCCAATGTAAGGGGGAGACAACCACACAAGTACATGTAGTTATAGCCACTGTAAGGGGAGACAACCACACAAGTACATGTAGCTATAGCCAATGTAAGGGGAGACAACCACACAAAAGTACATGTAGTTATAGCCACTGTAAGGGGAGACAACCACACAAGTACATGTAGTTATAGCCAATGTAAGGGGAGACAACCACACAAAAGTACATGTAGTTATAGCCAATGTAAGGGGAGGCAACCACACAAAAGTACATGTAGTTATAGCCAATGTAAGGGGAGACAACCACACAAGTACATGTAGTTATAGCCACTAGAAGGGGTAGACAGACATAGAATCCCATATAGTTGTATAAACTGTAAGGGGGAGAAAACCACACAAGTACATGTGGTTATTGCCACTGTAAGGGGGAGACAACCACACAAGTACATTTAGTTATAGCCACTGTAAGGGGGAGACAACCATACAAGTACATGTAGTTATAGCCACTGTAAGGGGGAGACAACCATACAAGTACATGTAGTTATAGCCACTGTAAGGGGGAGACAACCACACAAGTGCATGTAGTTATAGCCACTGTCAGGGGGAGACAACCACACACAACTACATGTAGTTATAGCCACTGTAAGGGGAGAGGGGGGGGGACAACCACACAAGTGCATGTAGCTATAGCCACTAGAAGGGGGAGACAACCACACAAGTAGATGTAATAATAGCCTCTGGGAGGGGGAGATAGCCCCTCAAGTAGATGTAGTTGTAGCTATTGGAAAGTGTGTGTCTGTGTGTGTGTGGGGGGGGGGGGGGGGGGGGGGGAGATAACAACACAAGTACATGTAGTTATAGCCCATAGATACCTTATAATAACTAGATTGGCTAAGCGCATAGCGCTGCGCAATAGTCCGTCACTTAGCAAAATGGCGGACTATAACGTTAACGTTACAATCCAGAACGAGGTTACCGCTTGAAAAACATTTCTTGTCGTTGTTGTTGCACGATAGTCAAGACAAAGGCCCTACTAAAACCACTTTTACACGTTTGTCATGATGGGCGAGGAATTTTATGCAGCACCTACCGCTTGAAACTTATTCCATTCTCGAAAAAAATGGAGACAACCACAAGTACATAAACATCAAATAGACTCTAATATGTTTATATCTTTTATTACACCAGTGTTAACTCCTTCCAGAGGGACTGTTAGAGATTACAGTGATCTCCCTTACCTCTCCTTGCCAGTTCCCTGCAAGTTTCCTTTCCAATACCTGTGTTAGCTCCAGTTACAATCACTGTCTTTCCAACAATACGCTCAGTGGATTTGTATCTCGTCCCACCCATATAGTCCCTGAGCAGTAAAACATATGGCATTAAATATATCTATATGACTTACTCTTATGACAAATAATTGATTAGGGACTACTATCAAAACCGAGCCTATTGGTATGAAGATCCAAAGCTATTGCTGTTATTCTGGTGACCATTTGCTGATTGCAGTAATAAACACACTTTATTTTAGAACTTACTTTAACAGGAAACATCCTCCCACAGCTGAACCGATAACACTCAGATGTACTGTATATTTAGGCAATTTATACCCCATAGTCTCTCAAATGTTAACCTTCAAGAAAACAAAGAATTGATAATGATATTGAAAAAAATACCAAAAAAGGCAAATCCAACTTGGTATCTCCATTTTGATATTTGCTGCCCTGGCGACATAAATTATGGCTATCGGATTATTAAACAAGGAGGCAGGTAAGGAATTTACTTTTGCTGAGTTAGGTAGAGACAATTGAATGAACTGGCACTGAATGCGGCTATGCAGGTTAACAACTGTCCCTAGTGCCAGTGTCACTAGTCTAGACTCTAGTGTCAGTGACAAAGTCAAAATATCACATCAGTTGCCTGCTTAGGAAAGAAAAAGTCTGACAGAGCGAACAGTTTGAGGACTATGTTAAGTTATTCTCTGTGTCAAAGAAGTCTTATTAAATCTGATTCACTTGTGGACATGACACTGGCTTGGATAGTTCAATTTACCGAACTTATGGTGATATTACATATACCAACGTTCAGTCTGTGAATTCTGAAATGCTGCTCGGAAAACTCCGACAAACTTTTGTCGGAAATTACAAGCCATGAAAATAATATTGTAACTGCTCTGTATGGACAATTCCTACCCCAGACTTCTTTAGAACTCATAAAAGATTATTCTTTCCTCTTTTATTTATTTTTATTTATTTTATTTATTTGACATGCACCGTTTGACCCAGTTCGAACGTCGCGCAAAATGGCGGCAAAGTCTCCAAGAAATGACAGTTTGTTGTTGTACTTTAAGACCAGGTGTACGCCCTTTGGAATAGCTACATGTAATAAAAGCCGACAAGAATAATCTTTTATGAGTTTTAAAGAAGTCTGAGGTAGGAATCGTCCATACCGAGGAGTTACAATAATATTTTTATGGCTTGCAATTTAAGCATCATTTCCACCTTGTATTTCTAATTCGTATACCGAACGTTGGTATATGTATTATCACCATAAGTTCGGTAAATTGAACTATGGCTTGGAGTAATTTCAGGCCGAAATCTGTTAAGAAACGTCTTTGTTGTGGCGCGTACACGTGTTTGTAGTGGCGAGTCACCTGGAAATAACATAATTTATTTGCTAAGCTAGTTTCTTTCGTCACTATTCACGAGTTTAGAATCTTGTCATTGCAATAATGGTTGTTTCTAACAACTAACAAAACTCGACAATGATGCTTATAACAATCATCGCTGGCTGATTCCAATTACAGGTTTCAATTTGCGGAGTAAGTTATCAATATAGAAGTTACAACAACAACACCGATCAGCTGATGTAATCATGCCAGTGTCAGTTTCACTATTTTGACGGACAAGGCATATTGGTAGTGTTGCTGTTACTGTGGGATATCCAAATTGTGACACAGGGTAATGAGATACCAATAACCCTATCAGATATGTCCGACCAGACACCGAATCTACCCCGTGGACTAATTGGCCGCCGGGGAACTCCTACCGGAAAAAGTGCTAGGTAAAAATATTTCCAAAATCTTTTTTTTTTTACTCATTTTCTGTCATTTTTAAAAAAAGTGTAATCCCAAAAATGAATATCAAGAAACAGTATGTCTAGGATCATTCCCCGTCAAGCATCCGCCCTGTGACAGTCAGTGTCTATTGACGTAACACTTCTCTGCTTTGTCCCAGTTTTGAATCGTTAAATTAACTTCCGAAAAATGTGTTGTCAACAAAGACAAACTGGAGATGTCTGTATCATGTGACTTAATTGACACAGTAATATAATGAACTTACGTCAACAGAAAATGCGAATGTTTAAAACTGAGGGGCGTAGGAAATTTTAATTAAATTTCATCTAGGATGATTGCTTTTTACTGCCTGCTACTGTTATACCATACCAAAGCTGGACACAAGTAAGTACCTAAATTGCACTAATGGATCATTGTTTTGGTGCCATGAATGTAGTTCCTATTTTTATTTGTTACGACAGGCATCCACTGCCTGTTTGAATTTGGGAAGTCAACTGCAGGTTTTTCATGGCACTGATTCCTTACCTCAAATATGACCACAGAAGAAAAGTTGTTTCAAGCTAGAAACTGAAACGATTGTTTTTGTCATAATTATTTTCAGACTGCCATCGCTGAGGGGCCCCCGAGATTTAACCTTGGGAGGAGTTCCTAAGAAATCGTTCACTCCAAGTATTCCTGTTAGGAAGGATCGCTCTAAACCACAGTAAGTCATTCACAGCTAGTATTGCAGCAAGGGCTTCAGATGCCCAATTCGCACTCTGACAAAATAAATTTAACAAAATTTCTGAGTGAATTTTTTCACATGATCGCCTTTTGTGGAAGAGTTGTCAGGTACTTGCCTTCTATTAATGGATTGCAACTAAGAAAGCCTACCAACATTGAATGGGTCACAATTCAAATAGCCTTCTAGCAATGGGTCACAATTCAGATAGCCTTCCAACAATGGTTCACAATTCAAATAGCCTTCCAACAATGGTTCACAATTCAGATAGCCGAGAAATCTTGGCTCTGCCGAATTTTTTTTTTCCGTATTCGTCATAGCCAAGATCACTTCCATAGTAAAAAAACGATATATGTTAAGGAGGCCCGCCTAAAAAATCGGCGGCGCAAATTTCACAACAAATAAGCAAAGAATAAAATATTTACCATGCACTGCATTCCGATAGTATAGACCTAGAAGAAGGAGTTTGTCAAACTTACGCCGCTGTAAAGTGACTAAAGATATTTGATTGAAGTATTTCTACGACGCCCCGCACAGTTTAACTGGTCGTTTAAATGTTTTACAATGGCGGTTACGTCAGGTTGAAAGCCAGTGGACTTCGAAACAAATATTGACTGCATAAGGGAAAGTTTACCACCTTACAGCGGCGTAAGTTTGACAAACTCCTTCTTCGTGGTCTATACTATCGGAATGCAGTGGTAAATATTTTATTCTTTGCTTATTTGTTGTGAAATTTGCGCCGCCGATTTTTTAGGCGGGCCTCCTTAACATATATCGTTTTTTTACTATGGAAGTGATCTTGGCTATGACGAACACGGAAAAAAAACAATTCGGCAGAGCCAAGATTTCTCGGCTAACAATTCAGATAGTCTTCTAACAATGGGTCACAATTCAGATAGCATTCAAGCAAAGGGTCACAATTCAGATAGCATTCCAACAATGGTTCACAATTTAGGTAGCATTCCAACAATTGGGTCACAATTCAGATAGCATTCCAGCAAAGGGTCACAATTCAGATAGCATTCCAACAATTGGGTCACAATTCAGATAGCATTCTAACAATTGGGTCCAAATTCAGATAGCATCCCAACAATGGGTCACAATTCAGATAGCCTTTCAGCAATGGGTCACAATTCAGATAGCCTTCTAGCAATGGGTCACAATTCAGATAGCATTCCAACAATGGTTCACAATTCAGAGTCTTCCAACAATGGTTCACATTTCAGATAGCATTCCAACAATGGTTCACAATTCAGATAGTCTTCCAACAATGGTTCTCAATTCAGAGTCTTCCAACAATGGTTCACATTTCAGATAGCCTTCCAACAATGGGTCACAATTCAGATAGTCTTCCAACAATGAGGCGCAATTCAGATAGCCTCCCAACAATGGGTCACAATTCAAATAGCCTTCCACCAATGGGTCACAATTCAGATAGCTTTCCAACAATGGGTCACAATTCAGGTAGCATTCCAACAATTGGGTCACAATTCAGATAACATTCCATTAATGGTTCACAATTCAGATAGCCTTCCAACAATGGGTCACAATTCAGATAGCATTCCAGCAATGGGTCACAATTCAGATAGAATTCCAACAATGGTTCACAATTCAGATAGTCTTCCAACAATGGTTCACAATTCAGATAGCATTCCAACAATGCTTCAGAATTCAGATAGCCTTCCAACAATGGTTCAAAATTCAGATAGTCTTCCAACAATGGGGCACAATTCAGATAGCCTCCCAACAATGGGGCACAATTCAGATAGCCTCCCAACAATGGTTCACAATTCAGGTAGCATTCCAACAATGGGTCACAATTCAAATAGCCTTCCATCAATGGGTCACAATTCAGATAGCATTCCAACAATGGTTCACAATTCAGGTAGCATTCCAACAATTGGGTCACAATTCAGATAGCATTCCAACAATGGTTCACAATTCAGGTAGCATTCCAACAATGGGTCACAATCCAGGTAGCATTCCAACAATGGGTCACAATTCAGGTAGCATTCCAACAATTGGGTCACAATTCAGGTAGCATTCCAACAATGGGTCACAATTCAGGTAGCATTCCAACAATTGGGTCACAATTCAGATAACATTCCAACAATGAGTTGCAATTGTTTGTTTTTTTTTGGCTCAGACAGCTAATAATTTAGGTAATACATTAAAGTGGCATGATCTGCCAACGTTCAGATTTGACGTTGAAATAAAAAAGACAGTAGCCCATACGCACCTAAGATCTTTGCTAATAACAGACAAAGTTCAAATAACTGGGATGTATAAGTTCATTTTTATGGGATTGGCTGCTTATAAAACCACCTTAATAACGTATTTCTTCAAGACGGATATTAGCGGAAAGCTTTTATTTTGTACTTTGTTGTAAAAATAACCAGCAATTAGCTAATTCTGTTTTGATGAACTTTAATTTATATTTGGTAAAAAGTCACAACAGAGGTATGTAGAAAATGTAAAACAAATTAAGCGGATTATGTTGTTAGATGATATCATGGTTTCCAAACAGTTGTCCAACAAAATATCTAACTAACACTTTATGTCATGTTTTCCCTGTGCCCGTGTGTTTTAGTGCTCATAATTATGTCATACGTCATTTGCCATTACTCTCTGTCACATAGTCCTTTTAAAACATACTGAAGGCAATAATACTATTTTACTTTGAGAGAATCTGTCATGACCTTTAGGGGGAGTTTGAGAGTTTTCAAAGAGTGTTGTTTTTAAGGTGTATTGTGCATAAAACAAAAACAGATCCATGAGATAAGCTGTGGGTTTAAAGTTTCCATTTTTATACGCCCGACTTAAAAAAAGTCGGTCGTATTATGGTATCACCAGCGCCGTCCGTCCGTCCGGCCGTCCGTCCCGGATTCCCTTCCGCTCCATAACTTGAAGAGTTTTGATCTAATCTTTACAATTCTTTCACAACATATACCTTGTGGGTAGAAGGTGTGTCATGAACCATTTATGACATCGTCGATTGCATAATGTGGCTTCTACATTGGATTATGTAGTAATCTGTCTTAGTCTATATCTTCGTTCCCTTCCGCTCCATAACTTGAAGAGTTTTGATCCGATCTTTACAATTTTTTTTACAACATATACTCTAGGGGTAGAAGGTGTGTCATGAACCATTAAGAACATTGTCCATTGCATAATATGGCTTCTACATTGGATTATGTAATACACTGTATTCAGAGTATTCTGTCTTAGTCTATATCTTCGTTCCCTTCCGCTCCATAACTTCAAGAGTTTTGGTCCGATCTTGACAATTTTTTCAGAGTATATACTTTATGGGCAGACAGTGTGTCGTGTACCATTTCTGACTTCACTCATTGCATGATATGGCAGCCATATAGGATTATGTAATATTCCCATCCGCTCCATAACTTCTAAAGTTTTGATCCGATCTTGACAATTCTTTCAGAGTATATACCTTATGGGCTGACGGTGTTTCACATACCATTTCTGACATCACCTGTTGCATAATATGGCAGCCCTATTGGATTATGTAATATTCCCTTGCGGCTCCAGAACTTCTTTCGTTTTGATATAATCTCTCCAATTCTTTTAGAGTATATATATCTTATAGGTAGATGATGTGTCGCATACCAAATTTGATTTGGGTACACATATTTTTTGTCTGTTTTCAAGAGTTTTTTTATCAGAAATGTGTACCTGATGCTTAATATATATATATTAATATATATCAATGCTTTTTGGAGTACACTTGGTCCAGAGTAATACTGGAAGCCAATTAATTTATACATTCTGAGACTGTTTTCTTGGATAGTTTAATTGCACTATAATAACAAAAAAAAAAGACTGTTTTCCCACTTTATTACCCATCTGGTATTTATCAGAGTGGCTGTTTAAATAGAGATAAGGGGACAATGACATCCAAGGTTTGTATATTTACACACCAGCATATCAGTGGTCAGCCTGAAGATTGTTTGCTTTGTAATAAAACTACAGCCAAGTCCAATAGAACAGTGTCCCAGTGAAAACTGTTAAAATTCAAGAATTGTAAGCTATTGTATTGATTGATAAGAGCAATGTCAAAACAGCCACATTTCAGTTTTTGCAATTAAAATGTGATTGAAATTAACAGATAATATATGTGTACTATAACGTACTGGTATTTAGTTGCAGCTTCATCAAATTCAGAAAAGAAAAACTTATAATGTGAACAAGAAATTCTAATTGATGAAATTAAAACAAATGTTATATTAAATGTTAAGTTGTTAATCGTAGCGGTTTGACTTTGCTACGGCGGGCGTATGTTGAGTTTACTAAAACTCTTGTTGGTAATGGTACACACATTGCTATGTTTTATCTCCTCTAGTCGTAGCTACTTAATCTATGTAATGTTATGGTCTGTTCAGTACTGTCTCATAACCTTATGTGCTAAGGTGCATTTCTAAACAAACCACTGATTGATAAATTGAAATGTTTGTTAAGTTTCATATTTAAATCATTCTTATAGGGGTGATGGACCCTCCACAAGTAATACTCCTGAATCATCTGGGAGACGAAATCGAGGTGGTCGACCTGAACGCGGACGAGGACGGGGTCGAGGAAGAGGACGGGGCCGAGATGATAATATCCTTCAGTCACATTCAATATTTGAACAAGGGCCTACGGAAAGAGTTCACACAAAGAGTAAGTCTCAACCTTATTTCATTTAAAAGCATATTAGTGCACTATGTCTCCATTGAGTGTTGAGTGAGAAAACTCTTAGGAGAAGTGCCTTTTGTTTGATCTAGTTATCTCCCTTTGTGAGAAGTCTATCAGTAGTAAAAGCGAGCACTTTGAGTTAATAGATTGACATGCCTGATGATAAGGGTTTCTCAGGTGGCCAATTTGTGTTCCCAATTCAGAAACCCCTGGTATTGATTTCCTGTCATTGCCTACAATTTGTTGATCAGGATTCTATTTTACTTCAGGTTCATTTGGTGATGATTATGGTGGAAGAGGCTCCAGAGGGGGCGATACATCTCGCATCTCAATTAAAAAAGAAAAGCTCGACCCATCAGAAAACAAGAAAGTGTTGGATAATCTTCTACGTGATGATGTAGGATTTTATCATTCTCTACCTTTGTTTAAATGCTATCTAGCTGTGTCAATATCTGCTGTCTAAATTCATAAACTTGATCTCTTGTCGCCCTGCCATTCCCTACCATGTGAAACAAATTTCACATATATGCATGATCAACCAAATTCATTTAGTTTTATTCTGAAATTATTCTGATCTCAAACCATGACTTGACCCCACATGCCTGCTGTCTTAATCCCTTTCTTACCCATACTTTTATTAATTGTTTTTTCTTTAAAGCTAAATTTTTAATTCCATAAGTTTATCTCTTCAGTTTATTGATGATGGAGAAGAAGAGAGTAATTTAACACCTATCTGCCTCCCTCTCTCACATGTCTCAATCAAAGAAGAAATCAAAAAGGAGAAAATCAAACCAAAGATAGAAATAAAAAGTAAGTTATTTTTTATTCCAGAGTGTTTTCTTCAGAAAATCATCCTTTCTCTCAGATCATACAAAGATATAAAAGTGGCAAGAACAATCTACTTATTTCTCAGCTATAAATTCAAAAATTTACTTTTTAAGAAGTCTTTACATGTTTCAAAGTAAACATACAAAAAAGGAATTTGCATGTTATGTTCTTGACATTTTCTTTCCAACATGCAGTAACTTCTATGGATATTATGTTAATGTCAAACATTCCTTCCCACAGATAGATATGTTGATCTAGCAGGTTGGTTCTAGCTCTAGTATTCATTTATATGTTGTTCTATCTACAATGTCTTAGCTCTTAGTTGTACTTCTGTTATATGCAGCTCTTCCAATTCACGGCCGCAATATGTATATTTAATGCCATGCTGATTGCCCCAATAAAATCTAATTTCCCCAGTTAAAATATTGTCGCTATCTGAACATCGCTATTATTCAAACATACCATAGAGAATCATTTTTGCTGTGAAATAATTACATGTCAGTCTGTAGCATTTGTTTTGCTGCTGACAAAAACTGAATTGAGAGGGCTGTGTATGTCACTGACTAACTGCTTGTCACTGGCTAGACATTAGTAAATATTTTCATCTCACTGGCTAGGCATTAGTAAAAATTGTTATCTCACTGGCTAGGCATTAGTATATTTTTTTTATCTCACTGGCTTGGCATTAGTTAATATATATTTTTTTTGTCACCGGCTAGGCATCAGTTGATATTTTCATCTCACCGGCTAGGCATTAGTTAATATTTTCATGTCACGGACTAGCCATTAGTATAATATTTTTATCTCACTGGCTAGGCATTAGTCAATATTTTTATGTCACTGGCTAGGCATTAGTAAATATTTCTATGTCACTGGCTAGGCTTTAGTAAATATTTTTATCTCACTGGCTAGGCATTAGTAAATATGTTTATGTCACTGGCTAGGCTTTAGTAAATATTTTCATCCCACTGGTTAGGCATTAGTAAATATTTTCATCTCACCGGCTAGGCATTAGTAAATATTTTTATGTCACTAGCTAGGCATTAGTTTATATTTTTATGTCACTGGCTAGGCATTAGTAAATATTTTTATCTCACTGGCTTGGCATTAGTAAATATTTTCATCTCACCGGCTAGGCATTAGTAAATATTTCTCTCTCACTGACTAGGCATTAGTAAATATATTCATCTCACCGGCTTGGCATTAGTAAATATTTTCATCTCACTGGCTTGGCATTTGTAAATATTGTTATGTCACTGGCTAGCCATTAGTAAAGATTTTCATCTCACGGCTAGGCATTAGTAAATATTTTTATGACACCGGATAAGCATTAGTAAATATTTTAATGCCATGGGCTAGGCATTAGTAAATATTTTCATCTCACTGGCTTGGCATTAGTAAATATTTTGCATCTCACTGGCTTAGCATTAGTAAATATTTTTATCTTACTGGCTAGGCATTAGTTAATATTTTTATGTCACTGGCTAGGCATTAGTAAATATTTTCATGTCACTGGCTAGGCATTAGTTAATATTTTCATGTCACTGGCTAGGCATTAGTAAATATTTTCATCTCACGGGCTAGGCATTAGTAAATATTTCTATATCACTGGCTAGGCATTTGTAAAATAGCTGACTTTAATTGAGAATTAATAAAGCTGTCAGTATCTGAACATTTATAATAAGCAACTAACTGGCTATAAGTAGCTTACTAACTATGACTAGCTGTTTGTCACTGACTGCTCACTTGTATTTAGCTTCTTTCATTAGTAAAGCCCTTATGATGGCATGTCACCTGTACAACACTGGTTAATACATGAAGCCATTGACTATACAGTTAAACTTCATAACCTTTTAGAATTTGTTATGCAGTTTCCCATTCAAAGAAGATGAAATTAAACAAATATATCTAGCATGCTCAACTCAAACTGTGTGTATAAAATATCTGAAGGCTTTTGTGTAATATTTTGGCTGTACAAGGACACATTAACACTATTTCCCCAGGGTGGCTTTTCTGTTAATCACAGCAGCATCATATTCCATCAAGTTTCTTTTTTTCATTATGTGTATCTTTTTTTAGTTTTCTTCTATATGTCTCTGTAACATGTAGCATGGTGATATTGTATATCAGAGTTCTCTATTGATTCCAATATTTCTTATTACCTTAAACAGAATAGCTTTTATTTGATCTCTACTGCATTATGATTAGAATATACAAATTCATAAATAACTTGAGTCTAGAATGAATGAATGCTCTTCACTGTTATTTAAGTTTTTGTTTACTTTTGTAAGGATTGATGATTGGAGTTCAACGCTGCACTTAAGATTATTTTTGTAAAGATCTTTGCTTGGTACATCGGCGAGTGCATAGGTTTGTGCTTCCTTGACAATCCTCATTCACAAAAAAAAGTAAAAATTTTTGACAGGTAATCAAGGTATAAAGCTGTGTAAAATGTCTCCAAATATACCTAGCTTCTCTCAAGGTACTAAACTGATATTAATGTGATGTTACTACTTTGTGTTGTTAAGCTGAAGCTGATGATATGGTAGATTCAGCCATTCCTGGTGATGGAACCGTGTCAGATTCTATCATCACAGTGGTGAAGAAAGAAAGGAAACCAAATCTCACCTGTCAGCAGATATTCTCTCACCTCACAAAATCAGGTATATAGTTGTAAACATATAGATATCATGTGTAGCAGTAAACAAATGGATAGTTAGAATATTCTACCTAATAGATTGTTCAATCTCAGGACATGGATTTTCAATCACACTATTTTCGGTTCGTGGTCTGAAACGATTTCCGTACTAAAATGACTTCAATGTTTATCAGTACATATGTTCACACAAGCTTGATCCAAATTTGCTATGGACACCGAATTCGGACAGAACGAATATAATGGCTCACAGAGCCATTTTATTTGCTCCGGGATAAAAATTTTCCACGATTTTTTTTCTTCTGGCCAATCAGAATCGACCTGTGAAAAACATGGCAATCAAGAACACAGTGACCCACATAGTGGTTTGGAGATTAAACCATCGAGCAGTTTCGTGTAGAGATGGAGTTTCTAAAGGATTATGTCTACAGGTGTCCTTTTTCTTTAAAAAATCAAGCAAACGAATCTCATCTTCCAAACCACTCTCGATTGTTGTTGAGTTGTGTTATCGTTGTGTTAGTAACAACTGACTTGATAGAATCGGCCAATTATTCGTTGCAGTGTGAAGACAACACACCAAAAAAAGGCTGATCTGTGCGAAATCCGGTTCGTACCTCAATCTGAATTCGCTGTATAGTGTGAACGTACCTTATGTCTTACTTAAACATCTATTTACAATAGAGTTGTCTACAGTTCCTACCAACAGGTTTTAATCTCATTCAGTCCAAAATAATGCCAAATTTCCTGACTTTCATTTGATTGATCTATGAAGAAGGGTTGTCAGGTAGCCACAAACAGTGGCAGTTTCCTCTCAACAAACAACTTGGTTGCCTCAACCACTAAACCTGGCACCACTGCCATATAAGTGAAATAATGTTGAGTGCGTCATGAAACGTTAATCAAACCATTAATATTTCTTGATCTAATGTTGCCTTACATTTTCACATAATTCTGTCGTAGATGGAGTGATATCAAATAGTAATGTTGTTAATCTTACAGAAAATGGAGAGTTATTGTTTTTTCAACTACCGGATGTGTTACCAGGAACACCTCCATTTAAAGCTGATGAAGATAAAGCACCCCCTGGTAAAGATAAATCCGGGGGAGTAAGTAAGACACAAAACCAAGCTCAAAAACAGGCTGAGGTAATCGTTTAACAGACTTACATTTATGTGATTGATTGATATTTTACAAAGAACTCAAGATTTGATGATGAACATCTTCTGTGCTCAATAGGAAACCCATCTTCGTCTGGCTAGATATATGATTGTGTTTCAAAATAAAGGAGATGATGTAAGGAATCAAGTTAAAAACTTATGTTTCAGGCTTTTCTCTTGTGTGTTTCTATTGTTGTTGTTGTCTGATGGGAAATCTATTCGAATAAGGACCAGGTGATGGATGTTGCTAGATAACACTTCTTTGTTAAAGTTACATTCTTTAATTACTTTATCACATGTTTTTTTTATTTCGTTTTTGTTCAGCAGAAAAGTGATAAAGGAATGAACGCGTGTAAAGATTTCTCTGAAGGTCAAATTGGTAAACTTCAGATTCGAAAGTCTGGCAAGGCTCAACTTGTACTGGGTAACGTTGTTCTGGATATCTTACCTGGTACCCCATCATCATTTCTACAGGTATGTACCCTATGTAGGTCACCACCATTTTTCCCATCAATCAATTTTGCCCAAAGGGTATTGCTGTTGCCTCAGTGATCAATCCTTTTTCTGATTGTCAAGAAAACGATAAGGTTTGATGTTCAACTAAATGATTCATGTAGAAATAAAGGATTCTATTTATTTCATTTTTCTACAAAACAGTCCAATGCAAAAAGTGTGTGGGGTGTAGCATTTTTTGGGGTTATGTATAATACGACTGAAAAGCTTCTAGGTACATAAAATAGCGGATAGTTTGTAAACTTTGTATTAATGAAAAATATAAACATTTTAACAGCTCATGTCACTTAAAAGAGCAATTGCAATAAGTCCATTGAAAAGGGGCACATATTTTCTGTCATCTACCTTTAACATCCTTGTATTAAAACACATTATCTCAAAAAGTATTTCATTCTTTATCCACAGCTCATTACAGTCTGACAATTGTTAACAAAGGCCTTTATTGACAACTGTAGTCCTTCAATAAACACCTTATCTCTATAAAGGATCTCATTAGTTTAACACTTCTTATAATTGTTTAATATCACTAGTACTGTGTTAAAATTAGTGCAATCCAATATTTTTATGTTAGGCGCCTTTAATACTAAATGCTGTGTAACCGGGGCTCATTCAGTTTCACATTTAAACACCGGCCTTCCATTGATTGGTCGCCGCTTGAATCCAACACTAGCCTTCCATTGATGGGTCACCGCTTGAAACCAACACCGACCTTCCATTGATGGGTCGCCGCTTGAAATCAACACTGGCCTTCCATTGATGAGTCGCAGCTTGAATCCAACACCGGCCTTCCATTGATGGGTCGCCGCTTGAATCCAACACCAACCTTCCATTGATGCATTGCCGTTTGAAACCAACACCGACCTTCCATTGATGGGTCGCCGCTTGAATCCAACACCAACCTTCCATTGATGCGTTGCCGTTTGAAACCAACACCGACCTTCCATTGATGGGTCGCCGCTTGAATCCAACACCGACCTTCCATTGATGGGTCGCCGCTTGAACCCAACACCGACCTTCCATTGATGGGTCGCCGCTTTAATCCAACACCGGCCTTCCATTGATGGGTCGCCGCTTGAATCCAACACCGGCCATCCATTGATGGGTCGCCGCTTGAATCCAACACCAGCCTTCCATTGATGGGTCGCTGCTTGAATCCAACACCGGCCTTCCATTGATGGGTCGCCGCTTGAATCCAACACCAACCTTCCATTGATGCGTTGCCGTTTGAAACCAACACCGACCTTCCATTGATGGGTCGCCGCTTTAATCCAACACCGACCTTCCATTGATGGGTCGCCGCTTGAACCCAACACCGACCTTCCATTGATGGGTCGCCGCTTTAATCCAACACCGGCCTTCCATTGATGGGTCACCGCTTGAATCCAACACCAGCCTTCCATTGATGGGTCGCTGCTTGAATTCATCACCGGCCTTCCATTGATGGGTCGCCGCTTGAAATCAACACTGGCCTTCCATTGATGAGTCGCCATTTGAAACCAACACCGGCCTTCCATTGATGGGTCGCCGCTTGAATCCAACACCGACCTTCCATTGATGGATCGCCGCTTGAACCCAACACCGACATTCCATTGACGGGTCGCCGCTTTAATCCAACACCGGCCTTCCATTGATGGGTCGCCGCTTGAACCCAACACCGACCTTCCATTGATGGGTCGCCGCTTTAATCCAACACCGGTCTTCCATTGATGGGTCGCCGCTTGAATCCAACACCAGCCTTCCATTGATGGGTCGCTGCTTGAAACAAACACCGACCTTCCATTGATGGGTCGCCGCTTGAATCCAACACCAACCTTCCATTGATGCGTTGCCGTTTGAAACCAACACCGACCTTCCATTGATGGGTTGCCGCTTGAATCCAACACCGACCTACCATTGATGGGTCGCCGCTTGAACCCAACACCGACCTTCCATTGATGGGTCGCCGCTTTAATCCAACACCGGCCTTCCATTGATGGGTCGCCGCTTGAATCCAACACTGGCCTTCCATTGATGGGTCGCCGCATGAATCCAACACCGGCCTTTTATTGATGGGTCGCCGCATGAATCCAACACCGACCTACCATTGATGGGTCGCCGCTTGAATCCAACATTGCCCTTCCATTGACGGGTCGCCGCTTGAATCCAACTTGACCTTCCATTGATGGGTCGCCGCTTGAAACCAACACCGACCTTCCATTGATGCGTTGCCGTTTGAAACCAACACCGACCTTCCATTGATGGGTCGCCGCTTGAATCCTACTTGACCTTCCATTGATGGGTCGCCGCTTTAATCCAACACCGGCCTTCCATTGATGGGTCGCCGCTTTAATCCAACACCGGCCTTCCATTGATGGGTCGCCGCTTGGATCCAACACCGACCTACCATTGATGGGTCGCCGCTTGAACCCAACACCGACCTTCCATTGATGGGTCGCCGCTTTAATCCAACACCAGCCTTCCATTGATGGGTCGTCGCTTGAATCATACACCGACCTTCCATTGATGGGTCGCCGCTTGAATCAAACACCGACCTCCATTGATGGGTCGCCGCATGAATCCAACACCGACCTTCCATTGATGGGTCGCCGCTTGAATCCAACACCGACCTTCCATTGATGGGTCGCCGCTTGAATCCAACACCGGCCTTCCTTTGAGGGGTCGCCACTTAATTCCAACACCAGCCTTCCATTGAGGGGTCGCCACTTGAATCCAACACCGACCTTCCATTGATGGATCGCCGCTTGAACCCAACACCGACCTTCCATTGATGGGTCGCCGCTTTAATCCAACACCGGTCTTCCATTGATGGGTCGCCGCTTGAATCCAACACCAGCCTTCCATTGATGGGTCGCTGCTTGAAACAAACACCGACCTTCCATTGATGGGTCGCCGCTTGAATCCAACACCAACCTTCCATTGATGCGTTGCCGTTTGAAACCAACACCGACCTTCCATTGATGGGTTGCCGCTTGAATCCAACACCGACCTACCATTGATGGGTCGCCGCTTGAACCCAACACCGACCTTCCATTGATGGGTCGCCGCTTTAATCCAACACCGGCCTTCCATTGATGGGTCGCCGCTTGAATCCAACACTGGCCTTCCATTGATGGGTCGCCGCATGAATCCAACACCGGCCTTTTATTGATGGGTCGCCGCATGAATCCAACACCGACCTACCATTGATGGGTCGCCGCTTGAATCCAACATTGCCCTTCCATTGACGGGTCGCCGCTTGAATCCAACTTGACCTTCCATTGATGGGTCGCCGTTTGAAACCAACTTGACCTTCCATTGATGCGTTGCCGTTTGAAACCAACACCGACCTTCCATTGATGGGTCGCCGCTTGAATCCTACTTGACCTTCCATTGATGGGTCGCCGCTTTAATCCAACACCGGCCTTCCATTGATGGGTCGCCGCTTTAATCCAACACCGGCCTTCCATTGATGGGTCGCCGCTTGGATCCAACACCGACCTACCATTGATGGGTCGCCGCTTGAACCCAACACCGACCTTCCATTGATGGGTCGCCGCTTTAATCCAACACCAGCCTTCCATTGATGGGTCGTCGCTTGAATCAAACACCGACCTTCCATTGATGGGTCGCCGCTTGAATCAAACACCGACCTTCCATTGATGGGTCGCCGCATGAATCCAACACCGACCTTCCATTGATGGGTCACCCCTTGAATCCAACACCAGCCTTCCATTGATGGGTCGCCCCTTGAATCCAACACCGGCCATCCATTGATGGGTCCCCGCTTAAATCCAACACCATCCTTCCATTGATGGGTCGCCGCTTGGATCCTACACCGACCTTCCATTGATGGGTCGCCGCTTGAATCCAACACCGACCTTCCATTGATGGGTCGCCGCTTGAATCCAACACCGACCTTCCATTGATGGGTCGCCGCTTGAATCCAACACCGGCCTGTCATTGATGGGTCGCCGCTTGAATCCAACTTGACCTTCCCTTGATGGGTCGCCGCTTGAATCCAACACTGACCTTTCATTAATGGGTCGCCACTTGAATCCAACTTACCGGTAGTCCAAAGAACAAATTATAAACTGAGTGGATGTTTGAATAAAAAATGGTGGGTTGTTCTTTCAAGGATTTCCTCAAACCAAAGAGTACTGTTTCGTTCGCCCTTTAAACATGGCAAGATATAAGTGAGCTAATCGTGAGAACGGCCTAAAATACAAATTTAGCAATAATTCTATGATATACACATACATTTGCCTCAAATGCCTAAGAAGTTGCAACCCTGCTTGTATAGAATGCGGATGGAATTCACAATCAATGATTCATTCACCCATTGTTGAAATTGAAGTGGGTTTTTATGGCCTGAAATATAAATTATATAATGCATTCACTTTCATTTTTTATCTGTTTCAGGAGGTGGTATCTGTTAAGATGGGAGAAGAAGGCGGGGGTCATATGAGTGTATTAGGTCCTGTCGAACATAAACTCACTTGTATTCCAGATTTTGAAAAGCTTCTCAGCTCTACATGACTCTAACTACCTGGAATTCATACCGATTGTAAACAAATTGTGGCCAATTAGCAGACATTGAATATCTCCATTGAAAAGGCTTTAGTTTGTAACAATAAATTGGATACTGATTTCAAACTGATGGCTGTCGTGTAATGAGTATGAAAATAATATCTGATATCATGTATAATTTTATTCTTGTTGCTTTGTTTTTTGGTTGGTTGTTTTCTTACTTCATGTTGAACACTTCCCACATACAAAATGTACTCAAAATCTGCAAAATTATTTTATGATACATGAATGTTTCCAGACCTATTGATTATAGAGTGCCCGAGGATTGGCTGGCATGATATTACAGCTTATAAAACCTTCCAGTCTAAGTCAGATAATTCAGATATGTTTCAAACCTTGGAAGTGGTATTGTTAAATGATGTAGCGGTATATCAGACCATAGATCAGATTTTCTGCTTATTGAAACCCATGTGGATTGAAATATAGACGGATGTGTGAGGGAATGGGATCTTTCTGTCGCTGGTACGTAGGTCTAAACATGACCTTAGATGATATTACGGCCCCACACTCTACCGTCAACTGAGTCTGGCTGACTTGATTGATCCTGTAATATATATGCAGAGATTAAATGAAGTCTATTATCAGAGCATATACTTAATTATCAAATATGATTTAAATGTCTATTTACTAACTTAGTAATTTCCCTGATAATTGTAGGCCATTCAAACCGTTCACGTAAGATAATTATAAATACATGCTTGATTTCAACTTACATGAAGCTTGTATAAGAGAATCCGACCATTTGCCTTCTGGGGCTGGTACATGTAGTTTGTAGTGTGTTGAGAAATTGACCTGAAGTTATTAGTTTGATTCTTATACAGGCCTGGTGTATCAGTATCAGTTACCGTACTTATATTGTACGAATCCACTGAAAGCACAGATATGTTTCTATTCCTAGGCTTATATTGACTGTTTGTTCCACCAATGGGTCACGGATTCGAATCCCACTCAGTCCAAAAATTGGAAAATCTTCTGACTGGGTTTTCACTCGAACAATGTGGGATGGTTGCCAGTTACCAGCGGAAGGTCGTGGGTTTCCTCGGGCCCAGAGCCCGGTTTCCTCCCACAATAACACTGGCAACGCCGCCAAAAAATAATCTTGAGCGGGGCGTAAAACACCAAGCAATCAATCAATCAATATATTGACTGTTTGAAGTTATGGGAGAAGAAAACTAGACAGCAGGCCTACCTTTATTTTGCAATGGTTGCAAATTTATATTTTGGAGATTTTTTGGGTGCAAAGAAGGGAATTTTAGCAAATACCATATGAAACTACTGAACATATTCGTCAACTTTCAAAGTGTCCCATTTAAACCAAAGATAATTTCACTGACTCTAAATTCTTCTATTGCATGAAAATTTTGCCAAGTTTACCGAAATTTGCATTAGATTACCGATAAGGTTAGGTAGCTTTGAGGAAAATGTTGCTTGATGAAAACAAAATCCTAGCATGTTTATGAGTTAAGAACTTAAGAAGACCTTTAGAATAAATTAACCCAGATCTTTCTAAAACTTCATAATTAGGTTTAAAAAAATGCAAAAATATGTGTTTGGTACAGTTGGTAAGAACAAATTACTTCTTCTGATCATATTGTTATTTTGTTTTCTTCACGCACTCAAGTTTATTTATTACAGCTACCGGGTATATTCGGTTGTTTTCAAGTTGTTCTAGTTTCTTTTCAATATGGTAAATTTGTTTTTTAAAGTGGGATGAGCTGCCGAAATTCACATTTTTTTCATAATTTCTGATCGTCACGACAGTAACTAAGAGGCTATGAAGGCCATCGAAAAACTAAATGATTGGCGTTGGAATGACGAAAATCCATAGCCTACAGTAGGGCCTATGTGGCCGAAATAGTGTTCGAAAAGTAAACAAAATTTGAATAACCGGGACGACCATTCATTCATTCTTAGCCAAAGTTCGTTCAAAACAATACTTGAATGTACATTCTCGAGACCAGAAGCAGTAAAAATGAGTCGTGAGAAAAATAGCCAATAATTTCAACATTCTGTCTCAACGTCAAAATATCGACATTTGGGCCGCTCAAGCCACTTTAATTTTTTTTTTTTTTTGTGGTCAGTTGTACACTACATAAGAAGCATTACCAGTCGTAGAGCAACTTTGTAAATGGTAAACCGTGTAATGCTGACTTCAGTGCACAGCTGTTTGTTTCGTTTGTCACACTGACCTTCATTCCGTGGCCTACTTCTTCAAAGCGCACCACTGTTGTTGTTGTTGCACGACACTGGCCAGACGTGCTGAAAACTGACAAGTTTGGTTTACATCAGAATGGATTTAGAGCAAGAAGTAGCGAGACTTAAATCCGAAATTCGACAAAAATATTCTGAAATCGAGCACCTGAACAGAAAGTTACAAGAGGTAAACAGTATAAAACAGATTAAAGTGGCAAGAGTTACAGAATGATTGCAACGAAAACTGGGGTTTCGATGGTGGCAGTAATTACCAGTCAAGTTTCACTTGAACTTCGTGTTAAAGTGGCATGAGCTGCCAAAATTCACACTTTTTTCATAATTTCTGATCTTCATGACAGTAAGAGGCTTTGAAGGTCATCGAAAAACTAAATGATTGGCGTTGGAATGAGGAAAATCCTTACAGTTAGTATGTGGCATATTAGTTCAATTTTACCGAACTAAGTTATGGTGATATTACTTATTAGTAGTTTACAATTTACATATACCAACGTTCCGTCTACGAATTTTGAAATGCTGGTCGGTAAAGTCCGACAAACTTTTGTCGGAAATTACAAGCCATGAAAATATTATTGTAACTGCTCTGTATGGACAATTCCTACCCCAGACTTCTTTAAAACTCATAAAAGATTATTCTTGTCCTCTTTTATTACCTGTAGCTATTCCAAATGGCGTATATCTGGTCTTATACCACAACTACCGGTAACTAAATTTCTTGGAGACTTGGCAAGAAATGACAGTTTGTTGTTGTTTGAGACCAGATGTACGCCCTGTGGAATAGCTACATGTAATAAAAGTGGACAAGAATAATCTTTTATGAGTTTTGAAGAAGTCTGAGGTATGAGGTAGGAATCGTCCATACCGAGGAGTTACAATAATATTTTCATGTCATGTAATTTTAAAGCATCATTTCCACCTTGCATTTCAAATTTGTAGACTGAACGTTGGTATATGCAATATCACCATAAGTTCGGTTATGAACCGTAATAGTGTTTCGAAAAGTAAACAAAATTTAAATAACTGGGACGACATTCATTCATTCTAAGCCAAAGTTGATTCAAAACCATACTTAATGATTTTATCGTTCATTCTCGAGACTTGAAGCACTAAAATGCTTCAAAATAATACGAGTTTAGAAAAATAGCTGATCTTAATTTCAACATTCTGTTTTAACGTCATATTATCAACATTTTGGCAGCTCATGCCACTTTAAACTTTACCGTTTTACGTTTATCTTTCATTTTCAAAGATATATAAACAAATTGAAATGTCCATCTTCCGCTCCCAAAAAATATATACCCTGTTTTTATGTTGTACTATCTAATGGCCATCAGCTCTAGGAAAAAAAGCTTCAAATTCAAGGAAATAAGAACAATATTAATTACCGTACATTATTATTTCAGAACTGAAAGTGAAACTAAAGTTAAAGGTTTTATGAACAACTTTTGGCAGTATTTTCGAACATATATATGGGCTGCTTTTAAGCTTGTCATTTTTCCTTTAACTTGAGTGAACTTTAAGTTTAAAGTGGCACGAGGTGCCAAAATGTAGTGCCATGGAAATTCATTGAAACGGAATAAATCTAATTGTTCGGCATTTTTTATCAGACAGAACATACAAAATAGGAGCTTTTAGTTGATATCACACTCCCAGATGTACATTGAGGTAGTCTTATTAGCAATAATAAAAAAACTATACCCTTCACAGTTATTGGAAATTTTGCATTGAATTTTAACAGGCTTAACAAATATTGTTTTTTCAATGCCAGGGCCTCGGTGTTCCAGTAGGTTAGAGTGATCGTCCCTCAGTCCTACTGTAGGCTCCAACACATACCTTAATCGATGCGGAGCAGCTTCGAATCACTCTCAAACCAAATAAGAATTGAAAAATTTCCAAGTGAAGATCTGGAGGAGTTGCCTTCGGGCAATGGGCTCAGTTTCATCACCCACTAAACCTGGCAACGCCACCATATGAGAATGTGAAAAAATTTTGAGTGCGGCGCAAAACATAAATGAATGAATCAATCAATTATTTCAATGTCTATCCTTTAGTTTTGAACGCTGAACTTGAAAATCAGATTTTATGAAAAAAATTCAAATTTTGGCAGCTCATGCCATTTAAACTTTAACCTTAAAAAAACCTAGAAAGCTTTTGTCATCAACTGGTAAAATGAGGCGATTGTTCATATATGTTGTACCGCAGCAGACGTATACAAAACTTCTGGTTGTAGATTGTGTAAATTAATACTCACAGAGTCACTCAATTAGGACCTGGTTCATCCAAGCAGCTTATTTTATTTGTTCCCCTTCATAATTTGTGGACAAAGGGCAGGCAAATTTTGAACAAAAACATTTAATATATTGGGGTATACAGGTCTAAATGATATACCTCTTTTTAACACAATTAAAAACTTGTCTCCATGGTTATTTTATACAAGAAGATTTTCCCTGTGCCCGTGTGTTTTAGTGTTCTCAAACAATATATTGGCTTGAGTGATGCCCATTCTAGGTGACGTGTCTGTGTGACATGTCAATGACTGGTGATGAGTAATGTCTTTTACTCTCCTTGAAAATATTTGAAACCACTCACTTGCCTGTTATTTCATGTAACCAGATCCGTGTTATAAACAAGACTTAAACAAGACTTGTACAAAATAGTTCTCTGTAGGCATAACATTTGAAGGATGCATCATTTGGTAATAAGTTAAAATGTCAATATAAAATTTTGTCAAAAAAACAAAACAAAAACAGCTTGATGAAGAAAGACAACAAAGAATAACCATCAGTGCTTCTTCAGAGAGGTTTTTACAAGGTACTTAATATTTTATGTAAAGAAGATAAAAAAACATTCATTTGCTTTTTTTTTCTTCAATGTGTTGACTCTAATCCCCCCATGGTAATGGTAATTTTATGTACTTTGAATCTATATTGATCCAGATACATGTAAGTATTACAAGTATATACGTATACAGTACATGTACAGCTACCCTTACATTTGTCTTGAGACTCTTGACGTGTACAACTTTTTACTTATTTTAGCTCCTTGAGAGAGTGTCCACTGTTACTACCCCTGATGATATAACCCCTCAAAGGAAACCTGGGAAAACTGCTGGATTAGATAAGGAAAGTGTTAGACGTTATGGCAGACAGCTCATATTGCCAGAGCTAGGAGTCCAAGGTAGACCTACTCAAAATCAAAATCAATTAATTTATAATGATTTGTTTTCCTCTATATTAGCTTTTAAGATATTTCACAATTTAGTGTATGACTTAATACAAAGCCAACCACAACTTAGTGTATGAATTAATACAGAGTCAACATTGAGATGTTTTTATGTTTAATTTTTTTATTAGGAAGTTTTTTTTTTGGGGGGGGGGGGGAGGGGGAGTAATATGTAATGGATCATTGGATTAAATTAAGTTTTTTATGTCCGCAAATCTTTATAGGATCGGCACGATTGTTTTATGAATTATTTCATTGTAAATATTGCAGGTCAGCTGAGACTGATGGGTAGCTCTGTGTTAATAGTAGGAGCTGGTGGTTTAGGCTGTCCTGCAGCAATTTACCTGGCGGCAGCTGGGGTAGGTAAGTAGACACTCACTATAAAAGTATCATCTCTTGCATCACAACATATATCTGGTATTAAACCCTAAAATTCACCATTTTTGCAATCAACCAGATTTTCCATTTTTTTTATTTATATATTTTGAATGCCTTTCTGAAATGAGCAAGAACAGACTGTTGACCTCTCACAGTTGACATGACTCATTCCCACAAGATTTTTCCTCCAGGTAAACTTGGCATTGTGGACTATGATGAAGTTGAGCTGAGTAACTTACATCGTCAAATTCTCCACACTGAATCACGAGTGGCAGTGGCCAAATCAACATCTATAAGTATGGCATGTAATCAGTAAGTCACTTTTCATCACTGGCCCATATTTACAAATATTTGAATTTTAACACGTAACTAAATTGTCGTTCCTCTCTCATTTGTTTTAATATACTAGTAGCTTTTTATTGTTAGAAATTATTTGCTTTTTGATTGTGATTCATACCCTAGTTCATAAAATACCTGACACACTGATAGTATCTCTTATACCCTCTGTTATATACATGTACCTAGTCAATATAGCTACACACAGTCTGAAGCATTCAATCTGACAAGAAAACTAAAATGGAAAGCCTTATACAAATCTATGTACATACTTGTTGGCTGGGTGTTATCCCACCTCACTTTTCGTCAGGAGCCTGTTTCACAAAACGGTGCAGATGTATTTGTTTGCGTAGCTTCTTAGCAAGGTATCTCTACAGTATGGGTTGCCAAGACAGTTACGTCAAAACTTACACTACGTGGAACCGGCTCCAGGCCTCTTAAGACTGATTTATCATCCTATTATTTTGCTTCTATTCTCAGACTGAATTCCCAAGTAACATGTGTTCCATACCACTTACAACTGAACAGCTCTAATGCTTTACAGATTATTGGACAGTATCCTTGTTAATTAGCCTTTTGAAGGCTATTTGGTTGGTGTAAATTTGACACATATCAATCAGGAGAAAAATGGTTTAAATGAAATCCAAACTGCAATTGATTTCTCTCAATTTATTTATAACCAACAGGAAGATGGGCTTTCCTCAAGGTACGGGTTTAAATTTCCTACTTGAGCCCTGAAACCAGGGCATTCTTAGGTATTTCTTGCCGTCATGAATAGAAATGAAATTCCTACAAATAAGAGGAAGCGATATCTTATTTATGTATTCTTTAAAACCTGTTGAATGTTCCCTATTGAATATGCCATGGATACAGATAAATAGGTTACAAAAGGCCACATTAATGCGAAAAATGACAGGAAAATGAATTTTGGAACAAACAGTACCATATAATAGAGTTATGTTATAAGCAGTTTGAGGCTGTGATACATTCAGAATAGCCATCGGCCTCTATGGTGCTGAGAACCTAACATACACTCCCTGACGTTTGCATGTGTGGTAATATAGAAATAAAGAAAACCCTCAAAGACAATATTTCTGGGCTACATTCAGAGGAGTGATCTGTCTAAAAAGTATCCTTTATAGCCTAAGTTTACAAGAAAACTTCAATGTGAAAAATCTTCATTATTCTTGATGAATAAAAAATGTCAGTTCTTTACTTCTTTAACTAAACTAAGATATGATATCGTTGTTGATGCCACTGATAACGTCGCCACTAGGTATTTACTAAATGATGCCTGTGTTTTGACACGAAAACCGCTGGTATCTGGGAGTGCTTTACGTTTTGAAGGTCAGGTCAGTATTAAGTACTAATTAGTGACAAAACTCAATAGAAATTTGGGACATCGGTTCCTTGAGAAGTTATTATGTCTGGTATGTTTGGGGGGGGGGGGGGGGGGGGGGGGAATGCTGTACATTTGCTGTCTGTTGTCTGGCAACTTGGGCGTCTCTGGAAGATATCTTCAGAAACGTTGGGCAAAATTCGATGAAATTCTTTTCGTTGCCTATTGGTGGGGGTCTCTTGCAATTTATCAGCTTATCTATCTGTACATTCATCCCTTAGCATCTTATTCAGATATTTTCAGTGGTTGTTGCTTGTCTGCAAGATATCTCCTGAACCGCTGATCAGAATTACGTATATAATATTTCATTTTTAGTTTATTCGTGGGGACCTTTGTAATAGATCAAGTTTTGGGGTCTGTACATTTTTCCGTTAGCCACCAATTCCAATATGTTCATTACCTGCTACTTGTTTGCAAGATATCTTGAACCTCTGGTCAGATGTTTATAAATTTATCTTATATGTGGGGGCCTTTGTAATTGATCAAGGTTTGGGGATCTATATGTTTTTCCTCAAATTCAGGTATCTTTATTGATTGTTCCTTGTTTCCAAGATATCTTCCTGAACCAGCTGAATGTTCTTCCATTAGCCTTCAATTCAGATATTTTCATTGGTAGGATCTAATGTATCTCCAAAAGCACTTCGCAAAATTGTCCTTAACCAGAATTAAATTTAAGGTTTATTGATTGGGTCATATAACATTGCTCACTATCACACATATTCTCTTCATGTTACCATTTAAGTGAAAACATCCAAGAGGAAATATATTTGTTATAATGTTGAATAAGCAGAACTATGTGAATAGTGGCATCAGATGAAAAAGTCTTCGTTACCACCAAAAGATTTACCTTGTATACTTCAGGGGAGTGTATCATAAAACATTTACTGCGTCTCACCGGGTGGAGTGATAGTATTACTCAGGCCTTCCACTGATGGGTTGTGGGTTCAAATCCCACTCAGTCTTACAAAAATACTTAACTCCCCAATAAAGTTGGCAACACCATATAAGTAAAATAATCTTGAAACATCAATAATTCAGAATTTTTATGTCTGACGTACCATGTTTGGAGAAATAAGTCTCCGAATGATGAGCAGTATTTCTTTGAATTAATATGTCAATTTAGAATTGTTTGTTGTGTGTTATCAGTTGACAGTATATAATGATAAAGGAGGACCATGTTACAGATGTTTGTTCCCTAATCCACCTCCCCCAGAAACTGTCACCAACTGTTCAGACGGAGGGGTCCTAGGAGTAGGTCAGTATACAGCCACTACCAAACTATTGTCATCAGTCTCTCGCTAAATTGTAAATAATTGAATATTTACAATTTTTATCCCTCAGAGAAGTTTCTCTGTTTCTTGGCAAATGCTGAATTTTGATTGGTTGATTACCCTGGTATTAACCCAACTGTTATGAGTCATATGGTGAAAAAATATGGCCCCCCACAACTTCAATACCCAATGGCTTCGAATTCCAAAAAACATGTCTTATGAAGATCACTTATGGACATCTAAGCTTCTGTAACTGTGCATTGTATTATTTTAACTTATTTTCATACAAATTGAAAAACGAAAGACCAAATTTTCGGAAAATTGAATTCGTCATTGATATTTTACCGTGGTGTATGAATCATCCCTCCAGCTCATCTTACACCCTCCAGCTCATCTTACACCCACCAGCTCATCTTACACCCACCAGCTCATCTTACACCCTCCAGCTCGTCTTACACCCTCCAGCTCGTCTTACACCCCCCAGCTCATCTTACACCCCCCAGCTCAGGACGTATGATTATCAGAAAGGTTGTAACGATTCATACACCCATTGGTAAAATATCTATAACTATTATTGTATATGTGTATTACAGATCTTTCAATGGCATTTAGACTTGAACCACCTATGTGGGATGGTCGCCAGTTACCACTGGAAGGTCGTGGGTTTCCTCTGGGCATAGAGCCCGGTTTCCTCCCACAATAAAACTGGCAACGCCGCCATATAAGTGGAATAATCTTGAGCTTGGCGTACACCAATCAATCAATCAATGGCATTTAGAAGTTGAACGGTTACAATAAGGTGAAGAATTACTTATAACAACTTTGACAATGATGTAAAAACTACATCGTAACAGCGTCATCCATTAGTAATTCTCCACCTTATTGTGTATTACAGGCTCATATATAAGATTTTAAACAGAGAGGGGACTAAATACTAGTATTATTTGTTGTCCATGTTTCTGCCCTGGGCGTCACACTTGTGGCTACCTTCTAAATCAATTCACTTAAGTGATATAGATAACAATTGAAGCAATGCCGACTAAAGTTTGTTTTTATTTCAGTACCTGGTGTTATCGGTTGTCTACAAGCTTTAGAAGTCATCAAAATCATTATTAATTCAGAAAGTATCCTTGATCTTACATCCATCTGACTGAGGAAAAAAACACAGATTAATAATAGTTATAGGGATTGTCATTAAAAAAACCTCCCAATTAAGAATGATTGTCAAGTTCACTTTTCCCTGCAATAATCTTGGGTTTTGTGATGGGCAATAATGACTCAGTCTGCAGTGATAGTCTCTCAGTCTGGCACAAGTCTTACATCTCTCAGTCTTACGTCTCTCAGCCCGGCACAAGTCTTATATCTATAGATTGCTGGTTTGAATCACACCCAGTGCAAAGAGAGATTTCAGAGTATATTTTTCACATGATCTCCATATGTTGCCAGGTACTCAACAAAGGTCGGGACTTCCTCAAGGTAAAGAGCATGGTTTACTCCCTCACCAAACCTGACACGGTCGCTGTATAATCTTGAGTGCCGTATAAACATTATTCATCAGTTTTGTCAAGGAACATAACCCGGCTACATGTACAAACAATGTTAGTTATCTCCCTTAATATGATAACAAGACTCGTACAGACAAAGGTTACTGCTATTTGATGCCTTAGATGGGGTATTTCGAACAATTCGTCTCCGAGGTAGACAGCCGACTTGTGCTGTGTGTGGGGACTCTCCTTCCATCACCAAACTCATTGATTATGAGGAGTTCTGTGGGGCCAGAGCAAATGACAAGGTAATAATGAACTCCTTTCGCATAATACTACCATGACCACATGTGGCTGTGGCCCTGTCATCTTTTCGTCATATTCCTAGTCTCTCCATCATGGTCCAGATACATGTATGTGACGTGCAGCTATCTGGCATTTTTCTCTTAGCGTTTTATTCTCAAGATTTTGATAAATTCCACATGCAGATTTCTCTTATTCTGTATTTTTTGTGTAATCACCAAAATCGTTTTGTCACCTGCATTTTTACTTGTAAATGTAAATTCAATCCCTAATGTGTACATGCAGGTTGACCCAATCATTGAATGGTACAGTTTATATTTTATTCTTTATTTTGTTATTAAAGACTGGTACATGTTGTCACTTGAATAGTATTCAAACATAAAATTGTGGTTAACCCTTGGTTCTGTTGTTTTAACCAGGATAAGGAGCTTCAGGTATTGCTGCCCAAGAACAGAATAACTGCCAAAGTAAGTTATTATCTTTATATACACAAAAATGTTAATCTGAACTTCATTAAGATCCATTATATACATGTATGATGAACATTAAAAACAACTGAAGATAAGCCTAATGATGAAGGTGTGCGGACATTCAGTTATTACTATTTGGTCAAATTTGTTTCACATCTGCATTAAAAACCTTTAAACTTCCATTTAAACAAGATGCATATAAATAAACAATAGGTAGTATTACAAGTCACGCATATTTTAAATTGTTAAGATCACCATTAGGCGAAAAAATAAACATGACCAATTTGTTTCACCCCTGTTTGAAATCAATATGTAGGGCCCAATGTTTATTTCAGTAGTTCCTCCTAAGTTTTTCGGAATTTTTTCGTTTTCCCTCAAATTAGCAGAAATCAATCTAGTATGAAGGTCCATTTTCTCTCGAACAAGTACTCTTGAGTTACTTGGGAAATTCTGTGTTGCTATTGTTTTCTGTCCGACAGTCAGTAAACAAACAGCCTAGAATGCACCACATGTGCAGCTAAAGAGGCTGTAAGCACGCTCAATTCTCATAACCCAAACAAAAACAGAGGAATTCTCAAATAAAATTCGCTGCTCTGTGGTCCATGGGATCTAGGTAAGTTACCAATGGTCATCTGTACAAGCAGCAGTAGAAAGGCACTCCTTTTAGAAACCTTTTCAATCTTTAACTTGCCGTTTATACATGTAATCTCTATGTATGTATTCATGTGTCAAATGAAACCTCTTTCTTCCCATGCAGGAATACCAGTGTATGTTATTGGAGAAAACCCCTCACCTGTTGATAGATGTGAGACCACCAGGAGAGTTAGAGATCTGTCAACTCCCTCAACCAGTCATCAGTATCTTTTACCAACAATCATATGAGGGTGGATGCTTTCACTGATAGATTTCCCACACTCTTTTATCAACAATCATATGATCGTGGATGCTTTCACTGATAGACTTCCCACACTCTTTTATCAACAATCATATGAGGGTGGATGCTTTCACTGATAGACTTCCCACACTCTTTTATCAACAATCATATGAGGCTGGATGCTTTCACTGATAGACTTCCCACACTCTTTTATCAACAATCATATGAGGCTGGATGCTTTCACTGATAGACTTCCCACACTCTTTTATCAACAATCATATGAGGGTGGATGCTTTCACTGATAGACTTCCCACACTCTTTTATCAACAATCATATGAGGGTGGATGCTTTCACTGATAGACTTCCCACACTCTTTTATCAACAATCATATGAGGGTGGATGCTTTCACTGATAGACTTCCCACACTCTTTTATCAACAATCATATGATCGTGGATGCTTTCACTGATAGACTTCCCACACTCTTTTATCAACAATCATATGAGGGTGGATGCTTTCACTGATAGACTTCCCACACTCTTTTACCAACAATCATATGAGGGTGGATGCTTTCACTGATAGACTTCCCACACTCTTTTATCAACAATCATATGATCGTGGATGCTTTCACTGATAGACTTCCCACACTCTTTTACCAACAATCATATGAGGCTGGATGCTTTCACTGATAGACTTCCCACACTCTTTTACCAACAATCATATGAGGGTGGATGCTTTCACTGATAGACTTCCCACACTCTTTTATCAACAATCATATGATCGTGGATGCTTTCACTGATAGACTTCCCACACTCTTTTATCAACAATCATATGATCGTGGATGCTTTCACTGATAGACTTCCCACACTCTTTTACCAACAATCATATGAGGGTGGATGCTTTCACTGATAGACTTCCCACACTCTTTTACCAACAATCATATGAGGGTGGATGCTTTCACTGATAGACTTCCCACACTCTTTTATCAACAATCATATGAGGGTGGATGCTTTCACTGATAGACTTCCCACACTCTTTTATCAACAATCATATGATCGTGGATGCTTTCACTGATAGACTTCCCACACTCTTTTATCAACAATCATATGATCGTGGATGCTTTCACTGATAGACTTCCCACACTCTTTTATCAACAATCATATGATCGTGGATGCTTTCACTGATAGACTTCCCACACTCTTTTATCAACAATCATATGATCGTGGATGCTTTCACTGATAGACTTCCCACACTCTTTTATCAACAATCATATGATCGTGGATGCTTTCACTGATAGACTTCCCACACTCTTTTACCAACAATCATATGATCGTGGATGCTTTCACTGATAGACTTCCCACACTCTTTTACCAACAATCATATGAGGGTGGATGCTTTCACTGATAGACTTCCCACACTCTTTTACCAACAATCATATGAGGGTGGATGCTTTCACTGATAGACTTCCCACACTCTTTTACCAACAATCATATGAGGGTGGATGCTTTCACTGATAGACTTCCCACACTCTTTTATCAACAATCATATGATCGTGGATGCTTTCACTGATAGACTTCCCACACTCTTTTATCAACAATCATATGAGGGTGGATGCTTTCACTGATAGACTTCCCACACTCTTTTACCAACAATCATATGAGGGTGGATGCTTTCACTGATAGACTTCCCACACTCTTTTACCAACAATCATATAAGGGTGGATGCTTTCACTGATAGACTTCCCACACTCTTTTACCAACAATCATATGAGGGTGGATGCTTTCACTGATAGACTTCCCACACTCTTTTATCAACAATCATATGATCGTGGATGCTTTCACTGATAGACTTCCCACACTCTTTTATCAACAATCATATGATCGTGGATGCTTTCACTGATAGACTTCCCACACTCTTTTATCAACAATCATATGAGGGTGGATGCTTTCACTGATAGACTTCCCACACTCTTTTATCAACAATCATATGATCGTGGATGCTTTCACTGATAGACTTCCCACACTCTTTTATCAACAATCATATGATCGTGGATGCTTTCACTGATAGACTTCCCACACTCTTTTACCAACAATCATATGAGGGTGGATGCTTTCACTGATAGACTTCCCACACTCTTTTACCAACAATCATATGAGGGTGGATGCTTTCACTGATAGACTTCCCACACTCTTTTATCAACAATCATATGATCGTGGATGCTTTCACTGATAGACTTCCCACACTCTTTTACCAACAATCATATGATCGTGGATGCTTTCACTGATAGACTTCCCACACTCTTTTACCAACAATCATATGATCGTGGATGCTTTCACTGATAGACTTCCCACACTCTTTTACCAACAATCATATGAGGGTGGATGCTTTCACTGATAGACTTCCCACACTCTTTTACCAACAATCATATGAGGGTGGATGCTTTCACTGATAGACTTCCCACACTCTTTTACCAACAATCATATGAGGGTGGATGCTTTCACTGATAGACTTCCCACACTCTTTTACCAACAATCATATGAGGGTGGATGCTTTCACTGATAGACTTCCCACACTCTTTTATCAACAATCATATGAGGGTGGATGCTTTCACTGATAGACTTCCCACAGTCTTTTATCAACAATCATATGAGGGTGGATGCTTTCACTGATAGACTTCCCACACTCTTTTATCAACAATCATATGAGGGTGGATGCTTTCACTGATAGATTTCCCACAATCTATAGAACAGTTTCAAATGATATAGTCACGAAACTTTCTCACTTGGGCTCTGATTGGTTGTTGTTTTCTTTCTCCAAACGGTATACCTCAAATTCTCCATCCATCTACCTTTTTATATAGCAAAGTGTGGTGTCAAATTCTGAAGAAAGTGTTTTGCTGTCTTGCCTGTGTGTAAGATGGACCCAGTTGATTTTCTACATGAACCAATAAGCCTCTTTCGAGTTTGGCTAAAACCCCGCGAGATCACGCGAGAAATGAGTTTAGGGGTTTAACTTTCACTGACCAGCCGTTCATTTAACATTAGCGTCTATGGTTATTGTGTGGTTTTGTCTTTGATTCTTTATTTCTAAATCATTTCTTTAATCCAAATTTTTGGTGAAACACACCAGAAGCTATCAGTTGCGTTTTTGTTAGTTTTGTCAATAAACATATTTATATCGCGTGGATACGCTTAGAGATTGTCAAAAAACAACGGTGAAAACAGAACTACGACGTGTTATTTTTGTGTTACAAATAATAATATTTTTTTGTCCGCCAAAAAGAAGTATCTAATGACTTTGTATATATCTTGATATGTCTCGGAAAAAGACTATTGTAAAAAGTATGGTTGTAAGCTGAGAATCACGGACATCCGATCTGTGAAAGTTATACCCCCTAAACACGGGTCTCGCGTGATCTCGTGGGACTTCCCGAATTATATTTTTCTTATTTGAATTTCCTTAACCATTTGCAGACATTCCTTTTGACAGACTTCAGAGTTCATCAAAAGACAAAGTGATATGTTTACAAAAACAAGCCGAAGAGTTTCAACAACAACATGGATCTCCAATGACAGTTGTGATGGTGTGTCGCCGTGGTAACGATTCTCAAATGGCTGTTCAGTGGTGGCATGAAAAACTAAAGAACTCTCCTGTTGTATTTAAGGATATTATTGGAGGGTTAACAGCTTGGGCTAAAAACGTTGACCCTGAATTCCACATTTATTGATTTATTAAACTTCTCGTTATACAAATGTGCATTTGTTTGTATGGTGGAAAGTTTATGGCGTATCATTGCATGCTTAAGACATGGAGAATGTTAATAATTTCAAGCTTAAAGTGGGATATTTTCATGAATTCAGATTGTCAAGAGAAAGAGGGAATTTGCAGCTCATTGAAAAACTAAGCCACCCACACAGAATCAAAAATTATTGATGAAGTCTAAACTTTTGATGAATTCAAAGAAAGTTATCGCCGTTTTGAACTTGATAGTAGGCGGACCATTTTGCGTCCTAATTACTAGGCGATCTGGCCGATCTTTCCTAAGCAGTTTTGCCTGCGAGCACACCAAGACAACTTTATAATGTCCTTGGTCATTTCCCCTGTATTGATTCTAAAGTCTTGTTTTCGTTGAATGACTAGACTTGATTACACTGTTGTTGTATACCCAGTTTAGCGATGATCTATATATGGAGATCAGCACGCCCCCTGCTTTTTGAATGCCCGGTATACAGGAGTTTGTGTCTTTGATATTTCTAAACAATTACTTAATGTGCAATTCTGAGGCTGATATTAACGAAAAGCTCTTATTTGTACTGTTTGGGAAAAAACCATTAATTTTGAAATTCTGTTTTAACCTGAAAAATATCAAAATTTTGGCAGCTCGTGTCAGGTTTACCCCCTTCCCACCAAACGCTGTGACGCAACTTAAAGTGCAGAATGTAAGCCTAATGAAAGCCCTGAAGAAAACCTTTCCACATGGGGCGAAAGAGTGAAAAAACTCACACAGAAATATTTACATTTCATTTGATTAGGTTGTGTTGACTGAGAGAACCAAGTTGCAGAGAGTCTGTTTTTACACTGTGTAAAGAACCAAAAAAGAGATAGCTGTACATATATGTTTTACTTTTGTATAATACACAGTATATTGTGAGTCTTCTTGATATGGCATATTCAAATCCTGAAAGAAAAAAAAAACAAGTTTGAGTTAGCATTTTCTCCATTAGATCATGAACAAATGATTATAGGCTGTATGCATCATTGTTTAGTTATTACATATCAGTAGATACAAAATAAGCATTTTCTCCATTAGATCATGAACAAATGATTATAGGTTGTATGCATCATTGTTTAGTTATTTCATATCAGTAGATACAAAATAAGCATTTTCTCCATTAGATCATGAACAAATGATTATAGGTTGTATGCATCATTGTTTAGTTATTTCATATCAGTAGATACAAAATAAAGTTAACTGTTTGGTATGTGATGGTGATGAGCCACAGTCCATTAAAGATTCAAATCGTCATTAAAGCAATATTTAAAATTGTGCAATTCATTTTCTTTCTCTGTGAAATGTGCTTGGTATGTTTAGACAATAATTTGTCATATTGACAGTGGTTATTAGACCAATCCAAGTTCATTCAACCAAACAATTTTTGGTTTACACTTGGTTTATAATACATGGAAATTAGGCCATTTCATTGCTATTAGGCAATAGGATTTTGATAAATGGTAATATAAACTGGATATTGTTGGAAAACTAAAGAAATAACACCTTTGGATTACTTCCCATCATTGGTTTTTATCAAAATTATTTCACTCCTGGAAAGGTTTTATCAGAATTATTGGAGAAGGAAAACCCCTGGGGACTATTCCAGACCACATAAGCTTGCTATTCCCCATAAAAGCTGCCAAACTACCTAATATAAACAAAACAACCAGCTAAATATCCTTGGCAATAACCTATAGAAGTGGTTCTGGGGATATCTTGCAGATAAGTCCTCGTTGAAGGGGATACATAGTCCGGGTAACCCTCTTCATTGAATCTCCAGACTGAGACTATGTCAGTCATTGTATTATTTCAAGCAGATCTCTATGAACTTACGTCACAGCTTTATGACTTTTTTTCTCAAACTTCTTTGGTCGATACTTCCTCTTAATCCTGAAAAAAGATAAACAAATTACATATTTTAATATTGAAAGAAATGATAAAATTAACTCAGAATAGTCTGTTCATTTTCATAATACTTGTATTGACTTTCATAAAGATAACCTTCCTCCTTGCTGACACCTTCACCTGGTCCAGCTAGCCCCACACCTGTCCCCCTAGCAAGGGAAATCACTAGGCATCAGACTGACCTTGACCTCAATATATGTACAAACAAATATATATAGAATTTAACAAGAAAAACAAGTTACTGACATGTACATCATTTGAGAATACATTTTTGGAGAATATATTGAAGCACTACACCATTTGCTGTGGATTGAATAATCTGTTTTCTGTCACACTCATAGGTGTACTGTTGATGACCATCCTTAATATGGTAGAGTGAGCAGACTGAAGACATATTGACTCAATATTTCCACTTAGGTCTCCCTGTACTACTTAAAGCCAAGCTAGCTAATAAAACCAGCCTTACTTGGTTCTCTGTCTGGTTTCTATCATGTTCCTCCTTTGAAAGGCTTTAAAACGATCTTCTAGTAGATGTCCCTCAGGCTGTGGAAGGAATTCAGTAAAAACAAATAAAAGGATAGTAGACGGAAAACAAAGAATCATTCGATGTAAACGATTGTTTTTTATGAATGATAATAAAAAAGTTATTATATGAATTATATTCAATATTGATATTAATTGCACATGTTGCCCTTCGGTTGACAGTACATGCATTACTAAACAGATTTTTTTATGCTTAACTTATGCGCAGGATTTAAAACTGGTTTGTGTTTGTTTTTGGACTAAATGTATATTTGAAAAACATAAGTTGAAACGAAACAACCTTCGCATTAGTTCCCTGGTAGTCAAAAAAGAACGAAAAGGAGATATGCATATTTTCCTTATTTTTTGTAACTACTCGGAAAAATGATGTCATACCAAAATTTAATTATCTTTTTGGTCAGACTTTTAACACAAATTATAAAATATTTCCAAAGGTTGTTCATAAAACCTTTATAATTCTATCACATCTTCTGTTGCATAATAGGATCTACCGGTATATTGGATTATGTAATATTCTCTTTTAGTCCATATTTTCTTCAGTTTTGATCTGATCTTGACAATGTTTTCCGAGTAAGTGGTGACATCCCTTGATCCATATTGGATTTTTTTTCTGTTATAGACTATTTATCAAACCTGATGCATAATGTATGTTCATCGTATAGAGAAATGACATTTTTTTGTGTGAAAATCAATTTAAATTGCTAAAATTTAATTAATAGAGCATCAGAAAAGTCTGCCTACCTTAAGTTCTCTCAAAGAGCTAGTTAGTTCATCACTTAGCTTGATTTCTATTTCCGCTTCTTCAAATCTGGTCAGAGGTTAAGGTATCACTGTCCACAAAAATTTTAAACAAGGCGAGTAGCAAGCAGGTCGCCAAATACATACTTTGAATGCAGCAGATGTGGCACATGGTGTTTATCTGACTACATATATATAATAAAAGTAAGATTCAAGGATTGCAATGAAAAGTAAAATTGTAATGAGCCAGAATAGATATTGCATACATACATATATACACGGCTCAACAGGCACACCACAGACCTTGGCCTTAATAAGCTCTGTGACCTCTTATATCAGTCACACACGACCAGAAATCTGAGGCTCTCTTTTATATATCTATACTTAGCGCCATTAAAAACGCACGGTTGAATTTTATGTTTCTACCCCAATAAGGCTATTGGCCATTCACGTTTTGTTGTTTATTGTTAGTTCGAGTTGAGTTGCAATAACTAGATAACCTGTGGTGTTCCCGACGCGCCTGTCGTGAACATTACGCAACATTTCCTAATAACGTCCATTGAGTGTTTCACCGTCACTGAGAACAGCTTTCAGGGTTCATTTGTCGTGGGTTCAACACTTTACAGGAAGCTCAGCATAAAGACGAAAAAAAAAATCAGAAAACATTACCATGCCCCGACTTACAACACAACAAAGGGAACGTGCCATTGGCATGTTACAGGCGGGTCTCAGTTGTGCCGCCGTAGGACGTCACATGCAGTGTCATTCCTCCACAATTAGTCGCCGTAGAATCAGGGAACATGAAACTGGCAATGTTGCCGACCGACCACGCCCTGGTCAGCCAAGAGTCACTACAGCCCGCCAGGATCAGTACATCGGTTTGTTGCACACACGTGACCGATTTCGCACCGCGACACAGACTGCTTGTGAGACAGTGGGAATTGGAAGGCCCAGGGTAAGCCTCAGCACCATCCGACGCCGTCTCCAACAGATACAGAAGCATACATGCATCCCCTACCGAGGGCCCATATTGACACCCGCCGCACGCCAAAGCCGTTTACGATGGGCTCGAAATCATCAGAGCCCACACTCTGCAAGGTTGACACAAGACTTCTTGCAACAGAATAATGTGAACATCATGGAATGGAACTCCCCCGATCTATCGTCCATGGAGCACTTGTGGGATCAGCTTAAGAATGCCGTTGCACAACAGCCAATAGAAGCTTTCCAGTGATATCACTCTTAAAATATCATTATTTTTTTGTTTGAAAAAGATTTTGGCATTCCATAATTTTCCAAGAAGAGCCAATTAGAAGCTTTTTGGTGATACTAGTTGTGAATATTGATAAAGTATTCTAAAATGTATGAAAGTAGTAACAGTTATTCCTATGGTCAGAAGCTCTACCTTGTGCCCCAAACTATCACACCTCATACCACTAGGTTAATAATGGACCACATTGAGAATACCTCAAATGTTACAATATCACAAACTGACACCAAAGAATCAATCAATCAATCAATCGTATACATATAGATCCTGTAAATATTTGTCATTTTACAACTAACAACTAACATCTTCCTGGGCCACAAGGGAGACTAGCCCGTTGGTTAATCGTGCTACCCAGAATAAATAAAGATTTTATTATTATTGTTTAAAAGGATAATTAAGTTTACCCAACTTCTTGGGTTTATTCTTATACTTTTCTCTTAACATTTCCTTCCTTTCTTTTCTATCCTGCCAGGTTTTTTCTGTGGCTTTAACATCAGCTTTGATTGATTTCAGTCTGAAAGTATAAAAACAAGCATATGTAACCGGGGTAGCTTCAACACTGGAGGCTGTAACCGGGGTAGCTTCAACACTAGAGGTGGCAACTGGGGTAGCTTCAACACTAGAGGTTGTAACTGGGGTAGCCTCAACACTAGAGGTTGCAACTGGGGTAGCTTCAACACTAGAGGTGGCAACTGGGGTAGCTTCAACACTAGAGGTTGTAACTGGGGTAGCTTCAACACTAGAGGTTGTAACTGGGGTAGCCTCAACACTAGAGGTTGCAACTGGGGTAGCTTCAACACTAGAGGTTGTAACTGGGGTAACTTCAATACTAGAGGTTGTAACTGGGGTAGCTTCAACACTAGAGGTTGTAACTGGGGTAACTTCAATACTAGAGGTTGTAACTGGGGTAGCTTCAACACTAGAGGTTGCAACTGGGGTAGCAACACTAGAGGTTGTAACTGGGGTAACTTCAACACTAGAGGTTGTAACTGGGGTAGCCTCAACACTAGAGGTTGCAACTGGGGTAGCTTCAACACTAGAGGTTGTAACTGGGGTAGCTTCAACACTAGAGGTTGTAACTGGGGTAACTTCAACACTAGAGGTTGTAACTGGGGTAGCCTCAACACTAGAGGTTGCAACTGGGGTAGCTTCAACACTAGAGGTTGTAACTGGGGTAACTTCAACACTAGAGGTTGCAACTGGGGTAGCTTCAACACTAGAGGTTGTAACTGGGGCAACTTCAATACTAGAGGTTGTAACTGGGTTAGCTTCAACACTAGAGGTTGTAACTGGGGTAACTTCAATACTAGAGGTTGTAACTGGGGTAGCTTCAACACTAGAGGTTGCAACTGGGGTAGCCTCAACACTAGAGGTTGTAACTGGGGTAGCTTCAACACTAGAGGTTGCAACTAGGGTAGCCTCAACACTAGAGGTTGTAACTGGGGTAACTTCGACACTAGAGGTTGTAACTGGAGTAGCTTCAATACTAGAGGTTCTACACTTGATGATTGTTCTACACACCAAGTTTCATTGAGCTTTGTCAAATAGTTTCTGCTTCGGAAACGGAATTTCTATGTTATGTTTCCACGGTTGATTGATTGTTTGGTGTTTCACGCCGCACTCAAGACTATTTCACTTATATGGCGGCGTTGCCAGTTTTTTTGTGGGAGGAAGCCGGGCCCTATGCCTGGAGGAAACCCATGACCTACCGGTGGTAACATTCCACATAGGACCTTCGAGTGAAAACCCAGTCAGAAAATTTTCGAATTGTTTTTTGCCTCAGTGGGATTCGAACCCATTGGTGGAAGGCTGTTCGGAGTGAGCGTCCAACTCTCTATCTACTGAAATTGGGATGGACAGACGGACGAACTGACGGACAGAGCCCATTACAATATCCACCGCAAACTATGTTTGGCGGGGGATAAAAAGACCTGAAGTGAGTGCAATTAAGTGACTTCTGTAAATTCCCTTTCTTTACAAGTGTCACAAATACTACGGGGCGACAGTGCCTTTCATTTTTTTACATGCTTATTTATAGTACTTCAAAGATGACACTCCCTGTTGAACAGCCATATTCTGCTGTCTTTTTTTGCACGGGAACCGTCACAGTTTGCGTACCTCTGACATAAACTTAACTACAGTTCATATAAAATAACAAAGCTTGAGAAAAAATATACAAATCGATATCTGTATGACAAAGAATGAAGTGAGAAATCTACCTGAATAATTCTTGGGCTCTTTGCTTGGTCTCTTTTTTAACCAGGCGATTTTTTTCCTGTAAACCAAAAATAAAAATAACCAAAACATGATGCCAAGAAATAACGTTTTAATAGTTTTTCTAAACGACAGCATATTGATGACTACAATATGACTGCAAAATAATTTTTCTGGTTTTATTATATTTGGTCAAGTAGACAGATAGATAAGTATTTAAAATTCAAGGACAATATAGGATATGCCACCTTAATCACGCTGAGTGTTTATATAACGATAAGATAAACTAATAGTAGGATAAAGTATGTACCTCTGCTTTACGCTCTTTCTGTTTTCTCTTTTGTTGATGAGTTTTCTTATTCTCTCTGCGAACTGCTGGGTTTACGGAGAGACGATCATTATCCCCATCATTTTCCTCTTCACTATCAGACTTCTCATTGGCCAAGCCTTCAGACATTTCCTTTATCCAGGTTTCCTGCAGTGAATTAGTCACATATGATAGTCACACATTGCTCTATGTTATCAGGCTTTAAAGTGGAAGCCAGGCCAAAATACATGTATGTAAGCAACAAAAATTTGGTAACGTATAAAGTAGATCTAAAATCTAGATTTCTTCCATAAAACCAACAACAAAAAATAACAATTTGTGAAGAGCTAACCTGAGAAGGAGCATTTTGTTGAGTAGGGAATTTAGCATCCAATGATTTCTCTATGAACTTCTCTTTTCTCTCTTTATCCACTTCAACTTGCAACGCCTTAGATAACAGATCCTAAGTAAGGGAAAAATGGCAAAAAATCTATTATGAATTTGATTAGAAAATTTCACGTTTCAAAAATTCCCTTATTATGTAGACAACTTTGGCAAAACTGACAAAGATACATTAAGAAATTCCTGAACCAAATATATTTAAATTAATCATATCATAATTACAGTGTTTAAAGTGATGGATACAAAGGCGCACAAACACACCTAACTTATTGCACCCAAAGAGGCAGAATAAAAAAGTATACACTAACAGGTAAACTCAATCCAAAATGAAATTGGGCAGATCAAATTTCTACATGTATCAATCATATCAAGATTCAGCAGTTAATGTGGCCATGGTAAACAAACAGACTGCATGGAACGAACAGATATCCTGGTCCTTTTTGTTAAACCTCTGAACAAAAGTGATTTGCTTACCCATGTAGAAGCACTTTGATTGATTGATTGTTTGGTGTTTTACGCCGTGCTCAAGATTATTTCACTTATATGGCTGCGTTGCCAGTTTTATTGTGGGAGGAAACCGGGCTCTGTGCCCGCAGGAATAGAAGCACTCTGAACAATAAATATAAACATCATGACAGAACATTTTTATTGCCGTGTGGAAAACAACTGCATTAAGAACAGACCTGATGATCTTCAAAGGTTGGGTTATAGGAGGCCCCTGGATGAGGTATATTCACAGCTTCAAGTTCTGACGTCTTCTCTCTATAATGTTTGGGCGGCTGAAACAAATAAGGTTCAATCTCAAAACTAATAGACCACAATGAAATACTACCAATCACAATCACACGAGACCAAACCAAACCAAACTTGAATATAAAACAAAACACGAGTTTTAGAAACTCATAATATGCCTGCAAGGGTAAATTCATTGCAGCACACTATCTTGATATTCAATATTTAAGACATGCTTTAAACAGAATTTCGGCTGTTAGAATCTTTCAGTCACCTAAAAAAGACTGGGGATGGGGGAATTTTAGTATTTGACACATCACCTACCCATAAGCTGCTATCTATATTTGAAAACTCTAAGAAAGCTACTTGCAAAAGTGGCTACACTACATATAGGCATACAACAGCCTAATTTAATTTGAGTGTTTTACATGAGGAAATGTATTACCTGGATTGGGTGTTTTACATGAGGAAATGTATTACCTGGATTGGGTGTTTTACATGAGGAAATGTATTACCTGGATTGGGTGTTTTACATGAGGAAATGTATTACCTGGATTGGGTGTTTTACATGAGGAAATATATTACCTTGATTGGGTGTTTTACGTGAGGAAATGTATTACCTTGATTGGGTGTTTTACATGAGGAAATGTATTACCTGGATTGGGTGTTTTACATGAGGAAATGTATTACCTTGACTGGGAGTTTTACATGAGGAAATGTATAACCTTGATTGGGTGTTTTACATGAGGAAATGTATTACCTGGATTGGGAGTTTTACATGAGGAAATGTATTACCTGGATTGGGTGATTTACATGAGGAAATGTATTACCTTGACTGGGTGTTTTACATGAGGAAATGTATTACCTGGATTGGGTGTTTTACATGAGGAAATGTATTACCTTGATTGGGTGTTTTACATGAGGAAATGTATTACCTGGATTGGGTGTTTTACATGAGGAAATGTATTACCTTGACTGGGAGTTTTACATCAGGAAATGTATAACCTTGATTGGGTGTTTTACATGAGGAAATGTATTACCTGGATTGGGAGTTTTACATGAGGAAATGTATTACCTGGATTGGGTGATTTACATGAGGAAATGTATTACCTTGACTGGGTGTTTTACATGAGGAAATGTATTACCTGGATTGGGTGTTTTACATGAGGAAATGTATTACCTGGATTGGGTGTTTTACATGAGGAAATGTATTACCTGGATTGGGTGTTTTACATGAGGAAATGTATAACCTTGATTAGGTGTTTAACATGAGGAAATGTATTACCTGGGTTGGGTGTTTTACATGAGGAAATGTATTACCTGGATTGGGTGTTTTACATGAGGAAATGTATTACCTTGATTAGGTGTTTTACATGAGGAAATGTATTACCTGGGTTGGGTGTTTTACATGAGGAAATGTATTACCTGGATTAGGTGTTTTACATGAGGAAATGTATTACCTGGATTGGGTGTTTTACATGAGGAAATGTATTACCTTGATTAGGTGTTTTACATAAGGAAATAAATTACCTGAGTTGGGTGTTTTACATGAGGAAATGTATTACCTTGATTAGGTGTTTTACATGAGGAAATGTATTACCTTGATTAGGTCTTTTACATGAGGAAATGTATTACCTGGGTTGGGTGTTTTACATGAGGAAATGTATTACCTGGATTGGGTGTTTTACATGAGGAAATGTATTACCTTGATTGGGTGTTTTACATGAGGAAATGTATTACCTGGGTTGGGTGTTTTACATGAGGAAATGTATTGCCTTGATTGGGAGTTTTACATGAGGAAATGTATTACATGGATTGGGTGTTTTACATGAGGAAATGTATTACCTGGATTGGGTGTTTTACATGAGGAAATGTATTACCTGGATTGGGTGTTTTACATGAGGAAATGTATTACCTGGGTTGGGTGTTTTACATGAGGAAATGTATTGCCTTGATTGGGAGTTTTACATGAGGAAATGTATTACCTGGGTTGGGTGTTTTACATGAGGAAATGTATTGCCTTGATTGGGTGTTTTACATGAGGAAATGTATTGCCTTGATTGGGTGTTTTACATGAGGAAATGTATTACCTGGATTAGGTGTTTTACATGAGGAAATGTATTACCTGGATTGGGTGTTTTACATGAGGAAATGTATTACCTTGATTGGGTGTTTTACATGAGGAAATGTATTACCTTGATTAGGTGTTTTACATGAGGAAATAAATTACCTGGGTTGGGTGTTTTACATGAGGAAATGTATTACCTTGATTAGGTGTTTTACATGAGGAAATGTATTACCTTGATTAGGTGTTTTACATGAGGAAATGTATTACCTGGGTTGGGTGTTTTACATGAGGAAATGTATTACCTGGATTGGGTGTTTTACATGAGGAAATGTATTACCTTGATTGGGTGTTTTACATGAGGAAATGTATTACCTGGGTTGGGTGTTTTACATGAGGAAATGTATTACCTTGACTGGGTTTTACATGAGGAAATATATTACCTAGATTGGGTGTTTTACATGAGGAAATGTACTACCTGGATTGGGTGTTTTACATGAGGAAATGTATTACCTGGATTGGGTGTTTTACATGAGGAAATGTATTACCTGGGTTGGGTGTTTTACATGAGGAAATGTATTGCCTTGATTGGGAGTTTTACATGAGGAAATGTATTACCTGGGTTGGGTGTTTTACATGAGGAAATGTATTGCCTTGAGTGGGTGTTTTACATGAGGAAATGTATTACCTTGATTGGGTGTTTTACATGAGGAAATGTATTACCTTGATTGGGTGTTTTACATGAGGAAATGTATTACCTGGATTGGGTGTTTTACATGAGGAAATGTATTGCCTTGATTGGGTGTTTTACATGAGGAAATGTATTACCTGGATTAGGTGTTTTACATGAGGAAATGTATTACCTGGATTGGGTGTTTTACATGAGGAAATGTATTGCCTTGATTGGGAGTTTTACATGAGGAACTGTATTACCTTGATTGGGTGTTTTAGATGAGGAAATGTATTACCTGGATTGGGTGTTTACATGAGGAAATGTATTACCTGGATAGGGTGTTTTACATAAGTAGATGTATTACATTGATTGGGTGTTTTACATGAGGAAATATATTACCTGCATTGGGAGTTTTACATGAGGAAATGTATTACCTTGACTGGGTGTTTTACATGAGAAAATGTATTACCTGGATTGGGTGTTTTACATGAGGAAATGTATTACCTGGATTGGGGGTTTTACATGAGGAAATGTATTACCTTGATTGGGTCTTTTACATGAGGAAATGTATTACCTGGACTGGGTGTTTTACATGAGGAAATGTATTACCTTGATTGGGTCTTTTACATGAGAATATGTATTACCTGGATTGGGGGTTTTACATGAGGAAATGTATTACCTGGATTGGGAGTTTTACATGAGGAAATGTATTACCTGGATTGAGTGTTTTACACGAGGAAATGTATTACCTGGATTGAGTGTTTTACATGAGGAAATGTATTACCTGGATTGGGTGTTTTACATGAGGAAATGTATTACCTGGATTGGGTGTTTTACATGAGGAAATGTATTACCTGGATTGGGTGTTTTACATGAGGAAATGTATTACCTGGATTGGGTGTTTTACATGAGGAAATGTATTACCTGGATTGGGTGTTTTACATGAGGAAATGTATTACCTGGATTGGGTGTTTTACATGAGGAAATGTATTACCTGGATTGGGTGTTTTACATGAGGAAATGTATAACCTGGATTGGGTGTTTAACATGAGGAAATGTATTACCTTGATTGGGTGTTTTACATGAGGAAATGTATTACCTTGACTGGGTTTTACATGAGGAAATGTATTACCTAGATTGGGTGTTTTACATGAGGAAATGTACTACCTGGATTGGGTGTTTAACATGAGGAAATGTATTACCTGGATTGGGTGTTTTACATGAGGAAATGTATTACCTGGATTGGGTGTTTTACATGAGGAAATGTATTACCTTGACTGGGTTTTACATGAGGAAATGTATTACCTTGATTGGGTGTTTTACATGAGGAAATATATTACCTGGATTGGGTGTTTTTTTGTATACTGCCTATGAAAGCGAGTCAAAGGATCTTCCTCTATATCACCTGTCAAAGTTAATGGATCAATGTATAAGTTAATGGATCAATGGTTGATCAATCAATAAGAAAACCACATTAGTCTGAAACCACTTCCAGCCAGTTAAAAAAGGCTCAAATCCAGGCTTAATATCTCAACTGCTCCTGGAGATGGCCCTGCCCATTTTAATATGGGAAATTAATATTACATGATTTTGATATTGATTACATATCTATCAAAGTGAAGGTGATCTTTTATTCACAGGGGGCGGCCTCCGTAGCTCAGTAGGTAGAGCGTTGGACGCTCAATCCAAACAGCCTTCCACCAATGGGTCGTGGGTTCGAATCCCATTGGAAAAATTTCTGACGGGGTTTTCACTCGAACGACCTATGTGGGATGGTTGCCAGTTACCAGGGGAAGGTCGTGGGTTTCCTCCGCGCACAGAGCCCGTTTCCCCCCCACAATAAAACTGGCAACGCCGCCATATAAGTGAAATAATCTTGAGCGCGGCGTAAAACACCAAACAATCAATCAATTTATTCACAGGGAGTAGTAATAGTAACACACTGTGGGTATAAACTAAGTTGGAGTTAATGATAGTTTTAGAAGTTGTAAAGAATTCATCAGCCACTCACCCGACCATAAATCACATGATATCACGGGTATACTATTCTTTAACTTAGTTTTCAATTCCCTCTGTTTGATTGCATTTTGTCGCTGCTTCTCTGATAAAAGGGCCCGTTTCGTCTTTTTACCAGTAACAAGTTCCTTCTTTTTTAGCTTTCTTTTACCAGGTTTTCTTGGTCTTCATGAAAGAAAAACAAATCAAAATCCTTTAGACATTTTGCATGGTTTCATTTCATAAGCTTGAGACAAGGGAAACAACTCCAGCAAGATGATTAATCCTATCAAATGGAACAATTACAATGAAATCAGTGGGATATAAGGAGGGAAAAACATGGCGAACGCAAACATTTCTGAATTGCATGTCTCAAGAAAAATAGTCGGTAATTCTCGCTTTCTGTTTTAAAGGGAAAATATCAAAATTTTGGTAGCTCATGTCACTTAAAGACAAATTCCCAATAACATCTATGTTTTTCTATGTGTTTGATTGCAGTAGCGACATTAAGCTTTCGAAGTCTTTTGATTAGTTATTTATTTCCTCCAATTGTTTTTTGTCTACAGTAGCTTGTTTGTGTGGGGGAAACGGCAGATAAAGTATAAATTAGTCTAGGGAAAAAAAGTGGTATGAGCTATCAAGATTGAGACCTTTTTCATACATTCTGATTGTCACAAGAAGTTATAAACTTGGTGTAACTTGTGAAAACTTAAGGACTAACATCGAAGCAAAAAAATAACGGTAAAATATCGGTACGAACTGAAAATGTGTACTAATAATAGACAAAATTCAAATATACACAAAGAAAAACGTTAGGCACCTCCCTTGAAAGTCTGCACCGACCGATAAAATCATTGCTGTATGGGAGATTGTTGGCAAACTGATGTTGCAGAAACAATTGTGCTCATAAAGGGCAACATTTTGGAGATAAGGAATCACAATTTATGGCAATAAGCTATACAATTTAATTAGGATATCGTTAGCCAAATCAAATTGTGTATTTTAACAAAATATAAAGATGGTCGTAAGTATGAAACTTTAGAGTCCATTTGACTTCACAGGGCTAACACATTGAAATAAAAATGTCACTTTGAGTGTGTAGAACACATCCCTAGAGCAGAAGGTCATTAGCGTGCATAGCCTCCATCAGCTTCCAACCTGCGTCTCAACCCTCCAGTGAGATGTCGGATCTGTCTATAAAGCTTAAGTCTAATCAGAATGGACAGTGTTGAAACCAGTTTAACTTATTGAGCTTTTTAAAAAAGTTAAAAAAAACTGTTAATCAGTAGTGTTTTTATAAGGCAGAGGTAGCTAGAAAACCGTTCACGGTTAACCTATTACCTGTTTCATCCCTAATAAAACATGGTAATACTTACATGAGAATAGCTAGTGTTTGTGGGTCAGGCTCCAAATTGGCATAACATCTAAGAGACCCTAAGCCCCTGTTATGTATTACTGTATCTGAAAAACAAGCAAAAGCCCCCTATATTAAAAATTTCAAAAGTCAATAGAATTACCATGGCAACATACAATGAAAGAGGTACCTACGAATGGTTGATTTGTTCTGTAACGTTTTACACGGCTTTCAATAAATCAACTTCATTTTACTTATGTGGTGATGTTGCCATTTTAAATTGGGTACGTAAACAAGCTATTTGACATTTAGCAATGTCATGAAAAGGGGAGAAATACTCAGAAAAGCGAACAGTGCATTTGCAAACAGGGTACTCCCTTCGTCACCAAGTTTCAACAATATTGAATAAAATCTGCAAGGAGAAATGCATTGACAAACTCTCATATCTGGCAGTCTTCATTGATCTACAATCAAACGGGGTAAATCAAATGGGGTACTACAGAAACTCTGACCAATCAATTTCAACGTCAAATTAAGTTCAAAAGATAAAAAAAACTTTGATTACCTTCTTCTGTGGTCTTGTCAACAAAGAACAAGGACTGGTCCGTCTTCTCTGCCGCCAAACCACTAAAACAGAGACCAAGTTGTGAAATTATTAGATATACAACAAATATTGTTATGGCAAATGTGAGGAAACCCCCTGAAATACATGCATGTTGATTTACTAATGCCTTCAATACCAGATCTGATTTGAATCAAATTCATATTTCAAAATTAAATGGGTTTAAGTGGCATGACCTGTCAAAAGTTTTTTTTCATAAATTTTTGATCGGCTAGAAAAGTTGAACGTTTGAAGTACCTATGTAAAATAAAGGGGAAGGAGAGCAATCACTCTCCCTATAATGGCAGCCCTGAGATATGGATAAAATGCAGTAAGTCTTGCCTATAATTCGACACAACCCTCGCAATTCCGATTTTTACCACGGCAAAAAAAAAAAAAAAGTTGCCGCGGAAAAGTCAATTTTCCACGGCAAAAGTGATTTCACCACGGCATTTTTATCCAAACAATTCTCACTACTCTTTTAACGGGATTTAAAGCGACAAATAGCAAAAACGGACGTCTAAAAAAGCATTGACAAAAGAAAAAATGTCAAACACTGTTCAACAAAGATTTTTTTTAATTTCTTCTTTGATTATCATAGAAACCAGCATAGAGAAAACGCTAACTTTGTCTTACGTCTGACTGTGAAAGGCCGTAATTCTTTCTTCATAAAATATCTTGTATTTGTATGGAAATAATTAGTTGTTAAATGTATATTCCTGGTGATTAGTCACTCACTCTGCAAAGCATTTCTTTTTCAAATCATTCTCTAAATCCTATCCTAAAGCCGTAAAGGTTATAACCATCGTTTGTGTAATACTGCATAGTTAAATCCATACAGACACGTGCACAGCAGGCATGGAAATTTCACGGAAACGATCGTTCCGTTTCCGCATCGTTTCCCTCAAACCAATTTAACGGAACCGATCCACCGTTACCCATGCATGAAAGTAAAAAATCACGAGCTTTCTCTGGAGTAGGACCTTGACGAGACGCAAGATATACCGTTTTCCCAGCTGCTGGTGTCATCGATTTAGGGGCACACTTGTATAGCGCATGCTCTGCAATGCACTTCCTCTCGTGCGCTATGTCAGGGTCTTTGAAAAGCGAAAGCTTGAAACGGTGTCCCTAAAAACTTGTCTTTTGCAGACCAGTTTATTCCCGCAACAGGAGGGAAACTTATTAAAACTGCAATGTGCTGTGTGTAGTAAGAACTCTGATGAAATTTGACGCTGTGGTATAAGTAGGCCGCCTCTGGCATCGATTATCAACTACATCGACATTTCCCATGTTTAAAAATCACGATGAAAAAACGTTTCCCAGCGTTTCCGATGGTTGAAATTCACGGAACCGAAAAAAAGTTTCCCATGTTGAGCGAAATTTCCATGCCTGCACAGCTGATCAACAAAGCCTGGTTGAGTCCATCTCTAACCTTTCTGTGGGGTGAAAGTTTTGAATGTTTTTATTTACAAGTATGATCGGCAAGAAATATATTTATTATTTTGTTACCTCTTCAAATCTTTTTTTTTTTTAAATAAAAATTAGAAACTCTTTAAATCGATCTTTTTTAAATAAAAACTAAAATTCTTTATTTCTTGAACAAAAGTAAACTTGTACATGAGGGCAACACCCCTATAAATTTTGAATAGGGTTTACCCAATAAGACATAACTGACAGTTGGAGACATTCCGGAGTCCTGCAGAGCTGTAGACAATCTAGACCAATGAGAAGTCTAATGCTAATTGGAGAGTTGAACTTTGTTCCATATTGTGTGGGAATTGTCACTTCACAAAGGCCAATGTATACAGTATACAGCTACATCATACATGTGTAGAGTCCTTGGCTTTATTGTGGCCAGATTAAATACAAACGAATGAGTGGTTTCTATTAAATATACCTTGAAGACAAGGTAAAACTATTTCACCTATTGTCGCAACCCTTGCAATTCACCGCGGCAATCCGCAATGCCGCAGAGATTGCCGCTGTAAAACCGCTTTTCCACGGCAATCAAAAATGCCGCAGACAAAAATTACATACATCTTGGGAAAAGCTGCTGGGTCACTAGAAAACTTTATATGTATGGAGATTTTAACAGCGCCAGTAGCCATTGAATTTGTATGGTGCACCAAAGGGGACTAATCTAGCAAGCCTATCGTGTACAAGAGGCATATAGTATCCAAGGCAAATTAGTTTCCTTTGGTTCACCATACAATGGCTACTGGCGCTGTATTCTTGGAGGGCCCTACTTTAGATGCTCTTGTGTGATCTTGCCGGTGGACGTATTTAAACCACGTGACCAGTATGGAAAGACAAAGAAGCACGCTTTAATTTGCGGGGTTTAAAATGTATGTAAATGTTTATTTTATTTTCAAAATTATTTATCCAAAATGGCGAACTGCTTTTTGACAGTTTGTGTCAGCGACTTTGACAGCTTCAGCGCAGAAAAATATTGAAGCTAGGACGAAATAAGAGTGTGAATGGAAAGCTTGAAAGCTGTTCTGTTGTTCTTAAACTGCAAAACTTGGCGTCTTCTTAAGAATTGGAAGTCGGAGAACTTTTATCGTTTTTGACAGGTGTCTATCCGTCGTTCTGTGACAAAACTGTCCGTCGATTCACGGATAGTCCGTGAGTTCACGGATATCCGTCGATTCACGTATTTCCCCAACCTGACAAAACTGTCCATCGATTCACGGATAGTCCGTCGATTCAAGGATATCCGTCGATTCACGTATTTCTCCAACCTGTTTACCAGGCGTTGTTGTAGTCCGGGTTTCTGATTCCAAAATAACTTTTTTTTTGTACCGACTTGTAATTTTGGAATCAGAAACCCGGACTAGCGTTGTTGTTGTCCAATGAAACCTCACATTGGCTCTTAAAGACTAGAGAATAGGAACAAGAATAAATAAAGTAAATACCCAGTTCTCTGTTGCAGTCTTTCATCTTCTAAAGCCTCTTCCACATCTTTTATGTCAGTGTGTTTCCTCCAAGCCTTCTTTCTATTTTTGTTCAATCGTTTTCTTTTCAGCCGCGTGTTACCTTCCATCATGTTAGTATATTAAACGTACCTCCACACAGAAGAGCGACATAATCTTCACTCACCTACGTTGTCCAGCCGGGACGAAGCCTTCTAAGGCCGACTGTATATCTTTCTGGGACCGGTTGCACAAAAGAAAATTACCTTAACGGCAGGTTTAAATGACCGTTTACGTGGCGAAACAAAGGAATTTCTTTGTTACATTTTTCACTTAATCATCGTACATGTGGAATAGTTGCCAGGTACTCGCCGAAGGTCGGGGGATAAGTTTCTCCACCTCTGGGCAATGAATGAGCCCGGTTTTGACCTCCCCCACTAATTAACCTGGCAACGCCGCCATATAAATAAAATAATCGTGAGTGCGGCGTAGAACATCAATCAATCGACCAATCAACTACCCGAGTGTGGCCGACTGGTGTAATATGGCTGGTAATAATAATATTAGTGATTACTGGTGTGACGAACAAAAAAATCTGGCAGAATTATTCTCGGCTGGGCCGTAATCAGATCTTTCAGCCAGGAATCTAGTGCCTTTTTTCAGATGTGTTTTGATAAAATAGACTATATAATATACCTAATTAGAAGCACGCAGATGTTAGACCAGTAAAACAAAAATACCCTGATAAATCCGCATTTTCAAGCTGTTTCGAACTGTAAAAGTTTTTAAAAAATTCTAGCTCCACCTCAAGTCTTGAAAATCACATTAATTTTAAACAATGTATCATTTCACTTTTGGGACAGTTAGGCTAAAACTATGACAATGATCGGAAATAGAGAATTATACGTGTTAAAAACGTAGAAAAAAAAATAAAATCAACACCATGAATCTGAAGAAAATTAGCCTAACGGCAGGTTAAATGACGAGGCATGACAAAGAAATTCTAATTTTCTTTTGAACAACCTGGCCCAGGGCGCTATACAATAATAATAAGTTTTTAATGCATTTCCGAATGCCTGGAACCCAAAAGAGCTCGAATTTTAACCTTTATTTCGTCACGACAATAATCGAGACAAGGTCATCGTAAAACTACATGTATAAATGACTGACGTTGGAATGAGGAAAACACATACAGTCTGTGAATGGTCTATTTTTATTTCTAAACTTGATTAAAGTAGGCCTACGTTTTGCGAAAAATAGCCGATAATTTCAACCATCTGTTTTATCTGCAAAATATCAACATTTTGAATGCTCATGCCACTTTAAACCAAATTAAAAAGATTTTGTTTTAGACATATCTTAAAGGGGCATGAGCTGCCAAAATGTTGATATTTTGACGTAAACACAGAATGTTGAAATTATTGGCTATTTTTCTCAAGACGTATAATTCAGAAGCTTTTTAGTGCTTCTAGTCTCGAAAATGTACGATAAAGTACTGTTTTGAACTAACTTTGGCTTAGAATGAATGAATGGTCGTCCCGGTTATTTAAATTTGGTTTACTTTTCGAACATGTTTTCGGTTCGTACAGGCAACATACTGTATGGATTTTCCACATTCCAACGCCAATCATTTAGCTTTTCGATGGCCTTCAAAGCCTCATACTGTCGTGACGATCAGAAATTATGAAATAAGTGTGAATTTCGGCAGCTCATGCCACTTTTATATCAGTGCATGAATCATGCACGGTTATGAGCGGAATGACGGAATGTCAAAATACAACCAAGAATTCTAGTGTAGCTTCTGCCTCAGTCCGGATCTACAATCATCAATGATCCGGGTCGACTGCCAATGAATGTCAGAAATTGTTTAAAAAATGGATTGAGACCTTTACTTAAAGTGGCATGAGCTGCCAAAATGTTGACATTTTGATGTTCAAACAGATTGTTGAAATTATTGCCTATTTTTCTCAAGACGTATAACTCAGAAGCTTTTTAGTGCTTCTAGTCTCGAAAATGTACAATAAAGTATTGTTTTGAACTAACTTTGGCTAAGAATGAATGAATGGTCGTCCCGGTTATTTAAATTTTGTTTACGTTTTCGGTTCGTACGGGCCACATACTGTATGGATTTTCCTCATTCCAACGCCAATCATTTAGTTTTTCGATGGCCTTCAAAGCCTCTTACTGTCGTGACGATCAGAAGTTATGAAAAAAGTGTGAATTTCGGCAGCTCATGCCACTTTAATAAGTAGGGGCGCGCCGCACACATTGTGTCCGTCCAGGTGTGTGTAAAATGTATAAATGATAGTGTAAAAGCATACGTAAGATTTAAAGTATTTTTAGTATCTTCTTCAGTGTAAGATTGTACGTTCATTTTCGGTCTTTTTGGTTTTAGTTTACAATCTCAAATTTATGGATAGGCTTTTTAATATCCCTCCAACCATGTCCGTAAAATATTTCTACTGCTGGCTTTAAATCACAAGGCCGCTTGTGTGCATGCATGCCCAGACTCGGTTTTTCTTAAAGGGGCATGAGCTGCCAAAATGTTGATAATTTGACGTTAAAACAGAATGATGAAATTACTGGCTATTTTTCTCAAGACGTATAATTCAGAAGCTTTTTAGTGCTTCTAGTCTCGAAAATGTACGATAACGTACTGTTTTGAACTAACTTTGGCTTGGAATGAATGAATGGTAGTCCCGGTTATTTAAATTTTGTTTACTTTCCAACACGTTTTCGGTTCGTACAGGCCACATACTGTTTGGATTTTCCTCATTCCAACGCCAATCGTTTAGTTTTTCGACGACCTTCAAAGCCTCTTACTGTTGTGACGATCAGAAATTATGAAAAAAAGTGTGAATTTTGGCAGCTCATGCCACTTTAAATTTTAAATTAAAAATACAAAATGATACCAAAACTTTTACATTTCGGAAAACTTCTAGGTTCTGTATGAGGAAACTTTAGAAAACCGGCTGCTCTTTTTATAGGCACACTCGCCGCTAAAATCCAAAATACTAGGCCTATTTACATTAATTTATTAAAGGAGACGGTTTTCTACATTTTCCCACAAAGTAGACGTTAGAAACTTTCTATTTTTAGCAAATTTTCGAAAGATTTGGCATCATTTTGTATTTTTAACAGGAAATTGAATATTTGATTTGTTTTGTATCCTAAGTGTAAACAAACTCCAGGCCTGGGCATGCGCACAAGCATTTCTATTTTTGTTCACTCGTTTTCTTTTCAGCCTCATCTTATTCTATCATGTTAGTATATTAATGTAGGGTTCATCCATGTAAAACCTCTGTTTACATACACACGAAACCTTCCGTAAACAATGTACAACGGAATGCCCACTAATTGCTCGTTAATTGTAAATTTTTCGCTGAAATTCGACTTAGCCTACTATCTTTTAGCCAAAGTCAAATCACTCTTTTTTTTCAAATTAGGCCTATAGTAGAAATATTACGAAAAATGTAAACAACATTACACGAGGTTTTAAAAGTAAATTGGCTCTTAAAGTGGCATGAGCTGCCAAAATGTTGATATTTTGACGTTAAAACAGAATGTTGAAATTATTAGATTATTTTACTAAAGACGTATAATTTAGAAGCTTTTTAGTGCTTCTAGTCTGGAAAATGTACGATAAAGTGTTGTTTATTTTTCGAACACGTTTTCGGTTCATGCAGGCCACATACTGTATGGATTTTCCTCATTCCAACGCCAATCATTCAGTTTTTCGATGGCCTTCAAAGCCTCTTACTGTCATGAAAAAGTGTGAATTCTGGCAGCTCATGCCACTTTAAAAAAAATAATAATATTTTCTGAAACTTAAAATGGTGCCTCCTTAATAGCTTATCTACGACATCAACTCTGTAGGCAGACCCGGTAGGCAGCTCGTTAGAAGATTGTTTTCGCCGTGTTATCCTCTTTTTATATTTATGAACACACGCGTACGGTGAATATCTTCTGGGCTAAAATAACCATGGAGAAAGCTTTCCAATTTCAGCGTTAAATATACTATATAACCTACAAATATATAATGGCTGTACTCCTATAGGCCTATAGGGGGCCTATATGTAACAAATTATTCGTGCAGTCGTTTATTTTTAATGCGGTACATTTATGGCACATCGAGATACTACCCTGGTATAATATAATCTAAGCAGTTCTACAGCCACACGTGTGCGGCTAACAACCTGGCATTTCAAGCGTTACCATGTACCGCAAAGCCACAGGCTTATACGAAGTCTCTTTACGCCTGCGGTATATTGGAATATACAATGCTTGCAATGTGTAGGGTAGCCGAGAAATCTTGGCTCTGCCGAATTTTTTTTTTCCGTGTTCGTATGACGGGCTACTATAGCCAGTTAGCCGCCCGACTACATTCATGGCTTTCCCCAGCTGTAATTTGATTGGCCCATAAACTGGATGACCTACATAAACATTCCCACAGCTGCGAGCATTGAAAGGGACCAAAAGCAAGTATGGTGGTCGGTTCAAGTCATTTTTAAATACACCTACATGAAAACGTGTAAAAATATAAATGTTACCCAGATTAAACTAGATTGGTTTGAGACATATTCCGTCAACGAATGCAAACAATACTCTCCAATTGAATCTCGATATAACAAATTCCAACATGACGTGCGTTAAACAGAATATTTACTCTACTGCGCCATTATGCATAACATCGACGTGTTGAGAGACACATATTGTGCACATGTACATGCGCACTCCGTCGTTATGAAGTTCTATATATTTTACTAAATGCAGCGCTGTCGCGGTAAACTGAATAGCCTATATCTCTATTCGAATGCTAATTTAAATTTAAAATATCCGATATGGATCATAATCATGATTTGGCTTCTCTGCTTCCAAAACCGATGTGAAAATAGGAAGTGATTCAAGTATATATGGAAGACTAAAATAACTAACGTTCATTTTCTAATTTATATAGGCCCTACCCTGCATTTCATTTTGTTCCTATCTAATTTCACCAAAGGTTATCCATGTGTTATATCAAATGTGTGTTTATTTCTTTGTTTTGTATCATATTGGTACAGTGACCAATTATTTTATGTAATTATTATTTTATATTTATTTGTTTGAGGGGAGTGCGTAGACCTCCATAGGTGTTGTAATTAATGGGCCTATATCTCTGTAGGCCCATATATTCCATGTAGATTGATTTGTTTTAAGCACATCTCCAAATTTGCCCTGTATAATCATGTTAGATAAATAATGTAAGGTAAGCTATATATTTTTAGTGTTTTACCGGTAGGCCTATACATGTAGCCTACTAACTATATACTTCCTAATTAATATGATTTAAAAAGTAAATTGGCATTCAATCAAAAGCCTTTTCCAATTCGATTTGCTGAAAACGGATGGGGGTGGGGGGAGCTGATGGTATAGGGGCATATTACATAGTTCGTCCATTGGGCTGTAGGCTAGCCTAAATCGAGCGCATCCTTGTACGGGGGACAGGAAGGATAACAATTATATCGATTCGCTACGGGCTATCTTTTGAAATGAATGGAGTAAAATTAAAATAGAGAAATACGCATCGTCTCTGTAACGCTTGTCTAAGGTCATACCCATAACGATAGAATTCTAATTAGGCTGTCATAAGCTCTATTTAACGGTTTGGTGAAATTCTAAATTGTCCCAAAATGTCTGTACGGGGGGTCAGATTGTGAATACTTTTAATAAAAACATACTTTTCTCAGGTCGACACCCTTCTGGTAGAAAGTCTAGAAGTCTAAAGATTGGGGATATCTTAGTGATGGCTACATATCTCGCTAAAAGGACAACTAAAGTTAGTTTGCAACAAATTTAGGGAAAATAGCTTTCTTCATAAAAGGGCCATACTGTTTTTCGATTCTTTGAGAGTAGAGATGTAAAAATAGTCCAATGCCCGAGCCTTTTTACTGTCCATACTTTTAGTGTATATTTTTTAAAGTATTATCAGTCTGTATGTGGAAAGAATAATACTATTATAACTAAAAGGGGTAAACAATATCCACTAAAATGTTAAGCGGCAAGTATATGCACAGAAAACAAATATCTTTGGTGACACTATGTTTTGTATCGCAGCAACGCGGAAGGTGATTCGGCTAACTGAGGCTACGACTGTGGAAGTCGTATTTTATGTTGAAAGAAGAAAAAAAATAGTGTTATATTCTATTTAATGTTTATTTGTAAAATTTATTTTCAAAATGGTCATGGCTGATCGTAATTTTGAGGAAATGCGAAATGGAAGGCGATCTCGAGGCGGTAGTCCAAACTTTTCCGACGATAGCAGTGCAGCTGAGGACTCCGATCATGGTAAACATCTCCCTACACTTCGACACAAATCGGCGAAATCGAGCTTGAGCATTGGTCCAAATATCGTAGCGGGAAACCTAAAATCGTCTACATAAGTAACGTAGTACGTATGTATCTCCACTCGAGTTTTGCTACTCTAATATTTGTTTTTGTTTTTTCCCCCTAGATAATGGCATGAGGGTTGGCAATGATTTCCAGGCGTCTATTCCAGAATTCAACCCAGGTAACTAGGCAAAAGGCTAAAAAAAAAATGAAACCCGACTAAATCTGGAAATCTAATACCTGAGCAGAGATTAAATTTAATTAAATGAAAATTTATATAAAGTGACTATTCTTCTTCAAATCATCAAATGCCCAAAATGTGAATGTTGTGAAAAGCATTCTCTGAACCAAAGTGGTACACTGGTAGGCATATAGCCTATAGGCCTATGCTAAACATAGGAATCAAACCTATGAAAAAAAAGGTGTATTTTGGTAAAACAATCACCTGATATTTAAAACCGAAACCTGTTCATCAATAGCATTATTTAAGTTGATAACAAGGCTCTGTGGAGTGACATCTTTTGGTGCAAAGTTGTTTATATTTTACTTAAAGATGGGGGTAAATGAAGAAAATCAACTTTTTACTTTGTAGCTTTAAATTTCTTTTAGAAAAGATCTCCATAGTTAAGTACCCTCGGGCTGTAGAAAAGATCTTCATAGTTAAGTACCCTCGGGCTGTAGAAAAGATCTCCATAGTTAAGTACCCTCGGGCTGTAGAAAAGATCTCCATAGTTAAGTACCCTCGGGCTGTAGAAAAGATCTCCATAGTTAACATAGACTGATCCAGAGACATTTTGATACCTGTATACAGGTATGGGCGCCCAAACTCACAAGCAAAAAATCCGCCCAAATTCTTAAAACCAACAGATTTTAATGTCAAAATAGCATAATGTTGAATTTTGGGGCAGAGATGTTGTTTTTGTCTTGTTGTTGGAACATTTTGAATGGAAATGGTATGCCCAAATTTTCCCTGGATCAGTCCCTGGTTAAGTACCCTCGGGCTGTAGAAAAGATCTCCATAGTTAAGTACCCTCGGGCTGTAGAAAAGATCTCCATAGTTAAGTACCCTCGGGCTGTAGAAAAGATCTCCATAGTTAAGTACCCTCGGGCTGTAGAAAAGATCTCCATAGTTAAGTACCCTCGGGCTGTAGAAAAGATCTCCATAGTTAAGTACCCTCAGGCTGTAGAAAAGATCTCCATAGTTAAGTACCTTCTGGCTGGGGGCGGTGTGGTTTCTGCCATAGCCATTTTCGCCTACCTAGCATGGAGGAAAATTAAGTATGCCAAATACATTAGCCTTCCTGACGGTCATATGGTCTGTGGAGGTTTTAATGTCAAAATTTTGGTGGGATGGGTGGTGGGTAAGATCTCTTGGTCGGTTGGTACTTTTGTCACCATATAACCTTAGCTGTTGAGTGCGACGTTAAGCCCCAATCAATCAACCATAGTTAAGTTTAATCAAGAACATACATCTCACAAAGACCCAAGCGAGTTTGGTTTACGTTCTTGGTCCCAGTTGTGCTTTTTGTCCATTTACCCCTCTGTTAAACTAAAGATTCCCATCAGAAATGAAAGAACATCTAGTAATTACAGTACAGGCGCGCTAAATTTTCCTTTCTAACAGCACCAAAACCATATCTCTACAATTTTTCCTCGCCAAACTGTGCTATAAAAAGTTAACAATCGTTATGAGATAATGTGTAATTGTCTCGGCAGCCATCTTAACGGCAGAGCTTAGCTGTGTGTCTTGATCGGCCAATCAGCATACGCCTAGCTCACCAGTCACTGTACTAGCGTAAGATAAATTGGTCAACTCTGAAAGTCTCCCATTTAAACTTAGTTTAATTTCGATCATTTTGAGGCGCTAATAAAAAACGACAAACACTCTAATGAATCTGAAATATATACTGGCTTGTAAATCAACTTTTTGGGAAGACGTGGCAGGTTGCATTTGGTGTCTACGCGTCTTTTGGGGGGTGGCTGTAGATTTTCAGAAAACGCGCAGTCTTACCGTTACCGTTGACAATGCAGGTTATAACCATACAAGCTCGCAAGGGAAGTAATTTACTAATACTTTTTCTGGTCAATTTCAAAACATCAATGGTGCGCTCCACTGACGATTGAACATGAGCTTGTCTGGCTGATTCATTTTCAGTGTATTTTCACTTCGTATACCTCATGCAAGACTCACACACCTCATGCAAGACTCACACACATGGATAGGATGGCCTATGGGACCCCGTTCGATACAACTGCATGCTGTTTTTTTTTTGTTTTCTACCCCTTTAAGTGACCTAACAGTAACTTGGCAGAATTTGCCTAGGGCTTTCTACGCCAGTATTGTCCACACGTTTTGCTGATGGCTGTAAACATGACCAATTTATCGTCCTAAATTTTAATCTGTCAATCGAAATGGCAGGTTATTAAATCTAAATTTTACCATTGTGTAATTAAAATTGCCTACATTTTTGTTAAATTGTTAACCTACTTTTTAATGAGAATCCACATATACATAAAATATGCTTCAAGCTATCAACCTGTAAGGGAAACACTTAATCTAATGCCTAAAATGAATGAATGTTCATTGTTAAAATTGTTTTTCAGATATTTTATCTGTTCAATCCTCAGACTAAATATTTTGAAATCAGTGATTATCAATTAGTTTTTGATGAACTTCATATTTATGCATTTCCATTAAAACAAATTTGGGGGCTCGTGTCCCTTTAACTTATTTGTTTACCTATTTTTTCCAGACACAAAAGCAGAGAACCGTGCGGAAGCTATTTTAGTTTGGGCACCAAGTATAGAACTATCTGAAGGAAAAGGTATGGTGGAATGTCAAAACTTGTCATTGCCTCAATTTTGCACATGTTCTTGGATTATATAGCATCTCTGTAGTTCATTCAAAAGTTTGTGTTAAAATGGGTGAAAAAGAGAATCTTTGGTAGCATTTCTAATTAATGCAAAGTAATAATTTTAATATCTGTTTGATGTTGAATTCATATGAAAGTATTTGTTTTTTCCAGTTGATGAATATGTTCACATTGCCAAAGAAAAGCATGGTTACAATACTGAGCAGGTAAATATAATACCTTAAGTTCTTTTAACTTATTATTTATAAATTTGTATGATTCTTGCCATAATCACCTTATTTTTGTTAAATTTTAATCGTTGACATTAGAATGAACAGTCAGTGATCCTCAGCTGTTGCCACACTAATGCAAACTAGTTAACCTTGAACATGTGTTAAATAAACTACTTCAAATCAAATCTGACAGGAGCATATCAAACTAGTTTTGTATGCGGAAGAAGGTACTCGCCGGTGGCCAGGTGTTTCCTCTGGGCAAAGAGCCCTATTTCCTCTCCCACTAAACCTGGCAACGTCGCCATATAAGTGAAATAATCTTGAGTGCGGCTTGAAACGTCTGTCCAACTAGTTTAAATCTGTGTGATTGTCCATAGTCCTGAATTCAGTTCAATATAATCCTCAACTAGTTGTACTGTTACTACACCGCAATCAAAAATGAGCCCAAAACATTTTTTTTTTTCTGATTTACTTAGGCTTTAGGGATGCTATTTTGGCATAAACACAACGTAGACAAAGCTCTGTCTGATTTAGCAAACTTCACTCCTTTTCCTGATGAATGGACTGTGGAAGACAAAGTGTTATTTGAACAAGCTTTCAGTTTCCACGGCAAAAGTTTTCATCGAATTCGACAAATGGTAAGTTATTGACCCCATCCACCTATGTTATATTAAGAAAAAATTCTACTTTGAATATTAAATGTGAAATTATCATTTGTAAAATTTTCAAAATATTTGATTTCATTCAGACTTGTTGTTTTTGTCAACAGCTGCCAGATAAGACGATTGCTGTATTGGTGAAGTATTATTATTCATGGAAAAAGACACGCTCTCGAACCAGTTTGATGGATAGACAAGCCAAAAAACTGGCAGCTAACAAAGAAGAAAGGTTTGCAATTTATTCCTGATTATTTGTTTGTCTTTGGTGGATAAACTTCATTCAACAAGATACTCTTTTTTTAAAAGCTCTATATGCGTTTCCATGTGTTGGTTGGATTCATAGAAGTCAAAAGGGCATGTATCGAAACTCAAAAAACTTAGTTCACTGGGTTTTTTCAAACATGTATTTTGAATGACCGCCATAGAGTCAATATTGAGTTAAAATCTATGTTACAAACCAATTTTAATTTGCTCTTCATTTTTTTTTTTTTTATTAATTAAAAATTGGAAAATAGAGAAAATATGAAGAATATAAGGATTGACAAAATGTTACATGGACCAAAGTTAATGCCTTTCTCTATCATTGTCTCCCGTTGTATGTTTGCTTTTAATTCTGAATAATATCAGTTGTGTGTATTACAAATATTGTGGATAAAATTTCCCAAAATCAATTTATTTTACGTGAATAGAAAGACTGTACAAAATTGACTACACAGAAAACAAGGCTTGAGGTTTCTAAATGTGTAAAACATGAGCAAAATGGGACGTGAATGTCTGGCTGTGGTTTTAAATGAATACTCCTCTTGAGTTTTTGCTGTCTTAGTGAGCAAAACAAACAGGCATTCATTTAATATTCAATTTGTAACACCTACTAAAGTTAAAAAAAAAACAGTTTTGGACTGAATTATGCAAAACATAAAGGTTGGTAAAGTAGAGCTGCATGAATCCCTGAATTTTAAGACGGTTTGATTTGTTTACCTGATCTGGCTTTAATTCTGCAGTGAAGGATCTGACGATGGCAGTCCTGGGAGTGACGGGGAAAATAACAAAGAAAATGGGGTAAGAAAACATGATTCTCATCAGTGATAATTTGTCTGACAAAAAATGGATAGGCATCGAAAAACATTTAATCTCTTCTCACCCCAGTGTGTTGGAGACATGTCTAATCAGAAATTATAGTAAAGGCAAATGATTTGATTCGGCACCGTGAACAGACAAAAATGAGTTTGAATAGCCTGTTAATTTAGTGAATCTGTAAACATATTTTCAGGTGGATAGAACAAAGGCCAGCTGTTCTAACTGCAATGTTCCTACCTCACAACTTCATTCCACACCAAAAGGATCCCTCTGTAATTCCTGCAATCAATACTGGAGGTAAGAAAATACTCTGCTCATAATCTTTCACCGTATGTGTTAACTGTGAACCATATCATTGTACTCATAAAAATTGTTCTGAAAGTAATAAGATATTGCCAAAATTGACTCTTTTTTCCCTAAACTCTGATTGCCAAGAGAAGTTGAACGTTTGAAGCACCTTGAAAAACTAAAGGGATGACCCTCAAATATGAAATATCGTTAAAGCCAGTAACCTGTATGAACTTGTATGATATATGCTTATATGTGCAAAATTTCTTATAGCCAAGTTCATTCAGGTTTTTTTTTTGCTTATAAAGACTACCTTAACATACATCCCCGAAACTGATATCAACAGAAAGTTCTTAGTACTTGTTGAGAAAAGATGACTAACAATTGGCTAATTCTGTTTTCCCATTATTTGGCACCTCTAAGTTACTGAAGGACATGGTTACATAATGATAGGAACTCGCATGAGATAACCATATTCTGTGTCATTATCTGATTTACTGTTGTAGTAGTCAGCTGAATATGAGTTATTGTATACACAGCCCAAAAAGTTTTAGAAATGTGTGCCATTTGTCAGTAAGATGTTGATTATTTTTCCTGTAGGAGGACAGGAGTGATGAGGTCATCAGGTTCTAAGAGACATGAACAGCAACACGGTGTACGTCACGCACCCTACAAACACAAGAGGAAACCTCCACGAGGAATGTTCCTCAACCATGAAGATCTCCAGTCTATTGTTACAGGACCCCCAGGTCAAGGGGAAGCAATACTGAAATCTCTCGACTCTGAACTTGTCTCCCTTAAACGTCAGGTAATCTATTACATCTTGTGGTTGCCAGGTGCTTCATCATTAAAATAAAAATTCACACTTTCATTGAATGATTTACATTGGGTTAATGAACATCCATACTATCTGTGTCTGTAGCCACCAAAATAGTGTTTAAAAGTACACAAAATTTTCATAACTTCATAAATTTCATAAATTATTCATTTATTTTAGGCGTTAGTTAGCTGAAAACTACATTAATGTACATTCTCAACTAGTAGCATTAAAAGCTTCCGATTTGTACTTGGGCAATAATTTCAACATGTTGTCTTAATGGAAAAAATTTAACAATATTGTTGCAGCTCATGCTACTTTAATAAATCCGCTATCATTATGGAGGGAGCTACTTAAGTGAATTATCTGTCACGTGTGAATATGATTTATTTGATTGATTGATTTATGTTTTTGCTGTGCTGAAGATTATTTCACCTAAATGCCATAGTGGGGGAGAATACCCGTCTCTTTACCTGACAACTATAAGGTGACTGAGAGGCTTGTGTTAGACTGGGACACTTATCACTCTGTGGATTGAGCTACAATATTGATATAGAAATAAATTAAACAAAATTCATTCAGCCTAATCTGTGCTCAGTAATAAGCTTTTGAAAAGTCAACAAAATGTTAATAAACTAAACATTCATTAAATTTTGTTTTAGGCCTAAGTTACTTCTTTACTTGAACAAATTTTCATCAAAAAAGATTCTCATATGCTCAAGTAGTAACATTTTGATAACCCGAGCATCTTTACAACCTACCAAGATGGTTCATTTTATTCCAAGCTAATTGATACTTAAACTTTATAAAGCTGGAGAGATAGAAGACCCCAAATTACATAAATAACTAGAGGATAGATCATTAAAGTATTTTGCCTGTCTAATTTCAGGTACAAAACAACAAACAGATAATCAGTATGCAGAAGCACAAGACTGCCTCAGCTTTAGATGCCTTCAGACCTCCAGAGGTAAAAACACAACACACATTTAACATAGCTCATTAGTTTCTGTTTATTACTGTGGTCACACTGAGAATGGTCAGTTACAAATACATGTTCATTTTCTTATAGGTAATGGTACGAATTAATCCTCGATGGACCAATGATGAATTATTATTAGCAGTTCAAGGTAATGGCATTTAATTCACAGTCATTTGGTGTTAATTCTGGTTAATTTACTTCTTACCATTTAATGATTATTAGAAAGTAGCCTTATAAAACTACTTAAACCTAACCACTCTAGTTATAGGATTCCATTAGAGGACTGTCAGATTTTCCAAGTTTCCGAACTTGATTAAGATCTTATATATTTGACACAGGTGTGAGGAAATATGGGAAGGATTTTCAGGCTATTGCTGATGTGATTGGGAATAAAACTGAGGCTCATGTTCGAAGTTTCTTTGTCATCTATCGTCAGCGGTATAATTTAGATGAAGTGCTGGCTGAGTATGAGGCTGAAAATGGATTGGAAGGTTCAAAAGATACGGACGATGATGATGACTTGAAAATTATTGAAGAGAAGGTAAGTCTAGTTTTATTAAAAAAATTCACATCTGTTATATTTCCTGTTAGCTAACACTCTTCAACCACTAACCTTACTAACAACAAAGACCTATTTTAATGTCACATTTCAAGGGATCAAAAGTTCCTACTAGCGTTTTCTAAAATTAGTAATTTCTAACTCTGATTGTTCAACTCATTAATACTGTCAATCGCAAAAAAAAATTGTGAGTTTTCTTGCCAAAAACTTGAAATTCCAATCAATCGTTCATTTTGATACCACTTTACATAAGGTAAAATACTTCTGTGGATAAACTGGCTTCAATCTAATTCAGATGGAAGTTGATAAGAGTGAGGAGGATTGCTCTCCCCTTGTTTCCAGTGATAAAACCTCAACTGTAATCCCACCCCCTTTGTTAAAACAACCCCAGTTGCCTGTTGTTAGGACATCAGCACATTCGAGGTAAGGGCTGTATGATCCCTATGACCTCCTCAGTCACACTGTCTCATACCACCTCAGTCATACTGTCTCATCACCTCGGCCACACTGTCTCGTCACCTCCTCCGTCACCCTGTCCCATCACCTCATCAATCATACCGTCTCACCACCTCAGTCACACTGTCTCATACCACCTCAGTCACACTGTCTCATACCACCTCAGTCACACTGTCTCATCACCTCAGTCACACTGTCTCATCACCTCCTCAGTCACACTGTCTCATCACCTCCTCAGTCACACTGTCTCATCACCTCCTCAGTCACACTGTCTCATCACCTCCTCAGTCACACTGTCTCATCACCTCCTCAGTCACACTGTCTCGTACCACCTCAGTCACACTGTCTCGTACCACCTCAGTCACACTGTCTCATCACCACCTCAGTCACACTGTCTCATCACCTCCTCAGTCACACTGTCTCGTACCACCTCAGTCACACTGTCTCATCACCACCTCAGTCACACTGTCTCATCACCTCCTCAGTCACACTGTCTCATCACCTCCTCAGTCACACTGTCTCGTACCACCTCAGTCACACTGTCTCATCACCACCTCAGTCACACTGTCTCATCACCTCCTCAGTCACACTGTCTTTTCACCTCCTCAGTCACACTGTCTCATCACCTTCTCTGTCACACTGTCTCATCACCTTCTCAGTCACACTGTCTCGTCACCTTCTCTGTCACACTGTCTCATCACCTTCTCAGTCACACTGTCTCATCAACTTCTCTGTCACACTCTCTCATCACCTCCTCAGTCACACTGTCTCATCGCCTTCTCTGTCACACTGTCTCATCACCTTCTCTGTCACACTGTCTCATCACCTCCTCAGTCACACTGTCTCATCACATCCTCAGTCACACTGTCTCATCACCTCCTCAGTCACACTGTCTCATCACCTCCTCAGTCACACTGTCTCGTACCACCTCAGTCACACTGTCTCATCACCACCTCAGTCACACTGTCTCATCACCTCCTCAGTCACACTGTCTTTTCACCTCCTCAGTCACACTGACTCATCACCTCAGTCACACTGTCTCATACCACCTCAGTCACACTGTCTTTTCACCTCCTCAGTCATACTGTCTCATACCACCTCAGTCACACTGTCTCATCACCTCCTCAGTCACACTGTATCATCACCTCCTCATTCACACTGTCTCATACCACCTCAGTCAGACTGTCTCATCACCTCAGTCACACTGTCTCATCACCTCCTCAGTCACACTGTCATTTCACCTCCTCAGCCACACTGTCTCATCACCTCAGTCACACTGTCTCATACCACCTCAGTCACACTGTCTCATACCACCTCAGTCACACTGTCTTTTCACCTCCTCAGTCATACTGTCACAGTGTCTCGTCACCTTCTCTGTCACACTGTCTCTGTCACACTTTCTCATCACCTCCGTCACACTGTCCCATCACCTCATCAATCATACTGTCTCATCACTTTCTCAGTCACACTGTCTCATCACCTCTGCCACACTGTCTAGTTATCACCTCTGTCACACTGTCCCATCACCTCATCAATGATACTGTCTCATCACCTTTGCAATATTCCACCAGCTTGCCACCTGGCTATTGTAACCTTATTATAGACATCATAAGGGTACAAAGTCACATTGTTCTGTTTCTGTTCATTTGTTACTGCCCTGTTTTTTTCATTTATGACATCCACAGCTTTCTAACAGCATGAACAATTTGTAATTGTCTGTTGGTGTTTTCTTTTCTATCATTTTTACCCCTCGGGCAAATTTTGCCCGTCTGTCCGTCTGTCCATTGGTCCTTGTAAACACATTATCTAAAAAAGTCTTTTTTCAAGAGTTATGCCCCTTTTATTACCGCTGCTATAAAAAGCCTTGTAAACACATTATCTAAAAAAGTCTTTAACTTACAACTTTAAAACTTCACACATTTGTTTAATACAGCAAGTACAAGAAGCCTATTGAAAATCAACGCGCTCGGATGTTTTTTTCAAGAGTTGTGCCCCTTACATTACCGCTGCTATAAAAAGCCTTGTAAACACATTATCTAAAAAAGTCATTAACTTACAACTTTAAAACTTCACACATTTGTTTAATACAGCAAGTACAAGAAGCCTATTGAAAATCAACGCTCTAGGATGTTTTTTTCAAGAGTTATGGCCCTTTTATTACCGCTGCTATAAAAAGCCTTGTAAACACATCTAAAAAAGTCTTTAACTTACAACTTTGAAACTTCCTACATTTGTTCAATACAGCAAGTACAAGAAGCCTATATAAAATCGATGTGCTCGGACATGTTTTTCAAGAGTTATGCCCCTTACATGACTATCAGCCAAAAACCTCCTTGTAAATGTGATGCATGTATGTGGAGTAGTTTTTCACTCACAACAAATTGTCTGGAAAATAAATATATCTTCGGTTTCTTTGGCCCAGACCCGAGGGGTCCTGATGGCGACAGCCACTTATATTTAGTGTGGAATGTAGTTTTTGTTTAGCTTGAAATATTTCCTAAATTTGCAAGTTAAATAGATTTTGATTTTGGAGTAGTGATTATTATCCTTGTCTTACTTTCAAAGATGCTCACTTGTGTGAGATAGCAAAAATTCCCATATCAAGGTCAACATAATCAGATTAAGATTCAAATATTTATCATTAAGAATTTGTTGGGATTTTATTTTCATCTCGCTAGAAGTAAAAAAAAAACTTTTGTGATGTTCAACAACCTCAGTCACACTGTCTCATCACCTCCTCAGTCACACTGTCTCATCACCTCAGTCACACTGTCTCATCACCTCAGTCACACTGTCTCACCACCTCAGTCACAATGTCTCACCACCTCAGTCACACTGTCTTTACCTCCTCAGTCATACTGTCTCATACCACCTCAGTCACACTGTCTCATCACCTCCTCAATCACACTGTCTCATCACCTCCTCATTCACACTGTCTCATCACCTCCTCATTCACACTGTCTCATACCACCTCAGTCACACTGTCTCATCACCTCAGTCACACTGTCTCATCACCTCAGTCACACTGTCTCATCACCTCCTCAGTCACACTGTCTTTTCACCTCCTCAGTCACACTGTCTCATCACCTCAGTCACACTGTCTCATACCACCTCAGTCACACTGTATCATACCACCTCAGTCACACTGTCTCATCACCTCCTCAGTCATACTGTCTCATCACCTCCTCAGTCACACTGTCTTTTCACCTCCTCAGTCACACTGTCTCATCACCTTCTCTGTCACACTGTCTCATCACCTTCTCAGTCACACTGTCTCATCACCTTCTCTGTCACACTGTCTCATCACCTTCTCAGTCACACTGTCTCATCAACTTCTCTGTCACACTCTCTCATCACCTCCTCAGTCACACTGTCTCATCGCCTTCTCTGTCACACTGTCTCATCACCTTCTCTGTCACACTGTCTCATCACCTCCTCAGTCACACTGTCTCATCACATCCTCAGTCACACTGTCTCATCACCTCCTCAGTCACACTGTCTCATCACCTCCTCAGTCACACTGTCTCGTACCACCTCAGTCACACTGTCTCATCACCACCTCAGTCACACTGTCTCATCACCTCCTCAGTCACACTGTCTTTTCACCTCCTCAGTCACACTGACTCATCACCTCAGTCACACTGTCTCATACCACCTCAGTCACACTGTCTTTTCACCTCCTCAGTCATACTGTCTCATACCACCTCAGTCACACTGTCTCATCACCTCCTCAGTCACACTGTATCATCACCTCCTCATTCACACTGTCTCATACCACCTCAGTCAGACTGTCTCATCACCTCAGTCACACTGTCTCATCACCTCAGTCACACTGTCTCATCACCTCCTCAGTCACACTGTCATTTCACCTCCTCAGTCACACTGTCTCATCACCTCAGTCACACTGTCTCATACCACCTCAGTCACACTGTCTCATACCACCTCAGTCACACTGTCTTTTCACCTCCTCAGTCATACTGTCACAGTGTCTCGTCACCTTCTCTGTCACACTGTCTCTGTCACACTTTCTCATCACCTCCGTCACACTGTCCCATCACCTCATCAATCATACTGTCTCATCACTTTCTCAGTCACACTGTCTCATCACCTCTGCCACACTGTCTAGTTATCACCTCTGTCACACTGTCCCATCACCTCATCAATGATACTGTCTCATCACCTTTGCAATATTCCACCAGCTTGCCACCTGGCTATTGTAACCTTATTATAGACATCATAAGGGTACAAAGTCACATTGTTCTGTTTCTGTTCATTTGTTACTGCCCTGTTTTTTTCATTTATGACATCCACAGCTTTCTAACAGCATGAACAATTTGTAATTGTCTGTTGGTGTTTTCTTTTCTATCATTTTTACCCCTCGGGCAAATTTTGCCCGTCTGTCCGTCTGTCCATTGGTCCTTGTAAACACATTTTCTAAAAAAGTCTTTTTTCAAGAGTTATGCCCCTTTTATTACCGCTGCTATAAAAAGCCTTGTAAACACATTATCTAAAAAAGTCTTTAACTTACAACTTTAAAACTTCACACATTTGTTTAATACAGCAAGTACAAGAAGCCTATTGAAAATCAACGCGCTCGGATGTTTTTTTCAAGAGTTGTGCCCCTTACATTACCGCTGCTATAAAAAGCCTTGTAAACACATTATCTAAAAAAGTCATTAACTTACAACTTTAAAACTTCACACATTTGTTTAATACAGCAAGTACAAGAAGCCTATTGAAAATCAACGCTCTAGGATGTTTTTTTCAAGAGTTATGGCCCTTTTATTACCGCTGCTATAAAAAGCCTTGTAAACACATCTAAAAAAGTCTTTAACTTACAACTTTGAAACTTCCTACATTTGTTCAATACAGCAAGTACAAGAAGCCTATATAAAATCGATGTGCTCGGACATGTTTTTCAAGAGTTATGCCCCTTACATGACTATCAGCCAAAAACCTCCTTGTAAATGTGATGCATGTATGTGGAGTAGTTTTTCACTCACAACAAATTGTCTGGAAAATAAATATATCTTCGGTTTCTTTGGCCCAGACCCGAGGGGTCCTGATGGCGACAGCCACTTATATTTAGTGTGGAATGTAGTTTTTGTTTAGCTTGAAATATTTCCTAAATTTGCAAGTTAAATAGATTTTGATTTTGGAGTAGTGATTATTATCCTTGTCTTACTTTCAAAGATGCTCACTTGTGTGAGATAGCAAAAATTCCCATATCAAGGTCAACATAATCAGATTAAGATTCAAATATTTATCATTAAGAATTTGTTGGGATTTTATTTTCATCTCGCTAGAAGTAAAAAAAAAACTTTTGTGATGTTCAACAACCTCAGTCACACTGTCTCATCACCTCCTCAGTCACACTGTCTCATCACCTCAGTCACACTGTCTCATCACCTCAGTCACACTGTCTCACCACCTCAGTCACAATGTCTCACCACCTCAGTCACACTGTCTTTACCTCCTCAGTCATACTGTCTCATACCACCTCAGTCACACTGTCTCATCACCTCCTCAATCACACTGTCTCATCACCTCCTCATTCACACTGTCTCATCACCTCCTCATTCACACTGTCTCATACCACCTCAGTCACACTGTCTCATCACCTCAGTCACACTGTCTCATCACCTCAGTCACACTGTCTCATCACCTCCTCAGTCACACTGTCTTTTCACCTCCTCAGTCACACTGTCTCATCACCTCAGTCACACTGTCTCATACCACCTCAGTCACACTGTATCATACCACCTCAGTCACACTGTCTCATCACCTCCTCAGTCATACTGTCTCATCACCTCCTCAGTCACACTGTCTTTTCACCTCCTCAGTCACACTGTCTCATCACCTTCTCTGTCACACTGTCTCATCACCTTCTCAGTCACACTGTCTCATCACCTTCTCTGTCACACTGTCTCATCACCTTCTCAGTCACACTGTCTCATCAACTTCTCTGTCACACTCTCTCATCACCTCCTCAGTCACACTGTCTCATCGCCTTCTCTGTCACACTGTCTCATCACCTTCTCTGTCACACTGTCTCATCACCTCCTCAGTCACACTGTCTCATCACATCCTCAGTCACACTGTCTCATCACCTCCTCAGTCACACTGTCTCATCACCTCCTCAGTCACACTGTCTCGTACCACCTCAGTCACACTGTCTCATCACCACCTCAGTCACACTGTCTCATCACCTCCTCAGTCACACTGTCTTTTCACCTCCTCAGTCACACTGACTCATCACCTCAGTCACACTGTCTCATACCACCTCAGTCACACTGTCTTTTCACCTCCTCAGTCATACTGTCTCATACCACCTCAGTCACACTGTCTCATCACCTCCTCAGTCACACTGTATCATCACCTCCTCATTCACACTGTCTCATACCACCTCAGTCAGACTGTCTCATCACCTCAGTCACACTGTCTCATCACCTCAGTCACACTGTCTCATCACCTCCTCAGTCACACTGTCATTTCACCTCCTCAGTCACACTGTCTCATCACCTCAGTCACACTGTCTCATACCACCTCAGTCACACTGTCTCATACCACCTCAGTCACACTGTCTCGTACCTCCTCAGTCATACTGTCACAGTGTCTCGTCACCTTCTCTGTCACACTGTCTCTGTCACACTTTCTCATCACCTCCGTCACACTGTCCCATCACCTCATCAATCATACTGTCTCATCACTTTCTCAGTCACACTGTCTCATCACCTCTGCCACACTGTCTAGTTATCACCTCTGTCACACTGTCCCATCACCTCATCAATGATACTGTCTCATCACCTTTGCAATATTCCACCAGCTTGCCACCTGGCTATTGTAACCTTATTATAGACATCATAAGGGTACAAAGTCACATTGTTCTGTTTCTGTTCATTTGTTACTGCCCTGTTTTTTTCATTTATGACATCCACAGCTTTCTAACAGCATGAACAATTTGTAATTGTCTGTTGGTGTTTTCTTTTCTATCATTTTTACCCCTCGGGCAAATTTTGCCCGTCTGTCCGTCTGTCCATTGGTCCTTGTAAACACATTTTCTAAAAAAGTCTTTTTTCAAGAGTTATGCCCCTTTTATTACCGCTGCTATAAAAAGCCTTGTAAACACATTATCTAAAAAAGTCTTTAACTTACAACTTTAAAACTTCACACATTTGTTTAATACAGCAAGTACAAGAAGCCTATTGAAAATCAACGCGCTCGGATGTTTTTTTCAAGAGTTGTGCCCCTTACATTACCGCTGCTATAAAAAGCCTTGTAAACACATTATCTAAAAAAGTCATTAACTTACAACTTTAAAACTTCACACATTTGTTTAATACAGCAAGTACAAGAAGCCTATTGAAAATCAACGCTCTAGGATGTTTTTTTCAAGAGTTATGGCCCTTTTATTACCGCTGCTATAAAAAGCCTTGTAAACACATCTAAAAAAGTCTTTAACTTACAACTTTGAAACTTCCTACATTTGTTCAATACAGCAAGTACAAGAAGCCTATATAAAATCGATGTGCTCGGACATGTTTTTCAAGAGTTATGCCCCTTACATGACTATCAGCCAAAAACCTCCTTGTAAATGTGATGCATGTATGTGGAGTAGTTTTTCACTCACAACAAATTGTCTGGAAAATAAATATATCTTCGGTTTCTTTGGCCCAGACCCGAGGGGTCCTGATGGCGACAGCCACTTATATTTAGTGTGGAATGTAGTTTTTGTTTAGCTTGAAATATTTCCTAAATTTGCAAGTTAAATAGATTTTGATTTTGGAGTAGTGATTATTATCCTTGTCTTACTTTCAAAGATGCTCACTTGTGTGAGATAGCAAAAATTCCCATATCAAGGTCAACATAATCAGATTAAGATTCAAATATTTATCATTAAGAATTTGTTGGGATTTTATTTTCATCTCGCTAGAAGTAAAAAATTGTGATGTTCAACACTTGTCGTATTTACCATTTAGATTTTTTTGATGAATACCCTTTTATCTATAGAGGTTCTACTTTTATATTTCAGTTTGCTGCCTCCGAAGCACACAATTTTACAGCAGCCCCCACCGCTAATCCGACCTAACCCAATCCCAATTCCTTCAAATGGTAAAGCACTGACAGGCCTGGCCTCAAACCAAAGTCTGCTGGGAAAGGAGTAATAACAGCCATTGGGAGTCATCTAATGCAAACAAGTCAAAGGAGGAATACACACACTGTTAGCAACCGAACTGAAAAGAATAATATTGAATGTGGGTAGAATTGTCTGATAGCAACAATATTATTGTACTTGTACATTTGGTTTTGAATTGTCAGGATCTGTCAGTAAGAGGAGTTCTCTTGTGAGTTTCTATGAGGAGGCTTAACGGGACCAGATGATCCTGTTAACCCAACAAATTCATCAATTTGGCCATTTCACCAAATTATATGCATAACAAGCAAATTATGTGTGAAGACACTAGTGTGAAGTACTGTAATTTCATGGCGACAATCTTTTATATGTGTAAGCAATAGTTCAACTTACAGAAGCTTCAAATACCCTGAACTATGTTCACTTTTTTTTTCTTTTTTTTTTAGTTTTGTAAGAGTCTGTATGAAAGATTTTGTTTTAGAATTCTTATTCATTTATTGACCAAATCTCATTAATTTATTTTATATCGTTAACAATCATGGTATGTATCTTGTAACACTTAATAAATAATTTGATAAAAAATTATCTTGAAATGGTTTGATTTGTCAAAGGCAGAAGTAGAAATCCTAAACACAAGACCAATATGAGAGTCTAAATTTCACCCAAGTGACAATGTGTTGAAATTATACTGATGTTTGTATCAAGCCTCAAAGAATGCAACCTGTGTACCTTGTGAGTATCCCAGATAGAGAATCCATGATGGATACCCTCTGCAGAAAATTATGAACCACGTCAAATTTTATTGAAAAAAAATACAGAGCAATATTATCGGACATTTTATTTTTGCTTTATCGTCACAGCCAATATTACTTTTATGCTAAAATTTGTGTAAAGATTAAAGGGGGAAAAATCAACATGCAATTGTATTGAACAGGCTCCTATAGAGCATTCTATTCATGTGTGTGAATCTTGCAAGTGGTTTACGGTGTGAAAATAAACTGAAAATCAATCTGTCCCACAAACTCTTATTCGATCGTCAGTGGAGCTCCCCATTTACAATTTAATATGGACAGAAAGAAGTGAATTACCTCCCTTGCAAGCTTATCGTATCTTGTATGACTCTAACCTGTAATATCAGCCACAAGACTGCCTTTTCTGAAATTTCTACAACCCTCACGATTCCTCACTAAATATGGCCTGTCATGTTTTCCCAAATTGTTGATTTACAAGCCAGTATATATTTCAGAGTAATTAGAGTGTTTGGTCTTAAGTCATCGGCACCTCAAAATCATTGAAATTAACCTAGATTTTAATAGCAGACTTTGAGAGTTGAACTTTTCACCCAGTGACCGATTGGGGGTTTCCTCTGGGCAATGAGCCCAGTTTCCTCCGATAACGCTTGCAACTTTGAACGCAGTTTGGCAAGGAAAATTGTAGAGATATGGTTTTGTTACAATTGGAAAAGAAAATTTACATCGCCCCTCTCCTTTAAAAAAAAACGTCACAAATTTGTCAACAACAAAAAAGACTACACTATTTTGCGCACCAGCTTGACTGCTTTGAAAAGTTACTTTTAGCCGAAGTTCTATGGTCAATGGAAACTTAAGTTCAAGGAGGGCAATAAGCCACTGAGATTGTGATCAACAAAAGTTATCCTAATCTTCGTTAAGATTTTAAAAATGAGTGTTCAGAGCATGGCAAGTGTACGTCGAAAAAAGTGGTTGTTTTAGGTTGCATTGAAGATTATTTCACGTATATGGCGGCATTGCTAGGTTTACAGGGGGGGGGAGGAAACCCACGATCATCAAGTACCTGGCAACTCTTCCAGATACAGTAATGGAGTTAAAAATCTACTTAGAAATGTTTAAGCAGGTGTATATTGGTATACTGTTGTCCGTCCGTCCGCTCCATGACTTAAAACCTATTTCCTGAATTTATTTTACTTCTGATATATGTAGCTTATGGGTAGACAGTGTGTCGCGTATCAAAATTAAATTAAGAGTCTCGATATTTTTGGCGACCAAAACAGCCACCCACCCTTTTGGCATTTAATAGCTAGTCAATGGATTTAAATTTTTTTCAGATATAACTAGCTTATGAGAAGATGGTGTCCTGTACCAAAATTAAATTGGGGTGTTGATATTTGCGGCGACCAAAATAGTCACCAGCTTTTTGGCATTGAGTTACATGTACTCTGTAATTATTTTATGGATTATAATTTTAATACGCTCGACTTAAAAAAAGCCCTTCCGCTCCATAACTTGAAGAGTATGATGGTATCACCAGCGCCGTCTGTCCGTCCCGGATTCCCTTCCGCTTCATAACTTGAAGAGTTTTGATCCGATCTTTAAATTTTTTTTTACAAAATATACTTCAGGGGTAGAAGGTGTGTCATGAACCATAATTTTTATACGCTCGACTTAAAAAAAGTCGGTCGTATTATGGTATCAACAGCGCCGTCTGTCCGTCCCGGATTCCCTTCCGCTGTGTGTCATGAACCATTTAGGACATTGTCGATTGCATAATATGACTTCTACATAGGATTATGTAATATTCTGTCTTAGTGTCTATATATTCGTTCCCTTCCGCTCCATAACTTGAATTTTGATCCGATCCTGACGATTCTTAGAGAGTATATACCTTATGGGCAGACGGTGTTTCACGTACTATTTCTGACATCACCTGTTGCATAATATGGCAGCCATATTGGATTATGTAATATTCCCTTACGACTCCAGAACTTCTTTGGTTTTGATATAGTCTATATCAATGCTTTTTTTAGTACACTTGGAAGTATACCGGAGACGGTTTTCTTGGATAGTTTAATGTGCGCTATGATAACAACAAAACAGCATTATTACCCATGTGGTATTTGTCAGAGTGGCTGTTTGAATAGAGATAAGGGGACAATGACATCCACTGAAGTTTGTTTGTATATTTACACACCATCATATCAGTGGTCAGTCTGAAGATTGGCTGCTTCGTACTAAAACTATTACGTCCAAGTCAAAATTCAAGAATTGTAAGCTATTGCATTGATTGCTCCTTCCCCATTATGGAACATAACAGCAATGACAAAACAGCCACAGTATTTCAGTTTTTGCAATTAAAATGTGATTGAATTTACCTGAACAGATAACATATGTGTACTATAACGTACTGGTATTTAGTTGCAGCTTCATCAAATTCAGAAAAGAAAAACTTTCAATAGATGAAATTAAAACAAATGTTATATTAAATGCAAAGTTGTTAATCGGAGCGGTTCGATTTTGACATGGCGGGCGTATGTTGAGTTTAGTTTACTAAAACTCTAAATGAAGCTCATGTTTAGACGATGTGTCAAGTACCAAAATTAAATTGGGGTCTCAATATTTGTGGCGTAAATGGTGTGTCCTGTACCAAAATTGAATTGAGTTCTGGATATTTGTGGCGACCAAAACATTTCCCTAGCCTTTTGGCAGTCAGTAACTGGAACTATTGCATGGATTTAAAAAAAAATCAGTTATAACTATCTTATGAGTAGACAATGTGTGCCGTACCAAAATTAAATTGAGTTATATGTAGTATCGACACTGTTGCAAGTAGCTTTGGTTCAGTTTTAAGATATAGGTAGCAATACTAAAAATCACCAAGCCTCAGTCTTTTAAGGTGACTGAAAGTTTCTACCAGTCTGTTCATCCCGATAGCGTTTGCGGAGCAGAACTAAAAAACTAATAGACATGAATGAAACTGTGTGTGTGTGTGTGTGTGTGTAACAATCATCAAGTGTAGATGTGCCTTTTAAGATTTTCAACTTCTTCAAAGTTTTATTTTTGAACTTAATTTCGATTACTGAGCAGAACTCGCCCACGGTAACTCAATAACACTTGGTGTGTGAAACAATGATCATGTGTAATGCTATAAACTGAATGAGAATCAGGTTAAATGTATGTCCAAAATAGATTGCTAAAAGCTGGGTACTGGGTAGGTTGATTTTTAGACCACCATGATTATCAAATCGCTTTTTGTCCATGGTCCGTCGTCATCTAGTCTTTCCCGATCTAGTCTTATCTTCAGTTTCGACAGAATCTCAAAGTTCTTTAAATTAGTAATAACTAATACCAAGAGCAGACTAAAGTGATTGTGCATCCCCTATCCACATGGTACAGTCTGCCCATCAAGTTTAAGGAAACACCAGGTGTCGGTTTCTCAAAACCTTTACACCTGACATAACCTGGTTGTAACATAATGTTGAAGGTATATGTTGCTATGACAGTTACTCCTTGGATAAGACTTACAGGTTTTCCTTCAGAGCTCGGTTTCTTCCCCACTAAACCTGGCAAACACAGTCATATGAGTGAAATAACATTGAGTGCAACGTAAAATATGTATCTTTCAAACCAATACTCAAAATAGAATCCTCATCCCAGAATACAGCCCAGAAAAAAGATATTAGTAGAATTTGACACTTTGCAGAAATAAAAGGCAACTACTAAACATTAACATTAAGGTAAACCAGAGCCATTAGAAGATGACATATGCCCCAGACCCTCAATTTAGAAAGTGCTTATATAATGGAAAAGCAATCTTATTTGTTTTTGCCATAAGGACAACAAACTTCAAAGTGATATGACCAGTAATAGAGCGGACAGTCCGCCACCAAATTCATAGATTGGGAGTAAGTTAAATTAGCTTTGGCACCGGTGTAAAATTAACAGAATCCTAAAAAGCATCCGTTCCTTTCAATAAGCTCACACTATTCAAGTAACAAAGCGATACGATAAAGTGTTCTCAAGTTATTGACAACACATTATAATTGACTGTGGAAGCCATCATAAACCTCACTGAAATCCTGAAAGGCAATCCCATCAGTCCTTTCAGTGAGTTCAACATATTACCCACGTTTCAAAGTGAGATCTCAAGTGATTGAGGGGACAAATAGACGTATGGACGGACAGACGAACGGAGGCTACAAGTGAATATATACCAGGCAAGTTCCAAGCCAAACTGTCACTCTAAATGTTTACTCTAAATGGTTTCAATCAATGAAGACAAGTTTTCAAGTGCATACATACCCTAAAAACATTTTTAGAGACCGCGACATTTGCAAGTGGGCTTTCAAAATATATCGCAGGACAAAGTCACTGGTTAAGTTTAGCAGAGTTTATTCCTTCAAATGGGGAGAGGCGATACAAAAGGAAAAAACTCTTAAGCAAGTGGTAGGCAATTATCTGAAGCAGAGACAATGAATTTATTCTTGATGTTCACATAAAATCAGACAAATATTGTTAAAACAGCACATTTTAAACACTACAATCAATTATATTTTGCGAAGACAAATTCTATTTATGACATCTGTAAAGATTTAAAATAATCAGTATGTTATGCTTGGTTATTTCTAAGAGCTAACTTTCTGTGCCATTAAATCTGTGTAGATGAACCTCTCCTTTACATTGTACATACACCTGAAGCCAACATCTAGACAGCAATAACTACATAACTTCTCACAACAACTATATGAAGGTAACTTACTACTGAACAAATGAATATAACATAGTAACAGTAGATGAATTCCTTCTTGGAACAAATAGATAAATCTGTGTGTAAAAAACTTTAGGATATTAAAATATTATTAACAAGCATACAAGGGAAATAAACCATAAAACACCTCTTGCAAAAATCTTTAATAAAGTAATATGTGATTTGAGGAGGTATATTTAACCTCTCTAACATGATAAAAACAAACAATAACAATTTAGGGTATGTAGTAAATTACACTATCTACATTGGATAAAACTAGCCACACGAGAAATGAGCTTTTGCTCTCGACAGAATGCAATGAGAATGTTCACTACGTTAACACCGACACACAATGTCCAGGCAGGTAGAATACAATGTACAGTAGATGAGAGTGAAAATAGAAATATGTCAGCCCATGAAGTCATTAAAAACCATAAGGAAGAACACCTTCTTTCTACCATGAGAAACTTGAGTATCTTATTGATACACTAATATAGTTGGGAGGAAATACACTAGCCTGGGTGTATCGTTACCACCAACTCATTTCACCGTTAATTAATAAAAAATTTAGCTGTAAATTACTCATTCATCCAAGAATAATTAAAAAATAAATTGTAGGACTCCCTCAATTTTAACTTGAAGAAACTAATTCAGATCTACCAATTATCCATGGCTATCTGGACATTTGCATAGATGTAACGCAAACTTCCCCAGATAGTGAACCATGTTAGATTCTTCTAATCATTATCCCCTTAACAAGAATGTGCTAGTCTATTGTAGATTCGTACACTAGTGAAAAATAAGAGGACATTTAGGGATTCATGATTAAGACTTACTGACTCTACCTTCAATGTTTTAATCCGATGAAAAGCGGGATGAAATATGAAGACAGTGAAGAGAAAATCTAACCCAAACTCTCCAGTTATGAATTGAGTAGAGCCTGGAACAATGTCACTGAGAACAGAAGAGTTCTCCCCCTTGTAGACAAATGGCAAAGACCACACTCAAGTCCACTAAAAGCACTTATTATTTAATTAATTAATTAATTAGATTCTTCTAAACTACTTTATTTTTTCTTCATTGTGAAAAAGCTGCGTCTCTTCGGCTCATCCCTTTTGGGTTCTCCCGAGTCGACACGAGCGGGTAGGGTTTGAGCTTTCTGTATGGCACTGCTGCCCCCCTCACTGCCAGTTGCTGTCTTTATCTTACCAATCCAGCTGTTTACCTCAGCCTGAAAATAAGACAGAAAACATAAATATATGGTTGTTCACGTTGTTCTGGTAGAGAGTATTCTGTTGCCGTATGTTGTAAGATCAGATAACCATAGTACAATGTTATATAACCGGTAACCAACACACATACAAATCCATTTTTTTTCTTTTAATTTCAACGGTACTATGTGAAGATCATGATTTACGGGTTATTGTGTAAGGAAGAATCTCCATGAAGCAATTGCATGTTTGTTGATTAATACAGCAGAAAGACAGGATGCTTTGTATGATAATGTTGTGCTACAAACCTCATCTTTCCCTTGGAAGAGATATTCTCCTCCATTGGCAAGCCGTAGGCGGAATACATGTGGTCGTTTTGTGTAGTTGGCTGCCACCTCACAGGTTGATCCTGTTAACTCTATTGCAGGCTCCTTATGAATACGTGTATTGGGATCCTACAAGTCAACAACAACACAAATTACAGATAATTAGTAAACAGAATATATTCAATCAGTATCACCTAATAAAGTTTGTTGGCATCGTAATGTACAAGACTGGGCATGTAGTGTGTATAACTTGAATAAATCCAGAACAACCACAGGGATTCAAATTGGTGGAAGAGACAAGTAAGCCATTTAATGTATTTCTATTCAGTGAGTAAAATGGGCAGGGATTTGTGTGACCCATAAAACCTAAATATTTGAACTACTCTAGAAGTATAAAAACACTACTTGGACCCCACATATTGATATTGGGCCTTCATCAGACCTTACTCTGAATGGTTTCAATCAATGAAGACAAGTTTTTAAGTCCATAAAAATTCTAATAACATTTTGAAAGATCGACATTTGCAAGTGAACCTAGAGAAAACTGTGATAACGGGTACTTACACTCTTGGCATGTTTTTGGTCTTTATAACAGGATAAGGTTGGCCCACTGAGTACAGTAAAGACTCTGTCCCATGATCTGATGACAGAAAACAAACATTGATTAGAAAAGCAAAGGACAAGACTAGCACCAATGAAAAAATCCCAGACTCCCAATTGATTTACGATGACAATCCATAGGGCAGTTCAGAAATGAGAATAATTTGGTTGATTGATTGAGGTTTTATGCCACACTCAAGATTATTTCACTTATATGGCGGCATTGCCGGATTTAGTGACAGAGGAGTGCCCAGAGAAAACCCCCGACCATCCGTGAGTACCTGGCAATTCTTCCACATGAGGCGATCAACTGAAAAATCCACTCACTCAGCTCTGTGAGAAATAAAATTAACCAGATATAATTTAGGAGGGTTTGATTGATAAAACATTTTGTGACTGACCGATTGGAAGCTTTTTTATTTTCTGATTCCCATTCATGTTTTCTGTTGAGTAGACTTTCTGCTTGTTCTCCATCACTGGTGCTTGGTGAAGCTGCTTGCTCTACAACATCACAGCAATTGTGTCAGAAAATTCACACCGCATCATATTAGCAGTGTCAAATATCTATTTCTAAATGCTTAACTGGACGGTTTAATTAAAATATCAGCATCAAGAGTGTACCAAAAATAATATCATCAAGTCAAACTAATCAACAAACAACATCAACTATAATATGTGTACCCATTCACATCAAATAGAGCAATCCTCCACATAAAATCCATCAACAGTTCTAATAATAACAAATATATACCACATCTTGAACAATTCAAATTGCCTAAACATAAAGACGCCAAGTGATCGAGTTTCTGACATGCTTATGGGAAAGACGAAGACTACGTCTACTTCAGTCTAATCTATGGTGTAATGGATAAACTCCAGGGGGAAGACCAATAGGACAGTAACATTGTCAACATATATCTTCTAAACTACAAAAATAAACTATAAAATTGACATTTTACAATGAGCATCTGAAAATACCTATCAGATCTGCTTAAACAAGTGGGAATGTCAACGATTCTCCCAACTAGAAATATAATGGAAGGAAATATATAGGGCAACTATGAAGTTTAGGAAAGGAAAGTAAGGTGTGTACATCTTGGGCAATTACACCTTTTTAGATACACTAAGAAACTGGGTAAAACAAATATTATGAGTTGCTAATAGGTTTTTTTTGTTAACATTGTTTCATGTGTGTTTTGAGGTATATAATCACAAAGTGGAACCCAAGCTGAATGGCTGGATACGAGGGTATAGGTTTATTCATAAGGAGACAGTATGAAGTGGGTGTGGTGATCTATGGAGCATGCAGCCCTCACAGCCCAACTGATGAGGACACCAAACTACAACCACACAGTAGTGTTTACCTGGAGATGCATCCTCAGCCCGCTTACGAGCAAACAACCTCCCAAAGGGTGACTTTGACCGTGAACGTTTCTTTTCTGTTGCTGCTATTTACAAGAAATTTGACCATGAGAATTAAGAAATTGACGGTAGGTTTATGAATATAATTGGAGCTCCCAGCACAACAGGGCACTACATGGGCAGAGGTCAGACAAGCCCTTCAACTAGCAGCCAGACCAAGGCAGAAAGCTTTCTTCGGAACTGAGATCAGGCGAGGGTGAGATAGGAACTGAGTACCCAGTCCAAGGCAGACACACCATGCAATCACACGTAGTTATTACTGCCAAACCACACTAACAACTTCTTTCTTTATTGGTGAGTAAAACTGTTCACACCCAATTCGATTTATAACTTAAGGTCCTTGAACGATCTTTAAATTTACTGCTTTTTAATCACTTGTTTGGTTTTAAAGATTTTAACTGACCTTAGAATGAATAAAGCCACGTCTGGTATGACTGGATTGATTGCTTGATGTTTTAGGCCACATTCAAAATAATTTCCCTTATAATGTTGTGTTTAGTTTGGAAGGAAACCAGGCTCTTTGCCATGGGAAACTTAACCTTCAAGTACCTGGTAACTCTTATACAGATCGAGCGATGAATCCACTCAGAAATTTTTCAATTTTACTATGGCCTGAGTGAGATTCAAACCCGCACCTCATCTTTGGAAGGCCTGTGTTTGACCGAGGGACGATCGCGCAAACGAACTAAGCCACCGAGGCCCCCTCATCACCTCGAAGGTTCTTATAACGAAATCTACTTGTTATTAAATTGGAGAATGGCTATTATTTCAAAGTGACAGTCAAAGAGTGCTAAATGTGCAGTATAAAGAGCAAATGAGAGAAAATAATGTGTTTGAAATACTACAGAGGGTGTTGTTCGACCAAAAGATGTAAAGAAATTAAATCTCAGGTACAGAAAGAATCAAAAGCTGTGCAAGTCTTCCATTTATATACTGTGGTTTTTGTTGTGCTAAAAAACTATGTAGAAAGGTTGCTGTGGAAAACATGCTTAGAGTCTCTATAAGGCTGTTGATTATCAGTATCAAATTTATCAGTAAAAACACATGCAGCAAGGTTCAACTAAAAAGCTTAATTGTCAGAATAAAATTCAAACATAATATACCAAATTAAAATAACATTGGAAATATCAGAAATAGATTTTTTATCAAAATATTATCACTGAATTTCAAACCTTACAAGAAATGTGCTAATAAGAATATAATAGATCTTTATCATGAACAAAACTAAAATCAGGATAAGAAGATTTAAATAATAAGTCAAAACAAAAAATTAATGAAAGGTGCCAAATGAAAACAAAACAGAAAACTGCACAAATATTGTTAATATTATTTTTTTAAGAATAAAAAGACTTGAAAGTTTTAGTGAAAAAAACCTCAAGATAACCTCTTGTTATTTGGTATGGCAATTCTTGAATACACATGGAAACATGTTCAAAGTTGAACGTAGAGACAAACACAAATAGCGTAGGAATATTTCAGAGGAAACCTCCCTTGATCTATGCCCAAAGACTCTCTTTATAGATATGGTTCACTTAGCAACTAGATACTAGATATGGCTGAATTAATCAGAGAAATCTTGTTTTTCTCCCTGATAGAAGGGAAATACGTACTTGGTGAGCCGGCCGTGAGACGAGTATCGGGGGAACGTTGTGGTGTGCTAGGCGGAGACTCGAGTGGTCTTGGTGACCGAGTGGGCGGTGTCTCAACCCCTGAATCATCCAGAGAGGTCTCTAACTTACGTGGAGTACGCCCCTCTCTCAACTCTTTAGTCATGGAAAAATTGATGTGAACTAGATTATTATTGGGACACTTTCTCAATTAGGTCTTTCCTCCATTTTTGTAAATGATATGATATGTGTGAGCGCCTAGCAAGCCAAATGATGACAGGAAGCATGAGATGAAATAAGCAGATTAAACTCGATGAAGGATGATGATTATGGGACTTTGATTATCTAAAAATTGCTGTATGGATCTTAAATAATTGGAAGAGCTCCAAAAAGAATATAAGCAGGTGACGATTGTGTAGGTTTATGTTGGACTATGTAGGATGAAAGGGGTTATAATAGCTGATGATTGCAAACCCTAGCAATAGCTGATGATTGCAAACCCCAGCAAAAGCTGATGATTGCAAACCCTAGCAATAGCTGATGATTGCAAACCCCAGCAATAGCTAATGATAACAAACCCTAGAAACAGCTGATGATTATAAAACCTAGCAATAGCTGATGATTATAAAACCTAGCAATAATTGATAATAAAACCTAGCAATAATTGATAATAAACCCTAGCAATAGCTGACGTCTTCAGCACCAATTTATTTTCTAATGCTCGTGATCAAGTTGACACTTTTGTGGACCAACAAAACTACTAAGAGATAATATGTCTCCAACTGATGAACATTTGCACTTTAAGTCTAGTACATGAACAAAACCTTATAACTGTCAACACCCACCACTGAACAACTAGTGAAAATGATTGTTTATCCTCTTGAAGCCTCAAGTACAAAAAGACACAAAAACAAGAATGCCTCCTGATCAAATATCTTTGAAACAGATTGAGTTACTAGAGTTGCATTCCAGAGCCAAAGATTAAGAGTGTACAAACTGATGTATATTCTGTCACTTTGTTAAACAATATTAATAGACTACGAGAGCACAAAGTAGATTTACTACACACCAAATACACACACATTTCTACTACAGCTACAAGAGGCAGCTATTAACAACAAGGGCACACAACTCCTACACACAAGGACAGACAACCCTTGCAATGAGGAGACTACCTTTTAATGTACTGGCTTTTCCTCTGGCACGAGCACCCCCTGTAGGTTAATTCACAGAACAATATTAGGAATAATCTCTAAGTAACATCCTCTCAAGACAATAACTCGAAGGGGAAATTAAAAACTTTCCAATTACCGTTAATTAACAAAATAGAGGATTAAATTTCTATGAAACTAAGATTGTCTCATGTTAGATATCATCAAGGAGTGCTGAAATAAAATGGCTAATTAACAGTGATTTTTGACTGACTTCTATCAACACAGATCAAACCACTTCCTCATACAATAACATTGAAGTTACCATGCACGTCTACAACAACAACAGACTCCAACTGAAACTACTACACACAGACAGGGTTTACACAAAGGCAAATAAAACCAGTATTAACGAGCAGATCAAATCATTCAGTCTGATATAAGCCAATGAAACGCTTCAGTTAGAGCTGAATAGAGCCAAATATTCAACGCAAGCAATTCAAATCAATCTGAACTAATACAAGCATATGGATACAAGCAAATAAATGGAGATATGACGAACACAAGCAAATGAATGGAAATATGATGAACACAAGCAAATGAATGGAAATATGATGAACACAAGCAAATGAACGGAAATATGATGAACAAAAGCAGATGAATGGAAATATGATGAACACAAGCAAGTGAATGGAGATATGATGAACACAAGCAAATGAATGGATTGATTGGTGTTTTACGCCGCGCTCAAGATTATTTCACTTATATGGCGGCGTTGCCAGTTTTATTGTGGGAGGAAACCGAGCTCTATGCTCGGAGGAAACCCACGGCCTTCCGTTGATAACTGGCAACCATACCACATAGGTCGTTCGCGTGAAAACCCAGTCAGAAAATTTTCCAATTTTTTTTTAACTGAGTGGGATTCGAACCCGCGACCCATTGGAAGAAGGCTTTTTGGATTGAGCGTCCAATGCTCTACCTACTGAGCCACGCAAATAAATGGAAATATGATGAACACAAGCAAATGAATGGAAATACGATGAACACAAGCAAATGAATGGAGATGTGATGAACACAAGCAAATGAATGGAAATATGATGAATACAAGCAAATGAATGGAAATACGATGAACACAAGCAAATGAATGGAGATGTGATGAACACAAGCAAATGAATGGAAATATGATGAACACAAGCAAATGAATGGAAATATGATGAATATAAACATGATGAATACAAACACATAAATGTAAACATGATGAATACAAGCAGATGAATGGAAACATGATGAATACAAGCAGATGAATGGAAACACAATGAATAGACTCTGGATGATTATATATTAAAACAAAATGCAACTCAGGATTAAGAAGAAATGAATGCAACAATAACAATGTTAGGAAAAAATGAAAGAAAGACCAAACACATAAAAATACATTGAATAATGCAACAACAAATAATGATTAGAGAAAACAGTAAAACAATTTATATCAAACATTTAGATGCAGAACAATTTCAAACTGGTCAAAACAGAAAATTTACAAAATAATGCAGATTTGATAAAAATAAATTAGCGGCTTTTTACAACCTTTTAGAAAGAAGCAAATACAACATTTTTATAAGAATCAAAATACAAGTGTGAAGGGAAAGTTTTGTATGTAACAAGAGGAGAGAAGTTTGTAAGACGTATGTAGAGGATTACCTGGTTGTGCTGCTGCTTCCACAGCCTCCTTCTCCCCATTAGTTAGAGCCTGTGTACCTTCATCACCAGCACCTCTCTCATCAACACCCGCTGCACTCTCTAATGGCTCTTCTTCTACTGCTTCTGGCTTCACTCTGACAATCACAAAAACAGTTTACCTTAGATTGATCGAATGATTGATTGTTTGGTGTTTTACGCATCGTTCAAGATTATTTCACTTATATGGCGGCGTTGGCAGTTTTATTGTGGGAGGAAACCAGGCTCTATGCCCGAAGGAAACCCACAACCTTCCGTTGGTAACTGGATTTACCTTCGAAACATTTTAATAAAGGTTATCATTCAGCATTTTAATTTTCAATCTTTCTGATTTTTTGGTTTTGGGTCAAACTCATTATTACATTACTTATATGGTGGCATTTCAACATCTATTTGGGATGAAAACACCCAACTGTGTACTTCTGAAGGTAAGTAGTGTTGATTCTTTATTGTTATAATTTATTTAAAGTGACATGAGCTGCCAAAATGTTGATATTTTGATGTTAAAACAGAATGTTGAAATCATTGCCTTATTTTTCTCAAGACATAATTCAGAAGCTTTTATTGCTTCTAGTCTCGAAAATGTACAATAAAGTATTGTTTTGAACTTTGTTTACTTTTCGAAAACGTTTTCGGTTCCTAGACGCCACATACTGTATGGATTTTCCTCATTCCAACAACAATCATTTAGTTTTTCGATGGCCTTCAAAGCCTCTTACTTTCATGACGATCAGAAATTATGAAAAAGTATGAATTTTGGCAGCTCATGTCACTTTAATGATTGTACTGAAATTGAAGTAGTTGTATAATACATACGGTTCCTCAGGTGGTAAGAATTCTCGTATCAATTCTAGTCTCCTTTCTTCCTTTGCTTTGGCCACCTCTTCGGGATGTTCCCGTTTGTATTCTTCCTCTTGTAACCTCTGACGATGCTTGATCTCAAACTAAATATAACAAACATTACATCAGCTTTATACATATGGTTTTAAGAACTTATTCACATACTTATTTCAAGTGTTATGAGCTGACAAAGACTGGGAAGCTAGCTAATTCGTCATATTTGTCGAAGAGTATGAAATACAAGCTTTCTTCATATATCAATCTTGGATATGTACAATAAGGTAGTTTTTATAAGATGTACACATACATCCTGGCTATTTGAATTCTGTCCTTTATTAGCACACATTTTGTTTCCTAAAGGTAACTGGCTTAACCAATATCTCATCAAAGGTACTACAAACGCTTAACTTCTCACGATGATCAAAAATAACAAAACAAAAATTTGAATTCTGGCAGTTCATGCCATCATCTGATCAAGATAGAAATACTAGGGTTTAATGAGGGCTATTTGACAGGCTTTATAACCTACAACTGTAAGCACTATGATAGAATACATACTGTCGTCAGTTTTTCCAGTGCCCCAAACCTCTCTTCTTGTGTGGCAGCAGATTTTTCAAAAGCTTCATGTTTCTTGATAAGTGTTTCTACTGCGTCTAATGTGTCCTGAAAATAAAACATTATTTGTAACTTTCCTTCACAAGTCAGACCCCTAACAAGAAACTAATGAGTTGATGCTGGATAGTTCCTTAAAAAGATGCACCGAACATTGTATGTAATTAAGACTGTTGTAGATAGAATCAAAGAAGAGTTGAAGAATTAATTGAGAGTTTGACAAACAGCATGAAGGTAATGTGTTTATAACTTACTCCTAAATCTTGGTTTGATAAGTAAGGATCCTGGGCCATTAACCAGGCTTCTGCCACGGAGGCATCTCGCGCAAACTGGTACACCTCCAAAACTACAAATCAAACAAAATTATTCTCAGCATTCTAGCATTATATAAAGAACTTTTAAAAGAAATTTCATTTTAATTGTTTGTTTCCTCTGAAATAAATTGGGGTTCAGTGTCCTTCAAGGCTCCAATAGATGTTATTTTCAAGATCAAGTTTGTAACTACCCTGGGAAGTTTGGACGATAGTTTGGCTCCAATGTATGTCTCTGATAAAACTGGAGAGCATAGAAACAGCAGGTCACCACTGAATGCTCAAAATAATCTCCTGGTTGTTTACTGGGCACGACTGTAAATTCGTTGAACCCATCAGATATAGTAACAGTGGTACTGGAAATGGCTACCATTACACCGTGATGAACCATGCAGTGTTGTTCAAGTATTTGGTTTCTGTAACGTGTCAAATTTGCATTGTTTGTTCAAAGACGGATGTGAAAGAAGAACTATGAGAGATGTTGTACTTACTGAGTTGAAGATGTTCCCATCTTTCTTCCCACTGTTCTGTCATATTGTGTCTTTGTGTGGTCAACTGAATTAACTTCTCTCTCACCTAGAAATGGATGAATCAGTCCAGGATTAAACAAAGGGAGATTTCCCGCCTCATCAAACAACTAACACTCAATGTTATCTATCTTAGCATATGCTGATGTTGACAGAAATGCACACAATTGTGGTGATCCAATATCAATTTTTAACAACAAAATTTCTCTTCAAGTAAACTGGGAAAGAAAGTTAGCAATCTTACCTCATCAGACCTGTAATGTTTTCTTTCCAATAGGTCTTTACCTAAGTTAATACAAATGGTAAAGTTTTCTTCCCTGGCATCTATCTCTGCCTTGAGACTCTGGTGATTGTTCATTAACAATTCTACACCGGACACATCCCTGCAAATAAACATCAACACAGTATTACAACCAGAATAGGTAAAAGAGAATAACCAGAATGGTTTCCGATTTTATAACTTACAATAGGTTCATAAAGTATAACGGAGAAAGGTGGTTGATGTTATAAGCTGGATTATATCAGTTATATGCGATGAACTTTCCGTTGTATCTGTATAACATATTATAGAGAGGGGGATTGAGTGAAAATCCAGGTTGTAACAGTGGACAGCTAAGTAATAGAAACAGATATTGCTAAATTAAAAAACAAAAAAAACAAAATTGGGAAAAATTTTAAAAAGTTAGGGGGGTGGTATCTTCATTTTTCTTGGGTATTTTAAAGAGAAAATATTTAGAGGGTTGTACCTTGGTTTTTCTTGGGTATTCATCTGCCTAGTGATGTCATCCATCCATAACAACAAGTCTCGAACCAAGTTAAAGAACCTGTATAAGTCACTGGCATCTGCTAATTTAGCTTTCCTCGTCTCTACGATGAGTCTGAGATTTCTCCAGGCGTTGACTACTTCCGCCTCCTTATCCTGTATCTCCTGGGCTTTATCACCAGCATAACCAGCCTGTAGACGACTCGACTCTTCCTGTATCAACTGAACCTGTAAACAGCCACACAATTGATTTGTACTTGTAAATATAAATAAGTCGCACCAATATCTTGTAGTAAACTCTTTAAAAAATAGAAATGTTCAATTTTATTCTTAAAAGATGAAAATGTGTTAACTTACCTGGTTGCCTAAAGTGACTAAATCATGTTCAAAGTTAGCGTGTTTTCTCTGTAGTCCAGCAACAGATTGGGCGTCCTTACCCAAATCATCTGGAATATAATTCTCTTTTTCCTGTAACAACAAATTGTAAGTTCTTATAGTAACAACATTCATTCCTTTATAAGTTGAAGTAGGATGAAATTCATTATTTTTGACAATTGTATTAGTCCAACCATTGTTTATTTAGTTGTTTTAGTGGCATTTAGAAGTTGAATTGCCAATAAACACGGGGTTGGTATGGATAACAAACTTGTTCGTTTATTTTTCTGACGACGTTTCGGTGTAGATACTGACACCGTTTTCAAGCCAATGAAAGACTTGAAAACGGTGTTAGTATCTACACCGAAACGTCGTCAGAAAAATAAACGAGGAAGTTTGTTATCCATACCAACCCCGTGTTCATTGTTTATTTAGTCAGTATAGACTTACCACAATTGTATTATTCTAACCATTGTTTAGTTAGTCACTATAGTCACTTACCACAATCCTCTCGAGTATATCTTTACAGTCATAGTAGAACTTGTGGAGTTCCCAGGAAGCCTGTAACATCTGTGTTCGTGTATCAATCAGTTCTAACAGATCTGTCCATGCTTCATTCAATTGGTCCTTCCACTGTGCGATTGTGGCCGAGTCTGAATGACCTGCAGAGATAAGCTGATCACAGATCTCATTAGCCCCGGCAACTCGCTCCTGTCCAATACTCTCTGTCTCACGAGCAAACTCTCTAAACCTCTCCTTTAACATCTGTAAGCAAACCACTCAGTATTCTAACAAATGTATAGGATATTTCAAGACACAAGCTAGTCTTTGACAATACAGTAAACAAATTGGACAGTTTCTATGTTAGCTACATAAATATATAATGTCAAAATCAATGTTGAAAATAGAAGAAAAAACACACAAACTGTACCACCTAAATTATTTTTCTTATTCACAGTATTAAGCCCCTGTCGATGAAAACTAGACAAGAGTTTGGTTTACTTACACAGACATGTTCGTAATCCTGTCCGAGTTCATGAGAGCCAGCTACGACCTCCCTCTCTGCAATCCACTGCATCAGGTCTTCTATTTCCCGACTCATCATGTAAAGTTTGAGGACCTCTTCAAGACGACCTCGTCTCTCCTGTGTTAGATCTTTCAAACCAGCATAGAGTTTATCAACCTGTGACTGACGGACTGCTATCTGATCACTACAATATAACAAACATAGCATGTTAATACAAACTCAGTGGCATTATACTTTCTAATACCTAACAAGTTTTATACAAAAATCAACTTAGATTCCTAATGTTAACTTTTCAGCTTTTATGTTGGGTATTTGATTTATATAATATCAGAAAAACAATCAAACAATCATACTTTTAGGTGGACAGTTCTTGTCAAGTTTCTCACCTTTCTGGGTGTTCTGTTTCTATCAGGTTTCTACTCCTCTCTCCGAGTTGGCGGACAACATCAGCATAATCCTCAATGGCATTCTCCAATGTCTGATGTTTCTTCATCATATTCTGAGCTCCAATCTCATCCTTTGCTTTCTCGTCAGCCATCATGTAGAGTTCTTGTTCACTCATCCAGGCTTCAGCTTCAGTCACATCAAAATAGTACTGAAAATAACAACAATCACACACATATATAGGACTCCATTAGTTGACTGATCTTTATCTCTAACCATTACATTTCAATCCAAGATATATTTTTATTATTTATATTTGACTTCAGCATATAACTGTGGGTGTTCATCTCACAAACCGTCTCATCTCATGTAGCATTCATCCATTTACTTTTCAGGATATTTCCTTTCCAAGGTTCAAATTTATCCAGATAGAGAATATAGCCAGATTGAAAGAGACTGTGTTAAGACTACAAAATGGGTGGTTATTGTTGATTGGACGTACCTGTTGAGCGTCATCAGCCAACATGAGACGATCATGACGTGCTTGGATAGCATCCAATAACTTCTGCCATTTCTCTAACAAATCATCAATTGTGTTTTGGAATTCTTCAGATTGTGGGTGACCCTCTTCAATAAGAACACGTCCTTCTTCCACTACACCCATCATACGAGGTTCATGGTTATCTATCTCTTTTTGTAACGACTGAAACACAAACAGGTATTACAATCACTAGTCTCAATGACAGTAGATACAAATGGGACTGTACAGTGAAATCCATATATTCTGTCTCCAAGGAAGTTTAAACAAGTTTATAGCGACATATGGCAGGATTCATTGACTGATGTCTTACACTGCTCTGAAGATTATTTTAGTTGGGGAGGAAATCAGGCTCTTTGCCCAGTGGAAACCCCCAACCTTTGATGAGTACCTGGCAAGTCTTTCACATACGGGTAATCAAGTGAAAAATCCACTTAGAAATTTTAGAATTTTCATTTGGTCTAACTTGGGTATCGATGGACAGCATGTTTCAGACTGAGGGACTACGCCTCTAACCGACTGAGCCACCGAGGTTTGTTCAGGTTTACACATGTATGCTCATCTCCATCAATCTCAGTAAATAAGTAGAATAATGACTGGACCATCCCACTAAGAAACAGACTACAGATTTAATTTAAGTTAAATGGTGAGACAACAGACCTGGTTTTTCTTGATAAGGAGTTGAACACTAAGAAGACTGTTGCCATAGTTAGTAGATTCTGCCAATGGCATTTTTTCTTCAATCCACATTTTTTCATCTTCAACATCCCTAAGGAACTGGTGAATACGTTTGACCTTCTCAAGCTGGGAGCGACGCTCAGTTAATGGACCTTGTATGCGGGCAAATCTGGACAAAGGATAGAGTAACAATTCATCACATTTATGATGAAGGAAAAGTTCATAGGACTGTCTTTATGGTACTTTAGGGATATTCCATATCATGTACAATTAGACTACAATTCATATATATAACAAAATGTAAGCATGCTATTTTGAAACCAGTATATATCTACTTCATTCATCTAATATATATGTATTGTAAGCTTACCTTTCAGCGACGGCAGCCTTTCTGGCCTCAATAGCAGCCTCTTTATTAGGATCCATTCTCTTAAGGTGTGAAGCCTGGCCTTCTAATTCAACTACCTGGTTATTCTTCTTCTTTAATTCACCCTCCAATAGCTAAAACATCCAATTATATACATTTAATTCTAATATCAGTGAACATCTGTGGTCTATATCTTGTTCTGGGTGGTTGAATGGGCATTTTACTTGGACTGCTACATTCAAGATTATTGACACATAATACATTGTGTTAGACATTGAGAGGTAGGAAAACCAGACTGTGGCCCTTTACCCGAGGTGCTAGAAGCATTATACTTCAAACTAATCCAATAGATGAAGAGAGTTACATCTTATTTCTGGAGAAAACTTGTCTGGGGGAAAAAAATAGAGAAACAATGTCCACTAGTTTTCCTTCATTCTTGTACTTTTAATTTTTACAAAATGGAAAAAAAGATAAAACTAACGTTTTGTTTCTGCATCAGTAGATTAGCTGTAGTAAGATCTTTGCCGAAATCTTCTGTGACAATTTGAGATTCTAGATTGGTAATCCATCCATCAATATCATCACAGCTCTGTTCATATAACACTGCCCGATGGGAATCAAACAGTTTCTCCCCCTTGTTTTTAGTTGTATCCTCTAAATCTTCCCATTGGTCCCCAAGGTTCGTTAAAATTGGTCCAATTTGAGCCTTGGCTTCGGGTTTTTCCTTGATCAACTCCTCACCAGCCTACAGATTTCAAACAGATACACATTATGTATATTGTTATTCTGTTTTCACAATAAACATACCACCTTAAAAAAGTTCAATATGATAAATCCATTCAGCAAATACTTTGTAAAACAAAATTGAAGAAAACTACTTTTTTCGTTTATTATTGATTCCTTAGCATTTATTATCAGTGATAAGCCCTGATTACCTCCTGCAGTCGGAACAGCCTATCCTTATTGGCAGCTATCTCAGATTCAAAAGCTTGGTGACGAACATATTTACTGTGAAGGTTTTTAGCATCTCTGTACGTTTCATCTTGTGCAGCAGCCATCTTGTCTTGTAACCAGTCTCGTAACTGGAAAACATACAATAATTCAGTGGTAACATACCGAAACATGAACATTTTATTTAGTTAACGCTAAATTGAAATTATTTCAAGAGTTGGAAGTAATTAATGTAACCGAATGGTTTTATTTTTTCTTAAAAAAAAAATCTGCAGTTTATAATACTCTGGGTAGATTTTAAGATTAAATTGAAGAAATTAATTGAATTAAACTGCAGTAATCCACAACTCAATTGATGTTTTAGGCTGCACTCAAACCTGCAGCGGTTACCAGGCAACCCATTCACATGGAGCAATCAGACTCCAAATTTGTGATTTTTTTCTTTAGATTGACTGGAAATCAATGCTTGACTTGACATACGGTAAGATCTCCGCTAATTCAAGTACTCTAAAAAATTCAAGGGCCAGAAAAACATTAAGAAAAGTACACTTAAAATTCAAGTCTTTTCGTTGAGAGTCTTACCTCCTGGAGTGAGAGATCAGATAATCCTATTGAACGATCGCTGTTGTTGTTTTTATAGACCAAATGTGGCAAATAGCAATGTAATAATTCGTTATTTTCACATCACTGGTTCTTGAATTAGCAGAGATCTTACCGTAAACAATGGGGCCCCAGTACATTTGTAAGAAAGAAGAGTACATTGTTTGAATATAAGTTATTTACCTCTTCACATTCTTGAAGGAATTGTTGAAGTAGAAGTTGGTCTTTCAACTTATCCAGCTGATCATAAGCTCTCTGTCTATTAGCGTTCCTCCTGTAAGATGAAACAAAGCAACAATGTTAACTTTTACATCAACTGATTATCTTATTGTTGTTATAGCTGCATTGAAGTCCTCCATATAAAACACATTGAATGTAAAAGAAACTGCACATATATACAATGAGGGAGTACTTTTCATTGCATTACAAAAGCTGTGTATACAGACCTTTCACTGATGTTCTCTGCTTTCTTATGAATCTTATCAGCAGCATAATGGTTATCTTCAATAAGTCTGTCAGCGAACTGTAGTACAGCATTAACCTTCTCATCATTAGCATCCATTGTGGTGATAAATGCCTCATGTTGTTTGATCATATTCTCTGCTGCCTCTAGAGTATTCTGAAGCAGGAAATTGTCAGTCTGTTAACAAACTTCATAGTCTTTCTAATTTGGATTCACTTTAAATGTACAATTCATCAATATGAGAAAAAGCTGGAACTGTGAGAGAGTGAGAAATTTATTTCAGCATAAAGAATACCAGACAAACAGGATTTTGGATTATTCAATATATACTGTATGTGACTAGATCCAGAAAAATGTAATCATTAGGATATATTATGTTTGGAAATTGGGATCTATCTAACTTCAATATAGAATAGAACCTCACACTAGGAAAATAACAAAATCATGATTAGCTGAAATTGTTACAACAAAAGTGACATGCAATGCATTTCATGTAAGCTAACTGTAAATTATTTCACCAATCAAAAATATCTCCTGCTTCTTAAAGCATTTGGGTACAGAGTGAGCGAGAAAATGAGAAAACATGCTTTTGGAAATATGTTCTTCAAGATAAGGTTTGGAACAAAAGAAGAGATAATAAATGGGAGAGAATATTTACAGGTGAAAGTAAATGTATGTGGTTTACCACTGTATTGATCTGCCTATAACTACACAGACACATTATTCACACTGACAACATACATTCAAACACTCAGCAGCAACCAGTGTCTTATTTCAGACACAGCGCAAAGCAGTTTTGGTGGAGCGAAGACTAGGCAAGGCCCGGAGATCTAGTACTCTGCCAAAAGCATTTCTTATATAACTGTGGGAGTCAACTGAAAGGGGGTATCAATGTATATAGAGACAAGCTAGACTACATATTTCACAGGGAACAATATAGAGCATGCATGGAGCTACTGAGTATGGTAAACCTATACCAATACCTGCTTATCTAGCAGTCCAATAGTACTCTGTAGGGAACAGATACATTTGTTAGATCTATTACAACCTTAACAAAGCACTTTACTTTTTAAGCAACTGAAAAAAATCTCTATAGTTCAAATCTGTCTCAGCAAAGTTAACATTTTGTTTTTTAAATTGGCAATATATTTAATTGTACATAGGCCTACAAAGACTATCTTTTAAGAAGATATGTTTATGAGTAATTTAGGAGATTCAACACACAGATTTTATAACATAACTTACTGGTACTTCCTCTTTGGATAAGAAATTCTCTTGTTGGTTTAATAAAACTTCTCCTTGTTTGGCATCTCTCAGGAACATCTAAGCAAACAAACAAAAATAATTAACTCTGGAGACCATCTCCCCCGAACAGACATAATCTAAAGCAGGGTTGTATTAGAAACCAACCCAAATAGACACACTACAGCGTAAACCAACACCCTTCAACCGTTGAGGTTGAATAATAACCAAATATACTTTTGATATTGTGTAACTTCACAATTAAGAGAACAAAACTTGGATGCCACATTTAAGATTCCCCCAAGGAGAGACATGCTTACACAGCAAGGTGACCATTGTCAGGCGGCCATACGTGAATAGAGAAAGTGTAAAAGTGTAAAGAACTGACCTGGAAATTGAGGCTCTGTGAGAGAAGTTGTTGTCGGTTTTCCCACATCTGTAAAAGCTCAACCCAGCCATCATCCAGAGCTTGTAACCTCTGTTCAAACGAAACACACCATTAAAACATCTTAATAAAATCACTTTACTATTCCTCTCTTCATGCATCACAGATATGATGTATTAATATAAATAAACACACTAATAAGTGGATTCACACAGTAGGTTGATATTTGAATAGGTTAGAGTTATTGATTGGCTTCCCGAGGGTATGGAAGATATTCTGAGAGGTGTAGCCGAGTGCGAAGCACAAGGCCAAACTTCTCAGAATTTCTTCCATACTCGAGGGAGTCATTCAATAACATGCTTGTATCATTGTCAATCAACTAGCACGTGTTTACTCTCTGATACCCAGTCAAGAGAGCCATACAACAGCTTCCAAAATCAGGAAGTTATTCAACGCTTAAGCCCCGCCCACTCTCTGTCCACTGAGTATCGGATTTGTCGAAGACTGCTCATCAAAAGAAAAACGCAGCAACCATGATACAAGCCTTTTGTAACTTTGTACATCTCATGAAAGCTGCCACATTCAGAAGAGTGTCAAATGTTAGAACTAACCTGTCTAAGGAACATGTACTGTGGATCATCTTGTCCCTCTGTAACTTTGTCTCCAAACTCCTTCATCTTAGCATATTCAGGAGCATATGCATCTATTTCATCTTTCAACTGTTGATGTTGGTTAAGAAGTTTCTCAGAGTCAGCTAAACTGTTTGGAATATCTTCTGAGGCAATGGTTTTTTGTGTACGTGACAACCACTGAGAGAAATGGTCCAGGTTGCCAAGGAAACGTTGAAGCTCTCCGGACTCCGCCAATTTCTCATCCCGTTCCTTCAACTGTAAAATCAACTCAGTTTAGTTTGATGTTCTCCCTTAGAAAATACTTTCAGATTGCAAAGAGGAGGGAGTAGAAACCCAAAATGAACATAAACTTTCTCAGGAGAATGATTTGTTGAGATCTACCGGTCCCCAGATCATCATAAAAAGATAACTTTAAACAGTGCAATATCTATATAGAAATACTATATAGAATTTATTTCTTAATATTTTCTTAATGGCTAAAAATCTATCACGCGTGGTAATAGATAGATTTACCATTTCTTTGAGGTCCATCCAGACATTGTTAATCTCTGCAATCTTTTCCCGAATAGCCTGAGCTTCTTCTGGTTTTTCTTCTTGGAGACGATCAGCCTCAGTTTGCAGGGACTCCAACTACAATCAAATCACACATTTACTGAATATTGTCAATTTTCACAAAATCAGTTTAACGATACTTCATGTTTACTGAGGATTTTATTACCACAGCTTAATGAAATTTTTAAGCAAATTGATTTTTTTTAAATATCCCATGTTTTCTGGAATCAATTTTACCTTGGCTTGAATGGCAGCGAGGTCTCTCTCCATCCCACTGAGCCGTCTCTGTAATGTCATCACACCTGCTAGGTCATTACCCAACTCATCTGTAGATTCTATTAACTTAGCCTTCTCGTTAATCCAGCTCTGAAATATTTGATATGGGAAGTTAGTACAGTTGTTTGCACAATCATAATGTAAAGCAAAATTTACTATGAAAGTATCCAGCAATTACATTTTTTTTTTCTCCGATATAAATAACATTGATTGATTGGTAAGCTGGTGTTGGCCTTTAAATTAAGTGGGGTTTGGACATCGCTAAAAGGCCTGTGTTGGCACACAAGACTATCGCTCTACTCATTGAGATTGATTGATTGCTTGGTGTTTAACGCCGCGCTCAAGATTATTTCACTTATATGGCAGCGTTGCCAGTTTTAATGTGGGAGGAAACCAGGCTCTATGCCCGCAGGAAACCCACGACCTTCCGTTGGTAACTGGCAACCATCCCACATAGGTTGTTCGAGTGGAAACCCAATCAGAAAAGTGGGATTCGAACCCGCGACCCATTGGTGGACGGCTGTTCGGATTGAGCGTCCAATGCTCTACCTACTGAGCCACAGAGGCATTCATACTCATTGAGACTTGCAGATAAAAAAAAAGAAACCTCAGGGTTCTCTAGGTAAATAGATAATGAGTATTCAGATTTTGATGTTCGCGCTGTTTTTCTATTCTCATCTGTTTAGTTATGATAAAGAAGAGCTGTGAGTTTGTCAGGAATGTGAAAACTTACAATGGTTTCATTACACTCAATATGGAAGTTCTGGATTCCATGGGCCATGTTTATCTCTTCTCTCTTCTCATCTACTAACTCTCTCAGGTGAGACCATCTGACAAACAAACATACACAGCATTAGGAATAGATTACATCAAATATTTCTCATACAAACCTTTGGAAAGTTAAAATCATTTCTACATGGTAGTTTGTGAATCCAGTTTTGTTTTCTTTGCTGTATATATAAGTAACAATATTTCAATCAGACCAAAGCAGATGTGAGTTTTCCATACCTTGAGTTGAGTTGGTTTTGTCTGGCAATGATCTCTTCTGCATTAGGATGTTCCACCTGGAGTAACTGTCTAGCTAATTGGTTAACAACAGCGACCTGAGAGGCTGTAGCATTCATCTCGTGTTCAAAACTCTCAAACCGATGCTTCATTATGGCAATCTCCTCCATATCATCTGTAACTACAATAGTTGTCAAGAACTTCTCCTGTAAACAGAAAACCAATCCCACATTAAACATACCATAATTCCGAACTAACTACATACATAGTTTCTATCAGACTGGGGCCCTGTTTTATACTGCACATGTTCTTCCCCTTCTCGGTGACCTTGAAATAAGGCAGTATGATCATAGAAAATCCAGACTTTAGTTAACAGGAGGTGAACATTACACAAGTTGATCACATCAGAGCAGGTTAATGTTTGTATTTTGCTTTCGTCCAGTAGGGACCAAATAATTGGCGGCCTAAATTGAGTGCGTATAGCTTTACCATGGGAGGCCCACAGGCGCGAGTACATTTGGATAAAGACTGTGTTGGTAGATGGAGAGGTCCAGTTATAATATCTAGTGGTAAATAAGTACAAACCTTCTCATCCACCCAGTTCTCGACCCCATCAGCCTCATTGAAGAGTTTATAGAGTGAGAGAGCATCAAGGAGTCTCTGTTTTCTGAGTTTGGCTAACTCTAACAACTCTTGGTAACGTCTATCAATACTACCTAGGCGATTCTGAACATCAGGAGATTCACGATCCTAAAACAAACATTTCACAGGGTACGTCAGGCTTTTTACTCTCATCGATCTCTTTGATATTGAAACTATATACAAACAGTTTCTGTAATGTAACAATCTAAGAGATCATTATAAACACAATTGATATGAATGCTGCACCTACCTGTTCGCCTAAGCTTGCTGCCTGCTCGTGGAGAGCCTCAATAGAGCTCTGGTAGTTCTTTAATTCATCCGTTACTTCCTACAATAAGTCAATTAACAGCAGAATGAAATGATTATTAAACCAAACTGTTTATAAAATAGTAACAAGCCGTAGTTGAAAGTCAAATAAATTCACTAATTGTGTGTGTCGCTTAAATCATTTGTGAAGTTGAGGGGGGAAAAAAGTTACAATATTTCTTTAAGTAGATATCGACGAGGTTCCTTAAAACATGTTAATAAGAGTATAACAAACCTTGTGTTTTTTGATGAGAGACTGTACACTAGCTTCATCTTTGCCCACATCTTCACTGGACACAAGACGTAATGTATCTAACATCCAGGTGTCCACATCATCAGCATCAGCAAAGAACTAACGGTAAAATAACATCACGAAGTTATAAATTGGAAACTGATCATTTTTACAAATAATCTCTGTAGGAATGAGTGTTAATGGAAAATAGTTGTGATTTAAATGTGATAAAGCAATCATCTTTCAAACAAAAAAGCAGAATGCGAAGATAAGAACTTGTTACCTGGTAGTAGTCCACAGCCTCATTGAGTCTCTTACGGCGATAAGCAGCTAAATCTATCAAGCTTTCCCACTGCTGGTTGATCTCATCGATGCGTTCTTGTATTTTCTCAGATCCGAAATGTCCCGCTTCGATGAGGTCACTGCCAACTTGTATGACGGTTTGCAGGTGGGTGTGACGAGCTGTCATTTCATCCTCCATTGCCTGGATAACACATAAAAACAACACTTTAATATAGGGCTATTATAAAGGATGTGATGTTAACAATTAAACCAGTTGCCTATTGAAATTAATACTTATGTCCTCCTTGGGTTCAAGGATGGAGTAGTGAGGGAAGGAATAAGTCCTTATCCCTATACCCGAGACCAGATGAATGATAGAATCTATATGTGTACCTTGTGTTTGTTAAGGAGTAGATGTACACTGGTAAGATCACGGCCGAGATCAGGAGAGGACATAAGTTGTTCCTTCTCTTTAATCCATCCCTCTTCATCAGCCATGTCCCAGAAGAACTGCCAGAGTTTACGAGATTCCTCCAGACGCGCTCTTCTGTCAGCAGCTAGGTTCTTCAGTTCATCATAAGCTGAATCCAGTGTATTCATACGATCCTGTATAATTTGAGGGTCACACGGACGATAACCTGCAAGAGACAAATAAAATAAAATCTGAATTTACTTTCAATTTTAAGTAGAAAAACACACCCTATTTTCTTTTAAAACTAGAAAACATTATTTTTTTCAATTTCCTTTTTTAATTTTGTTTTGAACGATGATGTAAACTATGTAAAATTTAGATTTTTTTTTTGACATAAAAAGAGCCCATTTTAACGCTCTGAAACTTTCATACATTTTTAAAGCGGTTCTTTGAAGAAAAAAAAACAATAAAATTTGTCAATAACATCACAGTAACTGATTGACCCACCTCCTACTTCCGAAACATCTCCCTCTACAAACTTATTAGCCTGGGTGTTTACTGTTTTCACTCTCTCCCCAACAACATTGATGTCTGCCTCTAGCAGATTGTGTTTTTGTAGCAGATCCTCCACGCCCATTAAATGTTTACCATAATCTTCTGATTGTAGACGAGCCTAAATAAAACAAAAAGTTTGTGCTTTATTCAGAAATGTTTTCTTTAACACAATTCAGATTGATTTCCCTCTTCTGCGGCAGTTCCATAAAGTGATGTTTTATCGCACTTGATTATTTGACTTAAGGCCGTTTCGCCAGGATTGGGTCGCAAAGCAGACTCGTTGCTCAGAGGAACCCCCAACCTCTGGCGCGTACCTTGCAAGCAGCACTTTGGAAATTATTGACACCTTTCCTCCTGTAACTTCCTTGCACAACAATTTAATGAAAAGTTAATTGACATGTTAATAATTTTATAGGATTAATGTGCCTATATTTGCAGCCAATTGTTTTCGAGAAATTGACAGTACTACACATTAAATAGCTATATGTTCTCCTCTAACCTTGATTTCTTCCATCCAGTCGAGGATGTAGAGCATTTCCTGGAAGACCTTCTGTAGATTGAGAGACAATTCCAACCTCATACGACGAGCTCGGAGTAACTCCAACAGATAGTTCCATAGACGTAATACATTGTCTTTTCTGTCATACAAAACAATAAACAGATTTAATAAAAATCAATGATATGATACTAAATGAATCAGAGCTTATGTTCTTATGGTGACTAATGTTTTTGTTAAAATCATTCAAAAATCAAAAATTGTCCTCAATATATTTAATGATTGTAAATGCTGGAGGATATTTTACCTGGCATTGATCCTGTCAATATCATGGTAATCTTCCTGTTCTAATTCAGTCGCCACGGAGACAACAGCTTGGACTCGCTCTTCATAAGCATTGATATCGGTCTCAATAGCCTCATGTTTCTTGGTAGCTGCCTCAACAGCCGCCAGGTCATAGCCAAAGTTATCCTGTGAGACGAGACGTTGGTTCTCACTCAACCAGGTTTCTCTCATACCAGCCTTACGGTCAAATCTGGCGGCTAACTGCTCAAGTTTCTCTTGCCTGTGGAAAACAACGGTATATTATGTAACAAGAAACATGCACAGATAATGCATTCATCATTCTTAACACCAAAGTTAGAAAATGACTCGTAAAAGTTAGCAAGTGCACTAAATACATGAAACTGACATCATAATTCAGTAGTACCTGATAAGTTCTTCTCTTAGAGCCAGTTCTCTCTCGTGTTCAGATTTCTCCAGCCTATCCCAGGCCTTATTGATATCCGAGATAAGTTTCCCCTCTTTAGGGAAGTATGGTCGCTGGTTATTGGCCCTCATCTTACTCTGCAGTGTAAACAGCAGTACTTCAAGGTTACCTTTCTCGTCAAACCTGGTCACAAGGAGAAACATAAACAAATTAAAGCTTATTTGCATGGTAAATTTGGACAAAATCAGAATCTTACATGGTAACACTAGCTCATACTGATTATTTGATTGTCCTGTGTTATGCAATACCCATGATCCGTTTCCTTATATGGTCACAAGGCTGCAAATGTTTAAAGGTAAATTATCTCAGAGATTTGGTGACATCAGGGTTCTGATGACAGCTTCAATCGATGTATTATTATCTAAATATCAGAGCTGAGGTTACAAATAAAAGACAATGTCTGAAGCACAATGAAAACAAAGGTTATTCATTAGCCTGAAATTGGTGGAATTCTTGATACAGCCCTTAAAGGGAATAGAACCAGGCTGAATGGTGATCGTACCGATCCCACATGAGCTAATTATGAGCCCCCAACTGTAAGATAATCCTCCAGTTCTGAATTACTTACTTGGGTGGTTTTTCTACAGTTCTGTAAGTGTTGAAGGCGGCCAGTTGTTGTTGTACTCCAGTAAGAGAGTTGGCAAACTGTCTATCATTGAGGATAACAATAGTCTGTTCAATCCATTCCAGAAGGCTGGATGTCAGAGTCTCATAATCATTCACCATGCTCTCAGTGTCACGGGCATTGTCAATCACCTGACACACAAAACAACAATTAATACACACCAAATAAGTATAAAGCAATACAGATGAATACTTGGGTTTTTAATTGATGTGTTAAGCCACACCTAAGATTAGGTCAAGTTGTCTAAAACTAGGGTGTTGAGAGTATTTCAAATTTAAGTTATGGCCATATATTTGTTACCTTTCCGATTCTCTTTCCTTGTACACTCTCTGCCTTCATCTTGGAGAAGTAATGATAGTAGGTGACAACATAGGTAATGATGGACTTCTCATCGGGGAACTCAACATTTACGTCTGAAAGACGGGCAAAGAATAGTTGTACATAGATATCCGAGAGACAACTAAATGGCACACCCATAGGTGCTTGATTCTAATAATTCTTATTTATTTAAATAATTGCAGCTATTTCGAATCAGCAGTATTGTTTGATCATTTGCTTACCTTCAGCGTCCAGTAATTTGGTCAAGCCGAGCTTTTCTTCTGCTACTGAGAAAGCATTATTTAAATTGGTTGTTGCGTTGGACTTTTGTAATTTCTCATATTGGATTAAGTCAGGTCTGTAGAAAATAGAAAATAAAGGCATTGCTTGAAGTTGATTTAAGAAATGTGACTGAACACATTTTATTTTTCGTGTATATTTTTTAATTCACAATCAAATTTACCATGACCAGGCCATAACATCAGAGGTTTTTACACAGAACTATATGGAGAGGAATGTAGCCTTACCTGTGTTTGTGTATGATAGCATTAAATGCAAGACCATCCCTCCAGCTACTGGTGAAGTTTCTCACATTAACATTGGAGTATCCAGCTGTCTTCATTTGACACCACAGTAACAGGGCATCCTTAGCAGACTTGGTCTCAGAATTGTCAGACTCTTCTATGGTAATGTCTTGAATCTAAACAACATAGTCAATAGAAAATGCTAAGTAATGACAACAATATGTTATTAACCTGGGCTTTGGCTACAACATACAAAGATACCTTTGGCAATAATCTGTTTTGTTGGTTGGATATTGCACAACGAAGGAGCACAGTCTCAGTGATAATCTATCACATTAACATGAAGCAGGTTACGATCATATACATAAATATGAGATGTCTAAAAACATGGTAATCGTTACATATAATGTGAAACTAACCTGGAATCTAAGGATAATGGTCCAAATAAGACCAAGTGTGAGTCGTGAATTTCCATCAACAATATCATGAGCGCCCATGTTTTCTGTGTGCACCCTCTGCTCATGCAGGAAAGATAAAGCCTTGTCCACATTTTCTAAACAATGGATCTTCATCTTGCCTTTGGTTGGTTTGGGCTAAAGAAATCAAATTGAAGATCATATTTCAAAACATGCATATTAATACTAAATAAAAGAAGATATATATGCAATGTGGCTTAATAATTTCTTATTAGAATGGATCCCAGGCTAAAATACAGTATCAAACAGTTCATATTACAAACTGTATTGAGTAAGCTAGGTTATATACACTGCAGTGCTTAAGAAAGTGTAATATTGTAAACCATCCTTGTAACCATCGTTAGCAACTTGTCGTCTTACAAAAGATATTGTGAAGTATACACAAACCAATAGTTTTATGAACAATAAAAGTTACATAACCCAAAAGTTCAGATTAACCTGCGACATGTTTTACTATTTAGACAAGGTTCAGAAAACATCTTAAATTTATATACATGCAGAGGGCAAATTATTGAAGAATTTTTTTAAATCTAGAATGCACAATTTAAATTGTCAGCCTAATATTTGCAATTGACCTCTCGTGTAACGTTAGACAGATTCAGTGAAATACATGTAGCTCTGTGCCATCATATTTGTAACGTCACTGTTTAAACTTTTGGAACATTTGACCAAGGCATGTGGTGCTGGCAGACCTCAATAGACCCTTTCGGCTTAGAACGACGTGTTTATGACGTTGTTCGAAATGTATGGCATTGACGTCATCTCTCTGTTGCGGTCGCTGTGATGAGTCTCTTTTGCATTACGTCATAGACGAAATGAACACATTTCTGACGTCAAATTGATCCAAAAACTCAATTAAGTGTCATTTTGCCATACAACAAGGCTTCTGCGCAAGCGTCAATCCTTAAGCCGAAAGGGTCGATTGGTTCTTTAGAGAGGGCTACTGTTTGGTGGTGGTGTGACCATTTCAGAAACATTCCATAATGAAATAACTGAGTAATTAATTCCACCCCTAAGGCAAATCATATGGATTCAATCAAGTTGGACATACATGGACAAAAGTTAACCCCCCATTTAGAATTATCAGGGAATAAAAATAGCACATGAAAACCGCCCATTCTTTTGACTTCTATATAACAGCAGAAATCTCATAATAGACAGTTAAAATAAATGGTCAGTCCACATAAACAAAAAGAAATGTTTTCATAAAAAAAACTATTGGGTAAGTTTGTTATGTTCCAAAAAGATAATGAAGCAGTTGTAGGTTATAAATTAGAATCATTACAACCCTTGACCCCTGAATTATGTGGTATGAAAAGGCCAAAGGTTAGATGAAGTTTACCAGATTTGACCTCAACACAATGTAGGGGTCAATAGTAGGTGTTTGTATAGATTTTACTTGGTAATGACAATAGTGATGAGTGAACCTATATCATGGAGCAAGAGATAATTATTTTTTCAAGGCAGTATACCTTCATAGCAAATGCTATGGAGTGTAAACTCATACTATATTGTATATGATCATATTGATACATAACTGAGCTTTCGAGAGCAGCCACTCTCATCATCAGATATTGTAGTAATACATGACAATGGGATTGCTTTCGAAAGCTTATAAATATACATCATCATGTACGGAAAAGTTTAAGTTGTCGTACGTATCATGCGACCGACATTTAACCTGCGCCTCTCCTGGCACGGGCCTTCCATCAATGCGGCATGCATTCAAATCCCACTCAGGCCAAAGAAAGAATTTCTCATTCGTTGCCGATTGTGGAAGAGTTGCCAGGTACTCTTGGAAGGTCAGGTGTTTACTCAAGGCTGGTTGAATATCTTTTCTCTATTTGATGTTCTGTCCTTGTTTTGGCCCTCTGGAACACTTAGCTGTGTGATACTACGATGAAAGATCTGGGTTTTATACAATGAGTAAAACAGAATATATCTTAAAACTTACCAATCTTTCTCCTGATAATACTTCAAGTAATTTGATAAGATTTCGTCCATCTCGAAGATCCATGTAAAGATCTGTTATGCGAGAGCCCACACGGGCTAAATGTGAATTCACCCATTTTGTAAAGGTCTTTTTCTGGACTGCCTCACGTTCATCTGGAATGAGAACAACGTTTGAAAATAAATAACAATAACACCCTTATTGAATTTGCAGCCAATTTAACAAATTAATATATTTTACAAATACAGTATTTTGTTTAAGAAGTCAATCCTGTATGAAAAGCTTTATGAAATTCATGTTATATGATGTAACTGCTTTGTTCATGATTACTGGGAAGTTAGTACAGGATACTGTATCACAGTTTATGTTGTTTTGTTTGTGGTTTTCAAGCAACCATTTACTTAGAAACATAAGATTTTAAATGTTTGGAGAGATACAAGCAAGTTTGCTATAAAAAGATAACTTTTTTTACCTTAAAAACTATAAATTAAAGCATACCAACGTTGTTATAGTTACAATGGTACTTCTAATATCTGATCTAGACCGTTATCTGTATGTTATGTTTAACACTATACAGTATTTCTCTTATAACATAAGATTGATTGATTGTTTGATGTTTTACGCCGGCTCAAGATACAACATTAGAGTTCCTCAGTCAGACACAGGCCTTGCATCGATGTCGTCTGGGTTCGAATCACTCAGACCAAATAAAATTGAAAAATTTCTGGGTGGACTTTTCACTTGAATACCATATGTGGAAGCTTCTGCGGATGCTGCTAGTTCTTTACTCTTTTTTCTAATAACAATTTAAATATTAAATTGCTGTTTTTGAAGCATGTATTCTATTTAGTGAATTGAATGTGTTCTAAACCAACACTTGTGAAATGATATATACAGCATTCCCATACTAACAGTAAGCCTGAGGAAACCAGTAATAATTGGTCAATTATTTCTATGGCTGGTAGACCCCAAAATAATAGCCTCAAGTGAACCCATGCTACTGACTCAGAGTCCATACCATGATAATACGACCATTGTTTATGACTACATCTACATAATAATGTCATTGTATGAGACTTTAGGGTTAGATGCCTTCCCATTTATAGGCTTTAGTCTTTTCATTTAAACTGTTACATGTAAATATTGCATGTGAAGCATCTTATGATGAATAAAGACAGAGTTAATATATTAGGATAAAGGACTGCCACAGAAAGATTGTCTGCTTTTGGTTTGATAGCAGGAAATATTGGCATGGAATTGAATGGTTTCATTTTTGGGAAAGAAGTATTGAGGAAGTGATTAAAAATCGACAATGAGAAGAACAAATAATGACTCAAACTGCTAAAGAATTACTAATGAGAGAAATAAATCAAATGTTTGCCATCTCACCAGAAAGTTGCTTAATTTTTCCTAGAATGCTTCTCTCTTGTAGTTCCCCTCGGATATAATCCTGTGTTATAATGCCATTAGTTTCTGTCTCCATTGTGCTTCACACAGTAATTAATATACCATAATATAACCACAGTAAACCATCAATTCTCCAGTCAACAATATTGAAAGCAATGATTTACCACATGTATTAACAGCCAGAACGTTTAACTGCCAAATTCAAAAAGTGGGATCAATCCGGTCACGTGAAAACTGCAGAATCAATATTATTTGTGTCTGGTATATGGCAGGGGTGCAGGTAGCAGTCAAACAGCAGGTCAAAACTTGGGCTGGCTGAGATGTCAGTGAATGAGCCAAGTTCCGGTGAGGGACTGGTGACACTGGCTTAGACAAGTAGGTCCGGGACTGCCTACCCACTTGATGTGAAATACTTGGGTAGACAGGTTGTAGAGTTTAGGTCAGATTACATCCTCAATATAATAACATAATCATATTCTATTAACTATATTATACAAAAGGAATAACAAGTAGCCTACTTGCACATGTAAACTAGAGATGCTGAACATTAAATGTCAGATAGACACTTGCACCTCTTGTCTAGATCAACTGTTGGGATAAGATTGGGGACATAACAGTGGGAAAACAAAAACAGGCTCTGTCAATGCAAGAAGCAAACACTGACGCAAACAAATGCATGGATATTTCTACTGGGGTGAGGTTTTCAGCTCAGGACAAGAAGAAGAATATCCCTGAAATATCAAATGGACTGGTCCAGTGGAAAAGACCACTTTAAAGTAGAGAGGAGATTTGCAAGTGTTGACATTTATATGTTCATTTCAGAGAGGGAGACCTTTAGAAGTGTAATTAACAGATATCTCTGTTACACAGTCAGTATTAGATGATATTTTATACATGTATGTCAGGTGGACAAAAAGAGAGAAGCAACAAGATGCAGCAGAATCAGAATAGGAGGAAAAAACCCACAGATGTCGCAGAGGATAGAAGTCCGGGTATGTTCATCAAATCTTTAAATGTTTTTTTTTACAACTTGACTCTTGTGCTGTCCTGATCTGGTTTAGGCAAACATGTATAACGATGATGTTTGACTTTAAATTATAATAGGAACTGTAGTGTAGATAGATTAAGCTAGTATGTAGTTTGTTCAGTGAGATATTCTAAAGCAATGATTGTATTTAGAATGAAATTTAAATCACCGTCAAAAATATTTTGAACCAGTTGGTCAGTCTTCAACCTACATGTAATGAAATATGATGGGTTTCGATTTATTTCAACTTATGGTTGGCCCAAATGACATGACCCCTTGTTGTGTAGCGTTCATGAATAAATAAATGCATATTTAATTAAGATAAAATATATCAAGCTAAAAAAAAGTTTCTAGCGATCTAAATAACAAAACCTTTGATGAGTTTAAAATATTATGGCTCAGATAAACTTAATAGGAAAGATAATCCATACAAACAATTAACATGCATAATAACTTTCGATTAGAAGTATGTAGATTATTCAAATTTTTTGGGTGATTTTAGAGAGATTTTAAAATTCAGCATTGCAAGAATGAAGCAGATTATCTATGTCAAGTTCGCCTGCTAACATAGCTGACAAATTAAAGTACAAATTTCAGTCACGTCCCCTTCAGCCCAGGTTGGCCTAAAGAAAGCTATGCTCTAATTTCTATTATCCATTTGAAATACATTTGCGCTAAGTCAAACTTGACCCTATCCATCGTTGAAATGTTCATTTTACTATGCATGACCCATTTTACACGGCATTGTATATTACCACATTCATCTTAATACAGTAAGTAGTGAAATACTGAATATCATGGGCATATAAAAAAAATCCAGACACACACAGTTAAGCGCACGCTTGTCAGCCACATATATTTAGCCTGTATTTTGTAGACAGACAAATCAGATTTATCTGCTATATCTTCAGATGCTGATTATCTATTTATGGTTAGAAATGTTATTTCTTAATTGGTATAAGAGTGATTTACCGGATATCTATGGTCAGCTATCAGTTCACTCTGTGGGTTTTACCGTTTACTATTCATTAGCCATGAATGTTTTAATAATACATGCTATTCGATAATCATTTGTTAGATGTTTGAAATTAATGTAAAAATAATAACCAGCTTTATTTCAGATATATTTACTCCCTTTAATAGCTTTGCAAGGTTCACAGTAAAAAAAAACAAAAATAAAAATATTCAGGGGAGATAACTCTTAATACCATATGAACTATTGCCTGAAGGTTGATCATGAAAAATGTCCCAGTACAAATGTATATGTATATCCCAAGAGCCTCAGACATAAATCTGATAATTTTTTGATTGATTGATAGATATTTTACGTCACACTCAAGATTATTTTACTTAGATGGCGGCATTACCAGGTTTAGTGGTTGAGGAAACCCGGCTCATATATATATAAGCAATGTCATGTGTGCTCTTTTGATAAAAGAGATTTAAGCAAAATTATATTTTCTGATGCAAAATTTAATACTTTCAAATACATTATACAGCTGTTCGTGGCCAACAATTCTGTTATCCAAATAGTAAATTGTGTGTGTAATGTGTACAATTCAATGCACTGTCTGTAGGAATCAGTACATGTAAGTAGGGCAACACTGGATAAAAACTGTTCAGAGTATTTTAAGGACATTTGCAGTTCAGCATTTTTAAGATCAATACTTCTATTAGTATATAGAATTGGTAACTATGTAAACCTGACAGTATCTCTAATCTGTGGAAGTAGACAGCCAGGACTAAGCACTGGTAATTCCATGATATCAGCAGATAGCCAATACAACATGGAAAGGCATACCAATCCTCCCCTGTGACTAGCAGCATTGGGAGGAGGGTTTTCCCTCACTTCAATCAGCATCACTATAGTAACAGCAGTCTGTATGAAGCTGCTTATGTTAACATTCCACTACCAACACACCAGCCAGTCGGCTAAGCCTGACTGTTAGACAGACTCAAGGCTCCAAGGGATGGACTAGCCATGGCTCAGTAATGCAGCATTTTCAGCCATACACCAAAATACTTGCCATTGTTAAGCATATCAACATGTAGTGTTATTTTAGCTTATAGCATACTGATGAATTCTATCCATTAACCTGATTTCCCTTATGACAACAGGATATATGTTGTCTTTCGTCTACCTCTATAGAAATAAACAAAATGACAAAGCAGCATGCATATGGAATACACAAATTCTGTTTCTTATTAAATATTTTTTCCCCAATTTGTTATCTTCTTTCAATAATGAAGAATGCCTGGAAATCACATTCAAACTTCCTGGAATGATGAATGATATGGCGATGTAGTACTTATACAAGAAAGAAAAACCAGCTTTTAAAACCAGGTTGAACAGAAACAACTGGCTTTATTATGGGTAGTGGATATACCTCTAGTATCACCTTCTCAATTGTAAAATACTATCAGTAATGTCCTAATTCTTTTACTGCACCAGTTATGGTCATAAAATGTCTACCAAAGAAGTGAACAATTACAGGTCATGATAAAACTTTGACCTGTGGTGGGGGAACAGGGCTTGGGAAGGATTTTTTTACTCAGTCCTAACCTTGCTGTAAACCTAGAGAGAGTAGTGGCTTATCTTTGTACTTTAGATTAAGGTTTTTACATTGTTGAGATTCCAGGTTGTACAATGTACAGGCTTACCGCTACAACATGTGAGTTGTATCAATTCACCAAAACATCAAATACTCCTCTAATAAACTGCCATGAATGAAAGTATATACAATGCATCTGTGCATGCAATGTAGAATTAGGCTATTGGATCATAAATGTAAACAAAACCATGTGTGTGTTACATAACTTTTTCTCATTAATATGACTGATGATTCAGCGATATCTAGCATCTATCTGAGGACTAAATGTATTATCAATAGCTGTGTTTGCAAAATAACACCGTTATCAATGTAACAATAATAAATGAAGTATACTTAAAAATTTAGGGTTTAGCATAGAGGGTAATACAAATTTAAGCCTTTTTCATTAATTCCAATTGACCGATTGCTTGATGTCATTTGAAATTTACACAAAAAGCACAGCTGGGGAGCGAGAGATGTTCACATAGTTTTTTCAAAATGGAGGTTCAAGGAATAATACTGTATCAAGAGGATGGGAAAGGCGCAAAGTTACAAGAAAATGTGTGCCGGGATAAAAACATGGTATGTCACCAATGTTCTCCAAAGAAGTGACTTCTTACTAAGTCAAGGTAAATGAAATGCCCAACTGAGGTCCCCCTTAAGTGTTTGAAATTCATTGAAAGGCAGGCCTCGTTGTAGATTTGATATAAAATTTTTAAATGAAGGAATTTTGATTTGTGATGTGTCAATATTGAGTTTAAGCAAAAGTTTAACTGTAAATGTTCAGAAAAAAATTATTACACATCACGCTTATTATATAACAATACTACATGTACAACTAAAATCCTCCTAATTGTACTTTTTTTGAAAAATAGTTGATAATTTCATGATTTTGCTTCAAGGAAAAAAGTATCCAATTTTTTCCAGCTCATTACCATTTCATAAAGCTTGGGAGTTATTTATGTTCAAAAAGTAAAATATCATTTCTGCAACAAACATACTTGACATATAAAGTAGTTACATGTAACAACCCTGGTCTACTTTATCGTGTATCAAATAATGACACACATGGTAGTCATTAACCGATAGAGTAAATATCACAAAAAAGAGACATCTTGTCAACGAGGGGTTAAGTTAGACTCTTGGATTTTATCTAGATCAAGTAATCATCAACTAATTGGATAATCACAGGAGTGTGTCACCAACTTGCCAGCATGATTGATGCAGCCTGACATTTCACATTCTTGTTTAAGGAGCCTAAACCTGATGCTTTAGTCTCAAAATAATGTATAAAATGTTGGTCATTGTACTTGGAAATCTCATAGATGGGTTTAGAATACATTCATGCATTATGTCAGTTGAAGAGACATGGCTCTGTCTGGAGGAAGCCTGAAAGTACCTGGAAAATCACCCCACAGTTTTAGCATGTTTTTTTTTTGTGTGTGTGATAACTACAAATAACGCTTTATGTAATAGAGTAATTATCTTTTCGGATAATTTAAAGTTTCCTGTCTATCACAGAAATAACTCGCTGTGAATTATATTGAGACCGTTAGCTACAATACCCACCCTTTCTAGCCTTGGTAGCCATTTTATATGGTCAGGGTTAAAGGGGCATGAGCTGCCAAAATTCACAGTTTTTTCATAACTTCTGATCGTCACGACAGTAAGAGGCTTTGAAGGCTATCGAAAAACTAAATGATTGGCGTTGGAATGAGAAAAATCCATACAGTATGTGGCCTGTATGAACCGAAAACGTGTTCAAAAGTAAACAAAATTTAAATAACCGGGACGACCATTCATTCATTCTAAGCCAAAGTTAGTTTAAAACAGTACTTTATCGTACATTTTCGAGACTTGAAGCATTAAAAAGCTTCTGAATTCTACCTCTTGAGAAAAATAGCCAATAATTTCAGCATTCTGTTTTAACGTCATAATATCAACATTTTGGCAGCTCATGCCCCTTTAAATTTGACTGAAATGGCCATCAGGATGCCCATCATTTTATGAAATTAGAGGCCTGATATAAAATAACAACAGGGTCACAGATGATCTCCATATCACCATGTTGTGGTCAAAGGTGAATGAGTTGAACATCAATTTATCTGTCAAATGAACAATAATTTGTTACCACTCACCCGCCAATGCCTTAATCCTTGACCTCTCAAAAAGTCTGGCTGAACTATTCCCTCCATCGAAGTCATCATCTTGTCCTGCCTCCCACCGATAACTCGGGGTCTGGAAACTTTCTATCTCTGTCATGACAGGCTACTGTGGGGACCACAGTGATCCCTGAAATCATACAAATAGATCATTTTCATTAACAAGTCCTTGTAACAGAATTCAGGTTTCATTAAATTAGTGTTTTATGCCACTTACATAACAGTTTTGCCAGATGTCCTAGGAGAAAAAAGTGGTTCATGCTCTGCGACCACAGTACTCCAAGTGTGGTCTAGCTAAAACCCAGGGTAAGTTTATTTACCAATAACTGGAATCCATACTTAGATGGAAGGCTTGTGTCCACACAAGTATGGCTACATGTCAGATGCCCACTTGTAATATTGAAAGTGGTGTCTGAACACACTGTTGTGTAATTTAACATCCCCCCCCCCTACATAGTACTACATAACAACACACCATCATGTGATCAAATGAAACAGACTTGGTGTACATTGTAAGATTTACGCAAAGCTTTCTGGGTAAACTATGTACCTCAGTTCTCCATTTTGTTTACCAGTGCTTGGCAAGACGTCACTTTTTTGGAAAACATTGGTGACATACGTGAAACATTGGTGACATAACAGGTTATTATCCACGCATTTTTTCTGGTGACTTTGCACCTTTTACGTCTTCTCGATACAGTATTACTCCTTCCGCCATTTTGTAAAATTATGTAAACATCTCTCAATCCTTTGCACGTAAATTCCAAATGAAGTGATCAAGCAATCGGCCAATTCAGTATTTAACCTAAGATCATTGCTGTCTGTTTTAAAGAGACAATACACAGCTGGATGTTCCTCTACATGTATGAAAAGGTTAAGAATAAATAAGTTTTACATCAGAAATAAAACCTAGAATGCGTTACCAATCAGCCATCTGCCCTGGCTATAATATCCTCATGTTTACATCTGGCTAAGTAGTAGACTACAAGCTGGGCAACCCTTCTCACTTACTCACTAAACAATAGACTGTACAGGAACTCTACACAGTAGGCTGCAGTTCTCACATTTAATCATGTCAAACTTTGTGCATAAATACTTAGGACAGAATGGTTCAAGGGAATGGGTCTGTCTTAGCTAACATAGTTTGCAAATAACTGCAGGTACATACATGAATCTAAATGTAGAATGTAGATTTTGAAAGCAATCAATTCTGCTATTCAACGTGATGAAATGACAGACATAACTTTTTTGTAAACAGTTCACAAATATGTAAAAAAGAAACAGTTCTATTAATGTTCACTGGGCAATTTTGAAATTTTAGTGCTAGCTGTTAAGCAGACAATACTGGTTAGAAAACATCCAGTTGATTATCATGAAACATTGTGATAAAATAAAAATACACCAAATGTCCAAAAAATAAAATATGTTCCGGCCATTAAAAAAAAAAAAATAAATCAGTACATATTTTTACATGATTTGCATGCAGTACTATTAAAAGTTGCTTGTAGTGTTATTTGGGGACCAGGATGAAACAGTACAAACAAGTAGATTTATAAAACAACAAACTGCAGATGAAAGATTCATATGATAGCCTGCATGAGTCAGACAAAGTGACCTGGAATTTTATCAGTCAGGCACTGGTGTAAAGCTAGCAGTTTCTCCAGCATTACGAATGTGGACTAATATGTATTGATCAAGGACAGAAAGAAACTGACTGAGGACACAGGATTCTTCTGTTATCAGGAGCCTCACAGAGTCAGCCTTGTACTAAATTCCAGTAACTCCTTTGCTATCATATTGTAGTTTTAACACCCAGACCCACAGCATAAGACCTACGTTAATGCACACACCCTCTACTGGAGTGAGATGGTCCTCCATAAATCATATATCAACGGGATGGGAATTTGTCAATTACATCAGAAACGTACAGTAGTCCTTATTCAATCTTAATCGGGCAACGGTTACCCAAAATTTAAATCGCATGAACTTCTTTTGTTACTGCATATGACTTATTGTAACCTAAATTTTTTTTTTCTTGATTTAACAAGTTCCATGTAACTGCTCTCGGAACTTAGGTTACAGCTAGCTACCCCAACTAAAATTTCTGGCTATGATCCCCCTGCTCGGAAGTTCTGGCTAAAAAGTTAATTTATGAATTCAAAAGCAATAATTCATCGTAGTATTCTCATGTGCAGTTTCAACTGACTGTATTAATGAGCAGGCATAACAAGTTCAGTGCACGCGCAGTGCAATAGACGGTCACAAAGGTTAAGACAACATTGAGTAAATGGTAAAAATAGCTAACAAATGTCACAAACATGGTGACTGATTTCACATCTGATATTAATTAGATTCGAAAACATTAAATATCTGCCATTTTTTTTTTAAATTAAATAAAATGAGTCACTGTGTGAGAATATCCTTCTTGTATCTTGCTGACATACATGTACATCATACACCTAGCCTGAGGCCAAACAGGCTTTATCATTTTTTTAATAAGCAGACTTATGGAATCTTGCAAAACATTCGGTTGTTTTCTGAGGTTATCCACATCCTTGTCCTTAAATAATTCTGTTTTTATTCAAGTGTTGGTCAACATCAAGTGAAAATTCCCAAAACTGACCGCTATAAAGAAAGAGAACTGTAAATAACATACAAAGTCGGCTAAGGTCTCGCCCAATATTCCGTTTACTGGCCTCATATATTCCCGTACCCCTCCTCGAACAAACCCTGTAACTCATAGTATTAGTATTTCACATCCTGGATGATAATGAAAGTAAATTCTATTGACAGTTTTGTATGAGGTAATGTATCCTCCTGAATCCCGTATCAAATTTATATACTGCCTACTATGATATCTGAACCCTATAAACAAACTAACAAGTAACATGTCTCGGTATACATTTCAAATATTGTATTTCAATTCAGAAGCTTACAAAGTTGTTGGACTAAAAATAGGTTAGATATGGTGTCTGGGAAAATTTCACCTTTCAACCAAATCAGGAGAATCAACATAGTTGCATTTGATACATATCCATAAAACCTACAGTACAGACAGATGTTATGTTACAACGAACTTGACCTCCCTTGCCACATAAAGAATAAAAGGTATATATTATCAGTATCTAGTATGTACAAGGTATATATTATTTAGTATGTACATGTATAACGATACCACACCATGCAGAAACTACCTAATTTCCAACCATGCTAAAAGGCTGTCTATTTTTCTAATGAGTCAATTGATACAATGATGCTAAATCTGAATGGGGTAAAGCAGACACCAATGTCAAGCAACGTTTCATTTAACATGTTAAATCCAAGCCAAAGAAGCTGCATGTGAAGTTCACATACAGTCAAAGTCATAGATACTGAAACATGTGATTGATTGATTGTTTGGTGTTTTAGGCCGCGCTCAAGATTATTTCACTAATATGGCGGCGTTGCCAGTTTTTTTGTGGGAGGAAACCGGCTCTCTATGCCCGGAGGAAACCCACGACCTTCCACTGGTAACTGGCGACCATCCCACATAGGTCGTTCGAGTGAAAACCCAGTCAGAAAATTTTCCAATTTTTTGGACTGAGTGGGATTCAAACCTGCGACCCATTGGTGGAAGTAGTTGAAAGCTACACCTCAGTGTAAAAGATGTATACTATTACTAGACACAATTAAATTGGTCAAGGGAGAGTACATTCAATTGTTAGTGAAGCATAGACATGTTGGAGGCTGGCTCACAGAGCTTCTGAGAGGCATGTTTTTACAGCTTGTGTAGCCGATATAGGAAAGTAATGCGGACTACATTTAAGCAGAGTAATGTTGAAGGGCTACACTAAAATATGTCATCAAAATAAAGGTGTGGGCAATAATAATAGTTGTAATGAGATCTGAATTAACGTACATGTAGAGAACTAGTGTCTGCTTAGTATCCAACATGGCTTGTTATTATATGTGCGTTTCTGTTACAATTATCATTCCAAACTGTTTTTTCACTCATTTAATATCATATTTAGTATTTCAGAAAGCCCGCTGATGCATGCAATAACAAAGAGGAATGTGACTTTGTACTTACATGTAGCACTTACAAAATAATACCTCACATATAGGCTCACAAATTCACAATAAATTACCAATATTGTCCTACAGCTAAAAAACATGAAGATGACAGTGGTTATTTTTTTATTTTATATATATCTAAAATGTTAGTTTAAATTCAGTGCTTTCAGTATTTTTCTTGCCAGCCTGAGAAACGTATAAATATCAAGTGGACAAAAGATAGATGTTTTACAATCCTTGCTGCAGGGATCACAATGTTTTTTTAAAAACTACTCGTCATCGAGACACCTTTTTTTTATTTGTCCCTCTGGCATTCAAGCTTGTCACTGAGGCAGGTACATATAATTGATTTCTTTTACCTTAATAACTGAAACTTGATAGTATTGTGTTTGGAGGCAACATTTGCAGATTCCATACCGGATTTCTTTTTTTGTATGAGGGTGTTTTTCTTAATTTTACATTGCAAATCCAAATGTACAAACTTTTTAAAAAAAAAAAGGCTGTACATGGTTGACCAAAAAGCAAAAGTATTAGCGAATGTTGTTGACAGTTGTTGTAAATGGAAGATTTAATGGCTGCTTCAAAAAGGGTTCATTTGTTTAATCTTATGATCTATAGTTCTACCTTTCCTCTCAATCTTTTCAGGGAGAATGCAGGAACATCATAAGGGTTTTGGAGAGACCATTTTAGAACATCATGCAAAGGAACCATTGGAAGTGAAAGGTTAGTCTTTCGAGAATCTCACTCGGCCCGTCTCGGTCAGTATTGATATATTTTTTTTAAAAAAACAGCAGACAAGGGTTATTTTGACCCCTGACTGCTGTATAAGCATCTAACATTCAGCAATTCAATCGTTAACAAGTATAACTTTAAGCTCACCTTGCAAATAAATGTGTAATTGTTCCCCAATCTATTGCAAGCCTCGATTAATTTCTTGGTGCTTCAATAAGTTTAATACATATTGATTGGATTTAAGCTATGAGAACATACATGTAGGGTTACCCAGACAATCGCCAAAGTCAATATACACGGACAATTAGGTCACAAGGGTTGTTTTGGACAGACATAAAAAAAGTCATCCCCTAAATGTTTTTCACAACATTGTGAAGAACTGAAGTACTTATTTTTTCAAAAGTTGGCGTGAAAGATCCACCGTACGTGAAATTTTACGGGGGTACTGAGTGATTAAAACAAAATATTGATTTTTCGAAAAACAGACTTGTCAAATCTTGAGGGACATTCTGTTGTTTTCGAGGTAATCAACGGATTTTGTCAACAGAAAGTGACAATTCCAAAAACTGACCTTTATAAAGAAAGAGACAGGTAAATTACAAAGAAACTTTTATAGTAATGTTCAGGAAGGTAGCCTTTGAATGAAAATGGGTCACGAGGTACTGAGAGCCAAACAGAGCTAGTCTATTAAATCGAGAGAGAAATGTTTGAATTTTGTGGATGTTACAGTATAAACTCAAAGCGCTTTTCAAATTTAAAACACAGCCTGTATAAAACTTACCCCTTTTTTAGGGATATATTAGTGTTTGGTCTGAAAGCAGTTGAACAATTTGCTCGCTGTGGGGTGACGGTTTAAGGGTTTTGTAATAACAAGGAAAAGGTGGCGGCAATTAGGGCATGCATGGCACACTGGATGCCAGGCGTAGCGCAGCGACATACCAAATACGTCTAGTTTGGCGTCGAAAGTCCACACAGTAGACAATATGCCCCTTAAGAGTTCAGCTAGAATCCCGCAAGATCACACGAGAAAGGAGTTTACTGGTATAACTTTCCCTGACTGGCCGTTCATTTAACATTAACCTTTATGGTTATCGGCGGTTTTCAGGTCGTTCTGTCTTTGATTTGTTCATTTCTTAATCATTTCTTTAATCCAAATCTTTGTGTGAAACGTACCAGAAGCTATCAGTTGAGTTTTTGTGTTAGAAATAATATTTTTTGTCGGTATCAAATACCTTTGAATAAATCTTGATATGTCTCTGAAAAAGACTGTTGTAAAAAGTTTACATTGTAAGCTGTGAATCACAGACAGACAGGGTTAGAGCCAATCTCCATTAGCACTAAGTACTATTAATCGAACAGCCCGTCGGTGAAAGTTATACCCATAAACATGGGTCTCGCGTGATCTTGTTGGACTTGGGCAGAACCCAAAAGGGGCTTTTTTATTTGACCATATATAGCCAGTCATCTGACTAATTCTTTCTAACATAATTATATAACCCAATGAATAATTCTAAAATAGTGTTCATAATGCCAATATCTGACATGACATACACATTTTAAAATTCTATTCATGTCTTCAGTAAATCCGCTTTTGAAGATGTGACATTCTCATAGTCATATATGCGCATTCCCAAAAAAAATACTGCAGACCCGGATGGTTCTAGTTCTGTTATTCTAATACTACGGCCACAAAAATGTGTAACCTATTACTCAAGACCTCTTCCCCTAACAATACATGGAGTGATGAATGTTAACACTGGGCTGGGATCAATATAGGCGGCACACCCCTTCTTGACCCTCAGTACTTACCACAAGGACACGTTATGCTATTAATTTCACAGTAAAGCGAAATTACGTACGATTAAAATTACACAGACACTATTTCCACACACTGGTATCAATCCTCAAAACACCTTGAAGGCGATCACTTCCTTTACAAAGACAATTGGAAGGCAATGATTCACCTATGCATTGCAATGTATCTCGCCATCTTGAATATTTCCAATGAAGCCGGTACACTGACAAGATATTCCATCGGCCTTTCAACAAATATATACTCTAGTTTTCAAATTATTTCGGTGCAACGGAATATTTACATACCGACTGTTTTCTTGTTGATGCTACTTTAGCAGATCCGCCGTCGTTATCCAATGTAATAATCCACCCAGGCTAGTTTATGATGTTAAGCGACTGAAGATAACAAGGCCCCCGACGCAAACCCAACAACATCCATCCTTGATTTTACTACGAAAGTAGTTCTCGATGTCGGGTTATTCCTCTTTCCTTTAGAGTGCTTATCAAGCGAATATTTTGTTTTTATGATATTTGCAAGATCACAAGTCAAATTGCTAAAGTTTGTTGTTACTCCATTTACAGTTCAGTGAAGCTAAATAAAATGATGACCAGAGCGTAGGGATATCTAGCCAGGTGCGGTGATGTCATAGCATTATGGGCTGGAATAATATTCATGAATATTTATGAGGTGGGCCGGGTCAACATTTGCTGTGCTTTTTCATTCAACTTCAAGGATTGCACGTTTTAAAGAATCAATCTATAAAAACCAAGAACTTTGGACCTTTTCATAAACATTCATGAGGTTTAGCATTATTTTAAAACTAATATTGTTGGGAAAATGAACCAATATTTTTAGGTTATGCAGTTGAGTTTGATTTTAGGAAAAAGAGATAAACTTTAAATTAAAGCGGCATTAATTCAATAATGGTATTAATGTTATATGTCTGCAATAGGCCCTACAGGTAATTCAACAAGTTAAATCCGACTCGTTATCTATATTATGACATTTGCTGGTCGTCTGACGACATAATGAAAATCAGATTATTGAACAAGGAGGCGGGTAAGGAATTCACTTTGGTGAATTACAGTACAGGTACCTCGTTATTTATGTTTGGACATTTATGATCGGTACCATGTACGACCATAAATGTCAGAAATTATCAAATAACGGAGTAAGACCTTTACTTTAATGAAGTAAAGTGGCATGAGCTGCCAAAGTGTTGATATTTTGACCTAAAACAGAATGTTGAAATTATTGGCTATTTTTCTCAAGGCGTATAATTCAGAAGCTTTTAAGTGCTTCTAGTCTCGTAAATGTACGATGAAGCATTGTTTTGAACTAACTTTGGCTTAGAATGAATGAATGGTCGTCCAGGTTATTTATAGGGAAATCCATAAAGTCTAGGGCCTATACGAACTGAAATAGTGTCCGAAAAGTAAACACAATTTAAATAACCGGGACGACCATTCATTCATTCTAATTAGCCAAAGTTGGTTCAAAACAATACTTTATCCTTCATTCTCGAGACTAGAAGCACTAAAAAGCTTCAGAATTTTATGTCTTGATAAAAATAGCCAATAATTTCAACATTCTGCGTTAACGTCAAAATATCAACATTTTGGCAGCTCATGCCACTTTAAGGCTGAAGTTTATGTAATATTCTTTACCATGTCATTTTGGAAGTGTTGAAAACTTTTGGATTAAAAAAGTCTACCAGTAATTGTATGAATCAGAATGACAAATTTCAAAGAATTACCATGGATTATTTCACTCAAGTAAAGGTCTTACAACGTAATTTAATAATTTTTGACATTTATAGTTGTCGACTACCGACCAATAAATATCCAAACATAAATAAGGAGGTACCTGTAGACATTTGATATAATTGAATTACCCATGGATAAGAAATATGTGAACCTAGGATGTTCACACCGGATTATCAAATTGCCAAATAAAGAATCTAAACTAATAACATAATGGAATAGGCCAAGTGTAGGCCCTAACGCTTATCAAAGACACGGGACACAAAAAATATACTCCCGAGGGCCTAGTTTCACAAAGCGATCTTAGCTAAGTGTGATCTTAACTACCATGGCAACCAATGCCAAAGTTATACGTTGCCATTGGTAATTAAGATCTCCTTTAGCTAAGATCGCTTTGTGAAACTGGGCCCAGGTCCCGCCAAAATGAAGGGAAAAACGAAATGTACATCAGACAGATATTAAACTTTTCTAAAAAAATTGATTCAGGATTATAAGTTTATGCGCTTGTGGGATCTGACCCCCCTTGAGACATGAAACCTATAATTGTCAGACATTTATGCCATAAGTATTACATAAAGCATAAAAGCAACTGAAACCGTTGTATGTAATTTTGAATCAGCTTTATTTTACAAGCATTACACAGGATAGATTAACAGTATGTACACCTGTATGTATACTCATCAAAATATACAAGATATCATATAACTATTAATGGTATAAGAACATAGTCTTATCATCACACAGTGAAGAAATGTACATTGCACTTGTGTTGGTTCCTGGTGAAATAAAACATGTACATTAAATGTTTTAGTGTTCCTAAATATATACATTATTCAATTTCTTTTTAATATTTTTACAAACATTTATATAAATTAGATAAAACAAAAAGCACTATTTTACAACAAAATAACAAGTTCTAAAAGCAAAAAATTTTCATTTTGATTCTGACCACAATGTTTTTTGTTTTTTTTAAATTACGGAATCCATGATTAATGAATGTCAAACAAGTGAGGTAGATTACAAAACCACTAAAACGACCTTCTGATTATAAAAGACAGATTGGAATTCTCCAACTGTGTCATTATAAAAAATGTTTTATACAGTGACTGTGAAATTTGTAGTGAAAAATACATGTCGGCCCATAGAAAGTGTAAAGTTATTGAAAGGAAGCACTTAATTATATACAAGAGGATTTCAAGTAGATTTTCCTGGTTCACTACACAACCATTCAATTTAAAGATTTTTTACTGACTGAATGATCCATTATCATCATATGAATGTGACAAGAGTATTTTCATTGAAATATACGCTGGTAGAAGTCAGAACTTAACATAGAAACCAATTTTCCACATATGAAAAAGTTTGCATTAAAGTGACAGTGTATCAGTCCAGATTTACTGAATGGTGTTTTTGAGATAATATGGTACATGTGCATGGTTTGTTGTGGGAAGAAAACCAGCTCTACAGGTGGAGAAATCTTTGGACTTATTTATTGATTGATTGTTTGGTGTTTTACGCCGCGCTCAAGATTATTTCACTTATAGTTATATGGCGGCGTTGCTAGTTTTATTGTGGGAGGAAACCGGCCTCTATGCCCGGAGGAAACCCTGGACCTTCCGGTGGTAACTGGCAACCATCCCACATAGGTCAATCTAGTGAAAACCCAGTCAGAAAATTTTCCAATTTTTTTTTTTTGGACTGAGTGGGATTCGAATCCGCGATTGGACTTATTTAAAGATTTCTCTCACTGAGAAAAATGATAACAGTCAAAACTGATTAATTAAGGTGATGAAAATATTTTTTTTTCTCAAAAGATTCATTTATAGGACCAATGATATGATCAATGTAAGGTGTCCCAATTGTCTCCCTACCCCAGCTTTATATATTCCCTTGAAGGCTGTAAATATGTAGCACAGATGACCTTTCACCTCTTGGTGTAACATGAGACAACGTAAACAGGTAAAATACAATCGGTGATAAATTAAGTCAAAACCTTTGGTCAGCTTGATTTTCAGAGGAAATAAATCTTGTAACATCTGCAATTGTTTCATAAAAGTCAAGCTAAATTTGAACAGTAAATTATTCAGTCAATAATTGATAAATGTGTTTCAACCAAAAACATTTGTACTCAAAATACTTTTGAAAAACAATTAAATAATAATAATTTACTGGGGACATTTTGGATATCAGGTGTATTACTTATTGTGTAGGTTTGCTGCAAGTACAACTGATATGCAGAATAAATTAACCACCAAACACTTGATTCCGAAGCCAAGGCAAATGTATTTAAATGTTCCTGCTTTGAAATAAATCTCCCCATTGTATGACCGGCAACCTGGAGTTGACCTTTCCAACTTGATGTCGTGGATATGGGTTGTAACAGTTGGCTATTGATATGATATAGGACAATGTATTCATGCACTGGTATTTCAATGACAAAACAATTAGTATATGACCTCCCTTGTGTAATCGAATTAGCATGTTATTGGAGAAACTGATAAGACTGGAAGAGGTCAATCAACATATTGCTGGTTAAATTACATACAGAGGTACAGCTATAGCAAACAGTAGGCTTGCTTTATTGATTGATTGTTCCACCACGCTCAACCAATTATCAAAAATCAGATGCCTCATTTTCAACATTTGTTGAGGTATTAGAGGTCAAAAATAAAAGCAGATATATTCAGTTAAATACACATCAATTGCCAATGTTGATAAGAAATATTTGTATAACTTTTATATATAAATGTTACTTTTTGATTAGTCAATGAACGATAAAAACGAAAGGGAATTATGTCATGTTTTCTTCTTTCCATGAAGTAAGAGATATGAGGTGAGGTCAGTGTTTTGAAAAAGCAAGTCGCAATCATCATCAGGGAAATGACTAATTCAGTAAATAGAAGGGGTTTATAAGTTACAGTGATTGTAGTCTGGAATGTTGGTTTATATCCCAAAGCAGCTTAACAAGTCTCATTGAAAAAACCTATCTTAGGATGGTGGGTTGAAAGACTCATGGAGAATCTAAGGGTAACGAAGTTTGGATTATACAAAATCCTGGCAAGTAGTTGTTTGTATCTGATAAAGTTTAGTCAGGCGGATAGATTGAATACATGAAGAACTCTCTTCTAAAACTGGTCCTGATTTACTGAAGGTTTTGACGGTTCAGTCATACAACCTAAATGTACTATCACACCATCTGGGTAACGAGCAAAGGCACTAGAAAACAGAAAGTAAGTAAGTTCAGTTAAAACCAACAAAAAAATTGTGGCGACATTTTTTTTTCAATCAATGTATATTTAGTCTGTTAGAATCTATATCTAGAAATATTCAGAGATTTTTCAATCAATGTATATTTAGTCTGTTAGAATCTATATCTAGAAATATTCAGAGATTTTTCAATCAATGTATATTTAGTCTGTTAGAATCTATATCTAGAAATATTAAGAGAAAATCATTTTGAGACAAAACTATAGCAGTTATTAAATGAAAGCAATTCTATGCCTATATATGAACAATGGTTTAATTAGCAGATGTGATTTGATAGTATTTATGTAATAATGTGACATACCTGCTTCCTATACGTTTTCTACACACCTTACAATTCTTCTCGTCTGTTATTATACACTTCACTTTCTGGTAATGAATCCTTTGTTCATTCACCTGTGGGAAAACCATAATTATACAGGTGAAAATAGCAGTATTTAGTATCTTATTTAGACAGAAACATGATGTAATCAAACAAAGAGGGTATATTTTATTATTTTGATGTAAGGTCAAGATCCACACAGAAAACTGGCTAATGATTGGTTCAAACCAGTCACACGGAGACACTGAATATTTCCATATAACATCTCCATGCTGAATAATGTGATTGCAGTATATGGTTTGTGTCATCATGTACAGACACTTGTCTGTTCTGAGTTTTTTTATTTTGAGAAAGAAGATCTGAATATTTAACAATTTAGTGGTCCTCAGTGGGATAAATTTGACTGTCCTGCGGATGCCTGGCCCAATATTCTGTTTACAGACCCCATATATTTTCTTATCCACCAATCAAACAAACACTATAACTAACAACACATTTCACAAAAACTCGTCATAAATGGACTATGTAAGCTATTCTGTGAAATGTAAACAAATCTGAGATGTTGTCTTTGAAGTTATGATCTCTATGTGTAATAAAACAGCTCTCTGTTTGACATAACAGCTTAAACTTGGTCCCGTATTCCACCGGCATCCATTATCAAGTCATGGGGAGTGAGAATGAGAAGATTTCAACGTAAAATCTGTTCTCACTGTGGCTTGATAATATATGTTGATGGAATACAAGATCAAGTCGTATCATTCAGGTACATTAAAGCGACACAAATATTTGTCTCAGTCATTGAAATTTGTTTATATTTTGCATGTAACCCTAATTTGTGCAGCTGACATGTTAAATCGATACTTTTTATTTCAAAGTCAGACACTTTTTCTGGCATGAGAGGCCAAGAATCGATTCTTTTAAATAATCTCTGATTGTCAAGATAAGTTGAAGTCTTTGAAGGACCTTGAAAAACTAAAAGATTAATAGAGAAATAAAAATATTGATAAAGTCCCTCGTACAGACCTAATATTCAAATAGCCAGGAAATAAATTACATCCCAAAGATTGGTACAAGTGGAATCTCTTATTTTGTACTACTTGATAAAAAATGCAGAACAATTAGCTTATTACCCAATAACAAAATGTTCTCTGTTGCTTTTATTTCAGTTCGAGACAAATCGGGTGTAAAGCTATTGATATGGAATCTCCTGTCCTAATGACACACAGTGATCCCAACAGTATGATAAGGCACATGGAAAACCTTCCCAATCCAATGAAATACTAGCTGCCAGTATATGAGATCCCCAGTTATTACTTGTACAGACGCTTGGGTTTTCTTTTGTAAGATAATTTTCAAAGAATTAATAAAAAAAGATTCTGCAATTAATAATAACTTCGACAAACTTCCACTCAATTCAGATAAGAAAACTGCTTCAACTAAGCTGACATGTTTCTGAAACATTGGTATGTTACTGGGCAACTGGAACTATACAGCATATGACCCTTGACATTTGGTCTCTGATCAGACTGCAGCTATTTAGAGTCTGTCTGACCAGAATCCTTCCCTGTATAAATTAAGCCTGAGTGACCCCAAACAGGAAACCAGTGGATAGAGATGATCTTTCACATGATACCCCTGTTAACATCTCCAATACAATCTATAGATATGGTACATGTAGTATAACAAATAGATTTGTTTCCATTGTCTGGGAAATGTGCATATTAAAGTGGCATGAGCTACCAAAATTCTTTTAATGTTTTTATTGAAACATACTTAAGAAATCATCAGCAATTTTTATGCGAAGTACACATCTATACGTAATACCACCAGGTTTGATTGTAACCGGAGGCGTTGGAAGCAGCTTGTGTCCACAATTAATGAATATGCATTAAGTCATTTGTGTTTTTTTTTTTGTGTTTTTTTGTCAAAACTTTCCCTTCGCACAAACCTTCCTAAACATATTTTCACTTCTAACAGTATCATTTAGACAGATGAAAGCCAAACACTTGAGAATCAGAATTGAACAAAGGAGTATTTTTGCAACTCATGAAAAATTTAAAAAATATGTCTTTTTTTTTGTCCATAGAACAAATGTACTTTCATGGTAAAAGCCTGGTATAGATTGATATGAGTTCCTAGCTGTCTATCATGTGCTCAAGAAAATGGCGATTATGTTTTCTGATTGGAGGATTCCACAATTCTTTGTTAAACATTGCACTAATATTATGATTCCTTAACCACCCAAACAGAACACAGTATAACACAGCTACCATCAATACTTGGTTGTAAAATGGGATATGTGACAAAGGCATATTAATAGTGGCCTGGTAAACCAATTGAACTCCACGAGTATATTTAGCTATGTGTTGTCTATGTAATGACAACAATAAAACCACCTCAGTCACATGGTACATCATGTAACAGCTGATAGAATGTGAAGCTGGGATCAGTTGTCATGGAGAGTCTAGTGAGTCACACAGGTTGAGTCATACCAATACTAAATAACAGGCTGTTCAATGGATCCCTGCTAAATTGGAACTTGTTGGTCACCACTGGCCAGACTCTCTGTCTACAACATCATCCCCCAATCAAGACGTAGCATGTCAAGCATTGCCATATACACAGGCGTATGATCGCTATTCACCAGATAATATGGTGTAATGCTTGTTATTCAACACAAGATGATGTTCATGTTGGATAAAACATGTCTGTTTCTGGGTATGACATAAATTTAAAATGACAAACCAGAAAAACTGTTCTACATAAATAACTTTTCATTTGTCACACTGAATTTGAATAATACAAAAGCATCACCTGATAAAGAGTTGTTGTTGTTGTTAGTAATGGTTTTAGTTCTGATTGTGACAACAGTAACAGGGTTTGAAAGTCCTGGAAAAACTAAATGATTGGCGTTGGAATGAGAAAAATCCATACAATGCGTGTGCGATACGAGCCGAGATATAGTGTCCAAAAAGTAAACAAAATGTAAATAAATGGGACAAATGTTCCTTCGTTCAATAGTTCAAAACGCTATTTTAACGTACATTCTCAAGACTAGCAGCAATAAAAGCTTTTGAATTGCGAGTCTTGAAAAAATAGCTGATAATGTTTACATTCTGTTGTAACAGAAAAACATCAACATTTTGGCAGCTCATGCCACTTCAATATCAAGGGCAAAAGAGTCATAGTAATGACTGTGCTTTTGGTAGCAGGAATAAACTTTTCTGTAAACCTGCATGCCCGTATGGCAGGTTCTTTTTGTTATACCAAGAAAATTTCATCAAATCAATATTAGATCGGTATTCACAGATATTAGTTTAACAAAATAAATCTGTTTTTAATCCAGACACTGGCTAAAATATATGGGGTCAGTAAAACGCAATTTTGGGCGATGCGTTAACCCAACTTGATATTCATGCCTTTATTCTCAAAACCTATTGTTACATGAAAAGCCGACGTGAGTAGACACGACTGGCAATCTGATATCACAAGGCATATATGGTAGTCGCCCTTTATGGTTCAGCACGCCAACGTAATATGGGATATACTGGGTCTCCACGTGACCAGTCAAAATGAAGTAGGCCTATTCAGTGAGAGGTGGGATAAGTAAATGTACAGATGCCAGGTAGTTTGTACACCCCCGTCACGATTGATTCAATGCTTTGAATTACAAATATTTTTTTCTCTTATTTGAAAAGACTTTGGTGTATTTATTATAATTTTTTATTGATCACATTTACTTCTGTTGTTATTATATTCAGTTGTTGTTTTTTGTACGTAGGATGCATGTAGGACAGTCCATATCATAGTATTGATAACCTTATACTTTTCTCAAAATTCTATTTTTTATGTATGTACACATCTATATATGTCAGTCGTCAACCTAATGAAATATCATAGGTTTACTTTATTACAACAATTTATGATGGGGTATAAAGGTCTAAATGATATACCTCTTTTTAACACAATTAGAAGCTTGTCTCCGTGGTTATTTTGGACAAGAAGATTTTCCCTGTGCCCGTGTGTTTTAGTGCTCATAAATATATATATTTGCATATGTAATCGAATGTAATGCCATATTATTCTTACCATCCCATAGTTCTACTTTATTTTTCCCTTTGAACTGCTACAGATTTGTTCATCTCTTTCCTCATAAGACATTGGGAGCCTACAGGTAGATCAGTCTTGTAACTGACTGAGTTTATTAACATTGTACCCTTGGAAAATAAAGCTATATTAATATTATACTAGCCCCAGGTGACTATCCTGCCATTCTGTTGTATCATTATACCTAAATTTAGTGGATTATTTCAAAACATTCAAACTGTACACATTTTGTTTTAAAGAGAAGTCTACCCTCTAGTAATAAACTGATTCATTCATTGGATTATAGTGGCATAAAACTATCAGAATTATAGTAAACAATGATATAGATAATATTTCAATAAAATACTACCAATTCTTTACACAAAATTGTCAATTCAACACATATTTAAGTGACACACATTTCTAGGAGTTTGTTTCTGCATACACCATTGGCAGTGTGTTTGGAATGGCATTAAATCCAGTCACTGACACATGTGTGGACCTCTACAGCAAGTCTCTGGTAACCATTCATTGATTTATTCTAATCAGGTCATAAATAATTCTCCTGACCTACTTTTCAACAAGTTTCAGTTTGTCTAATACATATTCATGAGCTTGGAAAAGGTTTTCAGCCTGTTGCCAACCAAAGGATAATATCAACATAGAATCAAATGAACCAGACTTGAGAAAAACAAAGTAAACCGTACTTCAAGTTTAACATATTTTATCATAAAACAATTTTACTGATCTCTTTTTTAATGAAGTATTTACTATTTAGCAACAGTGTTTTTTTCTGTCAGATCAATCATTGATTTCAAAAGAATACATTGGTAATTAAAACCAGACTGGGCCATTAGAATTCTGGGCATATCAATTTCACACTTCTGACAGACTAACAAGACAAAGCAGGCTGTCCCCAACAGGAGAAAGATAAACTGATAGAGTCATTGATGTTTTACATCACTGAAGACTATTTCACTAATATGACGGTTGATTGATTGATGATTTACGCCGCACTCAAGATTATTTCCCTTATAGGGCGGCCTTACCAGCTTTAGTGGGGAGGAAACCGGGCTCATTGCTCGGGGGAAACCCCCGACCTTCGGTGAGTACCTGACAACTCTTTCCACTGAGTGAAAAATCTAATATGACGGTAAGGACTGGTTTATAGGGGAGAAAACTAGTCACTAGGCCAGGAGGAAACATTTCTTTGAACAACCAGATAATTTACTTTTAGTGAAGAAAATCCCCCAAGCAGGCAAACTAACCACTCATTGGTTGACAAATAACTATACAGTTACATCAGACATTTATGAAATCATTCAGTTGTTTATTTATAGGACTCGGCTACCTCTCTGACAAAACTGTCTGCAACAGAATGTATCAAATATACAGCTCAGGACAAACAGCTAAATATAAATCAATAGATCCAGGAGTCTAATCACTGACTGGGGAATAGAAACTGACAATGATACAGATTGATGGGTTATACAGAAACAATTATATTCATACAGGACAAAAAAGATGATCTGTATTAACAACAAGTTATTGAATTTACTGATTGATAAATATCAAGGGCATTTTTCCCAAATTGTCAGTGGGTGGAATATTCCATGGACGCTATGGCTAATGTCTGAAACCCTTCCTTATATAATGGATTTGTGAAGTTACTCTGTATTTGACAACATAACACTACAGTGTGCTGCAGGTTTCTCTATGATACAGACAGTAGGATAATATAACCTGGGGTATATCAGTAAGCTTTAGCATGTTGGAATTTCAGGATTCTCTGAAGAATGATGGAGTAACAGCTGTTAATGAGAAACCCAGAGGCATCAGCTCCACCCCCCAAGGAAGGCCATGAGAGATGGGTTTGTTAGACACTTCAGCTCCACCCCCCAAGGAAGGCCATGAGAGATGGGTTTGTTAGACACTTCAGCTCCACCCCCCAAGGAAGGCCATGAGAGATGGGTTTGTTAGACACTTCAGCTCCACCCCCCAAGGAAGGCCATGAGAGATGGGTTTGTTAGACACTTCAGCTCCACCCCCCAAGGAAGGCCATGAGAGATGGGTTTGTTAGACACTTCAGCTCCACCCCCCAAGGAAGGCCATGAGAGATGGGTTTGTTAGACACTTCAGCTCCACCCCCCAAGGAAGGCCATGAGAGATGGGTTTGTTAGACACTTCAGCCCCACCCCCCAAGGAAGGTCATGAGAGATGGGTTTGTTAGACACATCAGCCCCACCCCCCAAGGAAGGCCATGAGAGATGGGTTTGTTAGACACTTCAGCTCCACCCCCCAAGGAAGGTCATGAGAGATGGGTTTGTTAGACACATCAGCCCCACCCTCCACAGGGGTTGAAGGCCATGAGAGATGGGTTTGTTAGACACATCAACCCCACCTTCCATAGGGGTTAAAGGCCATGAGAGATGGGCTTGTTAGACACTTCAGCTCCACCCCCCAAGGAAGGTCATGAGAGATGGGTTTGTTAGACACTTCAGCCCCACCCCCCAAGGAAGGCCATGAGAGATGGGTTTGTTAGACACTACAGCCCCACCCTCCATAGGGGTTAAAGGTCATGAGAGATGGGTTTGTTAGACACTTCAGCCCCACCCCCCAAGGAAGGCCATGAGAGATGGGTTTGTTAGACACTACAGCCCCACCCCCCAAGGAAGGTCATGAGAGATGGGTTTGTTAGACACTTCAGCCCCACCCCCCAAGGAAGGCCATGAGAGATGGGTTTGTTAGACACTACAGCCCCACCCTCCATAGGGGTTAAAGGTTATGAGAGATGGGTTTGTTAGACACTACAGCCCCACCCTCCACAGGGGCCAAAGGTCATGAGAGATGGGTTTGTTAGACACTTCAGCCCCACCCCCCAAGGAAGGCCATGAGAGATGGGTCAACCCCACCTTCCACAGGGGCCAAAGGTCATGAGAGATGGGTTTGTTAGACACTTCAGCCCCCCCCCAAGGAAGGCCATGAGAGATGGGTTTGTTAGACACTTCAGCCCCACCCCCCAAGGAAGGCCATGAGAGATGGGTTTGTTAGACACTTCAGCCCCACCCCCCAAGGAAGGCCATGAGAGATGGATCAACCCCACCTTCCACAGGGGCCAAAGGTCATGAGAGATGGGTTTGTCAGACACTTTAGCCCCACCCTCCACAGGGGGTAAAGGTCATGAGAGATGGGTTTGTTAGACACATCAGCCCCACCCTCCACAGGGGCCAAAGGTCATGAGAGATGGGTTTGTTAGACACTTCAGCCCCACCCTCCATAGGGGTTAAAGGTCATGAGAGATGGGTTTGTTAGACACATCAGCCCCACCCTCCATAGGGGTTAAAGGTCATGAGAGATGGGTTTGTTAGACACATCAGCCCCACCCTCCACAGGGGTTAAAGACCATGAGAGATGGGTTTGTTAGACACTACAGCCCCACCCTCCACAGGGGTTAAAGGTTATGAGAGATGGGGTTGTTAGACACTACAGCCCCACCCTCCACAGGGGTTAAAGGTCATGAGAGATGGGCTTGTTAGACACATCAGCCCCACCCTCCACAGGGGTTAAAGGTTATGAGAGATTGGGTTGTTAGACACTACAGCCCCACCCTCCACAGGGGTTAAAGGTCATGAGAGATGGGCTTGTTAGACACATCAGCCCCACCCTCCACAGGGGTTAAAGGTTATGAGAGATGGGCTTGTTAGACACATCAGCCCCACCCTCCACAGGGGTTAAAGGTCATGAGAGATGGGGTTGTTAGACACATCAGCCCCACCCTCCACAGGGGTTAAAGGTTATGAGAGATGGGCTTGTTATACACATCAGCCCCACCCTCCACAGGGGTTAAAGGTTATGAGAGATGGGTTTGTTGGACACTTCAGCCCCACCCTCCACAGGGGTTAAAGGTTATGAGAGATGGGGTTGTTAGACACTTCAACCCCACCCTCCATAGGGGTTAAAGGTTATGAGAGATGGGGTTGTTAGACACTTCAACCCCACCCTCCATAGGGGTTAAAGGTTATGAGAGATGGGGTTGTTAGACACATCAGCCCGACCCTCCCCAGGGGTTAAAGGTTATGAGAGATGGGTTTTTTAGACACTTCAGCCCCACCCTCCACAGGGGTTAAAGGTCATGAGAGATGGGTTTGTTAGACACATCAGGCCCACCCTCCATAGGGGTTAAAGGTCATGAGAGATGGGGTTGTTAGAAACATCAGCCCGACCCTCCCCAGGGGGTAAAGGTTATGAGAGATGGGTTTGTTAGACACATCAGGCCCACCCTCCATAGGGGTTAAAGGTCATGAGAGATGGGTTTGTTAGACACTACAGCCCCACCCTCCATAGGGGTTAAAGGTCATGAGAGATGGGGTTGTTAGACACTTCAGCCCCACCCTCCATAGGGGTTAAAGGTCATGAGAGATGGGTTTGTTAGACACTTCAGCCCCACCCCCCAAGGAAGGCCATGAGAGATGGGTTTGTTAGACACTACAGCCCCACCCCCCAAGGAAGGTCATGAGAGATGGGTTTGTTAGACACTTCAGCCCCACCCCCCAAGGAAGGCCATGAGAGATGGGTTTGTTAGACACTACAGCCCCACCCTCCATAGGGGTTAAAGGTTATGAGAGATGGGTTTGTTAGACACTACAGCCCCACCCTCCACAGGGGCCAAAGGTCATGAGAGATGGGTTTGTTAGACACTTCAGCCCCACCCCCCAAGGAAGGCCATGAGAGATGGGTCAACCCCACCTTCCACAGGGGCCAAAGGTCATGAGAGATGGGTTTGTTAGACACTTCAGCCCCCCCCAAGGAAGGCCATGAGAGATGGGTTTGTTAGACACTTCAGCCCCACCCCCCAAGGAAGGCCATGAGAGATGGGTTTGTTAGACACTTCAGCCCCACCCCCCAAGGAAGGCCATGAGAGATGGATCAACCCCACCTTCCACAGGGGCCAAAGGTCATGAGAGATGGGTTTGTCAGACACTTTAGCCCCACCCTCCACAGGGGGTAAAGGTCATGAGAGATGGGTTTGTTAGACACATCAGCCCCACCCTCCACAGGGGCCAAAGGTCATGAGAGATGGGTTTGTTAGACACTTCAGCCCCACCCTCCATAGGGGTTAAAGGTCATGAGAGATGGGTTTGTTAGACACATCAGCCCCACCCTCCATAGGGGTTAAAGGTCATGAGAGATGGGTTTGTTAGACACATCAGCCCCACCCTCCACAGGGGTTAAAGACCATGAGAGATGGGTTTGTTAGACACTACAGCCCCACCCTCCACAGGGGTTAAAGGTTATGAGAGATGGGGTTGTTAGACACTACAGCCCCACCCTCCACAGGGGTTAAAGGTCATGAGAGATGGGCTTGTTAGACACATCAGCCCCACCCTCCACAGGGGTTAAAGGTTATGAGAGATTGGGTTGTTAGACACTACAGCCCCACCCTCCACAGGGGTTAAAGGTCATGAGAGATGGGCTTGTTAGACACATCAGCCCCACCCTCCACAGGGGTTAAAGGTTATGAGAGATGGGCTTGTTAGACACATCAGCCCCACCCTCCACAGGGGTTAAAGGTCATGAGAGATGGGGTTGTTAGACACATCAGCCCCACCCTCCACAGGGGTTAAAGGTTATGAGAGATGGGCTTGTTAGACACATCAGCCCCACCCTCCACAGGGGTTAAAGGTTATGAGAGATGGGTTTGTTGGACACTTCAGCCCCACCCTCCACAGGGGTTAAAGGTTATGAGAGATGGGGTTGTTAGACACTTCAACCCCACCCTCCATAGGGGTTAAAGGTTATGAGAGATGGGGTTGTTAGACACTTCAACCCCACCCTCCATAGGGGTTAAAGGTTATGAGAGATGGGGTTGTTAGACACATCAGCCCGACCCTCCCCAGGGGTTAAAGGTTATGAGAGATGGGTTTTTTAGACACTTCAGCCCCACCCTCCACAGGGGTTAAAGGTCATGAGAGATGGGTTTGTTAGACACATCAGGCCCACCCTCCATAGGGGTTAAAGGTCATGAGAGATGGGGTTGTTAGAAACATCAGCCCGACCCTCCCCAGGGGGTAAAGGTTATGAGAGATGGGTTTGTTAGACACATCAGGCCCACCCTCCATAGGGGTTAAAGGTCATGAGAGATGGGTTTGTTAGACACTACAGCCCCACCCTCCATAGGGGTTAAAGGTCATGAGAGATGGGGTTGTTAGACACTTCAGCCCCACCCTCCATAGGGGTTAAAGGTCATGAGAGATGGGTTTGTTAGACACATCAGGCCCACCCTCCATAGGGGTTAAAGGTCATGAGAGATGGGTTTGTTAGACACTTCAGCCCCACCCTCCATAGGGGTTAAAGGTCATGAGAGATGGGTTTGTTAGACACTTCAGCCCCACCCTCCATAGGGGTTAAAGGTCATGAGAGATGGGTTTTTTAGACACTTCAACCCCACCCTCCATAGGGGTTAAAGGTCATGAGAGATGGGGTTGTTAGACACTTCAGCCCCACCCTCCATAGGGGTTAAAGGTTATGAGAGATGGGTTTGTTAGACACTTCAGCCCCACCCTCCCCAGGGGTTAAAGGTCATGAGAGATGGGTTTTTTAGACACTTCAGCTCGACCCTCCATAGGGGTTAAAGGTTATGAGAGATGGGTTGGCTAGACACTTCAACCCCACCCTCCATAGGGGTTAAAGGTCATGAGAGATGGGTTTGTTAGACACATCAGCCCACCCTCCATAGGGGTTAAAGGTTATGAGAGATGGGTTTTTTAGACACTTCAGCCCCACCCTCCATAGGGGTTAAAGGTCATGAGAGATGGGGTTGTTAGACACTACAGCCCCACCCTCCATAGGGGTTAAAGGTTATGAGAGATGGGCTGGCTAGACACTTCAACCCCACCCTCCATAGGGGTTAAAGGTCATGAGAGATGGGTTTGTTAGACACATCAGCCCACCCTCCATAGGGGTTAAAGGTTATGAGAGATGGGTTTGTTAGACACATCAGGCCCACCCTCCATAGGGGTTAAAGGTCACGAGAGATGGGTTTGTTAGACACTTCAGCCCCACCCTCCATAGGGGTTAAAGGCCATGAGAGATGGGTTTGTTAGACACTTCAGCCCCACCCTCCATAGGGGTTAAAGGTCATGAGAGATGGGTTTGTTAGACACATCAGGCCCACCCTCCATAGGGGTTAAAGGTTATGAGAGATGGGTTTGTTAGACACATCAGGCCCACCCTCCATAGGGGTTAAAGGTTATGAGAGATGGGTTTGTTAGACACATCAGCCCACCCTCCATAGGGGTTAAAGGTTATGAGAGATGGGTTTTTTAGACACTTCAGCCCCACCCTCCATAGGGGTTAAAGGTCATGAGAGATGGGGTTGTTAGACACTACAGCCCCACCCTCCATAGGGGTTAAAGGTTATGAGAGATGGGCTGGCTAGACACTTCAACCCCACCCTCCATAGGGGTTAAAGGTCATGAGAGATGGGTTTGTTAGACACATCAGCCCACCCTCCATAGGGGTTAAAGGTTATGAGAGATGGGTTTGTTAGACACATGAGGCCCACCCTCCATAGGGGTTAAAGGTCACGAGAGATGGGTTTGTTAGACACTTCAGCCCCACCCTCCATAGGGGTTAAAGGTCATGAGAGATGGGTTTGTTAGACACTTCAGCCCCACCCTCCATAGGGGTTAAAGGTCACGAGAGATGGGTTTGTTAGACACTTCAGCCCCACCCTCCATAGGGGTTAAAGGTCATGAGAGATGGGTTTGTTAGACACTTCAGCCCCACCCTCCATAGGGGTTAAAGGCCATGAGAGATGGGTTTGTTAGACACTTCAGCCCCACCCTCCATAGGGGTTAAAGGTCATGAGAGATGGGTTTGTTAGACACATCAGGCCCACCCTCCATAGGGGTTAAAGGTTATGAGAGATGGGTTTGTTAGACACATCAGGCCCACCCTCCATAGGGGTTAAAGGTCATGAGAGATGGTTTTGTTAGACACATCAGGCCCACCCTCCATAGGGGTTAAAGGTCATGAGAGATGGGTTTGTTAGACACATCAGCCCACCCTCCATAGGGGTTAAAGGTCATGAGAGATGGGTTTGTTAGACACTTCAGCCCCACCCTCCATAGGGGTTAAAGACCATGAGAGATGGGTTTGTTAGACACATCAGGCCCACCCTCCACAGGGGTTAAAGACCATGAGAGATGGGTTTGTTAGACTTCAGCCCCACCCTCCATAGGGGTTAAAGGTCATGAGAGATGGGTTTGTTAGACACATCAGGCCCACCCTCCACAGGGGTTAAAGACCATGAGAGATGGGTTTGTTAGACACATCAGCCCCACCCTCCACATGGGTTAAAGGTTATGAGAGATGGGCTTGTTAGACACTTCAGCCCCACCCTCCATAGGGGTTAAAGGTTATGAGAGATGGGCTTGTTAGACACTTCAGCCCCACCCTCCATAGGGGTTAAAGGTCATGAGAGATGGGTTTGTTAGACACTTTAGCCCCATCCTCCATAGGGGTTAAAGGTCATGAGAGATGGGTTTGTTAGACACTTCAGCCCCACCCTCCATAGGGGTTAAAGGTCATGAGAGATGGGCTTGTTAGACACTTCAGCCCCACCCTCCATAGGGGTTAAAGGTTATGAGAGATGGGCTTGTTAGACACTTCAGCCCCACCCTCCATAGGGGTTAAAGGTCATGAGAGATGGGTTTGTTAGACACTTCAGCCCCACCCCCCAAGGAAGGTCATGAGAGATGGGTTTGTTAGACACTTCAACCCCACCCTCCATAGGGGTTAAAGGTCATGAGAGATGGGTTTGTTAGACAGTTCAGCCCACCCTCCATAGGGGTTAAAGGTTATGAGATGGGTTTGTTAGACAGTTCAGCCCCACCCTCCATCAGGGTTAAAGGTTATGAGAGATGGGTTTGTTAGACAGTTCAGCCCACCCTCCATAGGGGTTAAAGGTTATGAGATGGGTTTGTTAGACAGTTCAGCCCCACCCTCCATCAGGGTTAAAGGTTATGAGAGATGGGTTTGTTAGACACTTCAGCCCCACCCTCCATAGGGGTTAAAGGTTATGAGAGATGGGTTTGTTAGACACATCAGCCCCATCCTCCATAGGGGTTAAAGGTCACGAGAGATGGGTTTGTTAGACACTTCAGCCCACCCTCCATAGGGGTTAAAGGTTATGAGATGGGTTTGTTAGACAGTTCAGCCCCACCCTCCATCAGGGTTAAAGGTTATGAGAGATGGGTTTGTTAGACACTTCAGCCCCACCCTTCATAGGGGTTAAAGGTCATGAGAGATGGGTTTGTTAGACACTTCAGCCCCACCCTCCATAGGGGTTAAAGGTCATGAGAGATGGGTTTGTTAGACACTACAGCCCCACCCTCCACAGGGGTTAAAGGTTATGAGAGATGGGTTTGTTAGACACTTCAACCCCACCCTCCACAGGGGTTAGAGGTCATGAGAGATGGGTTTGTTAGACACTACAGCCCCACCCTCCACAGGGGTTAAAGGTCATGAGAGATGGGTTTGTTAGACACTACAGCCCCACCCTCCACAGGGGTTAAAGGTTATGAGAGATGGGTTTGTTAGACACTTCAACCCCACCCTCCACAGGGGTTAGAGGTCATGAGAGATGGGTTTGTTAGACACTACAGCCCCACCCTCCACAGGGGTTAAAGGTCATGAGAGATGGGTTTGTTAGACACTTCAGCCCCACCCTCCACAGGGGTTAAAGGTTATGAGAGATGGGTTTGTTAGACACTTCAACCCCACCCTCCACAGGGGTTAGAGGTCATGAGAGATGGGTTTGTTAGTCACTTCAGCCCCACCCTCCATAGGGGTTAGAGGTTATGAGAGATGAGTTTGTTAGTCACTTCAGCCCCACCCTCCATAAGGCAATGAATTGATCGGTTGATGTTTAAACAACACTCAAGATTATTTCACTTATATGAGGCCATTATGAGATTTACTGGGGAGTGCCCAGAAGAAACCCCAGAAATACAGTTAAACATCATACGGAGGTTAGAAAATCCAACATTGATTGATTTATGTTTTACGCCACACTCAATATTATTTCACTTATTTGCCAGGTTTACTGGGGGAGGAAACCAAGCTCTTTGCCCGGAGGAAACCCCCAACCTTCGGCAATTACCTGGCAAATCTTTCAAATATGGCAATCAGGTGAAAAAGATGATATTCTGACAGCCAATATGTTTGACTTCAATAAAACAATATACTGTAGGTCAAAAGCCTATATATGTATCTCCACAAAAGAAGAATTTATTCAATAATAAATTGATACATATTCATCACTAAGGTTGTGGTTGGCAAAATCCTGATTCTGACGGAAATTGTTGGGATTAAATGGATATCTGTAATTGCTTTTCTAGAAAATGGTGTTCAACATTACTAACTCACCCCTGTGGAGGGTGAGACTGCAAGTTAAAAGGTTATCCAGTTTGAACTGTTAGGCATCCCTCTGGAGGGAGGACATAGATCTATAAATCACTTTTGGATAATGGTTGACTGATTCATGTTACACTCAAGATGATTTCACTTATATGATGCCAGTGGTGCGGCCAGGGATAGCTGGGGAGAGGGAGGGACCTATACCGGGCACCTGACAACCCTTCCACATAGGGTAATTAAAAAGAAAAAGTCTGTCAGAAATTTTGGAATAATTGTGTAATTGATTTGTAAGGGTTGATTTTATATCTTATGTGGATTTTTTAGAAATTAACTTCTTCACTCTGAATATTGAGATGCTAAGAATTATCACAATATCCCAGCAATAAATTAATATTGGAGTTCAAGGTATTGCAAGGCATTCAAATTTGGTTTGGCAAGTTTGTTAATTATAACATCAAAAACAAATAAAATATGACTCAAAATATTTCATTTTTAACCAATCCACACAACAAAAATGCACTAAAGCTCATAATTTAGAAGTAGCAGGAAGGTTTAATTTTCAAATGTAGCGGTTCTTTTGCTCTACTTGTCGCAGCTCAAAATGAGGCAATATCCTTCACTTATCATCCATGTGTAACAGTGTTGAGAGAGGTTAACAACTAACTGGTTTAGTGTTACCAGGACAGGTGTTATTATACCAGGGCAATAACCTTCTCACTCCACTCACAACACATCATTACAGGGCCAGATAGTAAATATTACAGGTTTCTCTTTAAACCTTTAAACTACTGAACTACAACATTGTTTGTACCAGACTAGAATTGTGAAGAGCAGAGAATCATCCTTAACAGCACGGTATATTTCAATAATGTAATCATGTTAACTCTACCACAAAGTTGATTCTCTAATGTCAACAATATCAGGATTATTTTGATTCAGTTATTATGTATACATGGAGGGAATCATTATCAACTAAAACATGTTAATAAGAGCCCAGACCCCAATGTCCAACTCCAGATCTTATACGCCCCAAACATACTGAACACAAAACATATTTATAGCTCACAAACAAAGCTGCAGGACCAGCCTCTCTTAAGGGTGGTTTATGATAAAAATATGACTTTGTGTACAATTAGTCAATTGCTTTTCATTTTATACATTTACACATGTGCATGAACATTACATTACGCCTTCACAGGACATACCCCACCAATTATCACATACTAAATGACATCACACTGTAAGTAAACATTGATTAATTGATGTTTTACGCTGCACTCAATATTATTTCACTTATTTGCCAGGTTTACTGGGGGAGGAAACCAAGCTCTTTGCCCGGAGGAAACCCACAACCTTCGGCAAGTACCTGGCAACTCTTTCAAATATGGCAATCAAGTGAAAAATCCACTCAGAAAGATGATATTCTGACAGCCATTGTGTTTGACTTCAATAAAACAACATACTATAGGTCATAAGCCTATGTATGTATCTCCACAAAAGAAGAATTTAATCAATAATAAATTGATACATATTCATCACTAAGGTTGTGGTTGGCAAAATACTGATTCTGACGGAAATTGTTGGGATTAAATGGATATCTGTAATTGCTTTTCTAGAAAATGGTGTCCAAAATTACTAACTAAAGTACACTGCAAGTTAAAAGGGTATCCAGTTACTGCAATTACTGGAATTATAAGAAACGTTGACCAAGAAAGGAAAACAGAGAATAAATTTCCCATAGTAGTCCAAAGATAATCCCAAAACTGGCCACTGTTATAGGCTCCAAGAGGCATTTCCAATAGTTGCTAGTGTCTGAAATGTAGGACTTAACTTAATGATATCTCAAAACCAAGTGTAAGATAGTTATAGAAGAGCGTGTGAATGTGACGAAACGACAGGTTGAATTTCATGGTGTGGTTGTTTTGTTGAATGATTTAAAGTAAATGCAAAATAATCCTCGTGGGTGAACCCTCCACCCAAAGTTGAATGGATTAAAATGATCAGTTTTGGGATTAGAGGTCACATCTGGATTAAGTTACAGCAGTGATGTTTATTATATAGTTACACTATTACCAATGGTGTTTACATTATGTAACCTGCTTTAGGACTAGATTGATTGATTGATTGATGTTATATGCAGTAGCCTACTCTAATTATATGTTGGCGTTGCCCGGTTTAGTGGGGGAGGAAATCAGCCTCTTTGTATCATCAATGGAATGCCTGTATTGGACTGAAGGAGTATAACTCAAACTGACTGAGCCACAATGGCCCCACATTAGAACTAGAAGATATAGTAGGCTTGATACAATATGTTGAGACCGTAATCGATATGTGTAGATGAGATGTGACATTTGTCTGTAAACACCCTGATTTCCAAAGTCTTTGTACATTACATCATAACCACAACAACACCCTGTTCACCATGACCTGGTCAATGTCAACATCTCTTAACTAACCACACCAACATACCTCAGCACAAACACTCTTTGTTGTGCCATGGTTACCATGGAAACTAGTAACAGAAAAATATGTCATATTTAAGTAGTGTTAGGATAAACTGACTCCTGTTAGATCGCCTCTATGTACATAGTGACCAGTTTATACTGCATGTGTATCAGGATATACATGGTGACTGATTGTGACCAGTTTATACTGCATGTGTATCAGGATATACATAGTGACTGATTGTGACCAGTTAATGTATCAGGATATACATAGTGACTGATTGTGACCAGTTTATACTGCATGTGTATCAGGATATACATAGTGACTGATTGTGACCAGTTTATACTGTATGTGTATCAGGATATACACAGTGACTGATTGTGACCAGTTTATACTGTATGTGTATCAGGATATACATAGTGACTGATTGTGACCAGTTTATACTGCATGTGTATCAGGATATACATAGTGACTGATTGTGACCAGTGTATACTGCATGTGTATCAGGATATACATAGTGACAGATTGTGACCAGTTTATACTGTATGTGTATCAGGATATACATAGTGACTGATTGTGACCAGTTTATACTGCATGTGTATCAGGATATACATAGTGACTGATTGTGGCCAGTTTATACTGTATGTGTATCAGGATATACATAGTGACTGATTGTGACCAGTTTATACTGCATGTGTATTAGGATATACATAATGACTGATTGTGACCAGTTTATACTGTATGTGTATCAGGATATACATAGTGACTGATTGTGACCAGTTTATACTGCATGTGTATCAGGATATACATAGTGACTGATTGTGGCCAGTTTATACTGCATGTGTATTAGGATATACATAATGACTGATTGTGACCAGTTTATACTGTATGTGTATCAGGATATACATAGTGACTGATTGTGACCAGTTTATACTGCATGTGTATCAGGATATACATAGTGACTGATTGTGACCAGTCTATACTGCATGTGTATCAGGATATACATAGTGACTGATTGTGGCCAGTTTATACTGCATGTGTATCAGGATATACATAGTGACTGATTGTGACCAGTTTATACTGCATGTGTATCAGGATATACATAGTGACTGATTGTGGCCAGTTTATACTGTATGTGTATCAGGATATACATAGTGAATGATTGTGACCAGTTTATACTGTATGTGTATCAGGATATACATAGTGACTGATTGTGACCAGTTTATACTGCATGTGTATCAGGATATACATAGTGACTGATTGTGACCAGTGTATACTGCATGTGTATTAGGATATACATAATGACTGATTGTGACCAGTTTATACTGTATGTGTATCAGGATATACATAGTGACTGATTGTGACCAGTTTATACTGCATGTGTATCAGGATATACATAGTGACTGATTGTGACCAGTTTATACTGCATGTGTATCAGGATATACATAGTGACTGATTGTGGCCAGTTTATACTGTATGTGTATCAGGATATACATAGTGACTGATTGTGACCAGTTTATACTGTATGTGTATCAGGATATACATAGTGACAGATTGTGACCAGTTTATACTGCACGTGTATCAGGATATACATAGTGACTGATTGTGGCCAGTTTATACTGCATGTGTATCAGGATATACATAGTGACAGATTGTGACCAGTTTATACTGCACGTGTATCAGGATATACATAGTGATTGATTGTGACCAGTTTATACTGCATGTGTATCAGGATATACATAGTGATTGATTGTGACCAGTCTATACTGTATGTGTATCAGGATATACATAGTGACTGATTGTGACCAGTTTATACTGCATGTGTATCAGGATATACATAGTGACTGATTGTGACCAGTTTATACTGCATGTGTATCAGGATATACATAGTGACAGATTGTGACCAGTTTATACTGTATGTGTATCAGGATATACATAATGATTGATTGTGACCAGTGTATACTGTATGTGTATCAGGATATACATAGTGACTGATTGTGACCAGTCTATACTGCATGTGTATCAGGATATACATAGTGACAGATTATGACCAGTTTATACTGTATGTGTATCAGGATATACATAATGATTGATTGTGACCAGTGTATACTGTATGTGTATCAGGATATACATAGTGACTGATTGTGACCAGTTTATACTGCATGTGTATCAGGATATACATAGTGACAGATTGTGACCAGTTTATACTGCATGTGTATCAGGATATACACAGTGACTGATTGTGACCAGTGTATACTGTATGTGTATCAGGATATACATAGTGACTGATTGTGACCAGTCTATACTGCATGTGTATCAGGATATACATAGTGACAGATTGTGACCAGTTTATACTGTATGTGTATCAGGATATACATAATGATTGATTGTGACCAGTGTATACTGTATGTGTATCAGGATATACATAGTGACTGACTGTGACCAGTTTATACTGCATGTGTATCAGGATATACATAATGATTGATTGTGACCAGTGTATACTGTATGTGTATCAGGGTATACATAGTGAGTGACTGTGACCAGTTTATACTGCATGTGTATCAGGATATACATAGTGACTGATTGTGACCAGTTTATACTGTATGTGTATCAGGATATACATAGTGACTGATTGTGACCAGTTTATACTGCATGTGTATCAGGATATACATAGTGAGTGACTGTGACCAGTTTATACTGCATGTGTAACAGGATATACATAGTGACTGATTGTGACCAGTTTATACTGCATGTGTATCAGGATATACATAGTGACTGATTGTGACCAGTTTATACTGCATGTGTATCAGGATATACATAGTGACTGATTGTGACCAGTTTATACTGCATGTGTATCAGGATATACATAGTGACTGATTGTGACCATTCTATACTGCATGTGTATCAGGATATACATAGTGACTGATTGTGACCAGTTTATACTGCATGTGTATCAGGATATACATAGTGACTGATTGTGACCAGTTTATACTGCAAGTGTATCAGGATATACATAGTGACTGACTGTGACCAGTCTATACTGCATGTGTATCAGGATATACATAGTGACTGATTGTGACCAGTTTATACTGTATGTGTATCAGGATATACATAGTGACTGATTGTGACCAGTTTATACTGCATGTGTATCAGGATATACATAGTGATTGTGACCAGTGTATACTGCATGTGTATCAGGATATACATAGTGACTGATTGTGACCAGTTTATACTGCATGTGTATCAGAATATACATAGTGACTGATTGTGACCAGTTTATACTGTAGGTGTATCAGGATATACATAGTGACTGACTGTGACCAGTTTATACTGCATGTGTATCAGGATATACATAGTGACTGACTGTGACCAGTGTATACTGTATGTGTATCAGGATATACATAGTGACTGATTGTGACCAGTTTATACTGTATGTGTATCAGGATATACATAGTGACTGATTGTGACCAGTTTATACTGTATGTGTATCAGGATATACATAGTGACTGATTGTGACCAGTTTATACTGTATGTGTATCAGGATATACATAGTGATTGATTGTGACCAGTATATACTGTATGTGTATCAGGATATACATAGTGACTGACTGTGACCAGTTTATACTGCATGTGTATCAGGATATACATAGTGATTGATTGTGACCAGTTTATACTGTATGTGTATCAGGATATACATAGTGACTGACTGTGACCAGTTTATACTGCATGTGTATCAGGATATACATAGTGACAGATTGTGACCAGTTAATGTATCAGGATATACATAGTGACTGACTGTGACCAGTGTATACTGCATGTGTATCAGGATATACATAGTGATTGATTGTGACCAGTTTATACTGCATGTGTATCAGGATATACATAGTGATTGATTGTGACCAGTATATACTGTATGTGTATCAGGATATACATAGTGATTGATTGTGACCAGTATATACTGTATGTGTATCAGGACATACATAGTGACAGATTGTGACCAGTTTATACTGCATGTGTATCAGGATATACATAGTGACTGATTGTGACCAGTGTATACTGTATGTGTATCAGGATATACATAGTGACTGACTGTGACCAGTTTATACTGTATGTGTATCAGGATATACATAGTGACTGATTGTGACCAGTTTATACTGCATGTGTATCAGGATATACATAGTGACTGACTGTGACCAGTTTATACTGCATGTGTATCAGGATATACATAGTGATTGATTGTGACCAGTTTATACTGCATGTGTATCAGGATATACATAGTGACTGATTGTGACCAGTTTATACTGTATGTGTATCAGGATATACATAGTGACTGATTGTGACCAGTTTATACTGCATGTGTATCAGGATATACATAGTGATTGATTGTGACCAGTTTATACTGCATGTGTATCAGGATATACATAGTGACTGATTGTGACCAGTTTATACTGTATGTGTATCAGGATATACATAGTGACTGATTGTGACCAGTTTATACTGTATGTGTATCAGGATATACATAGTGACTGACTGTGACCAGTGTATACTGTATGTGTATCAGGATATACATAGTGACTGATTGTGACCAGTTTATACTGCATGTGTATCAGGATATACATAGTGACTGATTGTGACCAGTTTATACTGTATGTGTATCAGGATATACATAGTGACTGACTGTGACCAGTGTATACTGCATGTGTATCAGGATATACATAGTGACTGATTGTGACCAGTGTATACTGCATGTGTATCAGGATATACATAGTGACTGATTGTGACCAGTTAATGTATCAGGATATACATAGTGACTGATTGTGACCAGTTTATACTGTATGTGTATCAGGATATACATAGTGACTGATTGTGACCAGTTTATACTGCATGTGTATCAGGATATACATAGTGATTGATTGTGACCAGTTTATACTGTATGTGTATCAGGATATACATAGTGATTGATTGTGACCAGTTTATACTGTATGTGTATCAGGATATACATAGTGACTGACTGTGACCAGTGTATACTGTATGTGTATCAGGATATACATAGTGACTGACTGTGACCAGTTTATACTGCATGTGTATCAGGATATACATAGTGACTGACTGTGACCAGTTTATACTGTATGTGTATCAGGATATACATAGTGACTGATTGTGACTAGTGTATACTGTATGTGTATCAGGATATACATAGTGACTGACTGTGACCAGTTTATACTGTATGTGTATCAGGATATACATAGTGACTGATTGTGACCACTTTATACTGCATGTGTATCAGGATATACATAGTGACAGATTGTGACCAGTTAATGTATCAGGATATACATAGTGACTGATTGTGACCAGTTAATGTATCAGGATATACATAGTGACTGATTGTGACCAGTTTATACTGCATGTGTATCAGGATATACATAGTGACTGATTGTGACCAGTTTATACTGTATGTGTATCAGGATATACATAGTGACTGATTGTGGCCAGTTAATGTATCAGGATATACATAGTGACTGATTGTGACCAGTTTATACTGCATGTGTATCAGGATATACATAGTGACTGGTTGTGACCAGTTAATGTATCAGGATATACATAGTGACTGATTGTGACCAGTTTATACTGTATGTGTATCAGGATATACATAGTGACTGATTGTGACCAGTTTATACTGCATGTGTATCAGGATATACATAGTGACTGATTGTGACCAGTTTATACTGCATGTGTATCAGGATATACATAGTGACTGATTGTGACCAGTTTATAATGCATGTGTATCAGGATATACATAGTGACTGGTTGTGACCAGTTAATGTATCAGGATATACATAGTGACTGATTGTGACCAGTTTATACTGTATGTGTATCAGGATATACATAGTGACTGATTGTGACCAGTTTATACTGTATGTGTATCAGGATATACATAGTGACTGATTGTGACCAGTTTGTACTGCATGTGTATCAGGATATACATAGTGACTGATTGTGACCAGTTTATACTGCATGTGTATCAGGATATACATAGTGACTGATTGTGACCAGTTTATACTGCATGTGTATCAGGATATACATAGTGACTGACTGTGACCACTTTATACTGTATGTGTATCAGGATATACATAGTGACTGATTGTGACCAGTATATACTGCATGTGTATTAGGATATACATAGTGACAGATTGTGACCAGTTTATACTGCATGTGTATCAGGATATACATAGTGACTGATTGTGACCAGTTTATACTGTATGTGTATCAGGATATACATAGTGACTGATTGTGGCCAGTTTATACTGCATGTGTATCAGGATATACATAGTGACTGATTGTGACCAGTTTATACTGTATGTGTATCAGGATATACATAGTGACTGATTGTGACCAGTTTATACTGCATGTGTATCAGGATATACATAGTGACTGACTGTGGCCAGTTTATACTGCATGTGTATCAGGATATACATAGTGATTGTGACCAGTGTATACTGCATGTGTATCAGGATATACATAGTGACTGATTGTGACCACTTTATACTGCATGTGTATCAGGATATACATAGTGATTGATTGTGACCAGTTTATACTGCATGTGTATCAGGATATACATAGTGACTGATTGTGACCAGTTAATGTATCAGGATATACATAGTGACTGATTGTGACCAGTTTATACTGTATGTGTATCAGGATATACATAGTGACTGATTGTGACCACTTTATACTGCATGTGTATCAGGATATACATAGTGATTGATTGTGACCAGTTTATACTGTATGTGTATCAGGATATACATAGTGACTGACTGTGACCAGTGTATACTGTATGTGTATCAGGATATACATAGTGACTGACTGTGACCAGTTTATACTGCATGTGTATCAGGATATACATAGTGACTGACTGTGACCAGTTTATACTGTATGTGTATCAGGATATACATAGTGACTGATTGTGACCAGTGTATACTGTATGTGTATCAGGATATACATAGTGACTGACTGTGACCAGTTTATACTGTATGTGTATCAGGATATACATAGTGATTGATTGTGACCAGTTTATACTGCATGTGTATCAGGATATACATAGTGACTGATTGTGACCAGTTAATGTATCAGGATATACATAGTGACTGATTGTGACCAGTTTATACTGCATGTGTATCAGGATATACATAGTGACTGATTGTGGCCAGTTAATGTATCAGGATATACATAGTGACAGATTGTGACCAGTTTATACTGCATGTGTATCAGGATATACATAGTGACTGACTGTGGCCAGTTTATACTGCATGTGTATCAGGATATACATAGTGACTGATTGTGACCAGTTTATACTGTATGTGTATCAGGATATACATAGTGACTGATTGTGACCAGTTTATACTGTATGTGTATCAGGATATACATAGTGACTGACTGTGGCCAGTTTATACTGCATGTGTATCAGGATATACATAGTGACAGATTGTGACCAGTTTATACTGCATGTGTATCAGGATATACATAGTGACTGATTGTGACCAGTTTATACTGTATGTGTATCAGGATATACATAGTGACTGATTGTGACCAGTTTATACTGCATGTGTATCAGGATATACATAGTGACAGATTGTGACCAGTTTATACTGCATGTGTATCAGGATATACATAGTGACTGATTGTGACCAGTTTATACTGTATGTGTATCAGGATATACATAGTGACTGATTGTGACTAGTTTATACTGCATGTGTATCAGGATATACATAGTGACTGATTGTGACCAGTTTATACTGCATGTGTATCAGGATATACATAGTGACTGATTGTGACCAGTTTATACTGTATGTGTATCAGGATATACATAGTGACTGATTGTGGCCAGTTTATACTGCATGTGTATCAGGATATACATAGTGACTGACTGTGGCCAGTTTATACTGCATGTGTATCAGGATATACACAGTGACTGATTGTGACCAGTCTATACTGCATGTGTATCAGGATATACATAGTGATTGATTGTGACCAGTTTATACTGCATGTGTATCAGGATATACATAGTGACTGATTGTGACCAGTTTATACTGCATGTGTATCAGGATATACATAGTGACTGATTGTGACCAGTTTATACTGTATGTGTATCAGGATATACATAGTGACTGATTGTGACCAGTTTATACTGCATGTGTATCAGGATATACATAGTGACAGATTGTGACCAGTTTATACTGCATGTGTATCAGGATATACATAGTGACTGATTGTGACCAGTTTATACTGTATGTGTATCAGGATATACATAGTGACTGATTGTGACCAGTTTATACTGCATGTGTATCAGGATATACCTAGTGACTGATTGTGACCAGTTTATACTGCATGTGTATCAGGATATACATAGTGACTGATTGTGACCAGTTTATACTGCATGTGTATCAGGATATACATAGTGACTGATTGTGACCAGTTTATACTGCATGTGTATCAGGATATACATTGTGACCAGTTTATACTGCATGTCTATCAGGATATAAATATTTTAAAATCTGTAAATTTAGATTTGATATATTCTGTTTGCATAACCTAAAAAGTGCATTGAATATACAAATGAAAGATACAGTATAGCTATACATTGCAGTTGCATATGCACTAAAATAGACAGTGGTTATATGATTATAGAATACATTTTTAGTTAGATATAGCTCAAGTATGCCAACTGGCCAGGTTTAAGATATAGATCAAGTATGCCAACTGGCCAGGTTTAGGATCTATTAGAAAGCTGTAACAGTTAGTAGCAAGAAACATCATAAATCACAAGAATTTCCCAGCCAGTACAAAATAAACCAAACTATAAATATCTCACTGACTAAGTCAATTCATTTACTACAAACCTCTATCATATGCAAGGATCCAACATTTTGGTCAATTTCAAATGGATTAATTTCAAGATTATTTCACTTATATGGCGGCGTTGTTAGTTTATATTGTGGGAGGAAACCGGGCTCTATGCCCGGAGGAAACTCACGACCTTCCGTTGGTAACTGGCCACCATCCCACATAGGCCGTTTGAGTGAAAAGCCAGTCAGAAAATTTTCCAATTCTTTGGACTGAGTGGCCCGCGACCCATTGGTGGAAGGCTGTTCGGATTGAGCGCCCAACGCTCTACCTACTGAGCCACGGAGGCCCCTCAATTTCAAATGGAAATGAATACCTCAAAAGATACTGAAAATAGTGTTTTATTGTATGATTAATGATGATTAATTTGTATTGTATGATTAATGATCTAGACCACACTCAATGAAGGAATGGTCGTTTCGGAATACATCTGTTTCTACTTGTCAAGTGGCACACTTTAGAGCAAGATGTCAGGTGGGAATTCTGATATAAAATTTGCATGAATGAGAATGAAATAAATATGAAGATGCTGGACATTTATTGTTACGGTTATTCACACCTGTTGAGGGTCTTACTAGCAGAGTTGTCAGGTAAGATATGACTAATGTAATACAGGTGAGATGGCCCTGGGGGCATGTGAGCCAGTGCTTACACAGATTGGGTCTGGTTGACCTGACAATTCCTGCCCACCATACCTGGACAGGTACAAACAACGCTGACCTACTTGTCTACACTCTCACTAATACCCTATATAGGTGGGCGGATAAAAAGGTTATATTAGGGCTCAAATTACATACAATGTACATATGTAATGATGTCTACAGTGAATATTTTACATAAAAGTATGCAGAGGTGTAGTTAAACATTTTAAAGACTGGCCATTTGGTCTCTACATATAACAATTTCAATAGAGAATATTCTAACAATATTAGAATATGAAGAAAAGAAAAAAAACAAGACATTTTGATGGAATAAATTCAGTAACAATGTCAGGTTGTGTAAAGCATTTGGGAGAGAGGATGGGAGAACATGAATCATTGAATAAGCAACAATAAATATGTTGACAGTGAATAGTTATCCACTAAACGGGTACTTATTTACACATGCAGAATACAGGGAGTATTGACTGTGGTCTACTGAGGATCAAAGAACAATGAACCCAGTCCCCACAATTACATCTGTAGAAAAGTAGACCAAAACTTCTAAAAAAAATGAAATCTTTATCTAATAGAAGTGCATCTACATGTATTAGTTTTTGGTCACAAAAAGATCTTATTTAAAAAATATGGTAAAAAGAAGAAACATTATTCAAAAACTTATATAGTTTTGACCAGATGAGCTTTTGTGCTTTTCTAATTTGACCACTGGAGATTTTGTCCAACACGCAGTCCACACCTTCATGAATATTATATTTATGATCACTAAAACACACGGGCACAGGGAATACATGTATGCAAAAGACCTAACCACCTCTCCCTTAATTAACAAAAAATAATACATACAAAGACGAGGCAGAGATAATACAGAATGTATGTTATGAGGACATCAATTGATCAGTTGTAATTAGCTTAGTTTTGATTAATCATTGGTCAATTCAGAGCAATTTGGCTGAAGTCAGGATGTCCATGTATTTCTCTGGACATTGTCAGATTGAATTCATACACGTAGGATATCAATTCATATGTATATGTGCAGTAAGAAAGGTCAGATGAAAAAATCAATGTTAATGGGTTTTCAAAATGCCAAGGCAACAGTATAAGCAGCTGTAACATGTGATCATAGGGCTATATATAATACATGACAATGCAATCACAAGTAAGGATGCACCAGTGAACAAGAAAAGAAAGTAGTTCCTACATGTATAGTAAGTGTGAAAGCTGACACACATGGCTGCACATGCCCCCTTTAAAAAAAGAAGGCTGTTAAAGAAATCCTCCATCTCACAATGCATTTAGAAAACAATGGAGATTATAGTTCCCTGTACTGTGTACATGTAAATGGTCACTGTATGTTCTTGATTCAAGCAATGGTTTGAAAGTGTTATGTCAGTCTCCATAGGAAATAAAGAAAAGTTTTTATATCATGGTAGATTTAAGAGTCCTCTATTTCAATGGTAAACTATACAAATTGAACATGTTTTGCATGAAATGTTGTAAATTATACATCTCTCGATGTTTTACGCCGCACTCAAGATTTTTTCAATTATATGGTAGCATTGGCAGGTTTCCTGGGGGAGAAAATCAGGCTCTTTGCCCCGGGGGAAACCCTTGACATTTGGTGAGTACCTGACAACTCTTCCACAAATGTCAATAGAGAGCGCAAGTCACATCTGAATTCCACAAATTTCCTGTCACCGGCACTGCATTGCGCATGTGACTGAGCGTTTTTCGTTCCAAAATGATGTTTAAATCTGACGTTATGGAACAAAATATGTCAAATGAAATTGCAACGTCATCAAAAACGTTATTAATGGCGTCATCTGTCACCAGATATCACAAAATCTCGTAATACTTCTTATGAGACTTATGCTCCCTATAGAGTGAGGGTGAACGATGATCGCTCTGACCCCTTTACATCTCAGAAATCCTGGGATTCACTTAGAATATTTTGTATGAAACTGACCAAAATAAAGACAAAAACAGAATGTCAGCAAAGGTTGATAGAAAACTTGATGTTCACTGACAAAAAATCCCAAAGCCACATGGTGGAATAAAATAATCTCAATTGATTTTGATGAATAATGCATTGTTGTAGATACATGTAGGTAAAAGCCTTCCAAGTTGAATAATCAATTTACACATGTTACATTAGCTGAGCATTACATCCTGAAACTACTTAGATGTGAAATACACAAATTAAAATGTGACACGAGGTATACCATTGAACTCTTTCTGAACTTTTTGACATATGTACATCCTATCTCCTATGCCTATAATAAACCAAATGTAAAACCTAATCAGAAAAACTAGTTTCAATCAGACTTGGTAGATTTCTCTAATTGATGCTTATTTTCAAAAACTAGATAGAAAGGCTTGGTATTTTATGTCACCATCAAGATTATTTAGTTTATATAGTCAGAATGGGATAAAATAAGCCTCTAGGGGGTTCTATTCCCACCAGGATATTCTCAGACGTATTTGGGTTTTTTTCTCTCTTCTTTGCCTAATTGCTATTTGTAAACATCAACCAATATTGTAAAACATTACATGAATCTTGGTGAAATAAATCAAATCAAATCAAAATGCCGCAACCTTCGGTTCCTACCTGGCAAATAGTACAGGTTGAACAAATGAACACCCAGTCAGCCAGAAAACTACTGCTCACTTGGTAATAGTACCATGGGACAGAAAATTGAAACAAACCACACAAAAAAGAAAGAAGCTCAGTGAAATGGTTCTCAAGCTGATAGATGGACAATGATCCTTTAAACAATTTGATATCTGCTATTCTATAAAACAGCTTGTTAACAATTCCCTCTTCAGTACTGACATAGAAAAAATATTTTCATGAGCTTGTCTCGTGCAATTAACATAAAAAAGTAAACTGACAACTCTTCAAAAGTCAGTAAGAATTAATTTAAAGTAAAAAAATTTTCAAAAATAATGAAACTCTCCCAGCACTTGGCAACACGTTTGATCTCTGAATTACCACCTCTTCACAAGATATATCTATATGAAGTCGAAATGAGTAAAAATTTGTTCTTCAAATACGCTTTTATTAAGGTATGTTAAATTCTAACATTATCTTTGATCATCAAGCAGTTCTTTGTTTTAGGCTGCAGTATTTGTATCTGTATTTACATAACTGAGGAGAACATAAGACGTTACGATGGATGTTATTATACATCATAGGGAGTCAAAAAGCTGATGTTCTCGTGTACATATTTAATGTACATATGTATACCAATAAAACAGGAGAAGAAAGTTTCAACATAACAATTGTCATAAGATGTCGTCTATATTATAATTCTATCAAGATTTATGCCATAATTTATCATAATATTTCCTAACATTATTCAAACAACAATTTATCATCAAACGATTAAATTTGAGCTAAAATTCAGAGGCATTCACTCAAGTGAAGCGTTTCATTCTAAAAAATCTTCCACAGGATTAAAACCTGATAAAAGTATAGCAGGTTACATTTTCACATGTTTGTGTTTGTTTATTTTGCTTACTTTGCACTACCAGTGAGAAGAGGATTGTATGTTGGAGTAAGACACTGATCAAGCTCAGGTAGTCCACACTGTTAATCTCTATATTTACCTGTGAATCAGTAGAGTCAGTTCAGGTATTTAACAGATTAACAAGGTGTCTTTAAGTGTTTACCTGAACTGTTACTCCACAGTAAGTCATGTGTCATGGAAATAAACTGTCAGTCCTAAATCAAACAATCTCTATTCACACAACATGGCAAATAAACATTAATATAACTAAGTGGAAAATGACCAACTTCTCTTGCTTATTTCACATCTTGCTTATTTCATCTACAGAATAATTAAAAAGTATGCTGTCGCCATCAGGACCCCTGGGGTCTGGACCAAAGAAACTGAAGATATATTTCTTTTCCAGACAATTTGTTGTGAGTGAAAAACTCCTCCAGATACATGTATCCCATTTACAAGGATGTTTTTGACTGATGGTTATGTAAGGGGAATAACTCTTTAAAAAACATCTGATAACGCCAATTTTCAATAGACTTCCTCAACTTGCCAAATTGAACAAATGTTTCAAAGCTGTGAGTGAAAAACTTGTTGAGATAGTGTGTTTACAAGGATTTTTACAGCAGCAGTCATGTAAGGAGCATAAACTCTTGAAAAAAAACATCCAAGCGTTGATTTTGAATAGGCTTCTTGTACTTTCTGTATTGAGCAAATGTAGGATGTTTTAAAAATGTGAGTGAAAGACTTGTTGAAATAATGCGTCTACAAGGCTTTTTTACAGTAGCAGTAATGTAAGGGGCATAACTCTTGAAAAAAACATTGATTTTGAATAGGCTTCTTGTACTTGCTGTATTAAACAAATGCGCAAAGTTTCAAAGTTCTTAGTGAAAGACTTTTTGAGATAATGTTGAAATTCAGCGTATGGCGTCGAATTGAATCCTGGATATGAACACTAATGCACACCTGTATAGGGAAAATCTTGACTAGTGAACAAAGTGATGGTCTCCCAGTTATACACAGGGATTCCTTGATGGAGGGGGTCTTGGGGCTCAGTGAACAGAGTGATGGTCTCTCAGTTATACACAGGGATTCCTTGATGGAGGGGGTCTTGGGGCTCAGTGAACAGAGTGATGGTCTCTCAGTCCAACACAGGCATCCATTGATGGAGGGGGTCTTGGTGCTCAGTGAACAGAGTGATAGTCTCTCAGTTCGACACATGCATCCATTGATGGAGGGGGTCTTGGTGCTCAGTGTGCAGAGTGATACAGATAGTCTCTCAGTTCAACAGAGGCATCCATTGATGGAGGGGGTCTTGGTGCTCAGTGAACAGAGGGAGATAGTCTCTCAGTTCAACACAGGCATCCATTGATGGAGGGGGTCTTGGTGCTCAGTGAACAGAGTGATAGTCTCTAAGTTCAGTCTCTAAGTTCAACAGAGGTATCCATTGATGGAGGGGGTCTTGGTGCTCAGTGAACAGAGTGAGATAGTCTCTCAGTTCAACACAGGCATCCATTGATGGAGGGGGTCTTGGTGCTCAGTGAACAGAGTGATACCGATAGTCTCTCAGTTCAACAGAGGCATCCATTGATGGAGGGGGTCTTGGTGCTCAGTGAACAGAGTGAGATAGTCTCTCAGTTCAACACAGGCATCCATTGATGGAGGGGGTCTTGGTGCTCAGTGAACAGAGTGATAGTCTCTCAGTTCAACACAGGCATTCCTTGATGGAGGGGGTCTTGGGGCTCAGTGAACAGAGCGAGATAGTCTCTCAGTTCAACAGAGGCATCCATTGATGGAGGGGGTCTTGGTGCTCAGTGAGCAGAGTGAGATAGTCTCTCAGTCCAACACAGGCATCCATTGATGGAGGGGGTCTTGGTGCTCAGTGTGCAGAGCGATAGTCTCGTAGTTCAACACAGGCATCCATTGATGGAGGGGGTCTTGGTGCTCAGTGTGCAGAGTGATACAGATAGTCACTCAGTTCAACAGAGGCATCCATTGATGGAGGCTGTCTTGGTGCTCAGTGTGCAGAGGAAGATAGTCTCTCAGTCCAACACAGGCATCCATTGATGGAGGGGGTCTTGGTGCTCAGTGTGCAGAGTGATACAGATAGTCTCTCAGTTCAACAGAGGCATCCATTGATGGAGGGGGTCTTGGTGCTCAGTGAACAGAGTGAGATAGTCTCTCAGTTCAACACAGGCATCCATTGATGGAGGGGGTCTTGGTGCTCAGTGAACAGAGTGATAGTCTCTCAGTTCAACACAGGCATTCCTTGATGGAGGGGGTCTTGGGGCTCAGTGAACAGAGCGAGATAGTCTCTCAGTTCAACAGAGGCATCCATTGATGGAGGGGGTCTTGGTGCTCAGTGAACAGAGTGATAGTCTCTCAGTTCAACACAGGCATTCCTTGATGGAGGGGGTCTTGGGGCTCAGTGAACAGAGCGAGATAGTCTCTCAGTTCAACAGAGGCATCCATTGATGGAGGGGGTCTTGGTGCTCAGTGAACAGAGTGAGATAGTCTCTCAGTTCAACACAGGCATCCATTGATGGAGGGGGTCTTGGTGCTCAGTGAACAGAGTGATAGTCTCTCAGTTCAACACAGGCATTCCTTGATGGAGGGGGTCTTGGGGCTCAGTGAACAGAGCGAGATAGTCTCTCAGTTCAACAGAGGTATCGATTGATGGAGGGGGTCTTGAAGCTCAGTGAACAGAGTGATACAGATAGTCTCTCAGTTCAACACAGGCATTCCTTGATGGAGGGGGTCTTGGTGCTCAGTGAACAGAGCGAGATAGTCTCTCAGTTCAACACAGGTATCCATTGATGGAGGGGTCTTGGTGCTCAGTGAGCAGAGTGAGATAGTCTCTCAGTTCAACACAGGCACACATTGATGGAGGGGTCTTGGTGCGCAGTGAACAGAGTGAGATAGTCTCTCAGTTCAACACAGGCACACATTGATGGAGGGGTCTTGGTGCTCAGTGAACAGAGTGAGATAGTCTCTCAGTTCAACACAGGTATCCATTGATGGAGGGGTCTTGGTGCTCAGTGAACAGAGTGAGATAGTCTCTCAGTTCAACACAGGCACACATTGATGGAGGGGTCTTGGTGCTCAGTGAACAGAGTGAGATAGTCTCTCAGTTCAACACAGGCATCCATTGATGGAGGGGTCTTGGTGCTCAGTGAACAGAGTGAGATAGTCTCTCAGTTCAACACAGGCACACATTGATGGAGGGGTCTTGGTGCTCGGTGAGCAGAGTGAGATAGTCTCTCAGTTCAACACAGGCACACATTGATGGAGGGGTCTTGGTGCTCAGTGAACAGAGTGAGATAGTCTCTCAGTTCAACACAGGCACACATTGATGGAGGGGTCTTGGTGCTCAGTGAACAGAGTGAGATAGTCTCTCAGTTCAACACAGGTATCCATTGATGGAGGGGTCTTGGTGCTCAGTGAACAGAGTGAGATAGTCTCAGTTCAACACAGGCACACATTGATGGAGGGGTCTTGGTGCTCAGTGAACAGAGTGAGATAGTCTCTCAGTTCAACACAGGCACACATTGATGGAGGGGTCTTGGTGCTCAGTGAACAGAGTGAGATAGTCTCTCAGTTCAACACAGGCACACATTGATGGAGGGGTCTTGGTGCTCAGTGAACAGAGTGAGATAGTCTCTCAGTTCAACACAGGCACACATTGATGGAGGGGTCTTGGTGCTCAGTGAGCAGAGTGAGATAGTCTCTCAGTTCAACACAGGCACACATTAATGGAGGGGGTCTTGGTGCTCAGTGAGCAGAGTGAGATAGTCTCTCAGTTCAACACAGGTATCCATTGATGGAGGGGTCTTGGTGCTCAGTGAACAGAGCGAGATAGTCTCTCAGTTCAACACAGGTATCCATTGATGGAGGGGTCTTGGTGCTCAGTGAACAGAGCGAGATAGTCTCTCAGTTCAACACAGGCACACATTGATGGAGGGGTCTTGGTGCTCAGTGAACAGAGTGAGATAGTCTCTCAGTTCAACACAGGTATCCATTGATGGAGGGGTCTTGGTGCTCAGTGAACAGAGTGAGATAGTCTCAGTTCAACACAGGCACACATTGATGGAGGGGTCTTGGTGCTCAGTGAACAGAGTGAGATAGTCTCTCAGTTCAACACAGGCACACATTGATGGAGGGGTCTTGGTGCTCAGTGAACAGAGTGAGATAGTCTCTCAGTTCAACACAGGCACACATTGATGGAGGGGTCTTGGTGCTCAGTGAACAGAGTGAGATAGTCTCTCAGTTCAACACAGGCACACATTGATGGAGGGGTCTTGGTGCTCAGTGAGCAGAGTGAGATAGTCTCTCAGTTCAACACAGGCACACATTAATGGAGGGGGTCTTGGTGCTCAGTGAGCAGAGTGAGATAGTCTCTCAGTTCAACACAGGTATCCATTGATGGAGGGGTCTTGGTGCTCAGTGAACAGAGCGAGATAGTCTCTCAGTTCAACACAGGTATCCATTGATGGAGGGGTCTTGGTGCTCAGTGAACAGAGCGAGATAGTCTCTCAGTTCAACACAGGCATCCATTGATGGAGGGGGTCTTGAAGCTCAGTGAACAGAGTGATAGTCTCTCAGTTCAACACAGGCATCCCTTGATGGAGGGGGACTCGGTGCTCAGTGAGCAGAGTGAGATAGTCTCTCAGTCCAACACAGGCATCCATTGATGGAGGGGGTCTTGGAGCTCAGTGTGCAGAGCGATAGTCTCGCAGTTCAACACAGGCATCCAATGATGGAGGGGGTCTTGGTGCTCAGTGTGCAGAGCGATAGTCTCGCAGTTCAACACAGGCATCCATTGATGGAGGGGGTCTTGGTGCTCAGTGTGCAGAGCGATAGTCTCTCAGTCCAATACAGGCATCCATTGATGGAGGGGGTCTTGGTGCTCAGTGTGCAGAGCGATAGTCTCGCAGTTCAACACAGGCATCCATTGATGGAGGGGGTCTTGGTGCTCAGTGTGCAGAGCGATAGTCTCTCAGTTCAACACAGGCATCCATTGATGGAGGGGGTCTTGGTGCTCAGTGAACAGAGTGATAGTCTCTCAGTTCAACACAGGCATCCATTGATGGAGGGGGTCTTGGTGCTCAGTGTGCAGAGCGATAGTCTCTCAGTTCAACACAGGCATCCATTGATGGAGGGGGTCTTGGTGCTCAGTGAACAGAGTGATAGTCTCTCAGTTCAACACAGGCATCCATTGATGGAGGGGGTCTTGGTGCTCAGTGAACAGAGTGATAGTCTCTCAGTTCAACACAGGCATCCAATGATGGAGGGGGTCTTGGTGCTCAGTGTGCAGAGCGATAGTCTCGCAGTGCAACACAGGCATCCATTGATGGAGGGGGTCTTGGTGCTCAGTGTGCAGAGCGATAGTCTCGCAGTTCAACACAGGCATCCAATGATGGAGGGGGTCTTAATGCTCAGTGTGCAGAGCGATAGTCTCGCAGTTCAACACAGGCATCCATTGATGGAGGGGGTCTTGGTGCTCAGTGTGCAGAGCGATAGTCTCGCAGTTCAACACAGGCATCCCTTGATGGAGGGGGTCTTGGGGCTCAGTGAACAGAGTGATGGTCTCTCAGTTCAACACAGGCATCCATTGATGGAGGGGGTCTTGGTGCTCAGTGTGCAGAGCGATAGTCTCTCAGTTCAACACAGGCATCCATTGATGGAGGGGGTCTTGGTGCTCAGTGTGCAGAGCAATAGTCTCGCAGTTCAACACAGGCATCCATTGATGGAGGGAGTCTTGGTGCTCAGTGTGCTGAGTGATACAGATAGTCTCTCAGTTCAACACAGGCATCCATTGATGGAGGGGGTCTTGGTGCTTAGTGTGCAGAGTGATACAGATAGTCTCTCAGTTCAACACAGGCATCCATTGATGGAGGGGGTCTTGGTGCTCAGTGTGCAGAGTGATACAGATAGTCTCTCAGTTCAACACAGGCACACATTGATGGAGGGGTCTTGGTGCTCAGTGAACAGAGTGAGATAGTCTCTCAGTTCAACACAGGCACACATTGATGGAGGGGTCTTGGTGCTCAGTGAACAGAGTGAGATAGTCTCTCAGTTCAACAAAGGCACACATTGATGGAGGGGTCTTGGTGCTCAGTGAGCAGAGTGAGATAGTCTCTCAGTTCAACACAGGCACACATTAATGGAGGGGGTCTTGGTGCTCAGTGAGCAGAGTGAGATAGTCTCTCAGTCCAACACAGGCATCCATTGATGGAGGGGGTCTTGGAGCTCAGTGTGCAGAGCGATAGTCTCGCAGTTCAACACAGGCATCCAATGATGGAGGGGGTCTTGGTGCTCAGTGTGCAGAGCGATAGTCTCGCAGTTCAACACAGGCATCCATTGATGGAGGGGGTCTTGGTGCTCAGTGTGCAGAGCGATAGTCTCTCAGTCCAATACAGGCATCCATTGATGGAGGGGTCTTGGTGCTCAGTGTGCAGAGCGATAGTCTCGCAGTTCAACACAGGCATCCATTGATGGAGGGGTCTTGGTGCTCAGTGAACAGAGCGAGATAGTCTCTCAGTTCAACACAGGCATCCATTGATGGAGGGGGTCTTGAAGCTCAGTGAACAGAGTGATAGTCTCTCAGTTCAACACAGGCATCCCTTGATGGAGGGGGACTCGGTGCTCAGTGAGCAGAGTGAGATAGTCTCTCAGTCCAACACAGGCATCCATTGATGGAGGGGGTCTTGGAGCTCAGTGTGCAGAGCGATAGTCTCGCAGTTCAACACAGGCATCCAATGATGGAGGGGGTCTTGGTGCTCAGTGTGCAGAGCGATAGTCTCGCAGTTCAACACAGGCATCCATTGATGGAGGGGGTCTTGGTGCTCAGTGAACAGAGTGATAGTCTCTCAGTTCAACACAGGCATCCATTGATGGAGGGGGTCTTGGTGCTCAGTGTGCAGAGCGATAGTCTCTCAGTTCAACACAGGCATCCATTGATGGAGGGGGTCTTGGTGCTCAGTGAACAGAGTGATAGTCTCTCAGTTCAACACAGGCATCCATTGATGGAGGGGGTCTTGGTGCTCAGTGAACAGAGTGATAGTCTCTCAGTTCAACACAGGCATCCAATGATGGAGGGGGTCTTGGTGCTCAGTGTGCAGAGCAATAGTCTCGCAGTGCAACACAGGCATCCATTGATGGAGGGGGTCTTGGTGCTCAGTGTGCAGAGCGATAGTCTCGCAGTTCAACACAGGCATCCAATGATGGAGGGGGTCTTAATGCTCAGTGTGCAGAGCGATAGTCTCGCAGTTCAACACAGGCATCCATTGATGGAGGGGGTCTTGGTGCTCAGTGAACAGAGTGATAGTCTCTCAGTTCAACACAGGCATTCCTTGATGGAGGGGGTCTTGGGGCTCAGTGAACAGAGCGAGATAGTCTCTCAGTTCAACAGAGGCATCCATTGATGGAGGGGGTCTTGGTGTTCAGTGAACAGAGTGAGATAGTCTCTCAGTTCAACACAGGCATCCATTGATGGAGGGGGTCTTGGTGCTCAGTGAACAGAGTGATAGTCTCTCAGTTCAACACAGGCATTCCTTGATGGAGGGGGTCTTGGGGCTCAGTGAACAGAGCGAGATAGTCTCTCAGTTCAACAGAGGTATCGATTGATGGAGGGGGTCTTGAAGCTCAGTGAACAGAGTGATACAGATAGTCTCTCAGTTCAACACAGGCATTCCTTGATGGAGGGGGTCTTGGTGCTCAGTGAACAGAGCGAGATAGTCTCTCAGTTCAACACAGGTATCCATTGATGGAGGGGTCTTGGTGCTCAGTGAGCAGAGTGAGATAGTCTCTCAGTTCAACACAGGCACACATTGATGGAGGGGTCTTGGTGCGCAGTGAACAGAGTGAGATAGTCTCTCAGTTCAACACAGGCACACATTGATGGAGGGGTCTTGGTGCTCAGTGAACAGAGTGAGATAGTCTCTCAGTTCAACACAGGTATCCATTGATGGAGGGGTCTTGGTGCTCAGTGAACAGAGTGAGATAGTCTCTCAGTTCAACACAGGCACACATTGATGGAGGGGTCTTGGTGCTCAGTGAACAGAGTGAGATAGTCTCTCAGTTCAACACAGGCATCCATTGATGGAGGGGTCTTGGTGCTCAGTGAACAGAGTGAGATAGTCTCTCAGTTCAACACAGGCACACATTGATGGAGGGGTCTTGGTGCTCGGTGAGCAGAGTGAGATCGTCTCTCAGTTCAACACAGGCACACATTGATGGAGGGGTCTTGGTGCTCAGTGAACAGAGTGAGATAGTCTCTCAGTTCAACACAGGCACACATTGATGGAGGGGTCTTGGTGCTCAGTGAACAGAGTGAGATAGTCTCTCAGTTCAACACAGGTATCCATTGATGGAGGGGTCTTGGTGCTCAGTGAACAGAGTGAGATAGTCTCAGTTCAACACAGGCACACATTGATGGAGGGGTCTTGGTGCTCAGTGAACAGAGTGAGATAGTCTCTCAGTTCAACACAGGCACACATTGATGGAGGGGTCTTGGTGCTCAGTGAACAGAGTGAGATAGTCTCTCAGTTCAACACAGGCACACATTGATGGAGGGGTCTTGGTGCTCAGTGAACAGAGTGAGATAGTCTCTCAGTTCAACACAGGCACACATTGATGGAGGGGTCTTGGTGCTCAGTGAGCAGAGTGAGATAGTCTCTCAGTTCAACACAGGCACACATTAATGGAGGGGGTCTTGGTGCTCAGTGAGCAGAGTGAGATAGTCTCTCAGTTCAACACAGGTATCCATTGATGGAGGGGTCTTGGTGCTCAGTGAACAGAGCGAGATAGTCTCTCAGTTCAACACAGGTATCCATTGATGGAGGGGTCTTGGTGCTCAGTGAACAGAGCGAGATAGTCTCTCAGTTCAACACAGGCACACATTGATGGAGGGGTCTTGGTGCTCAGTGAACAGAGTGAGATAGTCTCTCAGTTCAACACAGGTATCCATTGATGGAGGGGTCTTGGTGCTCAGTGAACAGAGTGAGATAGTCTCAGTTCAACACAGGCACACATTGATGGAGGGGTCTTGGTGCTCAGTGAACAGAGTGAGATAGTCTCTCAGTTCAACACAGGCACACATTGATGGAGGGGTCTTGGTGCTCAGTGAACAGAGTGAGATAGTCTCTCAGTTCAACACAGGCACACATTGATGGAGGGGTCTTGGTGCTCAGTGAACAGAGTGAGATAGTCTCTCAGTTCAACACAGGCACACATTGATGGAGGGGTCTTGGTGCTCAGTGAGCAGAGTGAGATAGTCTCTCAGTTCAACACAGGCACACATTAATGGAGGGGGTCTTGGTGCTCAGTGAGCAGAGTGAGATAGTCTCTCAGTTCAACACAGGTATCCATTGATGGAGGGGTCTTGGTGCTCAGTGAACAGAGCGAGATAGTCTCTCAGTTCAACACAGGTATCCATTGATGGAGGGGTCTTGGTGCTCAGTGAACAGAGCGAGATAGTCTCTCAGTTCAACACAGGCATCCATTGATGGAGGGGGTCTTGAAGCTCAGTGAACAGAGTGATAGTCTCTCAGTTCAACACAGGCATCCCTTGATGGAGGGGGACTCGGTGCTCAGTGAGCAGAGTGAGATAGTCTCTCAGTCCAACACAGGCATCCATTGATGGAGGGGGTCTTGGAGCTCAGTGTGCAGAGCGATAGTCTCGCAGTTCAACACAGGCATCCAATGATGGAGGGGGTCTTGGTGCTCAGTGTGCAGAGCGATAGTCTCGCAGTTCAACACAGGCATCCATTGATGGAGGGGGTCTTGGTGCTCAGTGTGCAGAGCGATAGTCTCTCAGTCCAATACAGGCATCCATTGATGGAGGGGGTCTTGGTGCTCAGTGTGCAGAGCGATAGTCTCGCAGTTCAACACAGGCATCCATTGATGGAGGGGGTCTTGGTGCTCAGTGTGCAGAGCGATAGTCTCTCAGTTCAACACAGGCATCCATTGATGGAGGGGGTCTTGGTGCTCAGTGAACAGAGTGATAGTCTCTCAGTTCAACACAGGCATCCATTGATGGAGGGGGTCTTGGTGCTCAGTGTGCAGAGCGAGATAGTCTCTCAGTTCAACACAGGCATCCATTGATGGAGGGGGTCTTGGTGCTCAGTGAACAGAGTGATAGTCTCTCAGTTCAACACAGGCATCCATTGATGGAGGGGGTCTTGGTGCTCAGTGAACAGAGTGATAGTCTCTCAGTTCAACACAGGCATCCAATGATGGAGGGGGTCTTGGTGCTCAGTGTGCAGAGCGATAGTCTCGCAGTGCAACACAGGCATCCATTGATGGAGGGGGTCTTGGTGCTCAGTGTGCAGAGCGATAGTCTCGCAGTTCAACACAGGCATCCAATGATGGAGGGGGTCTTAATGCTCAGTGTGCAGAGCGATAGTCTCGCAGTTCAACACAGGCATCCATTGATGGAGGGGGTCTTGGTGCTCAGTGTGCAGAGCGATAGTCTCGCAGTTCAACACAGGCATCCCTTGATGGAGGGGGTCTTGGGGCTCAGTGAACAGAGTGATGGTCTCTCAGTTCAACACAGGCATCCATTGATGGAGGGGGTCTTGGTGCTCAGTGTGCAGAGCGATAGTCTCTCAGTTCAACACAGGCATCCATTGATGGAGGGGGTCTTGGTGCTCAGTGTGCAGAGCAATAGTCTCGCAGTTCAACACAGGCATCCATTGATGGAGGGAGTCTTGGTGCTCAGTGTGCTGAGTGATACAGATAGTCTCTCAGTTCAACACAGGCATCCATTGATGGAGGGGGTCTTGGTGCTTAGTGTGCAGAGTGATACAGATAGTCTCTCAGTTCAACACAGGCATCCATTGATGGAGGGGGTCTTGGTGCTCAGTGTGCAGAGTGATACAGATAGTCTCTCAGTTCAACACAGGCACACATTGATGGAGGGGTCTTGGTGCTCAGTGAACAGAGTGAGATAGTCTCTCAGTTCAACACAGGCACACATTGATGGAGGGGTCTTGGTGCTCAGTGAACAGAGTGAGATAGTCTCTCAGTTCAACACAGGCACACATTGATGGAGGGGTCTTGGTGCTCAGTGAGCAGAGTGAGATAGTCTCTCAGTTCAACACAGGCACACGTTAATGGAGGGGGTCTTGGTGCTCAGTGAGCAGAGTGAGATAGTCTCTCAGTCCAACACAGGCATCCATTGATGGAGGGGGTCTTGGAGCTCAGTGTGCAGAGCGATAGTCTCGCAGTTCAACACAGGCATCCAATGATGGAGGGGGTCTTGGTGCTCAGTGTGCAGAGCGATAGTCTCGCAGTTCAACACAGGCATCCATTGATGGAGGGGGTCTTGGTGCTCAGTGTGCAGAGCGATAGTCTCTCAGTCCAATACAGGCATCCATTGATGGAGGGGTCTTGGTGCTCAGTGTGCAGAGCGATAGTCTCGCAGTTCAACACAGGCATCCATTGATGGAGGGGTCTTGGTGCTCAGTGAACAGAGCGAGATAGTCTCTCAGTTCAACACAGGCATCCATTGATGGAGGGGGTCTTGAAGCTCAGTGAACAGAGTGATAGTCTCTCAGTTCAACACAGGCATCCCTTGATGGAGGGGGACTCGGTGCTCAGTGAGCAGAGTGAGATAGTCTCTCAGTCCAACACAGGCATACATTGATGGAGGGGGTCTTGGAGCTCAGTGTGCAGAGCGATAGTCTCGCAGTTCAACACAGGCATCCAATGATGGAGGGGGTCTTGGTGCTCAGTGTGCAGAGCGATAGTCTCGCAGTTCAACACAGGCATCCATTGATGGAGGGGGTCTTGGTGCTCAGTGTGCAGAGCGATAGTCTCTCAGTTCAACACAGGCATCCATTGATGGAGGGGGTCTTGGTGCTCAGTGAACAGAGTGATAGTCTCTCAGTTCAACACAGGCATCCATTGATGGAGGGGGTCTTGGTGCTCAGTGTGCAGAGCGATAGTCTCTCAGTTCAACACAGGCATCCATTGATGGAGGGGGTCTTGGTGCTCAGTGAACAGAGTGATAGTCTCTCAGTTCAACACAGGCATCCATTGATGGAGGGGGTCTTGGTGCTCAGTGAACAGAGTGATAGTCTCTCAGTTCAACACAGGCATCCAATGATGGAGGGGGTCTTGGTGCTCAGTGTGCAGAGCGATAGTCTCGCAGTGCAACACAGGCATCCATTGATGGAGGGGGTCTTGGTGCTCAGTGTGCAGAGCGATAGTCTCGCAGTTCAACACAGGCATCCAATGATGGAGGGGGTCTTAATGCTCAGTGTGCAGAGCGATAGTCTCGCAGTTCAACACAGGCATCCATTGATGGAGGGGGTCTTGGTGCTCAGTGTGCAGAGCGATAGTCTCGCAGTTCAACACAGGCATCCCTTGATGGAGGGGGTCTTGGGGCTCAGTGAACAGAGTGATAGTCTCTCAGTTCAACACAGGCATCCCTTGATGGAGGGGGACTCGGTGCTCAGTGAGCAGAGTGAGATAGTCTCTCAGTCCAACACAGGCATACATTGATGGAGGGGGTCTTGGAGCTCAGTGTGCAGAGCGATAGTCTCGCAGTTCAACACAGGCATCCAATGATGGAGGGGGTCTTGGTGCTCAGTGTGCAGAGCGATAGTCTCGCAGTTCAACACAGGCATCCATTGATGGAGGGGGTCTTGGTGCTCAGTGTGCAGAGCGATAGTCTCTCAGTTCAACACAGGCATCCATTGATGGAGGGGGTCTTGGTGCTCAGTGAACAGAGTGATAGTCTCTCAGTTCAACACAGGCATCCATTGATGGAGGGGGTCTTGGTGCTCAGTGTGCAGAGCGATAGTCTCTCAGTTCAACACAGGCATCCATTGATGGAGGGGGTCTTGGTGCTCAGTGAACAGAGTGATAGTCTCTCAGTTCAACACAGGCATCCATTGATGGAGGGGGTCTTGGTGCTCAGTGAACAGAGTGATAGTCTCTCAGTTCAACACAGGCATCCAATGATGGAGGGGGTCTTGGTGCTCAGTGTGCAGAGCGATAGTCTCGCAGTGCAACACAGGCATCCATTGATGGAGGGGGTCTTGGTGCTCAGTGTGCAGAGCGATAGTCTCGCAGTTCAACACAGGCATCCAATGATGGAGGGGGTCTTAATGCTCAGTGTGCAGAGCGATAGTCTCGCAGTTCAACACAGGCATCCATTGATGGAGGGGGTCTTGGTGCTCAGTGTGCAGAGCGATAGTCTCGCAGTTCAACACAGGCATCCCTTGATGGAGGGGGTCTTGGGGCTCAGTGAACAGAGTGATGGTCTCTCAGTTCAACACAGGCATCCATTGATGGAGGGGGTCTTGGTGCTCAGTGTGCAGAGCGATAGTCTCTCAGTTCAACACAGGCATCCATTGATGGAGGGGGTCTTGGTGCTCAGTGTGCAGAGCAATAGTCTCGCAGTTCAACACAGGCATCCATTGATGGAGGGAGTCTTGGTGCTCAGTGTGCTGAGTGATAGTCTCTCAGTTCAACACAGGCATCCATTGATGGAGGGGGTCTTGGTGCTCAGTGTGCAGAGCAATAGTCTCGCAGTTCAACACAGGCATCCATTGATGGAGGGAGTCTTGGTGCTCAGTGTGCTGAGTGATAGTCTCTCAGTTCAACACAGGCATCCAATGATGGAGGGGGTCTTAATGCTCAGTGTGCAGAGCGATAGTCTCGCAGTTCAACACAGGCATCCATTGATGGAGGGGGTCTTGGTGCTCAGTGTGCAGAGCGATAGTCTCGCAGTTCAACACAGGCATCCCTTGATGGAGGGGGTCTTGGGGCTCAGTGAACAGAGTGATGGTCTCTCAGTTCAACACAGGCATCCATTGATGGAGGGGGTCTTGGTGCTCAGTGTGCAGAGCGATAGTCTCTCAGTTCAACACAGGCATCCATTGATGGAGGGGGTCTTGGTGCTCAGTGTGCAGAGCAATAGTCTCGCAGTTCAACACAGGCATCCATTGATGGAGGGAGTCTTGGTGCTCAGTGTGCTGAGTGATAGTCTCTCAGTTCAACACAGGCATCCATTGATGGAGGGGGTCTTGGTGCTCAGTGTGCAGAGCGATAGTCTCTCAGTTCAACACAGGCATCCATTGATGGAGGGGGTCTTGGTGCTCAGTGTGCAGAGCAATAGTCTCGCAGTTCAACACAGGCATCCATTGATGGAGGGAGTCTTGGTGCTCAGTGTGCTGAGTGATAGTCTCTCAGTTCAACACAGGCATCCATTGATGGAGGGAGTCTTGGTGCTCAGTGTGCTGAGTGATAGTCTCTCAGTTCAACACAGGCATCCATTGATGGAGGGGGTCTTGGTGCTCAGTGTGCAGAGCAATAGTCTCGCAGTTCAACACAGGCATCCATTGATGGAGGGAGTCTTGGTGCTCAGTGTGCTGAGTGATAGTCTCTCAGTTCAACACAGGCATCCATTGATGGAGGGGGTCTTGGTGCTCAGTGTGCAGAGCAATAGTCTCTCAGTTCAACACAGGCATCCATTGATGGAGGGGGTCTTGGTGCTTAGTGTGCAGAGTGATACAGATAGTCTCTCAGTTCAACACAGGCATCCATTGATGGAGGGGGTCTTGGTGCTCAGTGTGCAGAGTGATACAGATAGTCTCTCAGTTCAACACAGGCATCCATTGATGGAGGGGGTCTTGGTGCTCAGTGTGCAGAGTGATACAGATAGTCTCTCAGTTCAACACAGGCATCCATTGATGGAGGGGGTCTTGGTGCTTAGTGTGCAGAGTGATAGTCTCTCCGTTCAACACAGGTGTCCATGTAGTGCCTAATATATACAAATCTAATCATTCCAACCTTAACTTAAGACTTATCCTAGAGTAAAACAACTTCTGGAATGATCCATCTGAAGTGTGAAATGAACACGGACACCCTAAATGGTATGACGCCGTAATTCTGAATCATTTTGACTGGGGAAAACACAGACGTCAAACTCAGTCAGTCACACAGAAAAATCTTCCCTACATGACTCAGAGCATTATTCTACACGTTCATATCAGTACATTTTTATGCAAAGTGGTTAAAACCTATATATATTTTTGTCTCAGAAAATTGGTCTCTGTTTTCCCTATCTCTATAACGTTAAACGAGTTGAAGTTATATTAAAATTCATTTTAAAGACATTATGTATATTGTTTTGATTATTTTACTAACTTTCTATAAATAATTATAATAATATAATCATTTTGAGAGACAAGTCAGATAACAGAAATTTGTGCTATTTAAAATCTTTGAAATCCTAGTTTGAACCAAATACAGAAGCAAGGCTTTCCACTTGTGATTTATGAGACTTGTATCAGTGTGAATAATCAGACAAAAACTAATTGCACAAAGTCTACAAAAATTACGGTGAAATACAATCAATTTTTTTAGTAAGGTTATCACATGGAAAGATAAGAAAACAAATCTTTTACCTGAAGATTTTCAGCATAGAGGAGACTCTTTAGGACTTGAGAATTACGTTTACAGGCTGCCTTCTCCTCCATTACGTTCTCCAGGTAGGTTAGTATAGACTTCACCTGGGTTTCTGCAGGTAACATCTCTAACACCTGTATAACAAACAGGTAAGGCACTTAATTAATACAAGGATGGGGTCCTATTGTACAAAGCTTGATCTCTACAATATTGAACTTATGAGCCCACATAAAAAATATATAGAGATTATATATAGAGATGTGGTTTGTGTAGGGGTGTAAATATCATTTCAAACATTATTGTACCCCTAAGTGTCCAAAATCTACTACTAGTCTATTATGTAAGTACGTTAATAATAAATAGGTCATTAGATTGTATGGTGATGTAGCGTCCCGAGAAGGGAGCTTACTATAAATATAGTGCATGACAAACTGATAATCTCATAAGTGGCATGAGCTACCAAAATTGAGTATGGCACCTTACGCCAGTACTAAATGCCAGCTGTCAAAGACAGGCCAGTTGGCTGAATAGGCAGTTGACATTTAGTGCGGGTGATAGGTGCCATACTCTGGGACCCGGGTTTGATTCCAGTTTCCAGTCAGTAGAAGAATTTGTGCCATTTTTTATAAAAGTGTTATCCCCCAAAATAATGAAAATAAAATTTGATATTTGTTTTTTTTTTTCTTGAAACAAAATCAAGAAATGATAAGTTATTGCTCCAAGGAAGTGTTTATTTTAAGTTTTTTACTGATATCAGGCTTGATAGTTACTATAGTGTCCAGCTTTTACATTTCGCAAACTTTTTTGCTTTGCAAAGACCCCAAGATGAACGATTTTTTTTCTTTCAATGTGAATTTCAAAGGCCAACACATAAATCCACTAATCAAGAGGAAAGTACTAATGTCTTACCTGTGCTGTGTCAATTTTACTGGCATGTGTTTCTAAAAGCTGGAGAACTGCAGGTAAATTAGGTTTAGGTTGAAACTTTGCACCTGAAGTCAACCCTAATGTAGAAGCCTCAGGAGGTTGGAGATACATTTTGATCAGACAGGCGTACACCTAGCAAATAAAATCAATCTGTGATTAGAAATATCAACAAATCAACAAAGATCACAATCATAATTCACATGAACACTTTGAAAATGGAACAGATTTCATCAATGCGTCCTCAGTGGTCAGATAAAATCTGTGCAATTAGAGTTGACAGATTGATGGAAAGGGGAGACAAATCTGCTTATAGTTGTCTACAGATTGCATACATATCTTATAATAAACTACATCTAGATAGGCTAAGCGGTATGCGCTGCGCAGTAGAAAACGGCACAATAGTCTGTCAATAGCAAGATGGCGGACTATCACATTAATGTTACATTCCAGACCGAGATTAACGCTTGAAACGCAATTCTTGTTGTTGTTGTCGCACGATGGTCAAGACATAGGCTCTGCTAAAGCCAATTTTATACATTTGTCTTGGCGGGCGAGGAATTTTATACGTCACCTAAGGCTTGAAATTTATTCCATTCTCGAAAATTGGCAGAAAAGTTCACATTAGACTAGAAAACAATGTGTTAACGTAAGTAAAAAATCAACTATCACATTGGCGACTTGTTATCATAAGATACCTATGAGAGAGTAGGGAAAGGGGAAACACATCCGCCTTTTGTTGTCTAGAGATTAGACGGAATTTCATTTTTGGACATTTTAGAGTTCAGCATATTCCTCGATATTTAGCGAAAAGACAACAGCATGAAGCTTACCTGTTTATTTTCTTCATTATATTTGTTGTAGTGTTTTTTACAATATCTGTATAAAATAACGGTCCAGCAACATTAGCATGTAAAATCAATTCCATTCATTAAAATTAACACTTGCTTAAGCATTAGCTAGTTTTCATATATCAATTTTAAACTGATTGAGTGCAGAATTCTATCTCAAAATCCCTTTTCTACTCTCATGACCAAGACATGTTGAAAGCGATGTTAAATATTCTCTCACCCACTGTTTGCCAAGACAGTCAGGTTTATTTATTGTCACATTTATTTTGTCATTTCCATATGCAAAGGATAGTTACAAGATTGTTAATACCTAACTATAAATTCACTTCTGAAGATAAAATCTAAATCATTATAGCTAAACAAAATTAAACAAACTTAAAAAAGGATTTGTGAAAATGTTCATTAAGTTAATAAAATACTCAATAAGATGAAGTAATAGGGTGAATAGTTAATGTGGGACTTACTTTTCTGCCAAGCTTGAATCCTGCAATATATGGACATATATACCTAAAGCTTGTACATGACGCCCTAAACGACCCAGTAATATTGCACGTTCTTCATAGAAACCTGTCAGAGAACAGCAATTCAAATATCATTTCAAATACTGGCACAACAATTGGAATACTGTCTGACCCAGAGAACCAAGAATACTCAAGTCCGATAAAAAGTCATGTTAGACCTGTTAGAAAGGTCCATCAAAGGTATTATTTGATGTCATTTATGATTTCCCAAACCCACTGAACTTGTTAACATTATTGTTTTGGAATGTTCAGTCTGCCTAGAGGTTGTTAAACAAAACTCATAATGACTAAAGACATCTAACTTTAAGGTACATTCCCATAATGACCAAAGACATCTAACTTATGGGTACATTCCCATAATGACCAAAGACATCTAACTTATGGGTACATTCCCATAATGACCAAAGACATCTAACTTATGGGTACATTCCCATAATGACCAAAGACATCTAACTTAAAGGTACATTCCCATAATGACCAAAGACATCTAACTTAAAGGTAAATTCCCATAATGACCAAAGACATCTAACTTATGGGTAGATTCTCATAATGACCAAAGACATCTAACTTATGGGTACATTCTCATAATGACCAAAGACATCTAACTTAAAGGTACATCCTCATAATGACCAAAGACATCTAACTTAAAGGTACATTCCCATAATGACCAAAGACATCTAACTTAAAGGTACGTTCTCATAATGACCAAAGACATCTAACTTATGGGTACATTCCCATAATGACCAAAGGCATCTAACTTAAAGGTACATTCTCATAATAACCAAAGGCATCTAACTTAAAGGTACATTCTCATAATAACCAAAGACATCTAACTTAAACGTATATTCTCATAATAACCAAAGACATCTAACTTAAAGGTACATTCCCGTAATGACCAAAGACATCTAATTTATGGGTACATTCTCATAATGACCAAAGACATATAACTTATGGGTACATTCCCATAATGACCAAAGACATCTAACTTATGGGTACATTCTCATAATGACCAAAGATATCTAACTTATGGGTACATTCCCATAATGACCAAAGACATCTAACTTATGGGTACATTCCCATAATGATCAAAGACATCTAACTTATGGGTACATTCCCATAATGACCAAAGGCATCTAACTTTATAAGGTACATTCTCATAATAACCAAAGACATCTAACTTAAACGTACATTCTCATAATAACCAAAGACATCTAACTTAAAGGTACATTCCCGTAATGACCAAAGACATCTAACTTATGGGTACATTCTCATAATGACCAAAGACATCTAACTTATGGGTACATTCCCATAATGACCAAAGACATCTAACTTATGGGTACATTCCCATAATGACCAAAGACATCTAACTTAAAGGTACATTCCCATAATGATCAAAGACATCTAACTTAATGGTATATTCCCATAATGACCAAAGACATCTAACTTAAAGTTACATTCTCATAATGACCAAAGACATCTAACTTAAAGGTACATTCTCATAATGACCAAAGACATCTAACTTAAAGGTACATTCTCATATTGACCAAAGACATCTAACTTAAAGGTACATTCTCATAATGACCAAAGACATCTAACTTAAAGGTACATTCTCATAATGACCAAATACATCTAACTTAAAGGTACGTTCTCATAATGACCAAAGACATCTAACTTATGGGTACATTCCCATAATGACCAAAGGCATCTAACTTAAAGGTACATTCTCATAATAACCAAAGACATCTAACTTAAACGTACATTCTCATAATAACCAAAGACATCTAACTTAAAGGTACATTCCCGTAATGACCAAAGACATCTAACTTATGGGTACATTCTCATAATGACCAAAGACATCTAACTTATGGGTACATTCCCATAATGACCAAAGACATCTAACTTATGGGTACATTCCCATAATGACCAAAGACATCTAACTTAAAGGTACATTCCCATAATAACCAAAGACATCTAACTTAAAGGTACATTCTCATATTGACCAAAGACCTCTAACTTAAAGCTACATTCCCATAATGACCAAAGACATCTAACTTAAAGGTACATTCCCATAATGACCAAAGACATCTAACTTAAAGGTAAATTCCCATAATGACCAAAGACATCTAACTTATGGGTACATTCTCATAATGACCAAAGACATCTAACTTATGGGTACATTCTCAAAATGACCAAAGACATCTAACTTAAAGGTACATCCTCATAATGACCAAAGACATCTAACTTAAAGGTACATTCCCATAATGACCAAAGACATCTAACTTAAAGGTACGTTCTCATAATGACCAAAGACATCTAACTTATGGGTACATTCCCATAATGACCAAAGGCATCTAACTTAAAGGTACATTCTCATAATAACCAAAGGCATCTAACTTAAAGGTACATTCTCATAATAACCAAAGACATCTAACTTAAACGTATATTCTCATAATAACCAAAGACATCTAACTTAAAGGTACATTCCCGTAATGACCAAAGACATCTAATTTATGGGTACATTCTCATAATGACCAAAGACATCTAACTTATGGGTACATTCCCATAATGACCAAAGACATCTAACTTATGGGTACATTCTCATAATGACCAAAGACATCTAACTTATGGGTACATTCCCATAATGACCAAAGACATCTAACTTATGGGTACATTCCCATAATGACCAAAGACATCTAACTTTAAGGTACATTCCCATAATGACCAAAGACATCTAACTTATAGGATACATTCCCATAATGACCAAAGACATCTAACTTATGGGTACATTCCCATAATGACCAAAGACATCTAACTTAAAGGTTCATTCCCATAATGACCAAAGACATCTAACTTATGGGTACATTCCCATAATGACCAAAGACATCTAACTTAAAGGTACATCCTCATAATGACCAAAGACATCTAACTTAAAGGTATATTCTCATAATGACCAAATACATCTAACTTAAAGGTACATTCTCATAATGACCAAAGACATCTAACTTATGGGTACATTCCCATAATGACCAAAGGCATCTAACTTAAAGGTACATTCTCATAATAACCAAAGACATCTAACTTAAACGTACATTCTCATAATAACCAAAGACATCTAACTTAAAGGTACATTCCCGTAATGACCAAAGACATCTAACTTATGGGTACATTCTCATAATGACCAAAGACATCTAACTTATGGGTACATTCCCATAATGACCAAAGACATCTAACTTATGGGTACATTCCCATAATGACCAAAGACATCTAACTTAAAGGTACATTCCCATAATGATCAAAGACATCTAACTTAATGGTATATTCCCATAATGACCAAAGACATCTAACTTAATGGTATATTCCCATAATGACCAAAGACATCTAACTTAAAGGTACATTCTCATATTGACCAAAGACATCTAACTTAAAGGTACATTCTCATAATGACCAAATACATCTAACTTAAAGGTACATTCTCATAATAACCAAAGACATCTAACTTAAACGTACATTCTCATAATGACCAAAGACATCTAACTTATGGGTACATTCCCATAATGACCAAAGACATCTAACTTAAATTCCCATAATGATCAAAGACATCTAACTTAATGGTATATTCCCATAATGACCAAAGACATCTAACTTAACGCTACATTCCCATAATGACCAAAGACATCTAACTTAAAGTTACATTCTCATAATGACCAAAGACATCTAACTTATGGGTACATTCTCATATTGATCAAAGACATCTAACTTAAAGGTACATTCTCATAATGACCAAAGACATCTAACTTAAAGGTACATTCTCATATTGACCAAAGACATCTAACTTAAAGGTACATTCTCATATTGACCAAAGACATCTAACTTAAAGGTACATTCTCATATTGGCCAAAGACATCTAACTTAAAGGTACATTCCCATAATGACCAAAGACATCTAACTTATGGGTACATTCCCATAATGACCAAAGACATCTAACTTATGGGTACATTCCCATAATGACCAAAGACATCTAACTTATGGGTACATTCCCATAATAACCAAAGACATCTAACTTAAAGGTACATTCCCGTAATGACCAAAGACATCTAACTTATGGGTACATTCCCATAATGACCAAAGACATCTAACTTATGGGTACATTCCCATAATAACCAAAGACATCTAACTTAAAGGTACATTCCCGTAATGACCAAAGACATCTAACTTATGGGTACATTCCCGTAATGACCAAAGACATATAACTTATGGGTTCATTCCCATAATGACCAAAGACATCTAACTTAAAGGTACATTCCCATAATGATCAAAGACATCTAACTTATGGGTACATTCCCATAATGACCAAAGACATCTAACTTATGGGTACATTCCCATAATGACCAAAGACATCTAACTTATGGGTACATTCCCGTAATGACCAAAGACATATAACTTATGGGTTCATTCCCATAATGACCAAAGACATCTAACTTAAAGGTACATTCCCATAATGATCAAAGACATCTAACTTAATGGTATATTCCCATAATGACCAAAGACATCTAACTTAACGCTACATTCCCATAATGACCAAAGACATCTAACTTAAAGTTACATTCTCATAATGACCAAAGACATCTAACTTATGGGTACATTCCCATAATGACCAAAGACATATAACTTATGGGTACATTCTCATAATGACCAAAGACATCTAACTTAAAGGTACATTCTCATAATGACAAAAGACATCTAACTTAAAGGTACATTCCCATAATGACCAAAGACATCTAACTTAAAGGTACATTCCCATAATGACCAAAGACATCTAACTTAAAGGTACATTCTCATATTGGCCAAAGACATCTAACTTAAAGGTACATTCCCATAATGACCAAAGACATCTAACTTAAAGGTAAATTCCCATAATGACCACAAAGATCATTAAACTGTTGTTTATCTACGGATGAGGTTTCCAGATAACCAGTTGTAACTTTCCTAGCTCTCATTGACTGCTGTTTTGTTAATTTTTAAGTTTTATTAAGGAATTTCTTTTTCTTCATTATTGCTGTTATGAGAACTGACCAGCTTTAGTTACACAGGCTGTATACCCTCTAGCTGCTGATGCATTCTTGGTGGTTTATTTGTAACTGTCAGACGACAACTATAGCAGCAGGGAATCCCTAGAGTAACTCTTAAAATGTACTTTTTAAATGAAGAATCAACTTGCAGACCTTCATTCAAGTTTGATTATATCTTATAAAATGAAGAAGCACAACAAACTAAGATGATGTGTCGTTTCCAACATTATACTTACCATCTAGAGGAAAATGTGTGAGGAGACTCTCAGGTGTATAAAGTTGTGACCGTTCAAGAAAATCCAGGAGTTTTATTCTCAGTTCACCCAATTCCCCAGGCTCTGACCCAGCCCTTACCGGGCGACCATCTGAAAGCATACAGTTGTAAAATAAACCCCACAACAGAATACTTGTACAAGGAAAAATCATCTTAACAGAAAAGATACATCACAAAGACTTTGAGATTTTAGGGCAATGTTTAACTGCCGTGGCAACATATACCTAACACATTACTGTAAGACAAGTCGAGTATCGTCGGGTGTAAAAAACAAAACAACAGCAAATGAGTGTGTTTTTAAATGAATGGCTACAAAAAAAGCAGAGCAGAATCAGTTGGATGATTATTCATTGAAATGACAGCATTGATAGGGTAGAATGTAAGTGTTTTATGGAGCCCTCTGAATTAGTAGGGCTATTAGGGCAGGAAATCCTGACAGAGTAACCCTCCCAACTTTATACAAGAAGCGCGAGAAATTACCTTTAAGAGCTGACTGGGTATATTCAGTCATTTTGCTTTGCACCTTTTCCCGATACAGTTGCACCAAACGGTTGTGATATTCACGAGTTTTATCATCACATTGCAAAATGATATACTCCTGTGAAGACAGAAAAACATGGGAGATAACTTTGTTCACAAAACAGAAGAACAATATGATCTCCCCTTAAAGGGATTGAAGTTCATTGGAAGAACTATTATTAATGTTGGAATAAGGAAAATCCATACAGACTGGTCCAGTGTTGACGGAAATACTGTATGAAGGTTTGTTTTAGGCATAATTTAGTTCCAAATTACAGCTTTAAATAGGAAGGACACCACCATTAGGCTATAAAAACATCATAAAATTCTACCTAGAAGTTCTGCAGATATGTTGGTCGCACAAGCAACAACCAGTGAAAATAAAATAAATTAAGAATATAAATAAAAATTCATCAAAGCCCTGGTTGACGGACGCCGGGCAGCTGAAGTACAATAGTCATTGACTTTATTCCCACTGTATTATATAATCCTGAAAATACAAATTGTACATGAATTTCACAAATAAATAAATCAACCAATGAATCAACCAAAATAAAATAAGAGACAAAATCATGAAGCTTACCAAATATTGGATGGCTAAATCTTTACTAATTTTCTCTAAATAATCTAATACTTTATTCCTGGGTAAGCCGTCAACCTCAGGTAAATCTTCAGTAAATATCTAAAATAGAAAATCATACCTCATCTTAAAATACATAATATTAAGAGTGAAGAAGTAGATAATCCAATCTCAGTAGTAAGTAGAAAGTTGGAACAAACCTAACAATTACACAATGTACCAAACCTCAGTCACAACCTCTAAGAAAGATAGCATTGTAATTGAATAAACCCAAATAATGCAACTTGAAGGCAATCTGAAAAACTTTTTATTTTCTAGAAATAACACTTAAAAGTAGTAGACAATGACTGGAAAAACTCACTCAGAAAATATAACATAAACATAAAGCTATCTTTGAAATCTACACCCAAAGTTGCCTTATGGTGACAAATTTAGCTGAGCTATGACGTTACGGAGGAAAGACAGTCGGCATAGAATGGCTTGATCTCATTTACACAAACTGGATTTCAAGCTTAGATTTCCAGAGTCATTATAACAATAAAAGTGCGTATTACATCAGGATTTGTAACAGAATTGTGGTTACATGTGTATCGTTCTATTTATTGCTATACTGGACATAGATTGATTGATTGTTTGGTGTTTTACACAGCGCTCAAGATTATTTCACTTATATGATGGCGTTGCCAGTTTTGTTGTGGGAGGAAACCGGGGTCTATGCCTGGAGGAAACCCACGACCTTCCGTTGGTAACTGGCAACCATCCACTAGACACAGAGAATTTGACTGTATAACATCAGCTATGGCATACTCCTCCTCTGGGAAAAGTTACTTCCTGGCCAGTGAGCTTCATCGGGCAGGTTGGTCAAAGCAGGTTTAATCCTGTAGTGTCGTTTTTTTACAACCTTTTGTCATCTCTGATACCTTAGCAGTCACAATACTGCACAGGTCAGAATAAAAAGTTATGGGTCTAATAAACTGAAGTATCAATGAGTTTTGACTGTGGTCAATTATGTAAAGTGAGAACTATGGCACACAGTGTACTAATGTACTTACTTTTATTCCATTCTGAGGATGTTCACGAAGTACCCAGGTAGCATATTCAAATATCAGATTTAAATGCTCTGCACCTAATGTTAAAGGAATACAAAATAAAGTTATGTTGTTGAGAAAATAGAATGGGATAGCTGACCAAAACTGCAGATTAAAGGAGGAGAAAACAAAAAAACAACATGAAATTGTAACGAACAATCACCCCTAGAGCATCAATTTTTAAGCTGTAAATCTTACCTGCGTTTTATGGTAATGCAGAGAATTGCACATGTTTAAATTGGGTCACAAAAACGATGGGGACCGCCATTTGTAAAGCGAGAAATTGACCGGAAACAGATGTGCCTAGCAATTAACCTAGGCTTAAATGGCAGACTAAGAAAGTTGACCAATTTCACTCGCACGTGCGCTTTGAATTGCTGGGTATGCGTCTACTGATTGGCCGAAGGAGACACACCCCTAAGCACTGTTGTGATGATGGCGGCCAACTAAGCAAGTCGGTCTCAGTCGAAATCCAACGGTTTTATATAACTTTACTTTAGGACTGTGCGGTGGGGAAAAATCGTAAAAATATGTCTATGGTACCATTGGAAAGGGAAATTCGTCGTCCGTTTAGTGTATATGCCAGTTTTATTTGTTTTCTCCTCCTTTAAGGTTTAATCCTGACATAAATCAACTATTCTTACCTAAGTGTTGTAAATATTGCACGGTCCTTTCATGGCCTTTGAGCGGTGAGGCTGGACGAGCAGCCTGTTTCATCAGGAGCTCTAGAGCTGAATATAAAAATACAGTTCTGTTTAAAATATGATCATCTCGCCAGACTCCACCCAGGCATATAAACATTCAATCAGATGTTATACATATGAACTAATGGAATACAAATAAACAGAATAACTCATCTAAATCATATATTTGTGACACTATGGATTGTAGAAACATTTGGCTTATTCTATGTTTTACCTTCAAGATAGAAGTAAATAAAATATGCTTACAGACATAGTCTTGCCATCAACCTACCAAAGTTAATGTTTCTTACCTTTTTTGTGCTGACCCTTGTTTTCATAGAGAATAATCAACTCATTATATTTTTCTTTTTTCCTCAGAACTCGCTCACTTTCCTCCACATGACAGTTGTTATCCTTCAGACGAAGAAGTGGAGCAACAAGGGCATCGTTTGTCTGACAAAGAGAAGTATACAAACAGTTTTACACAACAAATATTTCCAGTATCCCGATTGTTAACATAATGGTTCAAGTTCATGGAAAAGTTTGAACGAAAAATACCCCATTACCCCATACCCCGTGTGGCCTACATGTATGTAAAACCGACGTCAGGAGGTTAAATTGATTGTTTGGTGTTTTACGCCGCGCTCAAGATTATTTCACTTATATGGCGGCGTTGCCAGTTTTATTGTGGGAGGAAACCGGGCTCTGTGCCCGGAGGAAACCCACGACCTTCCGTTGGTAACTGGCAACCATCCCACATAGGTCGTTCGAGTGAAAACCCAGTCAGAAAATTTTCCAATTTTTTTGACTGAGTGGGATTCGAACCCACGACCCATTGGTGGAAGGCTCTTCCGATTTAGCGTCCAACGCTCTACCTACTGAGCCACGGAGGCCCCCAGGAGGTTAAAAATATGAAACTAATCAAATGGCAGGGAAGCATATTCATTCATTGCCTGTTTACGTTACTTGTTTAGATCCCTTCACATACCAGTATACTGGTATCACTAAACTGATTCTGGTCGTCACCCCGTGATATAAATTGCCCACAAACGCCCCTACTAAAGCTTTGTAATAGATTGGATAACCATGCTAACAAATCATCAAAAGTGGAAACCAATGGATATAAGAAAATTATATTTTTTTTTCATATTGTAAAAACAAGCAAATTATCTTCCAGCTTTCAGCTCAATCAACATTGTACAAGTTTATCATGAGTGTGGCAAGGAAGAAATTACGTTGAACAATATTTGTAATATTCCCCACCTCCAGGTAACACTTGAGTAGTGTTGTATCCACTATCTGACTAAGCTGTTTCTTAGACTTGATAGTGGTAGTCCCTTCCACAATGGCTGTAGATTGCATGTCTTTGTGAATATCCTTTAACAGCTCATTCCGTTTCTGCAAACCATAAGTATTAAAATTCAATACAAAACTTAAATAAACAAAACATATTTGTAAATCTGATAACTCTGAGACAAAATATTAGGTCAATATTTTTCTCAGTTAGATTTACTAAAAAAAAACCATGAGATCCTGAATGAAATTATTTATATGAAATATTATATTCTCAGAAATGTTAGCTGCTAAAGGTATGGTAGAGGAGAAGATAGGAGATAAAAGACTCTCTGAGTTCATATTTCCACTACTGATCACCTGTAAATTCTTACCTGAGTCAGGTAGTCAATAAGAGCCAGAAATCCTTTCTCTAACTCTCCCCCTTCCAGGTCTGGTAAACGGTCAGGATATTCCAATTGATTCCTGTAATCCTGGGGTAGTAGGTTTGGGTATAGGCCAATTACATGGGAGGCGTCTAACAATATATAAATGAACATTTTTACACCTGTAATCCTGGGGTAGTAGGTTTGGGTATAGACCAATTACATGGGAGGCATCTAACAATATATAAATGAACATTTTTACACCTATAATCCTGGGGTAGTAGGTTTGGGTAAAGACCAATTACATGGGAGGCATCTAACAATATATAAATGAACATTTTTACACCTGTAATCCTGGGGTAGTAGGTTTGGGTATAGGCCAATTACATGGGAGGCGTCTAACAATATATAAATGAACGTTTTTACACCTATAATCCTGGGGTAGTAGGTTTGGGTAAAGACCAATTACATGGGAGGCATCTAACATTATAGCAAAGAACATTAGACAGGAAAAGCAAGACTGAATGATTAAATTCATGTCAGTCTGAGTAGATGATCAAATTCAAGTCAGTCTGAGTAGATGATCCAATTCATGTCAGTCTGAGTAGATGACAAATTCAAGTCAGTCTGAGTAGATGATTAAATTCAAGTGAGTAGATGATCAAATTCATGTCAGTCTGAGTAGATGATCAAATTCAAGTCAGTCTGAGTAGATGATCAAATTCAAGTCAGTCTGAGTAGATGATCAAATTCAAGTCAGTCTGAGTAGATGATTAAATTCAAGTCAGTCTGAGTAGATGATCCAATTCAAGTCAGTCTGAGTAGATGATCAAATTCAAGTCAGTCTGAGTAGATGATCAAATTCATGTCAGTCTGAGTAGATGATTAAATTCAAGTCAGTCTGAGTAGATGATCCAATTCAAGTCAGTCTGAGTAGATGATCAAATTCAAGTCAGTCTGAGTAGATGATTAAATTCAAGTCAGTCTGAGTAGATGATCCAATTCAAGTCAGTCTGAGTAGGTGATTAAATTCAAGTCAGTCTGAGTAGATGATCAAATTCAAGTCAGTCTGAGTAGGTGATTAAATTCAAGTCAGTCTGAGTAGATGATCAAATTCAAGTCAGTCTGAGTAGATGATCAAATTCAAGTCAGTCTGAGTAGGTGATTAAATTCAAGTCAGTCTGAGTAGATGATCAAATTCAAGTCAGTCTGAGTAGGTGATTAAATTCAAGTCAGTCTGAGTAGATGATCAAATTCAAGTCAGTCTGAGTAGATGATTAAATTCAAGTCAGTCTGAGTAGATGATTAAATTCAAGTCAGTCTGAGCAGATGATTAAATTCATGTCAGTCTGAGTAGATGATTAAATTCAAGTCAGTCTGAGTAGATGATTAAATTCAAGTCAGTCTGAGTAGATGATTAAATTCCTGTCAGTCTGAGTAGATGACAAATTCAAGTCAGTCTGAGTAGATGATTAAATTCAAGTCAGTCTGAGTAGATGATTAAATTCAAGTCAGTCTGAGTAGATGATTAAATTCAAGTGAGTCTGAGTAGATGATTAAATTCAAGTCAGTCTGAGTAGATGATTAAATTCAAGTCAGTCTGAGTAGATGACAAATTCAAGTCAGTCTGAGTAGATGATCAAATTCAAGTCAGTCTGAGTAGATGATTAAATTCAAGTCAGTCTGAGTAGATGATTAAATTCCTGTCAGTCTGAGTAGATGATTAAATTCCTGTCAGTCTGAGTAGATGATTAAATTCAAGTCAGTCTGAGTAGATGATTAAATTCAAGTCAGTCTGAGCAGATGATCAAATTCAAGTCAGTCTGAGTAGATGATTAAATTCAAGTCAGTCTGAGTAGATGATTAAATTCCTGTCAGTCTGAGTAGATGATTAAATTCCTGTCAGTCTGAGTAGATGATCAAATTCAAGTCAGTCTGAGTAGATGATTAAATTCAAGTCAGTCTGAGTAGATGATCAAATTCAAGTCAGTCTGAGTAGATGATTAAATTCCTGTCAGTCTGAGTAGATGATCAAATTCAAGTCAGTCTGAGTAGATGATTAAATTCAAGTCAGTCTGAGTAGATGATTAAATTCCTGTCAGTCTGAGTAGATGACAAATTCAAGTCAGTCTGAGTAGATGATCAAATTCAAGTCAGTCTGAGTAGATGATCAAATTCAAGTCAGTCTGAGTAGATGATCAAATTCAAGTCAGTCTGAGTAGATGATTAAATTCAAGTCAGTCTGAGCAGATGATCAAATTCAAGTCAGTCTGAGTAGATGATTAAATTCCTGTCAGTCTGAGTAGATGATCAAATTCAAGTCAGTCTGAGTAGATGATTAAATTCAAGTCAGTCTGAGTAGATGATTAAATTCAAGTCAGTCTGAGTAGATGATTAAATTCAAGTCAGTCTGAGTAGATGATCAAATTCAAGTCAGTCTGAGTAGATGATCAAATTCAAGTCAGTCTGAGTAGATGATTAAATTCCTGTCAGTCTGAGTAGATGATCAAATTCAAGTCAGTCTGAGTAGATGATTAAATTCAAGTCAGTCTGAGCAGATGATCAAATTCAAGTCAGTCTGAGCAGATGATCAAATTCAAGTCAGTCTGAGTAGATGATCAAATTCAAGTCAGTCTGAGTAGATGATCAAATTCATGTCAGTCTGAGTAGATGATCAAATTCCTATCAGTCTGAGTAGATGATCAAATTCAAGTCAGTCTGAGTAGATGATCAAATTCAAGTCAGTCTGAGTAGATGATTAAATTCAAGTCAGTCTGAGTAGATGATCAAATTCAAGTCAGTCTGAGTAGATGATCAAATTCATGTCAGTCTGAGTAGATGATCAAATTCAAGTCAGTCTGAGTAGATGATCAAATTCAAGTCAGTCTGAGTAGATGATCAAATTCAAGTCAGTCTGAGTAGATGATCAAATTCATGTCAGTCTGAGTAGATGATCAAATTCAAGTCAGTCTGAGTAGATGATCAAATTCAAGTCAGTCTGAGTAGATGATCAAATTCAAGTCAGTCTGAGTAGATGATCAAATTCAAGTCAGTCTGAGTAGATGATCAAATTCAAGTCAGTCTGAGTAGATGATCAAATTCATGTCAGTCTGAGTAGATGATCAAATTCAAGTCAGTCTGAGTAGTTGATCAAATTCAAGCCAGTCTGAGTAGATGATCAAATTCAAGTCAGTCTGAGTAGATGATCAAATTTATGTCAGTCTGAGCAGATGATCAAATTCAAGTCAGTCTGAGTAGATGATCAAATTTATGTCAGTCTGAGCAGATGATCAAATTTATGTCAGTCTGAGCAGATGATCAAATTCAAGCCAGTCTGAGTAGATGATCAAATTCAAGTCAGTCTGAGTAGATGATCAAATTTATGTCAGTCTGAGCAGATGATCAAATCCAAGTCAGTCTGAGTAGATGATCAAATTCATGTCAGTCTGAGTAGATGAACAAATTCAAGTCAGTCTGAGTAGATGATCAAATGCAAGTCAGTCTGAGTAGATGATCAAATTCAAGTCAGTCTGAGTAGATGATCAAATTCAAGTCAGTCTGAGTAGATGATTAAATTCATGTCATTCTTAGTAGATGATTAAATTCAAGTCAGTCTGAGTAGATGATTAAATTCAAGTCAGTCTGAGTAGATGATCAAATTCATGTCATTCTTAGTAGATGATCAAATTCAAGTCAGTCTGAGTAGATGATCAAATTCAAGTCAGTCTGAGTAGATGATCAAATTCAAGTCAGTTTGAGTAGGTGATCAAATTCAAGTCAGTCTGAGTAGATGATCAAATTTAAGTCAGTCTGAGTAGATGATCAAATTTGTCAGTCTGAGTAGATGATCAAATTCAAGTCAGTCTGAGTAGATGATTAAATTCAAGTCAGTCTGAGCAGATGATCAAATTTAAGTCAGTCTGAGTGGATGATCAAATTCAAGTCAGTCTGAGTAGATGATTAAATTCAAGTCAGTCTGAGTAGATGATTAAATTCATGTCAGTCTGAGTAGATGATCAAATTCAATCAGTCTGAGTAGATGATCAAATTCAAGTCAGTCTGAGTAGATGATTAAATTCAAATCAGTCTGAGTAGATGATCAAATTCAAGTCAGTCTGAGTAGATGATTAAATTCAAGTCAGTCTGAGTAGATGATCAAATTCAAGTCAGTCTGAGTAGATGATCAAATTCAAGTCAGTCTGAGTAGATGATCAAATTCGATTGAGTCTCTTTGGGTTCTTATAAAAACACTATCCATACATCTTTATATGTTATATTTGAAAAGGTATGGACTAAGGAATCCAAAAAAGTGACATGAAACTTAAGTGGGTTAATTATTGATAGTCCGGTTACTATTCTTCTGATTGCTCTATGAGATTTACTTAAAGTGGCATGAGCTGCCCAAAATTCACACTTTTTTGATCATTTCTGATCGTCACGACAGTAAGGGGCTTTGAAGGCTATCGAAAAACTAAATGATTGGCGTTGGAATGAGGAAATCTATACAGTATGTGGCCTGTACGAACCGGAATAGTGTTCCAAAAGTAAATAAAATTTAAATAACCGGGATGACCATTCATTCATTCTAAGTCAAAGTTAGTTCAAAACAATACTTTATCGTACATTTTCGAGACTAGAAGCACTAAAAAGCTTCTGAATTATACGTCTTGAGAAAAATAGCCAGTGATTTCAACACTATGTTTTAACGTTAAAATATCAACATTTTGGCAGCTCATGCCACTTTAAGTTCCTCAGTGGAAAATCAAACATAAGGTATACTGACCTGTACCAAGTTTTGTGAAGATTGCCATTGAATCCTCAAACCTATGCTGTGTGAAGAGATCAAAGGCATGGAGGTTCTCTATGTGTTGTAATAATTTCTCCTTCTCCCCTTCTGGATCATCTGTCATTTTCTAAACAAGGAAAAAAATAATAATACGTTATATCTGCCACTGACTGCGCCATTACATGATGTACAACTGAGTCAAGAGGATTGTGTTAGGAGTGCCAGTGTTTTATTTTTTCACATAACGCACATGGTATCTGCTTGAAAATACGATATTTATTTTACTATGACATACAGCCTTGCTAACCAGTGCCTGTCCTTCTTGACTGGCCCATCAGTTTACTTTAAACTGAGCGATCTTTATAGCTTTTTTAGCGGCAACATTTCAAAGTTGTCCATTGGTCACATTTTTCGAGAAACGCAGACTATTTTTAGCTGAGATGGAACAAAACCTAGTATTTACTTTCAGTATAACCACTAAACAGTTGTTTTCAACAACAGGCATCAGTTATGAAAGTTCTTATTTAAAAATCGACATTTATATCAATGGCCATGTAAAGGCCTTGGTCATGGGACCACCTTGTGTGTGAGTTTAGTGCTCAAAAGGTTGTCCAGAATCCAGGAAGGATTAGCAGGATATTGGTAGAAGAGGACGATAAGATTTTATCAGTTTGTTTGGTGGAAAGTGATTTAACAGGTACTTACTGCCATAGAGAGAGCCAGTTTGAACTCTTTACTTTTTAGTAACTCTCTGATCTGATCTCTGACAGGGATAGCCGCCATTCTCCATACTCCATTACCAGAGGCTAAGTAAACGCGACCACTACAACAACAACACATCATGTTATTCAGATTTCTAAATAGTCATGTGATGTTCAGGTATTAACAGAGTCAACATTTTTTTTACCACATCTCATCTCATGTTCTCTTGATTGCAAAAGTAAACTGGGAGAACAAAGAAGTCTTTTAGATAGAAGTTAAAATAGCGTGAATAGCCAAAATCTATACATTTTTACTAAATTCTGATCGCCAAGACAATAAAAGGGTTTGAAGTCAATAGACAAACTAAAATATTGACATTGGAATAAAGAGAATCCATAGGGACTGAGACGTGTGCGAAAGAAAATAGTGTATAAATACCTGGGACAAACTTTCATGCATTCAAAGATAGTTTAAAACAATACATTAACGAACATCTTTGAGACTAGTAGCACTAAAAGCATCTAATTTGTAAAAAATGCAATAATTGGGTTCGCGCTACCCAAAATATGCCTGTCAAAGCAAAGTAACTGTGGCCATACCAAAACAAATCCTTCCATATTTGATTGAATTTTATTTTCAAAATTCAGATGGACGTTTAAGCTTGGTAAAAGGTCATGTCAACAAAATGAAATTGTACAACTAGAACCGTAAGCCATTTGTATCAAATTCAAGTGGGGCTATTTGGATCAACAATCATTAATAATGTGTCCAACATCTAGGCCCCAGGGGGCTGTTTCTCAACACACTTACGCCAGTCGTAACTTTGCGCCTGGTCGTAACGTAATGTTGAGGGTATATGTTGCCATGGTAGTTATGCCTTGCATTGGACTAACATCGGTCGTAACTTTGTTGAGAAACAACCCCCTGTAGACCAGTTGTGTCGTACAGTTGAGCAAAGCCTAATTTCTTAGATGGTTTGCTAATATACAAATTCTTATTCAAATTGTTGTCAAGATGATTTCAAAACTGGGAAATTGAAGCGCAAAAGGGAATATAACATAACCCGATACGGTTGCTGTATTATGCAATAGGTTATGTCATAACAATTAGAGAAACACCGTCTATTTATATGGTGTACAATGTGAAAGAATTGAAAACATCGGATCGTATTTGTGAAAGTTATGGAGCAAAAGATTAAATATTATATAGACCAATATGGCTGCCATATTGCACAACATATGTTATCAATAGTTAGCAGCACACCTACCGCCCATAAGGTAAACAATCTAAAAGATGTGTCTAGATCGCATCAAAGTTGTATAAGTTATGGAATAAAAGGAGATAATACATAAGTCAATATGGTTGCTTTATTATGCAACATGTGATGTCATAAACAATGTTTGACACACTAACTGTTGATATGGTGTGTAATATGAAAGAATTGAAAACATCGGCATTGTCCAGAACGCATCAAAACTGTACATGTTATAGGGCTAAAGGGGATATTACATAATCAAATATAGTTGCCCTGCCATATTATGTAACCAGTGATGTCACAAATAGTTTACAACACATCATCTACCCATAAGGTATATACTCAGAAAAAATTGTCCAGATGGAATCAAAACTTTGGAAGTTATGGAGCAAAAGGGAAAGCAGACGCCGGACTGACAAGAGAAGATACCATCATACAGCCCGTTTTTCAAATCAGGCGTATAAAAAGATGCAAAGAATAAAATGTAATAAGTTACCTCCCCTGGCAGATGAGTTTAGCTTGAGGTAAATCTATACTCTGTATAAGCAGTCTTGTCTCTATGGTTCGGATTTCAACATACTTTGGTAAAATACCTATCACATATGGACTGTCATATTCTGAGAGAAAAAAAGAGGTGAAACAGACTTGTAAATTTCCATGAAGCAGTGAATTAAGGTAACGTTTATCACACACAGACTGATGTAAGTGTATTTGACAGATAAATTTGATATTTGGTTTGCAAACTCAGAGCCTCCATTTGAGACAAACTTCAAATTCGGAAACCATATTTGCTAGAACACAGCTAATTAAATGCCTGTGGCTGGATCAACAAATGTGCAGCAAAGACCACAGCTCAACTGCTACCATTTCAAAATTAGTAATTATGCAAAGAAAAGCCTACCTAATGTGACTGGAATCTCTGACCATGTCAGGGGGTATTTAAGAGTGGGTCCACCCTCGGAGTTAATAAAAATAGACATTTCATCTCTGCCCAATGCCATCCTGTCCTCCCCCATCTGTTGAATTACTGGGTGTTGTTGTCGACTACCCCACTGAAATAACTCCTTCTGGTCACCTGTTTGAATCTAGAAAACAAAAGTAAGGTGGACATATGGAAAAGCAATTACAAAGCTAAATCAAAAACCAAAATCGGTAGAAGAATTTCTGCAAATTTTCAAGAAAGTGTAATCCCAAAAAATAACGAGAATACTGTTATACTTACTTTCTAAAAGACACTAACTAATTAAAAGACCGTGTAGATTTACCTTGATAAGACCAGGTAGATTTACCTTGATAAAACCAGGTAGATTTACCTTGATAAAACCAGGTAGATTTACCTTGATAAGACCATGTAGATTTACCTTGATAAGACCATGTAGATTTACCTTGATAAAACCAGGTAGATTTACCTTGATAAGACCATGTAGATTTACCTTGATAAGACCATGTAGATTTACCTTGATAAAACCAGGTAGATTTACCTTGATAAGACCATGTAGATTTACCTTGATAAAACCAGGTAGATTTACCTTGATAAGACCATGTAGATTTACCTTGATAAAACCAGGTAGATTTACCTTGATAAGACCATGTAGATTTACCTTGATAAAACCAGGTAGATTTACCTTGATAAGACCATGTAGATTTACCTTGATAAAACCAGGTAGATTTACCTTGATAAGACCATGTAGATTTACCTTGATAAGACCATGTAGATTTACCTTGATAAGACCAGGTAGATTTACCTTGATAAGACCAGGTAGATTTACCTTGATAAGACCATGTAGATTTACCTTGATAAGACCAGGTAGATTTACCTTGATAAGACCAGGTAGATTTACCTTGATAAGACCATGTAGATTTACCTTGATAAGACCAGGTAGATTTACCTTAATAAGACAATATTCTCTCTTGATGCTGACACATATGGAATCTTTACACCAAGCCAAACATTTAGGGGTTTCTGGTAAACTTAAATCCGTCTAAATAGAACAAAAGACAAGTAATTGGTCGTGAAATGATTACATGTGTTTCCAAATTAATTAAAAACAAAAATTAGTTACACATGTACATTTAAACAATAAGAACAAACTGTATTCAAATATCACTAAATTAACTAAAGTAAAGGATCAGCCTGTGTTTTAAAGGAAACAACTGGAATAATTCTACATTCAAATTTATATCTGAGGAGAACACAAATATACAAAATGTACTTCCAAGAGAAACACTGACCTGGAGCTCTAAAAAATCTCTGTTCTTCCAATAAAACATCTGAAGACAACAAAAAATAAACAGATTATTTCTTTTGATTTCATACAGTTGTGAAAACTTTGAATGTATAAGATTTAATTAAGGTTATGTGCAATAAACTCTGGGATTAACTAAGGGGTTATTACTTACAGTAATATAGAAAACACAAATTCAGAAAACTATTCCAGCCATGAATTGTGAGTGTATAGCTTCAGATATAGTTGGTGCTTAGATCAATAGGTTTAATACGCCCTCTCATCGAAGCTCTTAAAATGCGTGGGACTATCACCTCTAACATCCGATTATCTCCCATTGAATTTCGAACAAACATTCATTATATCCTATTGATTAGTCTGGCATATTGCCTTTTTTTTTTCTTACTGTGGATTTTACCGACACTAAGGCCAATATTTTTTAACATTTTTAACATTTAGAAGGATTGTGTAAATTAACCACGGCGAAAAATGGCTGAAAAACCTGAAAACGGAATATATTTACAAAATATTAAAATTTTAACATCACATTAAATAAAACTGTGAGGATTTTCTGTGTCATTGGTCAGGTTTAGATTTCTCAATGTGACAAAGATAAATAAAATGTCCCCAATATTACCTGAAGATTTCTCAATGTGACAAAGATAAATAAAATATCCCCAATATTACCTGAAGATTTCTCAATGTGACAAAGATAAATAAAATGTCCTCAACATTACCTGAAGATTTCTCAATGTGACAAAGATAAATAAAATGTCCTCAACATTACCTGAAGATTTCTCAATGTGACAAAGATAAATAAAATGTCCCCAATATTACCTGAAGATTTCTCAATGTGACAAAGATAAATAAAATGTCCCCAATATTACCTGAAGATTTCTCAATGTGACAAAGATAAATAAAATGTCCCCAATATTACATGAAGATTTCTCAATGTGACAAAGATAAATAAAATATCCCCAATATTACCTGAAGATTTCTCAATGTGACAAAGATAAATAAAATATCCCCAACATCACCTGAAGATTTCTCAATGTGACAAAGATAAATAAAATGTCCCCAACATCACCTGAAGATTTCTCAATGTGACAAAGATAAATAAAATGTCCTCAACATTACCTGAAGATTTCTCAATGTGACAAAGATAAATAAAATGTCCCCAATATTACCTGAAGATTTCTCAATGTGACAAAGATAAATAAAATGTCCCCAACATTACCTGAAGATTTCTCAATGTGACAAAGATAAATAAAATGTCCCCAACATTACCTGGAGATTTCTCAATGTGACAAAGATAAATAAAATGTCCCCAACATTACCTGAAGATTTCTCAATGTGACACAGATAAATAAAATGTCCCCAACATCACCTGAAGATTTCTCAATGTGACAAAGATAAATAAAATGTCCCCAATATTACCTGAAGATTTCTCAATGTGACACAGATAAATAAAATGTCCCCAACATTACCTGAAGATTTCTCAATGTGACACAGATAAATAAAATGTCCCCAACATCACCTGAAGATTTCTCAATGTGACAAAGATAAATAAAATGTCCCCAACATTACCTGGAGATTTCTCAATGTGACACAGATAAATAAAATGTCCCCAACGTTACCTGGAGATTTCTCAATGTGACACAGATAAATAAAATGTCCCCAATATTATCTGAAGATTTCTCAATGTGACAAAGATAAATAAAATGTCCCCAACATTACCTGAAGTTTTCGTCTCACAGCTACACATAATCTTAGTGTTGGGTGGACTTCACCACTCAACGACGTGGCTTTCTGGAAATAAGAATTTTAGAATTAGAATTTAGAATCCAATATGATCATCACCCATGTTTGCTTTTATAGGATAAAATACAATGACACTGAAGTCTATGGCCCATATCTAAACTACATGTAACAAGTGAAGTCTATGGCCCATATCTAAACTACATGTAACAAGTGAAGTCTATGGCCCATATCTAAACTACATGTAACAAGTGAAGTCTATAGCCCATATCTAAACTAACAAGTGTACATCAACAAAATTTAACAAAAGCAATATAAATGGAAACTGGTGAAATGGAATGGACAACATGTCATAAGAGTGTTGGAGAAACAATGGATATTTCCACCTGGATAACTACCTGAAGATCAGCTGAGAAGAGTGTTGCTCCACGTGTCTTCCCCACGGACGTTATCAACGTGAAGGACTGAAGGTCATGAACGCTAATCACATGATCTGAAAATATTTTACAATGTACATGCAAATTAATCTGTAAGATTCTTAAACTATACATCTAATGATACAAAATTAAGACATCACCATGTAGTTAATTGTTTGTGAACAACACGAGCTTTCGACACCTATATCAATGACACCGGTATACGTGTCGAAAGCTTGTGTTGTTCACAAACAACTAACAACGTGGTGATGTCTTAATTTGTTCTCATTAGTATGGTTGATTGATTGATTGTTTGATGTTTTACGCCGCATTCAAGATTATTCAACTTATATGGCGGCCTTGCCAGTTGTATTGTGGGAGGAAACCAGGCTCTATGCCCGGAGGAAACCCATGACCTTCCGTTGGTAACTGGCAACCATCCCACATAGGTCTTTCGAGTAAAAACACAGTCAGAAAATTTGTTTGGACCCGCAACCCATTGGTGGAAAGCTGTTCGGATTGAGCGTCCAACGCTCTACCTACTGAGCCACAGAGGCCCTCGCCTAATTAGTATGGAACCCACATTTCAAGAGTTTCAAAACTTTACATCTGTTAAAAATTTGTTGGATAAAAAAGGAATTGTTAAATGATAGAAAGAGCCTGGGTAAAGCTTACCTGATAGACTGATGAGTATGTAACATTCTGGTATTGCGGCCAACTATCAATGAAAAATACAGCTCAACATGAGTACATTTACAATTATACAGCCAAAGTGACTACACATTTTTTGTCTTTAAACAATGTTTAGTAAGGTTACATGTACGTTCAATTTTAAAAAAGTGAAAAGCTATTGTTTTAATAACCTTTAAAAATAAACACTGACATTTGAAAACAAAAAGAAATAACATTTTTAGGCTCATCTATAGGCCAAAATTCAGAGAAAAAAAAACTCATTTGGCAGATAGTATCAATTAAAAGTCTCTATCATTTTATATCATACCTGTGTTATTGGCTTTTTAGCGAAAGATTTGTTTGATCTCTCAAGGGCCACATCAAACTTCTTGTCAGCTGATAAAAATATACACAACTTGTCAAATAAATGCATTTACATTTTGACTAAATGAGGCTTTTAAAAAAGAATGAAGTTGTTGAATGGCTTGTCGAGAAGATTAAGACTATTTCGTGCTTTAGCCCAAGATTGTGATCTGGTTTGCATCGAAACAATTTTATTTTGACAGATTAACTCATTAAAGGGGCATGAGCTGCCAAAATATTGATATTTTGACGTAAACACAGAATGTTGAAATTATCGGCTATTTTTCTCAAGACGTATAATTCAGAAGCTTTTTAGTGCTTCTAGTCTCGAAAATGTACGATAAAGTATTGTTTTGAACTAACTTTGGCTTAGAATGAATGAATGGTCGTCCCGGTTATTTAAATTTTGCTACTTTTCGAACACGTTTTCGGTTCGTACAGGGCACATACTGTATGGATTTTTCTCATTCCAACGCCAATCATTTAGTTTTTCGATGGTCTTCAAAGCCTCTTACTGCCGTGACGATCAGAAATAATGAAAAAAGTGGGAATTTCGGCAGCTCATGCTACTTTAAAGATGTCAGTCGATTGACACAGTTTTAAAACTTGACCAATGAAATTATCTGTGTATGTCTTCACAAAATCATTTCTCATTTTTCATGATTAATAATCGATCAGAAACTCACAAAATTAATCAGTTTGATTCTACGAGCAATGATGAATGACACTATATTAATGATCTGTAACAGAATCAATATAACATCGTGAGAGATTACCTGAACCTTTTGATGCCTTTACTTTATACAGTAGCAGATGGCCCTGTTTGGTGCCCACCAATAAAGTGTCATCTGTAAAAATAAACAAAACAACTTATCCTTTAGAATCTGAACATTAAACATTTCTCTTCAAATGTGTATGGAGCCAGTTTTATTTTAGTCTTTTTCAGTTTTTTTTTCAGTTAAATCTTGTTATTGCTGATAATTTTTATAGTAGCAATTGGGACATTTCGAGTTACCATACCTGGACTCATGACAAACAAACAGAAAAAGGCTAATATGAAATTGTACACAAAAAGGTGATTTTAAAAGTCAATGCCTGGCTACTTATAAAATCAAACGCCTGTAAAATGTTATTTGCAGAGTGCTCGCTTTTTACATACATGTAGTTATGATTGTAGGGTTCCTACAATGGATCGTTTTTATATTAAAAAATTTCAAAGGGTCACACTCACACATCTCTGATGGCCAACAACATAAAAAAAGATATTTCTGATTAACCCCACCGCAACAGTGAGTGTGACTGTCCCTTTATTGACCAAAAATATTATATATATATTCTTTATTTGGGATGTCCATGCCAATCCTTGACTTTTGCTAAGGAACACAATAAAATGCCCAGGATAACGATATTTATCCTATCTGTCTTTTAGAAAGTCATTAACAAAAGTTGTCTTTAATAGGCTTCGATATAAGGATTTTCAGGTGATCGGTAAAATGATTCGATCAATTTTGGAGTCCGGTGATTAATGTTTCGGTTATCCGAAATTCTGTGATAATTGATTGACTACTCGCCTTAATTTTGGTTTTATCACATTAAAAATAAACATTAGCTTATTGCCAGGATACACAAATTTTATCGTTTATAATTATAATAGACAGGTTGGGGAAAGTCGTTGGATAGGTCAAACATGTGAGTAGATATTTCGGTTTATTTTAAAACACATGCTTAAAATGGCGCAATTTGTTTGAGACTTTTAAAGTGGCATGAGCTGCTGAAATTCACCCTTTTTTCTAATTTCTGATCATCACGACAGTAAGAGGCTTTGAAAGCCATCGAAAAACTAAATGATTAGCGTTGGAATGAGAAAAATCCATACAGTATCTGGCCTGTACAAACCGAGAATGTGTTCGGAAAGTAAACAAAATTTAAATAACCAGAACGACCATTCATTCATTCTAAGCCAAAGTTAGTTCAAAACAATAATTTATCATTCATTCTCAAATTTCAACCGCTTCAGCTCACGCAGCGAGTTGACTTAGAAGGTAGAACTAACCATTGTAATATTAATAATAAACTTTTTGAGTCGATGACATGTTCAACCCAAAAGGCCGATCCTCCACAAGGTGGACAACATATATACAGGTACAGATATTTTTACACATTTGCAAGAAGCAGAGCTTAAGTTAGAACATGCACTGTTGTCGTAGAACTCAATAGAGGCAGATAGAGAGGAAATTGTCATTTTTGGGAGTCTACCGAGAGATTCCGTGATACCCAGTGACAGATGACGTTTTTTGATGAAGTTGTCAGTTCGATTGACATTTTTTGTTCTAACACGTCAGAATTGAGCATCAAATTCGAACGATAAAGGCTCTCCACATGTGTAATGACAACGCCGGTGACAGGAAATTTGTTGAACTGTCATGTTACTCCCGCTCCCTATTCTCCGTCGTTCGGCAGTTTACCCACCAATCGATGGACATCCCGCCGATCGGGGACTTTCGCCAAACCTGTCTGATACTGATGATACTAGTGATACACCCACATCTGCATCAGAAAAACTTCAATCCACTCGTCAACATATTGCGGACTTAACTTATTTAAAAATGCTGGCCACCTATTTCCATCTAAGTACTATAAAAGCGCATCATGTTGCTCAAATCACGAGATCGTTAATTTGTGATATAAAAAGTAAAATCGCAGCGAAACATACAAATTAAATCTGTCAAGTGTCAAACTCTCGTACAGTGTTGTCGTTGTAACGCACCGTAACTGGCTATGGATTCGATATCAAGAGGGAGTTTCTCAAAAACTGGCACTGCTTCGTACGCTTTGTGCATGATGAGATTCTGGTCGCATGTCTCTTCCGCCTAAACTTATTTAACAACAAATCTATCAGCACTTGTTTCTCCTTATTACGGCTTGAAAGTTAAATTAACAAAATCCCATGACCGAGCCCTTTTTTACCCTAAAACACTGAAGAGTTCCGAAATGTATGATGGCCGAGAAGGGACATCCCGTTACACTCAACCAAATTCTTGTTTTAGGATAAGCCACAAACACGATGGAAACGATGGTAGCGTTCCTGAGATCAAAATATAGGCGGTTTAGTTAGTAAAACGCAACGAAAATTATTTTTCATCGTGTTTTACATAGTAAGTGAGCCAATTTCATAAAGTATAACACGACAATAAATCTTGCTGTATTTTTCATCGTGTCTTAGATTTCGATTTAGCCTGGTTGAGTATCTATAACGCGATGTCCCTTCTCGGCCTGATAAGATTAAAATAATTGCACCGCGAAATACCTTGTTACACTTTTATTATTTTAATCTTATCAAGCCGAGAAGGGACATCGCGTTAAAGACAACTCAACCAGGCTGAATCAAAATTTAAGACGCGATGAAAAATACAGCAAGATTTATTTTCGTGTTATACTTTATGAAATGCCTCACTTGCTATGTAAAACACGATGAAAAATACTTATCATTGCGTTTTACTTATTAAACCGGCTATATTTTGATCTCAGAAACACTATGTAAATGCGATGGTAAAGCAATGGTAAATATTTATCATCGCGTTTTTATCGTGTTTCTCAGTTGAATAAAGCTTGGTTCTATACGTATTTTGCGATAGAAATTAGGATCGAAAGGATTATCTCTGCAACTTACTTTAATTGACTGGGTTTTGAAAGAAAATGACAAACACGATGGAAAAGCGATGGTAAATATTAACCATTGCTTTACCATCGCATTTTTATCGTGTTTGTGAGTAAGATTAAAGGAAGATTTGAAAGTAAAACGCGATGTCCCTTCTCGGCCATCATAGAAATGACAGTTACTGTTGTAAACGGAAAGGAGACCTTTTCAATATTAAGGCTTATAAATGTAATTGAGCGTATAAAAATATCTTTATCAACTACATTGATGCTCAAAATCCATCCCATCCGTCCTCTCTAGGACCATTATGCAAGTTTAATCTTGATTTGATTAAAACTGTTCAAGACCTCACATTCACAGGATGTGGAACAAGCCATTCAATATTAAAGTGGCATGAGTTTTTACTCATGAGCTGCCAAAATTCACACTATTTTAAATAATTTCTGATCGTCACGACAGTAAGAGGCTGTGAAGGCCATCGACAAACTAAATGATTAGAGTTGGAATGAGGAAAATCCATTCAGTATGTGGCCTATACGGAAAGTAAACGAAATTTACGAAATAACCGGGACGACCATTCATTCATTCTAAGCCAAAGTTAGTTTAAAACAATACTTTATCATACATTCTAGAGACTAGAAGCACTAAAAAGCTTCTGAATTATACGTCTTGGGAAAAATAATTTCAACATTTTGTTTCGATGTCAAAATATGGAAAATTTTCTGACTGGGTTTTCACTCGAACGACCTATGTGGGATGGTTGCCAGTTACCAATGGAAGGTCGTGTGTTTCCTCCCACAATAAAACTGGCAACGTCGCCATATAAGTGAAATAATCTTGAGCGCGGCGTAAAACACCAAACAATCAATCAATCAAAATATCAACATTTTGGCAGCTCATGCCTCTTTAAACAATAGGCCCATTAATGTGCGAATTAAACTCTTTATAAATCACGTAGGGCTACATGGTCAAAAATGCATCCATCTTCTCACTGACATTATATCGCGCAAGTTTCCACATCATCCGAAAAAAATTCAACAAAAAATTCTACAAAATTTGAAAATCCTTTCACGATTTAACAACATTACATAGCTATAGTAAGCTCTTTATTAATTACGTAGATGGTCAAAATTCAATCCCCTTGGTCCTCTCCATGATATTGTGTACATTTGAACTTGATCAGATAAAAACTGTTCAAGATGTCGCCTTCACAAAATGCGCAACAAACAATTGGTTGATTGATTGGACCAATAGTTACCTTGCATTCAAGAATATTTCACTTATATGGCGGCGAAACAAGCATTTAAAGGATATTATTTAGCTAATAAGGCTCTAAAGTAGGCCCCCTAATTATGTGGAGAATAAACATTTTCCCCCCACAGATATCGCTTTCACAAGATGTGAGACAGACATTTGTCACTTCTCCTATTCGTGCATGGTGGGGGACAATTCATTTATAAGGACTGGCTTCAATGTTTCTTCAGTTCATCAAGTTAGGAACAAATTAGTTGCCCCTGTGTTAACTTTCTATAAACCATTTTAAGGATTTACACGGACGAGTTCTTTTATAATCGGTGAACCGAAGAAACATAGAACAAGTCAGTCCTTATTTGTTTGTCTTGATTCAGCATCAATTTGAGTATCTTTTTTTGTGCTCATTCATTCTGACAGGTAAGCACTTTGTGGTACAAATCTACCGGCTAGTGGTAAATCTTTTAATTGATGTTTTAAGCCACACACAAGATCATTTCACTTATATGGCGGTGTTGCGAGGTGTATTGGGGAAGGAAACTGGGCTCATTGCCCGGAGGAAACCCACGACCTTCGGGGAGTAGGCTACCTGGGCACTCTTCCACATATACGGCGACCAAGTGAAAAATCCACTCAAAATTTTTTCAATTTTTATTTGGTCTGAGTGTGATTCAAACCCGAAAAATATCTTGATTTCTTTATGGAATAAGAAACATATTTCTGATCTTCTTTTTACTCATTTAATTTTAAACTGGAGAGAAAATCTTTATAATAACACAGAAACATTGTCATTGTTTTTTTTCAAACATTTATTCTGTTTTCAAGCTGCAGTTGAGAGATCACAGTAGATTGTATATCAACATTACATCTATTTTCATTGTCAATTTTGGCCTAAAATCCTGGATAAACTTTCATCAGACAATCACATAAATACAATTTCAGAGACAGTAATTAAAAATGTGGCCTCCAATCTATAGACTGTTTGACTTCTTTCAGTTCATAGCAAACAATATGGTCGCCAGGTCGAAGTTCAACATTCAAATCAGCAAAACTAATTCCACATTCAACGTCTGTTTTAATGTTTTCCACCTCTTTCTTATGGTGTTTTAAAGAATCCACAGCTCCTGAAAGTAAACACAAATTTGTTTTGAAAATTGTTTTGATAAAATATCCATATAAATTGAAATGATCATTTGAGTAGCAAGGTAATTTTGGATAAATGAAAATGACCATCATAAGGCACGTACACACGGCGCAATTAATCGTACCAACATCTAACAAACGAATGGATGTATTTGATTGGCTGACAAATCGTATCGACCAATTAAACGTATCCATTTTAATCGCATGCTACATGTCGGTACGACAAATCGCACAGTGTGAACGGGCCTATAGTGATTCATCGCTAGCTGAAATTTTACTTTTGTAATTCAAATTATGAATCAGCTTTAAATAGGATTTTGGAAAACAAACATAAAACAAAAGCTAAAAAAAATGATATTCAGACTTCTTTCCCTTTTTAGGTGTTTGACGACTAACAAAAGAAATAAAACAATGTTTTGAATTTAAAAGCACAAATAAAATACCTTCAAAAATAACATCCATATTGCGCAGTATTCTGTACTTCTGTCTTTTATTTAGGACACCTTTTATACACCTACAGCCAGCAACAAGCACTTTCTTTTTTCCTTCTGTCACCATGAAGTTCTGCAGTAGAGTTGCTTCCCCTGATAAAGAAAGCATGATTTTGTCATTTTAAAGCAATGAAACCCCTTACCAGTTCAATAAATCACCCTTAAATGGTAACCTCAAAACAAGTTCAGTAATTTTAACATTGGATCATATCTGTTCAGATTATCAGTGTGATTTGCATTAGACAGTGGTGGTTTCAAACAGTCCACAATCCTGGCTAAATAATAGTTACAATTCCATCATCATTAAAGCTCAATTAATGAGACAAACAAAACCAAAATTCAAACAGATTCAGCCAACGGACTTACCAATGATTTCTTCCTGGGTATCCAGGGGCAACCTGTCTGTTAGATCCTCAATTAAGTTATCAAACAGCTTATAAATGACTTTATGGAGTTTTATTGGTACATTTTTAATCTTGGCCAGTCTGGATACTGATTCAGGAAGGTTAATATTGAACCCATATATCACACCTAAAAGTAAAAAAAGAGTGCAATTTATCACCTGGGAAAGTAAAAGCAAGTACATTTATTCCTATCTGTCACACATGCACAAAACACATATATTGCCATCTATCACACATAAAATAAAAACAAAACATTTATTGCCATATATCACACAGTGGCATGAGCAGTCAAAATTCACAGTTTTTTCATAATTTCTGATCGTCACGACAGTAAGAGGCTTTGAAGGCCATCGGGAAAGAAATGATTGGCGTTGGAATGAGGAAAATCCGTACAGTATGTGGCCTGTACGAACCAAAAACGTGTTCGGAAAGTAAACAAAATTTCAATAACAGGGACGACCATTCATTCTTTTTAAGCCAGAGTTAGTTGAAAACAATACTTTATCGTACATTTTCAAGACTAGAAGCTCTAAAAAGCTTCTGAATTATACGTCTTAAGAAAAATAGCCAATAATTTCAACATTTTGTTTAAACATCAAAATATCAACATTTTGGCAGCTCATGCCACTTCAAACAAAACACATTTATTCTCATATATCACACCTAAACAAAACACATTTATTCCAATCTACCAACCATAAATTTCAAAGTTATTAAATAAGTAAAATAGAGCCACCAAAGCTGGTTATCATAATAACGTTAAATTCTCTTGTCAGAATACTGACCTTCAAATGATTCAGCTAATTCAATATCAGTTTCCGTGATGTTTCCCACCCCATAATGCACCATGTCCAGTTGACATTTTGTAGAGTCATACGTATCCATGGTATCCAATATGGCTTCCACAGATCCATCCACATCTCCTACAGACAAATACAAATATTATCCACAGAAAATGAATATTCAGGTCAAATATTAATTTGTTTTTATCTGAGCACAAGTAAAGCTCGACATATTACAACTGCATGATCCAGAGGGGTTTTACCATCGGTATATCATTTTGGGGCCTCAACCCTCAACTGTCCAAACTCCACTTATTTTTTTAAAAAAAGAAAATTTTAGTTGCAAACTATCAGATGACTTTGGAAGTTTTGTTTAATAGTGACATTGGTGTTTTATATTGTTGAACATTTATTCAACAATCTTTATACACTTGATGGGAAGCAAACAGAATCAGATTTAAAGAATGTCTAAAAATGATGAATATCATGGGATTCCCTTTTAGTTGACCGAGTTCGCAAATCAGTCATCAATTCTTCCCAGAGGGATAGCTGCATAATGTGAACAACATGCTACTCTAGTCGTCTGTAACTCAAAACTGATGAAGATGTCGGATAGGCTTTGGTTTTTGTGTTATTAAGGCTACTTTAAGTCTTCTTGTGTTTATACAAGACCTTGTTTACTGTCAAGTTCTGCTGACTAACACAAGCCATGCGGACTCATCTTCCTGTCAGTCCCCAATGATAAAAAAAAAAACCAAAGGCTTGAGATTTTTATTGTGGCCTAGTATGAAGATGGCCTGAATGGCTCATTCTGTAGACAGATTTCTTTTTGGCCAACAGTTCAGTTTCCTCCAACTAAACCTAGCAAGGCCGCCATATAATGAAATAATCTTGAGTGCAGAGTAAAACATCAATCAATCAATCAAAATTTCAGTGTAGGAAGAATCATGTGATGCACCTTTTAAAGAAGCAAAATCCATACATAGAATAGGTAGATAAATTTCAGGATAAATCCAAGTCAAACATACCCTTAACTATGACAGAAAGTCGTGGACCAGTGTCTAACTCTTGGATCTCTTTTTGGCGAGGTCCCGCCCTTCTTAGTCTTCTACGAAAGCCTTTCTCACGTTTCTCAGCCAATAATTGCCCATAAACCTTCTCATGTTCAACTCTCTTTTCAGCTATTACTTTAGAATCCTCTTCTACTTTTTCCTTCAACTCCTGTTGAATTCTCCATTCCACTATCTCCTTTACACGATGCTATCAAAATGAAAAACCTCTTAAAGGATAATTGATAAGTTTAAGGTCAAACCTACTATCAATTGTTTAAAATATGTTCTGTACAAACTTGACTAAAAAGAAAGTGAACTCTCTGCAAAAATCAGTGCTTTCTTATACTCTCTACAGCATCTCCAGAAATTGTTTAGTTTTGTGTCGTGACAATCTAGTTAATATCTGATATGTTGTAACACACCCTATGTCGAGTCAGTGTGTCTTCATGATTGGTTGAAATAATGACGGCGTTCAAGGGTATGACATCAAAAAAGAAGAGATTTCCGAGTGGTGACAGACAAAATGCATATTTTCACTGCATGGCCTTTTCTTTGACCTCCAAGGATCTTACAGGAAGCTTGTTTTGTTTCAACATAATGGTTTTTAAATACATACACAAGTCAATTTACAAGTCACATTTAGGTGTATTGGCTTAAAGGATTTAAGAACAGGATTTTCAGCTGGTTTCTATTTGTTTATGGAATAAATGTTTATTTGAAAAACATTAGTTGAAGGTTTGAAACAAAACAAATCAAAAAAGGAGTGAGGAGGAAATAAGCACATTTTCTGTATTTTTTTGTAACTTTTCATGAAGACGCACTGACACAGCAAAGATTGTGTATTATCTCACAATTGTGGGGGTATATACACAATCGAGGTCGCGATTGGCGTCATACATGTATGTCACTGAGACAATTAACTTCTGTAAGCATTGTACAACAGGAAAATGCAGCATTGAATTTTGTATGTTCTGTACCAGAAATTAAATTTTCTTTTTGGTCAGACTTGTAAAGTAAGTACACGTTCAAGTCAACAATACACTTAACTCAAATTACAAAATATTACCATAGGTTGTTCATAAAAGCTTTATTTAAAAGATGTTGAAAGATTAGTAATTGAAAATACTGTATTCTTTACCCTGTGTTAATATCAGTTAGATATAGAGTTGTGAAAATACAAGGTAATTATAATATCCTATTTACTGAGATATGACAGTACAAACACTACTGCTTACATTATGTAGGTTACATTTCATGTTATAATCTGATGTCAATATAAGAAGTTATTAACTGTCATGTGACCAGCAATTGGCCAATGAGATTGCAGTATTATTATAGAAGATGATATTGATTGTCAGACTGCAAGCAAGGTTTCTCTCCAATAAAGAAAACAAGAACGTGTTATAAGTTGAATTCCAAACTAACACACAATCAATGTTTATATCTTAGAGAGAATACATTTTTTCTGACTCTCACCTCAGACTCAACTTGGTAGATTTCCTGCCCAGCAGAGGGTAAATCTCTCCATCCCAGCATCTCTACAACACAACTGGGAGGGACTTCTTTTACAGGACGACCCTTGTCATCAAATAAACCCCGAACCTGGTACAAGAAAATATACATTACTGCAATAACTGTTTCATCAGATAACAAGACGCAGCTGTAAATTTAGTTTATTCTAACACTTTCCTTAAAGAATAAATGTCAAGTTCTTTCTGAACACCTAGCCATGATTAATTATTGTAAATTGACTAAATATGTAACTAAACACTAAATGCTGAAACAAAACAAACTTCCTGCAAGGTCGAGGGTGTCATAGAAACTACGATTGAAAATAGGCAAATCTTGCGTCACCAATCGGAAATATCTTGATATTTGACGTCATAGTTGACATTTGGAACGTTTTCAGCATCGTTTCAGCCAACACGAAGACGCCCTGGCTGAACGTCGTTTGTGTATGACAAATGTAGATATCAGATGTCAACTATGACGTCACGGCGCTAAAGCTAATTCATTTCCGTATCTAGGCTGTAGAGAGAAAAAGAATGCCGTGATTTTTTTAGGTTTTGTGCCTAAAATCTCATTTTGCTTTTGGCTGAGTTCGTAGATCTATACAGTTCAAGATTTTAAACAAATTAAACTTGTCATTTTTCCTTTAATGAATCTCTCAAAACTCTTAATAAGAAATATAAAAAAAAACTTAAACAAACTTTAGCCCAGGCTGTTCCTGCCACCAAATAGCATCCGTTCTTTAAAGTCCCCCGACGTATAATCGCTGTCGTCAACTTTCTGCATGAAACAGGAAATACAAAATACTATCATCAGGCTACACCAGACAGTCATGTATGTTAACAAACATTGAGGGTAATAAAGATTTAAAACAAAAACTATAACATGGCCATTGTTTCTAGGGGAGAAACATAATTATTGTAATGAACAGTCACAAAACACACTTTTTGTATGAATTTTGATTGTCAAGAGAATACAATGATTCACAACAGAGAATACAACGGTTACCGAGAGAGAATATAATGGTTCATGACAGAGAGTACAATGGTTCATGACAGAAAATACAATGGTTCAGGACAGAGAATACAACTGTTCATGACAGAGAGTACAATGGTTCACAACAGAGAGTACAATGGTTCACGACAGAGAGTACAATGGTTCACAACAGAGAGTACAATGGTTCAGGACAGAGAATACAACTGTTCATGACAGAGAGTACAATGGTTCACAACAGAGAGTACAATGGTTCACGACAGAGAGTACAATGGTTCACAACAGAGAGTACAATGGTTCAGGACAGAGAATACAATGGTTCATGACAGAGAGTACAATGGTTCACAACAGAGAGTACAATGGTTCACGACAGAGAGTACAATGGTTCACAACAGAGAGTACAATGGTTCACGACAGAGAGTACAATGGTTCACGACAGAGAATACAAGGGTTCACAACAGAGAGTACAATGGTTCATGACAGAGAGTACAAGGGTTCATGACAGAGAGTACAATGGTTCACGACAGAGAGTACAATGGTTCACAACAGAGAGTACAATGGTTCACGACAGAGAGTACAATGGTTCACGACAGAGAATACAATGGTTCATGGCAGAGAGTACAATGGTTCATGACAGAGAATACAATGGTTCATGACAGAGAGTACAATGGTTCACGACAGAGAATACAATGGTTCACAACGGAGAATACAACGGTTCACGACAGAGAGTACAATGGTTCATGACTGAGAGTACAATGGTTCACGGCAGAGAATACAATGGTTCATGACAGAGAATACAGGGGTTCACGACAGAGAGTACAACGGTTCACAACAGAGAGTACAACGGTTCACGACAGAGAGTACAATGGTTCATGACTGAGAGTACAATGGTTCACGGCAGAGAATACAATGGTTCATGACAGAGAATACAGGGGTTCACGACAGAGAGTACAATGGTTCACAACAGAGAGTACAATGGTTCACAACGGAGAATACAACGGTTCACGACAGAGAGTACAACAGTTCACAACAGAGAATACAATGGTTCAGGATAAAGTACAATGGTTGATGACTAAGAATACAACGGTTCAGGACAGAGAATAAATACAAAGGCTCAACACAAAACTAAATCATTGACGTTCGAAAAATATTCATGAAGCTTGTGATCTACAGGAACAGGATTTTTTGGAAAGAGAATTGAATTGTATGGAGATTCATTTAATCCATTTGGATAACATGGGTACTTGACACCTGTATCACAATAACAAGGCTTCTACACATGTATGTGCGTTTCTTGAATAAAATAATTTTGCTTTCTCTAAAAAACATCCAAATGGTAAAAGCTTGTCCCACTCTAAGATTACTTGTAAATTCCATTGCAGTGTGGACTGTGCATAGACATGTAAAGTATTTATACTGTGTAGAACTCACCCCCGGGTGGGATCCGTCTTGGACTCAACCACACTTCCTTCCACCAGTCCAACAGGATCACCCTTCAACTCCAATAACTCAGCCTGGGTCACTATGGCTTCTTGAAGCTCCTCTATATTAGTCCCCTGACAAATAACAACATCATGTCAAATGATTTCAGAGATCAAAAGAAATGTTTCGATGTTGAGATCATTGAAGTCTAACAAGACAGTACAATAGTACTTACCTTTAGAGCTGATATAGGAACGGCCTGGACATCTCCACCTATTTCTTCCAACATGATACCCTGTGATACTAACCCTTGAACTGTTCTCTCCTGTCAACAATATAATATTTCCCATTACAATTAGAGAGATATAACAATATTCTGGATTGTGATGATCACTGCAACACAGCGTTTTCAATAGCCTTTTTACTCAACGACCTATGTGGGATGGTTGCCAGTTACCACCGGAAGGTCGTGGGTTTCCTCCGGGCACAGAGCCCGGTTTCCTCCCACAATAAAACTGGCAACGCCGCCATATAAGTGAAATAATCTTGAGCGTGGTGAAACAAAATAAACAATCAATCAATCAATGAATAATAGCCTTTTAACTAAAACGTTATCCAGGGTAAAAAATAATATACAAAGTTAAAATGATATAAAACAAAAGGTTTGAAAAAATGGCAGTTTTGTATATAGATGATATAGAAATACTCCTTGTAAAAAGAAACCATTTTATTTTTTTATTAAAAAAAAGATCTATCTATTTTGAAAAGAATGTCCAGAAAAAATAAAGAACTGAAGAAGACACACACCACATCTGCTGTAGGCTTGTCCATTTTATTAATAGCAACAATGATCGAAACTGAAATATAGAAAGAAAAAAAAATTAAACAAGCAATGGTTGTTTCATAGAGTGATTGTTTACAGGGGACCTTGGTGGCACATAAGTCAGACATAAGCCTCCCATGTATCGAGAAATTGAAAAAATGATCAGTAGATTATTCGCTCGGTCACCCGCTGTGAGAGCTGCCAGATACTGATAGAAGGTTCTCTGAGGACAAAGGGACCAGTTGTGATAACACAAGAGGCATAACTCATGAACGAAAACATACCAGTTCTCGTCAATTTTCTATAGGCTTCTTGTGGTTGCTGTATTAAACAACCGTGGCAAGTGTTGTAGTTGTGAGTGAAAGACTTTTTAGATATTGTATTCACATCAATATTTTCGGCTGATGGTAAATGCAAGAGGCTTAACTACTAAAAAATACCCTTCTGAGTACGCCCAATAGGCTTCCTGTGATAGCCATATTAAACAACTGTCTGAGGTTTTAAAGTAGGAGGCTGTTTAGATAATGCGTTTATAAGAGTTTAGAGTTTAGATAATGCCTTGTTTAAGTGGCATTTAGAAGTTGAGCATAATAATGAAGGAAATAAAACGCTTGCGTATGGATTTACAACTTCTTGGTTTATAAGAGTTAAGAGTTTAGATAATGCGTTTATAAGAGTTTAGATAATGCGTTTATAAAACATTATTTGCAGGCAGTAATTTATAAAGGGGCATTACTTCTGAAAACAAACATTCCATCACAACCATTTCCGATAGGCTTCCTGTGCATATCGTATCAAACAAATATGCCACAGGTGTATGTAAAAGACATTTTGAGATAATATGTTCACCAGGTACTGTACAATGGACGGCATAGGCAACAAGTAAATAAATGTTTACAATGTTCCATCAAAAATGAATTATTCTTTAAATTAAAAAAACTTGGTAAATTAGAAAAAAAAATATTTTAGAAGATAAATTGATTGTTTTCACCTCCTGCTTCCTGTGCCATTTGTATGGACTCTATTGTTTGTTCCATGACCCCATCGTCTGCGGCAACCACAAGCACTACAATATCTGTGACCTTGGCTCCCCGGGACCTCATTGCACTAAAGGCTGCGTGGCCAGGTGTATCCAGAAATGTTATAGATTCTCCGGATTTCAGAGTCACTGAAAATCCAATAAGCTCATATCAATAAGTGTGGAAACATTGACATATAAATACAGTCCAACAGTTATGTTGGTTTAAAGTTATGTTTTAAAGGCACACTTGTCGCGAAAATCTAGAATACTGTTTGCATAAGAAACAGTGGGCGGTTTTCTGTATGTTTTCAAGATAGAAGTCAGGAACTTTCTGTTTTTACCAAAAATAGAAAGTTTTGGCATCATTTAGTATTTTTAATTTGAAATTGAAAATTAGATTTATCAAGTACCAACAATGTAAACAAACCCCGAACTTGAACATGCGCACTAATGTTTGAGTCGTGTGAGTGATGTAACAGCAAAGTATGATTTTACATACTTTATCTGAGAAATACACACTGACGATCTGGTAAGAGTGACTCGAAAAGCCTGCCGATAATTTTTTGAGTGCTAACCACAGATAAAAAGGCCTGAAATGAGGGTAAACTAACCACTTAGTTAACCTACACTGATCGTTCTTGTTGTAATTAGGCTTCGATTCTTCGTTTGTTTTTCACACCCAGTTCTACATTCTAAACCTAACTGGACATGTTTTATGTGTTCTATGTTTCATCTTAGTGGTTTTAGTTGAAGTAAGCTCATGTAAATTGGTTTTCTTAACAAATGTTCCACAGGTTACGGCGGCAAGTGGGACTTTAAGAAAGTTAAGCAATTGTTTTGAATAAATTATTAAAGTTGCACAAGTTTCTTTAAAAGGTATTTAAAAATGATTGTTAATTAATAGCTAATGAGGTTCTGTAAGGGATTTTTGATGCAAAATGAAAATACAATAAAAAGAGATAATACTAACCTGAGAAAGCCCCAATATGTTGTGTGATCCCTCCAAACTCCTGGTCAACCACTCTGGATTGTCTTAAGTAGTCTAACAGAGTTGTCTTTCCATGATCCACATGTCCCATGATGGTAACCACTGGGGGGCGCTTTACCAAAACAGAGGGCTCCGGGGGTGGCCTATGGGGAGTACAAAGCTAAATTTTCTACATGTATCTTAAATAACAAGATTAATGTGGTTAATAAAGGTCCCATAAACATGATGATGGTGAATGTAATATGTTTAATCATGACAAATTTACAGAGGGGAAGTCACATACTGATATCATTAATACTAATAATTCTGTTAATGAACTGAAGATTTTGTTGTATTGAAGAAGAGAAATAATCACTAACTGGTGGACAAGGTCTCTGTTATCCTCTTTCTTGATTTCTTTTTTAGATTTCATTTGAAATCGATATCCACTTTTCTTCACTACTTCCTTAATCACATCTAATTTGTCTATAACTGAAAATAAACAGAACAACAATTGCAGTGACAGTAAACAATTGGAATATGAATCAACAGAGAAGCCTTTCAACTACGTCATAAACAACTTTTTCTTAAACAGTGAAATTAGTCAGGTTGGTGACGTCATCAAATGTTGGTACAAGGTATTCGATCATAAAAGTTAAAAAGCAAATGTGAGTCTTAAAAGTTAAAAATAAAACAAAAAGTGTAGTCTGTATATTTTTTCGGGGCCCTTTCACTGGACCCTGTTTGCTCATTTTCGCTTGAACAGAAAAAAATCTACCATTCATAAAAATGCTTGGAAAAGGCCCATATTTAGAGACAAAAGTTGTCTCCTCTGATTTATTAAATATCATTTTTCTAAGTAAATATGATTATTCATGTCAAACGGAATTCTAATTACATCTTATAACTATGTGAAGAATAGTTTGGTATAAGTTTTAGAAACAAACTATGGATGATTAAAATTGGCCCGACCTGCCTAGTGAAATAATCATCTAATGGGGAAGGATGAAGGGAATGGAGAACTTATTCATCGACCCAAACTATATATTTACATGACCTCTCCGGCACACTTGATGTGTAAAAATGTTAGACAAATGTAGAAATGTGTCCCACTATAAATGTCATGATATCATAGGGCACATCATAGATATCACAACAATAACAAATGTAATTTACATACCGCCCCCGGCTACAAGAAAAACCTTTAATTTAATTATCAACAATTTTCGTTATTCTTGCATTGAAATACAGATTTTTCCATTTTTAATGAAGTTTTTGTAATTCCAGATGAATGTGTGAAGTTCCAAACTGGAATATTTGTTTACCAATTGTGTTCAATCTTACATAACTGCATTAAGTTCTGTTTTCTTTCTATATTATTGTTATAAACCTAAATTCAGCAGGATGGCCTTGAGTGGTGAATGTAAGAAGTTTTATATACTTTTCTGTCAAAAAGTGCAATTCATTCTCTGCTGTTTGTTATGATTGAATGATAACGACAATAGCAATACAGAATTCCCTTAGTTACTTTTAAAATGCACTTTTTGGGAGGTACATGTATATGTTGGCATGACAGTCAGGCCTTGGATGAGCCTTACGTCGGTCGTAAGTATGTTGAGCAACAGCCCCCAGGAGACTTACCACTGTCTTCTGTGTCATAGTTATCTCCCCCTCTCACATATAGCAATGCTTCAAATACATGGTCTACAATAAGACAAACAAAAACAGACTCGTTACAAGAATTTTAGTGTAGGCAATCATTTATTGGGGATAATCTTCAGAGATTCCAAAATATTTATACCATTGTACATGTATCTATGTATTATGCATGCCAGAGTCAGTGGAATTTCTCTGATTAACAACGTTAATATGGCGACCGAATCGGACAGATGACACACCTGACCAGTGGCAGATATCAGACAACTGGGTGATTAATCACTTGGTTAGTGGATACCTGGGCAGATGGTTAGTGGACACCTGTGCAGATGGTTAGTGGACACCTGGGCAAATGGTTAGTGGACACCTGGGCAGATGGTTAGTGGACACCTGGGCAAATGGTTAGTGGACACCTGGGCAGATGGTTAGTGGACACCTGGGCAGATGGTTAGTGGACACCTGTGCAGATGGTTAGTGGACACCTGAATAGATAGTTAGTGGACACCTGAGCAGATGGTTAGTGGACACCTGAGCAGATGGTTAGTGGACACCTGAGCAGATGGTTAATGGGCACCTGAGCAGATGGTTAATGGGCACCTGAACCGATGGTTAGTGGACACCTGAGAGGATGGTTAGTGGACACCTGAGCAGACGGTTAGTGGACACCTGAGCAGACGGTTCGTGGACACCTGAGCAGATGGTTAGTGGACACCTGAGCAGATGGTTAGTGGACACCTGAGCAGATGGTTAGTGGAGACCTGAGCAGATGGTTAGTGGACACCTGAGCAGATAGTTAGTGGACACCAGAGCAGATGGTTAGTGGACACCTGAGCAGATAGTTAGTGGACACCAGAGCAGATGGTTAGTGGACACCTGAGCAGATGGTTAGTCAAGCGCCTGGATGAACCGGGATTTCACATTTTGATAGATCACATTTTTCAAAATTGGTAAATTAATTGACACTGATTCACCCGGGAAAAATTCTTGGCCAGGGTGAGAATTGAACTCACGACTTAGCCTAGGGTCACTGGGAACAGTTCGCTTGTTAGATTCTCTTATACAGGTATTGGTAGAGCGGTGGGACGGTGACCCTAAGTCGTGAGTTCGATTCTCACCCTTGCCCGGAATTTTGTCTGGGTCAATCAATGTCTATTAATTTACTAATTCATTAATTTCTCTGACGATGATTGCAGCTTACATTTTTCAGGGAACAGAAAAACTACAAGCTGCACCCTTTAATTTCCATTTTAGCCTCATCTATGTAAATTTTCAATTAAACTATAAAGACTATCTGGAGTAAATTTGTTCAACACATTTTATAAACCTTGGTAGGTCTCCGTATGAAAACTAAACCTAAACTGCCCCTGATGAAATGCACCTTGGTATAAATATTTTTGAAATAATGGATTAATTGATCTGCCTTTTACATAAAACATTTGTATTGATCTTCAAATTAAGGAAGCCTAAGTTTATATATTATATTTATGGACACTAAAACACACGGGCACAGGGAAAATCTTCTTGTCTAAAATAACCATGGAGACAAGTTTCTAATTGTGTTAAAAAGAGGTATATCATTTCGACCTTTATACCCCATCATAAATTGTTGTAATAAAGTAAACCTATGATATTTCATTAGGTTGACGACTGACAGGAGCTTGGTCTTAGTCAGTAGAATTTTCTGGAACACTTTGTATTACATTGACAATGCTTACGTATCTTAAGCTATGGTAAGAATATCGTCAGACTATATATTATAGGGTCATGGGAAAAGACAGTGAAAATTTGCCCCCCACCCACCCTCACCCCTTACCCAGAAAAACCTAGGTAGAAGGCAGACAGGGGAGTTTAGCCCTGACCAGTATGTCTTTCAAACTCTTGTTCTTTTTATAAGCAATGACTGGCCTTTGGGTCAGAGGTCGAGCAAGTTTACTTTGAAGTAGTTTGTATTCTTCTACTATAATCTTGGCCATAGCGATGCTAGCTTTGTTATACTGAAAGACAAATGGTATTATAGTTTTTTCACGACATCTTCCTGGGTCCAAGTTCAAACCCAAAGGATAAATAGTTTGTAATGTTTGAATCCAAAAACTTTCCCTTTCCAAACGTTTGTGCTTGGTATCTGCAGCGGAAGTGAGAAAAGGGATTTTCTCAATAGGCATGATTTCAAAATGGTCCTTGACCGAATGACCTAGAGTATTGAAATGTTGTGCCACAGGTACATCATGTTTAAGTCTAATACTAGATAAATGGTTGGCTGCTCTTTGTCGTAGAGAATTCTGAGTTTCTCCAACATACTGTTTGCAACATTTTTTACATGTGATAACATACACGATATTAGAGGAGTCGCAATTAAGATTCTCTGCCATTTGATATTTGTCGCGAGATTGTTCTCCGAAAAAGGTTCCGCGATTGGGTACGTATATATCGAGTTTGCATCGCGTCTTAAGGCATTTCATTGATGTACCTGAGAGAAATGTTGGACGGTAATGGTACACCCGTGAAGGGGAGGTAAGCGTTTCGGGGGCTGAAGGGGGAAACATGATTTGTCTTACTGTGTTAGATTTGATCCTTCGGAGTAATCTAAAAGAATACCTCCTAGGGAGGAGAGCTTTAAAAAGAACAGAACAAGCCTGGTTAAAGAAATCTGAAGAACTACAGTTTCTATAGAATCTAAAAATCTGAGACTTAATGACTCCCTTGAAAGTGTGAGGAGGATGGTATGACCCAGCATGTAGCAGCTGATGAGTGTCAGTAGGTTTGAAGAATACTTTGTAATCTAGATGCCCAGTAGTATGATATGTATGGCCCTTGTAAATAGTTACATCCAAAAAATCCACAGAATTTTGATCAATAGTAGGCTGTAACTTAATGCTTGAGTCATGAGAATTAAGAGTATCAATGAAAATATGAAGGTCTCCCAACGTATGCTGCCAAATGATAAAAATGTCATCCAGATACCGAAGGTAAATAAAAGGTTGTTTGTGACATTTGTGAAGAATATCACTCTCCCACTCAGCCATAAAAATAGAGGCAAAGTTAGGACTAAAACGTTTCCCCATAGCACACCCTTTAATTTGCTGAAAGATCTCCCCATTGAATTCAAAATCGTTACCTTTTAAGCTAAGTTCCAGCAATTCTAAAATGTCTTTATCCGGACGACGGTGGTCAGGATATCTTTGGAATGCTGATTTTATGGATTTAAGCCCCAAATCTATGTCAATGTTTGTATACATAGACTCCACATCCAGAGTGACCAAAATCACATCTTGTGGGATGGATTTCTCAGACAATTTGGCCAATAAATCATCCGTGTTTTTGATAAAGCTAGGATGCCGATTCGCTATAGGTTTTAGATAGTAATCAATTAGCTCTGATATTCTATAACTTTCACTGCCACAATCTGAGATAATAGGACGCCCAGGGGGCATTGTAGGCTTGGGCCATTTTTCAATGGGTTTGTGAATTTTCGGAAGAATATAGAAGACCCTGTTTCTAGAGTTATGATCAGATTCCAAATAGCGATACTGTTTTTCATTAAGTAAGCCTTTATCTTGAAGAGAAACAAGAATTTTATTAAACTTCCTAACATTTTCAGGCCAAATTTCCTTATCAAGTTTTTTGTAATGGTGAGGATTGCTTAGCTGCCGTTCTATCTCTTCAATATAATCCTGTTTAGACATAATAACTGTTGCCGAACCTTTATCAGCAGGTTTAATAACTATGTTTGGATTTCTCCTTAGCTTACTTAAGGCAAGACATTCTGAATGAGTGAGGTTATGTTGGTTTCTAGGATTAGTTAAAACATCAAACTTCCTTGATACAGAGTCACGACTTATGCTTATTTCTGGGTCATACATGTAAGAAGGGGGCGTATAACCGCTTTTAGATGTAAACGGCTTGCGTACCCCACTAGAATCTCTGTAGATATCAGCCAGACTTACAATTCTAGAGTACTCCATAACATGCACTAATTTACTAATAGAAAAGTCCCTATCAGATAATGATTTTGGGCAAGACACAAATGAAAGTCCTCTACTGAGTAGAGATATATCATCAGCAGTGAGTTCCTCGTTACTAAGATTAACAATATTACTTCCTAAGCCAAAAGTAGGGTGGCACATGCCCTGTCCCAAATTTAGTTTAAATCTACTGTCTGAAGCCAGTGGGTATACAAGCAATTTGCTGTATCTTCGGTCCAGTGAATTTTGTCCGTGGATACTCTAAATTTTGAATTAGGGATTTTTGGTATGACGATAACTCTCTTCATCTTGGAAGCAGAAGAGTTACATAGGTTCAGGTTCGAAACTTCACTGGCCGGTAATTTAGTGGATGACTGGATCTCTACAAAGTAGATGAGCGAGTTGGAAAAAGTCTTCCTAACCGCTGTCATCATGTTGCGCATCTGAGTTAAGGAAGTGTTTGGCTCAGTAGTTGTCTTGTTATTGATACCAATATTCAAGATAACTTTCTCAGGTTGGGGACCTTGATATTTTTGAATTAGCGTCCGAAATGAATTGAAATTGGCACCAGGGAAACATTCTACCTGCATATCAGGGTGGGGGTCAAGGTTAATTCTAGATAGATTAGAATCCCCAAGTAAAAGAACTTTCTTAGTTACATTAGGAAGGTGCCAATGAGAGGAGGTGTGCCGAAATTTCCAAAATTTAGAATTAGCTAATTTATTCCGAGGGTTGCGCTGACCCCTCGGAGGGGATCTCACTGCATCTGAATATCTCATAGGTGAATGGGCTGACAAAACTGGAGATGGGGGAGGAGGAGAGGGACTAGATGTACTAGGTCTAGCAGAAGTGATCCTAGTAGAAACTGGGGAAGACGGGGGACGAAAGGGGACAGAGGTACTACTAGGTCTAGGGGAGGGGGGCTGAGGGGATGAATAAGAGGGGGCAGAGGTACTAGGTCTAAGGGAGGGAGTACCAGTAGGGAAAGGCGATGGGGAAACAGAAGGTAAAGTTACAGACCTAGGGATCTGTGACTGCAGAGTTGGAGGTGAGATAACAGATGTCGACGGGCTGACAGACGGATGGGGTTGGGGAGACGATGGTGGACTAAACTGAGTAGTAGCAGCAGAAGTGACAGATTTAGTGATGGAAAGAAGAGAATAAAAATTTTGAATGGTCGAAAGTTGTAATTTACCTTTATAATTCTGTTTGCCCCATTTTAAAGCATTATTGAGAGCACTGTCAAAGTTTAGACCATTGGATGACCTGGCAGAAGTCACCTGTGCTTTTAATCTATTTAAACATGCCGCATAATGAGAAATCATCTCTTGTATGATCTTATGGGCCCAATTTTTGTGTACATGGTCAAACGCAATATCAACTTCCCGATTGCGTTGAGCCGGTTTAAGAAAAGAATTTAGGTCTTTAATTTTATTATTTAAGGAATTTGGGAGGGTTTGGTCACGTAAATGTCCCTCAAGGATGCCAATGTGGTGAAGACATTGTAAAATTTTGAAAAGGGCTTTCACCAGAGCCGAGAATTCTGAATATTGGGGACTTTTAGATTTTGAATTTCCATGCCTATTGCTAACTGAAAATTGCCTGCTTCTGTTACCACGCCCTTGTTTTGCCATTCTGCCTAAATGTCAATATACTTAATTAGTCGAACTGGATGAGAAGGGAAAATAGAGATGTTTTGTCTGTGACATACCTGTATCTTTGCCTAATGCTTCAGCCAACTCTGTCACGGTCATGTGATCTGATATCAGAGCTACAGGAGTCTTGGGGCGAAATTTGGGCTTTTGGTTTACATTCAAAGGTTTTATCTAAAAAAAAAGAAAAATTTCTCTGTACAATTCTGAGAGCACATGAGGAATTGGGAAAAATAGCATAAGAGCATTCTGTAGGACAGAACAATTCATCATTTTAGTATCTTATTTTTGTTCTCAAAACTAAAGCAGGTCAAACCAGATGATAAAATAGTCAGAGTATTGAATTTTAATTATTAACCATGCCTATATTTCTTTTAGTGCTCTGGAAAGTTGGTATCCCAAATAAGGTGTGGTGATACTCAGAAATACTTACTGTTTTATTTTTGATATTTTTTAATTTTCCTCCTGACAATGAAAGTGACTGATGAAACTCCCTGATTGGATAAGGTATATACCCCGGTACAGATGTGAGAGATGTACAGTTTAATTGGTGATCACATGGCTGTTTGATAAGAGAGCAGTTGACATTGGATGGTAGTTTTAAACATCTCAGAATCCTCCACACTGACAGTAATTTACTTTGCCTTGACATCATCGATCTGAAATTCTTATTCCCTTTGTCTACAAAATATAACACAGAGGCTGTCACTTTGGGTTCAGATAAAAGGAAACAATATCCCAAAGGAACATCTGTTCACACTAACTGCCCATCTACATGTTCATAATGAAACCTGTGAACACCTTGATAAACCTGAACTGTCTAAATAGTTTCAGTATATCTAATTTGCTTCTGTCTAAAACTACATATAAAGTAACCTTGAGTGATGTTTTACACCAATGAACTATATACGTGGAATGGACCGGTCTCATTGGCTGGTCTGGATCTGACAATGTGAAAAGTGCCGCCATTGATAGTTGAAGCTTGCGTGCATAACGGATCGGATCGAAATTGCACCATCTCCCAGTAATGGCGGCGTTCGATGGAAATCAAATACCACGTGATCTCCATTCCACCCATAGAGTTCATTGTTCTTCACCTCATGTATATCATGGTATTAAGCACCATTGTATATCATGGTATTAAGCACCAGTGTATATCATGGTATTAAGCACCAGTGTATACCATGGTATTAAGCACCATTGTAGATCATGGTATTGAGCACCATTGTAGATCATGGTATTAAGCACCATTGTAGATCATGGTATTAAGCACCATTGTATATCATGGTATTAAGCACCAGTGTATACCATGGTATTAAGCACCATTGTATACCATGGTATTAAGCACCATTGTAGATCATGGTATTAAGCACCAGTGTATATCATGGTATTAAGCACCAGTGTATACCATGGTATTAAGCACCATTGTAGATCATGGTATTAAGCACCATTGTAGATCATGGTATTAAGCACCAGTGTATATCATGGTATTAAGCACCACTGTAGATCATGGTATTAAGCACCAGTATATACCATGGTATTAAGCACCATTGTATATCATGCTATTAAGCACCATTGTAGATCATGGTATTAAGCACCAGTGTATATCATGGTATTAAGCACCAGTGTATATCATGGTATTAAGCACCATTGTATATCATGGTATTAAGCACCAGTGTATACCATGGTATTAAGCACCATTGTATATCATGGTATTAAGCACCATTGTAGATCATGGTATTAAGCACCAGTGTATATCATGGTATTAAGCACCAGTGTATATCATGGTATTAAGCACCAGTGTATACCATGGTATTAAGCACCATTGTAGATCATGGTATTGAGCACCATTGTAGATCATGGTATTAAGCACCAGTGTATATCATGGTATTAAGCACCACTGTAGATCATGGTATTAAGCACCAGTATATACCATGGTATTAAGCACCATTGTAGATCATGGTATTGAGCACCATTGTAGATCATGGTATTAAGCACCATTGTAGATCATGGTATTAAGCACCAGTGTATATCATGGTATTAAGCACCAGTGTATACCATGGTATTAAGCACCATTGTATTTCATGGTATTAAGCACCATTGTAGATCATGGTATTAAGCACCATTGTAGATCATGGTATTAAGCACCATTGTATATCATGGTACTAAGCACCATTGTAGATCATGGTATTAAGCACCAGTGTATTTCATGGTATTAAGCACCAGTGTATATCATGGTATTAAGCACCAGTGTATACCATGGTATTAAGCATCATTGTATATCATGGTATTGAGCACCATTGTATATCATGGTATTAAGCACCAGTGTATACCATGGTATTAAGCATCATTGTATATCATGGTATTAAGCACCAGTGTATACCATGGTATTAAGCATCATTGTATATCATGGTATTAAGCACCATTGTAGATCATGGTATTAAGCACCATTGTATATCATGGTATTGAGCACCATTGTAGATCATGGTATTGAGCACCATTGTATATCATGGTATTAAGCACCATTGTATATCATGGTATTAAGCACCATTGTAGATCATGGTATTAAGCACCATTGTATATCATGGTATTAAGCACCATTGTAGATCATGGTATTAAGCACCAGTGTATATCATGGTATTAAGCACCAGTGTAGATCATGGTGTTAAGCACCATTGTATATCATGGTATTAAGCACCATTGTATATCATGGTATTAAGCACCATTGTATATCATGGTATTAAGCACCATTGTATATCATGGTATTAAGCACCATTGTAGATCATGGTATTAAGCACCATTGTATATCATGGTATTAAGCACCATTGTATATCATGGTATTAAGCACCATTGTATATCATGGTATTAAACACCATTGTATATCATGGTATTAAGCACCATTGTAGATCATGGTATTAAGCACCATTGTAGATCATGGTATTAAGCACCATTGTATATCATGGTATTAAGCACCATTGTATATCATGGTATTAAGCACCATTGTATATCATGGTATTAAGCACCATTGTATATCATGGTATTAAGCACCATTGTATATCATGATATTGAGCACCATTGTAGAAAATGGTATTGAGCACCATTGTAGATCATGGTATTAAGCACATCATGTATACCATGGTATTAAGCACCATTGTAGATCATGGTATTTAGCACCATTGTAGATCATGGTATTAAGCATCATTGTATATCATGGTATTAAGCACCATTGTATATCATGGTATTAAGCACCACTGTAGATCATGGTATTAAGCACCTCATGTATACCATGGTATTAAGCACCATTGTATATCATGGTATTAAGCACCATTGTATATCATGGTATTAAGCACCATTGTAGATCATGGTATAAGGCACCATTGTATATCATGGTATTAAGCACCATTGTATATCATGGTATTAAGCACCATTGTATATCATGGTATTAAGCACCATTGTAGATCATGGTATTGAGCACCATTGTATATCATGGTATTAAACACCATTGTATATCATGGTATTAAGCACCATTGTAGATCATGGTATTAAGCACCATTGTAGATCATGGTATTAAGCACCACTGTAGATCATGGTATAAAGCACCATTGTAGATCATGGTATTAAGCACCACTGTATATCATGGTATTAAACACCATTGTATATCATGGTATTAAACACCATTGTATATCATGGTATTAAGCACCATTGTAGATCATGGTATTAAGCACCATTGTATATCATGGTATTAAGCACCATTGTAGATCATGGTATTAAGCACCATTGTATATCATGGTATTAAGCACCACTGTAGATCATGGTATTAAGCACCATTGTAGATCATGGTATTAAGCACCATTGTAGATCATGGTATTAAGCACCATTGTAGATCATGGTATTAAGCACCATTGTATATCATGGTATTAAGCACCATTGTAGATCATGGTATTAAGCACCATTGCATATCATGGTATTAAGCACCATTGTATATCATGGTATTAAGCACCACTGTAGATCATGGTATTAAGCACCTCATGTATACCATGGTATTAAGCACCATTGTAGATCATGGTATTAAACACCATTGTATATCATGGTATTAAGCACCATTGTAGATCATGGTATAAGGCTGTAGATCATGGTATTAAGCACCAGTGTATACCATGGTATTAAGCATCATTGTATATCATGGTAGTAAGCACCATTGTAGATCATGGTATTAAGCACCATTGTAGATCATGGTATTAAGCACCATTGTATATCATGGTATTAAGCACCATTGTATATCATGGTATTAAGTACCATTGTATATCATGGTATTGAGCACCATTGTATATCATGGTATTAAGCACCATTGTAGATCATGGTATTAAGCACCATTGTAGATCATGGTATTAAGCACCATTGTAGATCATGGTATTGAGCACCATTGTAGATCATGGTATTGAGCACCATTGTAGATCATGGTATTAAGCACCATTGTATATCATGGTATTAAGCACCATTGTATATCATGGTATTAAGCACCATTGTAGATCATGGTATTAAGCACCATTGTATATCATGGTATTAAGCACTATTGTAGATCATGGTATTAAGCACCATTGTATACGTGTATCATGGTATTAATGACCATTGTAGATCATGGTATTAAGCAGCATTGTATATCACGGTACTAAGCTTTATTGTCTATCATGGTATTAAGCACCATTGCATATCATGGTATAAGGCACCATTGTATATCATGGTATCAAGCACCATTGTATATCATGGTATTAAGCAGCATTGTAGATCATGGTATTAAGCAGCATTGTATACGTGTATCATGGTATTAATGACCATTGTAGATCATGGTATTAAGCAGCATTGTAGATCATGGTATTAAGCACCATTGTATATCATGGTATTAAGAACCATTGTATATCATGGTATTAAGCACCATTGTATATCATGGTATTAAGCACCATTGTAGATCATGGTATTAAGCACCATTGTATATCATGGTATTAAGCACTATTGTATATCATGGTATTAAGCACCATTGTATATCATGGTATTAAGCACCATTGTATATCATGGTATTAAGCACCAGTGTATATCATGATATTGAGCACCATTGTATATCATGGTATTAAGCACCATTGTATATCATGGTATTGAGCACCATTGTAGATCATGGTATTAAGCACCACTGTAGATCATGGTATTAAGCACCATTGTAGATCATGGTATTAAGCACCATTGTATATCATGGTATTAAGCACCATTGTATATCATGGTATTAAGCACCATTGTATATCATGGTATTAAGCACCATTGTATATCATGGTATTAAGCACCATTGTATATCATGGTATTAAGCACCATTGTATTTCATGGTATTAAGCACCATTGTATATCATGGTATTAAGCAGCATTGTAGATCATGGTATTAAGCATCATTGTATACGTGTGTCATGGTATTAATGACCATTGTAGATCATGGTATTAAGCAGCATTGTAGATCATGGTATTAAGCACCATTGTAGATCATGGTATAAGGCACCATTGTATATCATGGTATTAAGCACCATTGCATATCATGGTATTAAGCACCAGTGTATATCATGGTATTAAGCACCAGTGTATACCATGGTATTTAGCACCAGTGTATACCATGGTATTAAGCACCAGTGTATACCATGGTATTAAGCATCATTGTATATCATGGTATTAAGCACCATTGTAGATCATGGTATTAAGCCCCATTGTAGATCATGGTATTAAGCACCATTGTATATCATGGTATTAAGCACCATTGTATTTCATGGTATTAAGCACCATTGTATATCATGGTATTAAGCACCATTGTATATCATGGTATTAAGCACCAGTGTATAGCATGGTATTAAGCACCATTGTATATCATGGTATTAAGCACCATTGTATATCATGGTATTAAGCACCATTGTATTTCATGGTATTAAGCACCATTGTATATCATGGTATTAAGCACCATTGTATATCATGGTATTAAGCACCATTGTAGATCATGGTATTAAGCACCATTGTATATCATGGTATTAAGCACCATTGTATATCATGGTATTAAGCACCATTGTATATCATGGTATTAAGCACCATTGTAGATCATGGTATTAAGCATTGTATATTGGCTTGGCTTCTATTCAGCCTTTTTACATGATAGCGTGTCTTGGATTCTATTCAGCCTTCTAACACGGTAGGGTCTCTTGGCTTCTATTCAGCCTTCTTACATGATAGGGCGTCTTGGCTTCTATTCAGCCTTCTAACACGGTAGGGTCTCTTGGCTTCTATTCAGTCTTCTTACATGATAGGGTACGTGTCTTGGCTTCTATTCAGCCTTCTTACATGATAGGGTCTCTTGGCTTCTATTCAGCCTTCTTACATGATAGGGTCTCTTGGCTTCTATTCAGCCTTCTTACATGATAGGGTCTCTTGGCTTCTATTCAGCCTTCTTACATGATAGTGTCTCGTGGCTTCTATTCAGCCTTCTTACATGATAGGGCGTCTTGGCTTCTATTCAGCCTTCTAACACGGTAGGGTCTCTTGGCTTCTATTCAGCCTTCTTACATGATAGGGCGTCTTGGCTTCTATTCAGCCTTCTAACACGGTAGGGTCTCTTGGCTTCTATTCAGTCTTCTTACATGATAGGGTCTCTTGGCTTCTATTCAGCCTTCTTACATGATAGGGTCTCTTGGCTTCTATTCAGCCTTCTTACATGATAGTGTCTCTTGGCTTCTATTCAGCCTTCTTACATGATAGGGTGTCTTGGCTTCTATTCAGCCTTCTAACACGGTAGGGTCTCTTGGCTTCTATTCAGCCTTCTTACATGATAGGGTACGTGTCATGGCTTCTATTCAGCCTTCTTACATGATAGGGTCTCTTGGCTTCTATTCAGCCTTTTTACATGATAGGGTGTCTTGGCTTCTATTCAGCCTTCTTACATGATAGGGTCTCTTGTCTTCTATTCAGCCTTCTTACATGATAGGGTCTCTTGGCTTCTATTCAGCCTTCTTACATGATAGGGTCTCTTGGCTTCTATTCAGCCTTCTTACACGATAGGGTCTCTTGGCTTCTATTCAGCCTTCTTCTATGATAAGGTTTTGGTTTTAGTAAAACGGCTCCATAGAAGAATCTATTATATGCTAACGCGAGTATAAAATTGACAGAATGAGATTTTGAGTACTAAACCCTAGATCGAAAAAACGTGTCTTGCTCAGATTTCCGTTTTTTATTATGAAAGCTGCCATTACGATGATGCATGCCAAGAAACTTGTATAGTATGAGAATTTGCTATAGTGTTGTAACGAGGACTACTTACTAATGCAAAGTTACATAAACAAATAAAAACAATAAATTTCTGAATAATAAACTGTCAATATCCCATCACAATAGCAATGACCCAAATTTAATTAAATATTTAACCCCATTTCTGGTTGATAAGTGATTGAAGCGATGTGGTATTTTATGAAAATGCTCATCATGCTTATAGAACTATGCAAGTTGATTGATTAATTGATGTTTTACGCCACATTCAAGATTATTTAGCTTATATGGTGCTGTTGCCAGCTTGAGAGAGTGTAGCTCTAACATAGAACTTCCTGTCACTCTTCTGATTGACCTCAGTTAACCTTTGCGGTACCATTTTTGGTAGATGTCGTTTCCAGTTCTTCCGACAATTTCCGCCTAACTTGGGGATGGATTTAGGCCTCATGGTCATTTTTGGAAACTACAGAGCGTGCACTACACGTGGATAGCTGAAGCAAGTGAGTAGATATATCGGTTTATTTTAAAACACATGCTTAAAATGGCGCAACTTGTCTTAGACTTTTAAGAAATAAATTTCACCGGCTTTGGCGCACGCAGTGAGTTGACTTTGAAGGTAGAACTAGCCATTAACAGCAAGCTTGGGATTAGTCTGAAATATCTGCGATGATGATGTAAGACATTTTCTGACACATAGGCCATCATCATCGTCAGAACGCATTTGATCAATTTTCTGGGAATTCCTTGACACCCTTCAAGCTGGCAAGACCACCTCTCGTTTCTCATCAAAAATATCAAGATTCTCTCTATAACTTTTAAAAATAAAATTGCTAACTCGTACTTTAATAGTTTCCCTTTCTCCTCGCACCAATCTGAAGTCAGTACGTCGACACAAGCCATAGATCTGCCCGGTTAAATTTCAAACTGTAGCAAACCTTTAGTTTACAAAAGTCGCCATCTGCATACTCTCATTGATGATACATCACTATATGTGCGAAAGGTCAACCTGTCACATGACTACCCCACTAGCAGGCGATATAGTTCATTGGTCGTGTTGTTTTTTTCTGAAGTCACGTGAACCAACACGACCAATGAATTATATCGCCTGCTAGTGGGTAGTCATGTGACAGGTTGACCTTTCACGCATATAGTGACGTATCAATGAGAGTATGCAAATGGCGACTTTTCTAAATTAAAGGTTTAGTACAATGTGAGATTTAACCGGGCAGATCTATGGCTTGTGTCGATGCACAGACTTCAGATTGGTGCGAAGAGAAACCATTAAAGTACGGATTAGCAATTTTATTTTTAAAAGTTATGAAGAGAATCTTGACATTTTTTATGAGAAATGAGAGGTGGTCAAGAAATTCCCAGAAAATTGATCAAATGCGTTCTGACGATGATGATGGCCTATCTGTCAGTGTCAGAAAATGTCTTACATCATCACCGCAGATATTTCAAACTAGCTTGGGATATGCACTGTTGTCATAGAACTCGATATTTCGGCGAAAACGCAAATGAGGGCAGATAGAGAGGAAATTGTAATTTTTGTCCGAACTTTACCCACCGATCGACGGGGTCTTTTCGGCGACTTTCCCCAACCTGATGACATAGGCTACTGATAGAAGGCCAGTTTTCGTTGCCGGTAAACAGAATGTCGTCACCGAGTCACAGGATTCAAAGTTAACTTGTCAACACGATATGTTATGCAACAAAGTTAATTCTAGCTAAGTACCTTCAAGACCTTGTCAATGAGGACCCTTCCAAAACATTGTTAAATCAAATAACATCAGATCAATATCGGTTGAGACTTACGATCAGTCACAAGAACTTCAAGGGCGCGGCCATTTTGGCTGTACTAAAAACACACACTCTCTTTATTAAACGAATCGGACTTGTTTCTGTATGTTTCAGCACTACTATGTTGGTTGACAATGTCCAAACCAAAGTTGTAAAAACCAATCTCATACACACCTATCTCCTTCAGCAAAAGAGCCTCCTTTGTTGAACAAAATCTTAACGAAGTAGGTATGGAAGCATGTAGTTCAATTTACCGAACTTATGGTGATATTACACATACGGTATGTGTAATATCACCATAAGTTCGGTAAATTGAACTAGGAAGCATGTTACGGCCAGGGGAAACTTTTTCTGTAGGCTATAATTCAGAGTTACTATCTCCTAATTTGGAGATACTAACTCCGAATTATCCACTTAGTAACTCCAGATTAGCTACGTGTGACATAGTAACTCCCAATTAGCGGCTAATTCGTAGTTAATAACTGTGAATTAGCTAATCCGGATTGAGTAGCTGTGAATTAGTGGCTATTTCAGAGTTAGTATCTCCAAATTAGAAGATAGTAACTTCGAAGAATAATTTTTTTTTCACCCGGTCCTAATACGCTTCCATACTTAATGACGCCATAGTAGGGGTAAAATAGCCCATGGAAATTAATCAGCACAGAAAGTATTGGTTTGCAGTCATACTGACACCCTTCAAATATCCCATATATCATTGACATCAGTAGACTCTCGGTGAATTATCATTTACAATTCGAATGCATCCGTACGATGGATAAAAAAAACGCTGAGTAAAGTACCTTCAGACCAAAACCTAAATAGAGTTACATTAATGTGCCAAACTCAGATTTATTGAGTGTTTAAAATAGTTTGGGGTGTGTCCTTGCATGAGTTCCAGAACCACAAGAACCAGTATCACAGACTGTAGCCTTTTGTGAACGTTCTGCAGTGTTCACAAGTCAATGTTGACGTTTTTGAGGTCCCAAACTTTGTAAAACTCTAATATGTTTAATTAAGTCATATACTAAATAAAGCAGAGATAGACAGAAGGCAGTTCTCTTTAATAACCCATCAGTGATGGACAGAATATAAACAAACAAAAATGTAGACAGAAAACAACCAAACCAGCCTTTTGTACAGGTATAATGTATATATATTAAATATGTACAGTTATTTTTATAGATTATTTCATTTGTTAAATAGCTAAACATGGTAAATTATACCATTCTAACACTTGAATGGAAATTAACAATATTAAAATGATTTCATTTGAAGGCTAAACTAACATGCATAAATAATAAATAAAACAGGTTAGTGTTTAACATATATTAATAATATGTTACATCTACGCGATAAGTAGCCTGGGTCTAATAGTAACACCTAATCCAAACCAAACAAATAGCCACCTACGTCTTCATAGATAAACATAAGGACAATTTTAAATTGAAATCTTTATATAGTTTTAAAGCGGAAATGATGAGCCAAAAAACCGATAAGGATAATTAGTACGGTAATAATATTGATCCACAAAGACACATGACTGATCCACGTAGGCCTACCTACCAGGCAAGGAAAAAAGCAAACATGGGTTTCTGTAAAATAATATGAGATTGATGATTTATATATAAAAAACAAACAATTGGAATATTTACAGCCATTCAAAGCAACTCTTTCTTCATCTCTCTCCAACTTGCATTGTTAAAAGGTATCACATATTAGTCGGAAATAAATGATTATTAACTGTTAGTTTCTGAAACTACTTGTAGAATATACAATTGGCAATATTGAACATTTAGGTTTAAAGTGGAATGAACTGTTAAAATTCACACTTTTGTCATAAGTTCATTTAAACCCCATTGACTGAACATGCAATGAGAAATACAATCCTGTATGAAGCAAAATCGTCATCAAGAAGTAAATAAAATGTGAATAGCGTTCATTCATTCTAAACCTAAGTTACTTTTTAAAATTACTGCGACATTCATTCTGAAAAGCTTCTAATTTGTATTTCTTTAGTAAAATACATGGGAATTTCAACAACAACAACAAGATGTCCGTGCATGTCCCGGCCATATGGAGATTGTAGGAGATGATAGATGCGCTTACATATACGGTAAAGAAACGGTGATGGGATTGTCTTAATTAACATAAAACATATGGGTACAAAATGATGTTCATCTCAGGTCACAGATTTATCTTTTTGTTGTGACTAACCTATTGGGATAAAATCATTTGCAAACCTAAATTGACTAGACAAAAAAAAAAAATTCACAGTATGCAACACAAAGTGTAAAGAAATCAGCACAAAAAAAGACGCAAAAACTAAAGACCTACATACAACAAAGGAAAAAAATATTACATTAGTCAAAAATAAAACAAATTCACCAATATAATCTGTCACATCTAATATAGTACGGTAATATAGTAATTAATCGCTCCATTGACAAACAAATTTATTTAAACAATGCTTCTAAAATTTGATTCAATAAAAAACTGAAACTCTTAGAATAAAAAAGGATTAAATCTATCCTATTGTAAAGACATAATTCAACAACAAAAGGCATTCGTACAAGGTCACAAGGAAAAGGCATTCCTATAAGGTTCAACCAAGTGCTTCCAAAGTCCCAGGTTACGGTAAGAATTCCGCTAATTCAAGTACTCAAAACATTACGAAAATCACTCTAAAAGTTTGAGACTTTTCGTTGGGTGTCTTACCTCCTGCATGGAGCGACCGATAAACCTATCAAGCAATCGCTATTGTTGTTGTTTTAGACCAAACATGGCAGAAAGCAGTCTAATAATTTGTTATCTTCACATTGCTCGTCCTTGAATTAGCGGAATTCTTACCGTACTCTTATCTCCTGTTTGACACCTCACAGCCACAGAATTATCAAAGTCATTGAAAATAAAAATCAATATATTTTTTTTAATTGACCCAATTTAACCCCAGCTAGCCTAATCAATACCTTCGTAATGACTGACTCTCCCTGTAAGTCTTCACACAATTAGAAACAAATAAATACTTCTTTGTTGCTTCAAAAACCCATAGATATCAAGTCTACTTAAAATCCAATCAAGCAAAACAGAATCAGAAACCCACAAGATTAACAAGGGTAGGCCTACTTCAATAATTCTGTATTGTAGACCACATTTCATACACAAGCTGTCCATTCTAAAGAAGACAGGCAGAATCAGAAACACTTCAAATAGCATGTACAATTACATTTTCTTCAACTAAAATACAACACCCAAGACCATTCTAACCAAACTGATCAAAAACTTGCAAAAAAACATCTTTGATTCTCTCCAGAGGGAAAACTTCAACTCTAAGACAATGATGGCCTTATCAACCAGCACTGTAACCACAATCGCAGCAATTACATACAGAATCTTTCCTTATAAATAAATAAAAAGTTTTCGAAAGGCGACCATTCTTAATGTTTATGAGTACATTATTGATATCAATATAATAAAAATATGAGGTCTTTGGATAATTTTGAACATTAAAATGAACTGGCATGAGCTACCAACAATTTAGGTTATTGTTCTCAAGTACAAATTACAAGCTATTACTGCAACAAGTCAAGAATGTACATTCAAGTTGTGTTTTATAGTTACGCCTAAAATATATGAACGTTAGCCTTGGTTATTTAAATTTTGTTAACATTTCTGTCACCATTTTAGTTTATGCAAGTCGCAAACTGAATGGGTTTTCCTTATTCCAACGCCAATCATTAATAGTTTCAACAAACATGATATTGTCTTATTGTCAGAGTTTTTGTCATGGTGAATCTTTGCAGCTCATGCCACTTAAATTTATATTCATAAAGATTGAACAAATTGTGGGAATGGGAAAAATCACCGGCAGTTCTTTAAGACTTTCACTTAAATACTAAATAAATATTTTTAAACCCTTATCATAAATATAGTCGCAACAGAGTGAATTTACTCAAAGGTAAGAATGGGTCTGTTTCACTGCATAAAGAAGAACTCTCTAGGGGATATAAGAAGTATGTAAACTATGTTGAAAAGATTTGATGCCATTCTAATTAAGTCAAGAATGTCAGGAAGGTACCACATTAATAACTCACAAAAGAAGCATAAACATTACTTTTATACCAAACTTTTGATATCTAAAAAATTATTGTGAATCTCGCTTCTTCATAATGTATTCTGTACACATCTTAATAAGCACCTTTTCCACTTACAGATTGATATAGAGTTCACCACACAGAGCATTGATTGATTGTTTGGTGTTTTAAGCCGCGCTCAAGACTATTTCACTTATAAGGCGGCGTTGCCAGTTTTATTGTGGGAGGAAACTGGGCTCTGTGCCCGGAGGAAACCCACGACCTTCCGCTGGTAACTGGCAACCATTCCACATAGGTCGTTCGAGTGCACAGAGCATTGAAGAGTATGGTTGAGTGCCAATACATGCAATTACATATGAACTGGTCACACATGTATAAGCCAGGCATATAGGAAAATAAATTGACCAAGGACTTCAATTAATTATGGTTTTAAACAGCTTGAGGTAGCTTGTTTTAATTTAACTTGTCAAAGCAGAAGATGCAGTGGTACCTAGTATGACAGCAACTGACTACCAAGGTAGTCCCATTATCTGTGATCAGAAATCTAGGTGTCCTCACTTGTGGCATGGCAGCATAAGAGAGAAGCAAGGTTTTATAAAATGTTACATATGTACAATTTATGGATTATTATGGCGTTGTTGTTGAGCTTTCTTCATATAACTAAAACATGAATACCTAAAGAAAAGTGTGGCTGACTTCATATAACCTGGGGACCAGATACAATTTATCAGTTGGAAAGTTGAACAGGAGTACAAGTACACTGTAGTATAAATTCTATTTGAATAGGGTTGTTTTAAGAATTAAGTGAACGTCTCACTTAACAGCTACGGTCATATGGAGATAAAATAGTAACTGACAGTGCTAGTCCGAAGGTCGGTTATTCCGAAGGTCTGTTAGCCGAAGGCCCATTAGTCCCTGTTAATTCTTTAGTTTGAAAGTCCTGTAGTTCGAAGGCCCATTAGTCCGAAGGTCTATTAGTCCGAAATGCATCCATGCACAGGATATTATGTAGCCTATTGTTCATATAGCAGTGATATACTTTGGAACAGCGGGTGTTCGGCCTTCGGACTAACGTACCTTCAGACGACCTAAAATAAAGTCTATCGTAACCGATAGTGCTAGATTTTTTACTAACTGACCTAAACTTAAGTGTAACTGATAGTGCTAGCTTTATACCAAGTGACCAAATGTGTAACTGATAGTGCTTGCTTTTTACCAACTGACCAAATGTGTAACTGACAGTGCTTGCTTTTTACCAACTGACCAAATGTGTAACTGACAGGGCTGGCTTTTTACCAACTGACCAAGTGTGTAACTGATAGTGCTAGCTTTTTACCAACTGACCAAATGTGTAGCTGATAGTGCTGGCTTTTTACCAACTGACCAAATGTGTAGCTGATAGTGCTGGCTTTTTACCAACTGACCAAATGTGTAACTGATAGTGCTGGCTTTTTACCAACTGACCAAATGTGTAACTGATAGTGCTGGCTTTTTACCAACTGACCAAATGTGTAACTGATAGTGCTGGCTTTTTACCAACTGACCAAATGTGTAACTGATAGTGCTGGCTTTTTACCAACTGACCAAATGTGTAACTGATAGTGCTGGCTTTTTACCAACTGACCAAATATGTAACTGATAGTGCTGGCTTTTTACCAACTGACCAAATGTGTAACCGATAGTGCTGGCTTTTTACCAACTGACCAAATATGTAACTGATAGTGCTGGCTTTTTACCAACTGACCAAATGTGTAACCGATAGTGCTAGCTTTTTTACCAACTGACAAAAGATCACACTCCTCCAACCCATCTAAATTTTGACATTAGGCTACACAAACAATCTGTAAAGCTTGCTGTTTGTCCTTGCTAGGTCAGAAAACATGGCTAAAGCAAAGCCGAAATTAAATAATATCCATTCACAAATACCAAACACATGAAACAATAGTAGAATTAGATCAGAAAAAAATTCACAATAAATACAAGATAATATCAGAACATCAATTTAGACAAAAATTCAGTATCCCAACCAACTACTATAAGTAGATAGCAGGCCTATAAAGTCCTCAAATTCTGGGCAGTGTTAGAAAGGTCGTTTCTGGCCTGCTTCTGACCAAACATTGGTTGAAAAGAATACACTGGCCTCCATATAAATGGAGGCCTGAGAAATGGAATAAAGGCCAGCCCATATTGTGTTATCCTTAGTAGAATAGAGGGATACGTCCAGAGTGTCTTTGATAAGTTAGACGTGTAATCAAAGATAAAGAGATATAGTTAAAATAAATAGATATGTGTGTGTAACCAATAAATAGGAAGTCTTTTAAAGTATATTACTGGTTACATCAGCTCACACATGACATATATAGAATTATTCAAGTATAAGAAATAGGTATCACAGGAGGGAGAAAAGTCTAGCTGTCTGAATAGAGCAATATCTTAATGATGTCATCAGGAATATTTGAGGGATCATCATGGCAGACAAAATGTATTCGGCACAGTAAAGTATATAGGTGTGCAGTTAGGCAGTTCAATACAATGCCTTGTACTGAAAAGCCACACTATAAATCAGAGCCCTTAAAGTGGCATGAGCTGCCAAAATGTTGATATTTTGAGGTTGAAATTATTGGCTATTTTTCTGAAGACATACAATTCAGAAGCTTTTAAGTGCTTCTAGTCTCGAAAATGTACGATAAAGTATTGTTTTGAACTAACTTTGGCTTAGAATGAATGAATGGTCGTCCCGGTTATTTAAATTGTGTTTACTTTTCGAACACATTTTCCGTTTGTACAGGCCACATACTGTATGAATTTTCCTCATTCTAACGCCAATCATTTAGTTTTTCGGTGGCCTTCAAAGCCTCTTACTGTCATGACGATCGGAAATTATGAAAAAAGTGTGAATTTTGGCAGCTCATGCCACTTTAAATATCCCATAATTTATATAGTGACATCATTAAGCTTCAGTGCTATTGTGGCAAAGTTGTAAGCATTTACTGCTTATCATTATGAACTCATTGACATTAAGTATCATTACCATGTATTACTAGGACAGAAAATATTCAATCTATTAACAACAAGAAAAGAGTTAAAAATAATTATGATTAATCAATTTGAAAAGAGTTTATCCCTGCCCAGGTTTAAGAAGAAGGTAGATCTCATTTAAGTAAAGATATATATGTATATAAATATTCACAAAAAGATACAATGTATAAGGCTTAAATGACCCTCATTTACAGGGATAAAATTCAGGATTAGCCCATGGCATGTAATATTATTCAAAAGTGCAATATGTACAAATATGTTCTCAAATCTAACAAATTGTACAAGATTGATTTGAAACAAAACAGAAAACAACAAACATTAGTAGCAAATATTGTACAGATTCAATTAGATTTGATTTTAAAAACTCTGTATAGAATTGTGCATTAAAATATGGGAATGTCAGTACGACACAGTGCTGTACTGCAGACATCCCGAGGCACTTGAGTGGGAAAACAGATAAATCTCACATCACTCAATGGTTGTGAAATGGAAACCTAAGTAAGATCTTTTCACAGCTCTTCATAGTTAATCAATTGCACCAATATCCACTAATTCACATTTTGTCCGTGGAATAGCTAGCTAATACTACTTAGATATGGAGAATTAGTCAATCACTATAGTACTGCCTCTTCTTCTTTTGGCAGCACTTGGCATAGACAGATCTGTGGGCACGGACTGCTGGTCATCATCATCATCATCACTGTCCTCAATTTCTATAATATCATCTTCCTCCTCATCATCTGTACACGATTCTAAACTTAACTTTCTCTTATTACATTTCCTAGATGCTGGACTCTGTTTGTCTGACACGCTTTGGATATTGGAGTCAAAGTTTGGACCTGTGTCAACAGATACCATAAGTGAGGCTATTCTATTTTCACGGAAACTAAAGAACCCTGAGCTTTCAAGTCCAGGTTGAGGTTGTAATTTTGAGGGGGTGGGTTCACGGCCGGGTACAAATCCTGTACTACATGCTGAACTTTGAGATGTGTTTGAGTGGTTCCGGACAGGAGAATTCCTTAATGGTGACTGTGTTAGTGATCCTACAGAACTGTGAGGAGAGTTTCTAACTGGTGACTGAGTTATTGAACCACCTGAACTGTTTGTGCTGTCACTAGAACTACTACGAGCTTCTGTCGAACTCTTCTTCATTTTACGCCTTTGTGCCAATGGCGCTTTGGCAACTTCCTGAAGACGAAAACCCTCCTTTGTGGCTTTATGAAAAGCTTCTAATGTAGCTTGTAGTTGGAATTGTACAGAGTTACTACAGTCACTAAGTATACCGGGGGTCATGAGGGGGGTGGCTGAGAAAACTTCAGTATTACTGCCTGATAACCATTCATTATGCTGTAGATCTTTCATGGTGAAGCGCTGCTTGGTGTCCACTGTCAACAGACCTGAGGAAAGACATGAAACAAAAAACAAAATTAATAATTTACAAAAAACTAAACCAGAGATCAAGAAATTTTATGAAAACGCGGTGCACTATTTTGTTGTTGTTGTAAATTTGCGATCATAAATAGAAATGGTTATCAGTAACCAAAGGTTTTCCCAAAACAGCTGAAAATGAAAAGTACATATCTATAACATACATGTAGGGGGAGCATGTATAAAATAACTCATCCAAATACGTCTGATTTTCCCAAATTCGCTATCACAAACTTTGAGCACTATAAAACAAAGATGGTCGTAGAGTTTTTATAAAAATGAGCTTGGGGCTGACATTCCCTACATTTCACGTACACAACATACACCGAGTGAATAAGAGTCCAGCTAAAAATTAGGAACTAAGCAGAGTTCAAAACTGTGTCGTACAAATTTTATACATAGGGTTTTGTATGCCCTGTTGCAACATAAAAATATAAATTCTTGACTGACCTCTGATGAGATTTTTGGCCGAGTCTGAGACAGCATCCCATTCCTGTCCTTTAAATTCAAATTCACCTCCTTTAATCCTTTGCATAATGGAAGAAGCAGTGTCAGACTTCCCACTGATTTGAAAGGGTGCCTTACCAGACAACATAGTGTACTAAAATCATAAACAGTTACATTTCAGTGTTAGAAATACATAAGTAAACACAGATTTTATAGTGGGTCTGATTGAGGGAGAAAAGCACTGGGTAAGGAGTTTTAGTGATAGAGTTAACCTTTGACCTGTCTGTTATATTCCATTTATCTTAGTCTTGCACTGGTAATATAGCCATTTTCATGGATCAAAGAAAAATGCCTGTCTGTACAAATTGTGTGGTAATCTACAAAATGTAGCTATCTGTGTTTCTGATTGTACATGAGACTAATATTATTAGTTACACAGTCTGTGTGTGACCCAATATGGAAATATATGGGGTTAGTGAATTCCATATTGGGCGAGGTGTCAGCCGAGCCAAATATGCGGTTTTACTCACCCCATATATTTCTGTATTGGGTCACACACAGACTGTGTAACGGATTTATCCCGCTGAAGACCCTTCCTTAGCCGACGCTTGTCTGGTTTTTGACTTAGCGAAGGTGTTTACAACTCAGTCGATACGCGTGATAGGCTACAGATACGGCGATAGTTCTACTCAGTTCTGGCCACTAGACTAACCAGGTAACCTACATTCAGTAGTCCGGGTTTCTGACTCCAAAATTACTATTTTTTTATACTGACGGCCGTATTTTGGAGTCAGGGATCATTGCAATCAAAAAGTCAGAGTTGGCTGCACGCTTCTGATCAGGCAGTTTGCGGTCAGATTTAGCAAGTAAAAAAACATAACTTACTCAAATAGTGTCAGCACGACATTCATTAATAATTTAGCCTTTTGTAAAGTGAATTTAACGTGTAAAAACTGAAAAACCGCTAAATAGTATTACGTCATCAATGGCGGAGAGTTTGAGACTGGCGAAGGCAAAAGTGAATTCAGGGGAAGAAAACCCTCCTTTGTGGCTTTATGAAAAGCTTCTAATGTAGCTTGTAGTTGGAATTGTACAGAGTTACTACAGTCACTAAGTATACCGGGGGTCATGAGGGGGGTGGCTGAGAAAACTTCAGTATTACTGCCTGATAACCATTCATTATGCTGTAGATCTTTCATGGTGAAGCGCTGCTTGGTGTCCACTGTCAACAGACCTGAGGAAAGACCCTTCCTTAGCCGACGCTTGTCTGGTTTTTGACTTAGCGAAGGTGTTTACAACTCAGTCGATACGCGTGATAGGCTACAGATACGGCGATAGTTCTACTCAGTTCTGGCCACTAGACTAACCAGGTAACCTACATTCAGTAGTCCGGGTTTCTGACTCCAAAATTACTATTTTTTTATACTGACGGCCGTATTTTGGAGTCAGGGATCATTGCAATCAAAAAGTCAGAGTTGGCTGCACGCTTCTGATCAGGCAGTTTGCGGTCAGATTTAGCAAGTAAAAAAACATAACTTACTCAAATAGTGTCAGCACGACATTCATTAATAATTTAGCCTTTTGTAAAGTGAATTTAACGTGTAAAAACTGAAAAACCGCTAAATAGTATTACGTCATCAATGGCGGAGAGTTTGAGACTGGCGAAGGCAAAAGTGAATTCAGGGGAAGAATAATGTTTACTGACCGATCCTGCTCGTCCATATCACACACTGGTAGGTAGCGAAATTATCAATGAACGTGATTATGAGCGTTTAGACACGATCTGAGTTGGTTATATTGTCATTTCTTTGTCCAAATCGGACAACATACTGCCCGCTTCTGAGCGGGCAGCCAACTCCGGCTTTCTGATTGCAGTGAACCCGGACTTCAAAATACGGCCGTCAGTATAAAAAAAATAGTAATTTTGGAGTCAGAAGCCCAGACTAACATTCAGCAGATCTTGGGATAAGTACGCTTTTTATTCTCTGATAAAGGTTTCCACAGTGCCTAAAACTACAGCCATGCACATCGATATGTTCTGATTGTATTTTTAATTATGTCGACTCACTTTAGCAGACGTGCACACGCTGTCGCAGCGTGTATTCAGGGGCAAGTAACTCTAGGTAGCCTGATACAAACTCGGTCTGCCTGATACGGAAAAATATCAGGTCTCCACATGATCGATGACGTCTAATCAAATGCAAGTATTTTGTCTGATGCGGGATAAAAGAAGATACCTACCAAGATAACCCCCAAACTCCATAGATCACAGGATTCATCATAACCATCTTTAACAGCAGTTGTCTGTTTCAACACCTCAGGTGCAGCATAATGCAGTGTAAAACACGGCGTCTGCAAGGGCTGATTAGGCTTTTTCAGACGAGCAAAACCGAAATCAACAAGCTTTATTTCAGCATTGTCAGATGTACTTTCAAATAACAAATTCTGTAAGAAAACAAAAAGAAAAAAATATCAATATCAAAACATTTAAAATAAAAGCCCAGTACCATCACGCTTTTCTTAAAGTGGCATGAGCTGCCAAAATTCAAACTTTTATCATAATTTCTGATCATCAAGACAGTAAGAGGCTTTAAAGGCCATCGAAAAACTAAATGATTGTTGTTGGAATGAGGAAAATCCATACAGTATGTGGCCTGTACGAACCAAAAACGTGTTTGAAAAGTAAACAAAATTTAAATAACCGGGACGACCATTCATTCATTCTAAGCCAAAGTTAGTTCAAAACAATGGTTTATCGTACATTTTCGAGACTAAAAGCACTTAAAAGCTTCAGAATTATACTTCTTGAGAAAAATAGACAATAATTTCAACATTCTGTTTTAAGGTCAAAATATCAACATTTTGGCAGCTCATGCCACTTTAATGTATTTGAAATATTTTGAATGTATGCAGATTTAAAGATTGTCTTTACTTACCTCTGGTTTCAAATCCCTGTGAACTATTCCTCTACTGTGCATGAAATTGACAGCAAACACTAAAGACTTCATAATGCGACTAGCTTCAGTTTCTGTAAAACTTTTTTTCTTCCGTATCCGTTCAAGGAGCTCTCCGCCTTTTAAATACTCCATGACAATGTACGTGTGAAACTATAACAGTAAGAAAACGAAGATCAGGGGACAGTTACGACTGGTTCATCAGTCAAATACACAGAATAGCAGGAAATGGTTGGTTTACAGAGTATTTTCCCTCTTACCTCGTCCGTAAAGTCATCAATAAGCTGAACAACATTGGGGTGACCTTGACATAATTTCAGTAGTTTAATCTCACTTGAGCAATCAAGTCTCCGACTCACAATTTTTACTGCAAACTGAAGGTTCGTTTTCCGGTGTCTGCATTTTCTGAGGAAATAAAAATTAAAAAGAACAAATGATTGATTGATGTTTTGCGCCGTTCACGACATAACTTGAAAATCTAAAAACATAAAATAGTGTGGTTTATTGCCAGCCATTACCTGCATATTGAAAAACTTCCATCTCCTAATACACCATCCTTCAGATCAAGGTCATAGTTTTGGAAAAATGGAGAATTCTAAAAAAAAAGAAGGAAAAATGGCACACTTTCTTTCTTTTAAAAAGATGATATATCACGCCTTTTCCAATAAAAATATCTGTTATGATAAATGGCACAATTTATTAGTAATACAGAAAATCCAAATGTAGGTATCAACAAAAATTAGTTTTGAGAGTTATAGTGATATTCTTTAAACATATATGAATCAATTAAAATGCATACCTTGAATAAGTTAGTATGAAGTAAGCCTAGTTGTTTTTCATCCGGTTTATTTCCAGGGGGTGGTTTTAATAGTTGGTTACTAATTGGATTATCACTGAACAACACAGATGGAGCCACATAAGAGTAACCCTGCAAGCAATAGATATATATAGATTAACACCACTGACAAAAAATTATCACTGCAGAAGATTTGCCTTTTAACCCAAAGTAAGCTGTAAATTGTTCCACAAAATAATTGCATCACAAAGAATAGTTTACATTGAATACCGTCGTAGAGGGATGTGTTTAAAAACTACACACTCATTGCAAAAACTGAAATTATTTTTTCCAAGTACATGTAACCGAGTTGCAAAGGAATGTGTTTCCAAACTACATGCTCATCACAAAACCGAAATCAGGAAATTATTTTTTCTAAGTACATGTAACTGAGCTGTAGAATGAATAAATGTCCATTCGGATCATTTTGTTCACTTTTCGCAAACATATGCGCTTCGAGTAGACCAAAGTTCTAATCAAAATTTAAAGTGGGCTAGAAAAGTTATTTTGTAAATGTACCTTAAAAATCTTTTCTCCATTAGGTGGTATGATTGCTGGTGAGTCTGCAGCTATCATGTTAGTGAACTCGTCGCTGAAGTTACTCACGTCAAGTTCATGGTGAATGTTAGGCACAAATGGTGCTGTAATAGTACGCTTATTTACGCCTTCCCAATCTATATTCTGAAATAAACAAAGATGACATCTTAGTTTATACCCATATTATCTGAGAATGTTCAGGTTTGTGTGATCACACATCATACTCCTCCTTTCAAATTAGACATGGACTATGCATTTATGTTCTACATTTCTGAAGGAAACAGAAGGATGCATCCGTAGTCGAGTCATTATTCAAATTGCTGTGCCCGTTTACGTTATTAATGCAACTAATCTATGTACTGAAACTATGTTATTCAGGAGGCATACTTGTATTGTTTTAATGATGACAAATCATCAAGCCTGGTGAAATAATCATGCTGCCAAGGTGAATGGTCAACCTATGACCTAATAATCATAGAATGTAATATGCGGTCTTTGACCAAGAAATGACCCTTGAGAAATCGGTCATAATCAACCCTGGAAGAAGGGGTTGTGCTTTTTAACCTCCTCTGTCCAAAGAGAACCCAGTCTTAATATTACCTGAAAGAATGGGTGCTTTTAAAAGTGCTGAACCCCACGAGAACCAAGTCATAAGGAGTACATTCAAAGGGGTACATTCAAACCCCTGCCCCACGAGAACCCAGTCTTAATCTTACCTTAAAGAACGGGTGCTTTTTTACATACTCTGCCCCACGAGAACCCAGTCTTAATCTTATCTGAAAGAAAGGGTGCTTTAAAAGTGCTGAACCCCACGAGAACCCAATTGTAAGGGGTTCATTTAAACCTCTGTCCCACGAGAACCCAATCTTTATCTTACCTGAAAGAACGGGTGCTTTTTAACCTCCTCTGCTCCACGAGAACCCAGTCGTATACTTGGTTCTTTATTCAAGAGCTTTAAAATAAAGTCTTTAACCTCGGCTGTGAAATTCTTCGGCATTGGAGGGGTGGACCGCAAGATTCGTCTGCAACACATTATGTCACAGATTATTACATATTCGTGGCATACAATTCTTAACACTTTAATCAGAACACAAAGTCATAAATCCATTTCTCACTCACAAGAAACAAATGTGAATTTTGGTTCTAAACCAATTTCATCTGAGAAAAACTGCTGAAAAAATGAGAAAAGATGCTTTCACAATGGCATAGTGGGATGAGGCTCTCAGGCCGGAGAGATATCACCACCAGTCTACTCATCCATTCCACAAATTAAAGTTGGGATTCAAACCCTCGTCCAATCATTCCTTCCAAATGGGACTTATGAATTACAAATAAATAAATAATTACTTTGTGATTTCTGATTGGGAATTCTTCTCTCCGTCAATAGTAAATGGAGAAGCCCCAGTCAACAGTTCATATGTCAAGACACCCAATGACCACCAATCAACAGCCTGCAAAACAAACAGTTCACGATTAAAGCCAGGTAGGTCGTTGGATATTCTACTCATATTATTCTAGTGATATGAAGGATAATATTTGCTTTTGAATAGATCTAAAACAAATTTAATTTGAGCTTTCAAAAAAAAATATCTACCATTTGGGAAAACGTACCATGGGTAAGAACTACTTGTATGTTTGTGCATATCAAGGCATCTTTATGGCCATCAACAAAATGGCTGAAGGCATACATGTATTGGTATAATGGCTGCAGTGTCATACCTTTGATCAACATTCAGCATACAGTATACTCAGAAAGAGCAGAGCTTATAAGCATGTCACACCTGTGATGTTTAAAAGACAGTATACATTTCGAACATGTTTTGTCTAGGACAAACAAGGCTGCTCATTGTAGCCTAATGACAAAAGACCACAACATTCATTGGTCAATTTTTAAACTGTGTAATTCGACCAACCTCTTTGATCAGATCGTCTGTCAAACAAAATTGTTCACAGGTAGAGAAGATAAGACTTTGATAACAATGTAAGAACTACATCGAAACGTCGTCACCCAATAAACCAAGAAGTTGTTATCCATAATTCTAACACATGTGTGATTTCCCTACATGTTGTGAGATAGGACAAAGCTGGCGTATAAACTAGCATATACACAGAGAACGTTTTTATTGTGACGTCAAACGCCCTGACACTTAACGACGTCATCATTTTTAAATGTTGGTGACGTGATGGAACACGACGTCACTGGATGACGTCATCACCTAAACGCGAGTGGGGATTTCAGGCTGTTCTGTTTGCCTTGCATTTCGCCTGTAAAACTAACTTATAAACGCAGGACAATGTTAATACTCGACGGGAAGACTTGAAAGTGGACTTCCATAAGCTAAAAGTGTAGATATATCTTTAAAAAGTTATCAGGTCTGTTAGTAGACTAAAAAATGGTAACAAATAAAACAGTTGTTTGAAGCTAGCACCCCTATCATTTTTTCGATATAGATTCGTCCACGAGGCAATCAGGGAAAAACTATTCAGCTATAACGTAGGGCTGGGATTCATACACGTCCAATTTACTTACCGATATTCGGTTCGTAAAATTGAGTTTAAAACTGAATTTGGTGTTGAAAAACTCAATATTTTCAGTTTAAAATTTCCTTTTGAAAACTAAAATTTCCAAACTCAATTTGGGCGTGAAAAACCTGAATATTGTTTGATTGATATCCACTGTATATGATGAAAAAATCTAAGTTCAACGGAAAAGTTTATTTAGAAACCGCCGTCAAACGACCATGGCCGTCATTCTCTTGTTGTTGTTGTTGTTGTCCGTTTTCAGTGTCTCCACAACATGGCTTATTTTGCACTTTGGAAGTCTTTTAAAAGTTTTTAATTACCTAAACATTTCTAAAATAAGCTGATTTTGATGCACTGAGAAATTTTGGGGAGTATTAACCACAATAATCGTAATAATTCGCGACTTGTTATATTTATTCAGCTGTTTTTGGTCGTATAGAAAATAAAAGGGGAGACAACTTGTGTCTTACAACATGAAATAGTTACCTGCACTGAACCATAGTTGCCAGATAGTTCAATTCATTTGTAACAAAATCATTGTGTATTTTTTTATTGTTGCACATGAAGAAGGGATTAGGGATAACTTTGATCTAGGTTTGACATTACATATATATTATTATCATTAGTTTTTTGTCAAACCTGATTTTTTTCTTGGAATTCATACTTTCAGAAAAAAAGAAATATTAAATTGGAACTGGTTTGTAACATAGATTTTAATTCAATTTTAACCCTAAAATGGTCGGTAAATTAAAAAAAAACTGAATTTCGCCGTCTAAGAAACTGAATTTTTCGATTTCGGTTCGTAAATTTTGGACTTCTATGAATCCCTGGTAGGGGTTGGCAATTTATAGTTTGAAGTAGAAAACTACTAAAATTCAGTTTTTCTTTACATTAAAGTTTATGTGTTAGAATAGAAATAATGGATTGATTCTCTGCGTATACGCTGTGATAACTGCAAGAAAAAAAGAATGTGTCCATACTTTTTGAACTCGGGCCATAGGCCCTCGTCCAAAAACAATGGACACTTCCTTTTTTCTTGCAGTTATCACAGCGTATACGCAGAGAATCAATCCATTATTTCTTAAGTAATTCTTCACCTTATGATAGAGAAGATCACAATAGTTTGATTCACTGTCTCTTCACCATGATCAGGCACGTTGTTGATGGCCTCCATCACTCCCAAACCTCTCTAAATATTGGGAAGCCCTTTACTAACCCTATGGAACTTTATATAAATCTTCCACACTGCAGTCACTTGAAGTGTATCAGAAAAAGGTTTATACAGTTATCAATAGTGATAAAATAAAAACAAGAGATCCCTTAAAGGGATCTTAACGCCCGCGTTCATCTATTCATATTAAATTGATTGATTGATTGTTTGGTGTTTTACGCTGCGCTCAAGATTATTTCACTTACAGCAATAACTGGATATAGGAATTGGGGCCTAAATAAAAAATCTTATTACAGGGAGATAACTATTGTTGAGGAAAATTAAATTGTGAATTGCAAAATTAAGCTCCCCTTGAAATTTTGGTTGAAAACAACATTGCCACCTGGAAGCCATCTTCAATATGCTAATGAAATGATAATGTACGGTGCACAGCTAGAACTTAGAGGGATGATGTGTGTCATGTTTGGTTAAGATCAGGTCAGTAGTTTTCTTGGAATAATGATAATAAGTTTCATTTTCAAATTTGGTTAAAAAACAACATTGCTTCCTGGCGGCCATATTTAAAAAGCAAATGAGATGAAAATGTAGGGTGCACAACTAGATCAGAGGGAGATAATGTCCGCCAAGTTTGGTCAAAATCAGACCAGTCTTTTCTTGGAATAGAAGTAACGAAAAAACAATATCGCCCTCCTGGCGGCCATATTGAATATGCTAATGAGATCAAAATGAACGGTGCATAACTAGACCATAGGGTGATAATGTATGTTGATTTTGATTAATGTCAGGTAGTTTTCTTGGAACAAAGATAAAGAAAAAAATCATCGCACCCTGGCGGCCATATTGAATATGCAAATGAGATGAAAATGTACAGTACACAACATGGCTATAGGGAGATAATGTGAGCCAAGTTTGGTGAAAATCGGATTGGTAGTTTTCTTGGAAAAAAGTAACAAAAAAAAATATATTGCCCCTGACAGCCATATTGAATATGCAAATGAGATGAAAATGTATGGTGCACAACTAGACCATAGGGTGATGTATGTTCAGTTTGATTAAGATTGGACTGATAGTTTTATTGGAATAAAGGTAACAAGCAAAAGTTTTCTTGCAATAAACGAAAAAAAAAACATCTCCCCCTGGCGGCCATATTGAATATGCAAATGAGATGAAAATGTACGGCGCACAACTACACCATAGGGTGAGATGATGTATGTTAAGTTTGATTAAGATTGGACAGATAGTTTTCTTGGAACAAAGATAAAGAAAAAAAACATCGCCCCCTGGCGGCCATATTGAATATGCAAATGAGATGAAAATGTACAGTACACAACATGGCTATAGGGAGATAATGTGTGCCAAGTTTGGTGAAAATCGGATTGGTAGTTTTCTTGGAAAAAAGTAACAAAAAAAAACATCTCCCCCTGGCGGCCATATTGAATATGCAAATGAGATGAAAATGTACGGTGCACAACTAGACCAAAGGGTGAGATGATGTATGTTAAATTTGATTAGGATTGGACAGGTAGTTTTCTTGGAATAAAGGTAACAAAAAAAAAACAACATCGCCCCCTGGTGGCCATATTGAATATGCAAATGAGATGAAACTGTAGGATGCACAACTAGATTATATGGAGATAATGTCAGCCAAGTTTGGCGAAAATCGGACAAGTAGTTTCCTTGAAATAAAGGTAACAAAAAAAAACAATATCGCCCCCTGGTGGCCATATTGAATATGCAAAATGAGATGAAAATGTACGGTGCACAACTAGACCGTAGGGTGATGATGTACGTTGAGTTTGATTAAGATTGGACTGATAGTTTTCTTGGAATAAAGGTAACAAGCGAAAGTTTTCTTGCAATAAACGTAACAAAGAAAAACAACATCTCCCCCTGGCGGCCATATTGATTATGCAAATGAGATGAAAATGTACGATGCACAACTAGACCACAGGGTGATGATGTATGTTAAGTTTGATTAAGATTTGACATGTAGTTTTCTTGGAATAAAGGTAACTAAGAAGAACAACATCGCCCCTGGTGGCCATATTGAATATGCAAATGAGATGAAACTGTACGATGCACAACTAGACTATATGGAGATAATGTCAGCCAAGTTTGATGAAAATCGGACTAGTTTCCTTGGAATAAAGGTAACAAAAAAAAAACAATATCACCCCCTGGTGGCCATATTGAATATGCAAATGAGATGAAAATGTACGGTGTACAACTAGACCGTAGAGTGATGATGCATGTTGAGTTTGATTAAGATTGGACTAATAGTTTTCTTGGAATAAAGGTAACTACCGAAAGTTTTCTTGCAATAAACATAACAAAGAAAAAAAACATCTCCCCCTGGCGGCCATATTGTTTATGCAAATGAGATGAAAATGTACGGTGCACAACTAGACCATAGGGTGATGATGTATGTTAAGTTTGATAAAGATTGGACAGGTAGTTTTCTTGAAATAAAGGTAACAAAGAAAAAACAACATCGCCCCCTGGCGGCCATATTGAATATGCAAATGAGATGAAAATGTAGGATGCACAACTAGACTATATGGAGATAATGTCAGCCAAGTTTGGTGAAAATCGGACAGGTAGTTTTCTTGGAATAAAGGTAACAAAAAAAAACAATATCGCCCCCTGGTGGCCACATTGAATATGCAAATGAGATGAAAATGTACGGTGCACAACTAGACCATAGGGTGATGTTGTATGTTAAGTTTGATTAAGATTGGACTGGTAGTTTTCTTGGAATAAAGGTAACAAGCAAAAAGTTAACGGACGGACGACGGACGACGGACGACGGACGACGGACGACTGACGACGGACGACGGACCACGGAAAAGCGATTTGAATACCCCACCATCAGAATGATGGCGGGCTAAAAATAAACTTACAAAATTATGTCCAGTATTTCCCCCTTTCACTACTTCAGGAGCCATGTATTCTATTGTACCACAAAATGAATACGCCCTTGTATTCTGAAAACACAACAAGAATACATTTAAAATGTTGCCTTTTGTGTACATGTGATGTAAGAAATATCAGAATTGAGTGATTATTGTATTCTCGTTATTTTTTGGGATTACACTTTCTAACGAGAATACAGTTGTACGCACTTTCTAAAAGACTAATGAGTGATTATTATTATTATTATGAATTTACATTGAAAGATCACAATCAGAACTTCCAATGTTTTCACTTGAGTATGATACAGACTAGTCCCAGTATTAAAGAATGGTAGATTTGGGATGAGAGATCATAGTTGTGAGACTTACTGAGTGAATTTCATGAGGTAGGAATTCTTTACTGAGACCAAAGTCAGTCAACACCACATGACCGGCATCATCAAGTAATATATTCTCCAGTTTTATATCACGGTAGATGATTCCTAACTGATATCAGGAAAAACAAATACAGAACTAAAAGTTATGTATATGTATATGCAAGCCAACCATTATTGGTTACCACAATAACCAGACATTGCCATAGAAAAACGTTATAAGAGCCCAAACAATAGATATATTTAAATAATTGAATAAATTAGTCAAAAATATTTTTAAAATACATATAAAATCATCATACATTTACACAGCAGGTTGGTGTTTCTTTCTATTCAGCAAGGTTATTATATAGATTGACAGAAGTCCTACCTTATGTAATGTTTCCAAAGCTAGAACTATCTCAGCGATATATATCTTGACTTCCTGTTCTGTGAACTGCTCTCTATGATAAAGATGTGTGAACAGCTCACCTCCATTGACATAGTCTGAAATAATCAAACATTTGATTGATTGATTGATATTTTGGTGTTTTACGCCGCACTCAAGATTATTTCACTTATACTGCGGTGTTGCCAGTTATATTGTGGGAGGAAACCGGGCTCTACACCCGGAGGAAACCCACAGCCTTTCGGTGGTAACTGGCAACCATCCCACTCAACAATTTGAATGAATAAAAATATTAGAGTTCAAATTGCATGGAATTACAGCAACTGCAGAGCAACGTAAGCATTCCAAGGAATGACTCGGAGACGGGAACGCTTAAGTTGCTCTATTACGCCACACTAATCAGTGGGAATTCAAATAACTGCACTGATATAACAACATTTAATGTGTCAATAAAAATGTCAACTGTCCAGCTTAAATCCGAAGTCAAACAAACAATAACACACGCAGATGATGATAGGAAATGTTTTTATTGCAATTCAAAGGTTTTGGTTAATAGAAGAATCAATAAAGGCAATTGCTGGTGAAGGCGAATTCTCTTGTTGTAACACATGTCCTTGAGATACTATGGTAGCAAAGTAACAATACATTATAGAGTACGGTAATACCTGAGTTCATTAGAGGACTATGCATGTTGCTAAATCCTCAATAACAAAAAGGTTCTGAATGAGATTTAAACTTTCAACACATCTCAGTCCAGGGAGATGATTGACCAGTAGTTAATCATTGAATGTTTTACATGCTCTCTCTTGAATTAAAATGAGAATTTGCACTCTTCTACTTTTTTCCAGCACTTGAATTAACTCAGACATTAATCATTTCAACAATAAAGCCAAAGAGAATCATTATTTAAGTTAATAACTTATGTCAATATGCATTGACTGCAGTTTGACGGCATTTTAAATATTTATAGCACTCATTTTTTGTTTTAAATAAATTATTTATAGATACACATCATACATGTTGTATGTGTCACGTTTATTTGTCTTCAATGTTTTGTACCACAGTTGGCAGTATTTCAGTTTCCCTGGTAAAGTTTCAAGTATCATTGTTTTGTACCTCAGTTGGCAGTATTTCAGTTTCCCGGATAATGTTTCTAGTATCATTGTTTTGTACCTCAGTATTATTTCAGTTTTCCTGGTAAAGTTTCTCATACCATTGTTTTGTGCCTCAGTTGGTATTATTTCAGTTCCCCTCATAGTGTTTCTTATGGTACCATTGTTTTGTGCCTCAGTTAGTATTATTTCAGTTTTCCTGGTAAAGTTTCTCATACCATTGTTTTGTGCCTCAGTTGGTATTATTTCAGTTCCCCTCATAGTGTTTCTTATGGTACCATTGTTTTGTGCCTCAGTTAGTATTATTTCAGTTTCCCTGGTAAAGTTTCTCATATCATTGTTTTGTACCTCAGTATTATTTCAGTTTCCCTCATAGTGTTTCTCATACCATTGTTTTGTACCTCAGCATTATTTCAGTTTCCCTGGTAAAGTTTCTCATACCATTGTTTTGTACCTCAGTATTATTTCAGTTTCCCTCATAGTGTTTCTCATACCATTGTTTTGTACCTCAGTATTATTTCAGTTTCCCTGGTAAAGTTTCTCATACCATTGTTTTGTACCACAGTTAGAAATATTTCAGTTTCCCTCATAGGGTTTCTTCTGGTACCATTGTGTTGTAACACAACATCATAATATTTCACATTTATCGGTAGTGTTTCTGATACTATTGTTTTGTAACTTAGTTAGCATTATTTCATATTTCCTTAAAGTGTTTCTAGTACTATTATTTTCTATCACATAGCATTACTTCAGTTTATCTTAGCTTAAAAATATTGAAAACTTGAAAAAATAATATACATGTATGCTTATGACATGCCTGATTGGCATCTGATTTGCAGTTTAACCCAGACAGAATGTATGTCCTTGTGTCAAAGGTCTTTTGTATGAAAATAAAAAATATATTTGCTTAATAAATTATTCCATAAAGAATGTATGTTATCATATTAATTCCATTAGTGAAAGTGGCTTTGGTGGATACCTACAGGATTAAATTGTGTGAAAAAGAGGATATTGGGGAAGTTCATATGCACTAACAAGTACAGACCTCTTGCCTGCACTCTGTGAACCTGATTTTTTAATCAGTGAATGGGGGGAAATACATATAGCCCTATGGCAGGCCATGCAATTGGTATATAGTAATACATAGAGGTTTGAGGATTCAGGTCATGAAACAAGGTATAACTTTGGCACCTCACACCTGAAAGTCTTTCCTGTCTTATACAAAGTGATTTAGACGTAAGCATAGAACAGTGTCCACCAAATTGAAATTGAGTGAAATTTTAAAATAAATAGTCCATTGTTAGAAGACAAAACCCATTCTAAAAAAAAAAACAAAGGAAGTTACATAATTAAAGGGGGAGATTTTCAGTGTAATTAATCAGTAATTACTGAATACAGTGTATACTGATTGACTTCAAGGTTTGTTGATTCTTGTCGTAGTTGTTTCAGCGCTGTGTATCTCCATTAGTTTAACTTCAACTTGCTAAGGGAGCGTCCCCATTAATCGTTTTTCGCGATGGCGCAAAAAACGATGAAAAAAAACGATGCCGGCCTACACCTATCGTTTTTTGTGTTCACGCTTGACTGGCTTCGTCGCGGCGGGTGTCGTTCCCAGGCGCGCAGTAATATACAATCAATCAGCAAAGTAAAAGTGTGCTGTAATTGGGTTAAAAATAAAACGCAAAGAAAAATATAACGTATTGAAATATAGTTTGATTACAAAAAGAACATTTACCTGTTGTTGTTGTTGTTGTTTTTTTAGCTGTCGTACGGTCGTTTTTGCGCAGGTGTCTGTTAGCTCTTTTGAATGGAATGCCCCCGTTGATAAACATGTGTAGGCTTCATGGGAAGTCAAAAATTTCTCAGTAGTTGTTCATAAAACGCTAATTAACAGTGTTAATCCTCTCATTTACGTTCCAAACACCGCGTCAAAGCTCATCGGTAAACCGGATGTTTGTGCTGTGAAATCAGTTGTCTGCAGACACCCTGTCACCAAACTCGTCTGAGAGAAGTCTTTAAAGCTTTCGCTGACTTTAATTTGATTTTTTTAATTATTAGAGACCCTTTATAGTAAAAAAAAGTCAAAGGTGCATAGAACGAATACGGCCGAAATGATTTAAATGTCCAGTTTTATAACTGCGCCCTGTGTCGTCATCTATGTACAAACACGCATTCATGTAAGTCTAGAAATATCGACGCAAAACGTATCCATGTGCATGATGTTTATGAAAACGAAATGCATACTAGTATTTAAACCGTTTTTCATTATTTTTTCAGTGATACCTTCGGGCACTGTGATAGCTAATAACTAACATCAAATAAAAACAGAGAACGTATATTGTATGACTGCTAGGCGAAGAACAAATGTTTGGATGCTCCAAACAATGACTACTCCACATGTAGACTATAATCCACCTGGCATAAGCACGCTAACGGTTTTTTTCGTAGCCCACTTCCCCCCGGAAAAAGTCCCCACCTGAAATTCAAATCCCCAATAGTTCACCCAAAATAGAAAATATTAAAGAAATGAAGGTATTAACTACTTATCATTTGCAATCGCCTTTGAAAAAATTCGCCGGTAGTTGGTTTTTAATATGAGGTGGATATTGAGGTGGATATTCTTACGACGACATTGGCTCACGTAAAGATAGATAACAAATAGGACGTCTGTGTACAGGCTGAGAATTGCACTGTGCAATTCAATGAAATATGTTATCTTCTGCTGGATTGTTGAATATCAGTGCCGTTACATGTATAAAGTCTGGTCAAAAGTACTGATTTTGTACAGGTAGTAAAGTGGGCCTATGATATATTTAATTTTTAAGAAATGAATGGATGGAATGTTTTTTGTGAAGTGGCTAGATCGACGCCTCAATATTATTTTACTTACAAATAGCCATAATCTTCCGCTGGTACATAACAATAGATCCACTGTAACGCCGATCGAATGATGATCAGTCAGAAAAATGTATTTAGAATGTGAAAGAGATGTACAGGTAAACAAATAATCATTCGACATTTTTACCGGTTTTTCTCAAAGTCATGACTACACACACTCATAGAAATGCCAGTGTGTTATGGTAAAAAATACATAGAAATGTATTTAGTTGCAATTGTTTGTTTCATTGTTTCATTGAACGGGGCAATATTTACTATACTTGCATAGAATTTTAAATAACATGTTCGTCTCTTCTATATCTTTATAAAAACATAAGATGAATACATTTTATTTGCGGACAATTCTTATAGATCTACACTTTTTGGGGAGAAGATTAAAACAATCGTTTTTACAGCCAGAATATAAAAAGGGTAACCAGCAATAAGTTATCATTATACAGGATTATTAAGATTTCCGGACACCCTCACAGTGTTTAGTAGCTCATTACCTATTTCGTCTGAAAAAAAAGAAGAAAAACAGGTTTTCATACGTTTTGAAACATTTACCACGAGGAAGAAATAAATTGGTAAGGGTTGATAGGCCCACTGGTACTGATTGACAAGATCTTTAGACTGACTTGCACGTTTGGTTGATATCTGCTATAATGTTTGCAACTATTTCAAATGATTAATTGTAAAACATCAATGGACGATTTAATAAGCGGAATGGTTTTGTACAGGTAGTTTTCCGTTTTGATAGTTACATTTTGGTTTTTAATTCCCGCATGTTGCTCTCAAGTGTTGATATTTTTACCCAATTGCTTGCCGTTTTTCATTACATATATTCCATAATTTCCCTGTATATTTAAAGAATTCCGACAGACAAACCACTATCAAATCCATGACGTTTAGCTAGTCCTAAATGTCTTTATATGAGTACACTGGAAACTCTTTAGGGCGTGGAGTTACAAAAGTTAACATTGCAGTTCGTCGCCGTTTTCGGAAAAAGAAATTAAACATACAAATAAATTATAAAGATCGGGAAGGTGAACTATATCACAAAAATGGAATGAGCCGGCTAGACTTTTTTGCAGTGGTAGGTCTTTATTGTGAAGCATTAGTATAAACACTACAGGACAGTCAAGCTGAGTGGATCGAGTCGGTCTCTGACAGCGCGTTACAACTGACCACGAGCTATCCGTCATAGTCGCACAGCGGACTACTTTTAATCCGAGACGATCACATGCTGTGAATGACCCGTTTCAAATTATCGTCTTTTGTTAGCGTCTTTACACCTATCGTTTTTCGCTTCGTTTTTTTTCATCGTTTTTTGCGCCATCGCGAAAAACGATTAATGGGGACACTCCCTAAGCTAGTTGGTGGATCAACAAGATACTGATTGACTCGAGACACTACTTAGTTGAAACTTTGTATAGTTTGTTGGACACTTATTAACTATAAATAATAGAAATTTCATAAAGCTACATGCAATGGTTGTGGACCTATAGTATAGGTTATTTTCTTGACCATAATCAATATGAATATGGAAGTGTTTATTGTTAATGGATACCTTAGGCAACATGACACGTGGCTTGTGGAGCTATCTGTCATGGATACCTTAGGCAACATGACACGTGGCTTGTGGAGCTATGTGTCATGGATACCTTAGGCAACATGACACGTGGCTTGTGGAGCTATACTGTCAAACATACATGTAGATGTTGTGTGACCGTATAACATCATTGAAATCTTCCAATAATATAGACACCCCCGTGTGGGTTCCGGGGAGATAAGAACAGACCCACAGCCTTCCAAAGGTGCTTGATCATAAGAGGCGACTAGTCTTTCGGCCTCCGAGACAGTTCCAAGGATAAGAATTGACACAGCTCCAAGGGAAGCTTAGGCGACTAAACCCAAATCAAATGCTTATTCATTATATAGACCTTTATTCTGTTTTAATTACTCTATGAGAACTATATTTATTTTATTTACAATTTTGCCTAATTGAGTTGTTTAAAGTTGTTTATATAAATTGTTTATATTTCTATTTGACGTTCATTTATTGTTGTCGTTTTGGAAGAAATGTCACGTGATATCCTGTTTTTATACGTGTACTGCAAAAATAATTTACACTTTTGTTTTAAGAGTCTAAATTGATTTTTGTTTCTGTCATTTTCAGTTCCATTGTATTTTTGATGTCAAACATTGTATGATTTACCCTCTTTTCACCGCCACCGAAATATGATAATAAATCCAATACACAGATAAGTGGAGGGAAACTACTACTGACCATTATCTGCCCAAGCACAGCCAGGTTGGTTATTTAAAGAAACATGAGCTGCCAAAATTCACATTTTTTCAAAATTCTAATTGACAAAAGATGTTCAAATTATGAAGTACATGTACCTTGAACAAGAGTTTTAGTAAACTCAACATACGCCCGCCGTGGCAAAGACAAACCGCTACGATTAACAACTTTATATTTAATATAACATTTGTTTTAATTTCATCAATTCGAATTTCTTGTTCACATTAGAAGTTTTTCTTTTCTGAATTTGATGAAGCTGCGACTAAATACCAGTACGTTATAGTACACATATATTATCTGTTCAGGTAATTTCAATCATATTTTAATTGCAAAAACTGAAATATTGTGACTGTTTTGACATTGCTGTGTTCCATAATAGCTTACAATTGTTGAATTTTAACAGCTTTGACTGGGACACTGTTCTATTAGACTTGGCAGTGATAGTTTTATTACAAAGCAAACAATCTTCAGGCTGACCACTGACATGCTGACCACTGATATGCCGACCACTGACATTGTCCCCTTATCTCTATTTAAACAGCCACTCTGGTAAATTCCAGATGGGCAATAAAGCTGTGAAAATGGTCCTTTTTTATCATAGCACACATTAAACTATCCAAAAAAACAGTCTCAGAATGTATAAATTAATTGGCTTCAAGTATTACCCTGGACCAAGTGTACTAAAAAAAGCATTGATATATATTAATATATATATGAAAAACGAAAAGAAATGACTCTGACAACGTTGTCAGAGTCATTTCTTTTCGTTTTTCATATTTAATCCTGGGCAGATATCTATCTTTTATTTATTAATATATATATATATATTAAACATCAGGTACACATTTCTGAAAAAAAAAACTCTTGAAAAGACAAAAAATATGTGGACCCAAATCAAATTTGGTATGTGACGCATCATCTACCTATAAGGTATATATACTCTAGAAGAATTGGAGAAATTATATCAAAACGAAAGAAGTTCTGGGGCCGAAAGGGAATATTACATAATCCAATAGGGCTGCCATATTATGCAACAGGTGATGTCAGAAATGGTACGTGAAACACCGTCTGCCCATAAGGTATATACTCTGAAAGAATCGTCAAGATCGGATCAAAACTTTAGAAGTTATGGAACGGAAGGGAATATTACATAATCCTATATGGCTGGCATATTATGCAATGGGTGAAGTCAGAAATGGTTCATGACACACCTTCTACCCCTGAACTATATGTTGTAAAAAAAATTGTAAAGATCGGATCAAAACTCTTCAAGTTATGGAGCGGAAGGGAACGAATATATAGACTAAGACAGAATACTACATAATTCAATGTAGAAGCAACATTATGCAATCGACGATGTCATAAATGGTTTATGACACACCTTCTACCCACAAGGTATATGTTGTGAAAGAATTGTAAAGATTAGATCAAAACTCTTCAAGTTATAGAGCGGAAGGGAATCCGGGACGGCCGGCCGGCCGGCCGGACGGCGCTGGTGATACCATAATACGACCGACTTTTTTGAAGTCGGGCGTATAAAAACTAAAGGATTGACGTTGAAATAAAACATTTTGGAACAGTCAGTACCCTGTATGAACCGAGATATGTGCTAATAACGGACAAAATTCAAATAGCCGGGATGTATGAGTGAGTGAGTGATTGGGGTTTTACGTCCTGCTCAACAGTATTTCGGTTATATGAAGACGTTGTCTCCTTGTGACAGGGCGGATTTCCACCGCTCGTTCAGGTGCTGTCTCACCGAGACGACTTGCCGAAGACAACCAGCAAGCCCCCTCACCCAGTCACAGTATACTGACACCGGGCCAACCAGTCGCTGCTCTAACTCCTATTGCTGAGCGCCAAGCGAAGCAGTAACAGCTACCACTGTTAAAGTCTTTGGTCTGACTCGACCCGGGCTTGAACCCGGATCTCCCAGGCCTGAAGCGGACGCTCTACCGACTGAGCTATCGGGGCTGGTCTCCGGGATGTATGAGTTCATTTTGGGGACTTTTGCTGCTTATAAAACCGCCTTAACGTACATCCTCAAGATTGGTATCAACTGAAAGTTATTATTTTGTAATTTCAGATAAAAATAACCCACAATTCGCTAATTCTGTTTCAATTTTCCATATATATATTGTTCTTCCGTCACCAAGCTCCGTTTATGAGTAAAACGGCCCAAAAACTACCAGAGCTTTATTTGGTTTATGTGATAACTTAAAGGCCCACTTGCCACCGTAGCCTGTTTAAATTTGCTAAGAAAACCAATTTACATGAGCTTACTACGACTAATATAACTAAACTTAAACATAGGGCACATAAAACATGTCTAGTTAGCTTTAGAATGTAGAAATGGGATGAAAAACAAACGAAGAATCGAAGCCTGATTACAACAACAACGATCAGTGTCGGTCAACTTTCGTGTTGGATTACCCTCATTTCAGGCCTTTTTATCTGTGGTTTACACTCAAACAATAACCAGCAGGCTTTTCGAGTCGCTGTTAACCGATCGTCAGTCTGTATTTCTCAGATAAATAGGCCTACGTAAAATTACACTGTGCCGTTAGTTCACTCACTCGACTGAAAAATAAAATCGCCAATAGGGGGCAGATCGGTTTGTTTACGTTCCGGGTACGTAAAAATTCAAATTTTCAAATTCAAATTAAAAATACAAAGTGACGTCCAAACTTTTAAATTTTGGTAAAAATAGAAAGTTCCTAACTTATATTGTCTGGGAAAAATACAGAATACGGTCTTTCTTTTTTAATGTAAACAATATTCCTGATTTTCGCGGCAAGTGTGCCTTTAAGATTAATATACGTCAGTATAGGATATGTGTAGGTTACACAAGTTTGATGCTCAAATGATAAGTGATATGTGTCGGTTAAAATTAAAGCCTGTGACTTAGCTATCTGTCCTCTTTTTGAAAAGAATCTTGAGTCTTATTTCATAAAAAAGTCACGACATCAAACCCAGGGTAGTATTATATATCAAGTTTTTAACACAAGTATAAAGTGTTACATGATTCGTTAATTACCGCTGTATGCCTTTGTAAAGAAAGCTGATAAATATTGAAAAGTAAAGATATACATGATAGATCTAAGGTGAGTGTATTAATGACATAAAGTATAAAGAATCTTGAGTCTTATTTCATAAAAAAGTCACGACATCAAACCCAGGGTAGTATTATATATCAAGTTTTTAACACAAGTATAAAGTGTTACATGATTCGTTAATTACCGCTGTATGCCTTTGTAAAGAAAGCTGATAAATATTGAAAAGTAAAGATATACATGATAGATCTAAGGTGAGTGTATTAATGACATAAAGTATAGATAGTCACCTATAGATGACAATAAAGTAGTCCTAAAATAGTTACTTAGATCAGATTAGGGTGAGGCTGTTTGGGAGATTATATATTAATGTTTAATGAAGTCCTTTTTGCAACTGAGAACATTTTTTTAAAAAAGAGGTCTGAAATTAGAGAAAACTTCCATAGAGTTGGGATAAAAGTCTCAAAGCTGACAGTACTTGTAAGTACTTCAATGATGACCCCCCCCCCCCCCCCCCCCCCAACTCCACACACTACAATAGATAGTGAATCCATAAAACCATTCAGTGATAACTCAATATATGATCTAATTAAGATAAATACTGAACAAATCAAACACCCATATCAGTCTATTCAGAATCTGATCAACAATGATAGCAGGACTTAATGTATGCATTCAGTTTGTATCCAAAACATTTCATACACTTCATACAGTTGGGTTTTCTGTTTATGATTTAATAATATTCCAGAAAACTCACATGGGTAGGTCAAGAGGTCAATTGCATGCATAATTTTGATGGTCTGATAATACATTCAGTTTTCAAATATATGATAGATTATAATAATTCAAAATACTGCAGCCAAGTTTCTACTAATTTCCGAAAGAAAATTTCTTGTCAATATTTTGCCACAATTTACTTGCATATCTAAGCAAAATTCTAATAGTGTAACAAAACTACTTTAAATGAGATGCAAGCAGTAGGTCATTTTAGTAGAGGATCAGCAATGCACAGGTAATTACAGGTAGTTACTGACCAGCCTGGGGTCAACAGTTCAAATCTTTGTCTGCTGAAGATGTCACTTGTCATTCATGACATACTAGAATTACCACAACCTTGATTTATCTCATTATGCTAACCTCAGACATTTTAAAACTAGAGCAAAAATGGGTGATCATCTGTTGAGTCTTTTATTTATCATTAACAAGTTTGTTATACAGTGTTTGATAAGATATGAGGTATAAGTTTAATGTGAAAAGTCAATAAACTATGATTTTTATTTCAAATAAATAAGAAAATTATTAACAAAATACACGTAGACGAAACTGTTATTGAAATTGAAAAGGCAGTTTGTGTAAACATTTGTATTAGGAGTTGATTTTGTTAGTCCACTTGCATGTCCAACTTGTTCATCTCAAAAATCGGCTTTTCAAACACAGGTCAAGAAAATTTCTGAATGACAAGGAGAGCAAATGTTAGGTGGCTAAATGTCTGGATGTTTAAATATCCAGGGGAGCAAATATTGGCAGGCTAAATGCCTGGATGTTTAAATATCTAGGGGAGCAAATGTTGGCAGGCTAAATGTCTGGATGTTTAAATATCCAGGGGAGCAAATGTTGGCAGGCTAAATGCCTGGATGATTAAATATCCAGGGGAGCAAATGTTGGCAGGCTAAATGCCTGGATGATTAAATATCTAGGGGAGCAACTGTTGGCAGGCTAAATGTCTGGATGTTTAAATATCCAGGGGAGCAAATGTTGGCAGGCTAAATGTCTGGATGTTTAAATATCTAGGGAAGCAAATGTTGGCAGGCTAAATGTCTGGATGTTTAAATATCTAGGGGAGCACATGCTGGCAGGCTAAATGCCTGGATGTTTAAATATCTAGGGGAGCAAATGTTGGCAGACTAAATGTCTGGATGTTTAAATACCTAGGGTGTAAATGTTGGCAGGCTAAATATCTGGATGTTTAAATATCTAGGGGAGCAAATGTTGGCAGGCTAAATGCCTGGATGTATAAATATCTAGGGGAGCAAATGTTGGCAGGCTAAATGCCTGGATGTTTAAATATCTAGGGGAGCAAATGTTGGCAGGCTAAATGTCTGGATGTTTAAATATCTAGGGGAGCAAATGTTGGCAGGCTAAATGTCTGGATGTTTAAATATCTAGGGGAGCAAATGTTGGCAGGCTAAATGTCTGGATGTTTAAATATCTAGGGGAGCACATGCTGGCAGGCTAAATGCCTGGATGTTTAAATAACTAGGGGAGCAAATGTTGGCAGACTAAATGTCTGGATGTTTAAATACCTAGGGAGTAAATGTTGGCAGGCTAAATATCTGGATGTTTAAATATCTAGGGGAGCAAATGTTGGCAGGCTAAATGCCTGGATGTATAAATATCTAGGGGAGCAAATGTTGGCAGGCTAAATGCCTGGATGTTTAAATATCTAGGGGAGCAAATGTTGGCAGGCTAAATGTCTGGATGTTTAAATATCTAGGGGAGCAAATGTTGGCAGGCTAAATGTCTGGATGTATAAATATCTAGGGGAGCAAATGTTGGCAGGCTAAATGCCTGGATGTTTAAATATCTAGGGGAGCAAATGTTGGCAGGCTAAATGTCTGGATGTTTAAATATCTAGGGGAGCAAATGTTGGCAGGCTAAATGTCTGGATGTTTAAATATCTAGGAGAGCAAATGTTGGCAGGCTAAATGTCTGGATGTTTAAATATCTAGGGGAGTAAATGTTGGCAGGCTAAACGCCTGGATGTTTAAATATCCAGGGGTGCAAATGTTGGCAGGCTAAATGTCTGGATGTTTAAATATCTAGTGGAGCAAATGTTGACAGGCTAAATGCCTGGATGTTTAAATATCCAGGAGAGCAAATGTTGGCATGTTAAATGCCTGGATGTTTAGATATCTTGGGGAGCAAATGTTGGCAGGATAAATGCCTGGATGGTTAAATATCTAAGGGAGCAAATGTTGGCAGGCTAAATGTCTGGATGTTTAAATATCTAGGGGAGCAAATGTTGGCAGGTTAAATGCCTGGATGGTTAAATATCTAAGGGAGCAAATGTTGGCAGGCTAAATGTCTGGATGTTTAAATATCTAGGGGAGCAAATGTTGGCAGGTTAAATGTCTGGATGTTTAAATATCTAGGGGAGCAAATGTTGGCAGGCTAAATGCCTGGATGTTTAAAGGTCTAGGGGAGCAAATGTTGGCAGGCTAAATGCCTGGATGGTTAAATATCTAAGGGAGCAAATGTTGGCAGGCTAAATGTCTGGATGTTTAAATATCTAGGGGAGCAAATGTTGGCAGGTTAAATGCCTGGATGTTTAAATATCATGGGGAGCAAATGTTGGCAGGCTAAATGCCTGGATGTTTAAATATCTAGGGGAGCAAATGTTGGCAGGCTAAATGCCTGGATGTTTAAAGGTCCAGGGGAGCAAATGTTGGCAGGTTAAATGCCTGGATGTTTAAATATCTAGGGGAGCAAATGTTGGCAGGCTAAATGCCTGGATGTTTAAAGGTCTAGGGGAGCAAATGTTGGCAGGCTAAATGCCTGGATGGTTAAATATCTAAGGGAGCAAATGTTGGCAGGCTAAATGTCTGGATGTTTAAATATCTAGGGGAGCAAATGTTGGCAGGTTAAATGCCTGGATGTTTAAATATCATGGGGAGCAAATGTTGGCAGGCTAAATGCCTGGATGTTTAAATATCTAGGGGAGCAAATGTTGGCATGTTAAATGCCTGGATGTTTAAATATCTAGGAGAGCAAATGTTTGTCAGCTAAATGCCTGGATGTTTAAATATCTAGGAGAGCAAATGTGTGTCAGCTAAATGCCTGGATGTTTAAATATCTAGGGCAGCAAATGTTTGTCAGCTAAATGCCTGGATGTTTAAATATCTAGGGGAGCAAATGTTGGCGGGCTAAATGTTTGGATGTTTAAATATCTAGGGGAGCAAATGTTGACAGGCTAAATGCCTGGATGTTTAAATATCTAGGGGAGCAAATGTTTGTCAGCTAAATGCCTGGATGTTTAAATATCTAGGGGAGCAAATGTTGGCGGGCTAAATGTTTGGATGTTTAAATATCTAGGGGAGCAAATGTTGGCAGGCTAAATGCCTGGATGGTTAAATATCTAGGGGAGCAAATGTTGGCAGGCTAAATGTTTGGATGTTTAAATATCCAGGGAGCAAATGATGGCGGGCTAAATGTCTAGATGTTTAAATATCTAGGGGAGCAAATGTTGGCAGGCTAAATGCCTCCAGGGATGTTTAAATACCCAGGTGACATAATGTTGGTTGGGTTGACTGAATTATCCACTAGGTCAAATGCCAGTTGTTCCAATATCTCAAGGTCTAAGAACCAGTGGGGTAAATGTTTATAGGTTAAATATCTGATTTCTCTGAATGATTCCTTAAAAATCAATTGTCTGTCAGCTACATTTGTGTAAGGTGGAAAATTCCCTGTAACAAGTCTGGTAGACACTTAGAAGTAATTATTTGTGACTCACATGCAACGATAGGCAAACGGTGAAACCTAATAGGAAATATAAGCGTATCCTAGTTTCAATATCTTAGTTGAGTTCAATTTCTGTTCATTTTCTAGGAAGATTTTGTAGAATTATCCTTTTTTCAAGTAGCTTATATTTATTAGGTCAGGCTGTCTGCCATCTAGGCACATGCAGAATGTAGGGCAGACACAATATTCAAAAGTGACATCAAAGCTGTAGGTAGAAGGACAGAATATCTAGGCAGAAGTATAATTATTGGAGAAAAACTGAGTATGTGGTCATGTGATATATGGTATTATCACCTACAGGTTACACAACATGCAAGTTTTCCTACAGTAATGAAGCATGAAACGTGTTTACATAAAAACACAACACTTAGACAAGTGGCCAAAAATTCACCCTTTTATATTTCTTCATACATGTACATTCATCAGCTTGTGTCGTCCGGTAAATATAAACCCACAGATAAAGTAGAAGTGTCCTTAAAAAGTGATTACAAGACTCTTGTATTGCATTAAACCCATTTACAAAATGCCATTTACATCCATTCGTGTTTATCTGAAAATTCATGCAAAAAAAAAAGCGCTTTTGTGATGAGTTTACCCTGGGTTTTCATTTGGAATAACATATTCTGCTACTAATCCCTTGAGTCCTTGAATATTGAACCTTTGATAAAGTTGGTCAATATCTATTGTAACAGTTGTGAGTATTTCATATGGCAGTTCATTAAATGTTGAGAGCCTTCACCCATATAAATAGTTTACCATTCCTTACTTAACCGATATCTAGCAGCTATACACAGAAAAACATTCAACTTAAAGCACAAATGGGTACCTGGACATCTCAAATTTAAACAAGACTCAAGATTCAAATATTTTTTTTGGGATATTTTCTTCATCATTATCATTATCAATAATAAACAACATTGATAATTAAGGTTGCTATATTATCCAGACCTCAGTTATACTTGTCTCAAACATTCAGCTGACCTACATGTGTGGGGCGAAGGACACAGTAATAATATAACAAATTTAGACTGCACATCACTAAACTAGGCTAATTTTAGACATCTCTTTTCTTTTCAGCAAATAACACACAGTGACTCAATCTGCTCTGAAATATCAATTCATGTCTTTGTGTAACCTAACAAGCTATCTTTATTTGAACCAGGTCTATAATCTCCAACAAACTTACTTGCTATACATCAACTTCATTATTGATACAATCCATGCAATACACCAATAGCTATGACATCATCTGAGTATGCTGAGGGAACAACATGGCTGACGTCGGACAGAAAGTATTCTCAATAGAAAGTATATAGGGGTGCAGTAAAGTCTATCACAACAAAGCTGTCGATTCAAACGACATCCTTCAAAATATCTTTCAGTCAAACCTGGTTTAAGCGACCAACTAAGGGAAACGTGAAAAGTGGTCTCTTAAGATAGGTGGTCTCTTAATCCAGGTTTTATGCAACCTACATCTCGATAACATGTTATCTTTTCTCATGAGTGAGGGCTTTGCAAGTCTTAGGTACATCTCTACAATTTGTATAGGATTAAAAAGGAACCCAACCACGACATTGATAATTTTGTTCGAGATGTTTTTTTTTGTCAAGTCTATTTAGTATAATGCCATTCACAGGTATAATACAAACGGCTAGTGTACGGCTTTAATTGTGCGCTTTTGTTATTACAACAATCGTGGATTGCCTACTACAGCGGGATTATACATGTACATGCGGGGTAAAGCTGTGTTGTTTTTTTTAAGACCACGTGGAGCATTTTACCGATTATAGAACCAAGTTTCGGTTGCTTAATACAGGTTTTGTGTATACTTTATCAGCTCCACAATTGGTCGAGTTAAACGTGTGGCCGCTCTCTACAGTGTCTTAAGCGCGGGATTTCGTTTGTGGGTGCCGTGGGGTGGCCGCTTAAGACAGTGGTCACTGTTTACAGGTGGTCGCTTGTCCAGGTTTGACTGTATATTTTTTGGAGCGACTAATATCAACCATCAATCCAGATAAGACAAAGCTTGTATTATGGTATGCATCTTAAAGGGGCATGAGCTGCCAAAATTCACACTTTTTTCATAATTTCTGTTCGTCACGGCAGTAAGATGCTTTGAATGCCATCGAAAAACTTAATGTTTAGCGTTGGAATGAGGAAAATCCATACAGTATGTGGCCCACACAAACCGGAATAGTGTTCGAAAAGTAAACAAAATTTAAATAACCGGGACGACCATTCATTCATTCTAAACCAAAGTTAGTTCAAAAGAATACTTAATCGTACATTCTCGAGACTAGAAGCACTAAAAAGCTTCTAAATTATACGTCTTGACAAAAATAGCCAATAATTTTAACATTCTGGCAGCTCATGAAACTTTAAATTTAAAGGACTGCAAAAATCCAGCTTTATACTGCAAAAATAATTTACTCTTTTGTCTTCCGAGTCTTAATTGATTTTTGTTTCAGTCATTTTCAGTTGCATTGTGTTTTTTATGTCAAACATTGTATGATTTACCCTCTTTTCACCACCATACAAGTGAAATACGATAATCAATCTAATACAGATATAAAGTTGAGGGAAACTACTACTGATCATTATCTGCCCAAGCAAAACCAGGTTGGTTATTTAAAGAAACATGAGCTGCCAAAATTCACATTTTTTCAAAATTCTAATTGACAAAAGATGTTCAAATTATGAAGTACATGTACCTTGAAAAACTAAAGGATTGACGTTGAAATAAAACATTTTGGAACAGTCAGTACCCTGTATGAACCGAGATATGTGCTAATAACGGACAAAATTCAAATAGCCGGGATGTACGAGTTCATTTTTGGGACTTTTGCTGCTTATAAAACCGCCTTAACGTACATCCTCAAGATTGGTATCAACTGAAAGTTATTATTTTGTAATTTCAGATAAAAATAACCCACAATTCGCTAATTCTGTTTCAATTTTCCATATAGATATTGTTCTTCCGTCACCAGGCTCCGTTTATGAGTAAAACGGCCCAAAAACTACCAGAGCTTTATTTGGTTTATGTGATAACTTAAAGGCCCACTTGCCACCGTAGCCTGTTTAAATTTGCTAAGAAAACCAATTTACATGAGCTTACTACGACTAATATAACTAAACTTAAACATAGGGCACATAAAACATGTCTAGTTAGCTTTAGAATGTAGAAATGGGATGAAAAACAAACGAAGAATCGAAGCCTGATTACAACAACAACGATCAGTGTCGGTCAACTTTCGTGTTGGCTTACCCTCATTTCAGGCCTTTTTATCTGTGGTTTACACTCAAACAATAACCAGCAGGCTTTTCCAGTCGCTGTTAACCGATCGTCAGTCTGTATTTCTCAGATAAATAGGCCTACGTAAAATTACACTGTGCCGTTAGTTCACTCACTCGACTGAAAAATAAAATCGCCAATAGGGGGCAGATCGGTTTGTTTACGTTCCGGGTACGTAACAATTCAAATTTTCAAATTCAAATTAAAAATACAAAGTGACGTCCAAACTTTTAAATTTTGGTAAAAATAGAAAGTTCCTAACTTATATTGTCTGGGAAAAATACAGAATACGGTCTTTCTTTTTTAATGTAAACAATATTCCTGATTTTCGCGGCAAGTGTGCCTTTAAGATTAATATACGTCAGTATAGGATATGTGTAGGTTACACAAGTTTGATGCTCAAATGATAAGTGATATGTGTCGGTTAAAATTAAAGCCTGTGACTTAGCTATCTGTCCCCTTTTTAAAAAGAATCTTGAGTCTTATTTCATAAAAAAGTCACGACATCAAACCCAGGGCAGTATTATATTACAAGTTTTTAACACATGTATTAAGTGTTACATGATTCGTTAATTACCACTGTATGCCATTGTAAAGAAAGCTGATAGATACTGAAAAGTAAAGATATACATGATCCAAGGTGAGTGTATTAATGACATAAAGTATAGATATTCACCTATAGATGACAATAAAGTAGTCTTAAAATAGTTACTTAGATCAGATTAAGGTGAGGCTGTTTGGGAGATTATATATTAATGTTTAATGAAGTCCTTTTTGCAACTGAGAACATTTTTTTAAAAAAGAGGTCTGAAATTAGAGAAAACTTCCATAGAGTTGGGATAAAAGTCTCAAAGCTGACAGTACTTGTAAGTACTTCAATGATGACCCCCCCCCCCCCCCCCCAACTCCACACACTACAATAGATAGTGAATCCATAAAACCATTCAGTGATAACTCAATATATGATCTAATTAAGATAAATACTGAACAAATCAAACACCCATATCAGTCTATTCAGAATCTGATCAACAATGATAGTAGGACTTAATGTATGCATTCAGTTTGTATCCAAAACATTTCATACACTTCATACAGTTGGGTTTTCTGTTTATGATTAAACAATATTCCAGAAAACTCACATGGGTAGGTCAAGAGGTCAATTGCATGCATATTTTGATGGTCTGATAATACATTCAGCTTTCAAATTTATGATAGATTATAACAATTCAAAATACTGCAGCCAAGTTTCTACTAATTTCCGAAAGAAAATTTCTTGTCAATATTTTGCCACAATTTACTTGCATATCTAAGCAAAATTCTAATAGTGTAACAAAACTACTTTAAATGAGATGCAAGCAGTAGGTCATTTTAGTAGAGGATCAGCAATGTACAGTGTAATTACAGGTAGTTACTGACCAGCCTGGGGTCAACAGTTCAAATCTTTGTCTGCTGAAGATGTCACTTGTCATACTAGAATTACCACAACCTTGATTTATCTCATTATGCTAACCTCAGACATTTTAAAACTTAGAGCAAAAATGGGTGATCATCTGTCGAGTCTTTTATTTATCATTAACAAGTTTGTTACACAGATATGAGATATTAGTTTAATGTGATAACAGTCATTAAATTCTGATTTTTCTTTCAAATAAATAAGAAAATTATAAACAATATAAATGTAGACAAAACAGTACTATTATTGAAATTGAAAAGGCAGTTTGTGTAAACATTTGTATGAGGAGTTGATTTTGTTAGTCCACTTACATGCCCAACTTGTTCATCTCATCGCATAGGAAAGTGAAAAGGATATTTATACAGAATTTTAATTTACAAGCAAATTTCGGGAAAAGGAAAAAAATTAAAATCTCATCATTGAGGCTACAACATCAAGTCAGAAACAGTTCTGACACCGGGCCAAAAATGGTATTTTCAAACACAGGCAAAAATATTCTAGGAGAAGGAGGTAAGAGTTTAATCAATGATGGATGGTCTTTACCCTTCTACTGGTTCTTACTGCCACATATTAGGTATACTTAACGTTTCTCTGAGCAATAAGCATTGCACATAATACAATTATCCTGTGCCATAAATTGATCAAATGCCAATAGTCAAATGTCCAAAAGGCAAAACAGCCATTTGAGTAAATGCCTTTGGTTAATGGGTCAAGGAAATTTCTGAATGGCAAGGAGAGCAAATGTTGACAGGCTAAATGCCTGGATGGTTAAATATCTAGGGGAGCAAATGTTGGCAGGCTAAATGCCTGGATGGTTAAATATCCAGGGGAGCAAATGTTGGCAGGCTAAATGCCTGGATGTTTAAATATCTAGGGGAGCAACTGTTGGCAGGCTAAATGCCTGGATGGTTTAATATCCAGGGGAGCAAATGTTGGCAGGCTAAATGTCTGGATATTTAAATATCCAGGGGAGCAACTGTTGGCAGGCTAAATGCCTGGATGGTTTAATATCCAGGGGAGCAACTGTTGGCAGGCTAAATGCCTGGATGTATAAATATCTAGGGGAGCAAATGTTGGCAGGCTAAATGCCTGGATGTATAAATATCTAGGGGAGCAACTGTTGGCAGGCTAAATGCCTGGATGTTTAAATATCTAGGGGAGCAAATGTTGGCAGGATAAATGCCTCCAGGGATGTTTAAATACACAGGTGACATAATGTTGGTTGGGTTGACTGGATTATCCACTAGGTCAAATGCCAGCTGTTCTAAAATCTCAAGGTCTAAGACCCAGTGGGGTAAATGTTTATAGGTTAAATATCTGATTTCTCTGAATGATTCCTAAAAATCAATTGTCTGTCAGCTACATTTGTGTAAGGTGGAAAATTCCCTGTAACAAGTCTGGTAGACACTTATGAGTAATTATTTGTTACTCACATGCAGCGATAGGCAAACGGTGAAACCTAATAGGAAATATAAGCGTATTCTAGTTTCTATATCTTAGTTGAGTTCAATTTCTGTACATTTTCTAGGAAGATTTTGTAGAATTATCCTTCAAGTAGCTTATATTTATTAGGTCAGGCTGTCTGCCATCTAGGCACATGCAGAATGTAGGGCAGACACAATATTCAAAAGTGACATCAAAGCTGTAGGTAGAAGGACAGAATATCTAGGCAGAAGTATAATTATAGGAGAAAAACTGAGTATGTGGTCATGTGATATATGGTATTATCACCTATAGGTTACACAACATGCAAGTTTTCCTACAGTAATGAAGCATGAAACGTGTTTACATAAAAACACAACACTTAGACAAGTGGCCAAAAATTCACCCTTTTATATTTCTTCATACATGTACATTCATCAGCTTGTGTCGTCCGGTAAATATAAACCCACAGATAAAGTAGAAGTGTCCTTAAAAAGTGATTACAAGACTCTTGTATTGCATTTAACCCATTTACAAAATGCCATTTACATCCATTCGTGTTTATCTGAAAATTCATGCAAAAAAAAAAGCGCTTTTGTGATGAGTTTACCCTGGGTTTTCATTTGGAATAACATATTCTGCTACTAATCCCTTGAGTCCTTGAATATTGAACCTTTGATAAAGTCGGTCAATATCTATTATAGCAGTTGTGAGTATTTCATATGGCAGTTCATTAAATGTTGAGAGCCTTCACCCATATAAATAGTTTACCATTCCTTACTTAACCGATATCTAGCAGCTATACACAGAAAAACATTCAACTTAAAGCACAAATGGGTACCTGGACATCTCAAATTTAAACAAGACTCAAGATTCAAATATTTTTTTTGGGATATTTTCTTCATCATTATCATTATCAATAATAAACAACATTGATAATTAAGGTTGCTATATTATCCAGACCTCAGTTATACTTGTCTCAAACATTCAGCTGACCTACATGTGTGGGGCGAAGGACACAGTAATAATATAACAAATTTAGACTGCACATCACTAAACTAGGCTAATTTTAGACATCTCTTTTCTTTTCAGCAAATAACACACAGTGACTCAATCTGCTCTGAAATATCAATTCATGTCTTTGTGTAACCTAACAAGCTATCTTTATTTGAACCAGGTCTATAATCTCCAACAAACTTACTTGCTATACATCAACTTCATTATTGATACAATCCATGCAATACACCAATAGCTATGACATCATCTGAGTATGCTGAGGGAACAACATGGCTGACGTCGGACAGAAAGTATTCTCAATAGAAAGTATATAGGGGTGCAGTAAAGTCTATCACAACAAAGCTGTCGATTCAAACGACATCCTTCAAAATATCTTTCAGTCAAACCTGGTTTAAGCGACCAACTAAGGGAAACGTGAAAAGTGGTCTCTTAAGATAGGTGGTCTCTTAATCCAGGTTTTATGCAACCTACATCTCGATAACATGTTATCTTTTCTCATGAGTGAGGGCTTTGCAAGTCTTAGGTACATCTCTACAATTTGTATAGGATTAAAAAGGAACCCAACCACGACATTGATAATTTTGTTCGAGATGTTTTTTTTTGTCAAGTCTATTTAGTATAATGCCATTCACAGGTATAATACAAACGGCTAGTGTACGGCTTTAATTGTGCGCTTTTGTTATTACAACAATCGTGGATTGCCTACTACAGCGGGATTATACATGTACATGCGGGGTAAAGCTGTGTTGTTTTTTTTAAGACCACGTGGAGCATTTTACCGATTATAGAACCAAGTTTCGGTTGCTTAATACAGGTTTTGTGTATACTTTATCAGCTCCACAATTGGTCGAGTTAAACGTGTGGCCGCTCTCTACAGTGTCTTAAGCGCGGGATTTCGTTTGTGGGTGCCGTGGGGTGGCCGCTTAAGACAGTGGTCACTGTTTACAGGTGGTCGCTTGTCCAGGTTTGACTGTATATTTTTTGGAGCGACTAATATCAACCATCAATCCAGATAAGACAAAGCTTGTATTATGGTATGCATCTTAAAGGGGCATGAGCTGCCAAAATTCACACTTTTTTCATAATTTCTGTTCGTCACGGCAGTAAGATGCTTTGAATGCCATCGAAAAACTTAATGTTTAGCGTTGGAATGAGGAAAATCCATACAGTATGTGGCCCACACAAACCGGAATAGTGTTCGAAAAGTAAACAAAATTTAAATAACCGGGACGACCATTCATTCATTCTAAACCAAAGTTAGTTCAAAAGAATACTTAATCGTACATTCTCGAGACTAGAAGCACTAAAAAGCTTCTAAATTATACGTCTTGACAAAAATAGCCAATAATTTTAACATTCTGGCAGCTCATGAAACTTTAAATTTAAAGGATTTATGAACAAGATTTAAAGCTGGTTTGTGTTGGTTTATGGACTAAATATGTATTTGAAAAACATCAGTTGAAACGAAACAACCTTCGTGTTAGTTCCCTGGAAGTCAAAAAAAGAACGGGGAGGAAATATGCATATTTTCCGTATTTTCCGTATTTTCCGTAACTACTCGGAAAAATGACATCATACACGACATTCGATGTGTGCAAACTGCCACGAAGACGTACTGAGACAGCAGAAATCGTTTATTACGTCATCGCTGTGAGGGTACGTACACAACAGAGGTCGTGTTTGACGTCATAAGTCTCTGAGATAATTAACTTTCGTAAGCATTGTAGATAGGAAAACGCAGCTTGAATTTTGTATGTGCTGCAACTGAAATTTAATTTTCTTTTTGGTCAGACTTTTAAAGACATGTTCTACAACACACTTGACGCAAATTAGAAAATATTTCCAAAGGTTGTTCATAAATCCTTTAACTGCAAAGTGGTATCCACTCATAACTCAAATGTTCCTTTCTGTCAGTTGAATACAACATGTGGTGTGATGTAAAAAAAAAATCAATATATTTTCGTGGTATTTTGTGCTGTGCTAAGTTAAATGTTGTTTGAATTAGGCCTTATGAATGGCCTATGAAGCTTATTCTTTATTTTATCGGCACATTAAAATTTCAATTATTCGCTTACGAAGGGATAAAACATACATTGGACAGTTGTTTTAGACTAAATGAACTCCATCTAAACTAGTCTAAAGTTAAAATTTTCTTTCCCATTAAATAATTAGAATAACCTGGATGGATATCCATGCTTTTCATAAACCTACTTTTACATGCTCTTTCAATTTTGCCTTGTATTATAGAAAATCTTTTAATTTGATTATTTGTACAATTTCACAACATAATTTTAAAAATCTACATGTAAATCGTACAACAGCTCTTTAAGGCAATACAAGGTTCCTTCCTTTTAAACAAGGAGATATACCTGTGCTCAAATATAAAGACTAGCTCTTTTACCTTAAGGGGAAGGAAGTTGACCCAGTTTCAAGACAATTAATTACAGCGGAAGTATCAACTCCCCGGAGAGATTTGTAGGGCAATTATACAATTTAAAGACTTTTACAAGATCAACTTAATCTATAACCCCAGAAAAAGGCTTCCATGTAAAAGAAAAAAACCCTAATTATTGTCAATTAGTTCTTTCTTAATTAAAGGTCAATGAAAACAATAAGAATGTCAAGTTATGAGAGTCCCGGGTATATTGTATGGTTGAGTGGTTTGACACTGACTGGCACCCCGGTGTTTTATCGAGTAGAGAATGACACCAGCATGCACACACTTATGACAGGTACATCTTGTTTTCAGATTTAATAAAAAAGGTAAAATATTTATGGCATAGCCCGCCAAAATGAAATATGAATTCTTAATGTAAACCATTTAGTTTGCTTTCAAGTGGCTAAAATTAATGAACTTACTAACATTGTACATCTTGAAATCTTATTTGGGGTCACTTTAAAGATGGAATTAAATGACAATGACATGAGAAATTATGAAGGCCATAATGAGAAGGTCAGATCAATCACAGGTATTCAGCTGCCAGAGCACCTGTTACCTGTCAGCCAGGGAGGTCAATGGCTGGTCAACTTTTACACGTAATTACAGCTTTAGACTCATTACATGTATGTTAATACCTTATGCTGTATCATCAAATCCCACACTTATAATAAGTACTACCAATTCCAGTTTGGTTTCTTATTAGATTGATTGATTGATATTTAAAGCCACACTCAAGATTATTTCACTTATGTTGCAGTGTGGGGGCTTTCCTTTTAAATGAAGTAGATGAAACTCAGTCACAATAATTATGTTGAGGCATTCCTGTACAAAGAGTACACATTTAATTTGTTGTAACTTATGTATTTGTAATATGTCATATTTATCAAATAGGGATGATAATAGCGTTGTTACTTGTGCACAAAACTCTGTCGTAAATATCTTATAAAATTAGTTACATGCCACAATCAATGAAAATGGTTGACTTACAATGGGGGGAAATTATCACAGTATGCGCAAGTAAAACTTTTTTTCTATTGTTTTCCTGGTATTGTTCATCAGGCCTATCAAGTTTGTATGTACTATTTTACATGGAGATTTTCCAGCAGAAAGACAAAAAGCAATTGAATATATTTCAATTGAAAGTTAATGGCCTTAAAGTCACATTTAATTAAATACAGCCAAGTTACTGCTACATAAGTGTATATAGGTTATCTGTTGGTCGAGGCTCAAATTTCCTAGCTGTGACTTACATAAAATATAAACAAAATATTTGATTGATTAAATTTACAACGATAAATGATGAGTTTTCTATCAAATGAATTTAGTAAACTAAAAGGCGCCTATTCTGGAAATTCAAATTGAATTGTGTTGTCTTATTTTTGTCTTGTTTAGTTCCAATATAAATAGAAACCCACAACCTTAACCATCCGAAAAATGTTATTTTTGATTGTCAAAAGAAGTTCAACGTATGAAGTACTTTGAAAAACTAAAGGATTGATGTTGAAATAAAACAAGAGATCCCTTAAAGGGATCTTAACGCCCGCGTTCATCTATTCATATTAGATTGATTGATTGATTGTTTGGCGTTTAACGCTGCGCTCAAGATTATTTCACTTATATGGCGGCGTTGCCAGTTTTATTGTGGGAGGAAACCGGGCTCTATGCCCGGAGGAAACCCACGACCTTCCGTTGGTAACTGGCAACCATCCCACATAGGTTGTCTATTCATATTAAAGATTGTTACAGCAATAACTGGATATAGGAATTGGGGCCTACATAAAAAATCTTATTCCAAGGAGATAACTATTGTTGAGGAAAATTAAATTGTGAATTGCAAAGTTAAGCTCCCCTTGAAATTTTGGTTGAAAACAACATTGCCACCTGGTAGCCATCTTCAATATGCTAATGAAATGATAATGTACGGTGCACAGCTACAACTTAGAGGGATGATGTGTGTCATGTTTGGTTAAGATCAGGTCAGTAGTTTTCTTGGAATAATGATAATAAGTTTCATTTTCAAATTTGGTTAAAAAACAACATTGCTTCCTGGCGGCCATATTTAATAAGCAAATGAGATGAAAATGTAGGGTGCACAACTAGATCAGAGGGAGATAATGTCGGCCAAGTTTGGTCAAAATCAGACCAGTAGTTTTCTTGGAATAGAAGTAACGAAAAAACAATATCGCCCTCCTGGCGGCCATATTGAATATGCAAATGAGATCAAAATGAACGATGCATAACTAGACCATAGGGTGATTAAGATTGGACAGGTAGTTTTCTTGGGCTAAAGGTAACAAAAAAAAAAAAAACATCGCCCCCTGGTGGCCATATTGAATATGCAAATGAGATGAAACTGTAGGATGCACAACTAGACTATATGGAGATAACGTCAGCCAAGTTTGGTGAAAATCGGACTAGTAGTTTCCTTGGAATAAAGGTAACAAAAAAAAAACAATATCACCCCCTGGCGGCCATATTGAATATGCAAATGAGATGAAAATGTACGGTGTACAACTAGACCGTAGAGTGATGATGCATGTTGAGTTTGATTAAGATTGGACTAATAGTTTTCTTGGAATAAAGGTAACTACCGAAAGTTTTCTTGCAATAAACGTAACAAAGAAAAACAACATCTCCCCTGGCGGCCATATTGTTTAAGCAAATGAGATGAAAATGTACGGTGCACAACTAGACCATAGGGTGATGATGTATGTTAAGTTTGATTAAGATTGGACGGGTAGTTTTTTTGGAATAAAGGTAACAAAGAAAAACATCGCCCCCTGGTGGCCATATTGAATATGCAAATGAGATGAAACTGTACAATGCACACCTAGACTATATGGAGATAATGTCAGCCAAGTTTGATGAAAATCGGACTAGTAGTTTCCTTGAAATAAAGGTAACAAAAAAAAAACAATATCGCCCCCTGGTGGCCATATTGAATATGCAAATGAGATGAAAATGTACGGTGTACAACTAGACCGTAGGGTGATGATGTATGTTAAGTTTGATTAAGATTGGACAGGTAGTTTTCTTGGAATAAAGGTAACAAAGAAAAACAACATCGCCCCCTGGTGGCCATATTGAATATGCAAATGAGATGAAACTGTACAATGCACAACTAGACTATATGGAGATAATGTCAGCCAAGTTTGATGAAAATCGGACTAGTAGTTTCCTTGAAATAAAGGTAACAAAAAAAAAACAATATCGCCCCCTGGTGGCCATATTGAATATGCAAATGAGATGAAAATGTACGGTGTACAACTAGACCATAGGGTGATGATGCATGTTCAGTTTCATTAAGATTGGACAAATAGTTTTCTTGGAATAAAGGTAACTACCGAAAGTTTTCTTGCAATAAACGTAACAAAGAAAAACAACATCTCCCCCTGGCGGCCATATTGTTTATGCAAATGAGATGAAAATGTACCGTGCACAACTAGACCATAGGGTGATGATGTATGTTAAGTTTGATTAAGATTGGACAGGTAGTTTTCTTGGAATAAAGGTAACAAAGAAAAAACAACATCGCCCCCTGGCGGCCATATTGAATATGCAAATGAGATGAAAATGTACGGTGCACAACTAGACCATAGGGTGATGATGTATGTTAAGTTTGATTAAGATTGGACAGGTAGTTTTCTTGGAATAAAGGTAACAAAGAAAAACAACATCGCCCCCTGGTGGCCATATTGAATATGCAAATGAGATGAAACTGTACAATGCACAACTAGACTATATGGAGATAATGTCAGCCAAGTTTGATGAAAATCGGACTAGTAGTTTCCTTGAAATAAAGGTAACAAAAAAAAAACAATATCGCCCCCTGGTGGCCATATTGAATATGCAAATGAGATGAAAATGTACGGTGTACAACTAGACCGTAGGGTGATGATGCATGTTCAGTTTCATTAAGATTGGACAAATAGTTTTCTTGGAATAAAGGTAACTACCGAAAGTTTTCTTGCAATAAACGTAACAAAGAAAAACAACATCTCCCCCTGGCAGCCATATTGTTTATGCAAATGAGATGAAAATGTACGGTGCACAACTAGACCATAGGGTGATGATGTATGTTAAGTTTGATTAAGATTGGACAGGTAGTTTTCTTGGAATAAAGGTAACAAAGAAAAACAATATCGCCCCCTGGTGGCCACATTAAATATGCAAATGAGATGAAAACGTACGGTGCACAACTAGACCATAGGGTGATGTTGTATATTAAGTTTGATTAAGATTGGACTGGTAGTTTTCTTGGAATAAAGGTAACAAGCAAAAAGTTAACGGACGGACGACGGACGACGGACCACGGAAAAGCGATTTGAATACCCCACCATCAGAATGATGGCGGGCTAAAAATATTGGTACAGTCAGTACCCTGAATGAACCAAAGATATGTGCTAATAACGGACAAGATTCAAATAGCCGGGATGCACGAGTTCATTTTTGGGGCTTATGCCGCTAATAAAACCACCTTAACGAACATCTGCAAGATTGGTATCAACTGAAAGTTTTTTTGTAATTTCAGATAAAAATAACCCACGATTAGCTAATTCTGTTTTAACAAAATTTTCCTTAAATTTGGCAGCTCAAGCCACAGTAAGTTCCATAAATTTGATATTGAATGGCCACTTGGAAGAAATCCTCTATGTACACTAAATGTAAACCTTAGTCAACTCTAATTAGCTGGTCCAATCGTGTGGGTTTTATTGCGTCGCGTGCGCTCAAATTAGACACTATCAATATTTCAGTGGGTGTCCCATAACATAAATGAGTATGTAAAATGTCATACATGTTAAAATCAATTTGGTAACCATAGTATAAGAATTTGAACTCACCTAAAATGAGATGAAGTTTTGCATCAGTCTGGAATGCATAATGTAACGTGACAAGAAATGGAGATTGACGAATGGCTTCTAATACTTGTCTTTCAGTCTTTGTGTGTTCCGTTGTCTTTGTTTTTTGTACAATACTAGCTTTCTTTAGCACTTTCATAGCATATAATTTTCCATGGTCAAATCCTCCAGTCTTTCGGACTAAAAACACTTTCCCATATGCTGTAAAAAGAAATAAAATAATCTCATACTTCGGTACATAAGATATATATATATACAACAAATTATGATGGGGTATAAAGGTCTAAATGATATACCTCTTTTTAACACAATTAGAAACTAGTCTCCATGGTTATTTTAGACAAGAAGATTTTCCCTGTGTTTTAGTTTTTTAGTGTTCTTAAATATATAAATTATATACTTTAAATAATCACATAGGCAAGGACTGAAAAGTTCATTTGTGACAGCTGAATCTTTAAGGGGACAGCTCTACCTGTCTCAATAAAATCTTTCACTTACAGGGGGTAAAAGTTACACAAAGTTCCACAGAGGAATTTCACCGATGCAAATTTTTTCGAATCCCACTCAGACTAAATAAAATTGGGAAAATTTCTGAGTATTTTCACTCCATCAACATATGTGGAAGAGTTGGCAGGTACTTGCAGAAGGTCAAAGGTTTTCTTTCGGGTAAAAAGCACATTTCCTTTCCACTAAACCTCTCAACGCCAAAATATATAAGTGAAATAATTTACAATGAGGCATAAAACATCAATCAATCAATCTTTCAATAAAAGAGTTTTAGTTACACTTTCAGTTTTGGGAACCTTAAGACAGCTAAATATTTAATAAGATTCTACAGACTATGGTCAAGCTCCTGTCGGTCTTCAACCTCATGAAATATCATGGGCTTTAGTTCATTACAACAACTAATGGGTATAAAGGTCTAAATGATATATACTTCTAGAAACTTGTCTCCATGGTTATTTTAGACAAGAATATTTTCCCTATGCCCGTGTGTTTTAGCGTTCATTGTTGTATTGTTAGATTTATTGAATACCATAGAATCTAAGGTTTAAGGAACAACAAATGTAATTTTGTAACCATACATACCGCCTGTTCCTAAGACTTTCAACAATTCAAAATCTTTCATGCCCACTTTTCCTTTTCCAAGCATGTTCACTGGGGAAATAAAAAAGAAGCATATGTGCATAAGTAATAGATCAATCCACACAGAAAATGGACTTCCTTAGAATATTCATAAAACTAATGGTGTCATTTTTTGATAATAAACTTATAAAGTGAAATGATCATATCAAAATGTATGATCCATTTTTCAAGACAACTTAATAAATCTCAAGTCCATTCAAACTAAAAAGCATGCCTAATACATATCACATGTCTTGCATGGTAAAATGATTTCTTGGTTAAAGACCCACACCCACAAGTACACATTATAATGTATCTTTTCATTTTTTGGTGATGAAATATTTCAATAAATTAGCAGTACCAGGTTTGAAAATTTCGATTGAGATAAAAGTCTACCGGTACGAGCCCCCAGACTGAAAAGGAAACCTGTAATACTGCTTAATTATTGAGAACAATATAATCGTCAGAATCAGGTGTAGGTTTGTTCTTTTTTGATTGGTTTTCATTCTTTTTCTCTCCATTTTCATCTTCGTGTGTTTTGACTAAATGACTTTTCAATTTGACAAAACATTGAGGAACATAAAGCTGATGTCAAAAGATACAACTTTGTTACAACTTTATTACTGCTGTGTTTAAATTATATGAGATCTGGTCTGCTACACAAAGTTTGATATTTGCTGGTCGTCGGAATTTAACGGCTCTGAAATGTTTTCTGAAGAGCTGTTTTGGACAAATATTAAAATTTACCTTCAGTCAGAATTGTCGTTTCTTATATTCCTATGTTGATGACAACGTGTTTCACAGTGTTCAAATGGTCTTTATCGGTAAAATTACCGAAATATTTGTGATTTTGTTATAGTCGTTTCTTGAAGAAAAAAACATCGTCACATACACAACGAACTGTCAAACCAAAAGAACTATTTCAGGGAGGTAATTGTCTACTTCAGTCTCGTGATAGCTGAACACTTTCAAGCGATCTCATAAATCACTAAAGCAGGCGATGTCATGTGGCTGCCAAAAATGCAAAATGGCAATCACAGCTTTTTTTTATTTATTTTTTTATCAAATTGCAGGTCATTTTACATCATTTTAACACAACCTCAACCCCCTACGAACATTGGGGCAGCTTAAGTCAACCATGGCAAGGTTGCTTTTTGACAACCCATTTCTCTCGTTCGTCTGCAATCGGTTCTGTGGCATTACGGGTTGACTAATGGCGGATAGTGAATTCTGCCCTGACGACATAATGAATATCAGATTATTAAAGGAGGCAGGTAAGGAATTGACCTTTGGTGAATTAAGCCCTACTATGTGGCCCTCTACTGCTTGATTTACTTATTTGCTGGACAAAATAAATATCATTGATGTTGATCTTGAGGCACAGAAAATAGCCTTCGTAGCCATGTCCAAAACTACCACCGTCAAGTGGAGTGAGGATTCTGTAACAGTAAAGACATCTACTTTCTTTGCTAGACTGTTGTGTGTACACGTTTGACAAACTGGGTTAGAAGGCCATGTGCAAAAAGGTTGAGGAAAGCCTACAACGCAATGCAAAAATATGTCATCTCTGTCAGGCTTACTATGAATTATGTGATCAGTTGTCGTTGTTGAGTAAATACCAAACTAGAAAACCTGGCAAGATATTCATGTTCAGTCATTGGTAACTACTCTCTAAACCAAGATTAACGGCATAAGATTGAATTTGACAAATTAACAGCTAAAATGGAAAGGAGGCTTAAATTAACATAGTAGTCCGAAATATCTGCGATGATGATGTAAGACATTTACTGAAAATGTCTTACATCATCATCGCAGATATTTCGGACTATTTACATCGGTGCTTGAATTGCAAGTGTCACTCAGTGCTATATATTAAAATTATTATGGAGTTTAGATTTAAAATGCCAAAGAGTTCGAAGACAATTATAAAACCGAGTGAGCAAAGACCAAGAGTAAGAGTACCAACAATAACATTGCAACAACAAAGTTCTAAAACAATTAACAACATTTTGAATATATATTCGTAAAATAGTGGCGTTACATAAGACGTGAGACGATGGTCAAATACTCATTCAGTTTTCTGATTTGTTACTACGGTTATTACAGATTGTTCTTAGAAACAGAATATTGTCAACAAAAGAAATCAGCAGTTGCACTCTTTTAGTCTTTACAAACAGTAAATAATGGTACCAGTTCGGTTGTTTTCAGCTGGTTTTTACTTCTTGGTCGCATTATCGGGTCAATCGATTCCCTGTAAAATCGTAGATTTGAGAAGAGTTCCGAATGAAGAAAATAACTTACCTTCAACGAGTTCATGGGTGACCATTTCTGGCAGTTTTCCCGAACCTTCGGCATCCTCCTGTGATGCCATTTCGACGGGTTTAAAAAGTAAACAAGAAATAAACAGTGCAACTGAGTGCCTGTTATCAACGTGATGCCTGACTGCAGCCCGAGATACCCAGAATGCACCTAACACACAGGAAGTTCAACGTTATACTCGTTTTGTAAACCTTCAGCTCGGATTTAATATTTGAATTATTTCCTTTAATATCAACCCAAAGCCTTCATGCGAAAATGCATATTGTTTTCTTTTACCACAGTACTACCGTACAACCTCGCAATCATATTTAACGCTAGTAAATAATCCACAGACACAATATGTATATCAATAGCATTAGCACTAGCAGTGCATGTTGCAAAAGTAGGTCTCTTTGACCTATTTCTTGTGAATGAATCAGTGGTCAGGTACAACGAATACTTACGAAAGACATCCCTGTGAATATCCAATTATAAAATAAATACCCTGATTTTTTTTTCTTATTTTCAAAAATGCAAATTTATAACAAAAAAAATGTTGTAGTAAAATCCATTAAAGCACTTGTAAGATTTCATGTTCTACAACTACAAGCTAGTGTCGTAGTGAGATCTTTTTTTTTACTTTTTGTTGGAAGAAGAATTTATACATATTGGCCTATACGGCAATAGCTACCTTTAAAATTAAAAAAAAAAACAACAACAACGAGAAAAGAGACTGAGAGTGAAAAAAAACACGTTTTCGTAGGTTTATATTATAGAGCTATAGCTATACCAACTATAGCCGCACACATGTGTCTCATCCTGTTTTACTTTAGGCCTACTTGGCGGTCCAAACCATACATGTAGTTCCTCTAAATGGCACCTTCCAAATGTAACCAAGAAAGTACTTTTACTTGGGGAGTCTAATCTATCTAGAAGTAACCTTGACTCTTACACTGATATGCAGTCCCAAACCTGAGAAAGTTATCTTGAATATTGCTATCAATAACAAGACAACGTGGGTCAGACATTTCCTTAAAGGCACACTTGCCGCCGTAGCCTGTTTAAATTTGCTAAGAAAACCAATTTACATGAGCTTACTACGACTAATACAACTAAACTTAAACATAGGACACATAAAACATGTCTAGTTAGCTTTAGACTGTAAAAATGGGGTGAAAAACAAACGAAGAATCGAAGCCTGATTACAACAACAACGATCAGTGTCGGTCAACTTTCGTGTTGGATTACCCTCCTTTCAGCCTTTGTATCTGTTGTTTACACTCAAACAATTATCAGCACGCTTTTCCAGTCGCTGTTAACCGATCGTCAGTCTGTATTTCTCAGATAAATAGGCCTACGTAAAATTACACTGTGCCGTTAGTTCACTCACTCGACTGAAACATAAAATCGCCAATAGGGGGCAGATCGGTTTGTTTACGTTCCGGGTACGTAACAATTCAAATTTTCAAATTCAAATTAAAAATACAAAGTGACGTCCAAACTTTTAAATTTTGGTAAAAATAGAAAGTTCCTAACTTATATTGTCTGGGAAAAATACAGAAAACGGTCTTTCTTTTTTAATGTAAACAATATTCCTGATTTTCGCGGCAAGTGTGCCTTTAAATAAGATGACAGCGGTTAGGAAGACTTTTTCCAACTCGCTCATCTAATGTGCAGAGATCCAGGATCTAAATATATAACCCCTCTGTTTCCAAGATGAAGAGAGTCATATATGGTCATATCCAATATAGGGCAGGCCTACCCCAATCAAAATTTAAAGTAGGCCCCTATCAACAGACAAAAATCACTGGGCCGAAGATACAGCAAATTGCTTGTATGCCCACTGGCTTCAGACACTTGCATGATTTAAACAAAATTTGGGACAGGGCGTGTGCCACCCTACTTTCGGCTAAGGAAGTAATATTGTTAATCTTATAGAGAAGAGGAACTCACTGCTGATGATATTTCTTTACTCAACAGAGGGCTTTCATTTGTGCCTTATCCTAAATCATTATCCGATAGAGACTTTTCTATTAATTAATTAGTGCATGCTGGAAGAACAAGACAATCTTAACAGTATCGCTATTTGGAATTTGAGGTTAACTCTAAAACCTACCGCGAATCGGCATCCTAGTTTTATCAACAAATTATCTGAGAAATCCAACCCATGGGATGCAATTTTGGTTACTCAAGATGTGGAGTCTATGTATACAAACATTGAAATAGACTTGGGTCTAGAATTCTTAAAATCAGCATTCCAAATATATCCCTACTACCGTCGTCAGGACAAAGACATTTTAGAATTGTTGGAACTTTGAATTCAATGTGGAGATCTTTCAACTAATTAAAGGATGTGTTAAGAGAAAACGTTTTAGTCCTAATCTTGCCTTTATTTTTATGGCTGAGTGGAAGAGTGACATTCTTCACAAATTTCAAAAACAACCTTTCATTTACTTTCGGTATCTGGATGACATTTTCCTCAGAGTGCAGAATACGTTGGAAGCTCTTCATATTTTCATTGATACTGCTAATACCCATGATCACACTTCTGCTGATTTTTTATGTAACTATTTGGTAGGCCTATATAGATTACAAAGTATTCTTCAAACCCACAGACACGCATCACCTGCTGCATGCTGGATATCATACCACCCTGACACTGTAGTTTTAATGAGACTTGTTCTGTTCTTTTTAAAACTCTTTTTCCCAGGGGTATTCTATTACGTTACTCCGAAGGATCAACTCTGACACATCCAGACTAACCCCCCCCCCCTCTCTCCTGACCCCCCCCCCCCCCTCCCCTACATGCTTGCTACGAGTGTATCATTACCGGCCAACATTTTTCACCGGTACATCAATGAAATGCCTAAAGACGTGATGTAAAGTCGATGAATACGCGTGCCAGATCGTAGAACCTTTTCCGGAGAACAATCCCACAACAGATATCAAATGCGCAGAGAATCTTAATTTCGACTCCTCTAACATCCTGCCATTTATCAGGTATTAGACTTAACCATGCATGATGTGCCCGTCGCACAGCATTTCAACACTCTAGTTCATTCGGTTAAGGACCATTTCGAAATCACGCAAATTGAAAAAATCCATTTTCTCAGTTGCGCTGCAGATACCAAGCGCAAATGTTTGGAAAGGAAAGTTTTTTGGATACAGACTATTTATTCTGGGATTTGGAACTTGAACCGGGGAAGAGGTCGTGAATATGTCGCTTATTTATCGATGGTAATCGGGTGTCTGTAGAGTAAATTTGGACAATCAGCAACATTTTCTTTATGCATGTGATGCAGTGGCTAAATTTTCAACTGACCGTCTACTCCCCCGTCTGTCTGTTTTCCAGTACCTGGTTATTCCGCTTTTACCTCCATTTGGCCCACTCGACAGGGTGTGCAGGGGGTTAGTACTAAACGTTTCCAACGACTATATAACCTCATGAGAGGTCCGCTTTTACCTCCATTCGGCCCACTCGACAGGGTGTGGGGTTAGTACTAAACGTTTCCAACGACAATATAACCTCATGAGTGGTCAGCTTTTACCTCCATTCGGCCCAATCGACTGGGTGTGGGGTTAGTACTAAAAGTTTCCAACGACAATATAACCTCATGAGTGGTCCGCTTTTACCTCCATTCGGCCCACTCGACAGGGTGTAGGGCTAGTACTAAACGTTTCCAACGACAATATAACCTCATGAGTGGTCCGCTTTTACCTCCATTCGGCCCACTCGACAGGGTGTGGGGTTAGTACTAAACGTTTCATGCAACGACAATATAACCTCATGAGTGGTCCGCTTTTACCTTCTTTCGACCCACTCGACATGGTGTGGGGTTAGTACTAAACGTTTCCAACGACAATATAACCTCATGAGTCGTCCGCTTTTACCTCCATTCGGCCCACTCGACAGGGTGTGGGGTTAGTACTAAACGTTTCCAACGACAATATAACCTCATGTGGTCCGCTTTTACCTCCATTCGGCCCACTCGACAAGGTGTGGGGTTAGTACTAAACGTTTCCAACGACAATATAACCTCATGTGGTCCGCTTTTACCTCCATTCGGCCCACTCGACAGGGTGTGGGGTTAGTACTAAACGTTTCCAACGACAATATAACCTCATGAGTGGTCCGCTTTTACCTCCATTCGGCCCACTCGACAGGGTGTGGGGTTAGTACTAAACGTTTCCAACGACAATATAACCTCATGAGTGGTCCGCTTTTACCTCCATTCGGCCCACTCGACAAGGTGTGGGGTTAGTACTAAACGTTTCCAACGACAATATAACCTCATGAGTGGTCCGCTTTTACCTCCATTCGGCCCGCTCGACAGGGTGTGGGGTTAGTACTAAACGTTTCCAACGACAATATAACCTCATGAGTGGTCCGCTTTTACCTCCATTCGGCCCGCTCGACAGGGTGTGGGGTTAGTACTAAACGTTTCCAACGACAATATAACCGCATGAGTGGTCCGCTTTTACCTCCATTCGGCACACTCGACAGGGTGTGGGGTTAGTACTAAACGTTTCCAACGACAATATAACCTCATGAGTGGTCAGCTTTTACCTCTATTCGGCCCACTCGTCAATGCTGATCGACCAAAATTAAAACCGATAAGAATAAATGTACATGTATATATATATCTAAGAGATTTTAATATATAGATTTATTCAAATCTGACTGACACAGGTCATCAGCAGAATTTTTAGGTCTATTACAATCACATTATTTTTTACCTAAAATCATGAAATCTACCCGAGTAACCTAATATTCAGATACACTTATAGATAGTATTTTTGCCCCATGAAACTAGTTTATATTCAGGTATCCTTTTTCGGATCATTTACCCATTTTTCCTTTCTTCAAACGAGCAGAACAATCACAACTTTTCCAAAATATCTCTCTCCCTGAGTTTTGCACGGCAAAAAGAAAACATTCATGGTCTAATGTATACAATCTTGGTCTTTAATAGTTTCGCAACCGAATTTCAAAACACATATGATAGGCCCTACTTGCTTCCCTTTAATTTATAATCGTCAAAAAAGAAACAATCCAATCTTAGGTAAATCTCGTTTCCGGAACACACGAGTGATTAATGAATGCAGTGCCGAACGGCGAGTTTGAAACATGCTTGCTTTATTTGGATTGTATTATCGTATTGTCCAAACATTCGAACATACGACCCAGCGAAGAGACTGGATAACATTCTTCCTTCAATCCATGAAAAAAACAACAACAACAATCTGTATAGGTTTTATCTCGCACCACGTGATAATGTACTTCATACCAATTCCAAAACGTATCGCAACAAATTTAACCATACAATGAGAAACACAAAGAAAAAATACTTCAACCATATTATTTACTGAATGTATACTTAGCGCCATTAAAAACGCACGACCCAAAGAATGTAAAATATTTTGATAAATGTAAAGTGTAAAATATTGGAAGTACTCATAAATTGAAGAACAAGGCATTGGTTACAATGAGACAAAGAATTGACAATATGTGAAACCCTGGTGACTTTTATTCCTTGCAAGCAAATCGTTGAAACAGAAATTCAAGGTGTCATCAATCAATAATGGGTATGTCCACCTCGGGCATCAACGCAAGCAGTACATCTGCGACGCAAGGACCTGATGAGTGTGGCTATTCTGTGCTGTGGGATCCGGTCCCACTCTTCCTGCACTATACCTGGATCAATTCACGTCGGTTGAGTGGCCTGGGTTGACGTTGTGCAACGGCATTCTTAAGCTGATCCCACAAGTGCTCTATGGGCGATAGATCGGGGGAGTAAGCTGGCCATTCCATGATGTTCAGAATCACATTATTCTGTTGCAAGAAGTCTTGTGTCAACCTTGCAGAGTTTGGGCGCGCATTGTCGTGCTGAAACGTAACCCTGAGCATTCAGGTTGCCATCAACAATGACAAGGGGAGTTCGTCTGCGAGAAGTGATGCCTCCCCACACCATAACACTACATCCACCCCAGCGATTTCCTTCCCTCACACATGCATTTGCGAATCGTTCACCACGTCTGGTCAGGACGATCGAGGCAGTTACGAGACTCGTCAGAGAAAAGGACAGAGTTCCAATCATTGATACGCCATCTCTGATGATTTCGAGCCCATCGTAAACGGTTTTGGCGTGCGGCGGGTGTCAATATGGGTCCTCGGTAGGGGATGCGTGCATGCATCTGTATCTGTTGGAGACGGCGTCGGATGGTGCTGAGGCTTACCCTGGGCTTTCCGATTCCCACTGTCTCACGAGCAGTCTGTGTCGCGGTGCGAAATCGGTCATGTGTGTGTAACAAACCGATGTACCGATCCTGGCGGGCTGTAGTGACTTTTGGCTGACCAGGGCGTGGTCGGTCGGCAACATTGCCAGTTTCATGTTCCCTGATTCTGAGGCGACTAATTGTTGAGGGATGACACTGCATGTGACGTCCTACGGCGGTACAACTGAGACCCGCCTGTAACATGCCAATGGCACGTTCTCTTTGTTGTGTCGTAAGTCGGGGCATGGTAACGTTTTCTGATTTTTTTTCGTCTTTATGCTGAGTTTCGTGTAAAGTGTTGAACCCACGACAAATGAGCCCTGAAAGCTGTTCTCAGTGACGGTGAAACACTCAATGGACGTTATTAGGAAATGTTGCGTAGTGTTCACGACAGGCACGTCGGGAACACCACAGGTTATCCAGTTATTGCAACTCAACTCAAACTAACAATTAACAACAAAACGTAAATGGCCAATAGCCTTACTGGGGTAGAAACATAAAATTCAACCGTGCGTTTTTAATGGCGCTAAGTATAGTAATAACATTAACAAATGTTTAAAAAAACCTTGTCTGTCTACTACGATACCTAGGTTTTTTTCTGGAGGGGGGGGGGGGGGGGACAAAATGTTTCTATATAGCCGTTTCTATATATATTAATGGAATTCACTCGCTAAAAATCTGTCATTTGATCATAGCTAGCATTTAATAATTCTAAGAATTGTTCAATAATTTATGAATCAAGACTTGGTACCAAATTTAAGCAATTTTCACAAATTAAATGGAAGGCCGGTGTGGGACTGAGTTACTGGATGGTATTATCGTATTCTCCAAACATTAGAACACACGACCCAACGCACTCTGAAACTTCGGGGATTTACGTGCGTGTCAAAGCCGACCGGTAGCGAGCGAAGATAGCCGAAAGATGTTCCGAGTGGACCCAACGAAGAGACTGAAGGTGAATGGGCTTGAATTGAAACCTTCCGTTGATTGATTGAGGGGGCTTAACGTCACACTCAACAGCAAGGTAATACGGGGAGAAGACTAGCAACCTACAAAAACACCACCCACCCCCACCCGCCCCTTCCAAATGTTGAATTTACGTCGAACTTGCCATAAAACGTCAGTTCCTCTTCGCTAAGTTTGCCACCAAGTCAAAGAGAAATTGTCCCCAGCCCGACCGTTGGAACCTTCACAGATTAGATTTATCAATCTCCTGTTAAGTACAGATATACAGATATAATAAGAACCATCTTTGCAACCAGAAAGATAGATAGGAGGAAATGTACTGACAACACCATACTATCAACAAAGGACAATAACTCGATCTGAAATAACTGAGACACCATCATCCAAATTGGTGAAAATTAAATGAAAAATGTAGGAGGAAATGCTTACGTCAGTATGTATACATAATAAAACCTACGTAACTCAAATGCGCAATGCGCATACCCACATGTTAAACAGAATTGGAAAGAGTAGAGTTCATTTAGTCCAAAACAACTGTCCAATGTATGTTTTATCCCCTCGTATGTGAATAATTGAAATTTGAATGTAACGTTACAATAGAGAATAAGCCCCATAGGACATTCACATGGCCGCCACCATTTTTTCATTAGTTTTATCCAATTATTGTTGAATACAAATTTAAGTGCGTTATAGAGTAGTCGTGTGATGCAATTTAGCCAAATGGCTTATGGTCCGCTTGGCTAAGAAATGGCGTGCGGTTGCATACTGACCTATATAGTCGGAGACAATCTTCCCACTTCAAGTTTGTCGCCATGTTTTTTGGACCTAAATCTATCATTATACATTAGAGAGCGGTAAAAATACGTCATTATTGATCTAAAAATAGCTATACCAACATCACGTCATCCTAAAACGGAAAAATGGCTACACAGATAAGCCACTGTAAGGACATACTTCTGTCTGTTTTTATTAGTTTGAGGGTCACTGGAGGTAATTGACGTGAAATGTTTTAAGTACTTTGAAGGTTGTTATCGACGATAATCCCTATGTATTTCTAGAGATTTCCCCTCCTTTAATGAATGATTCAGAATGAATGAAATGAAAACTGAGTAAATCACAGGCCTGCACGAGGAGTGCTATTAACATATAATATGGTTTCTTTAGAAATATAGAGGGAGAGTTAGCTCGTGTGCCTGTGAGTAGGGCCTAAATGCATTTCTAAGCACTCACATTCTACACGATCCCAATATTATTGAAGGAAAAAATGGGAATAACTCTGGGAATAATCAACCCAACGAAGTCCAACTACGAGATGCATAGGCCCCTATACTGACGAGGTAAAAAGTATGTCCGTCAAATATCAAGAAAACCTTATGAAAACTATGTAGGAGATGCGTTGATAGGCACTTAAATTATTACTTAGTACATATTGTCGAAAAAGGGGTGATAATTCAGGAAATAATCGAACCAACGCAACCCAAACAGATGTACATCCTTACATGGTGAACAGTATGCCCACCAAGTTTCAAGAAGTAGGCCTAGAGTTTCGAGAAATCGGTGCAAGTATGCAAACTAAGCTTCAATAACTGAAGATGCGTTGTCACATATAGGCCTAGGCATATTCGTAATAGGCTATAGTTCAACAAGGTCACTAACTTTGCAAATAATCCAGCCAACGCAACCAAAAGCTTGCAAGTTTGTTATCACGGGATTTCCTTCCAGTGATAGATGACTCTATTTAAGAGCCTTTTTGGTGATTTTTGGCGAGACATCGTATAACTGAATTACGCCATATTACGCAAAGCAACAAGTTAGAGTTATTGAATGGCTTCCCGAGGGTATGGAAGATATCTGAGAGGTTGGACTCGAGTGCGAATGCACGAGTTAGCCACACCGCTCAGAATTTCTTCCATACTCGAGGGAGTCATTCAATAACGTACTTGTATCATGGTATTAGTGATTGACGTTGTCAATCAACAAGCACGTGTTTACTCTCTGATACCCAGTCAAGAGAGCCATACAACAACTTCCAAAATCGGGAAGGTATTCAACGCTTTTAAGCCCCGCCCACTCTCTGTCCACTGGGTATCCGATTTGTCGAGGACTACTAAAAAGAAAAACGCCGCAACCATGACACAACGTGACCTAACGTCGGTCGACGGTAACACTTGGCGATTCCTGGTGGGCGACAGAAAGCCACTCGTGTGCCGCACATCAGGCGATTCTCCGTGACATGAAACTCGTTTAAGTCATTACGTAAAGAAACAATGCACACTTGCAATTTATTTTCTGGGCATATTAGACCTTTTTGGAAAAGAAACTGCCTGAATTTATGATGCAGTTTGGTATCAATGTGATCACATAGATCAGTGTGTACCAGGCAGAATGATATACAGGCCTACAAGATACATAGTATAACACTATACTGAGTTTTCTTTACGAGTGCTTACTGAGTTTTCTTTACGAGTGCTTACCGAGTTTTCTACAAGAGTGCTTACCGAGTTTTCTACAAGAGTGCTTACCGAGTTTTCTTTAAGAGTGCTTACCGAGTTTTCTTTAAGAGTGCTTACCGAGTTTTCTTTAAGAACGCTTAGAGTTTTCTTTAAGAACGCTTACCAAGTTTTCTTTAAGAGTGCTTACCGAGTTTTCTATTAGTGCTTACCGAGTTTTCTACAAGAGTGCTTACCGAGTTTTCTACAAGAGTGCTTACCGAATTTTCTTTAAGAGTGCTTACCGAGTTTTCTTTAAGAACGCTTACCGAGTTTTCTTTAAGAACGCTTACAGAGTTTTCTTTAAGAACGCTTACCAAGTTTTCTTTAAGAGTGCTAACGGGGTTTCTTTTAGTGCTTACCGAGTTTTCTATAAGAGTGCTTACAGAGTTTTCTTTAAGAGTGCTTACAGAGTTTTCTTTAAGAGTGCTTACTTACTTTTCTTTAAGAGTGCTTACTTAGTTTTCTTTAAGAGTGCTCATTGAGTTTTCTTTAAGAGTGCTTACTGAGTTTTCTTTAAGAGTGCCTACTGAGTTTTCTTTAAGAGTGCTTACTCTAAAGAAGATCCAAGATAAAGTTGTTAATAATCTGAGCATTTATTGATTTCATATGGAATTATAGGAATACATACATAGTTAGGAATGTAAATATCAATGATGCTCAAAAATCAATAACAGGTATTATTTCATCATTTGACTTTTTTAACAATTGGAATGTACAGTAATGAAAAAAAAATGAGTAGTAAAGGACAAAAATAATTGTATGTTTTTCAAATGCTTGTGAGAAAGATATGCAAAAGAATGTATGCTGTATGCAAAAATATTATATAGGTTCATTTGTATATCATTTCTTTGTCAATCAATATGCAGCAATAGTGTTCAACAAATAAGTAGCTGGTTAACCAAAAATAATGTAAAATAAAAGCTGCAAGTAATACATATATATTCTACATATACATTTTATATAAATATAAAAGTAGGAAAATATCTATTTACAAAACATAACTGTTAATTAGAAGTCCAGTATAATCTTTAACACAGCTGGCCCTTATATAATAGAAACCCCTTATCACCCATCCCAACACTTAATGTCGTCACTTTTATATCTTCCGTATAAGGAAAACTTAATGTGATAATTTAGACACAAAGCTCATGATGTACATTTAAATAATAGTAATTTGACAGCTATTCTTCCAGGTTCAAATTCCGTTATACGGTCTAGAAAAACAGTTCATCATTTCTTAGGACAACTGGTTTTGGACAAGATATCAATAATATTGTAAAGTTTCTGCAAGTGAAATAACCAGCATCATTAAATTGTAATCAAGAAGCTGGATATGTTACAATGGAAAGGACGGAGGATAATACATTCAGTTTATAGCCAAATTGATAAAATAAAGAGGTCTAAATATTCTCTCCGAAAAATAAATCTAGAACATCTTGTTACTGAATGTGGGCTTTATCTACAAAAATTCTTTGAATTATGTTTAATTTCAGCTTGCAGAGGTAGTTATAAAATGCAGCCTATGAAGAAAAGCTGAATAATTAAATTGTGGACAAAATAAAAAAGGCCAAGCCAATAACCTCACACACAACTAAACAAAAACTATATATGGATTACAATGGTTTAAGTCTTATAATATTGCAGACTTAGTATGAGGATATGTTCTATTTGGAAAGAAAACTGACAAGGTAACCTACATGTTGACACAGTTGGAAACAAATAATTAACATCCAAGCACAAAAAAGGTTTGGGGGAAGGAGGATCATAAATAAGGCACAAAGCAGGTAAAATATATGTATAGACGCCAGGGATTTATTTTATGCAAGGGTCTTTGGACTAATTTGGAAAAGCAACAAAAATGCAACAAAAACACTACAACAAAACAGACAACCAGAGCATTGATTTTGAATTTGCTTTATCCCTTAAAGAAGCAATCTTAACCAACACCAACACACAAGTCTACGATGAGGACCACAACCAGGCAGCTATGTACCACCCCAGATGAACGAACATGCAGTATTGACAGAGGCCACTTCACACGATACGGCCAGCAGCCCTGTCAAAGAAAAAACAGGCCCATTAAAATTTGACTTTTGACGTAAACCCCATCTTCAGAGAAATTATAAACCAAAAACATCAACCAAAAGAAAATAATTAAAAGAAAAAGTAAAAGCTTAAAACCGATGTGAACAAGTTGATCTTAAAAATGTTAATACATCACAAACAGTTTATTCTAAAACACAGCAGGTTGGTGCGAGTATGTGTTGAAAACTAAGTACAGGACTATTAGCAAAATTTTACAGTATGTGTGCTGGAAGTCCTCACTATTAAATGGTCCAAGTAAGCATATGATGATTGCATAGTTAGTATTGATAACACTTTGCTAAACCATTGACAATTTATGAGTAGTCTGAGATATTTACCTTTTAGGTTGGGTGACATGTTAGATCTACACAAACACAGAGTGTTTTACAACTGTGTGTTGCGTAATTTGAGAATGAAAAGATAGGACGGGGAAAGGGGTATGGAATGTTATGGAAATGTACGTACATGTTACAAGGTATAAAATGATGGACGAATGAGTTATTAGGCAATAAATGTCACACACACCCATATTCATACCATACAGAGTTCTTTTTAGGACCACTAGGTGCTTCCTCTCCTGCTTTTGGGTTTGAAGGTTTTTGGGAAATGTCTAACCCTGGGCTGTTGTTGTTGTTATTTGGTTTGCTTTGTGGCTGTATTCGAGCTGTTGGAGTCTGCAACCCTGGAGATCGTCCATTAGCTGGGTACGACATACGTGATGCTAACACCACTGGCTGCGTGCGAGTTTGAAGTGATCGCTGACCCTCTGACCCATTCAAACCTCGCTTCACACTTTCTTCAGACCCTCTGGTGCTAACATCAGCATAAGTATTCCCACGGCTGGCATCTGTTGGACGTCGTACAGCGGGTGGATGATACGGTGACTGGTTGGATGAATCAGGATTACCATAAGAGCTGTGATTGGACGGACTAATGGGGTAACCATGGGGGGTCTTATCAGGCATCGGTGGACGTGCTTTAGAAGTGGGTGTCATACGACCTGTAGAGGGTCCTCCATACCCACTAGGTGTCGACTGTCGGTTGTCTCCTGAACCGTTGCTAGGTCTTGGTGAAGATACAGGGACATAGTTTGGGGGGTAGGAGGGACTAGGTTTATGGATATAGTCCCCAGAAGGCCTACCATACTGAGGAGACCTATCACGATTTATATTGGCTGCAGATACAATACGGCTAACAGGTTGAGGGGTGTAAGATTTGGGTTTCTGACCATTGTTTGGTGATGATATAGTTCCTGAATACTGACGATTATCAGTTCGTTGACCATGGAATGGTAAGGCACTAGCTGGTCGGTTTGTGGAAGGGTAATTCTGAATATTACGGCTGTTCAGGTTGTTGGTAAAGAGTTGTTGAACCGGTCCTGGTGACTTAGAAGACCGTGGTGGGGAGATAGCTCTGGAGCGTTGTGGTGACATAGGTCTCGCTGAGCGTTGTGGTGACGTAGGTCTTGCTGAACGCTGTGGTGACATAGGTCTTGCTGAACGTTGTGGTGATGTTGGCCTGGCAGGTCGCTTGGGTGAGATAGGTCTTGAAGACATTTGTGGGGACATAGCTCTTTCTCTTCCATTCCACGCAGAATAATCAGGACCTGGACTTTTACTTTGAGTTCTAGGATAGTCCTGGTAGTTTCGAAGGTTGCTAACAGAAGCGTACAATGGCTCTTGAGTAGAAGAGTTCAGGTTTGGCCTTTCAGAAGAGTATCGTGTTTGATCATTTACAGCAGATCCTGGACGGTTATAGCGTCTTCTGTCATTAGAATACTCTTCATTGTTGACTTTAGGAGTGGATGTCTGGGAAAACATGCTACCACCATTGTTGTACATTTCTTGTTTATCTTCTGATGAGCTACCGAGACTAGAGGCTGAGATACGAGACATTCGAGAAACATTCAAATCTTGGTGATCTGTCGGCATGGATGATATTGACAGTGGGCTGGCCATATTTGTACTGGATATCTCGGGTTGGTTTGATGATGGTGGCTGAGGAGCACGTCGTCTGGGTTGTGGAGGAGGTTGAGATCGAGACCTTCCTCCCCGCTCAGCTGATTCAGAATCATCGGGAGTGTCTGAGTCACGTAACTGTTTTCTCTGTGGAATAAGACAAAATACACTGATTGAATTTGGGAACAAGCACATAAAGTCTTATATGTAAATAAGTCTTATATAACAGTTCCAATGTTATCAGTGAGGAATAAAGCAAGTGTTTGATCAGAAGAGGATAGGTGATTTCCCGGATATTTTATTAGGATTGGTGATTTCCTTGATTTCACTAGGACAAGTGATCTCTGATATTTCACTAGGATAACTGATATTTCACTAGGATAACTGATATTTCACTAGGATAACTGATATTTCACTAGGATAACTGATATTTCACTAGGATAACTGATATTTCACTAGGATAACTGATATTTCACTAGGATAACTGATATTTCACTAGGATAACTGATATTTCACTAGGATAACTGATATTTCACTAGGATAACTGATATTTCACTAGGATGACTGAGCTCTCATGATTTTACTTGCATCAGTCATTTCTCGGATATACTTTCACTAGGATATATGATTTTACTAGGATAAATAAATGATTTCCAGGATATAATTGAGATTTCACTCGGAGAAAATGAGCTCCCCTCAAATGATTTGATCAGGATAAGTGATTTTCCTTTACCCTTGCTTCTGGTGAACTGTTTGATTCCTTAAGAAACTCCTCCAGAGACATCATCTTACTACCCGGGGACATTCTACCGTTAACCTGTGTCGGGGAAATGCTGCGGAAACCACCGTCATCATCCACGCTGTTAGACCGGCCATCTGGAAGGATAAACATCATGTTATTTAACATACAATGTGTTAACATTGAAATCAAAATGTTAGTGGCTTAGGAGTTTATCACTGTTTAGTAACCAATGAAAAAGTTAATGATAAAAAAGTGAAACTGTGTAACACTTAGCGAAGACATTGGTTCAGGTGTCGAAAGCTCGTACCGGTGTTTTCGTCAAACTGTGTAACACTTGACCAAGACACTGGTACAGGTGTCGAAAGCTCGTGTTGTTCAAAACAACTTACTACGTGGTCATGTCTTAATTTTATATCATTAGTATGGAACCAACGTTTAAAGAGAGTTTCAAACATTTCTTACAATGAAAATGTTGTTGTCTTAGCAGTTTAACACTGTTTAGTAACCAATGAAAATCTATGATATATTAAAGTTATAAAATAATAACCCAAATAAGCAATGAATATACAAACAAAAATGGTCATAATTCAGTGTAAACTTGATTGATATATTAGATGTGACTCTAAAAAAACAAGGTAGATAAAAAACAAGAACAATTGTAACAAACTGACAGTTATACAACAATTAAAGCAAAATCAAGCAAGTAAATATTTCTTAGTTTATATTCTTTGTTTAAATTATCAGCCCTAAACCTCCTCCATCAGTTGGGCTTTTTTTTTCAATTTCTATTTGTCGCCACAGTATTTGTGTATAGCACAAACTACAAACGCTGAGGGCGTATGTTTGATTCTCAACAAAATAGAGACTGATTGTCTCCAGAATTAAGCACTTTCTGAGGAAACTTAAAAACAAGCTACATGTATCTAATTGCCTAAGTAATGGATATATTTCATTAACACAATTAGTATATTCATCTCCAAAACTAAAACATAAATCAACTTTTAAAGTGATTTAGGCGGGTTCATCTGTATTAACATTGCATTCTGACATGTATCATATCTCAGAGTAAATTTGAGGATTCTGATTGGCTGATTCACCTTAGGTCGCTATTCCATCACGTTTCAGACAGAAGGTGTTGTTAGTGCATGCATTTAAAGTGATTCAACAGTGTAAGTTCATGATTGGCCTAGCTCTGGTAAAACATTGTCAGTTACATCACTGTCTTTAAAATACTTTGGATACCTCAGATAAATTTCATTTTAATTCCAACTAAACAGACAGAAAAGTGCTGAAGTTAGACCATACACATAAACTGTTACTCCAGTCTGTGCATAAACAGGTAATGTGTTGAAGAGTTAGCTCCCTTCAAGACCCAGTTCTATTTTTTGAGATCTGATCACAAGTTAGAATGAGTGAGTGATTTGGGTTTTACGTCCTGCTTAACAGTATTTCAGTCTGAGCGCCAAGCGAAGCAGAAACAGCTCCCACTGTTAAAGTCTTTGGTCTGACTCGACCCAGACTTGAACCTGGATCTCCCAGCCCTGAAGCGGACACTCTACCAACTGAGCTATTGGGGTTGGTCCACAATTTAGAATAATGTTTGCATTGTAAAAGGAAATTTAAGTTATACATTTAAGCTCCTTGGTGTAATAAATTAGCCTTATAACACTCTCCCCTGGGTATACGGGCTGATACATTGTACATCTTGTTTGTACACAACATATATCAGTCCTTATATCTGTTCATGAACAATATACAACATTAAGTAACAATTTACTGCCGCCTGCAGGTGTCATACATTCTTTTTTTGGTCGGAGCTTTATAATTTTGCTGTTGGTCTGAGTGGGATTTAAACCCACGCCACATCAATGGAAGGCCTGTGTCGGACTGAGTGACTATCACTTTGCCGATAACCATCAAGCCCCCCCCCCCCCCCCCCCCCAAAATACATATTGCAAACTAAATTAATATATGAAACAAAAACAGTGTCAAAAACTTCATGAGTGAAACTTATAGTGCTTCAGTGTCACAACCATTTAAACTTTAGAACAACAACAAAAAAACGTGAAAGTGGCAGGTGTAACATACATGTGACAACAGAAAAATTCATTTTGAATCAGTAAGTTATATTCTACAAGCAGTTGGTTAAGGCGTGCTACATTGTGTGTGAACTAGTCTATAAGGGTGGGTATGTTATAAAATGTGACACTGAGGAAGTATTGTCACGTGTGATTACCTCTAAAAATGTGACCAATGAGGAATTGTGTGATTACCTCTAAATGATGTAGAATCATCAGCTCGGTAGTTCAATGCTGTAGTGGATTTAGCTAGACTCCTATTCATGGAGTTCAGATTGGAACTCTCATTAAGGTAGCCTGCACTTTTACGACGATCAGCTAAAGGAATACACGGGAAATATATATATAATATATTTGTTTTTACCAGTACATAAAAGAATCTAACTCTACATAAAATAACCTACATGAGCTGGTTGACTATGATAACCTTGTGAAGTTGAGCAAAAACAATTGCAATGATTTTGAGTGCAAACATTTTCCTCTGTTCTGTTGATAGATTGATGTTTTTACGACGCCCTCAAGATTATTTCACTTATATGATGGTGTTGCAAGGTTTAGTCGGAGAGGAAACCGGGTTCTTCGCTCGGAGGAAACCATTAAGTAAGTACATGGCCACTCTTTCACATACGTCGATTCAGTGGAAGATCCACCCAAAAATCATTCAATTTAATTTGGTCTGGATTCAAACCCACACGGCATTGATGGAAGGCCTGTGTCGGACTGAGAAACTATCGATCAGCAGACTGAGCCACAGAGACCCCTCATGACAGAGTGAAAACCCTCTTAGAAACTTGTCAATTCAAATTGGTCTTTATGTGAGAATCAAACTTGAGCCGCATCCCTATCCCGCTCCCCCAATCAACCCCATAAACCATTGAAAGCGACTTATATAAACAATATGAACAGCATCTTCCCATTGAAATATATTACAAGCTCATGCAAGCAATGGTTAAACAAAATGGATGAAAATTCCCATAACAATAGACAAAGGGCAGACAATTCAGGCAATAATATAACAATGTTTAAGACTTGAATGTAACCAAACATGAACAAAAAATATAAAATTAAACTTTTTCAAATAATTCAATGGTCAGACTAAATTGAATCTTTTGTAATAACAGCAACAGCAAGGTGTTACTTACTGACAGATTTCCTATTCTCTTCAGGAATATGGGGTAATAAATTAACTGTAATCCATAAAATCATAATCAAATGAGAGACTATATATGTAACTCCAAGGGCTGTTTCTTTTAAATAGGCCTTACAAAAGAGCGGACATTATAATACTTACACGCTGATTTCCTGCCCGGGTCGAGCATGTCTGTGGATTCCCCATAAGACCCCACTGATGAACTGTCCGGACTTTCATTCAGGTTTGGTCGACTCCGACTTCGATGAGCCTAGATTGAACATAATCAATATCATGTTGTAAATAAAATTAGCTTTAAATGTCGCTGTACCAGCCCTTGCAATTAGAGATTGACACCTGCTAAAGGCAGGAGATAGGGTAGACGGGTACGATTTTGATTGATTGATTGGCGCACAACCTCACACTCAGCAGCTAAGGTCATACGCAACAAAAGAGATCCTCCCCACTCAGCCATTTTAGTTTTGACACAGACCACAGAACGTCAGGTACATTTATAATGTATTTGACATTCTTAATGTACCTCCTTGCTGGGTTAACACACATACAAAGCATATTTAACTTAGCCATATGTTAAGGACATTTTGTACAATCATTCTCAAACAGAAGTTGCACATTTCTCATTTGTAAATAGACCTTTTTTCTTCACCTATCATGTGACAATGTCGCCAGTGCAGCACAAAGCAGCATCCAACCATCCTAATGATAAGCAAACAATGGTTTGTTGTTTGTAACTTACCCTTGTTATAAGACCTTTAGCTTTTCTAACCAGTGTGGATCCTATACCAGCTTTCCTGTTCAATAAACAACAGTACATAAGTCAGACAATCATTCATAGCGTTATATATAGAGTTAATGGTGGAATGGACTGGACAATGATATTATAAGACTTTACATAATTAACAAAGATATGGTTTCTTTAACAACTTTATTATTGTTATAAAAATTTTGCCTATTTATTGAGATAAAAAAAACACAAACTACTTCTAGGAAAGGATCTCAAGTGTAAGATGTGACTTGAGTACATTGGGTGTTGTGTTGAAAAGTTTGGAAAAGCAGAAATTCACAAGCACACACAGAACAATATTTATAAGCACTGATAAATTAATTTTATAGAATCACTCAATAGCTACATTCGTCAATCATTGTTCTGTAACTTGTACATGTGTAGGCAATACAGCAAACTCTGCAACTTGTCATTTCAAGTTGAAGCTCTTTCAATCACTTTATTTTGTAGGCATGTGGGATGGTTGCCAGTTACCACCGGAAGGTCGTGGGTTTCCTCCGGGCATAGAGCCCGTTTTCCTCCCACAATATAACTGGCAGCGCCGCCATATAAGTGAAATAGTCTTGAGCGCAGCGTAAAACCCTAAACAATCAATCAATCAACCAAATAGGAAAAACAAAATGGCCCATGTTGTTTACTTTCAATAACTCCGCTGAACAGTTCTCATTGTACTCATTATTTCCTAATGCTAGAAGAGATTCCGGCTGTTCTTCTGTCGCTTCGCTTTACACTTTTAGTGCCCCTTAAATTCTATCCTAGTACGGAACTACTTGGAACCCATGTGCTCCATATTAAAAATATCTGAAACGTGTGTGAGTTTTGGAGACAAAAATTCATATCTAAAAAAAAACAGGAAGACATTTCTGTCACTTTATGACTGCATACACTGAACGTTTTTTACATGCAGTTACCCAAGTGTATATGGGCACACTTAAAAGTTCTCAATAGGTTCACACATATGTAGTAAGGCTTGGTATACACAGTCTGCCCCTCGTCAGAAGGTAAGGTAAGAATTCCGCTAATTCAAGGACGAGCAATGTGAAGATAACAAATTATTAGACTGCTTTCTGCTATGTTTGGTCTAAAACAACAACAATAGCCATTGCTCGATAGGATTATCGGTCGTTCCATGCAGGAGGTAAGACACCCAACGAAAAGTCTCAAACTTTTAGAGTGTTTTTCGTAATGTTTTGAGTACTTGAATTAGCGGAATTCTTACCGTATCATCCATTGAACAGCACCATTTTACCTGTGTGTGACAGTAGAAAACAATCCAAACTCTCAAGGCAGACTTTAAGTAACAGGTAAATAATGCTAGGCAAAGAAGTTAGTGGCTGACATCATGCTGTTAAATAGGATATTATTGTGAAGAAATGATTAGTATTGCCATTCCAGCCTTACTTTCTTGGTGACATATCCCAACGTCCCATCTTATACTGTTCCATGATTTTCTCCTCCAGTTTTTCTTTCTGGCGACGGAGATCAGCCAGCTTTTCCCTGTTGATTAACCAGACCAGTAAAGCCTAAAGTCAGCCCCCATTACCATTCAGGTTAGATATATATATAACATGTCAAACAAGGCTTCTGTCATAACTACATTGAAGAAGATTTTCCCTGTGCTCGTGTGTTTTAGTGTTCATAAATATATACAGACGTGATATAGGGTTGCTCTAGTGTGATGCACAAACATATATTTTCGCTGGTGGCTTTGAGACCAGTGAAAATATCATAAAGTAGAGTGAGCAATCCGAAGAAAGACATGTAAGACATATTAACTCAATATTTCGGTTTATTCTCAAACCATCATCAGGAGTAGTGATACAATGAAAATAACGGTATATATAGGCAGTAGATAAGAATTTAAAACAACACATGTAGGGTAATGAAACGATTAAAGGTTATGTACAGCAAGAAGATTAAGGAAGAACAGCATGGGGCATACAGGTGGCAGGTAATAAACATGGCATAGTAAGAATATAGTACGTTAAGATAGCTAAGATGGTTGATACTAAAGAGATTGACAAGTGTTTGACAGGTATTTACTGTAATGTGAGGCGAGACAGAGATTTTACAGAAATAAACTAAATTGTTTGGAGGCCTTTAGGCCAGAGTTAAGTTCAGGGTTGTGCTTTTTGATGGCATAAGCCTAATAAACCGAAATATTGAGTTAATATGTCTTACATGTCTTTCTTCGGATTGCTCACTCTACTTTATTATGTCAAGCTAGTCAGTGGAAATTCTAATATTTGAAAATATCATCCTTTACATCAAATCATAATATCACTGAACAGTTAATTTTCTTTTTAATATTTACCCCTAAAATTTGTTACATTTTCTAAAATATAATTTCCCTTAGGCCCTAATGATAAACTGCTAGAATTGCAACACCAGCAAAATAAATCTTTGTTTTTTCTCTCTTAACTCCTTCACTAGGCAGCTCCAACATTTTGTGTTACAGCAGTTCACTGTAAATTGTTTCTTTCTTCAAAAAATCTTAAATATAAATACAGTTGTTCAACAATGTTGATTTCCTCTCCAAACTCAAGCTGAGATCAACACAGATGATGAGTATCGTTTTTTTGTTTTTCAACCAAGGGCTTTAACTTTTCCAGAAAAATATATTTGGTGAATTATCCTTGTCATGGTGACAAGGTCACTAGCTATTTTTCCTCTAATAGGGTTTATATTATGTTGATAGTTCTCTATATTTCAGCGCCATGCGGAGTAGCCTTGTTTGACAGTATATTTACTGTATTTGACTAATTGTTCCAAATACTGATGAACTGTACAATAGTTTAGGTGAGACCGTATTAGAGACGTACTAGAAGAATAAATATTGTGTGAACAATCTTCTCCTGTATGATGGGGATGTTTAACACTTACAAAACAAACATATGAGAGTTTCTTTCCTGTCAGGTACTAGTTAGTCTTAGTTTGCCAATCTCTAATAGAATCATATTCATAGCATTTATACACAATAGTGTTTTAATGAAGCCATAGACCATGCAGTTCAGATGCAAAGAAGTTGGTAGAGCTCAACATTTCACTGATTTGTTCATAAGAATTATGTTCATATATTGACCATGATGACAGCAATTATACAAAAAGCGTTAGTTTTCAGGGCCCAGCCTGAATTACCTGTTATAGAAGAGACACCATTATATCATTTATTTGCAAGCAGTAACAATGTTTATAGATTTGAACTATTCCAAATACATGTAAATTGCCATAACCATAAGCCTTTTAAAATAAACCAGCCATAACCAACAATTGTTGAACCCTCCATGCTTCTCCCCTTACCAATTCACTTCTCTGCTGGTCCCATATGGCCAAACCAAAAGATGGAACGGTGACATCATGACATTTGAAATGCTGGGTTTGTCTACCCTCTATGAGCGTTTGGTTTGTCCAAGTGGCGCTGGCAGAGACGTACGTTTCCCCCAACCACCGGTGGACTTAATGGTCCGGTACTTACAGGTAAGCTTTCTCTGTCTCTCCCAGGTGATCTTTACTGTCCAGAGCCCGAGTCAGCAGTTCTTGGTTCTGGTTCAGTAATGTCTGTACCTGTAATATCAGCCCTCTGTTCTCCTCCTCTAGTTTACCGTTCATCTGACACATACTCTATAACAGGGGGGAAACAACAGTATTCATTGATTGATTGATTTGAGTTTTATGCCACATTTAACATTATTTCGCTTATATGACGGCGGGGGGAAACAACATAAATGTTAACTAAATAACCAAACCTAAAATCTGCACGTGGGAAATCAACTCGCATACAATTAGACCTATCAAAATAGAGGATGTTTTCTTATTAAATATACAAACTGATTGGATTTAATTCATCTAAAATCCCTCTCAGCAACCTTTGAGGGGCCTCTGTGGCTCAGTAGGTAAAACGTTGGAAGCTCAATCCGAACAGCCTTCCACCAATGGGTCGCATGTTCAAATCCCACTCAATCCCATAAAAATTGGAAAATTTTCTGACTGGGTTTTCACTCGAACGACCGATGTGGGATGGTTGCCAGTTACCAACGGAAGGTTGTGGGTTTCCTGCGGGCACAGAGCCCGGTTTTCTCCCACAATAAAACTGGCAACACCGCCATATAAGTGCAATAATCTTCAGCGCGGCGTAAAACACCAAACAATCAACTCAGCAACCTTTGGACAATACAATTATGTTTTTAAAACTCATTACTGAAGATGATTATGGAGTTTGGTACTGGGAGTTTATCTGAAGAAAAAAGTCTATACTAATATTTGTTGAGCATACCTCACATCTGTCAGCCAATTTGACCATCTCCATGTCCATTGTATGAATCTGCTCTTTGCAATCACCAAATGACCCTTGTAGCTCACTGTGTTGTTGTTGTAAATTATTGTACTCAGTTTTTGTAGTTTTTAAATCTTGGAGAGCATCTTTAAAGTCTTGATTTAAGTTATCATGATTAGCTTTCATTCGATCGTGTTCATCGCGCAGTCGATTGTAATCCATTTGTAGGTTACCAAGTGATTTCAGTTCTATTTTTAACTGTTCTCTCTCTCGTTCCAGAGAACTGTGTATCTTACTGACATCACTCTTCCCCTGTAACAGGCTGTCTATTTGATCCTGAAGGTCATGAACCTCTTCCTTGGCAGATTTAAATAGAGTCTTCAGGGAACCATGCTCGGATATCATAGATTCATAATCTGCCGTTAACTGTTCGTGAAGACGCTGTAAGGCTTCATGATCAGTGACCAACTCTTCATGGGCACTCTGTAACTGTTCATGGGAGTTAATCAAACGTTCATGGTCAGACTCTAACGCTGTCATCTGTGTCTGTAGCCCCGTCACTTGAGACATAAATGAAGCACACTGGGATTGAAGAGTTGTATTTTCTACTTGTAGACGTGCATTTTCTGTCTGTAGCGTGTTGGTTTGACCTTGAAGATTGATGACGTGTGATTGGACGGATGATGACTGATTTTCTAAACGATGTACCTGATTATTCAATGAATCGTTGTACGACGTCAGGCTTTTGTTTTCAGCCAGGAGTGTGGCATTCTGAAAATGACAAAAAATGATTTGATGTTCTGGTCATATAGTCTACAATTCTCAAAACTGACATTCTTTGCATCCGTTTTGGGTTTTAATTTGAAGGACCAATTAGCACAGCCCTGAGAAAAAAATATTTGAGTTTTCTTCACTTTATGATGGTTATTTACTTACTGATCTTTCCACTTCCACAAGGTGGTCTTTGAGTTTAAGTATTTCCCGGGTTGAATTAGCAGGTTTTGGTGCCGGCACTGGACGGTGATTTGGACTGAAAGATGAAATTTTATTTTTAGCAGGAATAAGCTTTGTATATAGCTTACAAGTAACACAGGGAAATTGATAAAGTTAATAAGTATGTGTCATGGAATAGTTACCTGGACTGATTTGAAGACTTGGCAAGAGTATCTTCTTCAAAACGTTGTTTTAAGGACTCGCATTCTCGCACAACTGATCGGAAGTCGTCCTGAAGTTTCTGATTTCGATTTTTAGATTCCTCAAGTCTGCAATGAATGTGATATTACATCTTAAATGGAATCATCTCATCACCCTCAAATCCTCATTTTGGCTTTTAGATTGATTGATTGTTTGGTGTTTTACACCGCGCTCAAGATTAATTCACTTATATGGCGGCGTTGCCAGTTTTATTGTGGGAGGAAACCAGGCTCTATGCCCGGGGGAAACCCACGACCTATGTGGGATCCCACATACATGTAGGTCGTTGACTTTTAGAAGTGTTGGGCACAAAAGACAAAATCTCACATTAATTGATTGGGACATCTAATTAAAGATAAAAGCCTAACAAACTAGTAATACAGGCAACTAAAAAGATACTTCTCTAAATGATATATTGATTAATGGGAAAACTGGGCTCATTGCCCGGAGGAAATCCCTGACCTTTGGCGAATAACTTGCAACTCGTCCACATATGGTGATCGAGTGAAAAATTCACTCAGAAATTGTTTATTTATTGTTTATAAATTTCTATGGTCTAAGTGGGAATCGAACCTGTGCCGTATTTATGGGAGGCCTGTGTCGGGCTGAGGGACTATCCCTCTAACTGACTGAGGCCCCCCTCAATGATATATTGGAGCACGTACATTAGTAGTAGTATATTAAGTAAACAAGTCTGTAGTATACCTGCTCTCCAAGACATGGATTTTCTCTTCCTTAATCTGCATGTTCTTGGAGAGTGTTTCCTCCATCATACTCTCCAGGGCTTGGTAACGACTGGAAAAATAACCAGGCAATAATACATAACCAAATTGCAGACAGAGGGAATGTCTTATTGTAATAGCATATATAAGTAATGAAAGAATTTCCCAAATCGCTGGGTACCTGTGTCCTTATTCCCTTGTGGCACAGTAAGTTGTGATGCAGAATATATAGCGTCAAATAGAAGAGAGAAGTTGAGTGTTTCAAGTATCTTGACAAACTAAAGAATTCACATTTTTTTCGTAACACCAGAAACGGTCAAACTCGTACAAACAAAAGATGTGTGCTAATAATTGACAAAATACAAATAGCTTGGATGTGGGAGTATATTTAACAGTTTTTCTTCCTATTAAAAACTAACTTAACATACATCTCTAAGCTTGTTCAGCTGAAAGCTCTCACTTAAATTTTGTACTTCTTGATAAAATGACGAACAATAAGAATCACAATTGTTCCAAAGAAATTTTTCCTATATTTGGCAGTTCATGCCACTTTTAAGGGTCTATAACGTAGCAAGACCTAGTTGTATCCACTCAAATTTCAATATACAACACAGGAAATGTTTTCTTCAAATTGCTTCATTTGACACTGATGCTACTGACGTTGAGACTCAAGTCTTTCAAGAAGTTCTAATCAATTTAAAGTTGCCTTCCCAGCAGTAAATCAACAGAGGTCAGTGTCCTGTCCACCCACCCATTAATACCTGGTAACCATAGCAACTTGTTGCAATGAAAACTGCTGACCTCACGGTGTTTCCATCAAAGATTACTATCAGGTGGATGTATATACATGTATATATGTAAATGAGCCTTACTTGGAATGCTGAGAGGTTTGATCTATGGTCAGTTTATCACGGTCAATCCCTATATGCTCTAACTCTTGGTGTAAACATTCAAGGTCATTCGTCAGCTGCTGGCTTCGTAACTTCTCATTAAATAAATCCTAAAAATAAACCAAACACAGAAATTAGCATTGTATGAGGGATTCCATGTGCTCTAAGGGTGGATGGAGGGATGATGGGGGAGGGGGGGGGGGAGAAAACATGGCAACATTTCACATATATAGGTAAGCTGTAAATCCAACAGATTTTAAGCCAATCAGAACAAAGCAGGATATGTTTGATTAACGATTACAAAAGCAATACAATCTTTCTCCATAGCCAGTTGAAAAACAAGAGTTTCGGAAAACCCAAAATACGCCCGGAAAGGCACAGTAACTGCAGCCATACCAAAACAAATCCTTCCATATTTATTTGAATTTAATTTTCAAAATTCAGAGGGAAGAGGTTGAAGCTTGGTAAATGATTGATTGATTAATTGTTTGGTGTTTTACGCTGCACTCAAGATTATTTCACTTACATGTATATGGCAGCGTTGCCAGTTTTATTATGTGAAGCTTGGTAAAAGGTGATGTTATGTCAACAAAATGAAATCTTACCACTAAAACCTTTAAAATCCATCTGTATCAAATTTAAAATGGGCTATTTGGATCAACAATTATTAACAAGATTTGTACACCGTACAAGTCATCCATTCTCGCTGCTGTTAAAACACGATGTTAAACATTGTTTGTTGTCAATAAAGGTTGCACTAAAATGTTTCAATTTTTTAGAAAAGCAGTTTATAATTTACTAATCATACTTAAACAAATGTAATTAATTGGTAATTTCGCAGCTCACACCAATTCAAGTAGATTTGACAATTTTTCTCATAATATTTTTAATCTACATTATTTGGCCATAGACATCTTGACAATATTCTAAATCTCCCCATATACCTACAGGTTATTACTTCTAATTTTATCATAGACCAAATGTTTACAATAGATTTGGCTATGAGTCCATTGCTAATGTCACCCACTGTTTTATGGGGCCATGTGGTACACAAAGCCTGGTTTAGCCATAAATCTAACTAAAGAGCTAACTGTAAGTTGACAAGGTAAATAGACCAAAGCTGGGATACTTATCTCTTGGTCTGTAGATAAAACTTTAATCCTTATATGTATTTTTCATTTGATTAAAACGTTATATATTGATTTAAGAATAGTCTTAATCAATTTAGAAACATTATTGCAATTTGAAAAAATCCTTTTTTGATGAGAATCGGAAAAGTAGAAGCCATTTTATAATTTAAAGGTTATTTTCATGAAAATGAAAGTAAGAATAAAAGGGAATGTACATAATCCAATAATTTGCAATAGTTGATATCATAAACAATTTTTTTACATACTGTCTGTTAATATGGTATGTAACATGAACGATTTGAAAACATCGGATCATATTTGTTAAAGTTATGGAGAGAAAAAGTAAATATTACATAACCCAATATGGCTGCCATATTACGCAATGTATGATGTCAAAAATAGTTCGCGACACACCTTCCACCCATAAGGTATATACTCAGAAAAATTTGTGCAGATGGAATCAAAACATTGGAAGTTATGGAGCGGAAGGGAATATTACATAATCCAATATAACTCCCATATTATGTAACCAGTGATGTTAAAAATAGTTTGCGACACACCTTCTACCCATAAGGTATATACTTAGAAAAAATTGTGCAGATGGAATCAAAACTTTAGAAGTTATGGAGCGGAAGGGAAAGCGGACGCCCGGACTGCCGGACTTCCGGACTGCCGTCCTGCCGGACGGACGGAGATGATACCATAATACAGCCCGCTTTTCAAGCCGGGCGTATAAAAACCCAAAGCTGTGAATAATTGAGTAATACAAGGTTAGTTACCTCTCTAAGTGTAGCCACTGTCTTCTTCTCAACTGCTATCTGTTGGAAAATATCTTTATTTTCTTTTTCTAATTCTTTCACTTTGGATGAGACCTCTTTACTTTGGCTGGCTGTTTTCTGAAGAGATTTTATTTCCCGTTGAACAGTGTTTAATGTGGCCTGTGTTGTATCTAATTCGGACTCCCGACTTTCCAAACTGTGTTTAATTTTCTTGTTTTCTTTCTCCAAAGACAGTTTTTCCTTTGACAAATCACACACTTTAGAATCTAATTCTGAATTTTCCCTTTCAACATCTTCTAGTTTTTTCACAGAAAGTTTAAGATTTTCAACAGTTTTTTGGAGTTTTTCATTTTCTATCTCAAGGTCATTATTATCTTGTTCTAACTGCTTCACACGTTTTGCTGTCGATTCTAAAGATTTGTTAATTTTTTGATTTTCACCATCAATATCTAGCAAATCAATTTCCATTTGTTCATATTTGGCTCGCTCAAGTTTCTGTGATTCAAACACTTTTTTCAAAAGCTGCAATTCCTTCTCAATTTGTTCTTTTTCATTTTCTAAATCACTGATTTTGGATGAGGTACTGTTTTTTAACATTTCTAGAGATCTTTGAAGTCTTTGGTTTTCAACCGTTAAATTTATACTATCAGTTTCCAATTTTTCCCTTCTGTTCAGTTCTAGCTGCAATGTCTCTACATTTTTACACAATTTCCTATTTTCAACGTCCAATTCTGAATTTTCATCTTCTAAAGATTTATACTTCTCACATGTTAGTTTCAATGTGGCTACTTCATTATACAAGTCAGAATTTTCTTTTTCTAAACTATCATTCTCATGTTCAATCACAGATAATTTGTCAGCCGTTTCCTTTAACCGATCATAACTTTTTTGTAGTTGACGATTTTCAAAGTCTAACTTTGAAACTTGACTTGTGAGAGAACTGGCGTTTTCATGGAGTCTTTTGTTTTCTTTTTCTACCTCCCTAATACGAAGATCATTAGTTTTCTCAGTTCTCTCCCTTAATGTTTGTAACGTTTCATTCAAATGTTTGTTTTCTTGTTCCAACTCTTTCACTTGTCTCTCTGCATTTTCCTTCACAGTCTCAACAGTTTGTTTTAAGGTTTCATTTTCTAGAGTCATCTCCCTTTCCTTGGATTCAAACTCTAATACTTGCTGAGTTACAGTTGAAGATGTATTTTGTAACATTTCAACTTTTTTGGCCAATCGTTGGTTTTCTTTCTCAAGTTCCAGATTAACTGCACTATTTTCTATCAAAGTCTTTTCCTTCATTTCATCAACCTTCTGTTGCAATTTTTGGTTTTCTAACTCTAGGCGTAGTATTTTGGAATTAGCTGTTTCTTGCATTTGGTCTGATAAACTTCCACCCCTTCCTGTCAATGGAAATCAAAAAGGATATAGTTTGAAAAGGTCATTTTAATTTGTAACCCCTCCCATCTGAAGAAACAGTGAAGTCAATGTGAGAATATAATTTTCCAAACCTCTAAGATTCTTCTCATTATTTTTTGGAGAATGGCAGAAATTCTTCTACTGATTTTGGGTGAAACCCGAAACGGGAATCGAACCAGCGTCCCAGAGTATAACACCTATCGCCAGCACTAAATGCTGGCTGCCGTATCCATTCAGCCAACCATTCAATGGAGGCCGGTTGGCTGAATGGATAAGGCAGCCGGCATTTTGTGCTGGCGATAGATGCCATACTCTGGGACCCGGGTTCGATTCACGTTTCGGGCATCACCCAAAATCGGTAGAAGAATTTCTGCCATTTTTCACGAAAGTGTAATCCCAAAAAATAATTGTGAATACTGTTATACTCACTTTCTAAAAGACACTAACTAATTAAACTCTAACAAACAGAGTATAAATTCCTTCCTCACCTCCTACCATCTTCTTGGCATCTTCCAACTCTTGTTCTAATGTAGCACTTTCATTCATACTGTTCTTTTTGGCAAACTCTAACTGGGCTATCTGTTCTGTAAGCTCTTGGATGGTGCCTCGATCCTGGTCACGCTCCTACAACGAACCAATAATATGTTGTTTATTGGGGGGTTCTACGTCAATAACAGAACAGGATACAAAATAAATGACATATTGTTTTGATTGACATGAGAAACTATGTCAATGCTGTTATCAGAATTGTTTTTACATTGGAACAATGAGGGTATTTAAAGTGGTATGAAATGCTAAAATTCAAATGTTTTCCCCCCATTTGTTAAGATGGTTGGTTGGTTGTTTGGTATTTTACGTCGCGCTCAAGATTATTTCACTTATATGGCAGCGTTGCCAGTTTAATTGTGGGAGGAAAGCGAGCTCTATGCCCGGAGGAAACCCACGACCTTCCGATTAGAGTGAAAACCCAGTACTGAGTGGGATTCGAACCCGCGACCCATTGATGGAAGGCTGTTCGGATTGAGCGTCCAACGCTCTATCTACTGAGCCACGGAGGCCCCTCATTTGTTAAGAAAAAGTGATCTTTCGGTGATCCTTACAGGTTACGGTTATTACCATTGATAAGCGTTCCACTTGATGCCTATAACTGATGAGATCGTTCTCCAATTCTATCACAGTCTCAACACGTTTGTGACTACTGGCCAGTTGTTCTGTTAACATCGTCTTGGTATCCAATAGGACATCATTATCAGCTCGCAGTTCCTGAAACAACAACAACATTTTGCTTACAAATAACTGCATTTGTTATATTGTTACAAATTGAGAAAGTATTGCAGAACAGATATTTATCGTATATATGCACTGGTGGGAAAGGAAAATACTTGAGTATGAAAACCTTTTTATCATTTATTACACAAAGAGAAACTGAGAACATATCTTAAACATACATATATGCTTCCATCTATTTATATTACGAACACTAAAACACATATCTATTTATATATATATACTTATTTAGCTAGGCGTTATAAGTTCTTTTTATGTGTTTGTTTGATTATATTTGATGATCTCTATTTTAATATCTGCCAAATATTATGTTTCTCCAGACATTGGTTATTTAAGGTACATTTGTTTGTCAACAAATCATTGTATTTTTCTATTGCGTATTGAGTAGAAATTTAACGTTATATCAATTGTTTACCTCAACACGGCCTTTAAAGAATTCCAACTGGTCCAGTTTCTCTTTATATTTGACAATTTCACACTCGTATTTGTCCACCTTACTTGCCTAAACAACAAACATACAAGTCAAATAAAAACAAAGAAACATGCATGGGCAATAAATTGTACAATTATTGAGATAAAAGGTTTAAATGTTTACTCCACAAAGTCGCAAATATTGGAAGGAGAAACTGACTTGGAACAGTTCTATATTTACTTTCAACTTCAAAATAAAATTTTAAAAACATTTCAGATTGGCACAAGGATAATGTTTAATGTTAATAGTTTAATGAGAAATAGCCATCAATATACAGAGAATTTGTAGTTTCACTTTAATTATTTCACATCATAATGAAGACTGAACGAGAGTTTTAAAAACTATGCATTACTTTTTCTTTATAAATATCCAACTCATCTCTATAGGTCCTGGCTGACCGCGCACCTTGAACAAGCTCCAAGTTCTGAGAATAAGAAACAAAGATGTTACACATTCCTTCAAATTATTGTATTAATGATGCAAAACATTAACTTATTGATTGATGTTATTTAATGAATCAATGCACTTAAGATTATTGCAATTATTCTGCAGCATGCAAAGTTTTAATAGTGGGAGAGGAAACCAGCCTATTTGTATAGGGAAAGCTTCAACGTTCTGTAAGTTACCGTAGTTGTATTTTTTTGCATAACTTTCATATCAAAGTATCTCTACAGTATGTGTTGATATGGCAGTTACGCAAAAACTTACACTACGCCGCTTTGTGAAACAGGCTCCTGGCAACTCTTACACAAAGGACAAGAGCCTGAGTGAAAAACACAACTAGACATTTAAACAAAAATCTCTTACCTCTGCACGGAGTTTGTTGATAGTGTCTTTATTACTCTGAATTTCACCCCTCAAGTCAGACAATATCTCCGTTTTGTCTTCCCTACAACCAAAACAAGATGAAGTCATGTGATATAAGAAAATTCTATAGGTTTCAGACAACAGATCCTGGTGGATCTGCACATTTCACAGAAACAGTATTATTGCTTAAGAAACGTCACTGAATGTCTGCAGAAAATGCCACACGGATGGCTTACATGTAACACACTGAATATTTCTTAATTCGCAGCATCTGTTGAATCAGTATTTAGTTTGCACAGGACTAAGTACGTTTATAAAATTAGAACTCCAGGAACCAAACCATGCCCCTGTGCAAAATTAAGATGAACATTTTTCATCAACTGAGCTACAAGAAATTCTGGAGAAGTGTCAAGAATACTCAATGATAATTTAGTCTTGTTGTTTGTTAAACATCTTTATGTGTCATACTGTCCTTCAAACTTACAGCTCTTGTCTAAGATGTCGGAGTTTTGCCTTCAATTCAGCCAGCTCTACAACCAAATGATGTTTATCAGGGGATGTGTTTACCACAGTTGTCTGCCCTTCTGCTTGGCTTTGGTAATAATCACGCTCTTGGGCTAATTCGCTGATCACCTGCCGAGAAAGTACATCAGTGAAAAATCAATAGTAAATAACATACCTAAATAAAATTGAAACCTGTAATTTTTTTATAAAGTTTTGAGCAGTTATGAAGGTTCAAAGACAACCAGTAATCTGCTTAATCCAAAGTCATATAAATCCTCACAATCAGTCAGAAATGCAAGTCTTCTTAGTTCAGGCCTAATTCACCATTATATGTGTATATAGGTAGTATAAACAAATTGACATTCATCAACCAAAGGCAATATATATCTCATCATCTCGGAGACACATTGTCTAAATGTTGTCAAATCAACCAGTGGAGGTACACACATGGGGAAGTGAAACTTTGAAGACAAATAAACAATCTGCACTTCATTTCTGGATAAAAGCTTTATTTTTGGTCTTCCAGCACTGGGTTTAGGTACATATAAATATATTTGGGTCAGGGGGAGAGGGAGAGAAGGGCGGGGGGGGGGGGGGGGGGGAGGGGTTATGGCTGGGGATACCCACCTCCATATAATCATCTCGTTCCTGTATAAGCCGTGTTATATGTGAGAACATTTTGCCCGTGTATTCCTCTAGCTGGTCTGGAGGTTCCATATGTAAGACAGTCTCACTGTCATCTGTTACCTGAACAACAGACGGACACATTTTATTCCTTCACTAAATGATAAAGTTGTTAATTGTATTGTAGCCAACACTATAGATCACTCTATCAATATTTGTTTTGCTTGATCGGCTACACTGGTCAAGTTTTGTTCATTGACTTTGATAATGATGTAAGAACTACATCCAAATGTCGTCACCCAATAAACCAAGAAGTTGTTATCAATAAGTAATTCTTCACCTTATTGTAACCTTTCTACTTCTAAATGCCATTGAAAGATTTAAAGTTTTGTTAACATGTTCATGTGCTAGACAGGAACAAAAATGGGATAGTCTCACACTTTCAGACAAACAGCCTTATTTTAATTTATGAACACTTTAACATAAGCCTTATCTTTATTTATAAGTAGTAAAAGATATTACAGGAGATAAAATCAACATCTACTTTTACTTTTGAACGCTAAAACACACGCGCACAGGGAAAATCTCTACTATCTATTGGTAGGCAAATCAGTTTCTTTGCTCATTAGCTATAGATCAATCTATTTCTCAGTTTTTATTTGAATGACTGACTTACTTCTTGAATGTGACCCACAATAGCATGCTGGACATCTAAATCTAGCTGTTTGATATTCTCTATAAACTGTTCTTTCTTCTCACACTGGACGGCACAACCAAGGATCAGTAGAATCACCTTCTTCACCTCATCAAAGGTGGAATCTGAAATAAGCAATAAAAAAGTTACAATATTTTAATTGCATAAAACATATATTTATTTTTAAACATACTTTAAATAATGTCATAAAAAGTAGACAAAATCTGACACTAAACACCAATACATATGTCCACAAGTCTGGAGTCCAGAACAATGTTTTAAAAAAAGTCGATCATCAAATATAACTCTCTAGCCTTAAACCTAACCGTAAGATAAAAAAAGACAAAAATGTTTGAGGAAGGCTATAAAATTACCACATATACAATCAGACTGCTGTAATAAAGAAAATACAGTTCTGTTTTTTTATACCCTACAATTATATAACAATCCAGTCTTTCTCTGGAAAGTTCTTGTGTAAATATAAAACAATAAATGTCCCTTGTTTTTAGTTTATTATTAGGATAGGTGTCAAATAGGTGTCAGGAATTCAAGACAGGGAAGTTAATGTACAGTTTTTATGCTCAAGTAAAAAGAAATGTTATTCCTTATCTAGCAGATACATGAATTATTCTTTATCTACTAGATAGATGTATTGTAGCTGGCCAGGAAATTAAATATAACCTTTGAAGATCAAAAATAAAGTTCTTGAAATTATTTTATAAAGTTCAGTTGTATAGATAATTTAATAAAACTTAGTTTGATAACAAAACCCTGTTTAGAAATAAGAAGGTAGGAGCTGACAGGTTTACAATTTTCAAACAAAGCCATGCGTGTTGTAGTTAAACCCATCAAGACCGAGAAAAGCTTGTGTATTTAGAGAACACAGGGTCAGGTCATTATTCAATGTTAACACCTTCACGTACTCTGGTGAATCTCATTAAAATAGGTTCGTTAAACCCACTATACCTGTATGAATTATTCATTAAGGCCCAGTAATTAAACAGAACAGAAACTTCAGAGGCAATTATAGATCACTAAAACTGTCTAGAAAATGGGTCCCATTAGAGGTGGCCAGGGGAGGTGACAACAAGAAACCTACCACAGCGCAATATTTCTCTTTTATAGTATACTAAGTTACAAAATTTATCCGTGTAAAACAATCAGCTATATTACTTTCAAAAACAAAAAGAGACAACACAACAAAGAGGGGAGAGGGGGGGGGGGGGGGGGGGGGGGGGGGCAATGGTTTTGTTTTAAATCCAAACTCTTCATGCTATACCTGTATTTAATCATGTTACACAAATCCCCATGTATTTTAAACAGGTGAAGGTTTGAAAAAAACTAATTATTACAAGCAATTAGGTAAAAATAATTGGTCCAGCTGAAAATAAACATTGAAAAACTAATTAAGGTAATTTGTTGAGACCTTAAAAATCCCACCTGGACTGTTTATTTGGTAAACAGACCAACACAAAGACTGAACTACATTGACTTTAAAAAAAAACAAAAAAAAAACACATAAAGGCATAAAAGTAAGTAAAATACAGAAAAGGAATGTGATCACTTGTTTTTTCAATTACATGGGGAGTTGCCTGGTTTAGATTGATTGATTGATTGTTTGGTGTTTTACGCCGCGCTCAAGATTATTTCACTTATATGGCGGCGTTGCCAGTTTTATTGTGGGAGGAAACCGGGCTCTATGCCCGGAGGAAACCCTCGACCTTCCGTTGGTAACTGGCAACCATCCCACATAGGTCGTTCAAGTGAAAACCCAGTCAGATAAATTTTCCAATTTTTTTTTGGACTGAGTGGGAATCGAACCAGCGACCCATTGGTGGAAGGCTGGCCTGGTTTAGAGGGAATGGAAATGGGCTCTTTGCCCGGAGGAAACCCATGCCAGTTGGCAAGTACCTAGCAACTCAATTTCTATTTGGTCTGAATGGGATTTGAACGCGCAACCCATCGATGGAAGGCGTAAGTCAGAGACTATCATTCTGCCAGCTGAGCTTGGAGTATCAAGTGTATGCTTACCTTTATCAGGGTCTGTAGATATAGCCTGTATATTGGGCATTTTGGTCACAATTAACTGTTGCAAGACATCCTGTTAAAACAGATAAAGAAATAGGATTATAATTCTGGAATTTCTGAATAAGAATATGTAGCCATGAATTGAAAGAATTAACCACAAACAGTTTCCTGATACATAGGTATTGAAAAATTTCCTGGACTAAAATGAATTTTTTAGTCAATTTGTTGGATACTTTGAACATTAGTATAATGGGAGAGTATACATGTACATGTATAGGGTTCTGTTGATTTTGAAATAATAGCCATTGTTGGTTGGCAAGAGGGTACCCATTATTTCACTTATATGGGGTTGTTGCCTGGTTAAATGTGAAAGGAAATTGAGTTCTGGGCCTAGAGGAAACCTGACCGCCAGGGAGTACCTCTAAAGTTCTACATAAGGCAATCAAGTGAAAAATAAACTAAATCTTCCAATTTTTCTTTGGTTTGATTTGAGCTTGCCACCCAAAAGCGGAAGTCTGTGATAGACTATCGCTCTGCTGACTGAGCCACAGAGGACTCGTGAACTATTAAGGGGATTGAGGTGGGGGATAAATACATACATTTCCAAATGACCTTTATATTTACTCTCTGATTGCATATTCATTCAAATTAAAGAGCACTATTTTAGGTCTGTCTAACAAACAATAGAATCTCCGTTCCATTAAACAAAGTTATCAATAACAATTTCTGGTTTCCGGCCATACAATGGTTTTTCTGTGACTGATGCTTCAAATATTTGGGAACTTTTTAATACATTTTGGCAAATCAAATCACTATAAAAGTTATGAAACAAAAAAGAGCCTTAATCTTCATCTTGTGGAATATTTAAGGCCATATCACAATTTTAAAGGTGCACCTTTCAGTTCTAAGCTTATCAAAACATTTAAAAACTTAGAGATTCTAAGTATTGAAATTGTATTGCAATGGAATGCCCCTGAGAATAGATTTATAATGGATGATCTGTTACATAGGGAGAGATTTGAATAAACCAACAAAGACATTATATGAAATGAAAGTCCTCCATATTGGCCAAACATTGACAATTGATTTTTAAGAGGTGCAAGTTTCAGCTTGTCATGGCTCATTGATTATCAATGTGTGTTTATCTACAGCTTAAGGTACCTGTCTACTATAGGTCCTTGGCGTGGTCGTTTGTTGCAAAACCGCTAGCCTTTTATGAGCAAAGGGAAAGAGCACTTTGATCTCTGACGGTTAATTACAGGTGGGCAGCTACTGTTTGTTAGGGACCCAATTTAATACAGAAATTCTACCTACAGATTTCAATCTTACTTTTATTATACTAAATATTGATATTAAACTGTGAAACCTAGTACAACCAGTTCAGACTAAACAGTATGTGAACTACTTAGAGGTACTGGACTGGCTAAGTAGTGATATAAACACTATTTTATCAGTGCACCAAACATACATGTTATATAAGTTAACACATAACATTGGTGATAAATGTAATTGTAATATAGAAGAACGTATAAATCACACAATAATACATGTTATATAATATCTTTATAATATCACTCATAACATTGGTGATAAATGCAATTGTAATATACAAGAATGTATAAATCAAAAACTTGACATACATGTATCAAACATAATTATTAAAGCCACGGTGAATAATGTTATTGGGAGAGTAATACAGAAGTGAGGTGGAGCAAATTTCAGTTGGCCCAATGCTCGCTATCAAGGGTCGGATTCGTTACGTTCAAGAAACCAAAGTTAATTTTATAATCCAGACAAACTTAAGGCTGATCGTATTTTGTATTTCAGCGTTGGTCATTTAGATTTTTGATGAACTTCTACACTCTAACATTTTCCAATAAAATAAATTTTAATGGGGAAAAGATACTTCATCAACATCTAGACAATATTTGTCAAATTTTTTGTAAAACCAAGCAACTAAAGAAATATTTTCAAAGAAAATAGATTTCAAATTGGAGCACCTTGTAAGATACAATGTAAGATCCAAGAAAAGTACTAAATCTTTAATGCAAAACATGGATAATTGTGTGATGTGGTAACAAGATAGAGAATTGAGGGCAAATTCTTGTCAGAAAATGTAAAAAGAGATCCTCCCCCCTACAACAACCACACCCCCTTGGCTGGGCCTTTCACTTGAATCCTTGAACACCTGATGTTAAATACATGAGGCAATCAATGACTCCTGGTACAGGTAACAAGATATAGGCCTCCTTTATCTGATAAGTCACTCGATCCCACAGACTGTAAATTAAAACGTTGGTTCAGAGTGAAGCCAAACCCATCACCATATCATCTTGACTGGTAAAAGAAATACGGTATATAAAAAAAAAACTAAAAAAGCCCCACAACAGTTGAATAGGTAAAGATATATATTTACAAACAGTAAGAAAAGTGACATATAGTGGACATCGGATGCACCTAAACAAACATATCTTTGTGATACTAAAAGACTTTAAAAAAAAAAAAAAATTTAAATAAGCCTTAAATTAATCAAAATGACTTTATGAATGCTCTGCTTCTGTGGACCAAAATCATAAAGGATTCATGAGGCTTTTTTGGAAGCAATGTTTATAATGCAGACAGAAGCATGTAGAAGCAGACAGAAATATGGTTGAGTTGACAGACAGGTGAAAAAGTTATGACCAATCACCAAGGATATGTCATGAACCTATCATAAACATCTCATCACAGGTAAGACAATAACTGGTCCAGGTGATTAGGTTCCCTCACAAACTTAATGAGCAAACTAAACATGGATTTTCATAGGACTGGCATTAAGAAATCCTAGCTTACATGTAGGCTGCTCCTAAAAATGCTACTGGTTCAAATAAAGGTGACTACCAAAGGCTACAAACATGTAGATATTTTTTTATTTTAATATGTATGCACTTTAAAGTGGCATGAGCTGCCAAAATGTTGATAAAACAGAATGTTGAAATTCTCGGCTATTTTTCTCAAGACGTACAATTCAGAAGCTTTTTAGTGCTTCTAGTCTCAAGAATGTACGATAAAGTATTGTTTTGAACTGACTTCGGTTTAGAATGAATGAATGCTCGTCTCGGTTATTTAAATTTTGTTTACTTTTCGAACACTATTCTGGTTTGTATAGGCCACATACTGTATGGATTTTGCTCATTCCAAGGCTAATCACTTAGTTTTTCCATGGCCTTCAAAGCCTCTTACTGTCGTGACGATCAGAAATTTTGAAAAAAGCCTGAATTTTGGCAGCTCATGCCACTTTAAGTTGTGAAATTAACTTTTAGAGGAAAAGACAAATATCATTTATAGAATTAATTCAATAACTAAACAGGGTATTTCTGCAGATGATTTGACACATGTGTACATGTACTTGTGCTCAAGTGTTTTAGTTTCCATAAATATATATTTATATAGATCAATGTTGACTAAGGTTTTACAATCAGTCTGCACAAATGGTGGATTCACAAGATTGTTACATGTATTTTGTTCAATATAAATTATAAAACAAGTATATAGACAAAACTTCTACAAGAACCTGTCCATAGCATACATATATGTTCTCTATAGGAATAATGAACACAGGTGAAAGTCAAGTCAGAAACACTGAAGACACCAGTCAGTGACCAATCCTAATGACATATCTACAGGTGAGAATATTCATGACCAGGGCAATATGTACAATATTCTCCTATCTTTGGTACTAGATCAACAAAGGAAAAGCACTTAATGTGATAAGTCAGATAACATCAAATTAACAGGGTTCTTATATCTATTATCCAGAGAATAACAATAACATGAAAGTTCTATCCTAGATATATAGAGAAATAATGATGGTAAGTATGGTACATTTATATACCACTACTACCATTGGAAATATGGAAATCTGTCAATAAGTTAGGTAGTCTGTTATAAGGACTTACAATGATGTTATCTAATAGTGAATCAATAAAGAATAGAATTCATTATCAATCAACTTTGTCGTGAGACAGACTAAAGACAATTAAAAGTCTAGTGATAGATTAATAATTAAGCATATTCCTTAGAGCTCTCCCGGTCACACGTACAGCAGGTTATGGTTTTAGCAGCAACTGGACCGTCAGCTGTGTTTCAAATGGACAATCGTTTTCCATTTGCTGGCAGGAAATTCATGAATGGCCATGTGGTAATTGCCATTGATTCTAGTAATCAGTGAGTAAATTATCACAGACAATTTAATGTGTAAAAAAACAAAATGAAGCAACTTATGGACAAAGTTGGTAATGTATATAGCCCAGTGATAAGATTGATTGTTGGATGTTTTATACTTCTATTGGTCAAAGAAAATCCATAACATAACGTAGTTTTTGCCTACACCATCTAAAAAAATATGTATACCAATTACAAAAGGCCTAGAAATAAATTAAAGTACACTGAGTTAATGGATCGAGGACAGATCCCTTTGTCCAAAAATATCCAGGGAATATACACCAAATGTCTTAAAGCAGTAACCATGTGATCAGGGGGTTAAAAGGTTGTAATATTAATAACCAAACAGTCACAAATCCTATATCACTCAATAAGAGCAGTATTTACTATTGTTTTCATAACATATCAACATTCCTTCAATCACTGATTCAGTTGGACGCTATCTGGATAAGGTAAAAAGGGGGTGAGTTAGTACCTGTATTTACCTGTGCCATTATAGGGTTATCAATCTAGCTTACACACTTCAATGAACAGCCCAATATTGACATGGGTAATTATACCTCATTTGGACCTCAAAACAGGATTGAATATCTTACCACTAGGCAAAGCATATTTCAGAATGTTCATAATAGTAGACTTGAGTGGCATTTTAGACCTATTTTTATTAAGTAAATACAGAACACTATATCACTATTAATGTGAAAGCTTTAAACATCACTCTTTGATCAGCAGTATCTATTTATATTTCTACAGGGTTGACAAAGACAAATACATGAACAGTACAAATAAAGTATTCACACTTTTTTACTGTCTGGCATTCACTCACTGCTCATTATTCATAACTTGGAATAAGAAATGGTGATTTTTTTTAGAACAACAAGGAAAGGACATTAAATAGAGGAAGAAATTATCTATGGAAGAATCTCATGTAGAAGGAGTGCTGATGTTTGACAGGGTGGAATTCTTAAGGCTCCTACAGGGGAGAGTTTGTTAATTGAGCCTGCAATTGGAGATAATCCCCACATATCCATGTCCACAGGGTAGGGATTATCCAGTAACCCTGACTTAACAAGCCAGTCTATTCAGTTAGACGCCATGAATATTGTGGACATGACATTCTACTGACTGTGAAAACCTTTTTAGACACATCTCTTAGCTGGGCACTTCATGTTAAACTCACATCCATCACCAACATCATTGATCATCTTAAACCTCAGCACAGTTGCTCTTATTATAAACTGAAGTTTCTTAGGAAATTTACAATCTTATTTGTTTATAAGATGTTTTGAAGTTAATATAACATTCATACTTCAGAGCTAAATTTTATTCATTTATACACCAGCATGATTTTTTTTATTAAGTCAAGCTGACTTTCTGAAAATTGTAATAGAGCATTGGTATTCTCAATATAACATTACAAGTAACCTCATTCAAAGAATTAGAACAAACTAGCCTGAAAAACAATTGAGACTCTCCTAACAAACCAAAAAGAATTCTGTTTAAAACAAAAATCTTGCTCAGTGATTGATGAGGTGATATACCAGGTATTTTCCCTAAACTGTAACCCCAAAATTAACTGTAGCCATCATAACTATTTGCAATGAGTGTTTGGTATTTTATCTGATAATGACCCACTCTACATTATTTCAGATATTCATGTAAGTGAGATAATGATGAGTGCGGCCAAAAACATCAATTAATCCAAAAATTAAACTGTTGCCAGATTTATGGGTTGATAAATGTATTATGCTGTACTCAAGGTTATATTATAGATTTCAGGTAACGACTTTCAGGTACTGACTACCAGGTTACATAAGAAAGCAATCCATGACTTTCAGGTACTGACGACCAGGTTATATAAGAAAGTAATCCATGACTTTCAGGTACTGACTACCAGGTTACATAAGAAAGTGATCCATGACTTTCAGGTACTGACTACCAGGTTACATAAGAAAGTGATCCATGTCTTTCAGGTACTGACTACCAGGTTACATAAGAAAGTGATCCATGACTTTCAGGTAACTGACTACCAGGTTACATAAGAAAGTAATCCATGACTTCCAGGTACTGACTACCAGGTTACATAAGAAAGTGATCCATGACTTTCAGGTAACTGACTACCAGGTTATATAAGAAAGTGATCCACGACTTTCACATACTGACTACCAGGTTACAGAAGAAAGTAATCCATGACTTTCAGGTACTGACTACCAGGTTACAGAAGAAAGTAATCCATGGCTTTCAGGTACTGACTACCAGGTTATATAAGAAAGTAATCCATGACTTTTAGGTACTGACTACCAGGTTACATAAGAAAGTAATCCATGACTTTCAGGTACTGACTACCAGGTTACATAAGAAAGTAATCCATGACTTTCAGGTACTGACTACCAGGTTACATAAGAAAGTAATCCATGACTTTCAGGTACTGACTACCAGGTTACACAAGAAAGTAATCCATGATTTTCAGGTACTGACTACCAGGTTACATAAGAAAGTAATCCATGACTTTCAGGTACTGACTACCAGGTTACACAAGAAAGTAATCCATGGCTTTCAGGTACTGACTACCAGGTTACATAAAAACGTAACCCATGACTTTCAGGTACTGACTACCAGGTTACATAAGAAAGTAATCCATGACTTTCAGGTACTGACTACCAAGTTACATAAGAAAGTAATCCATGACTTTCAGGTACTGACTACCAGGTTACATAAGAAAGCAATCATGACTTTCAGGTACTGACTACCAGGTTACATAAGAAAGCAATCCATGACTTTCAGGTACTGACTACCAGGTTACATAAGAAAGTAATCCATGACTTTCAGGTACTGACTACCAAGTTACATAAGAAAGTAATCCATGACTTTCAGGTAACTGACTACCAGGTTACATAAGAAAGTAATCCATGACTTTCAGATACTGACTACCAGGTTACATAGGAAAGTAATCCATGACTTTCAGGTACTGACTACCAGGTTACATAAGAAAGTAATCCATGACTTTCAGGTACTGACTACCAGGTTACATAAGAAAGTTTTAGGTACTGACTACCAGGTTACATAAGTAAGTAATCCATGACTTTTAGGTACTGACTACCAGGTTACATAAGAAAGCAATCCATGACTTTCAGGTACTGACTACCAGGTTACATAAGAAAGCAATCCATGACTTTCAGGTACTGACTACCAGGTTACATAAGAAAGTAATCCATGACTTTCAGGTACTGACTACCAGGTTACATAAGAAAGTAATCCATGACTTTCAGGTACTGACTACCAGGTTACATAAGAAAGTAATCCATGACTTTCAGGTACTGACTACCAGGTTACATAAGAAAGTAATCCATGACTTTCAGGTACCGACTACCAGGTTACATAATAAAGTAATCCATGACTTTCAGGTACTGACTACCAGGTTACATAAGAAAGTAATCCATGACTTTCAGGTAATGACTACCTGGTTACATAAGAAAGTAATCCATGACTGTCAGGTAGTGACTACCAGGTTACATAAGAAAGTAATCCATGACTTCCAGGTACAGACTACCAGGTTACATAAGACACACCCCTTCAATACCAATACCTCCCTCCGATAAGAGCCGAATAACAAATGGAACATTTTAGGAGAGGCTGAGTGAGTTTGAGCCCACAGCCATTGGGGGAAGGCTCAATCTATTTGGAATTAATAACATATTAGATTTTCATCTTTCCTTAATGTCTCATTGAATAATTACCACAATTGACAATGATGATAAATACGAAATATTTTTTTTATGAAATTCAATAAAATTAGTTTAAGAATTAAGAATGACAGTGTATATGTGAGAGTGGCCGGATTTTCACCACTACTCTCACATAGGGAACAGTAGACCAGTTTCTTTCAGTGTTAACTAATTGCCTCAGACGCCCTCCACAACAGTAAATGTAGGTATAGTATCACTAATGTAAGGGTGTGTGTCAATCATGTCATCCAACATACCCGGAATACCTTATGTTCAACTACCTCAGAAACTTGATACCATGTATACATGTGAGGCCATTATACTATAAAAACCCAGTCATAGTAACTTCATATGACATAACAACACATTCAAAATCAGATTCTTAAAACATTTTAAGAAATTATACATCTTTGGAGTGTTTTAGTATTCATAAATATAGATGTATCTATCAAATTGAGTTAGCATCCAAATATGTAGCCTGGGGCTTGTTCTACTAGTCTAAGCTGGCGTAAGTTGCGCCAGTCACAAACGCATGTTAAATTATAGGAACTTACGCATGGTCGCAAGCCTGCAGGCGCAACTCTATACAGTAAACCTATGCGTAACTTTGCACCAGCTTAGTAAAACAAGCCCCTGGTGACCATTCCTATGTGAGATCAATTACGTACTGACAACACCTTGGAATAACAGAGAGAAATTATAGCCCTTAACTCTCTCTTACATTTTTGTATCAGAGACATTTTATGTGAAAATTAGTTTAGCTGAAATTAATTTTCAATCATGAAGACCTTTGGGTAGAGTGTTCCCTGTGTACCTTGATTAAACTGCTTTCTCACCAGTCACAAAAACATAATTATTATAGTAATTATACCAAATTAACACTCCTTTATAATATTATGAACCATAGGAATTTCATTTATTTTTTCTATCTGTTGAGAGGAATTAATAGCCTGCCCTGATCATTTTACAGGAGTTATGAGTCAGATTTACCAAACCATTCACCTCAATCAACAGGGCGTGACACGGGTGGTGAAAATCAGGCCACTCTCACATATACACAGCCAATCTTATAGTACACCAATTCACTTCAGTCAGAGAATAAATTACACATCATGTATAAACAGTTAGCCAGTTAAATGTTTTCAGTTATACACCTTCTAGAGATTTTCTGTTTTTCTCAATAGGTACACACATAGTTGACAAGTTAAATAAAATTTGTCCACAGAATGGTATGATTTTGAAATAATTGGATTCTTTACATTTTCTAAATTTAGTTTCCTTTTCTGTTAATTATTGTACCTGATAAGTGATGGGAGAATGTCTGTAAATCAACTATTATTCAAGAACATGTATTAATCTTAAAATATCAAGCATAGTTCTTTCTGAACACCTAACAGTAACTGTGATAACAGATGGCTAAATATGCATTAAAAAAAACATAATGTTGACATAAAACAACCTTACTGTAAGGTCCCAAGGCATCAAAGAAAAAACTGGAAAATTGGAAATATCTTTGTATTTGGTGTCAAACTTTCAAACAAATCAGATGTCAACTATGCCGTAGCTTAATAAAACATTGGATTTAGAGGTATGCGAGTTCTATTCTGGTTTTGAGATCATAAATAAGGAGTAAAAAAGAAATACGCCTTTCTCAAAAAAAGCACAGGGTTCATGAGATATAGGTCAAAATTTATCTTCAAAATACACTGTAGTATATGTAGTTTTTCTTATTAGCAACTGACAGGTAACTTTAATCTAAGGTAAAGTGAAAGGTCCCTAGAAGAAATCAAACCCAAACTGTCTACACGGAACTGGAACCTCAACGATCTTCGCAGATCCACAAGGTGCATATTATTTCCTTGTTTGACCTTGTCTCCCCCCTGACCCTATTGAGGTCAACAGGAAATGGCAGGATATCCCAGAAACACCTCTGTCTTTGGCCAGTTGGGATAGAGATTATGGACTGACACTTGATGTGTGGATGCGATATATAAGGATGAGCTGCTAGTGTTAACATTTCAACCCAGAACTAATTCTTTTACAGAATTCAGCAATTCCAAATATTTCAAAAACAAGGGGCTTTTTTTTGGCTTCCAGATTTGTTTACAAGCAATGTTTCTATGTATAGGTGATCAATTCTTGACTGTGATGGAACTCTCATCCAATGCTGATCATGTCCAACAATTTCTTTGATATTGTGACCCAAAATTTGGAAGCCTCTTCCCTACAGTTAGAATTATTTAGATGAAATAATGCAAGGGGACCTTGTATCAATTCATCCATAAATCCATTATAATGATTTTTATCAATGAAAGTCAGGAATTACCTAAAGAAGGTGGCTAGTTACGCATGGAACAGAAAATTAACAGTATAAAGAGAGTTAATATATCTGATGTAGAAAAATCTAAATAGCAGAATTATCCTGAGGGGTCTGTATTTAAGTTGACTTTATTGAAAGACTGAACTGTGAAGACCTAAATACATAATCCATTAGCATAAAGGAAAACCTACAAAAATTAAACACCACATAAAAATAGAACCTTACCCATGGGGTAAAATGTGGAGTCTATTAAACAATGATGGGCTGAGGATTTGTCATTGAAGGTCTACATTCCAGACTTGTGCTTTCTGTTTGAATAGCAAATACTCTCTAACAAGACAGGCAATATCATCAACCAGCTTTTCATCCTACTTCAAACATGAAGGGAAAGATGACACACTTTATCCTGTCATAGAGTGCACAGATTCCTATTTCCTATTGAACAACATTTCATGATGCTGGCCATGTTGTTCTTTCAAAGAATATAATACAATCATTAAAATGGTAAAATTTGCCAATAGTGAAGCTTACACTGTTTTAAAGTTTAACAATGTTAATCTATTTGAATCTATTAATTCTGCATAGTGGAAAATGGGATGCTATACATACAATGTGACTAAAAGCTGGGGTTAACCAGCTGTGAGCCTGTATTCCCAGATTGTTTTTCCTGCTATCAATCTGAAAAAACATTCCTGCAACTAACACAAGTACTTGCATAGCCATTAATAACACCATGCAGTTACAACTTCTTCTACCCTGAATGACAAATCAATGGTTTAATGTGGCATAAAAAGCTTTAAGTGGCTGGGATAGTAACTCCTGCACAGAGCTCAATAACCCTTCCATGCACAGTGCTGTTTAATTGAAACAAACCTGGAGTAGTGTAAATATATCACATTGGTTGAGAAAATGTATTATAGTAGTGAAATAGGAAAATAACTAAGAAAGCTTTGTCAATTTTTCAAATTGTTTAATATTACTACTTTATTAAAAGAAATTATTAATTCTTTTTTAGGGTATATTGAGTAACATTGTTAAATCTGATTAGTTTAAGAGACATTAGGTATATGGAATACCAGATTCATGGAAAAAATTACATGATGCTAATTATTATTAAACACAAACAATAGGTAAATGTTACGCCTTGCAGCTTTTGAATGTGGTAAAAAAAATCTTATCATTTCTCAACTATATCAAACAAAAAACATATTAAAGACTCTGGAAGGTTGAATTTAAATCTTTTGTTAGACTGATTCAGAGTAAGGTATATGTATTTATGAACTGTTTCTTTTCTGTACCTTAATATTGAAATGGTGTGTGGATAATGTAAACCCATCTAAGCCTCAGCCAAAATACTTGTACTTTTTCATTTTATTGTATAATGAGGAGCTCACCATTGTGGCATTTTGGCTGTGTGTTAATTCTTTAATTAAAGTATTATTTTATATTAAATTTAAACAATATTTTAAACTGGAATTACTATTAATGGGATATGAAACACCTTTGTATTTATTACAGCAGTTTAGCTCACTAGTTTTGTCTTGGACACTTGGTGAGGGCATTCCCATCCACCCTGATAATAGCCCGGCAAAACACCACTCGGAAAAGATTTTATGGCTATCTGCGATCGATACCAGACGGCTTGGATATTTCAAGTACATGACCGGCAATCATGTCATGTGGGGCAATCATACATTGGGTTTGATACTATAAAGTGGGACAATTGTTCTGTGGAGCAATCACACATTGGGGTTGATACTATAAAGTGGGACAATTGTTCTGTGGAGCAATCATACATTGGGTTTGATACTATAAAGTGGGACAATTGTTCTGTGGAGCAATCATACATTGGGTTTGATACTATAAAGTGGGACAATTGTTCTGTGGGGCAATCATACATTGGGTTTGATACTATAAAGTGGGACAATTGTTCTGTGGAGCAATCACACATTGGGGTTGGTACTATAAAGTGGGACAATTGTTCTGTGGAGCAATCATACATTGGGTTTGATACTATAAAGTGGGACAATTGTCCTGTGGAGCAATCACACATTCGGGTTGATACTATAAAGTGGGACAATTGTTCTGTGGGGCAATCATACATTGGGTTTGATATTATAAAGTGGGACAATTGTTCTGTGGAGCAATCATACATTGGGTTTGATACTATAAAGTGGGACAATTGTTCTGTGGAGCAATCACACATTCGGGTTGATACTATAAAGTGGGACAATTGTTCTGTGGGGCAATCATACATTGGGTTTGATACTATAAAGTGGGACAATTGTTCTGTGGGGCAATCATACATTGGGTTTGATACATGTACTATAAAGTGGGACAATTGTTCTGTGGGGCAATCATACATTGGGTTTGATACTATAAAGTGGGACAATTGTTCTGTGGAGCAATCATACATTGGGTTTGGTACTATAAAGTGGGACAATTGTTCTGTGGAGCAATCACACATTGGGTTTGATACTATAAAGTGGGACAATTGTTCTGTGGGGCAATCATACATTGGGTTTGATACATGTACTATAAAGTGGGACAATTATTCTGTGGGGCAATCATACATTGGGTTTGATACTATAGAGTGGGACAATTGTTCTGTGGGGCAATCATACATTGGGTTTGATACATGTACTATAAAGTGGGACAATTGTTCTGTGGAGCAATCATACATTGGGTTTGATACTATAAAGTGGGACAATTGTTCTGTGGAGCAATCATACATTGGGTTTGATACTATAAAGTGGGACAATTGTTCTGTGGAGCAATCATACATTGGGTTTGATACTATAAAGTGGGACAATTGTTCTGTGGAGCAATCATACATTGGGTTTGATACTATAAAGTGGGACAATTGTTCTGTGGGGCAATCATACATTGGGGTTGATACTATAAAGTGGGACAATTGTCCTGTGGGGCAATCACACATTGGGTTTGATACTATAAAGTGGGACAATTGTCCTGTGGGGCAATCACACATTGGGATACTGTAAAGTGGGACAATTGTTTGTTCATCTTGTGGATTGGAGTTTCAGTTTATACTTATTGATATGGCCACCTGGTATCCTGTCTGTCACATTAAATAACTTATGGTAGACTATAACAAGAAGTCAGAACAATCAAATTACACACAGGTGATCCAAAAAACATTTCAACTATCAAGTTTCCCTCTATAATCACATCCACAGGCATAGATATATAAGTGGTCCCAGTTCCACAGGTAGTTAAACGAGTTTCTAAAGATGGCCTACCTGAGACAGGTGTTAATAATGTATTCTGTGTCAGGTAGGTTTTTCCAGTCAGCTAATCAATATTTGAATGAGATAATACACACGATCAAAGTCAGCCAGAGCTTAAGCAACAGACAAGATAAGTATTAGGACACTAGACAGGCAAAAATTATACATTGAAAAAAAAAAAGAGAGTATATAAATGTAAAAATAAACTGTTGATATATTTATTTGGGGTAAAAAGTGACAGAATTAAGCAAACCTACATGTATATATATGACCGCCGGAAACACAAGGTTGAGTGTAAAATGATATTTTGACATACCAGAAAAAAAGCCAAATTAATGAACAGGCATCGGGTTTACAACTGTTTTACCATGATTCATATGGCAGATCCACAGTTCATTAATGCAAGACCACAAAAAGATGAAATAATATAATTTCCAGAAGAACCTGTAATAATAACAGTTGCAGTCGTAAAAATGTGCAACCAGTAAGAAACCAGTAAGAAAGAAATACTCTATAGACAAGGGCAAATACAGGAAACAATTTATACAGGTAGCCTACGTAGAAGGAGAGAGAAAACACCTGAATTATACACTAAAAAGTGCAAAAATAAAACATCAATATTTATCATTAAGTCTTGTATAAAGGTAATAGTTGATTGGTATTCAGTCCCAGTTGACAGGTGTGCAGGGCAATGAGTTTTTATTTCTGACATAAATAACACAGATGTGACTGAAAAATGTCAATCATATATGTGCCTTATGGATTTGGAAGAGTGTTAGATTTATGTTGGCCCCTTTGTATGGGGTAAAAGGGGAGAGAATTAACCAGACCAAATGATCATCAACATACCAGACAAAAAAGCCAATAATTTGTATAATTTCTGTCACATAAATCTGCTCCAGTTATGGCCATTAAGAAACACAATCTATTTGGTCCAATAAACAAATTTAAGTAGTAAAGAAACATTCATAGTGTTGTTTCAATTTTAAAACTGTAAAATGTAAATGAGTCATCCTCCGGAAAAATGTTTTCCTCATGATGACCTAATTCAAGTCAAAATATTTTCTTACTTCTTCAAAAAGAAACACCCTTATAGATAATTGAAATGTATGTACTTTTGCTAGAAATACATGTATGGGCTTAGTCCAGGTGAAGTTTGATTGAGCTCTGTAGGGAAATGGGTCAAATGGTTTGCACTAAAACACCTGACAGGTGAGTGGAGATCCCTTTGTGTTTGATCTTATCTAGAACCCAAATTCACATACCAATAATATTGACTGGTTCATTAAAAACCAGTGACAGAGTAATATTATAGATTGATTGCTGTTTTACGCCGCACTCAAGACTATTTCCCCTATATGGGGGCGCTGCCAGGTTTAGTAGAGAAGGAAACTGGTAACATCAAAGAAGCAAACATTGAACAGTCCTATATATGTAAGAGAGGATAAGAAATAAATCCAAGAAAAGTAAATAAGTGCTTATTCAACTAAAAATAATCTGAACATCTAATTTAACTTGGTGCTAATGTGTAACAGACTTACAAATTTTACAAAAAAAATGAACTCTGTCACAAATGCCTAGACAGCAATGTAAATTTCTGCAATGAGGTAAAATAAATGTTTATTTACAAATAGCACACTATATGGCAATTTGTGACGGTCACACATGTAAAGTGGACTTCTAAAAAGAAACAAAGTTACATGAATATTTTACATTTTTTAGATAAGAATCATGATTTAAGTTTGACTTTGATCAAACAGTTTTTATCTGTGATACCAGAGAACATAACAAATGTAAGTATTAAGTATTAAAAGGTGAAAGATTTTTTGTATTCAAGAGACAGGTGAGATCTCCGTTCAAAAAGAAAAATGTGTATTTCATATTGAAGGAAATGAGAAAAGGGAATGAGGATAAAAACATTTGATTATTTAATGTTTATGTAGCTTGGATTAACATCTTATCCCTTAATAGGTTAATCCCTTGTTAATCCCAGCTATTATTACATCACCTGTTTACACATCAGGAGATTAGACATATTATTCTATACTTTAATCCTTTTAGAAATTTCAATGCATATTTCTAACTTGTTCAGACGGGGAAATGTTTGTAATGACATGTGAACTTCTGAACTATCGTTATGATTTGATCAAGAAAACACACCTTTGATAGGACTGTGAAGGCCGGTAACACTGAGCTTTGCGACTCGACTTGACTATACCCAAGTAGAGTCGAGATCAGTCGGCTTGAGTTGTGTTGCATGGTAGAACGATATACATGTAGACTGCAAGCAATTGAACTCATCAGGATTGATTGATTGATTGTTTGGTGTTTTACTCCGTGCTTAAGATTATTTCACTTATATGGAGACGTTGCCAGTTTTATTGTGGGGGGAAACCGGGCTCTATGCCCCGAGGAAACCCACAACCTTCCTGTGGTAACTGGCAACCATCCCACATAGGTCGTTCGAGTGAAAACCCAGTCCAAACATTTTTCATTTTTTTTTGGAATGAATGAGATTCGAACCTATTGGTGGAACCGTGGAAGGCTGTTTCGATTGAGCGTCCAACTGATTTGCGTTGTAGACTGGTATACATTACACTAGTTTTTCTCTGCAACGCAACATGATTTTCCAGTTGGGTAGAGTCAGAGCCGAATTCATGTTACCAGTCCCAGTGCTCTGATCAACTGAGTTACCAGGTCCTCCCGGGAACAATTAACATGATTAACCTTAGGCTTACTCAGAATAATAGGAGACAAATGACAACAACAAATAATCTAAACATAAAGGTAATAATTATGGAACAAAGAAGTTCTTCGTATCAAGGTTATCACAACAATAATATAAAACAGAAAGAAAATTATTTCAAAATTTTCAACTTGTAGCAGACTAGCAGAGCTCAAAAGAATTTTCAGGATAAAATCCTTATAAAAAACCATTCACTTGAAGTCTATCCTATTCAGCTTGAAATAATACAGACTGGTCACATCTGTCATCATCAAACATACTTAGATTCATAATATTTATTTGTATTCAAAACGTTTATCACATAGGGCAATAAATACTTAAATGGTGCCTGTCAATGCCAAAGTAATTGATTCATGTTGCCATGTAAAGTGGGGGAGGAAATCGGGCTCAATGCCCGGCGGAAACCCCTGACCTTCGGCGAGTACCTGGCAACTTTTCCACATACGGTGACCGAGCGAAAAATTCACTCAGAAATTGTTCAAATTCGATTTGGTCTGAGTGTGATTTGAACCCGAGCCCCATCGATAGAAGGTCTGTGTGGGACTGAGGGACGATGACTAACCCACTGGACCACCAAGGTCTGTGTGGGACTGAGGGACGATCACTCTAACCCACAGGACCACCGAGGTCTGTGTGGGACTGAGGGACGATCACTCTAACCCACTGGACCACCGAGGTCTGTGTGGGACTGAGGGACGATCACTCTAACCCACTGGACCCCAACGCCAAAGTAAAGTTAATGACAGACCTTTGTAGAAGATAGAATGTTCCCATAATCTAAGCTCAGCCATTACAAGGTACATTCATCAAATAATTGAGATGTTACCCAAAAAAATGTGTCTGTTCTTCTTTAAACATGTGATATAAATAATTACAAAAGTATGATATCCAATACTGCTATAAGATACAACCATGAAATTTAGATGGTGGTAACCAAAAATGTGTAACAAGTTTATGATATTTCAATGTTGAACAGGTGATTCAGACAGCTCATTTGATCTCAATGTCAACAGCTGGTGGGTGTGGCACTTCTTGACAAACTATCAACTCTTATCAGGGTCACTAATACCCAAAGGGCAAAAAGCATTACCCATTATTAAGGGAATTCAGGAATTTGGTCTCTGGACAACAGGTGGTGCACTTGACCTTTGACACAGATACTTAAAAGGATCATCAGTTGATGGTTAAACGGTCATTTAACATACGAGTGTGTGTGTTAGTAATTAAAATGTAATCATCTCCATAATCTGTTATCATCAATGCTAGAGGTCTTGTGGTAAAGATATGTGCTAGATACCAATGTCTGGATTGAAACATCTAATATAAATCAAAGTGTTATTTCTTCCATTAAGGATGAAGCCTGTACACAGTATTCTCTTGTTTTGTGCAAATCTTATTAATCAAAATTCACAAGGAGGCAGAGCAAATACAATCAGTAAATCAACCAGTGTTTGATATAACTAGTAGATCATGGATGGAACAGTTTAAATTTTACAAAATTGATGATTAGAAATAAAACTCTACTGAATCTTTCTTATTCATCGAAAAATTCAATTGTTAAAAATAAAAACGAAAAAAAGCAAATAAGTATAAAGATCATAAAAATAGAATATAAAATGAAATAAAAATATAAATAAAATTAAACAAAAGGTATCAATTTATAAGATAGTTTAGTTCAATTTACCAAACTTATGGTTGCGTTACAGGTGTAATACAACCATACATGTAAGTTCGTTAAGTTGAACTAAGGATAGTTTTGCAGGCTGGATTGAAACAACGCTAATAGCACTGGCAATGTTATAAAGATAATTGTCATAGCCAGAATGACTTTAAATACACACACTGTATTATTTACATAAAACGTACCCTATGCACCAACAGAAAATAATAACATGCTCAGAGCCAGAATAAATTAAGGCTTCAATTTTTCTTTTCTCATAAAATAAATTTGAGAGCCTTTGATTGAATTGCATGGTTGATTTCACATCCATCTATACAATGTCAGCAAATTGAGGCATGAGATGATAGAAATACACGGAGGTAAATTGGTGATTCTTACCGTGTAATATGCTCTGATGTTACGAATGAGTATATCCCAATTATGTAACCGACTCTCAAAATCAATTGCATCTTTCTGTATTTCTTGAGGGGACGGTCTAGGGTCACTAAAATAAGGGATGGAAATAAAGAATTAAAACACTTTGAATAAGGATGCCAAAGCTAACAAAATGTAAATTTTAGTCTTAATTTACCTCAAAACAAGTCTTTCATGTACTTTTTGATATAAACTAGTATCATCAAGCTTCTAATTTGCATAAATATTAAATAACAATTAATATATATAGGTTTTATTCCAACTGAAAAATTTCAATGTTTTAGCCAGTCTTGCGATTTTAAGATTGAGGAATGAAGTGAATTTAGAATATGCTTTAGATGAAAGTTGCACAAATATAACGATGTATTGAGAAAACTGAGGAATGACATACATTTGTTGTAGGACCTGATTGAGGTAAACTCCATTACTGAGGTCTTGGTATTTTAATGAGGGAGAACCTTCAGGTTGAAATGTCTCCACCTAGAACAGAAATAAAAGATGTCAATTTAATTTACAGTATCTTGTAGGTTATGTGGGGAAATTAGAACCCATGTTAGTTTGAGGGTGTTCTACTTGATAGTGGTATCATATGTATAAAATATGGTTGCATCAACAGTGATTTACCAGACCCTTCAAACATGCAAACATGTCTGATGTTTTACCCCCCAAAAAAGCAAAAACTTAAGACTGGCATGCATTTAATAAAACAATAATAAATTCACAGGTGATAGATTGTCTTTGTCAGAAGTGGGAGCATACATGTATTGTAGAACCCCAACATTTTGGAGGTGAGAACACAGGATAAACTTTAGACTGTGGATATATATATCCGACACAGGGGTCCATACTTCTTTAAGTGTTATTCGTCCGACATACATGAGCACAGTTCAAGTATATTCGCACACATGATGATGATACATCTTTTTAGAGTGAATTCAATAAAGTCAGCACTTCTTTTTCCAGATTGTTACAGGGCCTATCTGTATCGTATATGCCATATATGTCAGATCAGAGTCAACACATGCCTACACATTAATGATAAAAAATTAAGACATCACCACGTAGTTTGTTGTTTGTGAACAACACAAGCTTTCGTAATCAGTACTAAAATGTATGTAATCAGTTACATTTGACGAAGACATCGGAATAGGTGTCGAAAGCTTGTGTTATTCACAAACAACTACATTGTAACTACGTGGTGATGTCTTTATTTTTATCATTAATGTGTGAGCATGTGTTGACTCTTAAGCCATTGAGAACAGTTTCATAAATTAAAGTAATCAGGCCAGACTGTAAAATGTGTATCTCGAGGAAACCAGACTTAGTGCCACAAGATAATTGCTATTTCTTCATACTCCAGCCAGAGTTTAATACATGTACATCCTAATAATTCAACGTAACACCACTGTAACACTTTACATATTGTTAGGAACAACTTGTAGGCCTACATCAAACAAAATTGATTGATTGATCCCTTAAACCACACTCAAGATTATTTCCCTTATACATGTACTACATTGTTGACCATCCCGCTCTCAAGATTATTTCACTTACAAAATGATGTCAAATTTACTTTGGCGGTATCTACTTCCATGACGACTCTAGTAACTAAAATGGCAGGATAGTCACCTGGGCCCTGTCTTATGAAGACGGCGTAAGTTACATCTGATGTAAATTAGCGTTAAAACTATAGTCACTTGCGCCCAGGCCCCTGGACGCAAACGGTCCATGTTGTAGTGCCCAAATTTACACCAGGTTTGTACGACAGGGCCCAGCGGTTAGAATCCCAACAATCGGGACACCCAAATTGTCAATAAACTTAAAGTATGAACCATCCTACAGAATCAAACGGCACCGGTATGCCACTTATCTGTGACAATGCATCCAACAGAATGGCAGGATACAGTGGATAGTCATCTAGGGCTAATTTAATTACAAACAACAGATGAACATCAAGTGAACATCAAGTGAACATACAGGAATCTAAAAAATATTCACCTTTAGTTTCTATGACCAAAACCAAAACACATAGGACGACTTGTACAACTTTGTACATGGTGATGTTAATATGAGCTTTCGAGAGAAAAGTACTCTCATCATCAGAAATTACAGCAATACTATGTATAAAGTAGTACAAAATGTCCTATGTGTTTTGGTTTTAGTAAAACCACTCCATAGAAGAACCTAGTTTCTTAATTCAATCATATTAAATGTCTACAGGTACCGGTACCTCGTTATTTATGTTTGGATATCTATGGTCGGTACCAGTAGTCAACGACCATTAATGACCATCAAATAACGGAGTAAGACCTTGGCTTTACTGTAGTGAAGTACTAGTTTCTATGAACGGAGAGGGATTAGTATAAGCTTGATGGCTCATATCTCTACCCTCTCAGCCACAGAATCTCCATCATCAACCTTGATGATGATTGAACTAACCAACTTACCCACAACACAAGTGGAGACGCCATGAAATTCTCTCCTGACGCCATCACTTTTTTGGTCACCACTTATTATGACAAATCATGCTGGTATTATTCTTGAAAGTTTCTCTGGGGATATCGGATATTGAAATAAATGCCACACAGTCACATAAGGAAAGTGGACCATTTCAATTCCCAGCCGACACCAAGCTAGTACAAGTGACACAGACAGTGTCACTGTCAATTCGAATATGGCATTAATTTGGAGATACGTGGTGAACAAATATTGGTCTTCCAGAATAACAATAATTAGACTGTGTGTAACGGTGCACTATTGAAATGAAGGCCAAGTAATCCTCCCAAAATGAATAAGCCTTTTAGAATCTCTCCGGAATGTCGGCCTCGTAAACAGACGATATATACAATCAACGATCAAGTGATAACAAAAAACAGGTACATGCACGCAGTGACGGGGGACAGGCGATCTCCACAACAGTACTGTCCCGTCGAGAAATCTCGACCAACAAATAACACTACGGCAATTTGATCACAGGACTCCTTGTCTATTAACAATTGCTTATAACACATTCACTGATCTTGCGTGCAATTGACGGCCACTTATTTTCCCATGCCATTATCTGAACAGTTATTTCACTCGTCCCCCTCATGCTTTACCGTGTCCCTTGACAATGTTGTAAATTCAACCAGCAGGTGTCCGCCAATCAAATTCACCGACCCCTCACCTCTGACCTTAAACTGTAATTCTTACACGGTTAAATCACAAATAATAAAAACACACCAAAAATGGAACATCGCCTGAGTTTTTTTACGGCGAAAAAATCGATTGAAAGTAAAACAATAGTTAGCTTTCTTGAAAACAAGTTATTTCTCTAGAAAAAGAGGAACGAATACAGCAGATCGAGTACTAATTTTTCATACTGATGCCGTGATGGACTACTTTTTAAAAAGCAGACTGTTCAAGGGAGGTAAATTACTGATGACTAAATTAGTATTTCTTGAGTCGCTCCCCCTTGAAATCTGAACGACAATAAACAACTTATATTACTGTTATTATTATAAGATATATTTGTTAACAACATAAATCTCATTGTGACGGAATCACAATTCAGATTTTTTTTTTAACTTTGAAGGGCCTAGTTTTGGTAGCACAGATATTTCTAGCGAACCGTTTAATGACAGTAAGAAGTTTAACAGTTACAATAAGGCGAATAATTACTTATGGATAACAACTTATTGGTTTATTGGGTGACGACGTTTCAAAAGTCAATGGCTTTCTAGCTAAATGCTAACGGTTGTGCTTGTATTGCAACACACTGTCTGTCCTTTCTCACCTCTTACGGTAAATTTATTAAAAGAATTTTAGGTTTCATAATCATTGTGACAAAACCACACCAAATTGATTCGAATGTTTAAAGCTATTCCTAAAATTCAAGTTGAAAATTGTCCCGTCATTAAGTTTTGTTGATATGTAATTATTGCATCCCAACCATAAATCAAGTCATGGCTTTTTGGTTGTTCTGGAACAATAATTCTGAAATCCATGATGTTATTGTTTTATTTTATGGTATATCAGATTATTTCAGTTTGTTACGGAATTAATCATAGCGACATTTAGTTCCTTCCTGTTTTCAACGATCCCTTCTTGTTTTCAGTGACTCCGACATGTTGAAGTATTTGAAAGAACTGGTATATCTAATCGAAACATTGCAGCCTTGTAGGCCAACAGCACTAACTGTCTTCTCAACATAGACACAGTTATGCTCTGTGTTATACCCCTATGTTACAACACACCTATGGCAAGCCGTTTCGGCCTATTTAAGATATCTTGAATTCATTTCCATATATAGGCCTATATATGTGCAATTCAATTCCCGATGTTAATTCTTGTAATGTAATAAGTTTGCCCTAGAAAGCTCCTGCCACCATGTACAAAGTAATACAAGTTGTCATACGTGTTTTTGGTTTTAAAATCGGTTAGGGTTTTAGGGAGTTTTATGAGCAACGTCCAAATCGCATTTTTCTTACTCTATTAACTCAAAATACGCGACAAAAACTTCCAGGGATTTGTTGTTGTTCCATTTTCAAGGCAAACTCGCTGCGAAAATCCAGAAAAAAAGAAAGACCGTTTTCCGTACTTTTCCTGTTAACTTTCTTATTTTTGCCAAAATCAAATTTTCACATCATTGTGTATATTTTATTTTAAAATGGAAATTTGATTTGTTAGGTATTTGTTTGGAACAAACCAAAGACATACAGACTGTCCTTTCGATTTAGACACATAGAAAACCTTGTGAAATAATATAGGTTTTGGTTTATAACGACCTATGATTGGGTATGAAGGCGTAAATAGCATACCCCTTTTTGACACAACTATGGTAACCCTAAGTCGCGAGTTCGATTCTCACCCTGGCCCGGAATTTTTTCCGGGTCAATCGGTGTCGGTTAATTTACTAATTCAGTGATGGTTAGTTTTGTCAAGAAAGTTTTTCCTCTGCTCGTGTGTTCATAAATATATCGAGTGATGTCAACATTTATTCCTATAGGCCTACTTGAGGTATATAGTCAGGGGGCGTGGACAAATAATAATATAATAATACTTTTATTTCAGACTATTGTCCATATACATGTTATGTTAAGTACATAGGTGGAATAAGATTACAGATACACTTTAGTTATTTGCAATATAAAGTAGTTCTCGCCACCTAGTGGTGAGACGGGAGAGAATATGTAAGTCTGACCTACAGATTGTCAGTAGGACAGTGTTAGAACTTGTTTCAGTTCTAGTTAGCAATGAATATATAGTTTTTCCTTATTACCGCATCAAATGAGAGCACATTATAAATAGCAAACATACCACTAGCACTACAATCTCGTCTGAGACACATGAACCATCTGAAAGCATTATTATACAGAGTTCTAATTTTGTTGTAATTAGTTTTAGTAAACATACTCCAGAGAGAACAACAATATACATTACCACAGTATGTTTTAAACAGATAAATTTGAACTTCTTGTGAACAATCTCTGAACTTGCGCAGAAGCATATTTGCTCGCATACATAATTTTTTACGCTGGGCGATAATATCATCATCATCTTTAAGGGTATCCGTTATAATATGACCCAGATATGTGTAGGATTTACCATATTTTAGTTTTACACCACAAAGTTTTAACGATGGAGGCTTGAAATCGTGATATTGTTTCGGCAACGATACCATACATACAGTTTTTTGACAGTTATACAAAATGTCATGTGAACTGGAAAAATCTGAGCAAACATTTAGAAGACGTTGTAAAGCTTTCGCAGAGGGACATAAAATACATAAATCATCAGCATATAATAAGTGATTAATAAAGAGTCCAGCAATGTTGCAGCTGACTCAAGGATATGTCAAGATCATGCAGATATAAAGAAAACATTGAAGGGGATAAGATCCCCCCTTGACGAACGCCATTGGTTACAGAAAAGAAATCAGAGAGAGCTGAGCCCCATCTGACAACAAAGCGTTGTGTTTGAAACCATGCAAATAACAGCTTAATTATACAAATTGGTATGTCACGATCGATTAATTTCTTAAGTAGAACCCAGTGGTTGACACGATCAAAAGCCTTATAGGCGTCCATAAAACAAATAAAGACTGGACTTCCGTTGGACCTATAGTGATGAATGACCTCTTTCAATACGTATATGCATTGGTCAGTTGAGTGACTCTTTTTAAATCCAAATTGAAAATCTGAGCTGTACAATTTAGATTCACAATGGTGTAAAATTACAGCTTCAACAATTTTAGAAACAACAGTTGCTATGGCAATAGGTCGATAGTTGTCAGATAGGTTAATATCCCCATTTTTACTTTTAACAATTGGAGTAATAACTACATGTGTGAGTTCCTCTGGCATAAAGCCGTGTATCAACATAGAATTCAAACAGAGTGATAAATGAACAAATAATATCGGAGGAGCAGTTTTAAAATGTTCTGCAGCTAATCCGTCTAAACCGGGAGACTTATTACTTTTCATATCATTAGCAATGGTGGAAACAAGATCAGGAGATACAAATGAAATCTGGCTAGTCACAGATTCAGATAGCGACAATGTATCAAGAACTTCTTTTTTACACGATTCGGAATCAATGCAGTTTAGAATTTTATTGAATTTTTCTCTCCACAGATTAACAATTGCCCTATCACCTTGTGCATTGTCAATTCTAGTCGGAAGAGTAGTGTTCTTAGAGTTGGATACCTTCACCTCTTTCCAGAAGTCGTCTGCAGAGTGCTGACAATAGGCTTGAGCCATTTTGTCTGCTCGAATTGTTGTCTCCTCTTTTTTGCAGGACCTGAGAGCGTATTTGAATTGCCGCCTTGTGCGACACATATTGTCGGCAATGGGACCATGTCGTGGACTTCCGTGTTCTTTCCACAGGAGAAAACTGGTCCGAGCCAGGGCATGTAAATCAGCAACATAATCAGACCAACCAGGCACAATGAATTCCTTGCACTTTTTGTTTTTGCTTATAGTGGCTGCAGCAGCCGAAGACAGGGCATTATCAATCGGCAATGATAAAGATGACCTTTGACCAATGATTGTAGGATATGATCGTGGTGACAAGGAGCAATAGAAAGAGATGTACAGGCCCCCAATGAAATTTGTCCTCTCAGGTTGAAATAAATTGTGGAGTCGACATATTGGCCATGTCGTTGGATTTACTGATGTATTACGACACACTCAAGATCCCGCAAATATATTACTTTGGCCTATATATCGGCGTTGCCAGACTTGGTGGAGGAGGAAACGGAGTCTTTGCTCGGAGGAAACCATCGACCTTCGACAGTAGGCTACCTGCCAAATCTGAACCACAGCGATTGAGTGAAAAATCCACTCAGAATTTGTTCACCAGTGTCCCAAATTGCGACTAATTCAATGAAATTGACAAAAGCTTGTACAATCCAGTTGTGCGGAATCGTCAATATGCGTTTGTTAAATTTATTCGAAGTTACCTTGCTACTGCATTATGCGAAGCTATTCAGTGGATCAACAAGTTATTAGCGGGGGGAAAAACGGACAGAATTGAAAAACAAAGTCTTTGGACTAAATGGGATTCAAACACACGACCCATCGATGGAAGGCCTGTCTCGGACGGAGATGAACCGTAATGAAGTGTAATGATCTGCCAAAAGTAATTGGAACCTTGGATGTTTAGAATGAGAGGAAACGGGGTTCATTGCCCGGAGAAAACCCCGCGATCTTCGTCAAGTAGGCTAGAGCCTTTGAAAAATCTTGGTAAGGCCATTGATCCGTGCGAACCCAATAATTGGGCTACTAACACATACACTATACATATAACTAGGATTAGCCGAGAAATCTTGTCTGTGTGGGTTTTCGTTCCTTCTATTCGATTGTTCGGGCTAAACTAGGTGCCAGATATTTGCTGAAGTTCAACGGTTTTCTCACCCACTAAACTTGGCAACACAGTCATTTATAACCTTGAGTGTGGTGTAAAACTCCAATCAATTAATCATGCACTAGGCTACTCTAAGATTGATAAAAAAAACAAAGCTCTTCTTTTGTAGTTCTTAAATTTGACCAACAATTAGCTAATTTTCGAAATGTTTGGCAGCTTGTGTCCTTTTAAATTGTAAACATTCTTCGTTCCAGTTGTTGGATAAAGCTGTCTGACTGGTGACATGATTAACTATTTGAGAGCCCAGCCAAGAATAATGCTGTCTGACTGGTGACATGATTAACTATTTGAGAGCCCAGCCAAGAATAATGCTGTCTGACTGGTGACATGATTAACTATTTGAGAGCCCAGCCAAGAATAATGCTGTCTGACTGGTGACATGATTAACTATTTGAGAGCCCAGCCAAGAATAATGCTGTCTGACTGGTGACATGATTAACTATTTGAGAGCCCAGCCAAGAATAATGCTGTCGGACTGGTGACATGATTAACTATTTGAGAGCCCAGCCAAGAATAATGCTGTCTGACTGGTGACATGATTAACTATTTGAGAGCCCAGCCAAGAATAATGCTGTCTGACTGGTGACATGATTAACTATTTGAGAGCCCAGCCAAGAATAATGCTGTCTGACTGGTGACATGATTAACTACTTACCCAGTCAAGAATAAAGGTGTAAGACTGGTGACATGATCAACTACTTTAGAACCCAGTCAAAAATAAAGCTGTGTGACTGGTAACATGATCAACTACTTGAGAACACAGTCAAGAATACTGCTGTCTGACTGGTGACATGATCAATTACTTCAGAACCCAGTCAAGAATACTGCTGTCTGACTGGTAACATGATCAACTACTTTAGAACCCAGTGAAGAATACTGCTGTCTGACTGGTGACATGATCAACTACTTTAGAACCCAGTGAAGAATAAAGCTGTCGGACTGGTAACATGATCAACTACTTGAGAACACAGTCAAGAATACTGCTGTCTGACTGGTGACATGATCAACTACTTCAGAACACAGTCAAGAATACTGCTGTTTAACTGGTAACATGATCAACTACTTCAGAACCCAGTCAAGAATACTGCTGTCTGACTGGTAACATGATCAACTACTTTAGACCCAGTCAAGAATAAAGCTGTCGGACTGGTAACATGATCAACTACTTTAGAACCCAGTGAAGAATAATGCTAACTGGTAACATGATCAACTACTTCAGAACACAGTCAAGAATACTGCTGTTTAACTGGTAACATGATCAACTACTTCAGAACCCAGTCAAGAATACTGCTGTCTGACTGGTAACATGATCAACTACTTTAGACCCAGTCAAGAATAAAGCTGTCGGACTGGTAACATGATCAACTACTTTAGAACCCAGTGAAGAATAATGCTAACTGGTAACATGATCAACTACTTGAGAACCCAGTAAGAATAATGCTGTCTGACTGGTGACATGATCAACTACTTTAGAACCCAGCCAAGAATAAAGCTCTCTGACTGGTGACATGATCAACTATTTGAGAACCCAGCCAAAAATACTGCTGTCTGACTGGTAACATGATCAACTACTTGAGAACACAGTCAAGAATACTGCTGTCTGACTGGTGACATGATCAACTACTTCAGAACCCAGTCAAGAATACTGCTGTTTGACTGGTAACATGATCAACTACTTTAGAACCCAGTGAAGAATAAAGCTGTCGGACTGGTAACATGATCAACTACTTGAGAACACAGTCAAGAATACTGCTGTCTGACTGGTGACATGATCAACTACTTGAGAACACAGTCAAGAATACTGCTGTCTGACTGGTGACATGATCAACTACTTCAGAACCCAGTCAAGAATACTGCTGTTTGACTGGTAACATGATCAACTACTTTAGAACCCAGTGAAGAATACTGCTGTTTGACTGGTAACATGATCAACTACTTTAGGACCCAGTGAAGAATAATGCTAACTGGTAACATGATCAACTACTTTAGAACCCAGTGAAGAATAATGCTAACTGGTAACATGATCAACTACTTTAGAACCCAGTGAAGAATAATGCTAACTGGTAACATGATCAACTACTTTAGAACCCAGTGAAGAATAAAGCTGTCGGACTGGTAACATGATCAACTACTTGAGAACACAGTCAAGAATACTGCTGTCTGACTGGTGACATGATCAACTACTTGAGAACACAGTCAAGAATACTGCTGTCTGACTGGTGACATGATCAACTACTTCAGAACCCAGTCAAGAATACTGCTGTTTGACTGGTAACATGATCAACTACTTTAGAACCCAGTGAAGAATACTGCTGTTTGACTGGTAACATGATCAACTACTTTAGAACCCAGTCAAGAATAAAGCTGTCGGACTGGTAACATGATCAACTACTTTAGGACCCAGTGAAGAATAATGCTAACTGGTAACATGATCAACTACTTTAGAACCCAGTGAAGAATAATGCTAACTGGTAACATGATCAACTACTTTAGAACCCAGTGAAGAATAATGCTAACTGGTAACATGATCAACTACTTTAGACCCAGTCAAGAATAAGGCTGTCTGACTGGTAACATGATCAACTACTTGAGAACCGAGTCAAGAATAAAGCTATATGACTGGTAACATGATCAACTACTTTAGAACCCAGTCAAGAATAACTGACCGGTACCATGATGGGTTCAGTCAGGATTTTTTCCCCAGCACACGTTTAGTGTTGACTTTTCATTTGCCAGTAGTCCGGGTTTCTGACTCAAAAATGACTTTTTTATACTGACGGCCGTATTTTCGTATCCAAAATACGACCGTCAGTACAAAAAACAAGAGTTTAAGTAAACTCAACATACGCCCGCCGTGGCAAAGTCGAACCGCTACGATTAACAACTTTACATTTAATATAACATTTGTTTTAATTTCATCAATTGAAATTTCTTGTTCACATTAGAAGGTTTTCTTTTCTGAATTTGATAAAACTGCAACTAAATACCAATACGTTTATAGTACACATATGTAAATTCAATTACATTTTAATTGCAAAAACTGAAATATTGTGGCTGTTTTGGCATTGCTATTATGTTCCATAATTGGGAAGGAGCAATCTATGCAATAGCTTAAAGTTCTTTTAACAGTTTTGACTTGGACACTGTTCTATTGGACTTGGCTGTAATAGTTTTAGTACAAAGCAAACAAACTTCAGGCTGACCACTGAGTCTGATACAATGGTGTGTAAATATACAAACCTTGTGAGTCAACTTCAGGGATGTCCCCTTATCTCTATTTAAACAGCCACTCTGATAAATACCAGATGGGCAATAAAGCTGTGAAAAATTTTCTTTTTTTGTTATTGTAGTGCACATTAAACTATCCAAGAAAACAGTCTCAGAATGTATAAATTAACTGGCTTCCAGTATTATTCTGGACCAAGTGTACTAAAAAAAGCATTGATATATATCAATGTATATATATTAAACATCAGGTACACATTTCTGATAAAAAAAAAAACTCTTGAAAACACAAAAAAAATATGTGGACCCAAATCGTATTTGGTATGCGACACATCATCTACCTACATGTATAAGGTATATATACTCTAAAAGAATTGTAAAGATTATATCAAAACGAAAGAAGTTCTGGAGCTGAAAGGGAATATTACATAATCCAATATGGCTGCCATATTATGCAACAGGTGATGTCAGAATTGGTATGTGAAACACCGTCTGCCCATAAGGTATATACTCTGAAAAAAATGTCAAGGTCGGATCAAAACTCTTCAAGTTATGGAGCGAAAGGGAACGAAGATATAGACTAAGACAGAATATTATATAATCCAATGTAGAAGTCATATTATGCAATGGACAATGTTCTTAATGGTTCATGACACACCTTCTACCCCTAAAGTATATGTTGTAAAAAAAATTGTACAGATCGGATCAAAACTCTTCAAGTTATGGAGAGAAAGGGAACGAAGATATAGATTAAGACAGAATACTACATAATCCAATGTAGAAGCCACATTATGCAATCGCCGATGTCATAAATGGTTCATGACACACCTTCTACCCACAAGGTATATGTTGTGAAAGAATTGTAAAGATTAGATCAAAACTCTTCAAGTTATGGAGCGGAAGGGAATCCGGGACGGACGGACGGCGCTGGTGATACCATAATACGACCGACTTTTTTTTAAGTCGGGCGTATAAAAAGGAGTAATTTTGGAGTCAGAAACCCAGACTAATTTGCCAACTGCTGATCAACTGACAAACCTTCATAGCAATTAAGTTGTGGTGAGAATCATTGTTGGAATTCATTGAACCTTGCTACCACGAAATAACTGAACAGAAACTACATCAGAGAAATAAGATAGAGAAATGAAATGTTTTTCTTTATTTCCTCATGTATAATAATGTACACAAACACGTTGACTTATGCGCGTTTCTCTGGCTGGTTGAATACATAGGTCAGACAACATTTCCCACAGTATTGGCGATCAAAATGGGAGGCCATGAAAACTCCAGCGCCACATTCATTGGAACATTCTCTCCTTAGACGAGTAATCTTTCCGTTCTCATCAACCTAAAAAACAGGAAAATCTAATTGTGAAACATGTAATAATAAGGAATATGTTAAAGGCAGGAAAAACTTTCAGACTTTTTTAATAGTACTCAATAGGGCCCTTAAAACACCCGGTGTAAAGTGATGTTGACCAGAGTCCAGTTTTATGAAGCCACAATAGTGGCCAGGAATAAAACTGGAGGGAAATTTTAAAATAGACCTACGCCACTCTTACGAAACCCTCCTATGCCCCTGTTCAGATTTTTACCGTAACGATAACTTAAGAGGGAACAAACTGTTCTTTTCGTTATTTTCTAAACTAAAGACTGTTTGAATGACAGGACAGCAACAAACTTTTTACGGATTAAATCTGTTGAGATTTTAGAAGATTGCAAAAGAACTCCAAACAAGGGATTCCACCAATGGGTCGCGGGTTCGAATCCCACTCAGTCCAAAAATTGGAAAATTTCCTGACTGGGTTTTCACTCGAACGACCTATGTGGGATGGTTGCCAGTTACCAGCGGAAGGTCGTGGGTTTCCTCCGGGCACAGAGTCCGCTTTCCTCCCACAATAAAACTGGCAACGCCGCCATATAAGTGAAGTAATCTTGAGCGCGGCGTAAAACACCAAACAATCAATCAATCAACCAACCAAACAAGGGAGTAAGTCATGAAAGCAAATATCTTCAAAGAGTAAAATGCACTTGCAGTTGAATTCTTTATAAGATTTCTTAACGTTATGGTGTCCTTAAAGTGGCATGAGTTGCCAAAATGTTGATATTTTGACATTAAAAAAGAATGTTCAAACTATTCAAGACGTAAAATTCAGAAGCTTTTTAGTGCTTCTAGTCTCAAAAATGTACGATAAAGTATTGTTCAGAACTAACTTTGGCTTAGAATGAATGAATGGTCGTCCATCCAACATTTATTAACTACTTTATTGAAATTCCTTCAAATTCACATGGGATTTCAACCCAGGCATAATTTGAATCAGACCGACATTTAACCTACAGTAAATTTGACCAACATCTAGTCTACTTGCATGCTATTTTCAGGCAAGATAATTTTGGCGAGTCAGAAACATTGAATCAGTTCAGTAAATTGAAATGCTGGGAACCAACCGGTACGATATACGGTGGGTAACAAATTTTGTTTTTGTAGTTTTAGAACATGCTACCGGAACCGATCGTTACCGTGAGATTCTCTGGCCTGAAAAATGATTTGGTTATTTTTGTTTGATACATTGTTTGTAATACACTGGCTGCTCAGACAATAATATGAAATAAAATCATCAACTTCATATGGTGTCCTAAGTACGATACATCATTGCAGCCAGCTCAACTGCTAAGGTTATATGGTCACTTAGCAACCAACACATCTTGCCTTCACTTACCCCTATCCAAGCTAAATTTGAACTTAAGCTCCAATAATTAATACTTGGTCTGGGCGTGAATCAAACCCGAGCCGCATCGAAGGAAAGTCTGTGTGGGACTGATGGACGATCACTCTAAACCACAAGACCACCGAGACCCCCCCCCCCCCCCCCTCAGAAGAGGTATGTAGACTAACCTTGTAGTATTTGAGGACAGCCAGCTTCACCTTCTTTTTCTTGTGTTTGTTTTTCTTGGGAGTTGTGTAATTCTTCTTCTTCCTTTTCTTGGCCCCGCCTCTCAAGCGGAGAACCAGATGAAGGGTCGATTCCTTTTGGATGTTATAATCAGACAAGGTACGGCCATCCTCCAACTGTTTGCCAGCAAATATCAACCTCTGCTGGTCTGGGGGGATTCCTACATGGAAATGTGGAAAATAATCAACTAATGGATCTAGGTTTGATTGATGGGGGTTTTATGCTGCACTAGACATAATTTCACTTATATGCTGCATTACGCCGGTTTAGTTGGAAGGAAACCGGTTCTAGTGTATGAACTAATAAGATGTAAGTGAACTAATTAACTTTCATAACCATCATAGAGTGGTTAATGTAGCCTTGAATTTTGTATGCGCTGATTCTGAAATTTAATTTTCTTTTTGGTCAGACTTGTAAAGTACACCTTTTACAAAAAATATTGGCACATAATGGCCAAGGTTGTTTATAAATCTTTTAACGTGAGTCTCTCATGCTCAGCACTGTGGTAATTGTGTTAAAATCAGGGTTAATTCCGAAATATAATAGGTTTCTCATCATAGCAGGATTGCAGTAAACATATAAATCTGTCAGAGGAAAACCAATGGATCTCGCATAAGTGGATTAACCAATGGATCTCGCATATGCAGATTAACCAATGAATCTCGCTTGTTAAATGGTGAGAAAATTCTCCAAATCCTGTGCACACGTTACATCCAACATTTATTTACTACTTTATTGAAATTCCTTAAAATTCACATAACTTGAATCAGACCGACCTTTAACCTACAGAAAATTTGACCAACATTTTAGTCTACTTGCATGCTAAATGCTGGGAACCAACAGGTACGATATATTGTGGGTAGATTTTGTTGACGTAGTTTTAGAACATGCTACCGGAACGGACCGTTAGAGAAATTCTCTGGCCTGTATTTTACATTTTATTGGAATAATGGGGTAGAGTATTGCCATGTTCTAAATGAATATATGTCTCCTAGCAGATAAATTGAATGGTATGGAAAATGTTTTGGTTATTTTTGTTTGATACATTGTTTGTAATACATTGGCTGCTCAGACAATAATATGAAATAAAATCATCAACTTCATATGGTGTCCTAAGTATGATACATCATTGCAGCCAGCACATGGACAGTTCACACCTTGACAAAATTAGAGTCAGGATATCAACTTGTGTTTTTATAACAAATTTAAGATAGATCGATTGGGGACTTGCCGCTTGCTTGTTCCCCCATGTTAAATCAGAGAGCAATCCTTGAAGGTTATCTAACAAATTCCCCAATGATTGCGGTCTTATTTGCACAAAATGCAAACTGAGAGTGGACTAAGATCTGTAGCCAGTAGGGCTTTTACAATGTGTTTGTCAGATTTACAGATGTCATTGATAGTATTAAAATGTGAAGACATGTAAAGATTTTCCAGACGCTCCTGACAAATTGTTAGACACAAAAAGGCAGGTTTCAGCTGTAGAAAATTGTTATAAATTCTACTTTCAGCTATTTGAAATGACAATATTTTTTCTCATTATAAATTGTTAGAAAATGTCTGTTTGAATGCTTACATGTGCGGACTTGTTATAGATTTTATTGCACTCTGTTATAAGTGTGTTTTAGAAGAACAAAAATCTTGATACTGCTCAGACATGTGGTAACGCAGATATAAATGAGATCATTGTGTTCTCAGATGTGTCCTAAGATTGTCATCATAGCAGAAATGTCACAGTATTGTCCAGGCCTCGAAAATTAAAAAATTTGCTTAACCCGAAAAAAGGTTACGCAAAAATGACTCCAGGTAACCCATTTTTCGTTTAATAAGAATGATTTGCTTAACCTATGGGTTATGTGAATGGGTTACGTAGAAAACGGTTAACAAAAGAGGTTATGCAAAGGGTTACGCAAAATTCGTTCACTTAAAAACCTTCAAACGCTAGGCCTAACCATCACCGGCATTATAGCATTTACCGGTCCGTCGAATCACCAAAAGGATCGCTAAGAACCTACTCGACGGACCGATATTTACCGTTGATCGCTTGAACTTTGAAGTTGAACTCAGAATGACGTAAGCCGGACATCGGGAAGGTACCTTTGCATATCATCGTTAGGCCTCACATGCCGTGTCAGCAAGGTGCTGGAAGCAGATTTCATAGAACGATATCTCCTATCACCGTTGACTTTCACTTTATTAAAAAAATCCTCTCTGAACTGGCAGATTTTTTACGTTTACGAATCAAATATGAAGTGTGAAATCGGTCGCCATGTTTGTAGCACGTGTTATCAATGTTTACCTTGTTCCTGTAACCCCTCGTTCACCGTACTGCCTTAACATTGAACTAGGCATGCTTGCTCACTAACACAGATGAAACTACACATGGGAATAGGGTGAATTATTGCCCTTGAATTCATAAATAACCGATTTTTAGAGAGTACTTCCGGAAGGAGTTACATACACGTGATACAGCCGATAAAAGTTATAAAATTAAATTTGTTTTTGTTGGGTTACGCTAAGTCATTCGCGCGAACGAAAAAAAGCTCATGCGATTTTAGTTTTGCATAACCTTTGCGCGAACAAAACGATCGTTCGCGCGAAATTTCGAGGCCTGATTGTCCTATAGTAACAATCACAAAAAGTTTCTTGTTTTCCTATCTGCAACATTAAGGGAACATTTCCTTGAATATTTTTTTTTTATTTCTTCATAATTATTCTCAATTAGTACAAAATAAGAGCATTCCGTTGATACCACTTCCTGGGAATGTACGTGGAAGTTTTTAGAAGCAACAAAAACCCTGAAATGAACTCGTACATCCCAGCTATTTGAATTTTGTCTATTATGTGCACCGTTTGGTTTGTATAGTTTACGGGCTATAATTTACCAATGTTTTCATTACGTTTATCGTTTCAAGGTGCTTCAAACGATCAACTTCTCTTGACAATCAGAGCTTATAAAAAGTCAGAACCTTGGAAGCCCAGTTCATTTATTGCTGGCCGAAAAGTTGAATGGTATGAAAAATGTTATGGTTATTTTTGTTTGATAGCTCTTGTAATACATTGGCTGCTCAGACAATAATATGAAATAAAATCATCAACTTCATATGGTGTCCTAAGTATGATACATCATTGCAGCCAGCACATGGACAGCTCACACCTTGGCCAAATTAGATTCAGGATATATCAACTTAGCTGTTTTTTTTAACAAAGTTAAGATAGAACGTTTGCCGTCACACTCCGCTACTAAGGTTATATGGTCACTTAGCAACCAAAACATCTTACCCATCACTAAATTTGAACTTTAAGCTCCAATAACTGAAAGCAAAAGCTCGTTCCCCCATGTTAAATCCGAGAGCAATCCTTTAAGGTTACAACAAATTACCCAATGGTTGCTGTCTTATTTACACAAAATGCAAACTGAGAGTGGACTAAGATCTGTAGCCAGTACAACTTTTATAATGTGATTGTCAGCTATAAGGATGCCATTGAGAGTATTAAAATGTGAAGAAAATAGGACATCTGTATGATTAAACAGTTCATGATTTTATACAAATGCAAGCCTGTAAAGATTTTCCAGACGCTCATGACAAAAAGGCAGGTTTCAGCTGTAGAAAATTGTAATAAATTTCCATTTCAGCAAATTTGTAACAATTGTTTTTCTCATTAAAAATTTGAAAAAAAAAATAGCTAAATTTATTGTTAGAAAATGTCTGAAAGCTTAAATGTGCGGACTTGAGATTTTATTGCAAGATGTTGTGTGTTTTAGAAGAAAAAAATCTTGATACTGCTCAGACATGTGGTGACGCAGATATAAATGAGATCATTGTGTTCTCAGATGTGTCCTAAGATTGTCATCATAGCAGTGAAAACTGGAGCACTTTCAGGATGGGTTTAAGGTGTACCAGGTAAGTGGTTCTTTTTGTGTCAACTGCATGTTAAGACAAATGTTTAAAAATCAATTTATAAATAAGACCTGATGGTTTTGGGAACAAACAGGTCATCCCTCAGGTAGAACACTAAAAACTACAATGGACAATAAGCTGTTAATTTTGTGTTCAGAAAATTCTGCCAAGCGTTTTTGTGGACATCTAATTGACCAAGAGCGGACAATATAAAAGGACATTAAATTGAAGGAGCTAATAACTTAACCCATTAATCTTTTGTATAATTAATACTGAAGACACCTACCTTCTTTGTCTTGAATTTTAGACTTAACATTTTCAATGGTATCACTGGCTTCAACCTGAAAGGTACAAGCAACACAGGTTTTGTATGTTGGTACTTTTGGACCAAAACATGAGGTCTCCCTTAACTGTTAGAACTATAAAGACATGGAAATATAATTATGTTATTTGATGAAGGAATGGCTATAGACACCAAATTTACTACCAGGAATCTCATCAATTAGCTGTTAGTAAAATTTCATTTGCCCCTTAGACAAGCAGTAACGTTTGTAAACTAATTACATTCATTGATTAATCGGGCGGGAAAATTACAACAATTTGGTCTCGAGGAGTCTAATGTTTGAACTGCTCAGACAATGATAATAATAAAATCATCAACTTCATATGGTGTCCTAAGTACGATACATCATTGCAGTTTTGTTCATTAATGAAACTATCTAGTGCAGAAAATCAAATCTTTTCCGTCCTACCTCTAATGTGATGGTCTTGCCCGTTAAGGTCTTCACGAAGATCTGCATCTATAAATATATTATAGCAGAAATAAAGTTGAGATTGAAAGCTAGAGTTTGTTGACATAGGTAACAAAATGTCATTGATCATGCCATTTAATTCGAGATATATTGCCAAGGTTAATGGTAATGCGGTGGTGTCACTATAATGGGAGAACCAGAGCCGGTCCTATTTTGACGTAGGGGCTTAGTGTTAAGATATGCTTTTTTTTAACTTTGAATAGGGAAACAGGAAACAGGAATTTAATCTTTAATGATCAACATTAAAAAAAAAAAAATCCAATAAAATATACACTGTCAAGATGCAGGACTAGATTGTATTTGATAATTTTCTTCAGTTTTTTTTTTCACAAATAAAATGTGATTTAATTCCACAATTAAGAATGACAGAAGCAGCAATACTAGGGGTAAAACATAGAAACGATAAGACTGACTGAACGATAGGTTAGATTAACATCCTGTACGAGAGAAGACCTTTCGTTAAAAGGTTTGTAATGATCGACCAAGGGCTTCATCCTTATCAGGTTGGGGAAATGTGTCAATCGGGAGTCCACTCCTGAACGGGTGTAACACTTCCGAATGAGCTATAGACCGCACTCTCAATCGAGTGTTCGGTGGGTGAATTTCAGGTCTATAAATAGTGCCAGTTTGCGCCATAATGCGGTGGTCAGTAGTGACCATCGTTGCATTTTAATTTTGCACACATCGTTTATAATTGATTTTAAAACTGTTTGATAGTGAAAATACTTTTTCTTTACTTCATGCAGTAAAACAGTTTAATTGCTAAATGTATATTTAATTTAAACCGTAAGTGTTAGATGGTAGTACATTTACAAGACTGTTTGCATATCTTCATGTTATTTGTCATAAGGCAAGTTTCCCATAAACTGAGTGAATGCGTCGGATGACATCATAATTTAGTCATATCCGAGATGTCAAAGGTCAACTGTGACAAATCCGCGAGGTCAAAGGCTACATGGGAGTTGAATGCCTTTTGACCTCACGAATTACGGTAAGGGGTTGAGGAGAACGATGGCGTGTTTTGTTTTTTTCTTCCACCGAACTCCCGAGAGTCTATAGCTCGTTCGGGAGTGTTACTCCCGTTCAGCAGTGGACTCCCGATCGGCACATTTCCCCAACATGCTTATGTAGTCGAGAATAAAAGTTAAGTTTGTTTTGTTTATGGCTCTTTTAAAAAATATACCTAAATTGAAGCATAGTTTCTGTTATTTTATTCTGCTGCTCAGCAAGTAAATATGAATTAAAATCATCAACTTCATATGGTGTCCTAAGTACGATACATCATTGCAGCAAACAGAAAACTTGGAAAAACGACGAGGATGTAACACAAATGTGAGTGTTCGAACGCTTTTTTTTGGTGGAATGGCGAACTAAAAGATTGAATGGAATGTGTGTAAAGTTTGGGCCGGTTGCGTTGTTTAAATTAGCAGAAATTGAGAGAAAATCTACTAACAATGTGGTGATTCTAAAGCCCAGCTCAGGTCGAGTTAAGATCTAATTGTCTGCGATTGAATCTTAAGAGCGGTCATGTCGACTGAGACTGGTTTATCGTTCAGCCAAACAATTACCGACTGATCAGTCTTTAAGTCCGCTCTGGTCGACACAATCAGTTGATCGGAGGGGAATTTCGTCACTATGTTCTGCTGACTGACACGCCACCAGGAATGACGTAACAATACAACATCTTCGAAACGCCGAGAAAAAAATGATCTGGTCAGTCTGAGACCGATCTGAAGATTCCTAAGGCCGCTGATGTCGAAAAAAGTTCTCCGACTGATTGGTCACAGATTCACTACAGACTGGAGCTTACGGCGATCGGATCGGATCTTAACTCAACCTGAACGGGGCTTTACGGGTTACAGGTTTCCATATGGCAGGTACTCCAACTCTCTTGGCCACCCATCATCAATATACTTTGCCCACAGAGTTTGGATATCTCAAGCTAGACGAGCAGGTGAATAGCTCGTCCAAAAGGCTTAAATCAGTGTTAGGAAAAATTAAACTACTTTTAAAGAATATTTGCTGAGCTCAGCTTTACTTCTGTGAAATTTCTTGTTAACGCATATACTAATGCAATTCTATTACTGAAGAACCGGCAAAAGCGCACGATAACTGCACAGGCACACGGAGTGCTCTCCCTTATCCACCCTCTGTTATACTATAAATATGGACAAGGCAGGAAACACTTATTCTGACTGCCTCCAGCAAAACCAGTCAGAATTTCTTAAAAATATCTCTTTTGTACATTTAACATCACACGAGTCTCAGAGAGATCCTTGTCAAGCAATACCGAGGCCTAAATGCAAACAAAACACCCTTTGCCGAATGATTTATCAAGTTTTCCAGCGAAATTCAAGTTGACAGAACATTCCAACCGAAGTCTCAGACACTTGCCGCTCTGGGAGCCTCGCTTTCACTTCGGTGCTTTACGGAATCTGTAAAACGGTTTTGAATTGGCGCGCACAACCGTTCGTAAGATCCCGTAAAGCCTTAAAGTGAAAGCGAGGCTCCCAGAGCGGCAAGTGTCTGAGACTTCGGTTGGAATATTCTGTCAACTTGAATTTCGCTGGAAAACTTGATAAATCATTCGGCAAAAGGTGTTTTGTTTGCATTTAGGCCTCGGTATTGCTTGACAAGGATCTCTCTTAGACTCGTGTGAAGTTTAATGTACAAAGGAGATATTTTTAAGAAATTCTGACGGGTTTTGCTGCAGGCAGTCAGAATAAGTGTTTCCTGCCTTGTCCATATTTATAGCATAACAGAGGGTGGATAAGGGAGAGCACTCCGTGTGCCTGTGATAACTGGTAGGATAGCCGTACTGTTGTTGTTGTTTCTTACAAGATTCACTTCCTCGGTTTCATGGAAATTTAAGTTCTTAGTCATCCATCTTAATGTTTAAAGGTTTATTTTCAAAACAATCGTTTGTTTAAAAGATTATGGAAAGGCAATTAGATAAACACAAATGTGGAAGTCTGAATAATATAAGAGGAGAAATTTCTATCCACATGGACATCACCTTCGCTGAAAGGATCCCCGGAGTAAAAGATCGTCTACGGGGACAACGTGCGCATGCAAGGGAGGAAATAGCCTCTAAAACATTGACAAGAGAAAAATAGGCTAATGTTTAAAAAACCATTAATTTCTTTGATGCTGGTTTTGTTTCGATTATATAGCATTTAATAGTGGGTAACAATATGTGTTAATGAAGCTGTTTTATTCATGTACAAAGGAAACAATTATATTACATGAACTTCCTCTGCCTCCTGGGTCAGCCATTGTGGTCATTTTCATTTTCTTTTTAATCTTCGTTAAAATGTAAAGACGTTAAACTAACAGAAACATGCTAGCCTACTAAATTGTGTAGATCATTTTATTAAGATACGTTGAACGAATTGGAATCATTTTAAAGCGGCAGAGGTTTAGTGGCGTCAATCGCTACCGATCAAAATGGCGACCAAAACGAAGCTTTCTCGTCTAGAATCTGAGTTAGAAAAGTGTAGAGTCGAAGAAAACTGGAAAAAAGCTGTTGATCTCGCAAGGCAACTGTCTTCAAAATCCACAGGGCTAGGTAAACAAACGCCTCAGTGCACACATACCAACTGTCGTGGGATTAAGTGTAAATAGTGTTACAAAGCTGCTGAAACTGAAAGTGAACTGAAATTAAAAAGTAAAATTTAGATTAAAAAAAAAGAGTTGATACTATATTACTATGATAGTTTGAAGCACATTGGATTGATATTGAGATAAAGGTTATGAGTAAAGTTAGTAACCCGTACGAACAAAATATGTGCTAATATGAAAATGGACGAAATTCAAATACATGTAGGCCTACTATACTAAGGCCGATAGTCCGAGTTTCAGACTCCCATTCACAAAATTAACAAATGATTTGGCTTGGGTAAAGTATAGTAGGTAACGTAAAAGTTGCGGTCAGTCAACTCATTGATAAAGTGGCCCCACTGTGCGTAAGGCGTGGCTGTGGTCGATGACTGTTGGCCTTTGGCACTATGCCAGCTCTTCAGAGACGGAGGGTCACTACGGTGTGCCCCAATTGTCACAACAGTTTTTTTATTGACAAAACGTCAAAGACGAACCTAGGATTAGGGACGGGGTTTATTGACAGAATAAGGTTAGGTTTTGGAATATTTTATTGACAACGCTAAAGACGGACTTAGGGTTAGGGACGGGGTTTATTGACAGAAAAGGGTTAGGTTTAGCCATGTTTATTTACAAAACCGAAGGATCCTCTTGGATTCGTCCAAATACGTCATCGCAGGTCAAAGGGTATATAAATATGAAGTGCGCATGCGTGTATCACAGTTCAGGTAACACATAGAAATTTAATACCTCTAACGCTGTGTTGGAAGTTAGTCTAGTGGAAAGATGCTAGGGTCTAATTGAGTGCGCATGTGGTTCTGCGCAGCTTCAGATTGGAAAGGTAGGGGTTCGAGACCCGTTGAGTGCGGAATTAAATAGAAAAAAAAGAATCTATTAACTTGGGTGTGTTGCAGTGAAGGGAGTTGTCTACCGTAAGACGTTAGGTGGCGCTGTTGTATACAGCAAGAAGATAGGATGAAAGAAACAGTTCACGCTTCCAAACGTCCCCGTATACTACTTTTGTTACTGTCATTATAGACCGTTTAGTCAAGAACCAATGAATGCAAGCCAATTAAAAACTTTCCCACGGTTGCTCCGCCCACATTGGCTCACCATGTATTCTTTACCATTCCCAATGATTTTTTTTGTTGTAATATTGACACAGTGACAGCCGTATTTTGGAGTCCTGGTTTATAGCGATCAAACAGGCGCAGTAGACTGACTGCCCGTCTCTGAGTGGGTAGTTGCACTCATGTGTCTCAGGAAGAGTGGGCAGTTTATGGTCAGATTCAGACAGTGAAAATACATATAAATAAGTTTATAACTATATAACTTACGGTACTGGTTCTCAAATAGTGTCAAAATGGTCTTCATAAATAATTTCGCTTTCTGTAAAATGAGTTTAATATTGAAAAATAGTAAAATAGTGTTATGTCATGATCAATATTTATGATCACTAAAACACACGGGCACAGGGAAAATCCAATGGTAGGGAAGTTGGAGACTCTAAGGGGCAAACACAAATTTAGGGAATGAATAATATTTACTGAATGATCCTGCTCATTCATATCAGACACTGGTACTGTGAGGCTGCTAAATTGTTCATGAATGCGATTAAAGCCATTTTGAATCAATTTGAGTAGATTATATTGTTATTTCACTGTCTAAATCAGGCTGTCTACTGTGTCAAGTATTGGTACCAATGTCTAGGTAGATAGAAATTTCTGTATATCTGAGTCTGTGTTGGTGACAGACTTTGAAACTTGTTTTCTCAAATTGGCTCCTTCTATATCTGTTCGGGGCCTCTGTGGTCCAGTGAGTTAGAGTTATCGTCTCTCAATTGCACACAGACCTTCCATCAATGCGGTGCGGTTCAAATCACACTCAGACTAAATAAAAAATTTAAAGTTTTGTAGTGGATTTTTCACTTGGTCGCCATATGTGGAAGAGTTGCCAGGTACTTGCCGAAGGTCGGAGGTTTCATCCGGGCAATGAGCCCTGTTTTCTTCCCCACTAAACCTGGCAACACCACCATAAAAGAGAAAAAATCTTGAGTGCGGCGTAAAACATCAATCAAGCTATAAGTTTTGAATGTTTAGTTTCAATGAATATGACTCTACTAGTAGTAGTAGTGTGATTGTGGCTTTGGAAAAAAAAATGTGAAGGAGTCACAGTATAACAAATAAATTCAATCGATTTAAAGAAGGGTTTTGATATTGTTATTTGCCCAAAAGGTACATGTAGTCGGACAACTGTGAAATGATTACCATGTGAAATGTTGTTCATGTTAGTTATCTTATTCTGTTTTTAGAAAGTCTTGTTGAGTTTGTCATTGGTGAGGGTAAGTTGGAGACCTACCTACAGGAACATGCTCCAAACCAGAAGAATGTTGTTAGGGCAAATAGTGAGTTGTCTGAAGCAGAGGAACATCTCAAAGCTGCAGCCCAAGGCAAAACAAAGGTGAGGCAGGCCCAGCAATAGGCTGAAAGCGGACTATATGTCACTCGAAAAAAATAAAGTTTTTAGGAGGGATATTGTTTGAATTGACTGCTTTGTTAACCCTCCAGTAGTGACACTCATGATTGCACATGTATAGTTTTTCAGTGCAGATTGCCATGCTCTATCTCTGCTATGACGCCGTTAGGGAATTGGTCTAGTGATACTCTGACTTTGTATCAGCATGTTGTTGAAGCTCCTCTCACAAATCTGCACAATTTCTTTTAAATTATATGGGCCACGATTGTATCCTGTAGTATTTGTAAAACTGTGTCATATATACTTTAAACATGTATTAAGTTTGAGAATGTAAACATATATAATTTCATCATATTCTGTATGTTTGTTGAAAGCTTGAAGCTGACCTTCTCCTGGCCAAGTTGTATTATGCAAAGGGAGCTTACCAGTATTCCTTGAACCTGTATGATCAGGTAGACATAGGGAAGCTGAATGTAAAGACTGCCTCTACAAGACTTGTCCATCTCATTGCTGAAGCTTATGCCATCCAAGGTGAAATATTTAACATACAGTAAATACTAAGTATATGGAATACAATTTTCAAGTTTTTTTTTTTGAATTTTGCACCCTCAATGTCATGGGATGTGTTTGAATAAGCAGGTTACTAATATTTGGTGTTTGGGATCGTCCAGTAATGCTGATGGAGAAAACCCAAAGTAGGCCTCCTAGTATCTGGATTTTATTCTTAGCACTGTTATGGGAAAATACATGAGGATCTATTTAAGGGTTTAATACCGCCGTAGCGGTGTTTGTTGCGTAACCCGATACCGCTGAACGTTGGTTCGTACCGAGTCAAACCACGAGAATGCGCAGCATTCGAGGGGTTTGACGAGGTGCGAACCAACGTTCAGCGGTATCGGGTTATGCAATAAACACCAAGACGAAGGTATTAAAGTCAATTCTACCCCGATAATTGAGAAAAATGAGGAAAAAGTGACCTGTTGTTGATTGCCGTTCCTTTTCCCTCCCTCGGGCAGAGTGGGAACTTTTAACCAATCAACGGTAAGCTTTGGTCACGTGCAACAGTTGACCCAGATATTTTGAAGCAGAATGACATAATGTCACTATGGCTACCGCTTTGACAGGCTGGGTTGCTGACGACGCTAGCGGGAGAAATGTTGTGAAATCAACCCTTTGGTGACTGTATACGTTCATGACAGCCTAGTTTTCAATATAAAAGGACAGAATATAACCACACTCACAACATTATCAGGTCAAATCCTTCATTTTGTATGATAACAAGCAAAAGATCACTTCTTCCGGGGGAGGTAAACCTACCAGCCGATGATGCACTACAGACTCGATGTTGTTTGAAAAGTCATCTCTACTTAACATGTATATTTGCACACGGCACGCACATGCAGGAGGGGTAGAATGTTTACCCTTCCATGGTTTGGTGTGATTTTTGGAACAACAACAAAAAATTGTATGTCTGAGTATATATTTATGTCTGAGTATACTCGTTTTCAGGAATGTGTTTAGAGAGTATCCCGCCGGCTACAACCAGTAAATACAAAGCTGTAGAGAGAGAGGAAAAGATTCTGTCTTGTATGGAGCGTGCTGGGGACTTGGCGATTTACTACCTCCAACAAAAGGAATGGTGTATCCAGCAAAGTGGATTAACAGGCACTATTGTTGTACCTCCACCAGGGGGTACCTCATGGGATGCTGCGGAAAAACCAGATCATATACTGCAGACTGCCATACAGAGATCACCTATTTGGTACATTAAAAATGGGTGAGTAACCTATTATTGCTCATGGCATTGGATAAGAATTCCTGTATTGGTTAAGGTTGGTTGTAATGGATAAGAATTCCTGTATTGGTTAAGGCTGGTTATGGTGGATAAGAATTCCTGTATAGGTTAAGGCTGGTTGTGATGGATAAGAATTCCTGTATTGGTTAAGGTTGGTTGTGATGGGTAAGAATTCCTGTATTGGTTAAGGCTGGTTGTGATGGATAAGAATTCCTGTATTGGTTAAGGCTGGTTGTGATGGATAAGAATTCCTGTATTGGTTAAGGTTGGTTGTGATGGGTAAGAATTAATGTATTGGTTAAGGCTGGTTGTAATGGATAAGAATTCCTGTATTGGTTAAGGTTGGTTGTAATGGATAAGGATTCCAGTTTTGGTTAAGGCTGGTTATGGTGGATAAGAATTCCTGTATAGGTTAAGGCTGGTTGTGATGGATAACAATTCCTGTATTGGTTAAGGTTGGTTGTAATGGATAAGAATTCCTGTATTGGTTAAGGCTGGTTGTGATGGATAAGAATTCCTGTATTGGTTAAGGTTGGTTGTGATGGATATGAATTCCTGTATTGGTTAAGGTTGGTTGTGATGGGTAAGAATTCCTGTATTGGTTAAGGCTGGTTGTGATGGGTAAGAATTCCTGTATTGGTTAAGGTTGGTTGTAATGGATAAGGATTCCAGTATTGGTTAAGGTTGGTTGTAATGGATAAGAATTCCTGTATTGGTTAAGGCTGGTTATAGTGGATAAGAATTCTTGTATTGGTTAAGGCTGGTTATAGTGGATAAGAATTCCTGTATTGGTTAAGGTTGGTTGTGATGGATAAGAATTCCTGTATTGGTTAAGGCTGGTTATGGTGGATAAGAATTCTTGTATTGGTTAAGGCTGGTTATAGTGGATAAGAATTCCTGTATAGGTTAAGGCTGGTTATGGTGGATAAGAATTCTTGTATTGGTTAAGGCTGGTTATGGTGGATAAGAATTCTTGTATTGGTTAAGGCTGGTTATAGTGGATAAGAATTCCTGTATAGGTTAAGGTTGGTTGTAATGGATAAGAATTCCTGTATTGGTTAAGGCTGGTTGTGATGGATAAGAATTCCTGTATTGGTTAAGGCTGGTTGTAGTGGATAAGAATTCCTGTATTGGTTAAGGTTGGTTGTGATGGATAGGAATTCCTGTATTGGTTAAGGTTGGTTGTGATGGATAAGAATTCCTGTATTGGTTAAGGTTGGTTGTGATGGACAAGGATTCCTGTATAGGTTAAGGCTGGTTATAGTGGATAAGAATTCTTGTATTGGTTAAGGCTGGTTATAGTGGATAAGAATTCCTGTATTGGTTAAGGTTGGTTGTGATGGATAAGAATTCCTGTATTGGTTAAGGCTGGTTGTGATGGATAAGAATTCCTGTATTGGTTAAGGCTGGTTGTAGTGGATAAGAATTCCTGTATTGGTTAAGGTTGGTTGTGATGGATAGGAATTCCTGTATTGGTTAAGGTTGGTTGTGATGGATAAGAATTCCTGTATTGGTTAAGGTTGGTTGTGATGGACAAGGATTCCTGTATTGGTTAAGGTTGGTTGTGATGGATAGGAATTCCTGTATTGGTTAAGGTTGGTTGTGATGGATAAGAATTCTTGTATTGGTTAAGGCTGGTTGTGATGGATAAGAATTCCTGTATTGGTTAAGGCTGGTTGTGATGGATAAGAATTCCTGTATTGGTTAAGGTTGGTTCTGATGGATAAGAATTCCTGTATTGGTTAAGGTTGGTTGTGATGGATAAGAATTCCTGTATTGGTTAAGGTTGGTTGTGATGGATAAGAATTCCTGTATTGGTTAAGGCTGGTTGTGATGGATAAGAATTCCTGTATTGGTTAAGGTTGGTTGTGATGGATAAGAATTAATGTATTGGTTAAGGTTGGTTGTAATGGATAAGGATTCCAGTATTGGTTAAGGTTGGTTGTAATGGATAAGAATTCCTGTATTGGTTAAGGCTGGTTATAGTGGATAAGAATTCCTGTATTGGTTAAGGTTGGTTGTAGTGGATAAGAATTCCTGTATTGGTTAAGGCTGGTTGTAGTGGATAAGAATTCCTGTATTGGTTAAGGTTGGTTGTGATGGATAAGAATTCCTGTATTGGTTAAGGTTGGTTCTGATGGATAAGAATTCCTGTATTGGTTAAGGTTGGTTGTGATGGATAAGAATTCCTGTATTGGTTAAGGCTGGTTGTGATGGATAAGAATTCCTGTATTGGTTAAGGTTGGTTGTGATGGATAAGAATTAATGTATTGGTTAAGGCTGGTTGTGATGGGTAAGAATTCCTGTATTGGTTAAGGCTGGTTGTGATGGATAAGAATTAATGTATTGGTTAAGGCTGGTTGTGATGGGTAAGAATTCCTGTATTGGTTAAGGTTGGTTGTGATGGATAAGAATTAATGTATTGGTTAAGGCTGGTTGTGATGGGTAAGAATTCCTGTATTGGTTAAGGCTGGTTGTGATGGATAAGAATTAATGTATTGGTTAAGGCTGGTTGTGATGGGTAAGAATTCCTGTATTGGTTAAGGCTGGTTGTGATGGGTAAGAATTAATGTATTGGTTAAGGCTGGTTGTGATGGGTAAGAATTCCTGTATTGGTTAAGGCTGGTTGTGAAGGCGTAAGAATTAATGTAATGGGTATGACTGGTTGTGATGGGTAAGAATTCCTGTATTGGTTAAGGCTGGTTGTGATGGACAAGGATTCCTGTATTGGTTAAGGCTGGTTGTGATGGGTAAGAATTAATGTAATGGTTAAGGCTGGTTGTGATGGGTAAGAATTAATGTATTGGTTAAGGTTGGTTCTGATGGATAAGAATTCCTGTATTGGTTAAGGTTGGTTGTAATGGATAAGGATTCCAGTATTGGTTAAGGTTGGTTGTAATGGATAAGAATTCCTGTATTGGTTAAGGCTGGTTATAGTGGATAAGAATTCCTGTATTGGTTAAGGTTGGTTGTAGTGGATAAGAATTCCTGTATTGGTTAAGGCTGGTTGTAGTGGATAAGAATTCCTGTATTGGTTAAGGTTGGTTGTGATGGATAAGAATTCCTGTATTGGTTAAGGTTGGTTGTGATGGATAAGAATTCCTGTATTGGTTAAGGTTGGTTGTGATGGATAAGAATTCCTGTATTGGTTAAGGCTGGTTGTGATGGATAAGAATTCCTGTATTGGTTAAGGTTGGTTGTGATGGATAAGAATTAATGTATTGGTTAAGGCTGGTTGTGATGGGTAAGAATTCCTGTATTGGTTAAGGCTGGTTGTGATGGATAAGAATTAATGTATTGGTTAAGGCTGGTTGTGATGGGTAAGAATTCCTGTATTGGTTAAGGCTGGTTGTGATGGGTAAGAATTAATGTATTGGTTAAGGCTGGTTGTGATGGGTAAGAATTCCTGTATTGGTTAAGGCTGGTTGTGATGGGTAAGAATTAATGTATTGGGTAAGGCTGGTTGTGATGGGTAAGAATTCCTGTATTGGTTAAGGCTGGTTGTGATGGACAAGGATTCCTGTATTGGTTAAGGCTGGTTGTGATGGGTAAGAATTAATGTAATGGTTAAGGCTGGTTGTGATGGGTAAGAATTAATGTATTGGTTAAGGTTGGTTCTGATGGATAAGAATTCCTGTATTGGTTAAGGCTGGTTGTGATGGATAAGAATTCCTGTATTGGTTAAGGTTGGTTGTGATGGACAAGGATTCCTGTATTGGTCAGGGCTGGTTGTGATGGGTAAGAATTCCTGTATTGGTTAAGGCTGGTTGTGATGGATAAGAATTAATGTAATGGTTAAGGCTGGTTGTGATGGGTAAGAATTCTTGTATTGGTTAAGGCTGGTTGTGATGGGTAAGAATTCCTGTATTGGTTAAGGCTGGTTGTGATGGGTAAGAATTAATGTATTGGATAAGGCTGGTTGTGATGGGTAAGAATTCCTGTATTGGTTAAGGCTGGTTGTGATGGGTAAGAATTAATGTATTGGGTAAGGCTGGTTTTTTGTGCCTGTCTGTATTTGTTTATAGACAGAATTTTTCAGTTGATCAAAATGGGATAAGAATTCTTGTATTGGATAAGGATTACATACAGTTGGATGGGGGATAACACCGTCACCTTATTGAAGTCCTTATGACAGGAGAGTAGCAGATGCTATACATGTACATGTAGTTTAACATAAAAAAAACCCCAACAAAACAGCATATGTCCTTTTTTGTCTACATGTATGGTAATCTCTGATTCTGATAACACTCTGATCACCCCACAATAAAATTACATGTTATTTATGGCTGTATTTACATTTACATTCATAAAGTTTTTTTCCACACATAATACTGCTTTAATGTCTTTAGCTATATTAGTGTAAGAAATGTAAGGCTGTTGTGCCACATTTTAGTATAAGTTGTTGAGGGAATCTTTTTTTTACTCTATTTGATAAGGCTGTGATATAGTTTGTGCTTTAAAAAGAAAAAGGATTTCCAAAATAAACTGGTGTAACAGAAAAGCTTTTAGACAAAAATTACTCTGGATTCAAGTGTCTGAACATTGATTATCTTTGTGTGTTTTATATTTCAGGCAATTAGAAAATGGTATTGGTAGATTTAGAGATCTGTTGACGGCTGTAGAGTCCAGATTCACTCAGAATTTACGACAGGTCAGTTAAGTATGATTTGTAAACATTAAAATTAAACAGGGCATAATCTGGGGCAAAAGTTTGGACTCCCACAGATGGGCTTGTCTTTTCAAGCCGATAAAGCTTCAGTGCCCCTGAGCGCTATATGTAGAGAAATCCTGCTTTAAATAACCATTTCTGTTTAAGATGGTCTTAATAGTTATTGTTTCAATACTTTACTGAGCTTTTTTTAAAAATTTTATCTAATATTTAAAACAAAAATCACAACTCTCTCTCTTTGGGCTCTCAAACCACAGCCTCAAAATCAGCCTTGATTAGACCATTGTAAACAACTAATTCTCAGTAATACATTAATTTGCATATATCTTCTAAATAAATCTAGTTATAGATATTTGAAAGTTTAAATGAAGTTTCAAATTGTTTTTAAACATGAAATTTGTCTTGAGTAATTATTTTGGTTCTGGATAGTTTCTGCTTCATTGAAGGTTATCATATTCCTGAACAGGTTTTAGCCAGACAGTTAGCTGAAGTGTTGTTGAGAGGTGTTTGTCCTAAGACTTATGTCCCCTTGGCTGAACCTTTACCATCAACCAATGAAATCCCCAAACCCAGAAAATACACCGGAGAGAAGTAAGTTCAGTGCAGACCTTTCATTTGTGGTTTGACTGCTGAAGAGAGACATTTTGGCCACCCTTACCAGGGCTTTCACTAGTTACTATTGGTATATAATACTCCTAAAGGCCCGCTCACACGGTGTGATTTGTCGTACCAACTTGTAGCATGCGATGAAAATGGATGTATTTGATTGGTTGACAAATCGTATCAACTAATTAAAATCATCAATTTTAATCGCATGCTACAAGTCGGTACGACAAATCGCTCCGTGTAAGCGGGCCTTTAGGTGTTGTACAAAGGGGTATTATACACCTTATCTCTGATTTGAAGGAGTATTTCACTATCATTGAAAATCAGGAGTATTGTTCTAAGCAATTTGACTATGACATATAAGTAAAGTTTGACTGATTACATGCATGTCCAATATAGATTTCTAAAAGCTGGGTACTGGGTTTATTTAAATTTCTGCTTATTGAGACTGTACTAAGCTTTGTGGGACTAGCCTTTTTAACCTCATATTAGTGACATCAAATAGCAATATTGACACGTTAAATTGTCCTCTGGCTGATTATTGTTTGCTTTATCTTCAGAATGTTTCACCCAATAAATGAGAGTGAAGAAGCATTGTTACTGTTACTTATCTCAGAAGCTATTGTAAGTAAACTACAGTGTAACTCCCATTTCTTACTCTCATCAGTGTGTATCACGTTTTACTGACTTATTCTTGTAAATATACAATTTCATTATGTCAGATGAAGTCTTAGGAATATTTGATTCATAGATTTAGACACGGGGCATTGTCTTGAATTAACCCCCAGGGCCTGATAACTATTGTAGTTTTCCTTTGTGGAGCACACGGCACAATGTATTGATTTGACCCTCTGGTAACTTGTGTAATATTTCTCTATAGGCTACTCGGGACAACGTGTTAAATCGATCAGCCGACCTTACAGAAGCGCGAATCCATACATTCCATACGACCATGGCTGTATATGACCTGTTAGCGATTGCTCTAGTCAAAAGAGCCCAGTTTAATATTCTGGCTGATGTAAGTAGTCATTGTTGCTTCTTAATGAAAACTTGATTAACCATATACTGACCTGAAGTGATAAGGAATGACTGATGTAGGCTGTAACTTTTGCTTACTGTGTCAAGTAATGGCTGACCAATTTGAAAGCCATCACCATAGCGACCACATATTTAAATCTCACTGAGTTTCATTATGGATGGGTGAAGAGCTTATCATGTAGTTCTTACATCGTTATCAAAGTACAAAAATTGAAAAGATAAATTTAATTTTTACAAGAGCTACTACATGTACATTCTTTTGACAATTGTAATTGAATGATTTTGATCTGTCGTGCCACATCAAAGCATCTCCACATGTAACAAGTCTCTCGCACAAAAATCAGCAATCACCATGCAAGCAATGGATATTTTGTTTGTTTTTCAGTCTTTTGAACGGGCAATGAGATTTTCTTTTGAGGAGTTCCATATATGGTATCAGTTTGCTCTGTCTCTTGTTTGTGCAGGGAAGGTAAGTTACGCAGTTGATTGATCAAGGTATTTGTTAATCTCATTCAACAGGGATTTCCAACCCACTCTCTCCTCCCACAGACTATGTTCCTGTCACCTTTTGTAGTATGGTTGTCAGCTGTGTTTGGAAACTCTTGATTCTTCCCCCATAATCAACTTACATAAACACAAATGAAATAATGTTGATGGCAGAATGTGGTGTAAAACACCATACATTTGATCATCTCCGCCTCATCTATGAGCCTAAATTCTCACTAGCACCCAGGGCCGGTATTCATGAACTTCACAAGTCAGCTATAAAAAGTTTTTCCCAAAAAAGCTGGAGAAAAAAAATCTTAAGCCATATTCATAAAACGTCGCTATATAACTTCAGCTGTTGAGTGTGACGTTAAGCCCAAATCAATCAATCAATTAATTAGGAATTTTTTAGACTCGCCAGTTTTTTTCCGGTTCTTATATTTACTCAGGTAATATTGTATATTGATATTTGTAGATGTGAATAAATTAATCTTGACTTATGGTTTAGTGTATTCAAAGACCTAAATGGCATCCTTTTCTTTTTCATCTGTCAGCATAGCAGAGCTGTACATGTTTTGGAGAGTTGCTGTAAACTTCAGCCAAATAATATAGTTGTTCCCTTACAAGCTGCTAAAGTGTGCTATGAGAACTTATTAATGGTAAGTCCTCTAACTATTGAGGTTTCCTTTGGTTTTCTTTGTGTGTCAGGGTTGGTTTTCTTTGTGTGTGAGGGTTTTCGAGAAGAAATCAACCCCCAAAACAATGTCAGTGAAGCATTTCCATGCCCAAAGTATTTTTTACAAGGGAAAGGAACTTCTTTTGCATAAATATAAACTTAAGTCCTTTTTCTTTAGGTTTTATGTGCTTGATTAGATTACATGTATGAAAAGTTTATTTTAGAGCGACAAACATGATTTTTTAATGTGTTTAATAGAAAATGTTATTGTTCACATGTACATTGTACTAGGCCTAATGAATACATTTTCTGAACTTGATTGTAATTGTGTTTTTTATTTCAGTATGAGGAAGGTATACGTTTCTCAGAGAAAGCTGTACAGATTCAGAACTGTCACCCCCTTGTCTCCAGGGCTCATGTTTCTGTAGGAATTGGTTACAGTATTAAAGCTACAGAAATGAAACTACAGGCGGAGAGAAAAGTCTGTCAGAAAAAAGCATTAGAAGCCTTCTATAGGTGAGAGAAATTATGTACAGGAAAACCATTGATTAAAGGCACATACTAATTTTTCTCACAGTTATGTCCTCTAAGCAAGCTAACATAGATTTATTTTAAGAGAATATGAGGGTCACAAAACCCTGATTGGAGATAAGGAAATAAACTAACAACAAAAAGGCCCGATTGTAATCCAACATAAAGGTCACATCTTAATGGGAATTAATGAAGGCATTAAGACAAAGTAAGTTTTTGTGAACAAAACAAGCTTTCGACAAGTGTAATTGATTAAGATAACCACACAGCTGTTAAAAGTTTGTTTTGACAAAGACTTTTTATGTGGAGATGTCTTATGTTTCCTTAGAATGCAACCCATGTTTAAAGAGTTTCAAACAGTTCTTTTAGAGGTCACATATCAATCCACGTGTTTAACATTTTACATTAACATTTTGACATTTTAAGTGAGCCTATTTAATGTTGCCTGTATTTTAGTAATCAAGAGCTGGTGTAAATTCGGAAAATGTTACAGCAGGGGAGTGGACCTTTAGGATATTTGGACATTCAGAAAGTCTATTAAAGTATTAAGGAAACTCCGTAAATATTCATGGTGTAATCTCAATATTTCAAATTTAATTAAGTCATCGTCAGGAGAATTATGAGTACATCAAAAGACAGTGTGCATTTATATAGATAAACAGAATACAGTGATGGTTGACACTAAGAAGGCATGATGATGGGAGATTAAAATTTTGTTTTATAAATATAAATGCACACTGTCTTTTGATGTATTCATAATTCTCCTGACGATGACTTAATTAAAGTCGAAATATTGAGATTACACCATGAATATTTACGGAGTTTCCTTACTACGGTAAGAATTCCGCTAATTCAGGTACTGAAAACATTACGAAAAGCACTCTAAAAGTTTGAGATTTTTCGTTGTGTGTCTTACCTCCTGCATGGAGCTGCCGATAATCTTATCGAGCAATCGCTATTGTTGTTGTTTTAGACCAAACATGGCAGAAAGTAATGATAACAAATTAAAGACATCACCACGTCCTCAGTTGTTTTTTAACAACACGAGCTTTCCACACCTGTGCCGGTGTCTTCGTCATGTGTAACTGAATTTAAATCACGAAGACACCGGCACAGGTGTCGAAAGCTCGTGTTGTTAAAAAACAACTGAGGACGTGGTGATGTCTTTAATTTTTTATCATTAGTATGGAACCCACGTTTAAAGAGAGTTTCAAACATTTCTTATGGCAGAAAGTAGTCTAATAATTTGTTATCTTCACATTGCTCGTCCTTGAATTAGCGGAATTCTTACCGTACTTTATTATGTTAAGTTGTTCTGTGGATCAAACAGAAAGTCTATGATTTGGAGGTGTATAATTAGCCTAAGCTTGAACCTTTTTAAATTCCAACCAAAACCCAAAACCGAAACGTTTGGCATTGTATGATATTTTTTTTGTGCAGGATAATAGAAGAGATCTTCACTGTGTTGTAATGTCTTTGTGTAATCATGTTTAGTTTCATTATTTTCAGAGCGTATTCCTTAGACAGCAATGATTACTTAGTCTTATTTCACCTGGCTATGCAATTAGCTATATTGAGGCAGGTGAGTTGTTATGTACATTATCTTTTAAAGTTTATTCTACCTAATTACATATGTAATGGTATTCTGGTACATTTTTCTATCTTATCTAGCTGGTCCAATTCATACTGGAAGTTGATGTGTTCCAGTTGATATGGAGGGTGACTAAAGCCCCGCTCAGGTCGAGTAAAGATCCGATACGATTGTCGGCGACTGGATATTTAGACCACTCATGTCGACTGAGACTGGTTCATCCTTCAGCCAAACGATTTCCGACAGGACAGGGGTTTTAAACTCGATTGACTTGATTTCTACTGCCATTTAATCCTCTGCTAAGCAAAATTGTTTTCAACTCAGCGCTATTATAAACTCCCATTAATGATGAATGTCCTGTATCTTTGATTTGTTTTGAGATAATTTTACTGGTTTTTCAGATTCCTGATGCAATAAAGTTTGTAAAGCAAGGTCTAAAGTTAAAGAATGACCACATTCAGTCTCTACATTTATTGGTGCTGTTGTTGACGGCCCAAAAACAATACCAAGAGGCCATGACCCTCCTCTTAGCAGCATTAGAGGAGTATCCAGATAACCTGGGGTAAGCCTTCTGTATTTTCTACTTTTTAAAATTCTACTCGATGTTGATGGTTGATTGATTGATTGTTTGGTGTTTTACGCCGCGCTCAAGATTATTTCACTTATATGGTGTCATTGCCAGATTTAGTGGGGGAGGAAACCGGGCTCATTGCCTGGAAGAAATCCCTGACCTTTGGGGAGTACCTGGCAACTCTTCCACAGATGGCGACCGAGTGGTCTGAGTGTGATTTGAACCCGCATGTTGATGGTACTTTATTTGTTATTGATGTTTAATTGCTCAAGAGTCCGGTGCTTCTCTATTGATAAATATATACGAATGAAATTGGCTTACACTGTTTCAGAATTGTTTTAACATTCTAACTGAATGAGTAACCAATGAATCATCATTGTGGTGGATTACTATTAGTTTTAAGCATTTAGAATCCAGTCAATCAAATAAACATCTATGAAAATCAAGGACTGAGAATGGGAACTGTATTTATGTGGACTTTCTTGGGAAGAATTCATATTTTTTCCCCTGAGTTGATAGTCATATACCCAATACCATAATATGTCTCACTCTCTTCTGTTCATTAGTGGCTAAATATTTGGATTTTTTATATAAGTAAATGTGATGACACCTGTATGTTTTACCTGTATTGTGTAGACTGTTGTTGACAAAGAGTAAACTAGAGGAAGTATGTTATGGTCCTGACGATGCTCTCATTACCTGTAAACAAATGTTAGAACTGTGGAAGGGACTTCATGAGATTGAAGACGATGAGTGAGTTACTGTACATATACAAACATTTCTGGCTAATTAGTTTGATGATATTTGTTTGTTATAAGGGTAATATTGAAATAAGACCATAGATTTGCCTTGGGGTCTTGGAGTATAATATTTCGCTGTAGGTAACAGGTTTTCAATCGGTGTGATAAAGGGTAGATCTGCATGTATGAAAAAGGGATTGGACAGTGGCTTGTTTTTATTACAACCATTCTTGAGGTGGAAATGATTCACATTGTGATATAACGTCAATCTTTGAACAAGATTTAAATCTCCAGAAATCACATGTATTCATTGTAGGCCTAACTGTAAACACTATTGTAACATAGATCATCATGTAGATTATAACTAAGATACGGAAAAAGCTATTAATTTTCTAAATATAGCTGAGAATTTCCTAATGTTTTCTTTCAGGAAAAGAAAACAAATTTCGGCAGCACCTGTCACTTTTAACTTTATCCTGTAGTGTAAAACATAATGGAGAATCCCACCTTATTTATTCTTCTGATTGTTTGTTTTCCTCAGTGCTGTTTCACAAAGAAAATCTCTTAGGATAGACCGAGCCACTTTTGATAGACGTAGTGTTGCTCATTTACAATTATCAGAACTCAGTGAACGAGATTCAGGTAAATCAACGTGTACTTTAAGTCTCACCCAGTTTAATTGTTTAGTAAGTGAACAATATTTATCTAAATTAATTTCTTTGTCTAAAATTTGAAACAGTTTTGCATGAATGATTAGTATTTAATAGGAATGCTATTTTGTACAAACATTTGGTCTTCTATAGAACACAGTGTGCGTGTATTTTAAATAATCATCACCTCTTCACTACTACACATTATTAAGGACTGGTTGGTCATATCGTTTGTTTCATTCGGACTTAAAAACAGTAGTAAACTTTTGTTGAAACCTACCTGCCAATTATAGGAACTGATTTTCTAAAAGCAAAGTTTATATCAAAGATAAAACCAAAATGTCTGTCAACTGTAGGAAACTTACTTACTGTGCCTTCTTCTCGTCCGCCTACTTCAAGACCAGGTAATCTGCGTATGTCTATGTTTACATCTTGTTACCATGGTAATGAGGGCATGGTGTGGGATATATTTTAATCCATCACTCCAGTTACCCAAGGCATGGCTTCACTGATATACCACTGATTTATGATGGTAATCTGATGAGCGCATGAATGTCTATTATATGTCATGTCAATAACATTACGTTTTAAATGACCATGTATTTGGAAATAAGATGGTAATAGATACAAAGAAATTCACTGTTTTATACATGAATGATTACTTTATTTAAACTGTGTACAAGGCCTGTTAAATAGATTCTCTTAACAGTCATGTAATTATAAAATCCATATTGTTAAAAAATTATTCTTTCAATTTGACTGATTTAAACCACTCTGATTTCTAAACTTATCAGTATTGTACAATGGAACAGGGATTTGGGCATAGAGTTGTTTTTGAAGCTGTACCACTACATACATGTAGCACTACCACAGAGCACCACTACATAGCACCACTACAATGGGATATTGGTGACACATTTAGACAGAACACCACTACAATGGGATATTGGTGACATGTTATTTAGACAGAGCACCACTACAAGGGGATATTGGTGACATATTATTTAGACAGAACACCACTACAATGGGATATTTGTGACATGTTATTTAGACAGAGCACCACTACAAGGGGATATTGGTGACATATTATTTAGACAGAACACCACTACAATGGGATATTGGTGACATGTTATTTAGACAGAACACCACTACAATGGGATATTGGTGACACATTTAGACAGAACACCACTACAATAGGATATTGGTGACATATTATTTAGACAGAACACCACTACAAAGGGATATTGGTGACATATTATTTAGACAGAGCACCACTACAATGGGATATTGGTGACATATTATTTAGACAGAACACCACTACAATGGGGTATTGGTGACATATTATTTAGACAGAACACCACTACAATGGGATATTGGTGACATATTATTTAGACAGAACACCACTACAATGGGGTATTGGTGACATATTATTTAGACAGAACACCACTACAATGGGATATTGGTGACATATTATTTAGACAGAACATCACTACAATGGGATATTGGTGACATATTATTTAGACAGAACACCACTACAATGGGATATTGGTGACATATAATTTAGACAGAACACCACTACTATGTGATATTGGTGACATATTATTTAGGCAGAACACCACTGGAATGGGATATTGGTGACATATTATTTAGACAGAACGCCACTACAATGGGGTATTGGTGACATATTATTTAGACAGAACACCACTACAATGGGATATTGGTGACATATTATTTAGACAGAACACCACTACAATGGGATATTGGTGACATATTATTTAGACAGAACACCACTACAATGGGATATTGGTGACATATTATTTAGACAGAGCACCACTACAATCGGGATATAGGTGACATATTATTTAGACAGAACACCACTACAATGGGATATTGGTGACATATTATTTAGACAGAACACCACTACAATGGGATATTGGTGACATATTATTTAGACAGAACGCCACTACAATGGGGTATTGGTGACATATTATTTAGACAGAACACCACTACAATGGGATATTGGTGACATATTATTTAGACAGAACACCACTACAATGGGATATTGGTGACATATTATTTAGACAGAACACCACTACAATGGGATATTGGTGACATATTATTTAGACAGAGCACCACTACAATGGGGATATAGGTGACATATTATTTAGACAGACCACCACTACAATGGGATATTGGTGACATATTATTTAGACAGAACACCACTACAAAGGGATATTGGTGACATATTATTTAGACAGAACACCACTACAATGGGATATTGGTGACATATTATTTAGACAGACCACCACTACAATGGGATATTGGTGACATACTATTTAGACAGAACACCACTACAATGGGGTATTGGTGACATATTATTTAGACAGAACACCACTACAATGGGATATTGGTGACATATTGTTTAGACAGAACACCACTACAAAGGGATATTGGTGACATATTATTTAGACAGAACACCACTACAAAGGGATATTGGTGACATATTATTTAGACAGAGCACCACTACAATGGGATATTGGTGACATATTATTTAGACAGAGCACCACTACAATGGGGATATAGGTGACATTTTATTTAGACAGAGCACCACTACAATGGGGATATAGGTGACATGTTATTTAGACAGAACACCACTACAATGGGATATTGGTGACATATTATTTAGACAGAGCACCACTACAATGGGGATATAGGTGACATATTATTTAGACAGAACACCACTACAATGGGATATTGGTGACATATTATTTAGACAGAACACCACTACAATGGGATATTGGTGACATATTATTTAGACAGAATGCCACTACAATGGGGTATTGGTGACATATTATTTAGACAGAACACCACTACAATGGGATATTGGTGACATATTATTTAGACAGAACACCACTACAATGGGATATTGGTGACATATTATTTAGACAGAACACCACTACAATGGGATATTGGTGACATATTATTTAGACAGAACACCACTACAAAGGGATATTGGTGACATATTATTTAGACAGAACACCACTACAATGGGGTATTGGTGACATTATTTAGACAGAACACCACTACAATGGGATATTGGTGACATATTATTTAGACAGAACACCACTACAAAGGGATATTGGTGACATATTATTTAGACAGAACACCACTACAATGGGGTATTGGTGACATATTATTTAGACAGAACACCATTACAATGGGATATGGGTGACATATTATTTACACAGGGCACCATGACAATGGGTATTGGTGACAATGTAAAAATTGAAAACTTTCTTTGATTGTCGTTCAAACATAGTTTTAGGCTTGATTAACCAATATACCTATTTCTATTTGATTTTGCAAACATGTCTAGCATCTTAATGTTTAACTGAATGTGTGTTTAATTCTCCTCTAACACTTAAAGGATTGGTTTGGTCAATTTGACTGTTTTAATGTCATAAGAAAAATGAATACTATATCTATTGGCAATTAATTGATATAGACAAGTTTATTATCCTTCTCTACAATGTAAAAGCTCTGTATTTTTACAAAGGTTTTTCACTTAATTTAGACGGGGTGTTGTAATACTTGAGTTTCACGTTGTCTCCTGTGGTTTTAGGTTCAATTCGTGCTGAATCAGTAGCCGCCTCACGGGTAGAACAAGCCCTGTCAGAAGTCGCTTCCTCTATGAACAGTGCTTTCCAAGCTAAACCTGGCTCTCAACAATCATGGTTTCTACAAGCACGTATCTGGTTACATTTAGGTAAAACACTTAGTTAGTTGCTTTTCAAACTTTTTTTGTGTGTCAAATTTGTTGTTCAATCCAGACTTTCACACTTGTTTTTTGTTTTATTATCTCCTCTCTACTGGTATTTTATTAACTCAATATGAGAATTATCAACCTCCCCAAAATACTATACAACATATACTACATGTTTAAAAAAAAAAATTTCATCCTGACCAAATATACGGAGATTCAAATGATTGTTTACAGCCTGATATTACAGCCTATGTGAACTGTGTTAATCACATTGTAAATATACTGATATTTGTTTCAGCTGAACTATATCTGGCTTTAGATAAAGTATCTGAAGCAGAATCATGTGTTATGGAAACCTCCAGTATTTCACCAAACTCACACCAGGTGGCCTACATGGTAAGTCCATTTACTATTGTACCTACATCAAGAGAGTCCCTTAGTTTGCCTGCCTGTATAGGTACAGGTACACTCTTCTCTGAAATCCATCATAATATTTATATTTAAACAGAAGACTGTTTTCTGCAAGAAATTCTTCCCAAAACTTCTGGCATTTTGTATTTTTATTTTGGAATTAAAAATTTGATTTGTTAGGTACCCACAATGTAAAGTAAGTTAAACAAGCTAGCGATAGAATGGTTATGTGAGAAATACAGACGAAGTCACCTGAATGAGTGCAATCCATCGGCGAAGTTACCAGGTATCTTTGTTGTAACTGAGTGAACTTTATGAAATTTGATAAAATCATTTACCCTCCAAAGAATCCACAATCTCTTTGGTACAATATGGCGTGATATGCTCTAAGCTGTTAAGCCCTGGGGCCTGTTTCACAAAGCAGCGTAGCGTAAGTTTTTGTGTAACTGCTATAGCAACCCATACTGTAGAGATACGTTGCAAGGGCAGTTACGTAAAAACTTACGCTACGCTACTTTGTGAAACAGGCTCCTGATCACTAATATCATGTTACTGGTTGTTTCTATGTAGAGAGGTCGTGTATATGAGTACAAACAGGACTATACAGAAGCCAAGGCTGCCTATGAGAATGCTGTCTGTATTAATCCAGGACACATCAAAAGTCTTCACCATCTGGTAGGCGGATGTCTATAGTTATTAAAGGATTATTAAAGATCTTTTCAAATTCTAATGTTATTGTTTAACGTTATATTATATATTGTTATGATCACTAAAACACACGGGCAGAGGGAACATTTTTTTGCCTAAAATCACCTTGGAGACAGTTTTCCAATTGTTTTAAAAAGATAGATTTATTGATTGATTGATTGATGTTTTACGCTGCACTCAAGTAGATAGATTGATTGATTGATTGATTGATGTTTTACACTGCACTCAAGATTATTTCACTTATTTTGCGGCGTTGTCAGGTTTAGTGCAAGAGGAAACGGGGCTCATTGCTCTGAGAAAACCGTAGACCTTCGGCGAGTATCTGAAACTTCCACAAATGGCGACCGAGTGAAAAATCCACTCAGAAATTATTCAATTATTTTAATTGGTCTGAGTGGGATTCGAACCCGCGCTGTATTGATGGAAGGTCTGTGTGGGACTGAGGGACGATCACTCTAACCCACTGGATGTGTGAAAAAGAGGTATATCATTTAGACCTTTATACCCAATCATTAGTTGTTGTAATAAACTAAAACCCATGATATTTCATTAGGTTGACGACAGACAGGAGTATATTTAATGTATATCTATTCATATTTGACAGGGATTGGTGTTACATTATTTAAACAATGACCGAATGGCAGAGAAAGTTTTACGTGATGCCGTGAATGCTGATCCAACCTCACATTTATCATGGTAAGTTAATACAACAGAAAGTATCAAGATATTTCTTATTCCTGTCAAATTTCAACCTCACATTTATCATGGTAAGTTGATACAAGAGTTTATTCAGTTGTCTTTTAGAGAGTGAGTGTAACAGTCCTTTCTCAGTCTTCTATTGTTGGAATGCCATATGTAAATTAAATAATTGTGGGTTGGTTGTAAATTGCAAATTACCTCACAGCCCAGATAGTTGTTCATTAGGCCTTTCTGATTATTATAGGTACAGTTTGGGTCAAGTACTGGAGTCTATAGGTCACCATGAAGAGGCATCCCAATGTCAGATAACTGCTGTGGAGTTGGAACTAACCAGTCCTATTGTACCATTCACTGTAATACCACGCTGTATGCAGTAATACTCTATTTCATATTCACCATTCTGTGATATCATTCAGTCACGATTCATCATGTTATTGTGTAAGTCTTGATCAATATGTTTATAATGGGTATTTTGTTGTTGATTAAGGATATGTTAGATAAGTTGTAGGTACAATTCATCTCTAATGACACACTGGTTCTGTTAGAAAGATTGATTGTTTGTTTGGTGTTTTACGCCGCACTCAAGATTATTTCACTTATATGGCGGTGTTGCCAGTTTTATTGTGGGAGGAAACCGGGCTCTATGCCCGGAGGAAACCCACAACCTTCTGTTGGTAACTGGCAACCATCCCACATAGGCCGTTCGAGTGAAAACCCAGTCAGAAAATTTTCCAATTTTTTTTGGACTGAGTGGGATTCAAACTCTCGGCCCATTGGTGGAAGGCTGTTCAGATTGAGCGTCCAACGCTCTACCTTCTGAGCCACGGAGGCACCCGCTGTTAGAAAGAAAGAAAGTGTCAAACTAAACAAATCTGCTTATTAATTTATAAAAAAGAAGCCACCCAATGAAGGATTATTCAGTAAGTATTGTTAAGGACAAACGCACACCTCACCTTCTCTCCATATGACATATAAATTGTACAAGTGCAATAGTTCATATTTATCAAATTGTTAACTTTATGCCATGTGTAATGGTTTGGAATTTATGTGTCATTTCAACTTGTAATACCCAATGATGTTTTTAGTAAAGTCTAATCCTCTAAGTAATGAGTATATTTATACATGTTATGTATATAGATAAGATATTTATAACCAGTTGCTGATAATCTGATGTATTCACTGACAATGTATATTTTCCTTCTGATCTCAATGGAATGTCTAAGGAGGACATGTATTTTATATCACAAATATTCCTATATTGTATTAGTTAATAACTGACACCCATGTACTCCGGGCCACAGGATGGAATTATGTTTTATATTATTATAGTCTTATCTCCAAGTGTTTTTTTCTGTATCAATTTCAAATTCTCTATTCATAGTCAATTGTAACTGCATTTTATATATTACATAGATCTCTAAAAAAAATCTTTAAAAGAAACAATTTTGTTGAATATACAAATTTTTTGTGGCAGAATTTTGTTTGTTTTCATTAACTCTAAAGATATAATATAGAATTTCCATGGCATAATTGTTCACAATCTTTATGATTGGCATTTTAGTCAAGAACCTTTTCCCTGTGCCTGCCAAAAGGTGTTTGTCTCACTGCAGGGTGAGTTGTGAGACAAACAACCTAAAACGAATATCATGGGTTTTAGTTTATCACACCAACTATGATTGGGTATAAAGTTCTAGATGATATACCTCTTTTAAACACACAATTAGAAACTTGTCTCAATGGTTACAAGAAGATTTTTCCTGTGTCTGTGTGTTTTAGTGATCATAAATATCAAACTATGAGAAAAAAACATTGCCAAGTTGTTTATACATCATCCAGGTGACCTAAATGTAGTGGCCATTAACGTTTTGTTGTTTATTGTTAGTTCGAGTTGAGTTGCAATAACTTGATAACCTGTGGTTCCCGACGCGCCTGTCGTGAACATTACGCAACATTTCCTAATAACGTCCATTGAGTGTTTCACCGTCACTGAGAACAGCTTTCAGGGCTCATTTGTCGTGGGTTCAACACTTTACACGAAGCTCAGCATGAAGACGAAAAAAAAAAACGTGCCATTGGCATGTTACAGGCGGGTCTCAGTTGTGCCGCCGTATGACGTCATATGCAGTGTCATCCCTCAACAATTAGTCGCCTCAGAATCAGGGAACATGAACCTGGCAATCTTGCCGACCGATCACGCCCTGGTCAGCCAAGAGTCACTACCGCCCGCCAGGATCGGTACATCGGTTTGTTGCACACACGTGACCGAGTTCGCACCGCGACACAGACTGCTCGTGAGACAGTGGGAATTGGAAGGCCCAGGGTAAGCCTCAGCACCATCCGACGCCGTCTCCACAGATACAGATGCATGCACGCATCCCCTACCGAGGGCCCATATTGACACCCGCCGCACACCAAAACCGTTTACGATGGGCTTGAAATCATCAGAGATGGCGTATCAATGATTGGAACTCTGTCCTTTTCTCTGATGAGTCTCGTATCTGCCTTGATCGTCCTGACCGACGTCAACGTGTGTGGCGCAGACGTGGTGAACGTTTCGCAAATGCATGTGTAAGGGAAGGAAATCGCTGGGGTGGATGTAGTGTTATGGTGTGGGGAGGCATCACTTCTCGCAGACGAACCCCCTTGTCATTGTTGATGGCAACCTGGATGCTCAGGGTTACGTGGATAACATCCTTCGACCTGTGCTGCTTCCATTCCTCCAAGCCAATGCTGGCATCACGACGTTTCAGCAAGACAATGCGCGCCCACACTCTGCAAGGTTGACACAAGACTTCTTGCAACAGAATAATGTGAACATCATGGAATGACCAGCTTACTCCCCCGATCTATCGCCCATAGAGCTCTTGTGGGATCAACTTAAGAATGCCGTTGCACAACGTCAACCCAGGCCACGCAACCGACGTGAATTGATCCAGGTAGTGCAGGAAGAGTGGGACCGGATCCCACAGCACAGAATGGCCACACTCATCAGGTCCTTGCGTCGCAGATGTACTGCTTGCGTTGATGCCCAAGGTGGACATACCCATTATTGAATGATGACACCTTCAATTTCTGTATCAACGATTTGTTTGCAAGTCACCAGGGTTTCACATATTGTCAATTCTTTGTCTCATTGTGACCAATGCCTTGTTCTTCAATTTAAGAGTACTTACAATATTTTACACTTTACTATATAAGGCTGAACAAACATATGGATACGACTTGCTGGATGGTGCAGTGACAGTAAACTGTATTGCGTGCCATACAGTAGCCCCAAAGGCCTCCCGGTAACTGGTGATTTATCCGATGAGATACGCGGATAAATCGTTTTGCGTATGCTGGAGTGACATAAGGAATATCCAAAATACTTGTGACAGCAACTTTACTTCCACGTTGGGCCAGGCAGTAAGCCATAGAGGGCCTATATCCTCAAATAGGTATATTCCACCGAAAAGATAATAATCCATGTTACAAAAAGAAATAATTCTTTTTATTTGTGTGAGTGAGTGATTTGGGTTTTACGTCCTGCTCAACAGTATTTCAGTTATATGAAGACGTTGTCTCCTTGTTGCAGGGCGGGTTTCCACCGCTCTTTTAGGTGCTGCCTCACCGAGACGACTTGCCGAAGACAACCAGCAAGCCCCCTCGCCCAGTCACAGTATACTGTACCTCAGTTCGCCATTTTGTTAACTGGTTAAAGTCATAGCAATACGTCACTTCCTTGGAAAACATTGATGACATAACGTATTTAAACGTTGATACTGATAGAGAAAACAACATGTTGTGTACCGAACTGCACGTCTTCAAGTCAGAAGCACGACAGATAAGCGCCGTTGAAAGATCTGGCACCTTTTACGTCCTCTTCTCGATACAGTATTATCCTTCCGCCATTTTGTAAAATTATGTGAATATCCCTCAATCTCCCGAAGTGACGTCATCAAGCAATCGGTCAATTGCTGAGCGCCAAGCGAAGCAGCAACAGCTACCACTGTTAAAGTCTTTGGTCTGACTCGACCCCGGCTTGAACCCGGATCTCCCAGGCCTGAAGCGGACGCTCTACCGACTGAGCTATCGGGGTTGGTCCTTTTTATTTGAGATGTAGCAAACAATCTGGAACATACATCTGACAGTAACTCTGTCATCTATACTCCCCAGAAAAGTATATAGATACACTAGACCCCAACCCCAGGAACCTGGGGGCTGTTTCTCAACACAACTTACGCCCGTCGTAACTTTGCGCCTGGTCGTAACGTAATGTTGAAGGTATATGTTGCCATGACGTTACGACCAGGCGCAAAGTTACGACGGTGTTGAGAAACAGTCCCCTGTTTCACAAAGCGGCGTACGGTAAGTTTTTAGGTAACTGCCGTAGCAACGTATCTCTACAGTATGGGATGCTATGGCATTTACCTGAAAACATACGCTACGCCGCTTTGTGAAACAGGCTCCTGGTATACCGATTTCATATCAGAAAACTTGATAAACACCCACAGAAAATTAAAAAGGTTAACTGTGACTTTCTCTTACCCAATAGATTGTATGATTTATTATTTGATATTTTAGCGCCGTCACCAGATTTAGTGGGACAGGAATCTGGAGGACTTTGATAACGATGTAAGAACTACATCGAAACGTCGTCACCCAATAAACGAAGAAGTTGTTATCCATAAGTAATCCTTCACCTTACCACTTACTGAATTTAATGTTCTCGTCCTTATTGGATTGAATGTCCGTATACTGACGCTCAATCCACCAGGATTTGAACATTATAAATCTGTGATCGATGATAACCTCATGATATTCCCAGTGTTACATTGAACTTGTATGCCTATTTTGATTTAAAAGATTTGAGAAAGATTGATCAAATTAGATTTCCATGTGTAGGGACAGAAATCTAAACCTGAAGAATTGGGGGGCGGGGGGGGGGGGGGGGATAGTTCTTATACTCTCCCAAGATATATACCTACCTGTACAAACACATGCCTTTCGACCCTAGGAGAGAAGGTAACATGCACTTTACACTATAAAATTATAGTCTTGTCCCTAATATTCTATATATTGTACCATCTTAATGCCCTGTACTGACTGTCCACTTGTACCCTCTGCACATGTGCAGTCCTTCCTCTTTCAACGCCTGCTGAAGTAACTGTGAGGGGAGGTTGGGTTGGGTTTAACTGTTTGTACAGGTAGGTATATATCTTGGGGGAATATGAGAATACCCCCCCCCCCCCGCTTATTCTTCAGATTCCCATAGAATATACCTACAAACTGTACAAACACATGCCTCGAATAACACATCCAGGAGGCGGGACTAATACGCAGTACAGAGCATTAACAAGAGTTTTAATTTCCATCAAGTCACTAACCTTAGAAATCATTCCGGGCTCGTGGCTCTGGTCCGCACCCAGCTTGAGGTTGACGTGACATCCGTCCCGATGACTGCTGTGCCATTACCAGGGGCCCCAATGAATAGAGACCACTGCGTACTAGCGTGATGTCGCGAAGATTGTACGCTACGAAGATCGTCGGAGACCGCCAGGAACACGCTCATATAATGTCCGCAACGGAAACGTTATTGGCAAGGGCCCAAGAAGCCGCCAAGGCCCTAATTTCGTGAACACTAGCCCTTGCCAGGATAGTTCTCTGGCGAGGGGTGCTACCATCCGCTAGTTTGATTACCGGCTTCAGCCATGAAGCGAGCGTGTTCTTAGATATCTCCTGTTGCCGACCTGGGCGGATAGGGATAAACTATCTACGTTTTCCCACCCTGTGACCCGCTGTACGACTGAGATAGACCGCCAGAGCGCTAACTGGACACATTAGCTTGTCCTCATGAAGGTCAGAGGAGAGGAAATTAGAAAGAGCAGGGATGTGGAATTCCCTGGGCTGATAGTCGTAAGTCGCCTGATTTTTAGCTAAAATTCCGGTAATGTCCGGATAAACGCTGCCGACCAGTCGGGGGTGTGTCATAGACAGGATCAAGAGAGTGTATTTCTGACACCCTGGCTGCGAGAGCAAGGCCAGTGAGGAACGCTGTCTTGAGGGTGAGAAAGGTTAGCGTGGCGTCCGTAATAGGTTCAAAGGGTGCTTCCGTTAGTGATAGAAGAACCGATGCCAGATCCCAGTCTGGGGTCATCGGGGCCTGACAGGGCCTCTCTATCGCAAAGGATCGGATTATGGCCGAATGGTTGGAATCAGAGGCCACTGGTTGGTCTGTGGCGAGTTGGACTACCCTAGCAATTGCTGTCCGGTAGCCATCAACCGATACCAGTGCCAGCGATCTATCCTGTAGCAAATCCAGTAGGTCGAGAAGGTCCGGGAACCACGGTCGAGCCTGCCACCACGGGAAGACCAGAACCACACAGGGTTCCGCTTTCATTTTGGCCAGAACCCTGGGGAGGATTGCTGGTGGAGGGTAAGCATACACTACCAGGTTGGACCAGTCCGTCGTCAGTGCATCTATAGCCCATGCCTGATGATTCAACACCGGTTACACGAACAAGGGTAGTTTGTTGTTGTGGCGCGTGGCGAACAAGTCAAGGTGTGGAGTTTCCCAAACCCTGAAGATTTGCATCATAAACTCAGGGTGGAGTGACCACTCCATTGACTGGATCTGCCGGGACCTGGACAGGCTGTCGGCTAGTACATTGAGGCGTCCCGGAATGCGGCGAGCCCGGAGGGAAATGTCCCAGGCCCTGAGTTCTCGCCAGTAGAATGGTCGAATGAGTACCGCCTTATTTGTTTATGTAGGCGACTACCGTGGAATTGTCCGTCACGAGAAGGACCACGCGCCCCGCTAAAGAACGCAAGTGGCTATTGCCCTTGAGACGGCTAACATTTCCAACTCGTTGGTATGCGCCAGTCGAAAATCCTCCGACCAATTGCCTGCCGCCTCCAAGTCGGGTGAGGATAGGTGTGCCCCCCACTCTTCTCGTGAAGCGTCTGTGAAAAGATGACACGAGGGGGGTGCAGGGTGCAGGGGAACCCCCGGAAGTACATTCCGCGAATCGAGCCACCAAGTGAGATCGTCCCGGATCAACTGTGGGAGTGGGAAAGTTGGGTTGTGCAGTCTGACTGGCCAATGTCTGTTTAGGAAACATTGAACAGGCCTCAGGAGAAGGCGCCCCCAAGTGAGGAGGCCCAAAACTGACGCGCAGTGTAGGGCCGAACATTCTGTCCGTCCGAGGAGGTCGGGGTTTGCACCCGAATCTTCTCCCATCTCCTAACTTTGAGTAACAACACGACCAAGTGGAGTGACGAAATTGGGACCCTCAATGATACCCGAGTGGGTTAAAATGTTAGCTGGAAAAGAGGAAGTTGAAGGACTGCACATGTGCAGAGGGTACAAGTGGACAGTCAGCACAGCATGAATTCCACTGAAAACGGACATGAACACCAAAAATACAACCTCCCTTTAAACCAAAAGAATAACTTGGACAGTGTAAAATATCGCCAAAATGGTTTGAAAAATCTTTGTTTGATTAAATACGGTTCGTATTTCGCGCTATTTCTACTTTTAAGTACAACCGGAAATTCTTGTATGTTGTGGCGACTAAAGCGTGCAATCGTCAGCTGAAAAGTTTGCTTATCCTCGGTAAGTTGTTAAAGATACCCCACAATCCATACATCGTTTTAAAGTACAGACGAGAAGCTTTAAGAATATATATATATCGTAATGTTTCTTGAGTTAATATTGAAGAATTAAATGCCAGCAGAAAGGCCTACATTGTAACTGAGGGTTGTGCGATTTTTGTGATTCCGTTTGGTTTTTAGATTTTTTAAAAAAACTTTAACTTTAAAAGTTTTTAACTTCAAAGTAAGATTTACCGGGGCGTTTGCAAATCACAAAAATCCGAGTCATTTTCTGTTTGCGGGCCCGAAAATTTTAAATGACGGAATCACAAAAATAGTGACGGAATCACCAACAACTTAATGTATCACCAATGGACACCCCTGTTGTAGTGTTGAAAGCTCTTCAACTACTCGTTGTTTGCACTATAGTCTGGTGTGCAAAAAAAATAGTGAAATATTTTATCTATGTTTTTCAAAGTTAGACCTACATCTGTGTTATTTTTTTATTTCAGTAGCAAGATGCCAAAAAACACCCGCAGAGCGACAAAAAGAAAGGCGTGCTCGTTTAAAGAATAACAAAGAAGCCTTAGAAAAATATCATGAGGAAGACAGACTAAGAAAACAGAAGAGAAAGGCATCGATGACACCTGGCGAGAGTGCTGTCCTTCGATACCGGACTATGTTAAATACTCGTGCATGGCGCGCTAAGTCAACTGAATCAGCAGTGAGTAAAACTACGGAAACACCCTACAAATCGGCTCAAGCCTTTCGAAAAGCAAGACAAAGGGTAGAAAATGCTCTTCCGGTTAGTCCACACAAACGACTCGCGGTTGTAGAGGGAATTGATTCACGGTAATTGTCAGTGAAATTTCAGCCAACTTTTACTGTAGGTAGAATCAGGGGATTGGACCCAGTGACCAAATCGCTTGTGAATGACTATTACCAAACTGACACCATTTCACGAATGACTCCTGGCAAAGCTGATGTTGTTTCCATGAAGGACGACAATGGTGACAAGATCAAACTTAAAAAAACGGCACATGACGATGACAGTTTCAGAAGCCTTTCGGCGGACAATCTTGGATGTCAAGTAGGTAAATCCTCTTTCGCTGCTTTGCGTCCAAAGTTCGTTTTACTTAGTTCCCAAATGCCCAAAAATGTGTGTGGCTGTAAATACCACAACAATGTCATCCTTCTTTTGGAATGTCTTCATCGGAAACGCCCCATGATTCCTCTTTACTCAAAAGAGGAATTTCTGTCACAGTGCGTCTGTGATCTGATGTCTGAAATGTGCATGGTCAACCAGTGTGAAGTGTGCAGCGATGGAAAATTGTTTGAGAGTAACATCACTGAGAAAGTTGAGGCTCTGGAGGAATCTTGTCGGTGGTTTCAATGGACAGAGGACGCCAGTCGATATCTTGGTAAGGCTTCCCAAGATGGATGTATTGAAGATGCTTTGGAAAGACTTAAAAATCAGTTACCTAAATTTTGCTGGCATGTTTTTATTAAAACCAAACAATCACAATCGTATGAAAAAGACAAGGCTGGCGCTAAAAATCCAGACAGCACCACTTCCATGATGCAAATGGACTTTGCAGAAAATTTTACAGCATCATTTCAAGATGAAATTCAGTCCGCTCATTGGAAGCAGCGACAGATCAGCATTTTTACTATAATGGCATGGTGCCGTGGTACCACAGATTCATCTGTTATCGTCTCTGATGTTAGGGAACATGACAAGCGTTCGGTTGCCACGTACACGCTTATGGCTCATAAAAAAGTAGTGGAAAATAGGCCTTTTGTGAAAACTGCACATTTGGACAGATGGGCCCAGCAGCCAGTTCAAAAACAGATACATTTTTTCCCTAATTGGAATCCTTGAAAATGAGCTACAGTTGAGCATTACTTGGAATTTCTCGGCAACAAGTCATGGTAAAGAGCCGAACGATGACCTGGGAGGAAATGTAAAAAGAATCACTCAACAAAGAGTGCTAACCAGACAGGCTGTAGTCACTGACGCCGTGTCCTTTGTAAAATACTGTGACTTCTGCAACAAGTAACATTAACGTCATGTTGAGTACCCAGAATGACATTGAAAACACTTGTACGCTATTAAACCTTGACGAAATCTGGTCTGATACACCAATTGTTCCTGGTACCATCAACACTCACCATGTTGCTTCGTGTGGAAATGGTAAAGTGAACACCAAGTTTTACACATCTGCCAGGACATGCAAGGTACACCATCTTAGGAAATTGATTGTGATGCCACAAGCAAAGGTTGTCGACGAAGCATCATCTTGTTAGAATGATATTCCTTTGGTTTTGAAATACCCAAATGGCCAATGCGGGTGGGTGTTTGGAGACCAACTCGATCCAAAACTTCACCAGGACTGGTTGAAATGCAGCTGCGACAAATGGTTTCACGAATCGTGCGCTGAAATGTTTGGTATTTTAGAGGATGACGCTGTATTCACTTGTTCCAACTGTCTATAAAAAGGGATAACTTATAGATTTAAGTTTATTTTGAACTGAAAACAATCTAAACCCTAAATAGAGTGTTTTTCCATTAATACAAATAACCATTGATTATTCTGTACTGACTATTCAAAAGATGTTGCTCCTGTGTTTCCTCACGCTACATTGTACATGTTCTAACCGAATAAATTAGTACATATAGTCTATATTGGAAGTGGTGTTCTGGCTTTAAATGCCCTTCATACTGTATAAACAGTACTTGTGATTCCGTCACGGACAGTTTGTGATTCCGTCACGGTTCTTATTTAGGTCCCCATAAAAAAACAGCTAAATTGTTGCTTATGGTAATTGTGTTTTTATATTTCCCAAACCTCTGTCTAAGTGAATTCAATCTCACGAAGTAGTTTCTCATTCACAAATCAGAGATTTTGTGCATGGTCAACCAGTGCGAAGTGTGCAGCGATGGAAAATTGTTTGAGAGTAATAATGCTGTACAAAAATGATGTCCAATTGATGTGATTCCGTCACGGCAACTTTGACACTAATAACGAGACGTATTATATATAGCAACAAAAGCTTATGTAGATCTTATGGATAGCTTCAATACCTAAGTTTACTCAAAACACAACTTCGTTTTCCTCTATACCTTCTATTTATTGCTAGACCTCAATGTATAGTTCGAAAACGCAGTCCCAACTGTGATTCCGTCACGGTGGAATTCATGACAGGGCATTAAGATTGTGCAGTATATAGAATATTAGGGACAAGATTTTAATTTTATTGTGTAAAATGCATGTTACCTTCTCTCCCAGGGTCGAAAGGCATGTGTTTGTACAGTTTGTAGGTATATCCTATTCTAACTAACCATCAGGACATTTTTCTCGTTCGAAATAAGCAAACTGACACAATTCTTGATATATGTGATTTTTTTAGCATATCCCGACGAAGGACTGAGAGGTTGTTGGGAAAAAGTAGGACCAAATATTTCTTCAGAATGAAATTTTATTTCGAAAAAAAAAATAACTGAAAATGACAGGGTTGTCAACATTGGAAAGGGGTATAATAAGAGATTTCTTTTGAAGACTTAAAACAACCACAAGGAAGACAAATAATACTGATAAGATGAAATTAATACTGGCGATGAAACTTGTATAGTGGATATACACAGCACTTTTGGCATTTCAAAGTCAACCACAACAAAATAATTATTTTATTTACAATTCAACGTATTTTACCCTTATTTACCAAAACGCATATAGAATACTTCAAAAGACAACCCGCAATTGGATTAACCTTACTTTAGTTATATACACAAGTCTGACCAGACCACAACGTTCATTAAATTTAGTATACATAGTCATTCTTTTTTTATCAGGATTTTTGGTGACTTTTTTATAAAGAGTTCCCAACTGTTCTTTTGTTACCCATTAACTCGTATCTTTCTGTATGAGTTTAACTTTTACTTCTTTTTTTAAAATCATTTTGATAAATTAACGTATCACGCTTCGAAAGCACTTGAGAAAAAGACACCATGTTGTCTTCCCATTTTCATGACAGTTGAAGGCATGGGAGCTTGGGTAGTTCTCTCATAGTGACCCGGACCAGGAACACGCTGCAGAAGAAAACACAAAAAGTGATTAGATTTTTATAGGGATGACGATGATGGCGTAATGGCCTTTGTTTGCAATACAGATGATTCCAACTAGCTTCATTTCAACATGAATGTCCTGCTATACAAGAAAAAACGGTCAATAAATAGTATGGGAAATTAGAAAACATCTTCACAATAACTGGAATGAATCTCTTATATATATGTTTTTTTGGGTGTGTGCGCGTGTGTGTGTGGAAGGGGGGGGGGGGGTGTATTTACAGAACTTTAAAACATTTTCAAGGATTTCGACTTGTTGATCTTTCGTTTTGGAGGTTGATAAATTAGTAACATAGTATTAGTTTATAGAGTTTTCTCTTCTTCCATTGTTATCGAAATCTTCCGTTTCACGTAAGACCACTCCGGAAACAGCTATTTTCCTAACTTCATCGGCTGACCCCACAGCTGTTAACAATTTAGTTAAGTTGACCTAGATTGATCCTGTGCTGTTTGGCATTGTGGTCAAGGTTTTTTTCTTTAAGCTTAAATGTGCCCAGTTCCTAAAGTTATGCAAATGTATGTTATCGCGTAAAATAACATTGTTCTGGAATTTCTAGAGGTCTATTTAAAGGGCCCAACATTTGTATTTAATCAGTCTGTGCACAAATATATGCTATCAGTCAGCTTTTGGAATGCTATAAAATTTTAATGCGATTTTTCTGTTTATTTTTATTTCGAGTGTTATATTCCATACGGCCTTCCATTAATTTGTGTGATATGTGCACTCTTATTCGTAGGCAAAGAGTTGGCCAGTGTGTTTCCAGGATTTTATCGATCATCGTGAACTTTGTGAGCTCTTGATTTTAAGAATTGAAATCTCAAGACAGGGGTGTTTGATTTAAGTGGGATTCGAAGCAAATGTTGAAACATTGATGGCTATATACGTGTAACAGTTTCATTTAGTACACATAAAATGGTAGGGGTTTAATATACAAAGATTAAGATATAAAGTGAAATGTAATTTTTAAAACCAAAAGTATTGGTACAAGATATGAGTCGTATATGGAAGCCCATTAGTGTAGAGGTAGATAAAAAACTCGAAAAAAACAAAACCCCTCGGAAATGTGACTTAAAAACTTGGAATTTCGAATTTCATAATAATGACAAGTATATGTCTCGTGAATTGGCGAAATGCCATTCTGAAAATGTTATGGTGACAGTTTATCAGATAGATAAATACCAGTTACGCATACACAACTCACTACATGTAGTAGGTTTCACCCATATACAAAACTTCTGTTTACATTCCTCCGAAAACGTCCGTCAGACAATAACAAATGCACTAATTGCTCATTAATTGTGCATTTTTACCACCTACCACCTTTCATCCGAACTCCGAAGTCAAATCACTCTTATTTTTCAAATTATATATTCAAAAAGATACATTATGAAAATTTTAAACAATGATACACGATGAGTCCGTTTGAAGTCGAACTCCAAGATTTGTTATCATCTACCCTGGCACCAACAGGCTTTCGTAGAAACGAATATTGTTTACTCTTTCAACGGAGATAAACTGTTCAATTTCTGTTGTCAATCGAAGTTTACAAAAAGATCCCAAATTTGGCTGTCATTAGTGCTCATGCTACGATTTTTTTCAGGTTATACACATTTTTCGAAACTAAATGTCGGGTGTTAACTTTGACAGATATGTATCTTTTACTAGGCCCAATAACACGGAACGGAGGACTAATGCTACTTCTAAACTATACTAGCTCTATTTCTAAGTTTTGCTTTTCCTATATAAACCAGTTAGCAAAATATAGATATATCCATACCATAAGAACGATTTCCTGAAATGGACAACAAAACAAAATTCAGTAAAATGCATACTCATCTGAGAGTATAAACTCTATAAAAGCCAAAGCCTCTTGAGGTTTTGGTTTGCAAAATCAATGCCTGTATATGGTGTTATATTACCGGACATAATATATGCATCAAAGTAAATTGGCTCGACCTCTGAGCCAACGGCCAATTGCTTATAAAAAGAACAAGAATTTGAAAGATCTTTTAGCCAGGACTAACTAAATCCAGTTGTCTACCTTTTACCTGGGGACCAAAATATACATTTTCACTTTCTTTCCCCATTCTCATATTTTGTTCAATTTCAGTTTAGTCAACTTCTTGTCATAGCTGAAGATCAGTGAAAATTTTCGCTGGGTGCATGTGTTTTATTGTTTATAAATAATATATGCATCTTATCGCAAAATTTGCATTTCTTTTGATCATATGGACTGCATTATTGTTACTTCTTTGTGACATTGTTTTTTCTCCATATTTTTTGGGTATCATAAAAACCTTGTGTATTCACGTATTCAATATCCACATTTCATTTCCCTTTGAAACTTACCGTATGTGAGGTTCTAAAGCGTGGTGTTTTGGATTTGAAGCTTGATGTCCCTTCACTATCTATGGGTAATGTGGCGACATTGTCCTGTAGAGATTCATAGTTACCGGGACCAGGACCGTCTTTCTGAAAACAGTCAAATAATGCATACATACAGAAACTAAATTTGATCATCAAAAACTGGAACCTTAAGACTGAAGGTTGCGACACATATTCCAAAAACTTAGGGGGCACCGCGTCTACAGCTTTAAACCCATAGGTGACTTTAGTCTTTTTATTCCTGGTAATGTCCAAAAACAAAAGATTTGATTATGCAAATTCACTTGTGGATCAACATTCGTCCAGCCTCCCAGCCATATTTCACATGTAAAGTGCGTGTGTGTATGTGGTATTGTATGGTATAATCGTACCTCAGTGGGAACTCTGATTTCATTACCAAATTATGCAACGTTGTCGAGAAAGTTTGCATAATAAATACAAATATAAGGGGCTATTTGGTCTTTATCTGGCAAATTATCAAGGGTCATACTACCTAACCTTGTTTTGGTTTTTGCAGCTCTTCAAAAAAGTAGAAAAAACAGAACTATTCAATTTCTGATCAAGACTTGTGGGTCGAATTTCCCAGAAAGAGTGATTGGAGAAAACAGTAATACCCTTTCACATCTCTCACTCATGCGTTTATATATAAATATAAAGAGGAGATACTTTTGAAAACCAGAAATAAATTAATTTTATTTTATTTTCTTCTTCTTTCGATGGCAGTTTAACTCTGGTATTGTAAATCTAAAAAGCTTGATAATTGACCAATCAGATATAGGTCCAGACTTTGGGTACGTAACTTACATGTACAACCCCATGTAGACTATCTAGATGCCAAATAATGCGGAACATGCAAACCTAGCATTGAGAACTTCTGTGATTTTGGAGGATCTAATTATCGTGTGTTTTAAGCGTGTATGAGCGTGAACCGTTTTAATTGTAACAAACAGGTCAAACCAACAATAATGGTTTCATGTATGAGCAAGGTCGGCTGGGTCCTGTCATGCGCCACGAGGCGTGAATAAGTAGATCTATACAAGTCATAACAGTAGTCACATGAAGGTAGAACAGTCATTGAGAACATGAAAGGCTATATAACAAATGAAGTTTCTGTTAATGAAAGCATTGTATTTTCCTCTTTTGAACACGAGCGTGACTTTGAATGAGGCGTGTTTATCGATCTTATAAATCCAATAAGCTGGAGATCTTACTACGAGATAATCATACAATATAGGGATTTAAAATACAACTTATTAACTGATAACGTAAATTGGACCACCAAAATTAGGATCAACGAAAATTTGAAAAACACCTTACCGGTTTGAAGTATATTGTTGGGAATCGACAGGCTTGTGATCGGAAATACCAATGACTGAAAATAAACAAAATTCACAACAAACATTGTCTTAAATGGGGATTTAGTCTGGTTTTATCCGCCGTCTCCGCCGCCGCGTTTTGTTTTTGCAATGGCTCAGTTACCTGAAGGAACCTGATTACCATATTTCAGATGTGGGACATAAAGGCCTGGGAAGTTTTTTTCACGCGTGTCACAATGAGGTCAAAGGTAAAGGTCACTGACAGGTCACACATGGGCTAAAAAGCTTGTTGCCACCTTTTCTCAGAAAATAGTTGCTTTAGATTACGCGAAACTTTGGATATATCATCGCTACACTAAGGTTGCGAGCTGAATGACTTTTGACGAACATCGGTCCAAAGGTCAAGGTTACATAGGAGTTAACATTTTGGACCCAAAAGCTTGTTACCATTAACATAACCGTTGTTTCAAGATTCCTGAAACTTAGGATATATCATCGCTACACTAAGGTTTCAATCTGAACAAAATGTAACGAAGATCGGTCCAAGGGTCAGGTCACCGACAGGTAATACATAGGCTGAACAGTTTGTTAACACGTTTTTCAGAAAACCGTTTTTTTCAAATACCGTGAAACTTGGGATATATCATCCCTAACGAGCTAATTGGCTTATGGCGGCCATTGGTTTAAGGGTCAAGGTCGCCGAGAAGTCGCACAGGGGCTTAAAACCTTGTTATCCTGTTTCACAAGAAGCTGTTGTTTTAAATTTCGTGAAACTTGGGATATATCATAGCTATACTAAGGTTGCTATAGCTGAAGGACTTTGGACGAACATCGGTCCAAAGGTCAAGGTCACACAGGAGTTGAAATATTTGACCAAAAAGCTTTTTACCAGGTTAAAAAAAAATGGTGTTTCAAATTTCATAAAATGTTCTATCTATCTATCATCAAAACACTAAGGTTTTGATGTGATCAACATTTGACGAAGAGTGAAATTTTATGCTTCAAAAAGAGATTTGCTTTTCAAAACATACACAATTTCTAGTTTACAAATAACGTTGTATGGTTTATAATTTATGAGAAAAGACTTACCTAGATGGGAGTTTATCTGTTGTTAGAGACATGTGTTTCTCCACACCATATGATGTCGGACAAACATTAACATCCTACAAATATAAAACATTATATATACACTGGCTAAATGTCAGAGGAATATTTATCAGTAGTCCTAAACTAACCGAAATACGCTGCAATGCTATATATTCAGGACAAAACTTACACTTTGAACTAACCAGTGTCGATCTAACCTCCGTGATCACGGAACTTCCAAATGTGTAAAACAACAAAAAACAAATCTTGGATTAGTGATTTAGGGAGGGAAACGGATCTTTCAAGGCAAATTGGTGACACGCTAAAATGGTCCTTGCTTTTAAGCGTATGCTTAATGGAGGATGGTATATTTGATCATGATTTGAACTGGAATGATCTGACCCTTCTTGAAGGGGATGATCTGGATTTGTAATCGACGTTTTCCCACTCACCTTATCTTTCCGTCCGAGATTCATGTAATCTCTTGCACTGCGGGGTACAGCTTTAAAACCATAGGTGACTTTAGTATTTTTGTTCCTGGTAATGTCCAAAAACAAAAGATGTGATTATGCAAATTCAGCTGTGGATTTCCTCACACAGCTGATACACTTTGAGCCTACATATACCTTCAGCTGTGGATCAACATTAGTTCAGCCTCCCAGCTACATTTTCACCATTTCCTCACACAGCTGAGAAATATCTAATACACTTCCAGCCTACATATTTTCAATAAAGTCAATTTATATTGAAAAGGGAGAACTATACGGAAATATTGAATTTCCGAGACATAGAAATAAAAACGAAGATAGCAAAGGAATAAAGTCTTTTTTAAAATAGTGCAAATAACCTACTCCTCGAGGAAGTCGTTGTGTTTGTACGCCCCTGGCAGGAGTAGACTTCCTCTGTGGTTGTAGGGATCTGGGTCCCTCTTCCGGCCTTCCGATTTAAAGCGGTAAGTATTTGGCTTCTTTAAAATCTCTTCTATAAATGTGTCATTTTCATAGGTCCCTGGTAACGGCGTTTCCTGGAAACAAGTACCAAATAACTGTACTTTACAGCTCTGTAGCAATTGATGAGAATTATACTAAGTGTTTTGGTGTTCAAAAATATATATATATGGAGAATCAGTCTTAAAATCGTATACAGGGATTACAGGCCTATAGACATGCATTGTATTAATTAGCGTTGAATCATTGAGCGAGTTATTCCTATGTGTAAATTGCGTCAAACTTGTGAATGACAAAACTGGTCAAACTTATATTTCCAGCCCCGAAAACGAGTAGGCCTATACATGTCCAAAGTTTTCCAAATATAGATATATCAAATTCAAGTTGTCTATATTTAATTATATATTTTTAGGATAGGCCTAATTCAATTTTTGGGATTAGACAACTGAAAACCTCGCCCGGGAAGGAGGCGCCCCAGCACTAAATACCAGCTGTTTTCCCATGCACCCAGCACTTTCTAGAAGGACAGGTTGAATAACAGATGGAGGGAGACATCAATAAAGTGGCATGAGCTGCCAAAAATTCACACTTTTTTTCAGAAATTCTGCAGATAGAAGTTTACTAAAAACTGTACGAACCGAAAAAGTATCCAAAAAGCGAACGTTCATTCATTCTAAGCCTAAGCTAATTCAAAACAATTATTTTGCGTACATTGTCCAGACTAGAAGCACTAAACAGCTTCTGAATTCCACGTCTTGAGAAAAATGGCCGATAATTTCCACGTTCTGTTTTAACGGAAAAATATCATCATTTTAGCATATCATGCCAATTTAAAATAGATGCTTTATATACTATACCTTGATCTCCTTTCTCCACCAGCCTTCCCTCTCTGTTACCGGTACTTCATAATCTTCATTCAGTCTTTTCCTCTCCTGTAAGTTAAACACATCACGTCCTCATTTACATCAAATTTCAATCAGTGAGACATAACTTGTGCACTTGAAAGGGATATCATTACTATCTCCCTCCAGAGATGTTGAAAAGCCTAACAACAAACCTTAGACCAAAATGTCGTTGGTTTGAAATGTATTCCGGCGCAATGCAGGCCTATATAATATAAAATATCCAGAGAGGATGGATTTGAAGGGTTTTAAAGTAATGTCTATCTATTGTCGAGTCGGATAAGTGAAATGGCATTCAATGAGACGTTATGAAATAAATATCGAACAACCTACAATTTATTTACTTACTATTAACATGGAGTTCGGATTGTATAAAGCACGTAGTAGGCCTATAATCTAATGATATAATTATTATATTGTGGCATGAGCTGCCGAAATTCACACTTTTTTCATAATTTCTGATCGTCACGACAGTAAGAAGCTTTGAAGGCCATCGAAAAACGAAATGATTGGCGTTGGAATGAGGAAAATCCATACAGTATGTGGCCTCTACGAACGGAAAACGTGTTCGTAAAGTAAACAAAATTTAAATAACCGGGACGACCATTCATTCATTCTAAGGCAAAGTTAGTTCAAAACAATACTTTATCGCACATTTTTTAGACTAGAAGTAATAACAAGCTTCTGAATTATATGTCTTGAGAAAAATAGCCAACAATTTCAACGTTTTGTTTTTAAGTCAAAATATCAACATTTTGGCAGCTCATGCCCCTTTAACTTCAACTGCCTGTCACGACAGTCAAGAAAAAAAAGAAAAAAAAAAGGCTTTTTTATAAAGACTTACTGTTAATATTTAATGTCCCATATTTGATATCTGCCGCTGAGCATGGTAATATAATCTCAGTGGATAGTTACACTTGACGAAGGCACCGGCACAGGTGCCGAAAGCTCGTGTTGTTAAAAACAACTGAGGACGTGGTGTTGTCTTTAATTTTTTATCATTAGTTTAATACTCACCAACATTGGGTGTCTGGAACACCGGGCAAGAAATGACTGATCTGTGATAGAAGCCCCGTGATCACGGCCCCTTCTCTCTGGCGTATCTCCATTTGTAGTTTCTGTCCTGTACTTAGAAGCACTTCGTGGTGTCAGAGTTGTGGATATGGTAGCCGAGGTTGGGGCCATGTCACTTCACTTCGTTCAGTACAACACTGTCGACTGACGTTTGACGACTTGGTCTCGTGCGCCCATTGTTGCCTGGGCGTCCTTGACAACACACCGAAAGTCACGTGGCTAGTCTATAGCGAACTACTGGCAGATTAAATGCCAATTGAGCAATGGAAATGAAATAAACGAATCCCAACTTGGGCAAGTAGACCTACTCATATAAGAAACAATCCAGCAGAACATTAACTCGATTGAAACACACATGCTAGAATCGCGAATAACTCGACCAGAAATCCTTTAGTCTAGGCCTATGTAAAACGTTTTTAAAGAGCCTAAAGGTCTAGGACAGGCTACATATACAAATGGCATGTGTGTGTTAATTTGTTTAATTTTTAAAATCTGAATTTACAAACCCTAGGGTGTCCTCGGGTGTATAAAATAAAAAGAGATCAAAGAGTTAGCATGAAGTTTGATTATATAGAAACAACACAGGTAGGCCTAGCCTATGTAAGTTAGTAGGCTAACCATATGGCAAAACCTACATTTCATTTCTATAATTAATTTTTCGCCCACTATATTTAGGTCATTTATAATTTCGGTACAAGAAGATTTTCCCTGTGCCCGTGTGTTTTAGTGTTCATAAATATAATTCAGGCTTAGGGGGCCTACTAATAAGTCGATTCAATCATAGGCCCCTATATATATGTTTCATTTCATCTATAGTGAGTATACTGAATTCGGATGACTCTAAGGCTTATTTCAGAAAGCGGCGTAGCGTAAGTTTTTACGTAACTGCCATGGCAATCCATACTATAGATAATTATACTTTGCTGTGGAAGTTACATCTACGTTGTTTGGAGAAATATTACAAAATGACGTCGTAACCGATTGTAGTGGGCGTAAGACGTTAGTAACGTATAGCCATTATGACGCAAGAAAAATATTACGTCACTATAGGCGGCGGGAGGTGTCAAAATAAGGCCGCAACGTTTTAACGTCAAGCCTGCCGCAGACAAGAGCTATCTGCTGAGCTAAATTTCATTCGTGGCCCTTGCCGTAAGCACATAACTCACGTTAGCGGTGAACTTTTGGTGAAATTTTTGTCAGTCGTGGCGCTGCGTCAAATATCCAACGTGTTTGATAATTTTGTTCATTCGTGCAACTTACCTCTCGTTTGCGGTGGACGTGAGCTAACTGCTTACGACTTTTTGCGAAGTCATGACGTCACGAGACTACCAGCGACATTGCCGCTATAGACCCTTTCGGCTTAGAATGACGTTTTTATGACGTTGTTCGAGTTGTATGGCATTGACGTCATTTCTCTGTTGCGGGCGCTGTGACACGCCCCTTTTGCATTGCGTCATAGACGAAATGAACACGATTCCGACGTCAGATTGATCCAAAAACTCAATTTAGCGTCATTTTGCCATACAACGAGGCATCTGCGCAAGCGTCAATCCTTAAGCCGAAAGGGTTTGCCACTGTAATTTACACATATTTTAAATCAAACGATCGTCTTTTGGTAAAATAAAAAGAATTAAAATTCTGAAAGAGTTGAATGTTAAGTTATATTCCTCAACAGTAGAATCTGAGACGCGTAAACGTGAAATATTCAACACTGTGTCAATCAAAACTACTTATATTGTTGAATTATTCAATTATTCGGGATTTGTGGTTCAAATATCACATATAGGCCTAAAAAGGGGTAGTCCAACAGTATTTTGCCACTACAGCTTGGGGAAAGGTGGAGCCCATTATACGAGGCTGTTGGTACATGTATCACAGATATCTTAAAATATAGCTGGTACTTCAGGGGTGGGTTGTTCAAAGCGCTGTAGCTTAACGGAAGGTTAGATGACGTCGCGTCACAAAGGAATTTCTTTGTTACGTCACGTCATTTAACCTGCCGTTAAAGGATTTATGAACAGCTTTTGGAAAAATTCTCTAATTTGCGTTAGGTGTGTTGTAGAACACGTACTTTAAAAGTCTGACCAAAAAGAAAATTAAATTTCGGTCGCAGAACATACAAAATTCAAGCTACGTTTACCGATCTACAATGCTTACGAAAGTTAATTATCTCAGAGACTTATGACGTCAAACACGACCTCCTTGGGGACGTACCCTCACAGCGATGACGTAATAAACGATTTCTGTTGTCTCAGTACGTCTTCGTGGCAGTTTGTACACATCGAAGGTCGTGTATGACGTCATTTTTCCGAGCAGTTACGAAAAATACGGAAAATATGCATATTTCCTCCCCGTTCGTTTTTTGACTACCAGGGAACTAACGCGAAGGTTGTTTCGTTTGAACTGATAATTTTCAAATATATATTTAGTTAATAAACAAGCACAAACCAGCTTTAAATCTTGTTCATATATCCTTTAAGCTAATTTTCTTTTGAACAACTGGCCCCAGGACGTCATGTTGCAAAAAATCGTAAGCAGTTAGCTCACGTTCACCGCACACGTTGGATATTTGACGCAGCGCCACGACTGACGAAAATCTCACCAAAAGTTCACCGCTAACGTGAGCTATGTGCTTAAGGCAAGTGGCACGAATGAAATTTAGCTCAGCAGATAGCTCTCGTCTGCGGCAGGCTTAAGGAGAGAGTGTTGGGCGGTTTATATATTACTTGAGAGTCGTTGGAAGAAATTAAAAACCAATTGAGATTCTAAAATGTTAAGATTTGAACCTAACAAACTTCCTCTCCGTGTCCAGAAAGTTGCGCCAATTTTGTTTTCTTTGGTAGTTTTTAATCAGGCCAGTTCTCCATCTAGGGGGTAGGCCCCTGTTAGGTTATTCCGAAGGATCAAATCTGGCGCATTAAGACATATTAGTTCTATTTAAAGTGCACAATATTTATATTTAGTCAGTTCTCATATTGCACTCAATAATGCTACTTGGATGCGATTACCCTGTTTATTCTTATTTGGACAGATATTATTTCGTCTGGCTAACTTCGGGGATACGGTCGTTAATTGATTTGTGAATTGTTTTATTTGGGCAAAGCGTTTACCAGTGTGTATCAAAGATTTTATTCTGTGAATTATCTTTTGTAATCATCGGATCTATGCTACTATATCAGTGAACTTTGTGAGTTCTCGCATTACATTTTTCTATCTCGGAACTGTCAGTTCTTAGTTCATCAATGTATATATTTTATTACCTTTTAGTGTTCATAAATTCTTTCCAGTGTTTTTATAATATTTGCCTGTAAATATGTTACTCTATTTTTAAAAAAATATAAATCAAAATTTGTTTATATAATCTTTTGTCATTTCTTCGTTTATTACATTGTCTGGTAAACACATTTGCGTTTTAGTATAATAAGATCAGCATGAACATGGCCCAGATTATAGTAGAAGAATATAAACCACTAAAGTGTAAAATTTTCGACCTCGGTGCCAACGGCCAGGCATTGCTTATAAAAAATCTATAGTCAGGGCTTAAATCCCTCTTTTCCCTAGTAAACAAATATCATATTTTCACTTTCTTTTCTCGTTATCATATTTTGTTTCATTTCAGTTTACCCTACTTCTTGCCACAGCGGAAGATCCGTACATCTTTGTTTATTTAATACAGAAAATTCAAAGCCAAACCCCTGTCTGTCTTCAACCTAATGAAATATCATGGGTTTTGATTTATAACAACAACCTATGATTGGGTATATAAATGTCTATATGACATACTCCCTTGTTAACACAATTAGAAACTTTTCTCCACAGTTATTTTAGTAAAGAAGATTTTCAGTGTGCCCGTGTGTTTCAGGGCTGACAAATATATATGTATATATCATTCCATCGTCATCCGAATGTAAAATAAGAGCAACAGTGCCAGTATAGGGCCTACTGGGGTTGCGAGAGCCTCTGTCCTTAAATCTTGTGCTGACACAATCGTATTCTCGCGAGATCTCATTTAGATGTGGCTGAGATAGACCTCGTAAGACTTTACACGGCATAGCACAGAAATTATCACATGTCAGTTCAGGTTACATTTATAAAAGCCCGAAAAATAATACAGAAATGCTGACATCCAATATAAGCGAATGTCAACTTAGAGTTTAAAGATATATCAAACAAGTATTGAAAACAGAGTCAATTTTCCCATTTTGAGGAAATCAGACAAGATGGCGAAGCTTCCCGTCGGTTGATTCCCCTTGAACTGGCAACTATTATAAGCTCCACGAAAGGTTTTCATAAGTTGCTGGTGTCTGAACCGTTGCATGTACCTAACAATATTCCCAGAAAATGCGGGTAAATGCGAGTAAACGCTAGGTTGAATTCCATGATGTTGTTTTGTCAAATGATAAAAAGTCACATGCCCAGTTGACATCTCCAACCAAATCTCTAATATATTAAAATGGTTGGTCTGGGCTTTAGAGGCCACGTCTGGATTTTAAGAATGATGTGACTTCTAATTTTATATTGGTGCTGACATAGAGGACCAGCCTCCTCTTTCTTGGGCAAATCCCAAAGATGTGAAAATCTCGTATATTGTGGCATATTTCCGGTTATGAAAATACTAGCGTTTTGAATAACGGGCTCATGATTGGATTGCCTATATAGGGGTGTCAACGGAACTTGCTCATTCCGTTTTAAAGCTGCATCAAGAGCGGTCAAGATTGATTGTTTGGTGTTTTACGCCGCGCTCAAGACTGTTATTTCACGTATAGGGCCTACGCTATATGGCGGTGTTGCCAGTTTTATTGTGGGAGGAAACCGGGCTCTATGTTCGGAGGAAACCCACGACCTTCCGTTGGAAACTGGCAACCAAGCGGTCAAGAAGTTAGCAATTTGCTTTTTGAAACAGATGTGTACTATATATTAGTGTTGGATGTCATTCGTCTCAAGAGGCCTACTTTCGGAGACTAATTCGGTTCGTACGAGCTACAGTCTTTTCATTCCGACGAGAATTCTTCAAACCCTCTTATTTCCGTTGAAAATCCCAATTTATTAAAAAGTGCACAAATTGGTCGCTATCTGGTCGACGACCAATAATAAAATGTCAAATTACGGAGGAAGACCCCAATTAGGCCTACTTGAGTGAAGTAGCGGCAAATAAGATGTTGATGTTATTATGGTTAATGTTATATTTCTTCAAAACATCGAGTAGGCCTAAATAATTTTTAATTTTAGTTGTAGGTAGACCTTACAATACTGGTAGGCCTATATCACGTGTAATAGGCCTACTACTAGGTCATCAGCTGTGGGAAAATCGCAAAACTCTAATATTGCCCCGGGTAATGTTTCTCAGTAGGCCTACTGCTACTATAGAACCACCCCGTGATCCCAGAGGGATAATATTTCAACATTTATTGCCGTACATCTACTTTTCTTCAAACAGTACCGTACCAGGTATGAAACACGCTTCTGTACTCGTTTGGCTCGGTTCGATATATATCAAAGCAAAGGCCACGTGGAAACAGCTGTCTCTTTTGACAGCCTGCAATGACACATCAGCCATGTCATATTTTGAAAAAGAGAAGAAAAGAAAATCAAAATTAAAACAATTTTTCTAATGGTAATTGCTTTGTTCAAAAAAATAAAAAATACCGGTACTGATCATCTGAAATAATTTTTGGTTTGGTTGTCAATCTATACTCCTTGGGCCTACCTAACAACCGGCATATTACATTATTACTATATTAGGATATGTCAACATGGCGGCGGCTTTGACAGGCCAGCCAGCAACCGCAGGTGGTCGACGTGATAAAAACAATGTGGATTGGGCAATGGTCCATCGTCGATTAGATAGGACTCCAGAACCCGCGGACAAATTTAAACAGCTATCACCTGAAAACAAAGGGAGGATCCATGATCTGCGATCAGCCGTTGAAAACACAAAGTTAAAAATGTCTCAAATGGAAGAGGATCTCGAACAAAAGTATAAACAACAACAACATAATATTATTACTGGTACTACTACTACACTAGCAGGGCCTAGTAGGCTTACTAGTAGTTGGCCGACTATAAAGTATAAAAGTGGCAAGACTTTTTTTGCAGATGTATGGAACAAATAGAAGTAATGATTGATAATTTTAGTAAAATTATTGTTTACTCACTAGGTAGGCCTATAATAATTAATATATATGGTATAGTGTCTGTATTGTCCACATTAATATTTTATTTAATATGATGTAGTCCCCTACATGTAGGCAAAGCCTAGATGCGAACGCGATGAATATTCCCTATATGGAAAAGATGCCAGGTACTGGAGTGCAAGCTTCTCACAAGAGGTCGAGGGATTCCTTGGGGCAAACAGAGCCGCACTCTACCCCTTCCAAAAGCCTATATAACTTAAAGGAAATAATCTTGAGTAGGGCCTATGGCGTAAAACGTCAATTAATCAATCAACTTACTATTTATACAACCGCTTCTGTCCTGAAATTACGAAAAGGCTTAATTATTGCGTTTTTTATTTATTTGGTGTTTAATATATCTATCTCAATTTTACATTATGTTAGCATAGGTCTAGGTAGGTCCGGTAATAATTTTTAGGACATACTGCACAGAAGTGCTTCGATCACTTATCAACCAGGAATGAGGTTAATTAAAGGGGCATGAGCTGCCAAAATGTTGATATTTTGACGTTAAAACAGAATGCTGAAATTATTGGCTATTTTTCTCAAGAGGTAGAATTCAGAAGCTTTTTAATGCTTCAAGTCTCGAAAATGTACGATAAAGTACTGTTTTAAACTAACTTTGGCTTAGAATGAATGAATGGTCGTCCCGGTTATTTAAATTTTGTTTACTATTGAACACGTTTTCGGTTCATATAGGCCACATACTGTATGGATTTTTCTCATTCCAACGCCAATCATTTAGTTTTTCGATAGCCTTCAAAGCCTCTTACTGTCGTGACGATCAGAAGTTATGAAAAAACTGTGAATTTTGGCAGCTCATGCCCCTTTAATTAATTATTTCCACTTAATCGTGGCACTTTCCTTGTAGCTTTGCAATACAAATTGTTGGATATTAAATAGTAAGAAATTATTTTTCCTCTGGAACGTGCGCTATTTCTAATTTTTGTCAAAGCCACACGTCATATCATCCTGACGCCCTAGCTGTGATGACGTCATCTTCCTTCCAGTCATTCTTGAATAGGTCCACAAGTTTTTTGCATCATCGCTATTGTTCGTCTATGCTTTGCGATCATATCGGACGTCACATCAAGACCACAATCGGCCGATGGCGTTTTGAAGAGAGAAAAGTATGAGCGTGAACTTGAAATTCTCTGTGTGTGAATTTTAAATCGGACCGTAACACCTTTTTTTCGATCACAGGGTACAGTACTGAAAATCACATTCTGTCGATTTTATACCTGCGTTAGTCTAAGAATCGCATATATTATTATCCTATCGCTTCACAAAAGTTATACGGGGTACTGAGTACATTACTTATAAGTATAGCTAGGACCCCTCTGATAGACTGCAGGTCATTTTGAATGTGTCAACCAAAGTTAGCTGTGAAACGTACAATTTTTCATATCCTCTTGTGGGCGCCACGAAAGAGTCCCCGTAATAATGTAAGGGACCGAAACACTCACTTTGTTAACTTTCACCTTCGATCAGTAAGCATTGGAGGATTCCTGATATGTAGGCCTATCGAAACTGCGTCTGTCTACTTTGTGTGACTTGTGTCACAAACCATGTGGTTTACCGGGCTAGTTTAATCTATATATATATATAAACAAATATCGTTCTAGATGATTTTAGCATTTAATACATTTATAATTATTTTATTTTCTTTTTTTGTCTGTAGTCAAAGATTTTGATATGTACATTTGATTTGTATTCAGCCTCAAAACATGATTTACCGTATGAAAAGCGCAGACTGTCCGAGGTGTGTCAAAGCCGACCGGTAGTAATTCAACATGTAACATCTAGAGACACTATAAACATATAACTTTGTAGAATTACAGGAGACAGTTCTTTAACATTCTAATACACCTTCAACTCGTTTAACATTATTGAGATAGGAAAAAACAAAGACCCATTATCTGAGTGAGACAATAAACAACCCCTTACAGGTTTAAACCACTTTGTGCTATAAATTATAGTACAGTTTGTGTAGAATAATCATGGAGCTAACGCTTTGGGTGACAGATGTGTTCCAAGAGATTAACACTTCATGATGTCATATGGTTACTGGGCTGATTGAAACGAAACTTGAGAGAGACTGAGGCTCGATCATATCACAGCATTCCGAAATTATGACATCATCGCGTTTGAGCTGACAACACTGATTTCACCCAGTATACTTTCTACATACGGGTTGCTCCAGGACATTTTTGATTGGCTCTGGTTACTCACGAAAGGGTCTAAAAAATTCTTATGGAGATTGGAAAGGATGGTTTTCCTTTAAAAATCTTTACATTTTGTACACTGAAATTGAATTCATTTACTTATGATATGCATTAGAATAGAAGTAAAGGACCTCCTGATGAGCTGTGTGTTGCTGAATAAAGGGTCAGTGGCGGAAATATCACTCATATTTGAAGACTTGTGGCTTTGTCCACTGACCCAGCAACACACAGCTCACCAGGATGTCATTTATTTCTTAAACAGCTATAATCTCTAACTTGTGTTTGTTTTTCTGATTTCAAAAGTTATTGATGGTATTGGAAATCATATATTACTAGTTTTCATGCCACGAATGGAGAGTTAGGAGTTCAATGGTTTTCATTGTCCACACTCAGAGTCTCTTAGCCCCACTGCGCCCTTTTCTTTCCTCGGGTGACCCCAAAACTAGCTACAAATTATTTTAAATTTATGACCAGAGATTTATTTTAACAAGCCCCTAATTTCTTGTCTTTGACAGACAACTGGCCATCGAGCAAGAACAAGCATTGCGACGTGCAGTTGAGGAACAGCTACAGGAGAATTTAGTTGATATGTATGGAAATCCTGCAGTTAATGAAGAATTACGTCATCGTCTTCCTCGTTCATCACCGTCACAATCCAGGAGAACGGCTTCATTATCTCCTAGATTTAAAGGACACAGGTACATCAAAATATACTGCTGTTCATTTTTGTTATTGTATTGGTTGTGTTGGTTTTGTCTCTGTATGAAGGCGGCCTCCGAGGTTCAGTAGGTAGAGCGTTGGACGCTCAATCCGAACAGCCTTCCACCAATGGGTCGCGGTTTGATCCCACAATAAAACTGGCAATGCCGCCATACAAGTGAAATAATCTTGAGCGTGGCGTAAAACACCAAACAATCTCTGTATGAAAGTCTTTCGTCTGTCCATTCATCAAGTGTTTCTGCTTGATTAAGTGTTTCTGTTTTTATTCAGTTATGCTTTATCCATCAGATCTGCTTCTGTTTTGTTCCTTCTATTGTTTCTATTAAAGAAACTATATATATTTTTGAACTCTAAAACACACGAAAAATCTTCTTGTCTATTCATGAGTACTAAAAAACATGGACGTAGGAAACATCTTCTTGACTTGAATAATCGTGTTTAAAAGGGGGTAAGATGTTCAATATACATGTTGTGAATTTTGATTAAGGTTTCCAGTGCTGCAGATAACTTTTCTTTGGAAGGTGTATATTTGGTTACTGGAGGCACTGCGGAATAGAACCAAAATAGTATAAAGTAATCTGTCAGCCTGTGTAGACCGGAATCTGTTTATTCAGACAACTCTGAATGGTCGTCCCGGTTATTTAAATTTGGTTACTTTCGAAGACTATTTCGGTTCCTGTAAGCCACATACTGTATGAATTTTCCTCATTCCAAAGCCAGTCATTCAGTCTTACTGTCGTGCAGACCAGAAATTATGAAAAAAGTTTAAATTTTGGCAGCTCATGCCACTTTAAGAAACGAAAACAAAATCACTAGATTAAATATGAGGCACACAACATCCAGGTATGTTATATATAAAATGTTTAATTGGTCAAGTAAAGTATAACTAAAAATAAAGACCTAACACCAACTGACCGCCTAATAACCATGTAACTTCTATGTTGGATTACACTCATTTTAGGTCTTTTGGTTTTTAGTTTACAATGTCAAATTTATAGGCAGGCTTCAGGGGTGGCGGAACCGGGTGGGCCAGGCCCCCTCAATAATCAAATGTGGGGGGCCAGGCCAGTTAAAAGAACAAAACCTCGCCCCACCACTCAATCTGTCTTGATATTGGGTTGTTTTGTGATAGTCCATCGTCTAATCACTCAGTTTCAGAAAAATCTCTATCTTTATATGCCAGAAATGGTTTACACAAATGTTGATGATTTAGTACCAGCAAGCTCTCCGGGCTTAGGCAGCCCCTGGTCCTTCGTGTGATTGTGCTGTGATTTTGTCTCCACGGAATCAAACGTTTTTCACAACTACCCCAAACAACTGTCTTGCTGTAAGATTATTTTGATAGTCGATCGCCTTATCACAATATTTGCTACTGTAAATTTGACAATTTCTTCAATGCCAGAAATGGCCTGGAACGCATCACCGACTACCTCGACCCCTGGAGTTTCCGGAGGCTACAAGGCCCCTGGACCCTTGCATGCTATCATCGTGGCCCACCTGTAGATTCCTTTCTACATTACTGAAGGAGAGTATACTTATTATCTAAAAAAGGCCTTTAACAGATTTTTTTCTTCCTAAGTTTATTAGTCAAAAATCTTTACATCAAATTTCACCTGTTGGGCCTTGAAAATGGCCCAGAACGCATGTATGGCATTCTTCTGTTGTGCTGGGATAGTCCCCCCCCCCAATATGTAAAAAGTTTTGCCGTTTTTAGACACCACATTCAACATTATTTCCCTTATATGGCAGCGTTGCCAGGTTTAGTGGGGGAGAAGATCATCATAGTTCTAATGTATACTGGGGTGTGTTGATTTCTATACGTCACTTAAAGTGGAATGAAATGCCAAAACTCTGACTTTTTTTTAACCCTGATTGTCATGAAAAGATGAGAGCTAGAAATGTCTTGAAGAACTTAAGGATTGATGTTGAAATAGAAAATATTGGTAAAGCCAATACCCCCTGCCAACCAAGGATGTGTGCTAATAACAGTCAAAATTTAAATCAGGATGTAGGAGAACAGTTTTAGGGATTTGTTGCTTATAAAAACTCATTTTACCTACATTTCGGAGATTGGTATCAACAGAAAGCTTTTATTTTGTAATTCTGTTTCAACAAAATTGTCTTCATATTTGGCACTAACAACTAAGAGCTCCAGCATCCAGTGTCATCATAGCATATCTCCCTTCATGACAGTTATAAACCTTACATGTACTTTAAATGTCAGCTTTAAAAGTGGCGTGTACTAATCATGTCATATAAAATTGGGATACGCATTATCTGATGGACTAATGTGTACTGTCAGCTCAGGATGAGAAATTCTAATTCCTTTGTCAAAAAAACGAGGATCTTTGCTGTCAGCCATAAACTATTTGATTTGCTATTTTGGGGGAATGATAAACTTCACACTGTATAATTTTATTTTCAACTAACTTGACTAAAACTCAATTTTTGATGGAAACTGAACATTTCCATGAATAAACAGTGAGCGTGGGTTGGTATACAAGCTACACTCCTACAGTGCAATGTATCACTGATTCAAAACACTTAGACTAAACATTCGAGCGTCTTTCTGAGAATTCAAAATATCTGTTTTTCTCAAAACATCATTTTAGCAAAAGAAAGCAACTCTGCCAAAGGGGAACAACACCTCCAAAATCAGGACACATAGGTTTGATCAGAGAACTAACTAGGACATTTAAACATGGAAGAAGCGTGTTGTACAGATGACATCGATCCCTACCTGAATATGGGGGTGACTGGTCCTGGAGCAGAAAAAGATATTTCAATATCAGCTTCACATTTGAGTAACTCATAGTGTTATGTCACAGCGATGTTAAAATAAATTTTGAAAGAAATAATTTCTGAAAAATGTCCCATTTAATGTTGTGTTTCGATTTAGAAGGAGTGACTAAGGACTTGGAGATTTTGATCAGATTTGCGTTCCATTTCAGGGCATTTGGTGTGTTATCACGGGGTCCTGTATAGTAATTCTTACTTTGACAATGCCGCTGTTGACAGCAAAGATCCTCGTTTTTTTTGACAAAGGAATTAGAATTTCTCATCCTGAGCTGACAGTACGCATTAGTCCCCATCAGATAATGCGTATCCCAATTTTATATGACATGATGAGTACCCGTCACTTTTAAAGTCTCCAGAATGTAGATAAAATGAGTTTTTGTAAGCAACAAAACCCTAAAAATGTTCTCCTACATCCTGATTTAAATTTTGACTGTTATTAGCACACATCCTTGGTTGGCAGGGGGTCCCAGCTTCTGAAAGCTCTGAAACCGGGGAATGCCATACATGCGTTCTGGGCCATTTTCAAGGCCCAACAGGTGAAATTTGATGTTAAGATTTTTGACTAGTAAACTTAGGAAGAAAAAAATCTGTTATAGGGCTATTGCGCTGGATATTTTAGGGATCTGTCACAACTATATATTGGGTGTGTATATAAAGTACACACCCAAATAACTTCCTATGCTTTTAGATAATAGGTATACTCTCCTCCAGTATGGTAGCCAGGAATCTGCAGGTGGGCCACTAAGACAGCACAAATCATGCGAGGGTCCAGGGGCCTTGTAGCCTCCGAAAACTCCAGGAGTCGACAGTCGGTGATGCGTTCCAGGCCATTTCTGGCATTGAAAAGCTCGAAATTTCAAAAACAAATCGTCAAATTTACAGTATCAAATATTGTGATAAGGCGATCAACTATCAAAATAATCTTGCAGCAACACAGTTTGAGTTGTTGGGCGTAGTTGTGAAAAACGTGGAGACAAAGTTACACCACAATCACATGAAGGACCAGGGGCTGCCTAAGCCCGGAGAGCTTCCAGGTACTAAATCGCCGACATCTGTGTAATCCATTTCTGGCATATAAAGATATAGAGACTTTTCTGAAACTGAGAGTAGCAAACATTGCGATTAGACGATGGATTGTCACAAAACAACCCAACATCAAGACAGATTGAGTGGTGGGGTGAGGTTTTGTTCTTTTAACCCGTAGAAACTGTATATTTACTGTATTATTTTAAGGTTTGTGGCAAGGCCGAGAAAAAAAAATCTGTTTCTAAACCCCAGTTTTCCACTGTTTCTGCCTTTAATCTCACTTAACTGCCCTTTAACTATTGTGCTTGTAAGCTTTAGAATTTTTTTATAGGCCAATTATTTGGATTAATAATCCAACTTTGATTATTGAGGGGGCCTGGCCCACCCGGTTCTGCAGCCCCTAAAACCTGCCTATAAATTTTACATTGTAAACTAAAAACCAAAAGACCTAAAATGATTGTAATCCAACATAGAAGATACACGGTTATTAGGTGGTCAGTTGGTATAAGGTCTTTATTTTTAGTTATACTTTTACCCGACGACATTTTAAATATAACATACCTGGACATACCGGTATTTTGTGTGCCTCATATTTAATCTATAGGGACTTTATTTTCGTTCTTAGCTCATGCCACTTTAAACTTTGTTCAAAAAGCTGTTTTATAGCATACAGAGTTATTCCCCCTACACTCTTTCAAGAGTAGTCTCCCCTTTACCAGAAAACTGTGCTCTATCTTTTTAGTTATATAACTATGAAAAGATAAACATTTTGGCTTGTATCATTTGTATAATGGTCATATTTATGTTAAGGTTTTAAGCTTAAGTAAAACTTAAGCCTATTCACACCAATACATCATGGTTATTTCACTCAAGAAGATTCTCCTAAGCCGTCTTGTGTTTTCGGGTTTATAAATATATTATGACTCTATCAAGTTCCCAAATTCGCTTTTAAGAATTTTGTTTGTAAACCATGGGGCTAAAACATACAATCAAATATGCTTTGGTAGTTTTGATTTTACCCCAAATTAGGGGGTTTCCTCCTGGCAAAAAACTCTGTTTCCTCCCATACTAAACCAGCCATATACATGTAAGCAGAAGTCTATGAACAGGGAAGTGTGAAATGTTGCATTACCCCATATTCAGGGCACTGGCGCTTTCAGCCTGCTTATACTACATTATGTGACGTTTATGCGCGGTAGATTTTGAATTGTCAACGGTTGCGCAATTTCAAATCAGAAAATAAATTCATTCTCCACTTACTGCATCTATCGGCAATTCCAGTAACCGCAGTTCGGAGAATGCAACGGTTTTTATAAAAGCTTTACCGAACATGCGACTCTGATATCTCCATTTGGACTCAAATCGTTCCAAACAAGTCTTCTTGTCTCATTTTCAACTTTATGAAGTTCTTCGGAAACTTTAACTTTTGCTCCATCAAGTACTGTTATCATAAATAAAATGTTCGCCATGTTTTTTCTTATGCATCCCATAATAGTTCATATGAGAAAGTGAAGAAAAGCCACGCTTTCTGACTAACCGAGAGAGGGCTCTGTGTATGGTGACCTCTGGGTCAAACGGCGCCAATGCCCTCAATACTATGTAATGGGACGCTTCACACTTCCACATTCATAAACTTCTGATGTAAGTGAAATAATATTGAGTGTGTCTTTTTTGTCAATTTGAACTTTGAAAGTGTTTGTTAAAATAAGGCCTACATCAGTGCTAAAACAGGTAAAGATGTAAACACGGTCGGTTCGATAGTTTTCACATTGTCATAGAATTGGCCCTCTTTTTGTCGGTTTTGAACTGATTCAAAATCTGTTATGGATGGAGATGCATTCCACTCATAGGCTACCTTCGATGACCCCTATTCCGAAAGGAGCAAGAATTATCTTTTCATCCAAACTGAGGGTGCTCCTCCCCCTTTCCAAAATCTCTGGATCCGCCCCTGAAACAGTCAAATTAGACAAGAACCAATCGGTTTATTGTGTTCTGAAGCTGTAAACTTCAGTGCATAATCTTGAAGGATTTACTTTTTATGTACACTTACCAGCCACCTATTTCATGAGACATCAATGTTATTTCAATTTAGTGTCTTAACCAAGGATAGTCTCCCTTAGATTGTCAGGTTTGATATCTCCTCCATGATGCTTGGTTTTTGTATTGATACTTGCTATCAAACACCACGTATTCATGTTAAATAGAAAATCATGTCAGTACATAAGACCACCATATCCAGGACTTGTGATAGGTGTTTTAGAGGACATAATATTTTGCGAGAACGAGTTTGCTTATTGTTGGGAAAGCTTTTTTTATTTATATATTTTCCTTACATTAAAGTTATCAGTGTGTGAAAGGTGACAACATAAGGATCATTTGAAGAATTATAAAGAATAAATTTAGTAAATTGGCCCTGCCGAATAGAACCAAAAATAGTATATAAAAAGTTGTTATTAGATCTAACCCATAATTAATGAAATTAATTGTTAGGAATACCGAATAGTGATGTTAAAAAATGGTATAAGCTGCCCTTTAAACATTGTCCATCAAAGGTTGATAACTGCAAATTCTGCTTGTCCAGAAAATTGTTGATAATTGCTTATTTAACTTGTCCAGAAAATTGCTGCTAACTGCATTTTCTTGTACAGGAAAATCTAAGCATCTGGGAATTTTACTTGCCCAGAAAATGGTAAAGACCTGAAAATTTAACTTGTCCAGAAAAAAGAGGATGACTGAAAATTTAACTTGTTCAGAATAAAATGGATATTTGAAAATTTCACATGTCCTGAAAAAAAGGTAGATAACTTGACATTTTACTTGTTCAGAAAATCGTTGATAATTGCAAATTCTGCTTGTTCGATAAAGGTAGATAGTTGCAGACTCCCCTTGTCCAAAAAAAGGTAAATCACCTGAAATTTTACTTGTGCAGAAAAATGTTGATAACTGCAAATTATTACTGTCCAGAAAACGTAGCAAACTGCTAATTTTGCTTGTCCAGAAAAGGTAGATAACTTCAAATATTACCTGTCTATTAAAATGTTGATAATTACAAATTTTGTTTGTTCAAAATCAAGTCAATTTTATTTCTTTAACAAATTTTTTTTTACTATTATAAATTCTCATTGTTAAGAAAAAAACTGTTAACTACAAATTTAATGAAAATTTAAAAGAAAATTTAAGAAATAGAATTTCTAAATCTAAAAATTAAAGTTTTGATGAATGCTTCTATTAATGTAAGTGGAAACTGCATTTAATCTGCATGGCCTATTCCCATCTGTCATAAAACTTTGTCCAGAAAATGTTGATTACAATGGTGTCCAGAAAATGTTGATTATAACTTTGTCCAGAAAATGTTGATTACAACTTTGTCCAGAAAATGTTGATTCCAACTTTGTCCAGAAAATGTTGATTACAACTTTGTCCAGAAATATTGATTACAACCTTGTCCAGAAAATGTTGATTATAACTTTGTCCAGAAAATATTGATTACAACTTTGTCCAGAAAATGTTGATTCCAACTTTGTCCAGAAAATGTTGATTACAACTTTGTCCAGAAATATTGATTACAACCTTGTCCAGAAAATGTTGATTACAATCATGTCACGAAAATGTTGATTACAATGGTGTCCAGAAAATGTTGATTCCAACTTTGTCCAGAAAATGTTGATTACAACTTTGTCCAGAAATATTGATTATAACCTTGTCCAGAAAATGTTGATTATAACTTTGTCCAGAAAATGTTGATTACAACTGTGTCCAGAAAATGTTGATTACAATTGTGTTCACAAAATGTTGATTACAATGGTGTCCAGAAAATGTTGATTCCAACTTTGTCCAGAAAATGTTGATTCCAACTTTGTCCAGAAAATGTTGATTACAATGGTGTCCAGAAAATGTTGATTACAATGGTGTCCAGAAAATGTTGATTACAACTTTGCCCAGAAAATGTTTATTACAACTTTATCCAGAAAATGTTGATTCCAACTTTGTCCAGAAAATGTTGATTCCAATGGTGTCCAGAAAATGTTGATTACAACTTTGCCCAGAAAATGTTTATTACAACTTTATCCAGAAAATGTTGATTACAATTGTGTCCAGAAAATGTTGATGACAGCTTTGTCCAGAAAACGTTTATTACAGCTTTGTCCAGAAAATGTTCATTACAACTGTGTCCAGAAAATATTTATTACAACTTTGTCTAGAAAATGTTGATTACAATTGTGTCCAGAAAATGTTGATTACAACTTTGTCTAGAAAATGTTGATTACGATTATGTCCAGAAAAGGTTGATTACAACTTTGTCTAGAAAATGTTGATTACAATTGTGTCCAGAAAATGTTGATTACAACATTGTCCAGAAAATGTTGGTTACAACTTTATCCAGAAAATGTTTATTACAACTTTGTCTAGAAAATGTTGATTACAATTGTGTCCAGAAAATGTTTATTACAACTTTGTCTAGAAAATGTTTATTACAACTTTGTCTAGAAAATGTTTATTACAACTTTGTCCAGAAAATGTTGATTACAATTGTGTCCAGAAAATGTTGATTATAATTGTGTCCAGAAAATGTGGATTACAATCTTGTCTAGAAAATGTTGATAACAAATTTGTCCAGAAAATGTTTATTACAATGTTACCCAGAAAAGGATTGACAGAATACAAATTCTGTATGTAAATTTCTTTATAGTTAATTTGAGAAAATAATCTTGCTAGAAAACTTAAAGTTAATATACAAGATGCTGGACAATGGACATATTTAGTCTCACCAACTTATGCTGACACAGTTCTGTCGTATCCATTTGTGATCATCTGTTAAACTTGTCTGCAAGTGCTAGGACATTTTTCTAGAGCCTTTTTATTTATAGTGGGGTATGAATTTTGTCATTATAGAACTTTTCGATTTACAAATTTCTTGTGGTTTGCTGTAAATAAAATGTTTTATCTATTTTTGGCTATCAAAATTGCTATTTAAATTACTCTTTAAAATTCTTGAAATAATGAAAATATTAAAATAAAGTTTGGAATGTTGGATTTTGTTTTAAATAAATCTCATACTATCAAGAAGTTTCTTTTAAATGCTTCATTTAGAAGCTTTATAAAAACATTTTTTTTTTGTCTTTGTTGAAGTGTCAAAATAATTTTTTTTACTGATTATGTTGATGTCTTTAAAATGTGTATGCAGTCCTGAATTATTTTATATCAATGAAAAATGCAGTAAATTCTGTTGTAAGTAACACAGATGGAAGCCTATGGTTAAAAATGAAGTAATATTAATAATACAAAAAAAAAATTAACCATTTCATTGGCGAGATTTTCAGTTTATAATCAGTATAAAATATCATTTTCTCAAATAAGACCTCCTCCCCCCCCAAAAAAAGGAACAAAAAACCAAACTTTCAATTTTTAAACACAAAAAATATATTAACATATTTTAAATCCCTGAAGATCCTCAATTTATAATATGTAAATGACAAGTAATTTGATAGTGCAAAGGCAGATATTGACAACCTTGTGGAGAGAAAATGTGGATTTCTTCAGTTATTGATTTGGTTATAATGGAGGAAAAGCAGCATGCCTTATATAAACAAGATCTCTGTGGGAATAGTGATTGTTTTGTGTAAGCAGCCGTCACTGGGAGAGGGGCTTTGAGTGACTGCTGAATCTTACGACCTGTTGCTTGATGATAGTGTGTTCACCTTGACGATCAATCCACCAATCAACACTGTTTATTCAACTGTAACAGGTGTCTGTAAAGTATTGATTTCATCCGGCCTATCTATGACATACTTACAACAGGCTTAATGTTAAAACTAACCTAACTACAATAGTCTGTGTGTTGAAAACTATTCAGAATTTCCAGGATAAAAATGTGAATGCAAACATTGACTACATTTGCTGTATTGTTAAAAACTATATTGGAAATTTCTTGATAGTAGAAAATAAATTTGAAAGAGAGATCATTCCCCTTTGCATGTCAAAAGTATACAGGAAGCTTTACTTTTCAAATGGATATGGATTGAAAGTTTGGTTTTAGTTGTCTTTAGTTCTGTTTGCCCTCTGCAAGTGTCCGGACAGCAGTTATATTTGTATTTTATATTTTATTTTTGTCACAATGATACTGAAATACTGTTAAAGTTAAATATTCTGTTAATGACTCACACTATTTTATTTTATGTTTCAGATTATATTTTAGTTTATATTTTATTTTATGTATCGTTTGTCAAAAAAAATCATGCTACTTAATTAAAACGCTATTATCTTTGTCATTTTGAAAGATATTAAAGGATTTATGAACAGCTTTTGGAAATATTCTCTAATTTGCGTTAGTTGTGTTGTAGAACATGTACTTTAAAAGTCTGACGAAAAAGAAAATTAAATTTCGGTCGCAGCACATACAAAAATCAAGCTACGTTTACCGATCTACAATGCTTACGAAAGTTAATTATCTCAGAGACTTATGACGTCAAACACGACCTCCGTTGTGTACGTACCCTCACAGCGATGACGTAATAAACGATTTCTGTTGTCTCAGTACGTCTTCGTGGCAGTTTGTACACATCGAAGGTCGTGTATGACGTCATTTTTCCGAGCAGTTACGAAAAATACGGAAAATATGCATATTTCCTCCCCGTTCGTTTTTTGACTACCAGGGAACTAACGCGAAGGTTGTTTCGTTTCAACTGATAATTTTCAAATATATATTTAGTCAATAAACAAGCACAAACCAGCTTTAAATCTTGTTCATATCTCCTTTAAGACCAAAATTTGCACAGTTTAATTGGACTTAATAAATATATTTATATATATATATGAACACTAAAACAAATGGGCCAAGAGAAAATCTAAAATAAGGTCTCTATTTGTGTTAAATCATTTAGACCTTTTTACTGAATCATAAGATGTTGCAATAAACTAAAACCCATGATCTTTCATTACATTGAAGACAGGCAGGAGTTTGGCCTTAGTAGCATTTTCTGGAGCCCTTTGTAATACATTGACTATGCTTACGCATCTTCAGCTATGGCAAGAATATCGGTAAACTGAGACTGAACCCAATAGGATCATGGGAACAGAGTGAAAACTTTGGTTCCCCCAGAAGACGTACAGGCAAGGGAGTTTATCCCTGACTGGTATATCTTATACCATTTTACTTTGAAGTAGTTTGTATTCTTCTATACCAAGATCTTGACCATATCAATGTTGGCCTTGTTATATTGAAACACATTTGGAATGATAGTTTTTTCACGACATCTTCTCGGTGCAAGTTCAAACCCAAAGGATAAACAGTTTGTAACATTTGAATCCAAAAACATTTCCTTTTCATCTGTATGTGCTTTGTATATGCAGCAGAAGTGAGAAAATTTTACAATGGGCATGATTTCGAAATGGTCATTAACTGAATGACCTATGATTGATGAAGTGCTGTGCCACTGTTGCATGGTTGTCAGACACTAGTTAAAGGTTGGATGTTTTTCAGACACTAGCTAAAGGTTGGATAGTTGTCAGATACTAGCTAAAGGCTGGATGGTTGTCAGACACTAGCTAAAGGTTGGATAGCTGTTAGACACTAGCTGAACGTTGGATAGTTGTCAGACACTAGCTAAAGGTTGGATAGTTGTCAGACACTAGCTAAAGGTTGGATGTTTGTCAGACACTAGCTAAAGGTTGGATAGTTGTCAGACACTAGCTTAAGGTTGGATGTTTGTCAGACACTAGCTAAAGGTTGGATGTTTGTGGGACACTAGCTAAAGGCTGGGTGGTTGTCAGACACTAGCTAAAGGTTGGATGTTTGTCAGACACTAGTTAAAGGCTGGATGGTTGTCAGACACTAGCTAAAGGTTGGATGGTTGTCAGATACTGGCTAAAGGCTGGATGTTTGTCAGACACTAGCTAAAGGTTGGATAGTTGTCAGAACCTAGCTAAAGGTTGGATAGTTGTCAGACACTAGCTAAAGGTTGGATGTTTGTCAGACACTAGCTAAAGGTTGGATAGTTGTCAGACACTAGCTAAAGGTTGGATGGTTGTCAGATACTGGCTAAAGGCTGGATGTTTGTCAGACACTAGCTAAAGGTTGGATAGTTGTCAGACACTAGCTAAAGGTTGGATAGTTGTCAGACACTAGCTAAAGGTTGGATGTTTGTCAGACACTAGCTAAAGGTTGGATAGTTGTCAGACACTAGCTAAAGGTTGGATGTTTGTCAGACACTAGCTAAAGGCTGGATGTTTGTCAGACACTAGCTAAAGGTTGGATAGTTGTCAGACACTAGCTAAAGGTTGGATGTTTGTCAGACACTAGCTAAAGGTTGGATAGTTGTCAGACACTAGCTAAAGATTGGATGTTTGTCAGACACTAGCTAAAGGTTGGATAGTTGTCAGATACTAGCTAAAGGCTGGATGTTTGTCAGACACTAGCTAAAGGTTGGATAGTTGTCAGACACTAGCTAAAGGTTGGATAGTTGTCAGACACTAGCTAAAGGTTGGATGTTTGTCAGACACTAGTTAAAGGTTGGATAGTTGTCAGATACTAGCTAAAGGCTGGATGTTTGTCAGACACTAGCTAAAGGTTGGATAGTTGTCAGACACTAGCTAAAGGTTGGATGTTTGTCAGACACTAGCTAAAGGTTGGATAGTTGTCAGACACTGGCTAAAGGCTGGATGTTTGTCAGACACTAGCTAAAGGTTGGATAGTTGTCAGACACTAGCTAAAGGTTGGATGTTTGTCAGACACTAGCTAAAGGTTGGATAGTTGTCAGACACTAGCTAAAAGTTGGATAGTTGTCAGACACTAGCTAAAGGTTGGATGTTTGTCAGACACTAGCTAAAGATTGGATAGTTGTCAGACACTAGCTAAAAGTTGGATAGTTGTCAGACACTAGCTAAAGGTTGGATGTTTGTCAGACACTAGTTAAAGGTTGGATAGTTGTCAGATACTAGCTAAAGGTTGGATAGTTGTCAGACACTAGCTAAAGGTTGGATGTTTGTCAGACACTAGCTAAAGGTTGGATGTTTGTCAGACAATAACTAAAGGTTGGATAGTTGTCAGACACTAGCTAAAGGCTGGGTGGTTGTCAGACACTAGCTAAAGGTTGGATGTTTGTCAGACACTAGTTAAAGGCTGGATGGTTGTCAGACACTAGCTAAAGGTTGGATGGATGTCAGATACTGGCTAAAGGCTGGATGTTTGTCAGACACTAGTTAAAGGCTGGATGGTTGTCACACACTAGCTAAAGGTTGGATAGTTGTCAGAACCTAGCTAAAGGCTGGATGTTTGTCAGACACTAGCTAAAGGTTGGATAGTTGTCAGACACTTGCTAAAGGTTGGATGTTTGTCAGACACTAGCTAAAGGTTGGATAGTTGTCAGACACTAGCTAAAGGTTGGATAGTTGTCAGACACTAGCTAAAGGTTGGATGTTTGTCAGACACTAGTTAAAGGTTGGATAGTTGTCAGATACTAGCTAAAGGCTGGATGTTTGTCAGACACTAGCTAAAGGTTGGATAGTTGTCAGACACTAGCTAAAGGTTGGATGTTTTTCAGACACTAGCTAAAGGTTGGATGTTTGTCAGACACTAGCTAAAGGTTGGATAGTTGTCAGACACTGGCTAAAGGCTGGATGTTTGTCAGACACTAGCTAAAGGTTGGATAGTTGTCAGACACTTGCTAAAGGTTGGATGTTTGTCAGACACTAGCTAAAGGTTGGATAGTTGTCAGAACCTAGCTAAAGGTTGGATAGTTGTCAGATACTAGCTAAAGGTTGTATGTTTGTCAGACACTAGTTAAAGGTTGGATGTTTTTCAGACACTAGCTAAAGGTTGGATAGTTGTCAGATACTAGCTAAAGGCTGGATGGTTGTCAGACACTAGCTAAAGGTTGGATAGCTGTTAGACACTAGCTGAACGTTGGATAGTTGTCAGACACTAGCTAAAGGTTGGATAGTTGTCAGACACTAGCTAAAGGTTGGATGTTTGTCAGACACTAGCTAAAGGTTGGATAGTTGTCAGACACTAGCTTAAGGTTGGATGTTTGTCAGACACTAGCTAAAGGTTGGATGTTTGTGGGACACTAGCTAAAGGCTGGGTGGTTGTCAGACACTAGCTAAAGGTTGGATGTTTGTCAGACACTAGTTAAAGGCTGGATGGTTGTCAGACACTAGCTAAAGGTTGGATGGTTGTCAGATACTGGCTAAAGGCTGGATGTTTGTCAGACACTAGCTAAAGGTTGGATAGTTGTCAGAACCTAGCTAAAGGTTGGATAGTTGTCAGACACTAGCTAAAGGTTGGATGTTTGTCAGACACTAGCTAAAGGTTGGATAGTTGTCAGACACTAGCTAAAGGTTGGATGGTTGTCAGATACTGGCTAAAGGCTGGATGTTTGTCAGACACTAGCTAAAGGTTGGATAGTTGTCAGACACTAGCTAAAGGTTGGATAGTTGTCAGACACTAGCTAAAGGTTGGATGTTTGTCAGACACTAGCTAAAGGTTGGATAGTTGTCAGACACTAGCTAAAGGTTGGATGTTTGTCAGACACTAGCTAAAGGCTGGATGTTTGTCAGACACTAGCTAAAGGTTGGATAGTTGTCAGACACTAGCTAAAGGTTGGATGTTTGTCAGACACTAGCTAAAGGTTGGATAGTTGTCAGACACTAGCTAAAGATTGGATGTTTGTCAGACACTAGCTAAAGGTTGGATAGTTGTCAGATACTAGCTAAAGGCTGGATGTTTGTCAGACACTAGCTAAAGGTTGGATAGTTGTCAGACACTAGCTAAAGGTTGGATAGTTGTCAGACACTAGCTAAAGGTTGGATGTTTGTCAGACACTAGTTAAAGGTTGGATAGTTGTCAGATACTAGCTAAAGGCTGGATGTTTGTCAGACACTAGCTAAAGGTTGGATAGTTGTCAGACACTAGCTAAAGGTTGGATGTTTGTCAGACACTAGCTAAAGGTTGGATAGTTGTCAGACACTGGCTAAAGGCTGGATGTTTGTCAGACACTAGCTAAAGGTTGGATAGTTGTCAGACACTAGCTAAAGGTTGGATGTTTGTCAGACACTAGCTAAAGGTTGGATAGTTGTCAGACACTAGCTAAAAGTTGGATAGTTGTCAGACACTAGCTAAAGGTTGGATGTTTGTCAGACACTAGCTAAAGATTGGATAGTTGTCAGACACTAGCTAAAAGTTGGATAGTTGTCAGACACTAGCTAAAGGTTGGATGTTTGTCAGACACTAGTTAAAGGTTGGATAGTTGTCAGATACTAGCTAAAGGTTGGATAGTTGTCAGACACTAGCTAAAGGTTGGATGTTTGTCAGACACTAGCTAAAGGTTGGATGTTTGTCAGACAATAACTAAAGGTTGGATAGTTGTCAGACACTAGCTAAAGGCTGGGTGGTTGTCAGACACTAGCTAAAGGTTGGATGTTTGTCAGACACTAGTTAAAGGCTGGATGGTTGTCAGACACTAGCTAAAGGTTGGATGGATGTCAGATACTGGCTAAAGGCTGGATGTTTGTCAGACACTAGTTAAAGGCTGGATGGTTGTCACACACTAGCTAAAGGTTGGATAGTTGTCAGAACCTAGCTAAAGGCTGGATGTTTGTCAGACACTAGCTAAAGGTTGGATAGTTGTCAGACACTTGCTAAAGGTTGGATGTTTGTCAGACACTAGCTAAAGGTTGGATAGTTGTCAGACACTAGCTAAAGGTTGGATAGTTGTCAGACACTAGCTAAAGGTTGGATGTTTGTCAGACACTAGTTAAAGGTTGGATAGTTGTCAGATACTAGCTAAAGACTGGATGTTTGTCAGACACTAGCTAAAGGTTGGATAGTTGTCAGACACTAGCTAAAGGTTGGATGTTTTTCAGACACTAGCTAAAGGTTGGATGTTTGTCAGACACTAGCTAAAGGTTGGATAGTTGTCAGACACTGGCTAAAGGCTGGATGTTTGTCAGACACTAGCTAAAGGTTGGATAGTTGTCAGACACTAGCTAAAGGTTGGATGTTTGTCAGACACTAGTTAAAGGTTGGATAGTTGTCAGATACTAGCTAAAGGCTGGATGTTTGTCAGACACTAGCTAAAGGTTGGATAGTTGTCAGACACTGGCTAAAGGTTGGATGTTTTTCAGACACTAGCTAAAGGTTGGATGTTTGTCAGACACTAGCTAAAGGTTGGATAGTTGTCAGACCCTAGCTAAAGGTTGGATGGTTGTCAGACCCTAGCTAAAGGTTGGATGGTTGTCAGACCCTAGCTAAAGGTTGGATGGTTGTCAGACCCTAGCTAAAGGTTGGATAATTGTCAGACAATGACTAAAGGTTGGATAATTGTCAGACATTAGCTTAAAGGCACACAAAATCAGGAATATTGTTTACATTAAAAAAGAAAGACCGTTTTCTTATTTTTCCCAATATAAGTTAGGAACTTTCTTTTTTTACCAAAATTTAAAAGTTTGGACGTCACTTTGTATTTTTAATTTGAATTTGAATTGTTAGGTGCCCGGAACGTAAACAAACCAAACTACTCGCAGGGGCGATTTTATGTTTCAGTCGAGTGAGTGAACTAACGGCTCAGTGTAATTTTACGTAGGCCTATTTATCGGAGAAATACACACTGACGATCGGTTAACAGCGACTGGAAAAGCCTGCTGATAATTGTTTGAGTGTAAATCACAGATAAAAAGGCCTGAAATGAGGGTAATGCAACACGAAAGTTGACCGACTGATCGTTGTTGTTGTAATCAGGCTTCGATTCTTCGTTTGTTTTTCACCCCATTTTTACATTCTAAAGCTAACTAGACATGTTTTATGTGTCCTACGTTTAAGTTTAGTGGTATTAGTCGTAGTAGGCTCATATAAATTGGTTTTCTTAGCAAATTTAAACAGGCTACGGCGGCAAGTGGGCCTTTAATGTTGGATAGTTGCCAGACACTAGTTAAAGGTTGGATAATTGTCAGACAATGACTAAAGGTTGGATAATTGTCAGACACTAGCTTAAGGTTGGATGTTTGTCAGACACTAGCTAAATGTTGGATAATTATCAGACACTAGCTAAAGGTTGGATAGTTGTTAGACACCAGCTAAAGGTTGGATGTTTGTCAGACACTAGCTAAATGTTGGATAATTATCAGACACTAGCTAAAGGTTGGATAGTTGTCAGACACCAGCTAAAGGTTGGATGTTTGTCAGACACTAGCTAAATGTTAGATAATTATCAGACACTAGCTAAAGGTTGGATAGTTGTTTTACACTAGCTAAAAGTTGGATGTTTGTCAGACACTAGCTAAAGGCTGGATGTTTGTCAGACACTAGCTAAAGGTTGGATAGCTGTTAGACACTAGCTAAAGGTTGGATAGTTGTTAGACACTAGCTTAAGGTTGGATAGTTGTCAGACAATAACAAAAGCCCTGTTCCCTAAATGTCTCATTTATATTAAGCAAAGTTTTCAGAAGTGTCGCGTTAAACACAAATCCCAAACATGTAGAGAAGGTTGAGAGTAAATGAAGATGGTAAAGAACTAACAACTGGTTAGAAAATGGATGATCTTCCAAATGAACTGCTCAATAAGATAAACAGGTGCTGTGTTAGCTGTAAAGCAAACTTTTTCCTCATGTCCCCAGTGAAAAGGGCTTAGCTCGACTCTTGAACCCTCGACCCCAACAAAGACCCGAGCTAATTAAACTACAATGTAAGATTAGCATGGCTCAGTAGCCTTTATCAGTTTGGTGTCTGCATCTCATCAGAACAAGCAGCACAACTCACTGGCTATCTCTAATTAGTTCCTCTGTTCACTCCTCTTCCACAAATATTATTTTGCATATTCAGTTCAATGCTCATATTTTGGATGTTAAATAGTGTGTCCCTCGGCTAGCTGACCACAATAAACGGCTCCCAAATCTTTGTTAACTGTCTGCTACAGCTCTAGACGACAAATCAACATTTCTCATTTCAGGAAGATTTGCCAACAGTCACATGATCAAATTTGGTCAGGGCAAAGGTTGGCAGGGTCAAAGTGGCAAATTTGGTTGTTTTGGTTATTTTGTTACCTGGCAAAGACAGCCTTTCTTCTCGAGACTGGCTAATTTAAATGAGAAAATATTGGAACTTTGTGTAAAAGGCAAAGATTTTTTAAGGGTGTTTGTTCAAAGGGCCAAAAATTATTCCAGGCAATTTGCTGGTGTGAAAAGCCTTTGGATTGTATGAGTCATTAATGACTTGCATCTGGTTAAACTAAACAAACACCTATAGAGACTGATCAAACTGAAACTCTCACAGCGGACAGATGGCAGGATTCAATAACTGTTGTTGGGGAATTGCCAACAAGCCAAACTCAACCCAATACAGCCTTGGAAACTAATCCTAACTTCATTTGCACACACAAGAAATACCCAATAGGTTCTCCGCTCACAGTGTCTGTAAAACTACTGGAATAATTCACATCTTATGAAATAAACTCAGTAGGTTGACCAAGTAAAAACCACTGAACATTACACAGGATTTCAAATAATATTGCTGTGATAATAAAGTTAATATCTGAAAACACATAGGTTACTTCAAAGTGATCAAAGTCCATCAAGTGTTTTGTTCTGGCATTGGTAACAGTGTTAACAGTACAAAAAGGAAATAATGGTTCAAGTTGAAATCAAATAAATCCATACCATTGATGATTCCTGAATTGAATAAGCCAAAAGGTTCTTTTCAAAGTAAAAAAAAAAAATGTTAAATTAAATAGCCGGGACAAACGTTCATTCATTTTAAGTTAGTTCTTAACACCACATAAATGTACCTTTTTATTTGAATAGTACAATTAGAAATTTCTAATTTTAAAATTGTATTTTAACACAAGAATATCCACATTTAGCAGCTCATTTCTCCTTCACGTCCAGGGTTTTCCCTTAGTGCCTAAAGGACCCCCAGCAGAGAAAAATTACGCTCCCATAATATACATTATATAGGGTTCAATGTGTGTTTTTATATGTATTTTCTTATTTCTACCTTTTTTGTTTGCATCCCAAGGGGTCCATATCATAGATTTATCCAAATAGATAGTTATATTATATATTGTATACGAATTGTTGAAATAGCATGTAACTTGAGAATTCTCTCCCCTTGATCTTTGTACTTATACTCTATCGCAATAAACCTATTGTATTGTATATTGTATTGTATATATTGCATTTCTTTGTGTCTAAATGATAGAAACGAAGTTTGCAGAGGCATGTTTCAATGATCCAGTAAAACACTGGCACCTCATAGAAAATCTGTTTCCTAAGGAAATCACTTGATCGATTTACATATGGTTCTCATTGTTTCCTTCAGACCCTGGTTTCTACACCCGTGCATCCACATTAGTGAAATAATCTTGACAGTGGCGTATAAAAACCAATCAAGCATCCACCTTAGAAAGTTTCAAATTTGTTTACAACCTTTTGTCTCCATTAATAAAACTTTTTTCAGTGATGCATGAAAATATTTTTCCATTTTTAAAAGTAAGTCAATAAAATAGTAGTGTAGTGTAAAATAACTCTTGATTATATGATATTTGAACATGTCTGTAAGTTACAAATGACTTTATTCACTTTTCCCAAAGTTTATCTCCAAAGGAATCAATCATTGAATCTCTAGTGGTTTCTGAGGTATTTTAATGTTATTATCTATTACCTGAGGCTGGGAACACATGGCAGGCCTGTTACTAAGGTTACAGTTAATGTGTGAAGTGATGCAGGGCTGTGTTATAAAACAGGAGGCTGATGTATGTAAGCATGTGTATCCCGAGGCAATAATGTCAAATTATGGGCTAGCACTGTTAGCTATTATAGTTTCACGTAGACATTGAAAAGCGTGATGGTTTGATGATGGGGGCTGCATGTAGAAGAACATGACTATTGAAGTCATTCAATCAGGGGAATGGACCTGGAAAGGCTGGGTAATTTACCTCCGTTAAGCGGCAATGTGCGCTTCGAGAAGGCGAAAAGCTTGTAGAGAAAAATGGAAATTTACTGCTTTGCCTTGATCTGGGTTGAAGAGCAAACATGATGTTCGGGAGAACTGTAACGTGTTGTGATTAAAATTGATTGCTGGTCTGAGTTGAATACTCGGGGGAGAGCAGCCAGGGGCTCCACCAATGAAAACAAGACAAATGATCACTGATGTCATGTTTGACGTGAAGACGCTTTTAGGCAAAGCAAATAACAACTTATTCAATTATGTTTGATGAAATTTGTGCAATTTTTAAGGGGGTAAATAGAGCGTAATTTGGCTGTGTTTAACTAGGTAGTTGACGTCGTAGACCTGTAATTAACCCGGGGCTTGAGACTGAAGAGATATGATGGAGCCCATAGTCACTATCAGATTAAAACTTCTAATCAACTCCTAATATCTAGAACTATCTGCCTTGGAAAATAAATAACTCCTTGCATCAACTCCATTGTCCATATCTACAATATTTCTTTTTGCATTATTTTTTATTTTGTTAAAATTTCCGACACAAACAGTAGTAATCTATTTTTGATTTTCAAAATAACCACCATTATATGTCAACAAGGAGATATATTGGTATGCTCTGGTTCATCTGTTAATCCCTACTTGCTATCCTTTTCAGAAAGTTTTGATCAATTCCATGGTTTTTATTATTTGTTTCTTTTTGTACATGTTATTCTGCACTGAAGAAACCTTATCAAAATCAACCTACCTTTTGTGTAAACTGGAAACTTAACGCTTTATAAATGGGCTTACTGGACTAAAAGTTACTTATGTTTTTTCCACTGCGTACATCCTTGCTACAAACATCTGCTGAATTACCATGGCTTCTCCATTTTATGCTTACTGGAGAATTATGATACTACATGATCAGTATTCCAATACTGACATTAGACTGAATAGACATAAATATCATAAGATATTTTCAAATGCCTGAAAAGAGGAAATTTGCATGACTTTTGAGAACATCTCGACAGCATATGGATTTAATTACAAATGTCGCCAAATTCAACATCAGAAATCTGCCAAACTCTTCACGAAGAACACTTTGAAATTTGAGTCTTTTTGTGAAAACGTAGCGGGTTATGAAAAAGAAACCTTCATTTCTGTGATGAGAATTTTATGGTAAATCTCTATTTAAAAGTTAGATTAACTGTGAACTGTCAAGTTGAGTTAGATGCTGGAATGGCTGTTCAGTAAACTGGCATACCTGTTTCTTTGGTTATATCAAGAAAATTTGATCGAATCCAAGTTTGGACTTTTCTTGGTATACCAAAAGTACACAAAAATGGTCATACCCGGTACATGAAAAGTTGTCTTACATGGTGAATATGCCAGTTGACTGAAAACCCATTCAGAATACCTATCAAATCTAGTCAGTTGATTTCATTTCAATATCGATTTTAAATTTTAACATGTTCTTGGCTCCATTAATCAGTGACTTTATTTTATTTTAACATTTCGTTTAATGACCCTGTTTACTTGAGAATGGTCTTTAGTTGTTGGTATTATTAAGACTGGGTCAATAGTAAAAGTGTTTGTGGCAGAGTAAAGATTAGCTGTTACAATAAAAGGTGATAATCTATCTGTGTGTTGTCAGTGTCAACTTACTTCTGGCCACTGATGCCCTTTGTTTAAATATACACTCTTGTCAACTGTATGATAATATGTTTGTATTTCCTGTTTAGTGAGCAGTAGGCTGGTTATAGTGCCAGTTAAATTGACTTGCTTTATAAGGTTTTGTTTGGATCCAACAAACACTTATTGTGTCTTAATGTAGATTGACTGCCAGGGGATCATGACTTTCTCTCATTTACTCAACACACAAATGATAAAAAAGGAGCAGTAGAACTGTTCTGTATTGAAGCTCAAACATTTACCTTAGAGTTATCAAGCTATTGTAACCCTAGCTCTCCACAAACAAGCAAATGGTCTTTGTAAACAGCAGTTATCTCCCCTGGTTAAATATGAAACAATACGAGGGGATTTGTACATATAATATTGACTAGTGGTAATGAACACGACCTTTGAGTCAATAGCTAAGGGTTGTGTGGACTTAGGGATAAATCTTTGCTTTGGGGGACAGTGATTTAGGGCTGGAAGGGGGTGTAACCCGGTATGACCCCAGCTAATTTTCTACGATTGGTTAACAAATAAAATTGTGCTGTGTCTATAGTGGTCAGGTAAATACTGCAAGTTTTATCTCTCTACTCTGCCACAAAGCGCTCAAGTCTGACCGGGAAACGTTTTGGTTAGACTGATTTAGCTCTGTGTACTTGAGCCTTCATCAGCAAACTCTACTGACAACAGGCTTGTCACATCAGACTGCCCACCAAACTCTTTTAGCTAATATACTTTTCATCCTTACATTTCCATAAATTAATTTAGAGACATTTTCCACAAATATTGAACTTTTGGCTAGAGAGAGAGACCGTATGGTTTGAGTTGAAATAGGCCAGAGTTACCATGTCTCTTCTCAACATTAGACTGCAGAAGACTGGAATACTGGGCCATTTGTTCCTTGTCTCGACCAGATTGTTCTCAGACTGTCTTGCCTGTTTTAATGGTAACCGTCTCAACTATTTCTAACTGCCATAAACTGATTGGTATTGTAATGAAGGATACTGACCCATTGTCATTCTTTGAAAGCCTCTTTCAATTTTGATCAAATGTGTGTGTCTCACTTGTGAATCCAACATTAATCTTTTAATAGCTTTTTGGAATCGTCATCCATTTGAAAGACCTTTTTTTATCATATGTTTCTTTTACCAAATAATTGCATTTGTAGAAACCAAGCTGGTAGGATCTGTGAATATGACTTATTTTATGGAATGTTGACATTTGTTTCAATTCTTCATCTTGGTTCATATCATTTTTACAACATGAATGATGTTATTACATTGCTGTTCCAGATCTATTCTAAACTCTTTTCAAACACGGATAAAAGTTACTTCCTTCTTTATTTTATTGACCTTTTCTGCTATTGAAATATGGTGTTTCTATTTTTTCTCAGAATTACTGAAAACCATTCTACAAGAAGAGGTGTTGATTCTGACATTGAAGAAAAGTCAAAGTTCAGGGACATTGTCGATGCCAAAAGAAGCCTTGGTATGTTATTCACTTGTTTGAGAAATAGTTAATGTTTAAAACTTATATGTAGAAAAAAGTTTTCTTCTTAAAACAAGCTTGAATATACATGGCGGCGTTACCAGATTAAGTGTGTGTGGGTGTGTGTGTGTGTGGGGGGGGATCAGGCTCATTACCCGGAGGAAACCCCCGACCGTAGGCGAGTACTTGGCAATGCTTCCACATATAGCGACTGAGTGAAAGGTCCACTCAGAATTTTTTCAATTTTTATTTTGTCTGAGTGTGATTGAAATCCGTGTCGTGGAAGGTCTGTGTGGGTCTGAGGGACGATCGCTCTAACCCACTGGAAGATCAAGGCCCTCATGAAATTTAAGGAAATCGGTTTCTGGGTAGTATGTTAAAGTGAGTTTTTATTTTATCGTATTGTTCTTTTTTGATTTGAGAACCAAATTTCTTTCCTCCCCAGATTTTGCAGTTTCAGGACGTCGACGTTCAAGAAGAGAGCGGCGGAGAGCAGCAAGACAGAGTGTATCATCCTCGGGTGAAGAATCTGACATTGGGTCATCTCGAGGACGGACATTAGTTAACCCCACCACTCCGGATAACTCTACGGAGACAAGAAGCCCTGAACATCTACCTTCCTCGTCTATTTCCCATAGCATTTCATCAAGTACTTCAACGGTGTCTCCTTACTATACAATGGTGATGGCGCCAGTGACCTGCATACCTCAGACAACTACTTGTGACCCATCTATCATTACCCCTGGGGTACAACCCCCTGTCACCGTCTCACCCACCTCAATGGGTGGTCTTCCTAATCCCCATTTACCTGGACTCCCTTGTCCGACCCCACTATCAGGGTCAAATAGTGCACAACAAATATCCTACTTACTCGACCAATTACAGTTGGCCAGGGAAAATAATAAAAATGTAAGTATTCATTTATTTTTGTGGGTCTCCTTCTTGGTGATAATGTCAATATGCAATCAAACATTTATCATTTATTAGCTTCCAAATTATTTTCAGTTTCAACAGATATAGATTTATGAACAATAAAACACACTGACGCAGCAAAAATCTTATTAACTAAAAAAACATGGAGGCAAGTTTCTAATTGTTTTTAGAAGAGAAACAAGAATTTTATTCAATTTTCCAACATTTTCAGACCAAATTTACTTATCAAGTTTTTGGTCATAAAGAGGGTTGCTTCGTTATTTTACCTGTTCAATAAAATCCTGTATTTTTCCAGGGTTTGTGTATTTTACGTAAGCTACATGATTATCGTTGTTTCTAAGCTGGATTGGTCCAGGCTGTTAACAGCATTTTGTTTGAATTGTAGCAATATATACTAGTATGGAAACATTTTACAAGACAGTTAAATGGAGAAAGAGACTTTTTTATTTTTAATGTAAACTGTAATCAGAGAAACTTTAGAAATGTTTTTTTCCAATAATTTGCCAATACTAATGAATGAGACTTTTAATGAAGGTATGAGAATGAAATCTTCTGCTAACCAATAAATTTTGTGTATTTGGGTTGGCCTTACGACTTGCATATTGATTTGTCCATATTTAATTTGGGATTATATGTGGCGCGTAAATGAGTTGTAGAGCTTGTCATCAGTTAACAATCAAGTCGAACTGTTTACTTACTTAATATCCCAGCACGAATGTTAATTCTTCCCTATCCAAAGTTTGCTTAGTCATCAATTTCTATTATCCACGCCGTACCAAACCTGTGTACAAACTGCTTTCATTGTAGCCCATGTATTTTAGACGGCCTAAGTAAACAGAGTTGATGGCTGCATATGGGGTATTCATGAAGTCTTATCGTGATTTCTATCTGATGTATCAACAGAGCGGAACATATAGATGCACGCAGGCTCCGCTATTACTCTCATTTTCCCTATAATCATGCTGTAATGAAATATCATCTCATCCTCTTATCAGTCATATTCTCTACCTAAGGAAGCCTCATTGGGGTTGTTGGGAGGGTGGATCCAAATTCTCCTGGTTTAGTTGATTCTATACCATAATCCACATTCACTTTGTCCTTCTCTGTAAACATTTTCACATCTGTTTAAAAAAATGTCCAATTCTGTTTTATATTTAATAAGCCTGTTAATTAAATGAAGGAGTCAATGTAATTAATTATTGATTTTGATTGTTTGATTTTTTTGTTTAACTGCGCACTTAAAATCGATTCATTTTAAACTGATATTGACACTTAAATTTGAGTGTCAAATCTACTGACATCGATGGGTTTACTACTCTGTCTCCTATTTGGAAGAGTTTCCAGTTACTCTTCAAAAGTCGAACTCAGTCCAAACATTGGAAAATTTTCTGACTGGGTTTTCACTCGAACGACCTATGTGGGATGGTTGCCAGTTACCAGCGGAAGGTCGTGGGTTTCCTCCTGGCACAGAGCCCGGTTTCCTCCCACAGTAAAACTGGCAACGCCGCCATATAAGTGAAATAATCTTGAGCGCGGCGTAAAACACCAAACAATCAATCAATCATTAGTCGAGGGTTTCCATTGGGCAAAGAACCCAGTTTCCCCCGACACTATACATGTACCTGTTATTGGCGCCATATAAGTGAAATAATCTTGAATGCAGTGTAAAACACCAATCAACAAAGCAAGCAATCCTCTTAATTAGCTTGCTTTGATGTATATAGTTATGATTGATACTGGGACGATATATTTAAAAATGTACATTTAAAATATTAGGATACAATTGAAATATTTGGATTGAATTAAAATATTTGTTTGCAATTGAAATATTTGGATAGAACTATAATATTTGGATAGAATTGAAATATTTGGATAGAGTTGATATATTTGGATTGAATTAAAATATTTGGATAGAATTGAAATATTAGGATAGAATTAAAATATTTGGATAGAATTAAAATATTTCGATAGAATTAAAATATTTGGATAGAATTGAAATATTTCGATAGAATTAACATATTTAGATAGAATTGAAATATTTGGATAGAATTGAAATATTTGGATAGAATTAAAATATTTGGATAGAATTGAAATATTTGGATAGAATTGAAATATTTCTATAGAATTGAAATATTTGGATAAAATTGAAATATTTGGATAGAATTAAAATATTTGGATAGAATTGAAATATTTGGATAGAATTGAAATATTTGGATAGAATTGAAATATTTGGATAGAATTATAATATTTGGATGTAGCAAAAAAACCCCACCTTCTTCATCTTCTTATGTTGCTTGTTTTCTTTAGCTTACAGAGAAATTAACACGTTGTGAAGAAGAACTGAAATCGGCAAAAAGATCTCTTCACACAAAGGAGGTGGAAACTGATGCATCATTAACTGGTCAAGTTGCTGGTGAGATGTTACTTTCACATTCTATCCCTTCATTGCTATGTTTTAATCGAATTCAATTTTTTTCCCTTCTTAATTTTATTTTATTTCTTATCTGTTTCTAGCTGTTATTGAGGAAATTCATCAGTCCCAAGTTAAAAGAGAGTCTGCCATTTTGGGTCGACTTAAATTAGCCAATGAGGAGCGAGATACTATGTATAGTAGACTAAAGCACTACGGAGCTATACCGGATGATCGTCTCGAGAAGCAGTATGTCAAATTATTTATACTTTGTTTATAAAATGTGATTATTGCAAACCAGGAGATTATTATAGTGGGATTATGGGATTGTTATCAGGTGCAATTAGAACATGTTGACCTCACCAAATATACCTGACAATGCCACTCTTATAAGAGAAGTCATTTTACATATGATATTGAACATCAATGAACCAACCAATGTATTTGAAAAAGTCATCATTTCTTGAAAAAAAATTTATTCTAAAACATGAAAAAAAAATGTTATGTGGGCCTATTGGTTATGTCTAGGTTAATGATATACTTCTTACTTTGATGTCCTCTGCAATATGTCTGTTCGTGACACTCTCTTACATTTACCAAGCTAACACTGTTATAGTAAAATAACAGGTATTATGTTAAGAATACGTTTCAAATTTAATATAAGAAAAGATAAACATTCTTTGTCATGATTTTGGTCATAAATTGAATTCAAGGTAAGGTGTTTTATAAGAGAATCAGTAAGGGTGCCACCTGAGTACAGGTACATTTTGTTATGGTAATTACTTTCTGGCGTAGCATGTTATCAAAAGATTTCACCTGTCAGGTGAGCATGTTCAGGTAAGCTGAGTTACCTGTGAGAAATCACACCTGTGTGTCTCGTCAACTCATCTCAATAATGCCAGATCACATTCCACTGAAGCATTTCGATTACAATTTAACTTTTATAACATAATTTTATTTATGGTTGAAAAAAGGAAATTTATTTCTCGCAACACCCAGAGGCTTATCATTGATGTGTAGCATATTACCTGCTCTACATATAATCCACTTTTGTGTTTGATAAAACAAACAACAGTCACTTCACCCTTTTAGTTGTCCTTGGTCACAGCAGCATTGAAATCTGATAACTTAAAACCCATTACAAACAACTCATTTCCTCATCCAATGCAGATGTAACTCCAGTGTACTATATTGTATTTTCATTATTTTTGAGATTACACTTTCTTGAAAAATGTCAGAGATTCTTCCGATTTTGGGTGATGCCTGGGCAGAAACAGGAATCTAACTTGGGTCCCAGAGTATGGGAGCTGCCTTATCCATTCAGCCAATCATCTTTCAAGATGGTGTAATCCCAAATATAAAAACAATAGTACCCTATATTGTAAAGAAACCCAACTAATCACCCCATCTATTCATCTCTCCTGTCATCAGTTGGTTTATTTCCAGGGTATCCCATGATGAGGATGAAGTCAGTTCACCCCATCTATTCATCTCTCCTTTCATCAGTTGGTTTATTTCCAGGGTATCCCATGATGAGGATGAAGTCAGTTCACCCCATCTATTCATCTCTCCTTTCATCAGTTGGTTTATTTCCAGGGTATCTCATGATGAGGATGAAGTCAGTTCACCCCATCTATTCATCTCTCTTTTCATCAGTTGGTTTATTTCCAGGGTATCTCATGATGAGGATGAAGTCAGTTCACCCCATCTATTCATCTCTCCTTTCATCAGTTGGTTTATTTCCAGGGTATCCCATGATGAGGATGAAGTCAGTTCACCCCATCTATTCATCTCTCCTTTCATCAGTTGGTTTATTTCCAGGGTATCCCATGATGAGGATAAAGTCAGTTCACCCCATTTATTCATCTCTCCTTTCATCAGTTGGTTTATTTCCAGGGTATCCCATGATGAGGATGAAGTCAGTTCACCCCATCTATTCATCTCTCCTTTCATCAGTTGGTTTATTTCCAGGGTATCCCATGATGAGGATGAAGTCAGTTCACCCTATCTATTCATCTCTCCTTTCATCAGTTGGTTTATTTCCAGGGTATCCCATGATGAGGATGAAGTCAGTTCACTCCATCTATTTATCTCTCCTTTCATCAGTTGGTTTATTTTCAGGGTATCCCATGATGAGGATGAAGTCAGTTCACCCCATCTATTCATCTCTCCTTTCATCAGTTGGTTTATTTCCAGGGTATCTCATGATGAGGATGAAGTCAGTTCACCCCATCTATTCATCTCTCCTTTCATCAGTTGGTTTATTTCCAGGGTATCTCATGATGAGGATAAAGTCAGTTCACCCCATCTGTTCATCTCTCCTTTCATCAGTTGGTTTATTTCCAGGGTATCCCATGATGAGGATGAAGTCAGTTCACCCCATCTATTCATCTCTCCTTTCATCAGTTGGTTTATTTCCAGGGTATCTCATGATGAGGATGAAGTCAGTTCACCCCATCTATTCATCTCTCCTTTCATCAGTTGGTTTATTTCCAGGGTATCTCATGATGAGGATGAAGTCAGTTCACCCCATCTATTCATCTCTCCTTTCATCAGTTGGTTTATTTCCAGAGTATCTCATGATGAGGATGAAGTCAGTTCACCCCATCTATTCATCTCTCCTTTCATCAGTTGGTTTATTTCCAGGGTATCTCATGATGAGGATGAAGTCAGTTCACCCCATCTATTCATCTCTCCTTTCATCAGTTGGTTTATTTCCAGGGTATCTCATGATGGGGATGAAGTCAGTTCAACCCATCTATTCATCTCTCCTTTCATCAGTTGGTTTATTTCCAGGGTATCTCATGATGAGGATGAAGTCAGTTCACCCCACCTATTCATCTCTCCTTTCATCAGTTGGTTTATTTCCAGGGTATCTCATGATGAGGATGAAGTCAGTTCACCCCATCTATTCATCTCTCCTTTCATTACTGGTTTATTTCCAGGGTATCTCATGATGAGGATGAAGTCAGTTCACCTCAGCTATTCATCTCTCCTTTCATCAGTTGTTTTATTTCCAGGGTATCCCATGATGAGGATGAAGTCAGTTCACCCCATCTATTCATCTCTCCTTTCATCAGTTGGTTTATTTCCAGGGTATCCCATGATGAGGATGAAGTCAGTTCACCCCATCTATTCATCTCTCCTTTCATCAGTTGGTTTATTTCCAGGGTATCCCATGATGAGGATGAAGTCAGTTCACCCCATCTATTCATCTCTCCTTTCATCAGTTAGTTTATTTCCAGGGTATCTCATGATGAGGATGAAGTCAGTTCACCCCATCTATTCATCTCTCCTTTCATCAGTTGGTTTATTTCCAGGGTATCCCATGATGAGGATGAAGTCAGTTCACCCCATCTATTCATCTCTCCTTTCATCAGTTGGTTTATTTCCAGGGTATCTCATGATGAGGATGAAGTCAGTTCACCCCATCTATTCATCTCTCCTTTCATCAGTTGTTTTATTTCCAGGGTATGTCATGATGAGGATGAAGTCAGTTCACCCCATCTATTCATCTCTCCTTTCGTCAGTTGGTTTATTTCCAGGGTGTCCCATAATGAGGATGAAGTCAGTTCACCCCATCTATTCTCCTCTCCTTTCATCAGTTGGTTTATTTCCAGGGTATCCCATAATGAGGATGAAGTCAGTTCACCCAATCTATTCATCTCTCCTTTCATCAGTTGGTTTATTTCCAGGTTATCTCATGATGAGGATGAAGTCAGTTCAGATGAATATCTAGAATTGGTAAGAGCTTTTATTTTATATTTGTCAAGGTGTGGGGGGGGGTAGGCTTCAATGTTGGTTTGAAACCAACTCAGTCCATATCTGAAGGCTCAAAGTAACAGACTGTCTACCTGGGCTCTAAAGGTGTATCATTCCATATCTGAAGGCTCAAAGTAACAGACTGTCTACCTGGGCTCTACGGGTGTATCATTCCATATCTGAAGGCTCAAAGTAACAGACTGTCTACCTGGGCTCTACAGGTGTATCATTCCATATCTGAAGGCTCAAAGTAACAGACTGTCTACCTGGGCTCTAAAGGTGTATCATTCCATAACTGAAGGCTCAAAGTAACAGACTGTGTACCTGGGCTCTACAGGTGTATCATTCAGCATCTGAAGGCTCAAAGTAACAGACTGTCTACCTGGGCTCTACAGGTGTATCATTCCATATCTGAAGGCTCAAAGTAACAGACTGTCTATCTGGGCTCTACGGGTGTATCATTCCATATCTGAAGGCTCAAAGTAACAGACTGTCTACCTGGGCTCTACAGGTGTATCATTCCATATCTGAAGGCTCAAAGTAACAGACTGTCTACCTGGGATCTACAGGTGTATCATTCCACATCTGAAGGCTCAAAGTAACAGACTGTCTACCTGGGCTCTAAAGGTGTATCATTCCATATCTGAAGGCTCAAAGTAACAGACTGTCTACCTGGGCTCTACGGGTGTATCATTCCATATCTGAAGGCTCAAAGTAACAGACTGTCTACCTGGGCTCTACAGGTGTATCATTCCATATCCGAAGGCTCAAAGTAACAGACTGTGTACCTGGGCTCTACAGGTGTATCATTCCATATCTAAAGGCTCAAAGTAACAGACTGTCTACCTGGGCTCTACGGGTGTATCATTCCATATCTGAAGGCTCAAAGTAACAGGCTGTCTACCTGGGCTCTACGGGTGTATCATTCCATATCTGAAGGCTCAAAGTAACAGACTGTCTACCTGGGCTCTACAGGTGTATCATTCCATATCTGAAGGCTCAAAGTAACAGACTGTCTACCTGGGATCTACAGGTGTATCATTCCATATCTGAAGGCTCAAAGTAACAGACTGTCTACCTGGGCTCTAAAGGTGTATCATTCCATATCTGAAGGCTCAAAGTAACAGACTGTCTACCTGGGCTCTAAAGGTGTATCATTCCATATCTGAAGGCTCAAAGTAACAGACTGTCTACCTGGGCTCTACGGGTGTATCATTCCATATCTGAAGGCTCAAAGTAACAGACTGTCTACCTGGGCTCTACAGGTGTATCATTCCATATCTGAAGGCTCAAAGTAACAGACTGTCTACCTGGGCTCTAAAGGTGTATCATTCCATATCTGAAAGCTCAAAGTAACAGACTGTCTACCTGGGCTCTAAAGGTGTATCATTCCATATCTAAAGGCTCAAAGTAACAGACTGTCTACCTGGGCTCTACAGGTGTATCATTCCATATCTGAAGGCTCAAAGTAACAGACTGTCTATCTGGGCTCTACGGGTGTATCATTCCATATCTGAAGGCTCAAAGTAACAGACTGTCTACATGGGATCTACAGGTGTATCATTCCACATCTGAAGGCTCAAAGTAACAGACTGTCTACCTGGGCTGTACAGGTGTATCATTCGGCATCTGAAGGCTCAAAGTAACAGACTGTCTACCTGGGCTCTACAGGTGTATCATTCCACATCTGAAGGCTCAAAGTAACAGACTGTGTACCTGGGCTCTACAGGTGTATCATTCAGCATCTGAAGGCTCAAAGTAACAGACTGTCTACCTGGGCTCTACAGGTGTATCATTCCATATCTGAAGGCTCAAAGTAACAGACTGTCTACCTGGGCTCTACAGGTGTATCATTCGGCATCTGAAGGCTCAAAGTAACAGACTGTCTACCTGGGCTCTACAGGTGTATCATTCCATATCTGAAGGCTCAAAGTAACAGACTGTCTACCTGGGATCTACAGGTGTATCATTCCACATCTGAAGGCTCAACGTAACAGACTGTCTACCTGGGCTCTAAAGGTGTATCATTCCATATCTGAAGGCTCAAAGTAACAGACTGTCTACCTGGGCTCTACAGGTGTATCATTCCATATCTGAAGGCTCAAAGTAACAGACTGTCTACCTGGGCTCTACAGGTGTATCATTCGGCATCTGAAGGCTCAAAGTAACAGACTGTCTACCTGGGCTCTACAGGTGTATCATTCCACATCTGAAGGCTCAAAGTAAGAGACTGTGTACCTGGGCTCTACAGGTGTATCATTCGGCATCTGAAGGCTCAAAGTAACAGACTGTCTACCTGGGCTCTACAGGTGTATCGGCATCTGAAGGCTCAAAGTAACAGACTGTCTACCTGGGCTCTACAGGTGTATCATTCCACATCTGAAGGCTCAAAGTAACAGACTGTCTACCTGGGCTCTACAGGTGTATCATTCCATATCTGAAGGCTCAAAGTAAGAGACTGTCTACCTGGGCTCTACAGGTATATCATTCCACATCTGAAGGCTCAAAGTAACAGACTGTCTACCTGGGCTCTACAGGTGTATCATTCCATATCTGAAGGCTCAAAGTACCAGACTGTGTACCTGGGCTCTACAGGTGTATCATTCCATATCTGAAGGCTCAAAGTAAGAGACTGTGTACCTGGGCTCTACAGGTGTATCATTCCATAAATGTATTGATCTAAGTAAGATTGCTGTGAGGAACCAATGAACTGAAAGATCTAGGCTACACTGCCATCACCAAAGCCATTAGTTATTCCAACTAACAAACAATTTTATTTTTCAAGCGATTAATAATGAGTCATTAAGCTTCTCTTAATTTTGATTTCTTTTCTTTGGCGGTTTACAATAGTGTAATCCCTCAACTATTCTAAAAATTAATTGTTTTATGACATCATCAAAGTTATACCTGCTTCATAATTTTCTTGTGCCATTATTTTTGGGGTAGAAAACAGTACCTGTCAATAACCTACCTCAATCTATTGAATTAAAACCCAGTCAGGCCAGTTTCTAAATTACTTTCATTGAGCAGGATTCAAACAAGCAAAAGCTGTTTTATAAATTAGGTCATAGACATACTCTTTCATGAACAATCTGGAAATAAAACTGTGCTAATCTAGCTTTTTGCCAGACTCTGTTAGAAGTGTAAGCCGGTGACCTGTTATGTTGCATGTACGTCTCTGCACTAAGTTTATGCTAAGTCAGTCTGAGCTCTCACCTAAATTCACTCCCTTTTATCCATTATACACCTTTTCAAAGTGAGTGTTAAGTTTTCTCCTGGGTTTATATTGTACTGAACTAAGTTTTCTTTGAAATTAAAGAACATTGCATGTTTAATAAAAATATTCCTTTTTTAACAGTTTTAAAATTCTATTGTTATGTTAAATAAAAACATTTTATTTTGAGTAAACTTCATTGTAATCATTTTGAAATTGTAAAACTTTTGGTTAGTATGTGTAACATATTTTAGTAATTAAAGTAGAGTGAGCAATCCGAAGAAAGACATGTAAGACATACATGTATTAACTCAATATTTCGGTTTATTCTCAAACCATCATCAGGAGTAGTGATACAATGAAAATAACGGTATATATATAGGTTTAATCGTTTCATTACCCTACATGTGTTGTTTTAAATTCTTATCTACTGCCTATATATACCGTTATTTTCATTGTATCACTACTCCTGATGATGGTTTGAGAATAAACCGAAATATTGAGTTAATATGTCTTACATGTCTTTCTTCGGATTGCTCACTCTACTTTATTATGTCAAGCTAGTCAGTGGAAATTCTAATATTTTAGTAATTGTTACAAGGAAAATGACTTCATTCTACATTTAACGATTAGAAATTATTGTAAACAATTGATATTTCATTCTGATAATAAAAAGTGCCCCTAGGATAATACTCTTTAACCATTTACTGGGTCCTTTGTGGCACAAGATACTCTTACTGACTGGCATCAAACCATTTTGTTATACACAAAGGTCATTATTGGGGCTGGTTTCAAGTTACCATTAACAAATATTAATTCTGAGGTTTCCTCGCTTATAAACCTGGCAGCAAGGCCATATAAATAAAATGATTTAATCGGACATGAGCTACCAAATACAGTATGAAGAACATTCCATTGAAACAGAATTAGATGATTGGCCATCATTTTTATGAAAAAGTACAAAATAAGGGGTTCCTGTTCATACCAATTTTTAGGGTGTACATTAATATAGTTTTTATAAGCAACTAAAATCCTAAAATGTACTCATACATCTTGACTATTTGAATTGTGTCCTTTAGCAACGCACATCTTCAGTTTGAACTGGTTAAAGATCTATATCTTTTTATTTCAACATCAATCATTAAGTACCTCAAACACTCAAACATACGTGGGATGGTTGCCAGTTACCAACAGAAGGTCGTGGGTTTCCTCCCGGCATAGAGCCCGGTTTCCTCCCACACTAAAACTGGCAATGCCGCTATATAAGTGAAATAATCCTGAGCGCGGCGTAAAACACCAAACAATCAAACACTCAATATCTATGGAGAATCATGGAAGTCGTCTGAATTTGTCCAACTCATGTCATATGTCTAAGAATAAATCAAGACAATTTTTATGACTTTTCTGTTTTGGTTTTACAATATTGATATAGGCCTACATATAATTTCTGTGTTTCTTTCTCAGGATATTGAGGCGTTATTGTCAAAGGTGAACACATTTAGCTCCCCGTCTCAAATTGAGAGAACGGCAGATCATGTGACAGCTTTGATTGCAGCCACTCATCGCAGGCGTGAAGAAGTTATATCGGAAGAAATGCAGATCGTTCTTGAAGAGAGGGATATAGCTCTAGCAAAGGTTAATAAAGACTTATTATCTCATTTATAAAGTTTTCCTGCAGTAAAGGCATGGAGTCAGGCAATTTGTCAGAAGCATATCTTTAATTTTTAAAACCTATGACTGCATTGGTGGTAATTTTTACATGTCTTTGAAGGCAGAGAGTTGGACGACCTCAGGTTATGTAGTATGAGGCTTTGATTCTCTGTCCGCAAGTTTCTATCTGGAATCCAATTCTATAGGTTAAAATCATCTAACTGACCAAAGGTTCCATTCCTGGCAGTCCCATTAGATTCCCATTAGATCGGGACACTAAACAGTTGACCTTTCTGTTTATACTGACATATTGAAATCTGACCGTGTTTTATATTTTTAGCAGTCAGTAAGTCATTCCAACACATCTGAAAGCTTACCTGTAGAGAAAAGGTGACGACTGTTATAACCCACACAGGTGGGCTGGTCTTAACGAGATTTTAACACCTATAGGTCAACTCTGGCTCAAACTAAATCCAGCTACTTTTTCATTCAGCACATGTCACATAGCAATCCTAATTAACATGCCTACCTGCATCTTTCAACAGTTACATCCAAATTTCTCACCCAGACAATAAGTTAAACTTGTATAACTGTATCTTGATGCTACTTTATATAATGTATAGTGGGATCTTCCGTTTATGTCATCAGTTTGATCACTTCAGACATTTACTTATATCAAATACCCCTGGACAGGCTGCAGGACATTTTGAATATGGTGATTAAAAAGATAGCAGCGAAACGAATATTTTCCATATCCTCTTGGAAGCTCAACAAAAGTGTCCCGGTTATACATGTAATGCAATGAACAAAAGCACTATTTGTTAACTTTCAGCTTTAATCAGTTCTATAATTGTTCAAGTCATTGTAAAAAAAACAGATATGTTCTGAGACAACGTCTGTCTCCTTTTGTCTTACTCAAGATGTAGCTTACAAGGCTAAATAACATATGTAAACAAATAAATGATTAATAATAATTTAGCATTTGATTAACTATTTTTGTTTTCTATTTTCGTTTTTTCTGACGCCATTTGTATTTATCCCAAAAATATGGCGATTTATCATGTATTAAGTGTACACTATATGAGGCAAAGCCGACCGAAAACCAACGATGACAATGGATGTTTCCTGCGAATGTTAAATTATTTTACTTTTCATAGTTTTAATGTTTTGAAATAGTTCAAAAGATAATAATAACTGACGATCAGATTGATATATAATGGGATAAACCCAAAGACTAAGGTTTGTCTATCAGAGGTAACTACCTATAAGAAAGTGAGAATGTGTTGTCTCCCTAACAAAGATGATGATAGAGAGAAGAAATGAATGGGGCAGGTTGAATTAAACTGATGCTATACACCCTTGTTGCCATTTCACCAGCCAGCAACAAGCACCAGTAACAATGTCAATAAACTCTACGTTTTTCCTCTTCTTCCATTATTGACTCTTAGGGAGGGAAAACAGAGAAATTCAAACTTTACCCTTGGCTTTTTTCTTCTCTCTGCTATATGCCATGTTGTCTGTAGAGTTTTGGGCTGCACTATAGAGAAGTGCAGTCTGCTCAATAACATCATCATTTCTTATGAAATTGCTCACTGCTATTATCTGATGTAAAACTATGAAAGATTTTTCTTACTTGTTACTGACTTCTGTCTCTGTCATGTTGAGTGACTTACACCGAGTCAAACTGTCTTACACCTACTGGATAGATGTGGGGCAGGTCCAGTGGCCATATTCTAAGAAATATAGACCAGTTTTACAGGATAGTTTTTCTTCATCCACAGTGTCAAAAGCTGGAGAAGCAGGTACTACGGTTAGAGAGACGAGATAATCCATACAGTTTAAATCAGAGTCCGGAGAAAGTTTTACAGGTAACTTCATTAATTACTTTATTCATTGTTAATTAACATCAGGATTTGTTAAGTCAGGAACTTCCCCCTCACCGGAAGGTCGTGGGTTTCCTCCGGGGACAAAGCCCGGTTTCCTCCCACAGTAAAACTGGCAACGCAGCCATGTAAGTGAAATAATCTTGAGCGCGACGTAAAACACCAAACAATCAATCAATCACCCTCACTCTGAACATGACTGTGTCGCCATGTACACTGTAAGGGAATGGGTGTGGTGTAAAACATCAATCAATCATTTGTTTAATGTTTCGCAAAATTCTAATGATTTTTAGAAATCTTGATTTGTGTTTGTCTGTGGGTTTTGTGTTTGTTTTTAACAATAATGATAGATTTGAGTTTAAGCCATCCCCAAAAATAAATGAAAGTTAAATTGTGTTTTTACTTGTTTATCCCACCTCACTTAGAATACTTCCTTTTGATTGGTTCCAACCAGTCATGCGGCGACCCTATTTATTTCTATATTACGTCTCCGTACTGATCAATTATACCGAGACTACCATACAAGGCTTGTGATGTTTAGACACTTATCAGTCATGTTGGCTGATACCATACATATAAGAAAATATGGTTCTGTAAGGCTGAATGTTACACAATTTAGGTCTTCGGTGGGATAAATGCATTACAATGTTATCAGCTGATGCTCAATATTCTCTCTAAACCTAAGCTGTGACTAATATTTGTCTTCCACTTAAGCTGGCGACGCTAATATACAAGTAAAAAGTATAATTGAGAGTGGCCTTAAACATTTATCAGTCAGTGTAAGTTATGAATTCCAACCTGTCTTGTCTTGTAACTTAAACATTGCTATAGAACAAGGATACCATAAACATTTTGTGTTAAGTTTTGGTATGGACATATTTCGATTTTTCTCTTTCCCTTTTCTTGTGGAGTATATCAATTGTTAGATTGGGGACTGTCAATTTTCAGACTGGCCCTGCTCATCTAGTGTAAATAGACCTTGCCTGTATTGTGAATTCCCATGACAGACAGATTTCTCAATCGCCTTCTAATGTTCTATTCAGCCATGTCTCCCTCAATGTCATTTTAGCCGTGTTGACATTCATTCCAAAAGCTCTCATCTGTATGCGGCCGTGTGGACGCCACGTCAAAACTAGTGGACTTTTTTATACCCCACCAAATAACTATCTGTCTGCGATACTGTTGTCATCTAACCTCACATGAAGGCCTAATGCTAATTGCACATGCTTAGGGTTTGAAAAATTATGTTAGTCACATGTACCTGCACTTTGTTTCTAAAAATTGTATTTCTAATGGTCAAAAGGAAAATTAAAATTGCTGTTTGTCTTATTGGTAGTAATGATTTGGTCTTGATGTATTGGTAGCAATGTTTTTTTCCTTGACGTATTGGTGGCAGTGTTTCGGTCTTGATGTATTGCTAGTAATGTTTTGGTCTTGATGTATTGGTAGCAATGTTTTGATCTTGATGTATTGGTAGTAATGTTTCGGTCTTGATGTATTGGTAGTAATGTTTCAGTCTTGATGTATTGCTAGTAATGTTTCGGTCTTGATGTATTGGTAGCAATGTTTTGATCTTGATGTATTGGTAGCAATGTTTTAGTCTTCATGTATTGGTAGCAATGTTTTGGTCTTGATGTATTGGTAGCAATGTTTTGGTCTTGATGTATTGGTAGCAATGTTTTGGTCTTCATGTATTGATGGCAGTGTTTTGGTCTTGCGTTGATTTAACCAAAACAACCCTGTTAACATTTTGTCACTTTTTCCAAAATTGCTGGATTTTGCGCTACTTATTTTTGATCAGCTGTTTTACATAAAAAACAGCTTTTGGGATTTTCAAGTGGCTGTTTTCAAATGAATGCATTGTTCGAGAATTATTTCATATTATTGACATTGATGTTGTTAGAAATGATTTATGAGTATATATGTGTGACAGTGAAGTTATTGCCACTGATTTAGTTCTGTTTACCTTCTCTTTCCCCCTTAACCTTAAACCGTTTTCCATAGTGGCTTGGAGTTTTCTCTACTTTCAGTTTGTGATTAAATGGTATTTGCACTGGGCACAAAGCAATACACTACACAGCTAATGGTTTCCCATTTAAATAGACTTGAATAAAACAGCAGTGACTACATGGTGTTAACACTATTTCACCTATTCACTTCACTTGTCAGTAAAAGCTTCTATATAATTCTGATGTTAAGCTTTGTCTAAAACATTACTAACCATGTTCTACATTGTACTATATCAAATATATTAATGTTTCTCCTCCCATGAAATGAGACAGTTGCTGTTGTACTAATTTTAACTTTTTCTTATACCCATGTGATCAACTTGTACCATAAAACCTTTATCTTTTTATGCAATTTTTTTAAAGAAAAAAAAAGTAAAGAACAAATGTTTCAAATCAGTTCACTAAAATTCTTTTTTAAATTTATTGAAATAACCTGCGCTTTTTTTTGTTTTGTTACATTTTAACCATAGTTAGACTTTGAGAAGAAAATAATCACTTGATTGAGTCATTTTATGTGTTACAGTTTCTTTTGTTGTTCTGAACGACCATCATTTTTTTTACCTGAAATGAAAACTAATTACATGTGCCTTGATCCCTCCGGAAGTTCCTTCTTAGGGCATATCTAATTTAGTACGTGTAATTTCAGTAGGGGATTTAAGGGCGAGTATGGTATGAGAGGTAGTGCAGGTGTTATAAGGTGTACAGGAAATGAAGCTTTTCAAGGTAAATCCCTCACCACTGTTAACCAACTTCAATGGGGAGAATTGCATAAGAAAGGTGAACATGAGCTGGTACCTGCTGGAGGGAGTCCCCATCATGTCTTATACAGAAACACCAGGCCCAAATTAACACAAAGACTGCACTCTCACTCAGAAACTTATCCAGCATCTTGTTTTTACAACAAGAAACTTACAGAAATTGTCTTGTATTAGATAAAATAATCTTTGTTTGAATGTCGTCAATCTCCAAGGGCTCATTTTTTTTTCAGAATTCTCCGGATAGGTTTGAGTAGCACAACTAAAACAGGGTCTTCTATATTGCGAAAATACACAAACCCATTGAAAAATGACCCAGGCCTACAATGCTCCCAAGGCGTCCTATTATCTCGGATTTTGCTAGTGAACTTTAAGGAATATCAGCTAATTAATTACTATTTAAAATCTATAGCAAATCTGTATATTAGCTTTATCAAAAATACTGATGATTTGTAGCCAAATTATCTGTTCCAGAAAATTCTACTAGCTAACTCAGGACAAACTCCTGCCTGTCATCAACCTAATGAAAGTTCATGGGTTGTGGTTTATTAAAACAACTTATGATTGGGTATAAAGGTCTTAATGATATGCCCCGTTTTTTACACAATCAGAAACTTGTCTCCATGGTTATTTTAGACAAGAAGATTTTCCCTGTGTCCGTGCATTCAAAAATATGTAGGTTTTTTTTCTCCTTTTAACCTACTATGAAGAGATCCAACATTGCCTAAATTGACCAATTAACCTGGGAAAATTTTAGAGATTGTAGTGGTCTGGACTGGATATGGAAAGAATTAAGTCAGAGATGTCCAAACTTTCTGGGAGGCTCAGTCTGATAGAGTGACAGTGCTTTATTCAGACACAGGTCTTCTATCAATGCGACACTGGATCAAATCCCACTGTGACCAAATAAAAAAACATTCTGAGTGGATTTTTCTCTCGATGGCTGTATGTGGAAGAGTTGCCAGGTACTCGCTGAAGGTCGGGGGTTTCCTCCGGATAAAGAGCCTGGTTTCCTCCCTCATTAAACCTAGCAACATTGCCATAAAGTTAAATAATCTTGAAAGAGATGTAAACAGCATTCAAACAATCGACCAAACTTTCTGGATAAATTGAGAAAGAAATCAGTCCCAATAGTTCAGTCTTTTTGGTTCAGAGGTTTCTTAAATCCTCTTAAAATCATAATATATAGGCTATAAAGATGATGAAAACATCCAGGCTAATTGGGTTGTCATATAAATGGCTTTATTTTACCAGGTGACATCTGGACCCAAATTTCATAAAAAAAAGATAAAATGTTTGAAAACTGTGGTGCTGCTATGAAAAGTTGGTTTTATGTTGTGGACTACCTTTGAAGCTGATCATATGAATTGTAGATGATATTCTGTTGGAAGTTTATTTCCACCTTACCTAGGTTTTTACCAGTAATGCGTCCCCAGTCTGCCATAACACACCATACTCAAGTAGATTGTTATCGACTTTCAACACCACTTCCTTTGCCTCTATATATTTGCTTAAGGGACAAGCTGTCAGTGGAGTTCCTTTGATGTGAAATTCTACTGCCTAATCTTTCAGGTATAAAACATGATTGATCATATTCACTCAAAAACACTCTTTCATTGAAAATCTAATATTAAAAATATAGCTCCTATTTTAGTCAGATAAGTTGTAAATTCAATCTTCTACTGTTGGGTGGTTCTTATTACACTAATTCTAGAAAAATAGTGAAACTTTTTGGGCTGGCCTCTTACTCATTTTGGTATGCCAGAACAAAGGAAGGTCTGAGGTTCCTCCGTAGAGCACAGTACTCCTCTTGCAAAAAAGTAAGGTCTTGGGTTTCCTCGTAGAGCACAGTATTCCTCTTGCAAAAAAGTAAGGTCTTGGGTTTCCTCGTAGAGCACAGTATTCCTCTTGTAAGAAAGGAAGGTCTTGGGTTTCCTCGTAGAGCACAGTATTCCTCTTGTAAGAAAGAAAGGTCTTGGGTTTCCTCGTAGAGCATAGTATTCCTCTTGTAAGAAAGGAAGGTCTTGGGTTTCCTCGTAGAGCACAGTATTCCTCTTGTAAAAAAGAAAGGTCTTGGGTTTCCTCGTAGAGCATAGTATTCCTCTTGTAAGAAAGGAAGGTCTTGGGTTTCCTCGAAGAGCACAGTATTCCTCTTGTAAGAAAGTAAGGTCTTGGGTTTCCTCGTAGAGCACAGTATTCCTCTTGTAAGAAAGGAAGGTCTTGGGTTTCCTCGTAGAGCACAGTATTCCTCTTGTAAGAAAGAAAGGTCTTGGGTTTCCTCGTAGAGCATAGTATTCCTCTTGTAAGAAAGGAAGGTCTTGGGTTTCCTCGAAGAGCACAGTATTCCTCTTGTAAGAAAGGAAGGTCTTGGGTTTCCTCATAGAGCACAGTATTCCTCTTGCAAAAAAGGAAGGTCTTGGGTTTCTTCATAGAGCATAGTAATCCTCTTGCAAAAAAGGAAGGTCTTGGGTTTCCTTGTAGATCACAGTACTCCTCTTGCAACAAAGGAAGGTCTGGGTATCCTCATAGAGCACAGTATTCCTCTTGCGAAAAAGGAAGGTCTTGGGTTTCCTCATAGAGCACAGTATTCCTCTTGCAAAAAAGGAAGGTCTTGGTTTTCCTCATAGAGCACAGTGCTCTTGCAAAAAAGGAAGGTCTTGGGTTTCCTTGTAGAGCACACTACTCCTCTTGCAAAAAAGGAAGGTCTTGGGTTTCTTCATAGAGCATAGTATTCCTGTTGCAAAAAAGGAATGTCTTGGGTTTCCTCATAGAGCACAGTATTCCTCTTACAAAAAAAGGAAGGTCTTGGGTTTCCTCATAGAGCACAGTATTCCTCTTGCAAAAAAGGACAGTCTTGGGTTTCCTCATAGAGCACAGTGTTCCTCCTTCAACAAAGGAAGGTCTGGGTTTTCTCATAGAGCACAGTAATCCTCTTGTAAGAAAGGAAGGTCTTGGGTTTCCTCATAGAGCACAGTAATCCTCTTGTAAGAAAGGAAGGTCCTGGGTTTCCTCGTAGATCACAGTATTCCTCTCCAGTATTGTTGGTATAAGAGAACACTGACAATCCTTACACATACATACTTGTAGACTAGAGGCTAAGAGACCATTTACATTTAACACTCAACTGTTGACTAGGTTAACACTTTTCCTATACACTTTCAGTTGTTTGACTATGTGGGGATTATGTGATATATAACAAATACCCCTTATCTAAGTCACATATGCACAGCACCATCATGCTCATACTAATGAGATACTAACTAATAAATCACATTGTTCAGTCAGATGAGAAATATTTTTAAAAAAATCCTACTTTTTCTACATATATACGAAACCGTTATTGACCCATAGGCTTTTCTAAATTACCTGAGGTTCTACGCTGGAATTTACCTGTGATGGGTAAATTATTCTTACCTGTTATTTTAAGAGAACTGAGGTCAAGGTGATTTACACTAGCATTATGTATTGTACAAATGTCAATACAGAGCAACCAACATTTGAAGTTCATTTAAAACATAATTTTTAATGTTGGAATAAATAAATTTATAGGCTAATTCTTGTATAGTGAATAAAATACATAATTTGAAGACGTACTGACTGGTTGGATATTTAAACAGAATCTCAACTTAGGGAATAATCCTAAATGGTATTTTTTGTAGAAAATATCTCACGTTTGAAACCCCATGTTGCGTTTTCTATTTTTAACATAACTATTTGTAGGCAACACTTATAATATTAAAAAAGCTATTTTATCTGTGGGTATTTTTCATCAATAATTGTATCCAATACAGTGAAACAATAAATCTTATAATGCTACTAATACTGAGATTTTACTAATACAATATAGAAAAAAGAGCTTGAAAAAAAGATTGTCCCACGGAGGCTAGAACAAATATTTGTGTTCAAGAAATGAAATTATGATTCTAAAGAGATTACATAAATATATTTGGTAATATCTCCTTTTAAAAACTATTGTTTAAGATTGTAACTGCTTGAGGTTTGTTGTTAAAAAATGTGTAATAACATATCATTTTTTTTGGTAAAAGTGTATATTTTTTAGGAAATTGCATTTTTTAATTACGGCAATTTAAAAGAGTATATATGTATGTCAAGTTGTCTCCCTTACATGTGTATGTTTGAGCTTAACTTATTAACCACACTTGATTCTTGACATGGTGTGATAATACATTTTTGAGTAAGAAATAGTCATTTTTAGTATTTAGTATGTTTATTCTATACTGGAAGCATTTAAAAGCAACCATGACAGTGGAATTTACCTGGAAATTTCAGGTGTTATAGAAAAAAGGTTGGTTTGATGAACACCTGTGAGGTTTAATTGAATACACACCTGAATTCTCTACCTGGATCGTGATGTCTTCTGTACCCCTGTCCACTCCCTGGTTCATTACACTAACTCCGTTACTGGAATACCAACAATTTAAAAGGATTTATTTGGTTTGTGTAAATTAAGGCTGAACATGGTTTTATTAAGATATAGAATGGCACTCACAATAACTGTATGCCCACCTTCATACCATTATCACGCTTACAAAATCTTTGATTTACTGATTTAATTAAATTTGCATTTCAGATATCATTATCTATGGTTTTCCTGAAAAATATTCTGTCAGTGAAATGTGGAGTAAAACATCAATCAATCAATCAACCAATCCATCAAACCTAAAGTATAAACCGTAATTTAACTACTGGTATATGTCAACATATATTTGATAAGAATGTACATTTTTAGTTTTAAGAATCAAGTTAAGTCATGGGCAAGTTTATTTTATTCATTAGTTTTTGTACGCTCCACATTTATTGATAACTTTAAAATCCAAATATCTGTGACAGGTTTTTTTAATAGTCTATTTGGATTCTCTGTGCAAATTTAAAGTGTTTGCACATTGTCTACATGTGGCTCATTTTTTAGTTTAAAATCTACTTTCTGTATCCACTTTTCTATTTTGTGAACTAAATTTGTCTGCTTTCTCTTAGGCGTTACCTAAACTTGATAGTAGAATTGATGAGCAGCTGACACCTGTCAATCATATACCTGGAACACCTGTGGGTCTGACACAGGAATATACCAATGATCAATTTAACCATTGATTATCCATCACCTATGTATATATTCACATCTTTAAAAAGGTACATACTAAATCAACAGCTTTTGAAGAGTTAGATAGCCACCCTCTTGCCTTCAAATATATTGAAATGGAAAACACCTTAAAAATAGAAAAAAGCAGTCAAAGAAAGATTTCTCAGTAAAAATATATAGGTAGGCCACTTAAACATTATATATATACCAGACGAATCTCGTAGAAAACGTTCATGTATTTATGAGTATAATTCTTTATTGGGAGTTGATATCCAACAATATCAACTGTTATTTAAATGATATTTAGCTGGTTAAACTTAAGTAGAAGAGACTTGCTTTTAGAAGGGTTATTTCTGCAAGTAGTCTGGTCTTACACTGAGTACAAGCCCTCCTGTCATGTGTCTGTGTGCGCAGGGATTATCGGGTTTATAGGTAGACGAAAAACTTACTTCTGATTGGACGACGGCTTTCCTCGTCTCCACCTCGTCCACTTTCACAAACATTCGCCATTCCGCAAGGGCCGTGTCACATTTCTTGGGGCACCCTGTAACTATGGTAACGTCATGTTTCCTACCTGGTAGAGAAAAGCAGAAAATCGATGAATCGCTGTCAAAGTAGTCTAAATTTATTTGTGACATTAACAGATTATCCTCGTTCTATCATGCATTTTTACAAACAACTACACCATAGGAAAACTGTAACTTTATTTTGTAAACTATTTCATTATTCAGTTTTATATGAGACATATCAAAGGGGATGATATATTGTCGGGCAATATGGGTAACTTGTTATACATTAACAAGAAATAATGTTTTTAAAAGATCAATTAACTGCAATATAAGCAGATAACAAAACTCTTCTGTGGACTTCAATTACATCAAACAAGTTAAGAAAAATTCGAAATTTTATTGACCGCCAAATTTCAAATAGTCAAAATTTTCTTGCAGTAAATTTTGATTTTGTGTAAAAAAAAGTATTTTTCTGTAATAAGGTGAAGAATTACTTATAGATAACAACTTCTTGGTTTATTGGGTGACGATGTTTCGATGTAGTTCTTACATCGTTATCAAAGTCTGTATGCTTATCGCCTCTGTACAATTTCAAATTTATTGCCATGAAAATTAACAACCCATTATTAAGCATCTAATTATTCTCCACTTTTTACTCAATTTTGAAATTCAGCTATGCTTGTTGTTGTTGTTGTAAATGTGAGTTTGTAGAAGAGTGTTGAGGCAGTGTGATTTGTCTGTTGAGATTTCATTGGGAGAAGACAATGGGCTTGGTGAAATCACTTGTTAAGTCTTCTTCAAATCCACCTGATCTTTGCCTCATTATGAAGATTGTTTGTCAAAAGTATTTAGACATTTGCCTCTTGCTCTCTTCTTGATCTTGACTGTCAATAATGACATAAAGCTTTTACAAGGTGACTGACTTGACTATACACATTACACTCAATCCCTTCCATTCAGCTCTTGTCAACTCAAACTTTCTATGATTACCTAGAGTACACATTAGTTTTTTTACAATCCCTTAATTACCATGGCTGGCACACAAGTCCAATACTTTGTTACTTCTAACACCATTGATGGGTATAACACTTGTCTTTATGGACCACAACTTACTTCTAGAGTCTCAAGGTGAAAAAGTAAGCTCAGATCAATCCTATGATTGGATTCATTTATCTTAAGATTTGCTTTGATAGAATTAGCACTTTATGCCAGGAGATCAAGAATGATACTGTTAAAACACTGAAAGATTTCTTGACCAATTTTCGGTTGGGTTTTAAGTTCAGGAAACAAAATAGTCATCAGCATTGTTTGTAGGAATAAATATGTTCATTAGACCTTAAATATTCCTGGTACTCCTATTGTAATAAACTACATTGTATTCATGTCTTCTCAAACATACTGGGATTTAACAATGACAATCTATTCTTCCTCCTCACTTTCTATTGTTTTTGTTTTCTTTATTCTGATACAGTAATGTTGTTTAAGGGATGCTAATTCCTTGAATTGTTTCTCTTGACGGAATATTGTAGCCCAGACCAGATGGTTGTTACTAGTTATTTCCGTATTGTGATGATGAATAAAACGAGGGTAATTCTGGATAAAAATCGAAAGTTGGTGGGTTTTGCGATCGAACTTCTACTGAGTGATAATTGGTATATGCTGGGAAAGGTGGTAACTTTGTGTGTATCGATCGGTCCGTATGGCGTAGTGAGACGTGCCGTTGTGAATACATAACCAACCATGGGCTTTCCTCTCAATGGCTAGAGAATAAAGCTTCAAATCTAGTGACTAGAACATGAGACTATGGTCTAGTGAGGCCATTACTGATGTGTATCTGTAAGGGCTCTATGACCAGCCAGGCTTTGATGTGCCCACCAAAGTTTCTCGTACAAGGAGATCCTACAAGATGGTCTTAATTTCTTCTCAAACACTCATTTCCATGTGAGGCCTGACCTTGATTATGCTACACCATGAGGAGTAAATTCAGTGTCTATGGCGGGAGGCGTGCAGGGGAATAGGTAGCGCTTGTTGGCCTGCCTGACTCCCTCATCGATTCAAACCCTATTCTCATTGATAATATCGCATCATTGTCCATACCTCATGCAGTAACACAAGCAACACAAAAATTGGATAAGCCAATTGCCGAGTTTCTTTATCAATTTTCCCAGATATCTTGTCTCTCTCAAATGACCGACTCATCTCTAAGAAGAAAGCTTAAGTTAATTATTCAAAGAACCAGAAAGCCCCATAACTTTGACAATGTTTTTTTTTAAAAGTTAGCTCATAAAATGCATCTCTATTCATTGAGTTAAACCAGGCTAAGTTTTGAGTTATGTCCCTTTGAATTAATATTTGAACAGATGACCAATCTTCTTCCAGCTTTTTATACATTCCCTGGTTTGTAGTTTTTCTTGTGCCAAAAATCTTAATTTTAAGTTTATAATTTATGGCTGGTGATGTTTCATTTTTTCTCTCCACATAATTTGTTTCATTTTCTTGCGCAGTACTAAATGTACGCAGATCACATAAATGGTAAAATTCTAAGGTAACCGTATAAAACAGTCTATATCTTCGTTCCCTTCTGCTCCATAACTTCAAGTGTTTTGTTCCGATCTTTACTACAATTTTTTCGCAACATATACTTTATGGGTAGATGGTGCGTCATCAGCTATTTATGATATCTTTGGTTGCATAATTTAGCTTCTATATTAGAATATGTAATATTCTCTTTTAGACTATTTATTCTTTCCCTTCCGCTCCATAACTTGAAGAGTTTTGATCCAACCTTTACAATTCTTTCATAGAATATACCTTATGTGTAGATGATTTGCCATCAACCAATTATAACATCTTTGCCATTCCTCTGTTGCATAATACAGCATCTACATTAGATTGTGTAATATTCTATTTTAGTTCATAGCATTTTTATACGCCCGGCTTGAAAAGCGGGCTGTATTATGGTATCATCTCCGTCCGTCCGGCAGGACGGCAGTCCGGCAGTCCGGCAGTCCGGGCGTCCGCTTTCCCTTCCTCTCCATAACTTCTAAAGTTTTGATTCCATCTGCACAATTTTTTCTAAGTATATACCTTATGGGTAGAAGGTGTGTCGCAAACTATTTTTAACATCACTGGTTACATAATATGGGAGTTATATTGGATTATGTAATATTCCCTTCCGCTCCATAACTTCCAATGTTTTGATTCCATCTGCACAATTTTATCTGAGTATATACCTTATGGGTGGAAGGTGTGTCGCGAACTATTTTTGACATCATACATTGCGTAATATGGCAGCCATATTGGGTTATGTAATATTTACTTTTTCTCTCCATAACTTTAACAAATATGATCCGATGTTTTCAAATCGTTCATGTTACATACCATATTAACAGACAGTGTGTAAAAAAATTGTTTATGATATCAACTATTGCAAATTATTGGATTATGTACATTCCCTTTTATTCTTACTTTCATTTTCATGAAAATAACCTTTAAATTATAAAATGGCTTCTACTTTTCCGATTCTCATCAAAAAAGGATTTTTTCAAATTGCAATAATGTTTCTAAATTGATTAAGACTATTCTTAAATCAATATATAACGTTTTAATCAAATGAAAAATACATATAAGGATTAAAGTTTTATCTACAGACCAAGAGATAAGTATCCCAGCTTTGGTCTATTTACCTTGTCAACTTACAGTTAGCTCTTTAGTTAGATTTATGGCTAAACCAGGCTTTGTGTACCACATGGCCCCATAAAACAGTGGGTGACATTAGCAATGGACTCATAGCCAAATCTATTGTAAACATTTGGTCTATGATAAAATTAGAAGTAATAACCTGTAGGTATATGGGGAGATTTAGAATATTGTCAAGATGTCTATGGCCAAATAATGTAGATTAAAAATATTATGAGAAAAATTGTCAAATCTACTTGAATTGGTGTGAGCTGCGAAATTACCAATTAATTACATTTGTTTAAGTATGATTAGTAAATTATAAACTGCTTTTCTAAAAAATTGAAACATTTTAGTGCAACCTTTATTGACAACAAACAATGTTTAACATCGTGTTTTAACAGCAGCGAGAATGGATGACTTGTACGGTGTACAAATCTTGTTAATAATTGTTGATCCAAATAGCCTATTTTAAATTTGATACAGATGGATTTTAAAGGTCTTAGTGGTAAGATTTCATTTTGTTGACATAACATCACCTTTTACCAAGCTTCACATAATAAAACTGGCAACGCCGCCATATACATGTAAGTGAAATAATCTTGAGCGCAGCGTAAAACACCAAACAATTAATCAATCAATCATTTACCAAGCTTCAACCTCTTCCCTCTGAATTTTGAAAATTAAATTCAAATAAATATGGAAGGATTTGTTTTGGTATGGCTGCAGTTACTGTGCCTTTCCGGGCGTATTTTGGGTTTCCCGAAACTCTTGTTAGTTTTGACCTGATCCTGCCATTTTTTTCAGTGTATATATAATATCTAAGGATAGATGGCGTTTCTGGAGCCATTTAAGACACCCCTGGTTGTATAACACAGCATCCATATTGGATTATGTAATATTCTGTTTTTGTCTATATCTTGGTTCCCTTCCACTCTATAACTCAGAGATTTTAAAATTCTTTCACAGCTTTTGAATAGATGGTGTCGTCAATCATTTATTACCCCATTGGTTGCATAATATGGCATCAATATGATATTATGTAATATTCTCTTTTAGTCCATATCTTCTTTAGTTTTGTCAGTCGGTAGAGCGTCCGCTTCAGGCCTGGGAGATCCGGGTTCAAGCCCGGGTCGAGTCAGACCAAAGACTTTAACAGTGGTAGCTGTTACTACTTCGCTTGGCGCTCAGCAATAGGAGTTAGAGCAGCGACTGGTTGGCCCGGTGTCAGTATACTGTGACTGGGTGAGGAGGCTTGCTGGTTGTCTTTGGCAAGTCGTCTCGGTGAGACAGCACCCAAAAAGAGCGGTGGAAATCCGCCCTGTCACAAGGAGACAACGTCTTCATATAACCGAAATACTGTTGAGCAGGACGTAAAACCCCAATCACTCACTCACTCACTCTTTAGTTTTGACATGATACGTAAGTGGTTAATGGTGTGTTGGGAACAATTTAGGACATCCCTGGCTACATAATACGGCATCCATTTATCTCCATCAAATAAAGAAATGAAAAACTTTCATATGAACATGCTCAAATTTAAACAAATATTTTCTATAATGTGGAGTAATCAATAGTAGTGTAGGGGGAATGTTAAGTTCACTAAAACTCTTGTTCTACCATGGTCTTTTCACTAATGATGACCATTGTGTTATTGAGGATGTGATGTATCACTAACCATCATGAGATTCCTCTGACCACATATCTGGTTTATACTGAAAGCAGTTTGACTGAAAGTCATTTTCACCCTTCAATCTAAACACTTAGAGGTTTTGTATACTAAAGTATGTAGTGATGAGTTAAAGATGAATTTTTCATTTAGCAGAAATTACGACCTTTACACTTTGAAATTTCAGATCTTGGGACTTTTTCTAAAGGTTTTCTGATATTGAGCTGAAATTTTATATGCCAGTCATCCATAATGAGTTATTTTTATGGAAATTACAGTTTTCCAAACTTTTCTACCACATGCTTTCAAATATTGTGCTGAAATGATATGTTCTTCATGATGTACTTAGTTTAAATTTCATCCCACTTCCATAATTTTTACAGAAATTACAACCATTGGACTTTTATAGAAATTAATTTCTGTATTATTACGCTTGCAGATGTTTTTTTACATGTTACATGTTAGTCAACCCTAATTGGTTTCAGACGAGGTTTCATTCTGCTTTTGCCTTTGGATTTTTATTGAAATGACATTTTGCTAACTTACTGGACTTTACTGTAAAGTTTCAATTGGCTGACCTTATTTTTAAGAACATTTCAGTTATTGTGCTTAAATTTTCTTTTGCCTATCGAGTTACAGATCATTTTGTTCCACGCTGGTGTTTCTTACAGAAATTAGCACTAAAGGAGATTTTCATGTCATGAACATTTCAAAACACTCCTTCAAATTCTGGTAGTGTTTTATAATTATTCAATGTATTTTTAGTGTTGCTGATTGTTGAACTCTACATGCATATTTGTCTTGCATACAGGAAAAACTTATCTGCCCCCACCTATAAAGGTACGTTTCCACTTGTGCGGATGCGGATACGGACGCGGTGCGGGTACGGAAAGCCGCGCGGTAGCCTATGCGGCGTGTGTGTTTCCATATGTGCGGTTGTCCGTACGGCATCTGATCTTATTTCGTCCAGAAAATCGGGTTATTGATCTAGATGAGGGTTTGGTAACTACCGAGTTCCGTGCATTATTCGAAAAACTAAGACGAGAAAATCAAGGACCATTGGTGAGTTCAGGATTAAAAGAGAAAAGAAAAAAAAATACTTTCATGTTCAGATGTGCGGTGGGCCTAATCGTTGCCATCCAACGTTGAGAAATATGTATATTTTACTTTTGTTTACGCCAAACGGAGAAACTCTGAGAGATACATGTAAAAGTTCTTGTGCAAAACAATATCCATGAAAATGTAAGGTATAATATGGGGGATTCTCGTACGGAGAGCCGCACAGAGTGTTTCCACTTGTCCGTTCCGCATACGGTTCCGCATGCGGCACCGTGCCGATCGCTACATGGTCCGGTCGGAATTTGCCGCACCGTCGACCGTATCCGCAGCCGTATCCGCAACCGTACAAATGGAAACACTACCTCTACTCTAACTATAAAGTGATTTTTGCCGCGTCCGTATCCGCACCCGTATCCGCACAAGTGGAAACGCAGCTTAACACACTAACTTGTCTAGGACTCAAAACGATTATTATGTTTAATGTCCCAGTTTGACTGTATTCTCAAAAACATTTTTGTTGTAGACGAAGTTGAGTGAAGCTCACCATGAGCTGGATGTCAGTCAGAGTAAGGTTCTAGATTTGGAGGAGGAGTTACAGACATTAAGGATATACCACAGGTCAAATATACACTTATACTCTACATATGGCTGTGTGGGAGGGGCATGTCAAATATACACTTATACTCTACATATGGCTATGTGGGAGGGGCATGTCAAATATACACATATACTCTACATATGGCTGTGTGGGAGGGGCAGGTCAAATATACATTTATACTCTACATATGGCTGTGTGGGAGGGGCAGGTCAAATATACACTTATACTCTACATATGGCTGTGTGAGAGGGGCAGGCCAAATATACATTTATACTCTACATATGGCTGTGTGGGAGGGGCAGATCAAATATACACTTATACTCTACATAGGACTGGGTGGGAGGAGCAGGTCAAATATACACATATACTCTACATATGGCTGTGTGGGATGGGCAGGTCAAATATACACTTAAACTCTACATATGGCTGTGTGGGAGGGGCAGGTCAAATATACACTTATACTCTACATAGGATTATGTGGGAGGGGCAGGTCAAATACACATGTATGCACATATACTCTACATAGGGCTGTGTGGGAGGGCCGGGTCAAATATACACTTATACTCTACATATGGCTGTGTGGGAGGGGCAGATCAAATATACATTTATACTCTACATATGGCTGTGTGGGAGGGGAAGATCAAATATACATTTAAACTCGACATGGCTGTGTGGGAGGGCCAGATAAAATGTACACGTCTATATAGGACTGTGTTTTTATACAGTTTGAAACTATTTAATCCAGAAAGTTATTATTAGTTTTAGATGTTACAATATAGAGAATTTACACACATGGAGTGCCCTGTTATATGGCTCTGAGCTCATTGAAAATGTCTTTATCTTTTTGGCTCTATTCTCTGTCTTCAGTTTAAGAAAAGATGTACTGACCACAACAGAAATAAACAATACAGTAGATCTCTATGAAGTGCAGCTTCAAGAAAAAGACACCCATGTTTCTTCTGTTCAGAAAGAGAATAATATACTTTTGGCTCAAGTACGTGGAACTGTTGTGGAGCTGGAAAAAGCTAGAAATTCACTACAAGAGTGCCAGAAAAGGAATGAAAAGTAAGTTTGTACAAGCTTGGAAAGACCTTACCTGTAAAAACATTTAGACTTTTCTTAAACCAGAACCAATGTCACTCTTCAGAAAAACCATTGGATGGATCGATTGATTGATGTTTTACGCTGCAGTTGAAGATTATTTCACTTTAATGGTGCCTTGCCAGGTTTAATTCCACATACAGCGATCAAGTGAAATATTCAAACGTGTTTGATAAAATATCAAACCTACAACAGTTTTATTCAAAATTAAAAACAAAATAAAAAAACCCACTTTGAAACTGCTAAATCACCTTGATAGAAACATTTGCATGTGGAGGAAAACATTTATACCTTGATAAGATTATTTCTACCCTAGTGAAATATTTAGACCATTGTGGAAACATTTTTTGCATAAACATGTACACTGGGAATGAAATGTTCACATAGTGTAGAAAAAATGTCCACAGTCGAGATGACTTTTCCACATCAGGGATAACATTTCCACTGTAGAGAAAACATTTCCAAAGTGGAGTAAACATTTCTGCATTGGAGAAAACACTTCCACATTGGGGAAAACATTTTCAAAGTGGAGTAAACATTTCCACATTGGGGAAAACATTTCCACATCGGGGAAAACATTTCCTCATTGGAGAAAACATTTCCACATTGGAGAAAACCTTTCCACATTGGAGAAAACATTTCTGCATTTCCACGTTGGCGAAAACATTTCCACGTTGGCAAAAACATTTCCACTGCAAAGAAAACATTTGAATGTTATAAATTAACATTTACACATTGCAAAAACATTTCCACATTGGAGAAAACGTATTTCCACATTGGAGAAAACGTATTTCCACATTGGAGAAAACGTATTTCCACATTGGAGAAAACATTTTCACATTGGAGAAAACATTTTCACATTGGAGAAAACGTATTTCCACATTGGAGAAAACGTATTTCCACATTGGAGAAAACGTATTTCCACATTGGAGAAAACGTATTTCCACACTGGATAAACATTTTCACATTCGAGAAAACACATTTCTGCATTAGAAAATCATTTCCACAGTGGAGAAAACATTTTAACGTTGGAAGAAATATTTCCACCACAGAGAAAACACACTGGATAAAATATTTCCACTTTGGAAAAAATATGTCCTCATTACAAAAACAACTGCATGTTGGCGCAAATATTTCCACATTGGAGAAAACATTTTTGCATTGGAGAAAACATTTCCATTATAGAGAAAACATTTCCATAATGGAGGAAACATTTCCATTATGGAGGAAACAATTCTACATTTGAGAAAATATTTCCACGGTGGAGAAAACATTTCCACAGTGGAGAAAACATTTCTACATTGAAGAAAACATTTCAACGTAGGATAAAAAATCCCACATTGGAGAAACCATTATGATTTCACCATTGGAGAAGAAAATTCCCACAGTGGAGATAACATTTCCGCATTGGTGAAAACATTTCCACTTTGGTGATAACATTTCTACAGTAAAGATAACATTTCCACAGTGTAGAAAATATTTCCACAGTGTAGAAAACATTTCTAAATTAGAGAAATAATCCCACAGTAAAGATCACATTTCAGATTGGAGATGACATTTCCACATTGGATAAACATTTTCACATTGGAGAAAACCTTTCCACATTTGAGAAAACCTTTCCACATTTGAGAAAACATTTTCACATTTGAGAAAACCTTTCCACATTGGAGAAAACATTTCCACATTGGAGAAAACATTTCTACATTGGAGAAAACATTTCTGCATTTCCACGTTGGCGAAAACATTTCCACGTTGGCAAAAACATTTCCACTGCAAAGAAAACCCTTGAATGTTATAAATTAACATTTACACATTGCAAAAACATTTTCACATTGGGAAAAAATTTTCCACATGGGAAAAAACATTTCCACATGGGAAAAAACATTTCCACATTGGAGAAAACGTATTTCCACATTGGAGAAAACGTATTTCCACATTGGAGAAAACGTATTTCCACATTGGAGAAAACGTATTTCCACATTGGAGAAAACGTATTTCCACATTCGAGAAAACATTTTCACATTCGAGAAAACACATTTCCGCATTAGAAAATCATTTCCACAGTGGAGAAAACATTTTAACGTTGGAAGAAATATTTCCACCACAGAGAAAACACACTGGATAAAATATTTCCACTTTGGAAAAAATATGTCCTCACTGCAAAAACAACTCCACGTTGGCGCAAATATTTCCACATTGGAGAAAACATTTTTGCATTGGAGAAAACATTTCCATTATAGAGAAAACATTTCCATAATGGAGGAAACATTTCCATTATGGAGGAAACAATTCTACATTTGAGAAAATATTTCCACGGTGGAGAAAACATTTCCACAGTGGAGAAAACATTTCTACATTGAAGGAAACATTTCAACGTAGGATAAAAAATCCCACATTGGAGAAACCATTATGATTTCACCATTGGAGAAGAAAATTCCCACAGTGGAGATAACATTTCCGCATTGGTGAAAACATTTCCACTTTGGTGATAACATTTCTACAGTAAAGATAACATTTCCACAGTGTAGAAAACATTTCCACAGTGTAGAAAACATTTCTAAATTAGAGAAATAATCCCACAGTAAAGATCACATTTCAGATTGGAGATGACATTTCCACATTGGATAAACATTTTCACATTGGAGAAAACCTTTCCACATTTGAGAAAACCTTTCCACATTTGAGAAAACATTTTCACATTTGAGAAAACCTTTCCACATTGGAGAAAACATTTCCACATTGGAGAAAACATTTCTACATTGGAGAAAACATTTCTGCATTTCCACGTTGGCGAAAACATTTCCACGTTGGCAAAAATATTTCCACTGCAAAGAAAACATTTGAATGTTATAAATTAACATTTACACATTGCAAAAACATTTTCACATTGGGAAAAAAATTTCCACATGGGAAAAAACATTTCCACATGGGAAAAAACATTTCCACATTGGAGAAAACGTATTTCCACATTGGAGAAAACGTATTTCCACATTGGAGAAAACATATTTCCACATTGGAGAAAACGTATTTCCACATTGGAGAAAACGTATTTCCACATTGGAGAAAACATTTTCACATTCGAGAAAACACATTTCCGCATTAGAAAATCATTTCCACAGTGGAGAAAACATTTTAACTTTGGATGAAATATTTCCACCACAGAGAAAACACACTGGATAAAATATTTCCACTTTGGAAAAAATATGTCCTCATTGCAAAAACAACTCCACGTTGGCGCAAATATTTCCACATTGGAGAAAACATTTTTGCATTGGAGAAAACATTTCCATTATAGAGAAAACATTTCCATAATGGAGGAAACATTTCCATTATTGAGGAAACAATTCTACATTTGAGAAAATATTTCCACGGTGGAGAAAACATTTCCACAGTGGAGAAAACATTTCTACATTGAAGAAAACATTTCAACGTAGGATAAAAAATCCCACATTGGAGAAACCATTATGATTTCACCATTGGAGAAGAAAATTCCAACAGTGGAGATAACATTTCCGCATTGGTGAAAACATTTCCACTTTGGTGATAACATTTCTACAGTAAAGATAACATTTCCACAGTGTAGAAAACATTTCCACAGTGTAGAAAACATTTCTAAATTAGAGAAAAAATCCCACAGTAGAGATCACATTTCACATTGGAGATGACATTTCCACATTGGAGAAAACCTTTCCACATTTGAGAAAACATTTTCACATTGGAGAAAACATTTCTACATTGGAGAAAACATTTCTGCATTTCCAAGTTGACGAAAACATTTCCACGTTGGCAAAAACATTTCCACTGCAAAGAAAACATTTGAATGTTATAAATTAACATTTACACATTGCAAAAACATTTTCACATTGGGAAAAAAATTCCACATGGGAAAAAACATTTCCATATGGGAAAAAACATTTCCACATTGGAGAAAACGTATTTCCACATTGGAGAAAACGTATTTCCACATTGGAGAAAACGTATTTCCACATTGGAGAAAACGTATTTCCACATTCGAGAAAACGTATTTCCACATTGGAGAAAACGTATTTCCACATTGGAGAAAACGTATTTCCACATTCGAGAAAACACATTTCCGCATTAGAAAATCATTTCCACAGTGGAGAAAACGTATTTCCACATTCGAGAAAACACATTTCCGCATTAGAAAATCATTTCCACAGTAAAATGTTGGAAGAAATATTTCTACCACAGAGAAAACACACTGGATAAAATATTTCCACTTTGGAAAAAATATGTCCTCATTGCAAAAACAACTGCACGTTGGCGCAAATATTTCCATTATAGAGAAAACATTTCCATAATGGAGGAAACATTTCCATTATGGAGGAAACAATTCTACATTTGAGAAAACATTTCAACGTAGGATAAAAAATCCCACATTGGAGAAACCATTATGATTTCACCATTGGAGAAGAAAATTCCAACAGTGGAGATAACATTTCCGCATTGGTGAAAACATTTCCACTTTGGTGATAACATTTCTACAGTAAAGATAACATTTCCACAGTGTAGAAAACATTTCCACAGTGTAGAAAACATTTCTAAATTAGAGAAAAAATCCCACAGTAGAGATCACATTTCACATTGGAGATGACATTTCTACATCGGAGAAAACCTTTCCACATCGGAGAAAACCTTTCCACATCGGAGAAAACCTTTCCACATTTGAGAAAACATTTTCACATTTGAGAAAACCTGTCCACATTGGAGAAAACATTTTCACATTTGAGAAAACATTTACACAGTGGAGAACAAATTCCGATTTGACCTATTTCATTTGGAGCTTTATGACTAAGACAGGAGTATATCGGTATATCGGATAATAGTTAATTATTGGTTAAGTACACGTTTCCTTTGAAACAATGATGATTTTCGAATTGATTAAATAGCTAATTTATTGGTCCATGTCTCAAATGTAAACAGCAACATTTTATTCTCAACGCCGATTTTTATTGCAAGCGTAATGTCCATAAATCGGACAGTGGGTTAGAGACAATATGGGCGGACAGTGGGTTAGAGACAATATGGGCATGCCGATTCTGTGAAGGGGAATCAATGCTTCGTTAATAGAAATTAGGGAGTAGTTATAAGGCAGATTTATTGCGATAACCCCAGGATGATAATCTCACATTAACACTAGTTCTGATCACCTCCAGATGGAATTCACCAGACCATTCGACAGTTACACGATAGATAATCTCTCTGTGGATTACAGCGTCAGTCCAAGCCACTCACTGTTCCCCCTAATGGAGAGGGGATACAGATTGGACTGGCACTGATTATCAGCATCACATCGCCCAGTGGCGTTGGACCGTGTTATCCTCAACCGGCCACAAGGGCCTTGTAATTGTTTAAACGACAATTGTAACACGATTGCCGTCCGTGTTCTCCCCAAAGTTGTGGTGGAGATACATGCTTCACCGTATTGCAGCTGCCATGCTCGGCTGGCATTCAGTTCCCGCTCTCTGCCATCTTCCATTTCAATTCTGACCATTACATTAAATGGTTTGCTCCCTGCTTTTGTCCGAAAACATGACAACAGTGTTATGTCGATTCATTTTCCACTTAACTAGATAGCTGTCTGATGACCCTGGCTGACTGTCTACGGCCTTCTCCCCTAAACATCTCCAATTTCATCCGTTAATCATGCCATTAACCCCAACAATAACTCTAATATCATCTTCACATGACCTGGCCAGTCTCTACCAAAATATTTCCAATCTGGTAAAACACAAACATGCAGGGATAGAAATCTGATCTTGTCCCAACGGGATATCGAGACACGGTGCACTTATCAACTGGTCATATTCATCGCAGTTTTTCCTTTACTGTTTTTAGTATAACCAATAGTTTTTGAGACGCCGTGTTATCGGGAAATCTTACAAAGGAAGGATATACATTGTATTTACATTTTATTAAAATTTCATGAACGATGTTAAGAAATATAATACAGATTGAATTTCCCCTCAATTCGATAAATGGTCAGTTTTCCTAATGTTAATAAAAATAAATTTTTGTTTTGGATTTTTTCCGATTGCAAAATCTACAAAGCCAATCTGATTTGTTTTTACTTTGTGTAATCCTTAACAAATGATAAATTAAGTTTAAATAGCACAAATAAGTCCACTGTGACATACAGTTTGAAAAATACTCCTGACGCAAACATGTTTGATTACTGGGTAATCTCAGTCAAGTGATTTTGACTTCTTTATTTTGCGAATCTTTTCGAGACTCCAGGAAGATTCCTCCTAAGTGAGAATTGTTTTGGAGAAGGAGAAATTCTCTCCAAGACTTTCCTTGCCATCTGACCCATTCTATTGGGAGAAAGTTCCTCCCTTTAAACCTGCCCTTTCCTTGTCTGTTTCTGGAGATTCAATTATGGTTGGAAAGGCACTAGCAAATACAATTAGTTTGTTTTTAATTTAGCGATGGAGGGGCTTTCTGTCGTGTATAGGTTTGCTTTGTGACTAACTGATGGGAACTGGATGAAAAGCTATCTTGGTGAGAGGAAAAGAAGAGGAAGCAGAGAAAGTGGCCGTCTTCCCGCGAGTAGTACTACTGTTGACTTCTCCGTCGGGATATCACTTACAAATGTCGTTCAGACCCTGATGGCTCCTTTATAAAACTCAGTGGCTGCCGTGTTATTCAGAACAACAGTCTTCACATAGAAGGCATTCAAGCAGAAAGAAACTCTCTTTTAAAACACTTATTATAACCCATAAATGCTATCTGCAGGCGCGTTACTCTGCTCTTGAACGGCTGTTGTAGGCGTGTGCCATAGATCACTTTACCTTAGAGAAAAGGGTTTTTTGCTAAGGCAATAGTTTTTGTGAAAGAAGCAATTAGGCATTCTTGCAGCATAATCGAGGTGGGAGCTGGAATGGATTTGTGGTGATTCTGTGCTGGTCCTTTGAGAGATGGCTTGGGATGACTGTCAAGAGACTCAAAGAAATTAGAATATGTGTAAATGATATTTACTCTGCATTCCCAATCAATGTTCGCTTTTAGAAGTGCCCCGATGGTGATCAGTGTATCCCCATGAAGAATATCTGTCTAGATGCACTATTGTGACTTAATAATAACGGATGTATGTCGAAACATACGGCATTTCTGTTTCTCTTTAGATTCACTTATCTTTGACAAGTGCCGCCCAGTGGCTAAACAAGGGTTGATTGATACTTGCCAGTTTCTCTTTGAATTATGTCGCTTGAATAGGCAGTTGAAATGTTTTAAGGAGATTATGTTACACCGCTGTTCTGATATATGGTTGACAGAACAGGGCCGTTTGTATACTCACATTTTCTGTTTTCAAACGATTGTTGCCCTTTGAAAAACACATCTTTAGATAACAGTACGGAATGTTAGTAACTTCAGTTTTTTTATGTAAATAAGCATCATGCGACGGAACACCTTGGAACTTATAATTCTCCCGACAATCTACAAACTTACATGTTAGGTAATTAGGTCATACTTTGTGTATATTTCATCAATTTCTACAATTTCACAGCCTTAAGCATAGGGACAGGCCAGCTTTGTTGATTGGACGAACATTGTATCTTAATGGTGTTAGCCTTCATGGGTTTATGTAGCCTACTGTCCAGTTTTGCTGAGCCCCTGTTCTTGAATCGGATGTTTGTTAGACCCCAATTATCACGTGGAAATGTTCTATTTTCGATGTTTAACCAAGTATCCTTTAGTTATCCTTCCTGGGTATGATATTAAGTATTTGGAGATACCATACCTGTGCTTGAGCGGCATGTTTCATAGAAACATCATTTTCTATATTTCTGTTATTGTCTCGGCGTCCGAGAGAGCTCATTACTACTGTGTTTTCCCGTTAGATCGTCAACTGGAGATAATACCCGACATCCTGATCGCCTGCCTTTATTGTAACCAAATTGTGAAGATAATATCAGTGATGTTAGTGATCCCTGGTGCCTTTCAGCAGAACACCTTTCACAGGCTCTACGAATACCAACTCAAACCGTTATTCTTTCGCGCCTCATTTCACAAGCTCTCTAGCAAGAGAAACCCTTGAGGCCTGTTATTGTTGTCTTTTAATGGGTAAAGTTCCAACCGAATTGAAAGTAAATAGATTTTAGTGGCTGGTGGCTTATGTTTCCACACCGGACAGCATCTATGGGAGTTAAGGTTAGTTGATGGCAATTCCCTGGACACAGCCATGTCTCTTACCGTCAATGATAACTATTCAATAATCACCGTCCTTTACCACAATCCATATACTGTTCAGAGCTTTCAATTTGAAAAGGACCCCAATAGCCTAAAGCCTGTAATTAGATTTCACAATCCACCTGTATTCTTCTTGCTAGTGATAATACATTAGTTTTTTACAGAAATTCTATGGATTACTGTAAGCAGAGAAACGCGTTCGTTGCAGTCTTTAAAACCAAACCATGTCTATTTCTTTCTTGTTTGCTTCAAACCCAAACACTTTGTCTTGATATATTTCTTTCGAACGATTCTGTCCAGATATAAATTCGCCTTGTCTAGACTTCAACTGTTTTTTTTTAATTTTTTTTTTCGAATTTCTCTTAGGTTTCTGTGTTTTGGTGTTTACAAGAAACTGCTTCTGTATCCAACGAATTGGTAGATACTTCATATAGAGAGCTTCTTTGTGGGGAATTTGTTATATTCCCTCATGTAAAGGTTTGCGATTCAAACACAAGTGGTTCTCTGATCCGCCAATGCTTCATTAAGGTGCAAAAATATCTTTTCTGAAAACCGACATATTTGTCATGAAGGAAATCTTTTCATGTATGAGTTTTTATTTGCTTATACCAAGAAAACCTCATCTGGGAATAGTACTGAAATGTGGATTCCAGGAAATGTTCTTGGTCTTACAAAATGGGTATTGCCGGTTTGTTAAAAAGCCAGCCCTCCACCTAACTGCATCTAAATTGTTTGTATTATGTCAGCTGTATATTTTCCCGAGCTTTGTTCATGTGGTTAATAATGTTCTGTTTGTTTTAATGCGGAGAGTTTAGTAACATTGAGAATACGTAACTAGAACATACTATAGTGTGTTTGACCCCTCCTTTCACTTTGGTGTGACACTTACTTATAATAATTACCACTTTGTAATTACCATCTTTGCGTGACAGGGAGAACAATGGCGGCCAGCGGTTATGCAACGTTTGTACACATAACAGGCTATTTCACTCTCTTTTCAGACTGGAAAGATTGGTGAAAGTTTTAAAACGGAAGATCAACACAGCAGATGCTCAAGAGACGTTTTGATTGGCAACTCACCACAGATCTGGCCACGCCCACTTCTCAGACACATTCCAGTTCCCTTATCCATGCCCAGACTGCATACCGAGACAATGCCTTACAATGCCACGAATTAAATTACTTTTTAACTTTTTATTTATAAAGTGTTCAAATCATAGATCTGTGAGTTATTTATCGATGTAATATTTATGTGAAGCAAGGGAACGTTTTATAGAGAATATTTTAATATATTAGATTGTTCACGATTGTTTGATGTGCAATTTGTTGATATATATAGTGCTATAAATCTGTTATAACAATAGCTCAGCGACACTTTTTGTCGAAATTATGGTAAAGCAATCAGTTGTTTTTTGTTTGCTATATATCATATATATATGCAATGTTGCTCAATATATAAAAGTTATCTAGTCTTAAATACTGTCATGTTGTATTTATAAAATCCTACATTAGAATCTCGTATCACTGTTTTGAATCTCGTTCTCCTGGTCCATTTTTTACACATTATTGAGGGGAGAGCAATCTTTTACATAAGAAACGGAACATTTTTCTTCTCATCTTTCTACCACAAGCCATAGTTGTATCAACTTTTTACCAGGTGAAATAAACTTAAATGCTGGAGGTCTTTACCCATGAAAACCTTATTTCGTTTTATAGAACTTCAATGTTGTCAAATTACATGTATGTGCCATTGTTAAATTATCTTTTTTACCATTATTTTCTGAAGTATTGTATTTTGGAATTCTTGTTATACAGTAAGATAGAGATACATTATTGTAACTTCTCCTCAGATAATAGGTTAGGGAAGGTAGATTTTGTTGCATGCATTTATGAAACCTTGTTAGATTTCTATCATTTTCATACTAGTCCAGAAAGAGAATAATTTTAAATTTGCCTGGAAATATCAAACCAATGTTGTTTAAAATATTCCTCTGGCCAAAGCCAATATGGTTTTCCTTAGCTTTGAAGCGTTTCTGATATCATTCTAAGCCACACGTACATGTTTTCCCTTTGTTACTTCTCAATCCCGAGATGGTATCGATAAAGGTCACCCATTTAATTATTTAGACACATACTACTAGAAGAAAGAGCACTCCAGCATGTCAGTTTAGTCAGTGTAAGTTTGATAGCTCTTCACTTTCTAAACTGACACAGTGTTTTATTCAATTCGATAAGCCATTCAATCCTACCCTTATGCAAACGGTAAAGGTTTGAAGAAGTGTTGAGGCTGGGAATCCAGGCTTCATGGTTTCAACATGTGTTACTCCCGCCCGCAATCTGTCACATCCACACCAACCATCTTCTCTTCATCTCTACAATTTTATAAGAGGAATGTTTGCTTATAATATTGGCCTTTTTACATGAAGACAGCCACTTTTTGCATTTTTGAATAGGGCATAGGGGTCCGGTGTGTCTGTTGTTTGCTTCTTCTATATTTGTGAAAGGGGGTCTTGTGAGAGTTGTTGGTGGGTTGATTTCCGTGAAGATCCAATGTCTCGGGTCCCTTCGTCACATCACTGTGTGATAAATACATATAAACTGCCGAGCTAACATAACAATCGTATAGAAAACGTCACATCTTCAGTTACTGAACTTTCCCGATCAGTCCAATGGGAGAGAACGTGTCTTATGTCTCCGGTGTTGTTGTTGATCGATTTATATCATCATCCTTAGTTTATGTCAACAAACTTCCCTTTTCACTACAAGTAAACTTTTCTTCGCTCCAGCCTGCAAATGTAACACAATTAAAGAAGCTTTCTCCTGTAATTCCCCGATTTCCCTGGTAACAAGATGTCAATTTGCTGTGGTCAGTTTGACAAAGAAATTGTCAATGACAGTGTTTGTCCCGGCGTTGACAGCCGATGGTTTACCTCCCCCGAGTCGTTAGCCCTCCGATATTATGTAAAGTAAGAGGTATACATTCCCATTATCGAGAACCTAACACCGCGTGAATTTTCTTTCGTGTTTGCTTGTTTCTCGCTTAGAAGACTTAATCTTTTATTTTCCGAAAAAAAGTTCTGCTTGTCAAAACTTTTCCAAGACAATGTTTAAACTGAACACTTTAGGTCTCCGTTGTCTATTTTCATTGGGAAAGTTATCATTTTAATAAGAGATATTTTTGTTGATATCATACGACGATTTCTGTACTTTGACAGAAACTTTGTCTTCATATCCAAATTAGCACCAGAAGTTCTGTTTAAAGTATACAAAATCAATGGATATTTTTTTAGAATGAATGCATCTACCTTCATCTCTTTGCCTCTCTGCTTTGTTTTTGGTGCGAGTGAAAACAACTGATTGTATAGATTTGGCTGTGTGTTATTAGTTAACTCTATACATTTACCAATGAGGAAAATGGGTTTTATACATAGTCAATTTTTCATTTTTTAAAATTTTGTGTGCATTTTACTGGTCAGATTTGAACGTTGCAATTTTTATTCATCTTCTCATTGTTCATTCCATTCCACCATTCCTTCATCTGTTCTCAATTTGTATAGTCAATAGTGTTTGTAAAAAGCTAAGCATATATTCCTTACGAATCTCGATATTATTTTTAAAAAATCGCGCTGTATTTATTAAAAGAGTCAATAGTGTTTGTATGGAGAGCAATTCACATTATTCCTCACGAATCTCGATATTTCAATAAAAATCACATTATTTATAATGTTTAATTGGCAAGAGCTGCCAAATACAAGTAAAATGTCGTTCCAACAAAAATAGCTAATAGAGCATTGTAAAACAAGAGTTTTTTCAGGAGTATACGTTAAGATAGCAAGCAGCAAACCCTCGAAAATATAGTTCTGCATCCCCTATTTGAATTGTGTCCGTTATTAGCACATGTTTTCGGTTCTCACTGGTTACGGACTTCACATATATTGTTTATTTCAACGTCAATCCTTTTGTTCTACAAGGAACTTTACACGCTGAACTTATCTTCATTTGACAATACTCCGAATTTTGACGAATCTCACTTCCACATATATATTTATAAATTTTTTTTAAAGTATTTATTTTCTCACCTCACATGTATTAAGTGCCATTCCAAGGTCGAGATTATAATTGATGGAATTTTATTTGAGAGATATCCTCTGTGCCAGTATAATGTAAAACATGTTTCAAGTAATTGTTTAAAGTGGCATGGGCTGCCAAAATGTTGATAGTTTTCCTTTAATGCATTAAAATTTTTAAACTAATGGCTACTTTTTCACAAAAAGTGCAAATTGAAGGCTGTTAAATACTGCTCATCTCTGAAATATTCATCTTAATGGTCTTTTGGACTTAATTTGATAAAAATGTACGTCCGGGTTATTTACATTTTATTTACCTTTCGAAAACTGTTTCCGTTCGTTTCAGTGTTGTGTATATGTATATGATTGAACACTAAAACACACGGGCACAGGGAACATCTTCTTATCTAAAATAACCATGGAAACAAGTTTTTAATTGTGTTAAAAAGAGGCTTATCTATTTTTCTTATTCGAACGTCAATTTTTGGGATGAATCCTCATTGTCTTTATAACCAGAATTTATAAAAAGAGAATGCATATTGCGGCAGCTCATACCACTTTAATAAATTCATTCATTTGTTACCTGAAGACTTGACTGAACTTTATTTGCCTTCTAAAAATTGGTATATACATTGTATGTAATATAAACTTTTACTTGTACCCCTATCACATATAGTAAGCTTATTCTTGAAAACTGTACACATATTTAATAAATTATTGAATACCTAATATGCTTGTATATTCATTCTTGTCTGTTCGGCTTTAAAGGCGAAGGGATCATATATACACCTATTTTAAAATGTTTGCAGCCAAATTGGAAAATAAAATTCTGAATTATGCCTTTACTGTTTCTAATGTATTATTGTGACAATTTAATCGTGGGGAGATTTTACATTTTCAATTCTGCTTGCCCAGAAATTGTTTGCTGTGTGCACAAATAGGAAAAAGTCCCATTGTGAGGTCTTCTATATATGACAGTTCTAACTACATAAAAATATCCTTTTTTACAGTTTTTTTTCTTTTAAATTCTTCCAAACAAACATTACCACTATTTTTTTCTAAGTTCTATTTTTTTAATTTTTTCTTTTTAAGTTTGTTTTCTATATGGTTTCTATTTCTTTAGACCTAAAGTTGCATGACCTGCCAAAATGTTGATATTTTTACGTGAAATTAGAAAAGAAAATTTCGTAATTATTCACTAATTATTTGTAATTATTCCTAAAGAAGTTTGATTTATAAGCTTTTTAGTGCTACAAGTCTCAAGAATATATGTTAATGTAGCGTTTTGAAATAACTTTGTCCGAGAATTACTGAATGTTCGTCCCGGTTATTTAATTTCTGTTTACTTTTCGGACACTGTTTCGCTCGGTACAGGACACAGCCCGTATGGATTTTTCTCATTCCACCGTCAATCGTTTAGATTTTCCATGAGTGTCAGTCATCAAATTGTCTTGACAATCAAACGTCTGAACAAAATTTGAATTATGGTAGCTATGTCACATTGATGGAATGATTTTATTTCACATTGGATTGAGTTGGAGGAAATATCTCCAAGGACAAGATAAGCGGTTTGTGGCTCAACCGTGAACTGGAAGTCAAATTTTTAAATCCGAATATTTTGTCAGTCATGAATTTATGTGAACAGTTCAGAACATTAACATTATACATGCTCTCATCCCTACATATGCGCATCTAGAGATGTTTTATTACTTAGCAATACAAGGGGAATAAGATCTTCATTACCGGGATTTGCCGAAGGTGCGAGTAGAATGCTGTTGTACATCTCCACGTTAGTTCTTCAATCACATTGGTTATAAAAGTTCTGCGATACTTTACACAGTTCACTTGTTGGTTTATAGTTGAGTTCCAAATATATAATAACCCAAGATAATTTCGTTGAAAAATAAATTATGGTATACGACGACAAGAAGTATTAATCTACTATGATGATTTGATTAAAATGCGGGTATTTTGGGAAACTAGGGACATGACACGATACAATTATTGCAATAATGCCAGTTTCTTTTTGTGAAAGACTAATTAAAGTACTAATAATGCATTTCTTTGTTTGTAAGAGAACACATCAAACTTGCCTGTAAACCCGAGGAAACGTGACTGGCCACAAAGAAAGTACGCCAACTCTGCCCTATATGATCGTCTTTTTTAGATTACAAATACAAAGATAAAACTTCCAAAGTGTGCTTCGACAAACCAAGTACCATTTCAGACATATGCTACACTGTAATTGGCTGGGATGGTATATTTTCTATGAAAAATATGAGACTAATTTGTAAGCGCCTATTGACATTCTAAGCTTATGAGAACAAATTTGTGTGTGAAAAGAAGTGACTGTAAAGGGCGACACAACAAACCTACGTCACACAATCTCCACAAGGGTAAAAACACCCTTCGCTTTTGGCAGGATTCTGAAGAAATCACACCTGGGGGTTTGGAACAATACATGTTTCTAATTTCGTACCTGGGCAAAATCTCTGGATTTCTTACCGCTATATATTTACACTAGTAGATTTAAACTGGCCAACAATACGACTTCATTGAGGGCCTCACCAGGTGCTAAACCAACACATTTACACCATTAATGGAGGGTAAATAAGACCACCTGGGTGGGGTCGTCCGGCCACCCACTCTCCCTTCATCACAGGCCAGGATACAGTCAGAACCACCCAAACTTTCTTTACAAACCAATTAAACCCAAACTTTTACAATAACAATACATAGCTTATGTTCTGGTATAAAGTTTTAATATACAACAGGCAGTTGACTAGACCTAAAATAGTAAAAAGCCCGATGCTTAAAAAAATACACCCGTGAGCTTATTTTGAATTAGTGAGGGCGCATAAATATAGATACTTCAAAATATTTTCGTTATCAGAATGTTCTTGTTGCAATATCACTATGTACAACATTACAAAAATATTTTATTTGTCAAGTTGATATTTAAAAAGCGGTTCTATGAAAAACCAAAAACATCATTCAGGTGTAAACGTGAACCCATAAGACGAAAAATGATATACCTCTACACGTGTAGCTGGTTTTATGATTTTTAAGCGTTTTATGCAATGTTTATTTAATGTTCGATGATCTCTGAAAGTCTAGAAAAGCTATGGGAATAAAGAAATGAACCCTAGGATTGGTGCATTTTCACGAATTCCGATACTCAAGATAATTCGGTGAACATTCAACGGTTTACGATATAATCATCGATATAACATATGGAGATTGGGGTCATCTAAAATTCTCATTTGCACTTCTTTTAATCGGTCAAAATGTTGATATTTTAGTTCAAATCCATTTTGGAAAATTTCGTCTATTTTTCTCAAGAATTAAAGTGGCATGAGCTGCCAAAGTTCACACTTTTTTCATAATTTCTGATCGTCACGACAGTAAGAGGCTTTGAAGGCCATCTAAAAACTAAATGATTGGCATTGGAATGATAAAAATCCATACAGTATGTGACCTGTACGAACCGAAAATGTGCTCGAAAAGTAAACAAAATTTAAATAACCGGGAATACCATTCATTCATTCATTCATTCTAAACCAAAGTTAGTTGAAAACAATACTTTATCGTACATTTTCAAGACTAGAAGCACTAAATAGCTTCTGAATTATACGTCTTGAGAAAAATAGCCAATAATTTCAACATTCTGTTTTAACATCAAAATATCAACATTTTGGCAGCTCATGCCACTTTAAGTACAAATTAGAAGCTTTTTAGTGATACTAGCCTCGCGACTGTACGTTAAAGAAATGTTTTGAACTATAGTTTAGCCCTAAAACGATTCAAAGTTTGTCACAGTTATTTAAATTTTATTTACTTTCGAACACTATTTCGGTTTGTTCGTTCGATGAATTTCCAAGCTTCTTATTGTTCATTGACAATGAACATTTATTAAAGAAGTGCACATTCTTACTATTCATACCACTTTAAGAATTTTTTTTACAATTTCTTTGAAATGAAAACCATTTTGGAAACTTATCCCATTTTATACATCTTCTCAAAAATTACGTGTGATGATCTTTTCCTATAAAAAGAGCAAGAGGGGAAGATAAAACAAAAGATAGGAGAGGGAGGAGGAATATAGATCATATCCTTATACAAGTACGAGGGTAACCCGCTCTTCCTCATGCAGTTCAAGTTTCATCCTTGAAGCAACTTGTATTATTCCGTGAAAGTCTTTCATAAAAAATGTTTCTTTTTTCATATTAAATCAATTTTAAATCAAAATCAAGCTTTAAAAGTAAGAAAATATGTTTTTATTCGTGTTACAATTTCTTGTTCTAACTTGTTGAATCATGGCAATTTTAAAGAAAAAAAAACACGAATTCACGAATCTGTTTAAGGCACACTCTCGACCGAAGCCTTGCTGGCATTTATAAAGAAATAAAATTAACAGGGAATTTCTAAAAGAAAAAAAAACAACAACACAAAATTTAATATGAAGCGCATAAGATACAGTTATGTTTAAAATGACCAAATGCCGTTGAAAGTGACGATAAATCTCCTCTCACTCTTTATGGTATAGAGTAAAGTCCTAACAACAACCGATCTAAGAAATGTTTGAAACTCTCTTTTAATTCTCTTTAAACGTGTGTCTTAATTTTTTATCATTAACAACCGATCTATCAGTCACCGTGTAACATCTATCTTGAATTACATTCATGTGAAGTCTTCTGTTTTTACAATGGTTCTCCAACGGTATCTTTCTTACTCCCTTTAAGGCCAATCAAGTTTCTTTGGATGACCAAACTGTACTGGTTATGCTCGTTATTTGTTTTACAAAACACAGTTTTCTTTTTTTTGATTTTGGCAAAAAGGGTTTTTTACTTCTAATAACTTGTAAAAGTACAGAGTGGCGCCTTTTTAATGTAAACAGCTTTCTGCAATTTTCACGATGAGCGAGATCGTTATACGTTTGTGGGGTTTTGTGTTCTCTTGTTCTTGCCCCCTCTCCTCCTCCTTCAATATCCACATGACCAATGGACTCGTTTGACATAAATCGTGACTTTTGCCTGTAACTTTTCTAACTTGACGATTGTTTATATGGGCAGATATATTTCTCGTATGTGACTTTATGACAAAATGTACGTAAATCCGATTAAAATATAATAGAATTAACCTGACCGAATAAAGCCGGGTAAACAAAAATATATTGCTTCTGTTTGATTGTATTATTCGCTTTATTGGGAGAGTGTATATATGTGTGGTTAGTTAATGGGTGATAAACGGTCGTTACTATAGACGCCATTACACCACTACACTTACTTTTATGGACCGGAAAACAATCCGCGTGTAAACATAAATCGAGGTGGCTTCATCCGCCGTCCGGAAAGCACGTCCGTAAAGATGTCGACAAACACATGAGTGAGGACAACAAACTACTCGACGCAGAATACCATTGCTTAGGCATATACAAATGTACATATTTTATTTGATGGAACTGGGGAAATAATCTGAGGATGAAAGTCTCAATGTGTTGTGTTTGTTGGAATTATCAGGTGTCAATGTTCCCTGTACATCGCTCTAACATCCCGCCAAGAAACTACAATCTAATTGTAACTTCCATATCACTCGACGATGTCTTTCACACAGTTTTCGTTGTTTTCTATGAAACTATAAATGATATTTTGATCGAAAATCGTCAAAGTTGACAAAAATGTAAACAAATGCGAAAAATATTTACCAAAATTAACATATATTGTGACTATGGTCAGTTGATACAGGTCTGAAATTATGTGCACTTGTATAAAGCTAGTATGTGCATTTATTGTTTGTTCTTAAGAAACTAGGAGTTGTTTATATCCATACTGATAAAAATACGGGAATATAGGTGAAATGAAAAATAGTCTACATGAGTTAATTCTTGAAACCAAATAAAGTAAGAAAAAACTGTATATAAATTTGCTGTGTTATTCCAATACTCCACATGGCATGTCTATATGTAGAATTAACAACTTTACTGCATATTAACATTGTAATTTGAATATACATACTATGGAAATAATAAATATGTGCTTTTAGCCAAAAGAATAAAGGTGTTTAGGGATTGACTTTGCCGGGAATATAAGAGGATCGCCAGTGAAGGGATTGATAGTCTCCCCCCTGTTCATATAAGCCCTGTCAGCTTCTATGTACAGGGAAAATATTCAATATATACCCAGCAATAAAGAAGGTGTCTGCAATTGGTGAGGGTAAAAAGGTTTCATATTTGAGGACGAAGAAGAGACGACATTCAAACTCTCCTACAAATGTATGTACTGTGAAAATAGTAAATATATACTTTAATAGTTTACATGGCTGTTTTATATGGGACTGAGGTAACGCGGAAAAACGTGTTTCGTGCTATATCAGGTTGAAACTCATATCTGACATTACAAACACTTACGGCAACGAGTTTTTTGTAACATTGCATCTATCAACAAGCCCCCAAAAATTAACCCAACGAGCCATCATATCAGACCCATTTGTCAAGATTGGTAAACACTGTGTGCAGGAATTAGGTGGCAATTGTAGAAAATAAATCAGTTGTTGATGTACATGCCGATACATGTCTTCATGTTTTACTGATATCATTGAAAACATATATAGATATGAACCTGGGTTAACGTAACAATTCAAATTCTGTTTTATTCATTAACTAAGACTTTTAAATTAGGTTATATAAAAAAAAATGCATTTGGACAAATTACAAAAGTTCAATAAATATAACTAAATAATGTATTATAAAAACATTTATATCATTTCTAGCTGTATATATAATATATTTCGCCTTAAATCGAAAATTTATTATATATTAAAAAATAGTATTGTATGATTTTTACATTACTAGATAACTTATATCTTTAAACAACACATCAAAACATCATGCTTTATATAATATATACGAGATTATTTTCAATATAACGCTTGGTAAATTGCTGAAAGTTATGGGATAAAAAAAGTGCTTGTTTTACAAGTTATCGCCATTGTCAGTCAGCATCTAATTTATTATGTTACCCTATAAATTTTATCTCGCATTAAAAAAAAAAAACATAATTGTTATATTATAAAATATTATTATCATAAAAAACACAAGAAAACATTGTGGGACATTGAGCAATTTGAAATTCATTAGTCAAACAATTGTGACATTTCCAAAAAAATGTATAATGGCAATTTTAAGTAAAGTAAAGCCTGTTTCTCTGTTTGAGTAAAGGTCATTGTAAAAAATAAATGCATTCATTTTTTTATGTAAAAAAAAATAGTTATTCGAATTATGAATCATTTACTACAAGCTGAATCATGAAAAATACACATGAATTGATAAAGAAATAAAGAAGTCAACATCAAAATTTCGTAACCTATATTTTGCATCAAAATGAACGTGTCTTGTAATGTTGTAATATGTTTGAAACGTTAAGGATCTGCCTTATTTTCAACAATCCGATAACATCAACAAAAATTTAAAAACCGAAAAGTTTTAAATAATCCAAATAAAATGGCAACAGCAATTGATTTCGATTGAGTAACATTTAGTTACCATTTAATCAAATAATTAAAAATTAATATTATCTAAGCCGTGCCGAGTTTTGTTCTATTTTGTGTTTGAATCCCACCCACTTTTCTTTTTTCTATTTTTTTCCCTTTCTTTCTCAGTAGAGTGTTAACGTGATTGTTACATAACATAGCGGTGGGAATCCGCTCCCGTCCACATTATTCCGCACTATTTTCTCTCTTTGTTTGTTATTTTGTTGAGCTAAAACATCACTTTTACTCAGCACAAATAAACAAATATGTTTATATTCCAAACAATTCACAGCTTTGTCGTAAAAAGTTTCCTCATAAACATTTCTCATAATATTGTAACAATGACGTCAATAAAACCTTCTTCAAATATATTTTGTCGATGCTATTTTGTTAGCTTTTGATGAGCATTTTTTAACTCTGTGTTAATGTATGAATTTTATAAGAAGTTTACTAGCCAAAAACAAATCGTTTTTTGTTTTAATTCCTCGGCATCCAAAATGTTTTTAGCTGGCTGCCCTGTCGTTCAACTGCAGGGAGTCGGAGGTGGGTTTTCGGTGGGCTTTTCGCTAGGTACAGACCGCCACAACAAGACAATCTTTGCGACGCCAGGCCGACTGAGGGACAAACTTAAAACAAACTTGGCTGGATTAACGGATCTGACGAATTTATCGGTTTCAAACTATCAGTAATCCGAGCATTTTAAGAATGGGCGGTCCAAAACAGTAAGTGATCCCTGCACGAACGAATTTATCCGATGCGTCTTTGTATGACGCGGGCTTTTCCAGGAGGAGATTTTAACTGTCAATATCGCTTACTTATTAAATCATAACTAGACAACTAGAACGCGTGCTGCAGTATACATTGGTCTGATGATTGCCAAATATTGGATGTCTCTAAACGACAGAGAAACTCGCCGGGTATAAACAACACAATGCCCTATGTCCATCATTGATTATATATAAACACAAGCAGATCTATTTGTATCTAATTATACCTTTTACTATATTGACCCAACAGTTTCAGACCCCCCCCCCCCTCTCAAGACAAACTATCCATCCATATGCATGCTTGTGGTTAAGAATCTCACTCAAATCAAGAAACAATAATGAAAAACAAAATTTGACTTAGTTTTCATTCTACCGCCCTATATGAAATGGCTTCACCTACCTCCCGACACCTCTCCAACCATTTATGCCTGTCTTCATCAGTCAATCAATCAAACAACCAATCAAACAACCAATCAAACAACCAATCAAACAACCAATCAAACAACCAATCAAACAACCAATTATGCCTGTCTTGACTGGAGAGTAAATCATCAATCAGTCAACCAATCAAGCAATTGAACATCTCATTATCACATGGTGACTATAATATTGTTTAAAGGATTTATGAACAACCTTTGGAAATATTTTCTAATTTGCGTTAAGTGTGTTGTAGAACATGTACTTTAAAAGTCTGACCAAAAAGATAATTAAATTTCGGTCGCAGCACATACAAAATTCAAGCTACGTTTGCCGATCTACAATGCTTACGAAAGTTAATTATCTCAGAGACTTATGACGTCAAACACGACCTCCGTTGTGTACGATGACGTAATAAACGATTTCTGCTGTCTTCGAACGTCTTCGTGGCAGTTTGTACACATCGAAGGTCGTGTATGACGTCATTTTTCCGAGTAGTTACGACAAATACGGAAAATATGCATATTTCCTCCCCGTTCTTCTTTTGACTACCAGGGAACTAACGCGAAGGTTGTTTCGTTTTAACTGATGTTTTTCAAATATACATTTAGTCCATAAACAAACACAAACCAACTTTAAATCCTGTTCATATATCCTTTAATATTTTAATAAGGTAGTCGCTAAGAACCTTGTCTATTTTCTTCAGTAATCCACACCTCATCTTAAACCAGGTATTGGGTAAGTCAACCTGATGCCCCCCCCCCCTCCACCCCCACATCCCGTCCCCTCAAACCCCCACCTTTATTTCATTGCGAAAAACTAAAATATAGACATCGCCCTATATAAGTTCAACACCTACAAGCACCAGCCAGTTTGTTCCTTAACTCAGGAATAATGGGATAAAAATCACAGACCATACAGTTTCTTCAGAACATGTTTCCTTGAGATTGTGCTTAAGATTGAGATTTGAATTTCCACCCGAACATTCCTTTACTCAATAATCTTGTGTCGTGTGTTAATCAATAGTATTATCTGAAAATCTCCAAGATCGATAATGACCTCTGGTGGGGTGCATTACATTTCACCCATGTCCAGCGATTAGTTGCAAGTTATTTGAGATGAAACACGGGGCGAGGGGCTATTTTTTTATCACCCAATATAACAAACTGATGCAATTGTTTTTATATATTATCACAAAATTCTGACCGATTAGTAAAAGCCAATCTCCACGAGACATGGGCATGATATTCGAAGTTCATTGACAACAATTTAAATGCAGTAGCGTATAGTCATTACCACATGCAGTAACTCTCGTCAGAGACAGATGTAGTAACTCTGATCAGTAACACACGTAGTAACTCTGATCAGTAACACACGCAGTAACTCTGGTCAGTAACACACGCAGTAACTCTGATCAGTAACACACGCAGTAACTCTGATCAGTAACACACGCAGTAACTCTGGTCAGTAACACACGCAGTAACTCTGATCAGTAACACACGTAGTAACTCTGATCAGTAACACACGCAGTAACTCTGGTCAGTAACACACGCAGTAACTCTGATCAGTAACACACGCAGTAACTCTGGTCAGTAACACACACAGTAACTCTGGTCAGTAACACACGCAGTAACTCTGATCAGTAACACAAGCAGTAACTCTGACCCGTAACACACGCACTCCCTCTCGTCAGTAACACACGCAGTAACTCTCGTCAGTGACAGATACAGTAACTCTGGCCAATAACACACGCAGTAACTCTCGTCAGTGACAGATGCAGTAACTCTCGCCAGTAACACACGCAGTAAGTCTCTTCAGTGACAGATGCAGTAATTCTGGTCAGTAATACACGCAGTAACTCTGGTCAGTAACACACGCAGTAACTCTGATCCGTGACATATGTAGTAACTCTCGTCGGTAACACACGCAGTAACTCTGGTCCATAACACAGGCAGTAACTCTGACCCGTAACACACGCAGTAACTCTGGCCCGTAACACACGCAGTAACTCTGGTCCATAACACATGCAGTAACTCTGACCCGTAACACACGCAGTAACTCTGACCCGTAACACACGCAGTAACTCTGGCCCGTAACACACGCAGTAACTCTGGCCCGTAACACACGTAGTAACTCTGGTCCGTAACACACGCAGTAACTCTGGTCAATAAAACACGCAGTAACTCTTGTCCGTAACACACGCAGTAACTCTTGCCCGTAACACACGCAGTAACTCTTACCCGTAACACACGCAGTAACCCCGGTCAGTAACACACGCAGTAACTCTGGTCAGTAACACACGCAGTTACTCTGGTCAGTAACACACGCAGTAACCCCGGTCAGTAACACACGCAGTAACTCTGGTCAGTAACACACGCAGTAACTCTGGTCAGTGACACACGCAGTAACCCCGGTCAGTAACACACGCAGTAACTCTGGTCAGTAACACACACAGTAACTCTGGTCAGTAACACACGCAGTAACTCTGGTCAGTAACACACACAGTAACTCTGGTCCGTAACATGCAAACTTTTATTAAGTATCACTGAACTACCTTTGGTTTAATTTGGAGCATTATCACCTTGAAGCAATCTATCGACATTTTCCCAGAAAGCAGGTTGTTTCAATTGTTAGTATTGTTTGACGAACTTCAGATATCCCCTGGTAATTCACGGACTTTGCTGTAATTGGGTGCTTTTGGATGATAGAATTGTTACGAAATTATATATTAATCTTAAATTATTCGACTGTAAAATCGATATCCGTGTATATTGAGACCGATGGGTTTTGTTTGGAAACAAAGTCTGAATCATGAACATGAACACAACCTGTATGCTGGGATACTGTTTTCTTTGTCGTCATTTTGTAACTTCCACAGTAATAAACAGGGTCATCACATACAGAATTTCTATTTATTTCTTAGATATTACACAGGAGATGAAATCTATATCCATTTGTATAGTATCATCAATTTTTCTTATATTCAAATAGATATAGAATTCATCTTCTTTAAAGTAGGCCCCATCTGTAAATCACTATATTGGTCCATTTTTCTAATATTCAAATAGGTATAGAATTGATCTTCTTTAAAGTAGGTCCTGTCTGTAAAACACCTTTTTGGGCCATTTTTCTAATATTCAAATAGGTATAGAATTGATCTTCTGTAAAGTATCTGTAAAACACCTTTTTGGGCCATTTTTTTAATATTCAAATAGATATAGAATTGATCTTCTGTAAAGTAGGCCCTATCTGTAAAACACCATATTGGTACATTTTTCTAATATTTGAATAGGTATAGAATTCATCTTCTGTAAAGTATCTGCTAAACACCATATTGGTTCATTTTTCTAGAGTTTTGCGTATAGCAGTATACGGTTGGCCATTGGAGTAAGTCAGAGAGATTAATACGGTAACCCCAAAACTATACGGGCTGGATGGCGCCTTGTTATATACAGCATGCACGAGCATCCGGCGTGTTGTTTTCAAGGTTAAGCTAAAACAATAGGTGTTTATCTAGCGGTCCGGGTAGGAACTCTTGCTGCGTTACTGTGGCATTCTATCAGGTCTGATGTATGAGAAAAATGGGCAAAATCAAACAGTTTATTTACAATTCAAGCTGTATATGGTGCAAGAAGAAAAACGTTCGATGGTTTTGGAGGTATCCACGGTTCTTGCTTCTCTTAAAGGTATCCTGCATGTAGGGATGAAGAGTAATTTATGTGCCTTGGGTTTAAAACTGTCGAAAAGCTAATCAGCTCTAATGCAAGGCGCACTCAAATTGACAACAGTTTAATATCGTTTGCGACCGAATAAAACAATTCGTGTTTTCAAATGTATTAACTTCACCAATCAAATCTGAAAATTGTACACTTTAATCGATAAATATTTAATACATTGTTTATCACGTTAAATAAAATTCAACGACTGCAAAAAATAATAAAATATATGAAAGAATGAAAAACATATGGAATTAAAAAGCCAAGCAATAAGGTGACTTCAAAGTATAACCACAACTGTTTGACGGTTATAGATTTCAAACATGTCACACACAATCAGTAAAATATCAGTGCAACGAGAAACGATTGTCGTCATCATAAATGATATTAAAAACAAGAAAATAGTGTTTAATGTACAAACTCAGTAAGCCGAATTACTTTTCGCATAATGTTGTTTCACATTACTCTTGACCTAGGTGTATTTTGAATGGTATGATCTGCAGTTCTAATCCTCCCAGATACTATCGTGCAAGATGTAAACCCTCCCCATTATGATACCCGAACTTTCGGTAGAAGACAGTTCTGCTATCAACTTTTTGTCAAAATGCAAAAAGTGAAATGTGAGACATTCTGACATTTTTACATCCAAATTTATGATAAAAATCGTCGAATATCACGCCTGTAAATCTTGAGGTATACGTTACATCACTGCAGCTTCGTCGTTCAGGATAATCACAAAATCCTTTCACTACAGTATACAATTATATATTTCTTGATTTGCCGTTTTATATTAGATTAAAGATGGATGTAAGTTTTTTTTTGAAAATTAATCCACACTGGATCAATGCTCTTTTATAAGAAAATCTATTTAAACAAGTTTGTAAATTACATTTATGAACACTAAAACACACGGGCACAGCGAAAATCTTCTTGTTTAAAATAACCATGGAGACAAGTTTCTAATAGTATAGATGTGTGTATCAATATGATATGCACTTGAAACGTTTGGTTTGATGCGTGTTATTTGATAGATATAGAAATGCGTATTTAAGAAGACAAAATCCAAAAGTGTCAAATCAGTATAAATGTGACGCCTATTGCATCTGATTAACCATATCTAATATAGATAAACACAAATCTGACGTCACAGCTGCTTAGTACATGCTCTGCAGAGGCCAATAAATATAAGATATCTAACCGGATAATTTCACTTTTTGACTATTTTTTAGTAATAAATAAAAGTGGTATAAGCTGCCAAAATATTGATATTTTTCGTTTAAAACCAAAGTTTAATATTATCAGCTATTTTTTTCAAGCGTGCAAATTCAGAGGTTTTTTATTAGCACTAGTCTCGAGAATGTGCATTACAGTATTGTTTTGAACTAACTTAGGCTTGGATTGAATGAACGTTCATCCCAATTATTTAAGTTTTGTTTACTTTTCGGACACTATTTCGGGTTGTACAGTATACTGACTGCTTTAACTGTCCGCAATTCAACGTCAATCATTTAGTGTTTCCATGACCCTCAAACCCTCTTACTGTCGTGACAATCATAATTTATGGAAACAAAATTCGAATTTTGGCAGCTAATGCCACTCTTAACTATGAGAAATATGCTGAATCTCTTATGCCAATAAGTCAAATCTTTGAATAGATATAAATTAACCTTACTGCTGCATATTCGGAATTGACCATTGTCGAAATGTCGCACGTGGAAATGTCTTATCATTCACTAGCCACAAGGTTCCTGTAATTATCCAGTCAAAATTTTACCGAAATATCTTACGCCAAAATATTGGCCATTATCGAAATATCTTTTGCCGAAACAATGGCCATTACCGAAATATCTTATGTCGATACATTGATCATTACCGAAATATCTTATGCCGAAACATTGATCATTATATCGAAATATCTTTTGCCGAAACAATGGCCATTACCGAAATATCTTATGCCGAAACATTGATCATTATATTGAAATATCTTTTGCCGAAACAATGGCCATTACCGAAATATCTTTTGCCGAAACATTGATCATTATATCGAAATATCTTTTGCCGAAACAATGGCCATTACCGAAATATCTTATGCCGATACATTGGCCATTACCGAAATATCTTATGCCGAAACATTGGCCATTACCGAAATATCTTATGCCGATATATTGACCATTACCGAAATATCTTATGCCGATATATTGGCCATTACCGAAATATCTTATGCCGATATATTGGCCATTACCGAAATATCTTATGCCGATATATTGGCCATTACCGAAATATCTTACGCCAAAACATTGGACATTATCGAAATATCTTATGCCGAAACATTGGCCATTACCCAAATGTCTTATGCCGTTACCGAATCGTTTTTTGTGGGTTTTTGGGGGCTTTGAAACAATTTAGGGCGTAAATACTTATGAAAGATAACCAGGAGCTTTCCGTTGATATAGGCCCTATATCTTTCACATGTATGTTCAGGTAGGTTTATTAACAACTAAAACCCCAAAATATAATCATACATCCCGGCTACTTGAATTTGTCCGTTATTTGCACACTTATTCGGTGTGTACATGTGAAGATTACTGACTTTCCCTATTTTTTTTATTTCAATGTCAATCCTTCAGTTTTCTAAGGTACTTCAAACGCTTAATTTTGACAGTTCACAATCTGCAGCAAATGATTTCTGATTTCAGTCTTTTAAAATTTTAACTCTCAATTCTGGAAAAGAACGTGGTTGATTAATTTGGATATATTTACATCTCTTTTATTTCATAAACTTCGAACAAAAGACGGTTTGCCAGAAAAAAAGATTTCTCTCGAAAATAAACGTACGGTTCAATAAAGGGCATACTGCCTGGCTTATCTCTTCTCGTGTGCGTCCCCCTGGCCCCGGGATTAGCCCCAGAGGCCCAGGTAAGGTGTCGCTACTCTGTGGGTACCTGGGATAAAGATGGATTCCGCGGATTAAGGGTGATCGTCTGACATGGAAACAACTGAGTACCTTCCCGCTATCGGATAGCGTTTTAAAGCTTCTTCTATTGGCTAAGTTGCTGGAAGGCCGTGTTTGGAGTGGGGCCAATTGTGCAACGACAACTAATCTCTCTTGATTCTATACAATCCTATAGCTATTGTTTTACTGGTGAAGACTATGCGGAATAAATCCCCTTTTATCTGTCGCGTCTTCGAGCCGGATTTTTCTAAGGGGTCTGGTACAAGGTCAGACATTCCATCGGTGCCGAATGTCTGACTTGAAGACACTGAAGGGGCAGATCATTAGCTGCCTTCGCTGCAGTAAGTCCACTGATTGCAACGAAAACAAAGCTGGAAGAAATGGAATTTATTCCGGGATAAATCGTTCACTGTCTGATAAAGTCTTTCATTCTTCTCCGATAGTTCTACACCTTCTGTATCCATACAAGATTTGTCTCCCATTTCCATCAACAATATACGACGAGGCAATGGCCGAGACAGGAATCCCTTTAAGTGACATAATAATGGATACTATTTTCTATGAACGTATCTCGTTCCAATCACGCCCAAACATCTAAGAAATGTAGATATTATATGTTACCGTTGGTATTACACATGCAGCGCTCAGGTGACGTGGCGTTATCAGTTGAAGTAATCTGTTTGAAGTATCCTTTATTCAAGTGGCATGAGCTGCCAAAATTATTATTTTGCGTAAATTGTGTAGAGAAGTTTGAAGAACCTTGAAGAACTAAGTGATTGGCGTTGAAATACAAAACATATCGGTAAAGCCGTACGAACTGAAGATTTGTGAGTCAAGCGGTATTTCCTTAGAGGCTTTATCGTTTCATTTACACTTTAATATTCAAACCAACAGTTTTTTTTTAAATAAAAGAGTAATTCGTTAAGTTCATTGACAATTTGTCCTGGCCTTGATGAGATGAAGGCGAACTTTCTCATGTAGGCCTATTTGTCGGCGTGTGTACGGGTATTCTTAACTGCATAAACTTTTTGCTAGCGCATCAAATGCATTTTTGCACAATTACAAAATGTTTCCGCTGTTGAAATCCTGATTGTTTGTTAGTCGACTGGTGCGGATCAACACGTTTCCTTGACACGCTACCTGTTGGCCAAACTCTGACGTAAAGGATCACAGAGGGGCGAACAAAAACACAAGGAGCCCAGAGAAATCGAAAAAAAAGTAGAGCAAATTCTCTGCATCTGGTTGGTTTGATGAGGACGAATTTCGCGTTTATTAACAGCCACAGTCGTGATATAAGGTGTAAAAACAGACCACCTCTCTTTTATCCCATGTCAGTAATATAGGAACAGGAGGACATGTCAATATAGTTAAATATTTCTTAATTCCCCTTGATCTCTTTGGCAAATGTTATACAGATGAGGAAATCGGTTACTCGTGGATTGAAGTGAAAGATGGGTTTTGTCCACCGTATCCCAGCCAGACATCGTTAAAGTTGTTATTTTAATGAAGTTCGCCTTCGATGCGCAAAATAAAATTTATTGAAACTTGGAATTTTCAACTCAAGTAATAGGTTCTTTCCGATAATTAACCGATTGCACGATGACGTCACTTGGAAATTACGAGCAAAGCATTTCGGGGGATTGAGAGATGTTAAAAATAATTTTAAAATATGACGGAAGAAATAATACTGTATCGAACAGAAGACGTAAAAGGCGTAAAGTTACCAGAAAAAATGTGTGGATAAAAACAGGTTATGTCATCAATGTTTTCCAAAAAAGTAATACCTTGCTAAGTACCAATAAACAAAATGGCGAACTGAGGTACATTTTACCCAGAAAGCTTGGCGTAATTCTATGTGACGTCATCAGGCTCAGCGGTAATTATTCGGGTAAATCTGTGCGTGTATTTGTCCTCCTATAGTTGGTCTCGGAATGATCCTGTAACTTGTCGGAAGGTTCAAATGTTTTTTTCTTAACGTTTCCATTTAATGTTATGTTTTCTATATAGAAGACACTTATAGAAAACCTATACTCATATACCTGTACATACTGAGAGTGACAAATCCAGCTATGGTCAAATACCTCGCGTATATACGGCCTTCTAGAATAAAATGAGCCATTCTTTTTCGGTTAACGTTGCGCGAGCTGCCAAATTTCGTTTAATTCTCGTAGAAATAAAACAAGTTACATGAGCTGTCTGCGGACACAACCCGAACATTGGTATATAGAAGTTGTAAGAATTCTACTCTTTATATAAACACATTATGCTAATGGTTTATTTTTATTACAACACAAGTTTTAATTTTGGCTCAGACCGAATAAAGTTAAAAAAGTGGATTTTTTCACTCGATCGCCGTCAGGTACTCACCGAAGGTCGGGGGTTTCCTCTGGGGAAAAAACCCCGGTTTCCTCCCCCACTAAACCTGACAACCCCATCATATAAGTGAAATAATCTTGAATGCGGCGCAAGACACCAATCAATCTAATTTTGGCTGCTCAAGCCACTTTGACTAGTTTTGTGTAAAAAAAAAAAAAAAAACTGCTGCCTATATCGTGAAGCATCATAATGTACATGTATGCCGTTTTCCTCAAAATTTAGTCACTCTCTGACTAGGGTTTGGATAAATTGTGTTGTGTTGTTGCGAAAAATAGAAATTTGGGAAGCATAGCTTGAAAAGTTTGCCGTTTAGACATTGCCTTAATATCTAATTAACTTTTTGTACCATTAGAAAGTCTCAATGTCATACTTTGTCATTTGGAAATAGCTTTAATACTTAAGTTAACTTTGAGAAAGATATCAGGACTTAGGTGTTGACATTGTTTCTCCAGAATCTTTATCCCCATCGTTCTCAGGAATTCGTGAATAGGAACATTTCTCCATTCATCATCTATACTATCAACTAAAGAGCGATCCTTCATTTTCAACAAAAGTATTCAATCACGTAAAGAAAGAGGCATTTTCAAATAAGCCATGTAGTTTTCTAACAAATCGTGTCTGACATTTCTCATACACATCATCAGTCATCCATCTGTTGGCATGACGACACCTCCAATTCCACGTGATGACCGATATAGTTGGCAGGATGAAATGGTTACTTTGATTGTATCCTATAATCACCTAACATGTACACATACCTTTTAGCATCACATTCATATATCCACCTCCGAAACTTTGCCCTTAAATATTTATTAATTCTTGTCGTTAGATTCATATACCAAATCTTTGTTAACTCTTGTCGTTAGACCCATACACCAAATCTTTGTTAACTCTTGTCGTCAGATTCATACACCAAATCTTTGTTGACTCTTGTCGTCAGATTCATACACCAAATCTTTGTTAACTCTTGTCGTCGGATTCATACACCAAAAGCTTTGTTGACTCTTGTCGTCAGATTCATACACCAAATCTTTGTTAACTCTTGTCGTCAGATTCATACACCAAAATCTTTGTTAACTCTTGTCGTCGGATTCATACACCAAATCTTTGTTAACTCTTGTCGTCGGATTCATACACCAAATCTTTGTTAACTCTTGTCGTCGTATTCATACACCAAATCTTTGTTAACTCTTGTCGTCAGATTCATACACCAAATCTTTGTTAACTCTTGTCGTCAGATTCATACACCAAAATCTTTGTTAATTCTTGTCGTCAGATTCATACACCAAATCTTTGTTAACTCTTGTCGTCAGATTCATACACCAAATCTTTATTAACTCTTGTCGTCAGATTCATACACCAAATCTTTGTTAACTCTTGTCGTCAGATTCATACCCCAAATCTTTGTTAACTCTTGTCGTCAGATTCATACACCAAATCTTTGTTAACTCTTGTCGTCAGATTCATACACCAAATCTTTGTTAACTCTTGTCGTCAGATTCATACACCAAATCTTTGTTAATTCTACTTTGATTCAGTGATGTACATCGGATGTTTAAAGGTAACTTGCCTGGTGGCATTTGGATCGCTCGGTAGGTTCGATAGACACGTATACGGTAACATATAGACTTGTTTTAAATTGGCTCTTTAACAGTTATATCAATACAAACTCGACCTTCAAGCGATATTTGATAATCTTACATATAAGAAAAGTCCGCCAGTGGTTGATTGAACAATAAGTGCCCCACTAAACTTTAAACTATCAACTTCGAATGAAGAAAACTTTGGATCCATAACAAAGTTGATCAGAATGACGAAATGACGCTGGACCAAACCGTGCTTCCATCAGCGCACAAAAAAGCCTGTTAGGCAACGTAGCGGATGTTGACAATTCTGGCAGTAACTACGCGTTTACCCCTGATGAAAACTTCTACTTATTCTCTTCTATTGCTTGAAGGTTGGTGTGTTTTAATAAACACAAATGTACTCATATAGACCTACTACTGTTATGTGGAAATAACTTGACAACTCACACCTCAAATACAATCATTATTTTACTCGGAAACTGGGATTTTCTACATTCATATTAACAAGTTCCTCAGTCGGTGGCCAAATGTATTTCGCATGCACATTTTAGGAAGCCGGATTAACACAGCCCTTGATGCGCATGACAAACCCAAAATCCTACTAGGTAATGGACTTGGATACTTTCATCTGGGTTATTCTTTTAGATCTGGATGTTTTTGTAAGAGAGGGTGATTTTTGTGTTGGTGTATCACGACTGGTTAGAGGCTCTGGTATCATAAGGTTTGTTTGGACCACGTTCATATCTCCATTGTTTTCTCTTAGCGTGAATTGTCATTTGGTCTGGCAATACCGCTTCTCTCGAATAGAACCAAGCAGAGGCATGACTTTACTAAAGATTTCTATTTCAGATAGTCATCCCAGTCTTCAACCAGCGGCTATCCAGTCAACCAGCCTTGTTGTGACAAATAATCAGCGATAAGCCTTCTGTTGTGTTGCAGCGTGCTAGCAGTCTAAATGTTAGAAAAGTGACAATTTTCCATTATCAGGGAACAGACGGAATGAGAAAAAGTGGCGATGAGCCGACAAAGCCGAGACAAGCACGACTGAGTGATTCAACTTATTCCAGCGATTATAGCAACCGGAGAAAGCATGATATTCTCTCCTTTTTCGGAGTCTTCTGAGAGGTTGTTTTCAGGCAGTCGACAGCCCAGAGAACGTTCATATCTCACGTAATTCGCTTTTAATGAGAAATGGGCTAGAATGTGTAATTATCGAGAGACTTGTATGGAAAAAGACCGTCCGGTGGAGAGGGGAACATTACACACGTACACCGGTAGACGAGACCATCTGATAATTGAGTCTGAAACCTGGCCTTAATCTTCAGTGGTCCATGAAACTCCGACTTGGTTACAAATCAATATTATGATGTACCACTAAACGTCAAAGCATCACAATCTTGATAATGGAATAGTCCTCTCATTAGACTACAGGTAAAAAATAATAAGAAAAAAGTTAAGCATCCCCCTGGAAAGTCTGCACCGACCGATAAAATCATTGACGTAGAGAGATTGTTGGCAAACTGATATTGCAGAAACGATTGTGATCATAACGGGCCACATTCTGGCGATAAGAAATCACCATTAATGGCAATAAGCTATACAATTGATTCAGGATATCGTTAGCAAAATAAAAAGATGCTTGTAAGTATGAAACTTCAGAGTCCATCTGGCTTCAAAGGGCGAACATATTGGAGTAAAAATGTCACTTTGAGTGTGTAGAACACATCCCTAGAGCAGAAGATCAATAGCGCGTATAGCTTCTTTTAGTCCGAATTACGGCTTCCAACCCGCGTCTCATTCCTATAGTGAGACGTCGGATCTGTTGAAGGGGCAACTGCCTCCAATACTTATGTAATGCGGCTTCCAATTCCTGCAGGTTTTGTACAGGAGGGTCTAGGGCTTGAATGTTTCTGCCAATCCTATCCCAAATGTGCTCTAAAGGATTCAAATCCGGACTCAAGGCGGGCCAAGGCAGATTTGTTATCGCTTCGTTTTGGAAGTAGACTATTACTGCCCGGTAACGATGAGGTCTGGCGATGTCATCCATTGAGTCTTTTCATGGGTGGTTCTCAAAATGAGGCAAATGACGCCCGATAGCTTTATACGACATCCCTGCGGAGTGCATACCGACAATTTGCCATTTTTGCCCTTCTGATATCCTCCTCCGTGCCATGTTCACAGAAGATGAATCCACGTTGTACAAAACCGGCCATAAGCACAAAACATTTAAGGGGAAGCATACTGAATTTGCGTAATTGCACAAAAAGCATTTCATGTCGCATTACATGCAGTTTTTGTGTTACTGTCACACATGAATTGCCACAATCGTTCAATAGAACACCATTCTTATCATCATAATAACTGGCATTACAGTTAACATTAATGCAGATTTATAATAATTAATTTCAGTATGGGGTGCTTAACTTTTTTCCTTGTGTATAGTTTGTATAAGTAAATTTCATTTCTACATTGTAAAGACTTAGTTTTTCTTTGATATATTTTACAATCCGGAAAGTCTATCAAGCAAACGCTAGCATTCCCAACTTTACGAATTGTGTTGAAACCCACAACAACACAATATAAACAGACCTCCAACCAATAGTGACAAACAAACGCCCATTATCTATACTGCTATTTCTGCTACCAGACAACACTTTTAGATAAAATCTGCTGTTCTCTTGTCTTGCTGCTCCCCATTCAAGGGCTTAAGTCACTTAGTCAGATTTATGTGTGAAATGACGGACAAGCATGTGACAAAATCGCCATATGCAGGCTTTAATAATCTCCCATTTTTCGAAATTTATTCAAATATATACTTTAACGAACACAACAGTGTGTTTTTTCTTTGTTTGTTATGTCTTTCAGAAAGAAAGTATTACAGTATTCTTTTTATTTTTTTAATAACCCTTTCGACAATATATCTAAAAAAAGTTTGGCTGATGTCTGGAACGGGAATAGAACCAGCATCCCAGAGTATGGCACTTATCTCCAGCACTAAATGGCGACTGTCTTATCCATTCAGCCAACCCCGTTCTGGGAATCACACAAAATCATTAGTAGAATTTTTCAAGAGAATATTATCCCAAAAAATATTTCACACTAAGAATAAAAACTTTGGATGCATTATAAAGCAAAAAGAAAATTGAATCACTTCCTCCATTTGTGAAACGTCTTTTCTTTTTTGTTATATAATCTGCTACCGACATTTTGGGGCCGAATGTTTTTACAGGAAAGTTTGTTTAGACTCGTGACAGCTGAACTGTTTCCTTGTATTTCTAAGCAACTGGTTTCATATCACCGTTTAGAATTACTTCCGGAATAATGTCGCGTTGAAAAAGAAGAAAGATGTTTTGGGGCAAGGCATATTCTAATAGTCTATGCTTTGCGCCATGTTGGCATCGTCTTAATGTGTGTCTGTGTGTGTGTGTCTATTAGAAGTAAAAAGAGATAGTCGGTCGATAGGAGATTGTCAGTTTTCCAGTACCTAGGAATCAGAACCCGTGAGAGGAGAGTTCTTAATTAGACTGCTTACAGCACCTGGTTTGTTTTCTAGGAAAGGGATATTCACAGGGAAATCCAGTAAGCTGGCACCAAGTGGATCAAATTCAAATTCGATAGGAAGGAAATGCAGATCTTCCGAATAGGGGAAATGGGTATCTTGGCTGGGCCGCACCGGTCCGAGTTAACGGACTTGATGAATTCAGTGCTGAGTGTCCCCATATCTGTCTCCTCAGACCCAGGAATCGATCAAGTCCTGTCTAATTTGGAGACGTATTTAGCCGATATCATTCGAGATGGCAAATTTTTCTGAAAGTTGTTTACACAAGTTGTTTTAATTTCCACTGGTATTATTGCCTGCTTCCTCAATATTGCCGAGCTAACTGATCACATTGGTTGGGGAGTAAGCGCTGTGGCTTCGCATGATCTCCAACCCCTTTATACTAACCTCTGTGCTATAGATGACTGCTCCTCAACATCCAGACCTTTGAGATTGGGAGAAAAACTACTGTTAACATTAAAACAAAATGATGACAGTCTACAAAACTCGTATTTATAATACCAAGATATTAAATGCAATACATCTAGTCAAGGGAAGAACTAATACAAAACAGGCAATGGTTTTATATGACAGGATTCAGGTCAGAATCAGGCTACCTACACCAGCTTATTGCAAGTTGTACATATTTGTAATGCGTTTTTTTTTTAAATTATTTTTCCTGGTTCTCTGTTTTTTTCCAGGGCATTTTTTGTATTTGTTGTGAATAGCGAGGGGCTGAGTTTCTGTCTGGTAATGATTCTGGGAGCGGATTGGGATCAGTTTAGGTGGATGGAGATCTGATCTGAGAAGTGGGTGTGCTTTGGTCTGGCGGACTGTGTGTATATTGATGGGTTTGACAATGTTGAGAAATCTCGGTACCTTCTGGTTAAGTTCTGTTTAAAATACTATCTAAGGAATGTTGAATGCTAGCATCCAATGATATGACTCGAAGAAAATTAGGGTGCGATTAGTGAAAACCTTAAAGTTACCGCAAAATGCATATACTATTTTGGCCTGTTGCCATATGTTTACGCTGAATATCTATTAGTTGGAGAGTGTCCTCTTTTGAAATACATACTCTTCACACCTTATACTAATAGCAAGGGAAAGATTAACTTATTCAGCAATGTTTTCATAACGTCTGGTTACCAGGCAAAATAACCCGACATGAAAAAAGGAAGTGTCCATTGTTTTTGGAAATGAGCCGGAGGCTCCAGTTCATAAAGTGTGGACAGTCCCCTTTTCCTTGCAGTTATCACAGCGTACACACAGAGAATCAATTTATTATTTCTATTCTAACACATTAACTTCAATGTAAAGAAAAACTTAATTTTAGTAGTTATTTTCTAATTAAAACTAGAAATTTGCACCCCCTACGCTATAGCTGAATAGTTTATCCCTGATCGCCCCATGGACGAATATAAATCTACAAAATGATAGCGGTGCTAGCTTCAAGTTTCATTCTACAACTTGCATTCGACTCGTTTCGTTGTTAGGGATGTTGTTATTGGCGCGGCGATTGCGCTCTGTGAACCATGCTTCTATTGCAAATATTTTGGACAGGTATTTGTGCAATAATGAACAGTTTGAGAAAAAAAACCCCGCAGTATTCTATTCTCAAAACCATGACTTGTAGTGCGAAATAGGCCGTGTCCTTTTCCATTCAACTCGCCGGCAACTCGTCGAATGTAATTAAATCGCATTCGATTTGGGCGTTCACAATATTAGATTTGGTTGCATTCTACAGTCGCAGTCTACAAACCCCATAGTGAGAACGGCCCTTTAGAAAATATATTAAAGTGTGAGTGCCGAGTGAAAACAAACATATGTACTAAAATGTTCGCCCTTACTGGATTGATCAGACAGATAGAACTGCTGCTCTGATTCGGCAATTCCTATGTGACGTCACATCAAGAGAGGCTGCTGCGATATTTCAAACTTATTTCATTTACTCAACACCCGTCTGGGTAGGACAAAAAAACAACAAACAAACCCAAAACAGCAAACATACACAACAGGAAAAATTACTAGAAAAACATTAGCTTTAGGCTTTCACGTGGATATATAGTTAACTAGTAGGCCTTTAATATAGAGCATGGAAGCATTTTAATTTAAACTGATCCTTCTTTATTAACGGAAAATTTCCTTTTTTTAAGACAAGAATAAACAAACGAGCCCACCGCACAGGCTATATAACCAGGTGGATCCAAAAAAAGGAAGTACCGTGTCTCTCTGTCAAGCCCCTTAAATCATGACATATCGCGGCGTCAGTGTATCGCGGCGTCAGTGTATTGCGGCGTCAGTGTATTGCGGCGTCAGTGTATCGCGGCGTCAGTGTATCGCGACGTCAGTGTATTGCGGCGTCACTGCACTCTGTCAGTTTTCCAAACAACAATGCCATGAAGCCATTTGGAAGTAAATTGTCACAATATTTCGCCTATCGACGAACTGTGGAAAAAGTTTGTCGGAGATTATCGTCGACGTGTCGTAACTTTTATATAAAAACAATGACGCATTAGGGACACATATCATGCAAGCATTGAAAATAAAACGCAGACCACAAGCTTCTTACAAAATTAAGTATCAACTTGAAGTATAAACACAGTTCCAGAGTAAGAGAGGTTTTGATCAGTAGGCTGGCAGGAAGTTTACTATCTTGAGAATATGTCTAATCACCACGAACTGAAATTATCAGAAATTGAAGACAAGTTTCTAATTGTGTTAAAAATCATTTGGACCGTTAAACCCAATCATAATTTATTGTAATAAACTAAAACCATGATATTTCATTATGTTGAAGACGGGAGTTTGGCTTTAGTCAGTAGAACTTTCTGGAATATTTTGTAATATATTGACATGGTTATATGGATCGTCAGCTATGGCCAGAAGTCCGATAAACTGAAAATTAACCAAATATGACCATGGGAAAAGAAAGTGAAAATATATTATTTGGTTCCATGAGAAATACCTAGGTAGAAGACGTACACGAGAGTTTAGCCCTAACTAGTAGATAAGCAATGACTGACCTTTGGCTCAGAGGTCGAGCCATTTTACTCTGAAATAGTCTTCTGTTATAACCTGGGCCATATTCGATGCGGGCCTTAAAACGCAGATGGTATGTAATACTTTTTCCACACCTCTTGGTACAAACCCAAAAGATAAACGGGCTTTAACGTTTGAATCCAAAAACCTTCCCTTTCCAAACGTTTGTGCTTGGTTTCTGCAGCGGAAGTTAGAAAAGGGAGTTTTTCAATGGCATGACTTTGAAATGGTCCTTCAATTGCTACATGTAAATATATTTCCTTTATGTAGAGTTCCTATGAAAACATTTCCAACGTGGTGCCGATAATTGGCAAATTTACGGAGACGGTGGCCATGTTGATATTAGAATCTCTCATAGAGGCAGCTTATTGGTTGAATTGTATATCGAAGACTCGACATGTTTCGAACAGGATAGACAAGGCTGGGAGTGAGACGGATTGAGTTCTCGGAAGATCGATGACTTCGCTGAATTATCCGCTATAGATCTACGTTTGTTCACCAGCCACGGACACGAGAAAATAGTCCCTGGAACACGAAGAGCTGATTGCCTAGGTTGTATTTCACTTTTCGACAACTTAATCCTTCTTAGGGGCTTACAAAGAATGGTGGACTCACGTCTATACCAGCACTAACCGAGTCATGGAAACTGCTTTCCTCTCAATCACGTTCTTCTGATCGATCTAACCCCACGGATTTCACACATTCAATAACAAGATGTTTTTCTTTCTTCACTTTAAATGGAATAGAAAGCAGAATGAAACAATTTAAAGATACTTGGAAAACATTTAGCCTCATAATAATACAAACTATAGCGCTTATTGCATTTTCTCACCTTTGGATTGATATAAAACTTTATATTCACGATATCTAAACGATATCTATATTCTGGGACTTGAGAATATTCATTTTTACATATAGTTATATGGTCAGCTGTAATTTATTAAAAAATGACATGTGGACACCTCCATCTCCCTTCTCACACTGACGAGCAACTTTCGATTACCTGAATAAAATAAATAAAGGTTACCTATAACTCAACATAGCGTTTCTATCCAAACAATTAGAATTAAAATGGGACATTGGTGTGTCATGGGTTGACAAAAGTGGCATATTTTTTCGATTAAACCGAATTAATAAGTTTATGTAATGTGCTCTTTTTGTCAAGAATTTTAAGGAAGGAATTTTTCTTGTACACCACATTTGCAGGCGTTTACTTAAAAGTGCCATCAGTTGCAAAAATTCGGATTTTTTTCTCTCCATAAATTCGGAAGTTCAGCGTTTGAAGTACCTTTAAAAAATAATGAACTAACGTTGAAATAAAAATATTGGTTAAATCAGTAGTCCGTACGAACTGAAAACGTGTGCTAATAACTTACAAAATTCAGATAGCCGGGATGTAGGTGTTCATTTTGACGGGTTTTGCTGCTTACCTAAATATAGGTATCCTCAAGATTGATATTAGCGGAAAGCTCTTATTTTGTACTTTTGATAAAATAACCAACACTCTGCAGCTAATTCTGTTCTATAGTTCTATAGCTATATTGGATAACAGAATGTTGATTATAGTGAATACCGTCCTTTATTAACCTTAAAGCCTTTGATCCCTTCATAGTGACATACTTGGTCATGACCGACATTAGAAGAAAATAATCATAAATCTGCCAAGACCTCACGTTATTTATGACTGAGTATTAAATTTCTAATATTTGGTCAATATACTATATATATAATTTACAAGCATCAGTATTACGGTTAAATAGAAAATTCAAATGTTAAAGCGACATGATCCCACAAAATGTTGAAGCTTTTGTTAAATAGAGATACTAGTTTCCAATATTTACGTCAAAGTAGTGTTTATAATTATTTTATAGCCTAAAATGAATGAACATTCGTGATGATTTTATTCCCAATCTATGAAACAACGCGAATTTTGACTGCCGGCATCCAATATCAGCAATAAACACTCCTTATTTCTTCATCGAACCCTTCCAGTGATGTATCAATCAGTCTATGTCATCAACTGTTTAAATGTGCAATTCTTCAAGAATTTTGATTATCAAAAGACCCCCCCCCCCACCCCCCCCCCCAAAAAAAAAAAAAAAACACACAAAAAACACAAAAAGAAAACAACAGCATGCTTTTGGTTTTCATCATTGTGTTTGAAGTAGGTAGACAGTTTTCACCGAGACAGTTCAAACAACACACTTTGGAAGCTATAATGGTTTGAAATTGTGCAATTTGCGAAAATCGAATTATTTTCTTTGTTGTAGAAAAATATACCCAAATGTTTTAAAAGTTTATTTCAGCAAGCAAATACTAAAGTTTTAGCAAAATAAATGTTGTATGATTATTAAATTTATAAACACCCAACATACTGAAACTCAACATACTCTAAATGTATCAGCTAGAGAAGGGATGTTATTTTAGTGGTAAGATTATAGAGTATACCGCAGTTTGGCAATATTATTAAGAACACCAATAATATATTTTGACCTAAAACGATGTTCTTCTTGTACTGCAAACAGATAAGTACCCCAATTAGATATAAGAGACCACAGCTGACAAAATTGTTGTACTTTTTCGTTGAAACAAATTTAGTTTGACCGTTACCAGTAAGGTCTTCGAAGTCTGAATTTATGGGTTATATTCATCTATTTTATTACTGTTAAACCTCAGATTGATATAACAAAGTGATGAAAATTATAACACCCAACGATTGACATATATACTGACCGTGAGTGTAAATTCCGCACTTTGTCACACACAGTCCATCGTTCAAAGCTAACGGATTATCGCACACTACTTAACGTCTCTCTTCCTGTTCGTGGTTGCTTCAATATGGGTGGTGTTAATGGGACACCAGTGATGAGTGCCCAAATCCAATTCCACTTATCCTTCACCCAGTCAGTTACAAGGTATGGATACACAAACAACTAGTTTTACACCACTCATTTGTTTACATCAGGAGTTTCATTATACAGTATACGATCTATACTGTTAAGGTTAGCTAAACGCGAAACATAGCTAAATCTACTAAATAGTAAACAGACAACTTAGAATAAACCATGTTATAATTACCTCAGCGAACCGAACAAAGACAGTCAATAATAAGCCTGGGATAATACATAAAACAAAAACAAATCTACCAATTATACAGATCGGAAACATAATCTTGTCACATAATTATGTGGGGAAGTGGGAAAAATCCTTATGACCAAACTACATCGACGTTGTGCTGGCCAGAACAGTTGGAAAGTCAAACTTCAGAGAAGAAAAAGGAAAAAAAGCTGATTGAATTTTTTTGGGCATTCCAATCGATCTTTTAGTTCGCCGCTCACTTAAAAATCATGGAAATGCTCACATTTGGCAGGTATCCGGAAATAACTCTTGGTTAGGAAAGATATCAGAATCTTGTGGTCGACGGAGAACAGCGAAGATACCGGCCAAAACGGAGGGGCCTCCGTGGCTCAGTATATAGGTAGAGCGTTGAACGCTTAAACCGAACAGCCTTCCACCAATGAGTCGCGGGTTCGAATCCCACTCAATCCAAAAAGATTGGAACATTTTCTGACTTGGTTTTCACTGGAACGACCTATGTGAGATGGTTGCCAGTTAACACCGGCATAGAGCCCGGTTTTCTCTCACAGTAAAACTGGCAACGTCGCCATATAAGTGAAATAATCTTAAACGCGACGTAAAACAATCAATAAATCAATCAATCAACCAACCAATCAATTGTGAGAAAAATGAGGTAATTCTCTATAGTAACATTTTTCAACGCGTTTAGTTTACCAACTCTACTGGCCAGCACAACATCCAAATACTTTGGCCATAGAGTTTCGATATTTCTAACTACTGTACTAGAAGCATAATATCTGGGATTGATTATTTACATCATGTTAAGATTTTGGCTTTTTGTAAAAAAAAAAGAATGTTCTGCAATCAACTCAAGGGTTACTGATTTAGTTATTTTCAACGTTGTTGTAAACTGTATGTAGTTTAAAAGTATAAATGAATGGTTTTCTTTCAAACAGTTTGTACTTTGATAATGATTGTGTGGAAATGTAAACAGGACCATCATAAACGTTCCAAGCAATCTGTCACCTAAGGCCGACATCAATTAGAAAATCACTCCTTCGGCTACTATAATTGCTTTGTCAATAAAAAACGTTTAAGCAGATAATGTTTTGATTGCAAACCTACGTATATTATTTGGAGCACACGCTCCTCTATTGATGCGATATGGTGGACAATATGATGCGTGGTTGGAGACAATGTGGTGTGTGTGGCGAGCATTGGGGGAACATTTTCATCCAGTGATTCTGTTAGACATGACAAGTCGTGGGTTAATTAGTGAATCCATGAAGCGCGCGTGTTTTAGTGCGATAACACGGTGTTAGATTGCTGTAGCTTTGTTATTGTAATACGGATCCATTAACGCTCTGTTTTAATACAGAAGGAGAGCTTGTAAGATGCATACATAACCATAATGGCATGTATAGAGACAATCTCTCTGTGGGGAACACAGGGAAGCTCCTATCTTTACAAACTAAATCACCATTCACATTCAAATATATAGAGCTACGATAGTTCCTTTGAAAAATATAAAAAAAGAAATAATAATTGATCCAACAGTGGTTTTAGATATGAGTAACCCTGTTATTGTTTCCTTTCTTGCAATACATCGAATGCCGACAAAATCTAAAGTTAATGCTTCTCGTATTTAAAAGAACAATCCAAATTAAAATGCAAACAATGTATTTAACAATCATGGATTAGAAACTGAAATGTTATAGTTCAAGCAAAACGAGAGAACAGCCACAATTTTTAGTTCAGCAGAAACTTTTTCAAAGGCACCAAATTAATATTTTTGTGATTTTTGTGCGCCATGTTGAGTTTGATAAAATATAGCATAGTTTCAAAATCAAACCCAGGATAATTTCACTATTTATTTCAAGAAAATTGCTTACATTGAATTACAAAAGAATTGTAAAGGAAACAGCGGCTTTGCGACAAAGTTGGTCTTGATGGTATATTATTGAGCAGTAACAATGATCACTTGGGATGTGTTTAAGACAGTGCTTTTTTTTAAATGAATGAAACTGGTTTAAATGATTGACACTGGTTTAAATCAATGACACTGGTTTAAATGAATGACACTGATTTAAATGAATGACACTGGTTTAAATGAATGACACTGGTTTAAATGAATGACACTGGTTTAAATGAATGACACTGGCTTAAATGAATGACACTGGTTTAAATGAATGACACTGGTTTAAATGAATGACACTGGTTTAAATGAATGCATTAACACTGGTACTTTGGCAGCCTTTTCGAAGTAACTGTATACATTAAAATATATGGAAACAAATATATCTATAAAAATCTTGTCGTTCTTGAAAATAAATTCATAATTACCAGGTCGATTGGCTGTGGCATGAGCTGCCAAAATGCACACTTTTTTCATAATTTCTGATCTTCGCAACAGTAAGAGGCTTTGAATGCCATCGAAAAGCTAAATGATTGGCGTTGGAATGAGGAAAATTCATAAAATCTACGGCCTAAAAGAACCGAAATAGTGTCCGAAAAGTAAACAAAATCTAAATAACCAGGACGACCGTTCATTCATTCTAAGCAAAAGTTAGTTCAAAACAATATTTTATCGTTCATTCTCGAGACTAGAAGCACTAAAAAGCCTCTGAATTATACGTCTTGAGAAAAATAGCCGATAATTTCAACATTCTGTTTTAACGTCAAAATATCAACATTTTGGCAGCTCATGCCACTTTAAATAGGTCAGTGAGTCACATTGATTTTCAGAAAAAAGGCGAAACTGACAAACATTTAGGTTTTTAATTTATACTTTGAAATACGATTACGGCTTTAAATTGGAGTTAATTTTTGGACAACATAGTCTGACAGATTAGTAAGTTTGGCAACCGTGGTGTCGAATTAAAAGTAAAGGCTAAAGCTTTAATGTAAAGGTGTTTTAAGCCTAGATTGAGGTGGGCTGATTCAGATTGGTCCGTTAGCACGATTTAGTGGATAGGCACTATTGAAAAGCTCTGACACGACTCTCCGCCATTTCCGTAGGAGAGTGAACACCTCATTAAGTTCTCTTCTCAAATGACAATAGAACTGTTTACATATAACACAGTTTATCATAAGGCCTCATCGGACAGGCCTTGGATAAAAGAGTTCGTCCCGTGACAACAAGACTTGGTCGTTTCTGTAATGGCTTTAAAGTTTGTCTATGGTCAACATCCTCGACAAAACATTACACGAGAGAAAAACGTGGCTTTTACATACGAGAGGCCAACTCAACCGCACCCTTTTCTATCCTTTCCGGGACCACCTAGAAACCTGTTCACTCTCCTATGTACAAGTCATTTTAGTATTTTAATCAAACTTTTGTGTTCAGAATGTCGGTAAAGACTAGTTACGTAACACAGACCAATAGTTGGACGCAAACCAGTGACAATGTCAGTCCATTTTTTTCTTTGCTGTTATTTTGAGTTTCTATCGTAACTATTGGATAAATGACATTAAATATCTTTTTGATTAGTTTTTTTACTGTATTGGAAAGAATTAATTACTAGTGTTTCAAATTTTAAGCATTAAGAATGACATGAATAACCTTTTAATGTTTTATTAATCCGAAAACAAAGGGGCGCATTATTAACGGACAAAATTCAAATAGGGGGGGGGGGGGGGGGGGGCGGGATGTTTTTACTTTTTAGTTTTTTTATGTAGACAACTATACCTCAACAAAACAAAAAATAATTATTTGAAAAAAAAGCAAAGGAAATGTAATTATACATGAATATGCCAATGTTAAAATGTCATCAGTTGCAAAAATTCGGACTCTTTTTTATTATTTCCGATTGTCATAAAGAGTTTACGTTGAGATAAAAGAATAAATATCGGTGAAGTCAAGAATCCTTACGAACCGGAGGGAGATATGTGCTTATGACGGACAACATTCAAACAGCCGGGATTTATGGGTTCATTTTAGGGGTTTTATTGCTTAAAAAACTAATTAAACGTACTGGAAAACTAATCTCAACTGAAAGCTCGTCTTTTGAACTTCTTAATTAGCTATGAATTAATTAACCATGAATTAGCTAATTTTGTTTCAACACATTTACTCATATTTGGCAGCCATATGTTGATAGCAGATCAGACACATACACGGCCAGATTTATTCTAGGATGTTTTTCAAATGAGATGAGATTACATTTCTCCCAGTTTCGTTTATTCAAACATGGCCGAATGTTGTTGTAAAATATGTTATTCTGTCCAAGTATGTCAGTGTGATGTAGCAGTGTTTTTCCTATTTCAGTTGTATATATATTTATACTTTACTATAGACACGCGTAGGAGATTGCCACTTTGTCTGTAAGTAAATGTATTTCTTTGCACGCGAAACCCAAAGCAAAGAGCCTGGGATGTAGGGCTAGGAAGAAGGATATGTGAGACGTGAAGGGAAAATCTCCTACTCTAACAAACCTAGACCGGCATTAACAATTCTAGCACTTGTATTTTCTCCACAAAATTGGAAAGATGAAATTCCCTAACCATTTTTCCTAATTTATAGGCCTACATATTTTCAGAACTGCAGACCATTTTAGTAAACTAGAAAGCCGCTTTTACTTATCCCGGAATAAATTCCTTGCATCTGACAAGGTCGAATCCCATGGATAAGGGGTCTAAAAGTAGATAGCTATATGCCGGAACGGCAGCACTTATGTGACGTCATTAGGTGGCGGCATCTGCACCTGACGACCCCACATTTATAACATTGTAGGAGAGTTCTAAAACAAAAGCTGATCCCCATACTTACAACATTATGGCCTAAAATAGATCAAACGAGTGGTAGTCACTGACACCAGTCAGACGTGACAATAAAACAACCTGAGACGGGAGCAGTGGGAGAAATCTAATTAACTTCAAAATCACTCAACCGATCAATCCTCGAGCAATCACGTCTCCTTTCAATTTTCTGCGTCTTAGTTATTTATTAATGTACATCTCATTAAATCCTAGCTCGCGGCTATTGGTCGCGCTTGGCTGCACATCTAATTAAAATCTTCAAGCCATTGTTACCTCCTCTGACTAAAACTGTAAATCTCATTAAGATACGATTTACATTTATAATGTCATTATAATACCGCATTCGTCATTCGCAATGTCACCTTTCACGGAGCAACATCTCGTTCGAGATTTCAAAAATACCGTAATGAATAGAACCGAGTTGGATAAGATGCTCAACAGCATACAGACTTTAGAAAGTTATAAAACTGTTGTCGATGAAATGTTCGATGACGGGGTAGTGAACGAAGGCCGTCTGTTTGTTTTACATTTTTTCACGGATGAAGTATGTCTTCGTTTACCCGAGGAGATTGCCCGTGAGATTAAAGAATATCACGATTGGATAAATCAGGAAAAGAGACGAAATCTATCCTTCTGGAAATACTTCCCACTAATACTCGGACTGTGTTGTATAACTTTATGTATAATTCTATAGAGTGATTACCAGATTTGTAACGAGACTCTAGTCGTCGACACGACGTGAAGCAACACAAAAATCGATGCGGAGAAGACCGTTTGTGGAGGGCATATAAAAATACTCAAACATTACGCCCTCTAGCGGTATGACTGATACAGTTTTAGCGCATGAGATAACATCGCGAAGGAAGCTGATCTCAACCAATCAAATCATTCTAAAAAACGCTGACGCTGATAAGTGTTGCAATTGTCCGAGCGTATAAAAAGGAGACCAAATCAGTACACTAGTCATCTCGATTTCCAACACCGAGTCGTCTACATCGTTTGTCTAAGATGTCTACCGCTCCAACCCCGACGAAAAGAGGGAGAAAGAAGGCAGCAGTCTTCGACATTACATCAACTCTACGGGTGATCGTAAGCGATAACGTCGTGAAGATTTCTAGAAGCTACAAGCCTTATCCCGAAGTGAAGCTGACCAGAGAGGGCTGGTCTAGTTTAAAAGACCAAGTAGGACACGTCAAACCTTCCGTAGCTACACACATATGCGGCGACATCCATCTCAGTTGTACGGAGTACGAAGGGTCTGTGTACGTCCACCTCAAACATTGGATTCAGTACAAGCAAGACGGCCCGCGCTATCCTACATCGAAAGGCGTCTCGATGCGTATTGAAACGTGGGAAAAGCTCGCTGTTATGATGTCGGACATCGAAAGTGTTTATACACCTACCACATCACCAACCTCGCCTCCGCCCAAACCCGCTTTAGCGGAAGATGTGGTTCGACGTTTTGACGGGTTATGGTGGTCGCTGTGCAACGATATGATAGCTCCGGCTGTTCGTCGACTCCGCGAACTGGAATGTCACGCCTGTCAAATTGACAACCCCACCCAACTGCAACACACCTGCATCTCATCCCTGGACCCGGACGAAAGTCGACGCCTCATCGATATGGTCTTCGTAGATTTTAATGAAATGAAACTCCTCGACGCATTCAAGCATCGAGCTACTACCGAATTTGGACGACCCGAGGAGGAAATTGTCCAGTACCTGGATGAAACACCGATGAGACGTCAAAACCCCGCATTAACCGAGTTATATATGAACTATCTAACCTCATCCAATGAGGGGGGTCTATAACCATATCATGTGTAACTTCAGTTTTAATAAACAATGTATCACCTCGTATCATGTATTTGTTTTCATCGCTATATATATATGAATACCTGTCAAGGCTTCTGTTTAGTTACCGCTATCATGGGTAGTGCGGTAGGACGCATGCGAAAAGGCTACATAGGTGCCTGCGGTGTTTGCAGAAACGAAATATGCGAAGTACTATTACGCCCTTGTCACCACGTCTGTATATGCCGCTTATGTCTGTATAAGCTGTTGAACCACCAGGACGACATCAAATGTCCGGTATGTCGCACACGTGTAGACAGCGCTGTCAGGGTGTTCCTGTAGAATACTGGCATCGGACTTATATTTTCACGCGCCAGAGACTTATATAAATCAGCGACCGGCATAATTCAATCAGTTGCAACCCATCACTCGAGCCTGATGGACCGAAACACCAAACTAAAAGTAATATCGGTTTCTGTCGTAGCACTCTTCGTCATATCGCTGACAGCGTTGATCGTGCTAGCCGTCAATTGCTCGGTCGATTCGTCGGAGTCTTCCATAACCGTCATACCGAATCGTACGTTATGCACGTCGATGCGACAAATCAAAATAGACGATCGACTGAGGGCCAGCGTATGTTTATACCAAAACAGTCTCAGGGTAGATTTACGCTATTTTCTTAACGATCGCGCAACGATCAAAGGCTTGTCTTTGAACTATTTCCAGTGGACCAAACTCAAAAATAAACGGAGACTAATAGATACGGCGATTCATCACGTCTTTGACGGAAACGTGGTAGGAGACGGTCGATAGCCTGAAAAGCCGTGGTAGAAGCAATGTTCGAAGACTGTGAAACGCGCACGGGTCGACGAATCGCGTTTACCTCCGACGTATGTAAACTACTACCACGAGCCGTACAGCGAAACTGTTATAAAAGCCTACCCTCGTATGACGCATCATTCTACCAGAAGTCATCGAATGGACAACTTCGTAACCTTGACGAGCACAGATTCTACGGACTTGTATCCGGGAAACAAACCCTATCATTTCGAGGTCAAACTGAACAAGACTCTTCGCTTCGACACATCATCCTGGGTTGTGGCCCTCGTGGAAATCACTCTCAAGAAACAGCCGGCTTTCCAGTCGAAGGCGATATTACGCATCTGCTCTAATATCTGCGCGCATTCCTTGGTAGGAGATACATCGCTTCCCATATTGCGCTCTGTAGATGCCTCGGGTGTAGTTAGGAAACAACTAACTAAAGTTTACTCGTATCCGTACTATCATCCTCTCGTGCTTACTGAAGTGGACACCGTAGAAATATATATAATGGACGAGCAAGGCTCTCCAGCATCATTTCTAACGCAGCCTTTGTCGCTAACGCTGCACTTTAAACATGAGCAACGTTGACAAGTGGGTGCGATTTTATCGCAACATGGTGAAGGGTAATGTACCTCTTCATATATACGAAAACGGTGAAAAAGGCACGCCGTTAGGTCGAGCGAGCAGAGGCCCAACCGTCATCCCGTTGGAACCTTATTGTAGAGAGAAGCCTGAGAAGAAAGCGTTGACAAAGAAAACCAGTATAAAGGTGGTATCTCCGGCGGAACAAGCGGTACAACGAGCGAAATCGGAGATCAAAGCGAGAGAAAGTATAAAAAGGCCTCGAGAAACCTTGTCAGTTAGTACACCGCCGAAACGTCGGAGGGTGAAGAAGTTACCTCGCATTTTTCAGAATGAGTGAAGCCCAACCCAAGGAGCTGGCCCTTTTTAACTGGCCTGCCTCCGCGAACGCCGTTAACAGTACGTATCACATCGACGTTAGACCTATCTCGCAACTGTCCGAAGAGGCGCCTATTGAGTTTATCATCCCGGGCCAAGGAGTAGATTATCTGGATTTGAAATCGACTAGGTTATACGTGAAAGCCAGCCTGAAACGAGCAGACGGAACCAGCGCCGCTGAAGATGAAAAAGTGGCTACCGTCAACAATCTCCTCTATTCCATGTTCTCTCAAGTGGATGTGTCCGCGCAAGGGAAACTGCTGACGGTACAGGATAATAACTTTCCATACAAAGCCTACACTCAGACGATCTTAAATTACGGCTACGATGCCAAAAGTAGCCAACTAGAATCCCAGATGTTTGAACAAGACAGAGGTATGGATCTAGATAATCCTGACCCGGTAACTGGTTCGAACGCAGGTCTCGCCGACCGTCACGATCGTGTCAAAGAAAGCGTGCCCTTTGAAATGGAAGGGCCCCTGCTACAGGATGTTTTTCAGCAGTCCCGATATCTCTTGAACAACGTGGACGTATACGTGAAACTGTACAGAGCCCCCTCGTCTTTTGTTATCATGTCGGCGGAAGCTGACAAGACATACAAATTGATCATCCACGAAATCGCGTTGAAAGTACGCAAAGTTCGCGTGAACCCCGATGTTATTTTGGCGCAAAGCGAGCTGTTAGAAACAACGACGGCGAAATACCCCTACACACGTACAGAAGTGAAAACGGCTACCCTATCTTCGGGTCAAGTCTTGTTTCGTTGGGATAATATCTGGCCCTCGGAATATCCGAGCCGCTTAGTCGTGGGCTTCGTCGAGTCCAAGGCCGTAGCCGGAGACTATAAAAAGAATCCGTTCAATTTCAAACATTTCAATCTCGGCAGTATATCGGTGAATGTGGACGGGTTAACCACGCCGGGACAACCCCTCCGAATGAAGTACGCGGATGAACAGTCTCTATGTACATCGGCTTATCTAAGCTTATACGACGTGGTGAACAAGACTGGAGAGGATTTTGGAAATAGCATCAACTTATTCGACTTTGCGCGCGGTTACGCCTTGTACGGCTTTTCCCTGAACCCCTCCCAAGCGTCGGAGAACAACCGTCTACCCGTCAATCGAGGGACCGTACGACTGGAGGCGGCCTTCGACAAGCCTTTACCGGAGACCGTGACCTGTGTCATCTACGGAGAATTTCCGGCCAGCTTCGAAGTGGACAAAGCCAGAAATATACTAACTTCATGAACGCGGAGGAATTGCGATGCGCGGTGCAAAGATTCCCAGTTTGTCGCGTCATGGCGGCTGACCAGCTTCCGGCAGAGGTGGAAAGAAAACCAGCGGGTTACATCGTCAATACGGATCCAGCTCGACTACCCGGGCAACACTGGGTGTTGTTTTATTTCGAAGAAGATATGGGTTATTTCTTGGACAGTTTAAGTTTTCCCCCGGAACATTATTCTACTAGATTTCGAGATTTTCTAAATTATAATTGTAAACGAGTTTTCTATAATCCACGGCGTTTGCAAGGCAGACTATCCGCTACGTGCGGTTATTATTGTTTGTACTTTTTGCTCCAACTTAGTAGAAAAGTACCACTGCGTAGTATCATGTTGGATTTTAATCAGAATCATTGTCATAACGATTGTTACGTTTATCGATTTGTATCCCGTTATTTCTCGAATTGTATTTATCCCAGTTTGAATCACGTTATTTGTCAATAAATGAAATATATACGATGTAATGAATACGGTTTTGGTTATTGTACGAAAAGTAATGGCTGATGACGGTTGGCGAGAGCACTTGGCAAGGGCGTATTTTAACCCTAGTGAACCAATCGCCTTCACCGGTCCGACAAAAGTGAGATCCTGGTTGAAGGCTGAAGGCTATAGCGTACCCACCAAAGCGGTAGATCAGTGGTTAAGCGATCAAGACGCTTACAGTCTTCAAAAACCCGTCAGATATAAATTTAAAAGAAACAGGGTCATCACCACGGGTATCGATGATTTGTGGGACATCGACTTGGCAGACGTGTCTAACATAGCCAAATATAACGATGGAATCCGTTTCCTCTTGGTCGCTATCGACGTCTTTTCCAGATATCTGTGGGTGGAACCCATAGCTAACAAGCGACACGAGTCCGTCATATCGGGCTTAAACAAAATTTTAGCAACTGGCAGAAAACCATCCTTGATTCGATGGGACAAGGGTGGTGAGTTTAATAATAAGTGGATGAAAGCCCACTTGAATAAGAAAGGTATAAGGCATTACGTTACCCACAACGAGAAGAAAGCTAATTACGTAGAGCGTGTCATTCGCACCATCAAGACGCATATGTATCGGTTTTTCACGCATAACCAAACCTATCGTTATTTAGAGACATTATCGGATATCGTTAGCGGTTACAATCACAGACCTCACAGTTCGCTCAATCAAAAAACCCCGGCCGACATCGATGAGGAAAACGAAACGGAGACTTGGAAGGAGCTATACGTAGACACAGCTCAACGAGTCAAAACGCAGCCCTTCCGATTCAAATTGGGTGATACCGTTAGAATCTCTCATTTAAGGTACATCTTTCAAAGAGCCTATACGTCCACTTACACCGAAGAGTTGTTTAAGGTCGTGAAACGATGGCGTAGGCGTTCTATACCCGTTTACAAACTGACGGATTTTATGGACGACCCCATCGAAGGTACGTTTTACCAACAAGAACTACAGAAAGTAGACAAAGACGTCAACGCGTTGTGGCGCATCGAGAAGGTGTTGAAAAGCAGAGGACGTGGAGACCGCGCGGAAAAACTGGTCAAATACGTCGGTTGGCCTACAAAATTCAACAGCTGGGTCAGAGCGGAAGACATTCAGACCCTATAAAAGGGGTTAGCGTTTTATGACACCTCTCAGTCCATCGAATAACACCGATCATGACGCTCCAACACCCAGCGAGAATACGTATTGTCGGTCCTAGCGGGGTTGGAAAGACCATGTGGTTGGTACAACTGTTAAGGGAGAAGAAAATTCATCCGGAACCTCATCGCGTCATTGTTTGTTATAGCAAATGGCAGCCGCTGTACGAGGAAATGAAAAGCGCTGTAGACGACGTAGAGTTCGTTAAAGGTATTCCTCCTGATCTGGGAGAGGATGGGTTTTTCAATCCAGCCATTCGTTCCTTGATAGTCTTCGACGATTTAATGACTGACGTTAAAAAGGACAGTCGAATTGCCGACCTATTCACCAAAGGATCTCACCACGATAACGCATCCGTCGTGTATATCGCGCAAAACTTGTTCGATCGGGGTAAAGCCTCTAGGGACATAGATTTGAACTCTCAATACATCGTTCTATTCAACAACCCGGTAGACAGACAGCAGGTGGCATTGCTAGGGCGACGCATATACCCCGGGAAAGGGGACTACTTTATGAAACGATACGAAGAAGCGGTGACTAGCTCGCCTCACGGATCCCTGTTGATCGACTTGAAACCCACAACACCTGAGAACCAGAGACTGAAAAAGAACTTTCTACAGCAAACCGGTAAAGGCGACCTCTACACCGAGGTCAGCCCGCCTTGGTTCAAACGACAAGTCGGAAACGGTGAAATACAACGCGATGTGTGGCACGACCTGTTCGGTATGTCCGCACGTGGCATGATGGAGGATAAAGTTCGTCAGAAAGCGGAAGCGTACATCGGAGAAGGTTACTCGGAAAGGGAGAGCAGACTATTGGCCGAAGAAGATTATCTTCCGGATATGAAACAGCGCATGCTCCAGAACTACTCCCTATGGTGTTTAAACTCGGACGAGGATAGTATACACCGCGGTATACAAAACACTCGCGAAATTCTGGAAAACGTGTATGGAATGTCTAGGGAGGAAGCGATGAAACAGACTTTAAAACTAAGACATGGGTTGTTCGATGAGTTATGGCAATAAAGTTTATTGACAATACACAAACAATATGTACAATTCAATAAAGCTATAATTATTTAAATCAAACGGGGTACATAATTCGTAACATCTATACAATGTTTGTCACAGTTTTACAATGCCCGTGAGCTAACGTATCTACACCATTGTCTACAATACACAAACAATATGTACAATTCAATAAAGCTATAATTATTTATATCAAACGGGGTACATAATTCGTAACATCTATACAATGTTTGTCACAGTTTTACAATGCCCGTGAGCTAACGTATCTACACCATTGTCTAACACGTAACGCTTGTCGTCGAAAGGCGACAAACCTATCTTGTTTATGCGTACGCTGTAAAGATTATGATCAAAACTGCGAATGCAGTTCATGCTAGCTGTGAATTGTTTCTTGTCGAATAAAGATTGTTTATACTGATCGTGCCTCAACTTCTTCTTAACTACGTATCTAGCTATACCCTTTGCGGTCTTCTTCTCTTGACCCGCAAATGTCATCGAGTACATTTTTGGTCTCAGTCCAACAAATTCGGAGATAGGCTCGCCAGCTGTCTCATCTTTCATCTTTCCTAAAACCTTAGCATTTGCCTGACTGAATATTAAATGATCCTTTGAGTAGTTGCTGGTATCGAACAAATTCAGGTTTTCAGCCATGTCGCTGTAAATATCCTTACATTGGACGAAATAACACAAGGAATCTGTATCTGTGAATAATAATTTCAGGTTCTCGCCGTACTTCGGCTTCATGTAATTATAATGGAAATCATACATTAGAATTTTGGAAATGTCTAAAATAGCGAAACCTACGTATATAGGTCGGTTCAGAACCAATTTCAATTTCTTCATCTCGACACCGCACAGATCTTGGTTAAATATCTTAAATGATTGGAAAGATGGCTTCGCGATCAATTTTTCCAACTTGTTACAATCCTGAAGCAGTTCAATGCGAGTGCGCTTGCGCAGATTCTCACAGGTTTTTCCGAAGACGGCGTTGTTCATTAATTTGAAAAAGTCCTTTTCGAACTCGTTCTTCGCCTGTTTGCGTTTACCGGTGTTAAAATTTATGTAAGGTGCTAGCCAGGTAGATTGCGTAAATTCTATACCTCGGTGAATTCTCTTTAGAATCATACCTTGAGCTAGACAGAATTTTAATTCTCGATAATGTATGACATATTTGAATTTGTCATAAAGGTTGGGAACGAGCTTTTCGGTTGGTTTACCCTTGATGTCGAGCTGACGTTTTAGTTCCATAGAGTAGTCGGACAACATTTCATCCCTCACCACCATGCGCTCGGCGCAGAGGGGGTAGTAGTTGTGGTTTTTGTGAAGTTCGGCGGGATATTGCAAATCCACTTCGAGTATATAGCCGATATGCGCATCGTTGGCGATGGATTGCACATCGAAAATCTTAATCTGCTCTTCTGTCAGCCAAGCGAAATCCGTGAGAGGTAGTGATTGCGACATGGCCCACCCGTACAAGTTGTTGGCGTCGAGATACGTTATGTAACTCGTCGGTAGGCAGGGATTGTAATCGTCGAGATACGGATTGTTCGCCTTGGCGAATTTGGTGGTGATGACGGATATACCACCGCGAAGTCCGCGTTCCACCATTAGGTGCATGTCTATATCCTGTAACAATTCCAGCTGAACACCAGTCATTTTCAACATGGCATCCCAGGACAGACCAGGACTGGTGTAGTAATGTGCTGGGTCTAAATTATAAAAAGCGAGACAGATATCTCTGAAATTTTCAAAGATGTCTGCCAACAGAAGAACGTCCGTTTTGATATAGAGATCTTGATAATCGCCTAAGGTTTTCGTGTCAAATTCTTTCCAAACCATCTGAGCGTGCGCGTAATCATCTGGAGACAAGGCTTCCTCCTTGAGATCGTTATAAAATGATTCTTTGGGCGGAAGCGTTGTCTCGTCGAATTTACTAGAATCCGTCATGTAGGCATACGGGAAGACGCCTTTTCTGAACAACAACTTGTGTTGCTCGGGTTGGGGAAAATGCTTCATCAATTGACAGAACTTGTTCGAACTGTCTTTAGCCATATTCGACACAAGGGTGTCTAACGACGCGTTTAAAAATTGCAAAGAGTCGATAAAACGAATGTTACCTACCGAAAAGCTTATGTATTTCTGCATGTTATTGGGGATGCATGAAATTTTGAAGTTTTTTAATTTGCCGACCGCTTCGATTAATAGATGGGTGTCATAGTTGCGACCATTGTGAAAAACACAAGGTATGAAAAACTTATAAGCCTCTTCTTTGGACGTTGTGGAAAATCTGTATTGCAAATTGCACTCGTTGTGAGCGGGACCTCTGTACATACCGGAAATGTGACAGTGGTCTTTCACCTTGTCCGCGCCTAGCGGATTCTCGCAGATATGACACTGCGTGGCGGTTTGAAAGGCGCGCTTCTGCTCTTCGGAGATAATCATTGTATGGTTTTGTTTTAGTATTTCACAGATGTAGTCGTTTTCCTTCAGCAATGCGCGCAGGAAAGTTTCTACAACATTGGGACCGCGATAGACCACGGGAGGCTTACTATACCGCGGGACTTTACACACAACTGTGTAGCAGAAACTCGATGGTTTGTGCTCCTCGTACTTGGTCGATTGAGCCGTGTGTTCATCCGTTTTATGCGTGAAGCATTCGAAATCCGCGTAGATTGTGAATGGGACGCGGAGCTGATTCCTGATGTTTTTGAATTTCAGAAACTTCTCTTCCGGCATTACCGTTCTTTGCACTCCCATAGGGGAGCAGTTGGGTAGATGATCGTCCAACAAAGCCTTGCTGCTATACGGGTGTAGACAGTAGTTGCAGAAAAACGTTTGATGCTGATGCTTGGTGCGGTCGCCTAGCAATCGGCTTAAAGACTTGATCAAGCAGTAGTGTCTAATGTTTCCTTTCGAGATCAGCAGCAAATCGACATGCTTGTCGCATCTGTTTGAAGTCACGCGTAAAGGATATACGTCGTCTTCGTAACCAAACACGTTGACCGATAGACCGTTTTGAGATTCAAATTTTGAAACTTGGTCTAAAGTTAGCGGAAATTTAAGGCCCTCTAAATTCAAACTGTTAAAATAAGGTTTGTAATTTTGAACTCGATTCGGGGTGTTCCCCCCAGGATGTAAAGCCGCTAAGACTGACCACGCAAAGCAGAAGTCGTCCGAGTTCTTTACATTGACGAGGGCCATTTTTTTAACCAAGACCTGTGGGGTGGGGATATAGGTAGAACCGCGCATAGGGTTATACTTCGCAACGTTTAGTTGCATATTCACCACTTCATCCAACACCCAACCACTTCCTTCCATTTGAAACGTTTGGAAACTCGTATACATCCTATGGTAGGCATCGGCTATAGCTTGTTGGAACTGACTACTGTTAGTGGTAATTGAATTAAGACTACGAAAGCATGGCTCAGTTGTCATTTCATCCCCTTCTGTAGTGTATCGAACTAAACGCACGCAAAGCACTAGGTTCCATTTCAAACCGTTATGAACGTCGAGTTCGGTATTTAAAATGTTCATGACTGGCGTTTCGTTCTCTTTCAAAAAATTTAGTACGTCGATCTTGTTCGAAGATGTAGACTCCAAAGTATGGGTGCTAACTCGTCCTTCGAGAGCGGTAACCTTTTGGGATCCTCTTCCGGTCTGATTCTCTCTCTTTCGACAGCACGCGTTACACCTTTCCACACTCGAGGTGTAGAAACGTTGAGGCATAGGTCGTCCACAATCTCGACATTGTATACCTCGGTCTCCGCATTTTTCGCAAAAATTCTTCCCCGGCATCAATTTGACCAGTTTCCCACACCAGTTGCACGGACGATCGGTGGAGGTCTCTTCTGTCGTTTCAGAGAGTAACGTGTTGAGCTCACCTGAAAACAATATACAGTTTTAATTTAGTTAAATAACATGTACCCAATAATCAAAGCGTTGCAAGTTTCCAAAGTCTTTTACAAAGAAGTTAATTTAAGAATTTCAACGAGAAAACTTACTCTGAATGTCTGCAATCGGGTTATGTACGATTCCAGAAGAGGTTGAAGGCTGCTGATCATCTGCAATAAGAAAATGTTGATATAACCGAGTGTCTATTTGATAGTCAGTATGATAAATCGAAGTCCGAAAGTGTGGCAAGGTGATAACTTACCAGGAGTTAGTCGCATCCTCTTGTGAATAGCCTCGTGTTTGTAGAGAGTATCACTCCTGGAGAAGGTTTTGCCGCATACATCGCAATTATGTACTTTGCGTTGGTGAATTCGACGCATATGTTCATGTAGACGGATTCCGGAGGTGAAAGCTGCCCCGCAGATGTTGCAAATCGAGCCCATGTCTGTGGAAGGGAGAAACACTAAAATACGTCGTCTCTTCAGCAAATCAGGTGAGCGAGTGGTGAGTGGTACTACCGACAGTGTTTAAAAAGCTTTGACTCTCTGTTCCGATTGTCGGAATCTGTGTACAACGTCACTGATTGGCTGTCTTAATCGTGACATCACACCTTGAGGATTAAGGAAAATGGTGTGTGGTGAGGGTTACAATCTGATTATGTAAGTAGATGATAAGCAGAATTCGGACAAGCTTACATATATTTAGAGTTAACTACAACTAGACAGTAGCGATCTGATTAAGTCGTCCGGAAGTGGATGACACGGAGAAATCACGCCCAATCAACGCGCGAGTCACCTCGCACGGAGTAGCGCCCATACGAGCCCTGGCATACGTTACGTTCGAAGGGACGCATATCTCATGGCGGGGACAGTCAGGCTCTCACCTTCGAATCTGAGATAAGCCAGCTCGCCCTAGAGAAACGGTCGCAGATGTAGACCAGTAGATTTTACCTCAGATTGCGGAGAGAACCGATCACCATTATAGTTAAACCATCACATGCATATGATAAAATGACTTACCTGTTAGAACCTTAAGTCTCAACAGTCGGAGGTCTTGGGTAGATCTAAATTAAATTAAAAAAAAGAACAGTGTTGAAATAGTGAATTGTTTTGAAATTTTTAAAATTTTTTGAAATTTTTAAACTTTTTTGAAATTTTTAAACTTTTTTGAAATTTTTAAACTTTTTTGAAATTTTTAAACTTTTTTGAAATTTTTAAACTTTTTTGAAATTTTTAAACTTTTTTGAAATTTTTAAACTTTTTTGAAAATTTTGAACTTTTTGAAAATTTTGAAGTTTTTGAAAATTTTTGAAAATTTTTGAAAATTTTGTAAATTTAGAAAATTTTGAAATTTTTTGAAAATTTTGAATTTTTTGGAAATTTTGAAAATTTTGAGAATTTTTGAAAATTTTGAGAATTTTTGAAAATTTTTGAAAATTTGAAGTTTTTGAAAAATTTTGAAAATTTTGAGAATTTTTGAAAATTTTGAAGTTTTTGAAAATTTTGAGAATGGGAGCTTTGACCATCGACTTAACCAACATGTGACATCGTGGAATATTGGTAAACATTATTCGAAATTTTTTTAAAGTTGCTGGGTCTTTGACCATCGACTTTGACCAAAATGTAACATCGTGGAATATCGTAAACATTAACCGTTAATAATAGAACAATTCTACTTACCAGCTGTGGTGCGCTTCCAGGTCCGCTTCGAAATGTAAGCTGAGCCCGTACAAACCCCGGTATTTATACGATTTTGTCGGTATAAATATAGACGCGAAGGCCTCGGGCGCACTTCAGCGCGTCTTCATGCACTATATAAATAGCTGAGACGCAGAAAATTAAAACGAGTCGTGATTGCTCGCGGCTATACTTAAGTATAACCATTCATTCGAGGAATCTGAATAAGGTTAGTACGTAAATAGCCATTTCATTAACCGACTGTGATGCGGGTTATTTTAATAATGTTATAAATGTGGGGATCAGGGTTTGTTTTAGAACTCTCCTACAATGTTATAAATGTGGGGTCGTCAGGTGCAGATGCCGCCACCTAATGACGTCACATAAGTGCTGCCGTTCCGGCATATAGCTATCTACTTCTAAAGTCTGAAAAGAAGTGCCACAGAAGGTATAAGTTCTGGGGAACTTTGATGACATCTCCCCGTGAGAAGGCTACTTAACCGAGACTTCGGTTCGCGCCATCTCGCTAAGCACGTCTCAACTCCGTTTACAAACTAACCGCCTTCCGGCTTGGCCTTGAACGCGAGGGTGAGTTGAACACAAATGTGAGAATTATATGCGGAAATGATCGCAAACTTATGTTTGTCCACATCACATCGAACAGAGTAGGAATCAGTTATTTCGAGGAAGTCCTCGGAGTCATTCGGTATTTTCCGAGCTGCAGTTAGATGACAAAACAGCGAGAAAATTTCATGGGACGTCCAGTAAACAAGACACGGTTTTTCAGACGTGACTATTTGCGTTCCGCCAAAGAAAGTGTCATTGACGATGCCAGTCAGCTTGTCGAATTTGTCAGTTTCTTCAAACTCACTTAAGTTTGTCAAAAACAGCATCCCTTTTACCCTACGACATCGATTTTCCTGAGGATAATAACTTCTTCAACTCCGATATACTTGGGTATTTTTGTCTAATCCGTAATCATCTAGAATGTTTATAGATCCAACTTCTGTTCTCAATGTATTAGAAGTCTATCAAATAATTTAACTTCATGTTTTTGGTTTTGACATTCTACAGTCTTAATAAAAGTGTATTCCAGTGCATGAACCTATATACCGCTTGCTGATCTTAATTTGCATCCTTCAGTATATTCATATGGAAATGAATGGCGTTCAATCATGTATTGAAGGAGAAATAAAGTATCAAATAAAGAAATTGAGTATCAAAATTAGTTAAACGGGCATGAGCTGCCAAATATAGGGAAAATTTCGAAGCAAGAGATTTAACTAATTATTGGTTATTTTTATCAAACTAATAACTTTCCGCTGATACCATGTACGATGTACGTTACGGTAGTTTTATACGCAAAGAACGAGACCATCAAAAATAAACATACCAGCTATTTGAATTTTGTCCGCTATTAACACACGTCTTGATTACACGGTCTACTGACTTTACCAATATTTTATATTTCTATGTGAATGGTTACGTTTTTCAAAGTACTTCAAATGCTCAACTTCTCTTGGACGCTCTATTTATATGGCCACTAAGGTTTTATTTGGAGAGATTATGATTCAATACAAGCAAATTGACCTTTAATGTACGACAAAACATTCCATGCATTACGTTTTTTTTTTCATCTGTAAGAAATTTTCAAACCTGCCAGTTTCGAGAGGATTTTTACATGTGGTATACATTGATGAACATTTTTATAGAAACTGTTTTCATTTTGGGAGAGGATATGTTTCTTTTAAAATTCTTGGCTTTGGTGACGATTTTATTTCTGATATTATCTGTTGTAAATGAGTGCAACTGAAAGTGAGTGGGATTTAGCGTAGAATCTGTGGGACGAGTCAATCTGACATTTGACAGAATGGGTCAATATGTCAGTTGGCTGGCAGAATCTTATCCAAACATCGTGCACGTTCAAGGAACACAACACGACACGGTCAATGTGATTTGGGGCCGGCTCAATGATCAACTGCGACTTAAACTCTAGCACTCGATCAATGTCCGCACTGAGCGGGGTTCTGCCCCAGTCGACTCCTTACCCGACCTAAGATCAGCAACTATTAAACTCATAAAGCCCATCAGATGTTGACGAAGTCTTGGACGAAGGCTTTAGTTGGCCCAATGGACAACCAAGGATTAGCAGCTGACGATGTGGCGAACCAGTTTCTGACATTCAACCCCCTTATACCCTACCTGCCCTTTGACCTTGTTCACCACACCAGTCTCAAATCCATCTCATATTTGTCTTCTTAATATACGTTTAATCACATCCGGGTGGTTAATAAAACATCTTTTTGATGGCAGTTTTTTTCTACCTGTTTAAATTGGCCGTATATTAACACTTCTAACTTTTTCCTTTTAAAGAGGATCCAAAAGTGTTTTTTGGGGTTTTTCGTCTTTTATTCATGAAGACAAAAATAACTATGGAAATCTTAGATGGCACTTATATTTAAATACATATTTAAATTAGTTCTGTTTTACCTGCTTACCATCCTTCCATTCACTTTATTGACAATAAGCGTTCATATCACAATGTATAATTCACTCTTTACGAGGGACGCCATTAGATTTCAGGTGTACAGAGTGGTCCTCTTCTCAGAGTTGCCAAGAGAGTTTGCGACTGTTAACAAGGCTTTTCTTTTTTCTTTATAAACTTTATAATAAACATTATGGTTTCCTTACTGTCCGCCAATACTATTATCCGTTATAATATTATCCGTTATAATATTGTCCATAATCCGTTATAATATTGTCCGTTATAGTATTATCCATAATCCGTTATAATATTGTCCGTTTCAATCTGTCCCACAGACCCTCTTACAACAATTTTACTCTCTTATACTCTTTATCTGCTGAATATGTTCTAAGGGGTTACTTTTGTCCAAACCCAATTCCTTCCTTAATTAGTTAGTGTTTTTTAGAAAGTGGGTATAACAGTATTTTTTTGGGATTACACTTTCTTGAAAATATGGTAGAAATTTCTCTACCGATTTTTGGGTGACGCCCGAAACGGGAATCGAACCCAGGTAACAGAGTTTGGCACCTATCGCCAGCAATAAAGGCCGGTTAGCTGAATGGATAAGACAGCCGACATTTAGTGCTGGCGATAGGTGCCATACTCTAGGACCCGGGTTCGATTCCATGCAGTTTCGGGCGTCACCCAAAAATCGGTAGCGGAATTTCTACCATATTTTCAAGAAAGTGTAATCCCAAAATAACGAGAATACAATTCCTTCTTGACATGATGACATGGTGACCGCACCAACGCTACCATTTCTGCTCATAATGTTAATTATAAATACAAATTACTACCCAAGAACTTGAGAAAACTAACACGTGGTTCTGTGTACATCGCTTGGCTTTAAATATCAACAAAGCAAAATGGATGCTGATAGATCGTAAGTAAAAAGGATAAATAGCTTGACAATATCAACTATTAACTTACAAAGCATTTGGATATTTCATATATAATCGTATACGATACGTTCGACTCGCTATAACATATTGATAATATCTGTATAAAGGTGTCCATAAAAAATAAGGTTAACAGGAAAACTTTTTTATTTTCACTTTATCCAAAACAGCTGGACATCGAGAATGGAACAAACGGTCATTAACACTTCGAACCATTCTCATTTGTTTAAATAAAAATTGAAAACATACTTACTTCAATGTATGCGCTTTATCACACTATCAAAATATATTTAACATACATTTGCTCGCTGAATTAATTATCACCTTTATTTCACCTGTCAAATTACTTCTCTTACTTGGGATAGATCAAGCATCATTAGGTCCTTAAATCTCACCAATCTCCTCCAGAAAATGTACAATTATAATCATTGGGAAATAAATATCATGGCATAAATTCTACAGATTATTTTGGATAAGGAATCGAACGTGTTCCCCAGAGTAAGGCATGTATCACCAATAGCAAAAACTATGCTATATTCTCACAGAAATCAATTGATTACACGGATATGTAATTTCTGCTGCACAGTCGCCTGTCTCCTAATACGTGAGATGCCCGTAGGATTCAGAGTTCTGTTTTGAGGTGCGGGTTCGATTCCTGACAAGGCATCACACAACATACCTAAGAAAATTCTGCCATTTCTTCGAGAAAGTGTAATCCCAAACATCAAAATACTTTGGACTTTTTTATCCGTTTAAACACAGGCGACAAATTATGAATTTTTGCACGACGTTTAAGTGCAGCCTTTTGCATTCTAAGAACTGTTGAAATTCTCTTTAAACGTTGGCTCCTTTCTAATAAGAAATAATTAAGGCATCACCTTGAAGTTAGTGTTTATGAACAACACGAGCTCCCCACACGCCGGTGTCTTTATCAACTGCAATTGCAATTGCACTTGGACTTGATGCTCGAACGGTATTGGCGTTGTTGAAAAAGTACTACAGAGGAAAGTTATAAGAACTTGCATATTTCTTGATGAGATTTTGGTCCATTGTCATCAATTACTATAAAAGAAAGTTATAAGAACTTGAGCATTTCTTGATGAGATTTTGTTCCATTGTCATCAATTACTATAAAGAAAGTTATAAGAACTTGGGCATTTCTTGATGAGATTTTGGTCCATTGTTATCAATTACTATAAAAGAAAGTTATAAGAACTTGGGCATTTCTTAATGAGATTTTGGTCCATTGTTATCAATTACTATAAAAGAAAGTTATAAGAACTTAAGCATTTCTTGATGAGATTTTGGTCTATCGTCATCAATTACTATAAAAGAAAGTTATAAGAACTTGGGCATTTCTTGATGAGATTTTGTTCCATTGTCATCAATTACTAGAAAAGAATGTTCTAAGAACTTGGGCATTTTTGATGAGATTTTGGTTCTTTGTCATCAATTACTATAAAAGCAAGTTATAAGAACTTGGGTATTTCTTGATGAGATTTTGTTCCATTGCCATCAATTACTATAGAGAAAAGTTATAAGAACTTGGGCATTTCTTGATGAGATTTTGGTTCTTTGTCATCAATTACTATAAAAGAAAGTTATAAGAACTTGGGCATTTCTTGATGAGATTTTGGTTCTTTGTCATCAATTACTATAAAAGAAAGTTATAAGAACTTGGGTATTTCTTGATGAGATTTTGTTCCATTGCCATCAATTACTATAGAGAAAAGTTATAAGAACTTGGGTTTTTCTTGATGAGATTTTGGTCTATTGTTATCAATTACTATAAAAGAAAGTTATAAGAACTTGGGGATTTCTTGATCAGATTTTGGTTCTTTGTCATCAATTACTATAAAGAAAGTTTTAAGAACTTGGGGATTTCCTGATGAAATTTGGTTTCATTGCCATCAATTACTATAGAGGAAAGTTATAAGAACTTGGGCATTTCTTGATGAGATTTTGGTCTATTGTTATCAATTACTATAAAAGAAAGTTATTAGAAGTTGGACATTTCTTGATGAGATTTTGGTCCTTTGCCATCAATTACTATAGAGGAAAGTTATAAGAACTTGGGCATTTCTTGATGAGATTTTGGTCTATTGTTATCAATTACTATAAAAGAAAGTTATTAGAAGTTGGACATTTCTTGATGAGATTTTGGTCCATTGCCATCAATTGCTGTAGAGAAAAGTTATAAGAACTTGGGCATTTTTTGATGAGATTTTGTTCCATTGTCATCAATTACTATAAAAGAAAGTTATAAGAACTTGTGCATTTCTTGACAAGAGTTTGGTCCATTAGAAAGTTATAAGGACTTGGGCATTTTGTGATGAGATTTTGGTCCTTTGTCATCAATTACTATAAAAGAGTCATCAATTACTGTAAAGTAAAAACTATAAACAGTTATAAGATATTTACATTGTTATCAACTATTTTATGAGTTAATAAATATTGCTTATGTGTAGTATAATTAATCGTACATGTATTTCTAAATGCTTTCCGATTAAAGCTTTCGCATCAGCATTCTTTCTTCAGCCAAAACCTGACCAAAAACTGCCAAAACCTTGAAAAACTCTGAAATAAATATAAAGTAACCATAACGAGCCGAACATAACAAACAAATTTTCATTTGTCCGAATGTTTTGAGTACACCGGTCTACTTTTAAAAGCTAAATACATGAAAAAAAAATAGCTAAAATTAAATACTTAAGATTTGAATTGTCACCTTATTAAAAATCAGTAGCGTTTTAGTAACTTGATATATAATCATACCAGTTTTTTGAAGTATCAGTTGTTTACGTTTTCACCGTCAAACACACCTAAACTAACTATGTTAGGCCTGTTAACCAGTCAATATGAGATCAACCTCACAAAATTGGATTAATTCATGAACAGCTCATGTAATGCCTTCATTTGACCGGACAAAGATTCAAAATAGCTTGTCAAAATGTAAGTTAAAGAAGATGAGGCGGAATGTCAATAGAGTCAATGAGAAATCAATCAAATAATCAATCAATAAAGATTCGATTAATTATGTGTCTTCAGCTGTATTTGTATGTATGCCATAAATTATGAGCAATCATTATTCTAGCATGGCACATTCTCACAGCTATAACGGCTAACGAAATCACACTTTTGGTTTGCACTACGATTTCACATCAAATAACTTTTGAATAAACTTGCAGTCAAATGTCTATAATTATTATGTAAATAGAGTTTTATAAGCGCAATGAGTGGACATTTTATATTTCCTGTGTTTTTAGTCTTTAAAAGAATTTTACACAAGTAGAAATTTGGTTTTGAATCTGTTCGTCGAAAACGGCTAAATCATGTAAAACCGTTCCTCAGAGGTGGAAATGTTTCCTTCTCAGTAAGCACATTTTTTCCGGGGAGGAAATGTTTTCACCACGGTGATAAAACATACATGTATGGTCTCACGTAATGATACGAATTGTCACCGCGAAGAAATATTTTTCTTTTTATTTGACAGTTTACTTGCGAATTTCGAATTTTTGTTCAAATCGTTGTAGTTGAAGAACATACAGAGAACAACGTTTCAAAACGAAGCTCCTATTGGGGTAAAATTCCGAGACACATGACATACCAAATTTCAACACACGACACAAATAGGCCTCCGTATATAAACTCAGATTTTAGAAGGTCATAAACAGAAAGACTCTGTGTTTACTTTATAGTTTATTTATTCTAAACTCTACAACACATTCAGACTGAAGTATTATCTGAATTAAACCATTTAGTAAAACAGTAAAACATTTTGTACCGATTTCAAAGTGAACCATTCATGGGTATTGGAATCCATTCAGACACAGCCCATTCTAAATACCATGAGCTGCCAAACTTTGATCATAAATATCGATTATCAAGGTAAGAAGTACCTTTGAAAACAAAATGATTGAAGGTAAAAATATCGGTAAAGCCATTTGAAATACAAATGACTTGTTATGCATGGGTTATAAGAATTTCTGTGCGACGTTTTGGTGCAGGTATTTATTTGCATTGTTAACAACAGATCCAATCTTCGAACTATAAATAAGAAATACTCTGAAGAGGTTAGTGAGGATGAGATGGTTTCAATGATACCATTCTTACAGTAGGACCATCTTTATAGTAGTGCCATCCTTATAGTAGGACCATCCTTAAAGTAGGATCATCCTTAAAGTAGGATCATCCTTATATTAGGACCATCGCTAAAGTAGTACCATCCTTGTAGTAAGACCGTCCTTATAGTAGGATCATCCTTATAGTAGGATCATTCTGATAGTAGGACCATCGTTATAGTAGGACCATCCTTATATTAGGGCCATCCATAACGTAGGGCCATCCTTATAGTACTCTGTTAATCTTCGTCCTTATATTAGTGCCATCCTTATAGTACAGTCATCCTTATTGTAGGATGACAATTATAGTAGGATTATCCTTAAATGAGGATCATCCTTATGGTAGGACCATCTTTATAGTTATGTCATCCTTATAATAGGATCATCCCTATGGTACGGACATTCGGATATTATGACTATCCTTATAGTAAGACCATCCTTATATCCTTATAGTAAGACCATCCTTATATCCTTATAGTATTAAGACCATCCTTATATCCTTATAGTAAGACCATCCTTATATCCTTATAGTAAGACCATCCTTATATCCTTATAGTAAGACCATCCTTATATCCTTATAGCAAGACCATCCTTATATCCTTATAGTAAGACCATCCTTATATCCTTATAGTAAGACCATCCTTATATCCTTATAGTAAGACCATCCTTATATCCTTATAGTAAGACCATCCTTATATCCTTATAGCAAGACCATCCTTATATCCTTATAGTATTAAGACCATCCTTATATCCTTATAGTAAGACCATCCTTATATCCTTATATTAGGACCATCCCTACAATAGGATCATCCTTATATCCTCATATTAGGACCATCCTTAAAGTAGGACCGTCCTTATATCCTTATATTAAGACAGTCCTTATAGTAGAATCATCCTTATATTACGACCATCCTTATAGTAGGACTATCCTTATAGTAGGACCATCCTTATAGTGGGATATCCTTATAGTAGGACCATCCTTATAGTAGGACCATCCTTATAGTGGGATATCCTTATAGTAGGACCATCCTTATATTAGGACCATACATAACGTATGACCATCCTTATAGTAGTCCATTAATCTTCGTCCGTATAGTAGTGTCATCCTTACAGTGCAGTCATCCTTATTGTAGGACAACCATTATAGTAGGATTATCCTTATATGAGTATCATCCTTATGGTAGGACCATCTTCATAGTAGGGATATCCTTATAGTTCGGACATTCGGATATTGTGACTATCCTTATAGTACGACCATCCTTATATTTGGGCCATCCTTATAGTTGGACTATCCTTTTATTAGTATCATCTTAATAGTAGAACCATTGGTATGGTAGGATCACCCTTATAGTAAAACCATCCTTATAGTAAGACCATCGTTACATGTATAGTAGGACTGTTTTTATAGTAGGACCATCCTCATAGTAGGGTAATCGCTATAGTAGTGCTATCGTTATGGTAGGACCATCCCTATTGTAGGACCAACCTTATAGTAGGACCATCCTTATAGTAGGATCCTTCCTTATAGTAGGACCGTCGTTATAATAGTGTCATCCTTATAGTAGGTCCATCCTTATTGTAGGACCATCCTTATAGTAGTGCCATCCTTGTATTAGGGCCATCGTTATAGTAGGACCATCGTTAAAGTAGGATCATCCTTGTATTAAGGCCATCGTTATAGTAGGGCCATCGTTATAGTAGTGCCATCCTTGTAATAGGGCCATCGTTATAGTAGTGCCATTCTTGTATTCGGGTCATCGTTATAGTAGGGCCATTGTTATAGTAGGACCACTGTTATAGTAGGACCATCCTTGTATTAGGGCCATCCTTATAGTAGGACCATCCTTGTATTAGGGCCATCCTTATAGTAGGGTATAATTAAATCGTGTTGCCTGACATAATCGAATCGGGGGTCTCTGTGTTTATATTTTGCGTGTTACTTTTCTGATACACCTTTTATCGTGAACACCGGATTTGGTTTATTACAACAATCTGTGATTGGGTATAAAGGTTTAAATGTCATACCCCCTTTTTGACAAAATTGGAAACTTGTCCCCATGATTATTTTTGACAAGAAGAGCCCGTGTGTTTAGTGTTCATAAATATATATATTTATGAACACATACAGGCACAGGGAAAATCTTCTTGAATATATATTAATATAGTTTTTGGTAATGAACTTCCGATTTGTCATGAATTTGCATCTCTCTCTGAAAAATAAAATAAATAATATTCGTTCTGTGATTTCACTCGGTCGCTGTGAAGGATGTCCTGGTACACAGCGATAACTCTGTGGTTTCCTCCAGAGACAGAGTCCAGTTTCCTCCCTAACAAGGTTGCATAATATGTGAAAAAATTTTGAGTTGGGCGCAATCAGTCAATCAATCTAATACACATTTACTTTTAAAAAGTTTTGTAATTATTCCTAGTAGGGAGAAGGGTTGTATGATGAGGTTAACATCTTGTGGTCAACCCGGACACGTCATTGGTCACTTCAGGCTATTCCACCAATTCAGTCAGATTAAAAAAACCGAATCTAACAAATTAATCTGTTAAAGTTAACTAAAAAGAGCTTTCATTGATTAACTATCTGGAGGTTAATTAATCAGCATTTGAGCCAGATGGCAGAAGTATTTGAGCTGAATAGCGATGTGCCTCGTGTAGACAGCAACCATCTTGGGATCTTAATCACGACCTCATTGACGACAGCAATTCTGTACGGCTTTTCAAAATCAAGTCGTCAATTTTGTACTTCAGTTTGTTTTCAAGGACTAAGAAATGTTGCAGCACATGGCGACTGGAAGCGTAAATCAAGCCGATGATAGAAAGTAGCCTTCTTACACTCTCTCTTTCTGGACGCCCAAGGCCACATTCTATCTCCACTGCTCATATCACCGCCAATTTCTACCTAAGTGGATTAGAAATTCGCCATTCTCCGAAGCATGGGCAAGGAAGATATGGGCCGATAAAAAGACGTCTTTGTGGAATAAGCTGAAGAGATGGGCGTATTGGAGGGAGAAGTAATTAGTCGCTATAAAACTAGTGTTTGACTTCAATTATAACCGGACCGAGAGTAGGGCAGTTCGGGGAGCCCTTTCCCCACATCCTATTATCTTATTAAAGAAAATTAAGCGAGTCTGTCATCGACATCTACCCGGCACGATCAACCAACTCGATGAAGCTGATCGAACCGAGTGGATCTTAATGTTTACACAAACAATATTTAGCTCTAATTAGGTCTTTACAAAGAATTCGTCCTCCACACTAATGTCAATATTCAGAGCCACATTGCTGAAAGGAGGACCAAAACAGATATCTGAAAGTTTCTTTCTCGAGAGAAGACGACAATGTTCCGTTATACAGTTCTCATACCGAGTCCCAGAGAGGAGGAAATCGTTCCCTGATCGAAGATAATCTTTTATGAATATTTTCCGCGTATTTTTGATACAAGTTGCCAAATTAGAGACCATAATGTCAGAGTATGTTTTGATACAAGTTGCCAAATCGGAAACCATAATATCCGAGTATGTTTTTTATACAAGTTGCCAAATTAGATACCATATTATCATAGTATGTTTTGATACAAGTTGCCTAATTGGAGACCATAATGTCAGAGTGTGTTTTTATACAAGTTACCAAATTAGAGACCATATTATCAGAGTATGTTATGATACAAGTTGCCTAATTGGAGACCATAATGTCAGAGTATGCCAAACTAACTAATAATTGTTGCAATTCAGTTTTAAAGTTGATAAAGTGAGGTGTTTCAAAATGATCATGCGAACAAGGGATTTAGCACCGCGTTTTGTTTACATGATTATTGTTTCACCTAATTTAAGACCAGAGTCTCTCCACGTGCTATTTAGTCAATCTGAGACCCGTAGACTCTAAAGCCACTTACATCTGAGCTGAATCATATCACTTTTGGAAAACAGGTGATTTAATTAGTTAGTGTCTTTTAGAAAGTGAATATATCAATATTCTCGTTATTTTGGGATTACACTTTCTTGAAAATAGTATCTACAGTACTGTAGTATCTACCAGTCAACTACCTCCTTTTTTAAGAGGAGGCCGTTTGGCTAAATGGATAAGGCAGCCGGCATTTAGTGCTGGCGATAGATTTCATACTCTGGGACCCGGGTTCGATTCCCGTTTCGGGCGTCACCCAAAAATCGGTTGAAGAATTTCTACCATATTTTCAAGAAAGTGTAATCCCAAAATAACGTAATTTTTTCATGTTTTTTTTTTTTTGACTTCTTCTTTCCTTAGTCTCGTAATGTCTTACTTTCGCTTAGACCCGATGCGTATAAATAAGACAACACTAATTCTTAATACTAAATTGCGGGTTTTCTTATTTTTGCCTCGATTTGACCAATCGAAAATAAGACATGGCAAGCCACGATACAATAAGAATCAATAGTTATATTATTTTAAATTCATATGATGACAAACTCACTAAAATGTCAAAAACTAACTGATGTAAATGATGAACTTCTTTCAGGTACGGTAAGTGAGTGAATTACTGAGGCTACCCAGAGTCGAATGATTTAGTCGCATTTGTTGTCAAGGTACGACCAAGATACACTCCCTGTGATACAGAAGTAAGTTTGTGTCGTTGATCTCAGATGTCTCTCCTCAGACACATTCCCTGTGATACAGTCGTAAGTCTGTGTCGTTAATCTCAGATGTCTCTCCTCAGACACATTCACTGTGATACAGTCGTAAGTTTGTGTCGTTGATCTCAGGTGTCTCTCCTCAGATACATTCCCTGTGATACAGTCGTAAGTTTGTGTCGTTGATCTCAGGTGTCTCTCCTCAGATACATTCCCTGTGATACAGTCGTAAGTCTGTGTCGTTGATCTCAGATGTCTCTCCTCAGACACATTCCCTGTGATACAGTCGTAAGTTTGTGTCGTTGATCTCAGGTGTCTCTCCTCAGATACATTCCGTGTGATACAGTCGTAAGTTTGTGTCGTTGATCTCAGATGTCTCTCCTCAGATACATGCCCTGTGATACAGTCGTAAGTTTGTGTCGTTGGTCTCAGGTGTATCTCCTCAGATACATTCCGTGTGATACAGTCGTAAGTTTGTGTCGTTGATCTCAGATGTCTCTCCTCAGATACATGCCCTGTGATACAGTCGTAAGTTTGTGTCGTTGATCTCAGGTGTCTCTCCTCAGATACATTCCGTGTGATACAGTCGTAAGTTTGTGTCGTTGGTCTCAGGTGTCTCTCCTCAGATACATTCCGTGTGATACAGTCGTAAGTTTGTGTCGTTGATCTCAGATGTCTCTCCTCAGATACATGCCCTGTGATACAGTCGTAAGTTTGTGTCGTTAGTCTCAGGTGTATCTCCTCAGATACATTCCCTGTGATACAGTCGTAAGTTTGTGTCGTTGATCTCAGGCGTCTCTCCTCAGATACATTCCCTGTGATACAGTCGTAAGTTTGTGTCGTTGATCTCAGGCGTCTCTCCTCAGATACATTCCCTGTGATACAGTCGTAAGTTTGTGTCGTTGATCTTAGGTGTCTCTCCTCAGAAAAAATTCCCTGTGATACAGTCGTAAGTTTGTGTCGTTGATCTCAGGTGTCTCTCCTCAGATACATTCACTGTGATACAGTCGTAAGTCTGTGTCGTTGATCTCAGATGTCTCTCCTCAGATACATTCACTGTGATACAGTCGTAAGTTTGTGTCGTTGATCTCAGGCGTCTCTCCTCAGATACATTCCGTGTGATACAGTCGTAAGTTTGTGTCGTTGATCTTAGGCGTCTCTCCTCAGATACATTCCGTGTGATACAGTCGTAAGTCTGTGTCGTTGATCTCAGATGTCTCTCCTCAGATACATTCCGTGTGATAGTCATAAGTTTGTGTCGTTGATCTCAGGCGTCTCTCCTCAGATACATTCCCTGGGATACAAGTCTGTGTCGTTGATCTCAGATGTCTCTCCTCAGATACACTCCCCGTGATACAGTCGTAAGTTTGTGTCGTTGATCTCAGGCGTCTCTCCTCAGATACATTCCGTGTGATACAGTCGTAAGTCTGTGTCGTTGATCTCAGGCGTCTCTCCTCAGATACATTCCGTGTGATACAGTCGTAAGTCTGTGTCGTTGATCTCAGGCGTCTCTCCTCAGACACATTCCGTGTGATACAGTCGTAAGTTTGTGTCGTTGATCTCAGGTGTCTCTCCTACAGTTTGTTTGTTGGTGGTCTGACTTAAACGCAGCTGCCATGAAGAAAGAGAGAGTTAGCAAAGAGCCCGGGGCGGGTAGTGGAAGGAACCTGTGTTGTATACGTCCTGAATTACAGCCCGCCACTTCATGACCATTGTACAGGTACTTGGTGGCTTACACTGGACAATGATGAGAGCTAGCTTGTGATAATAGCTTGAACACGTGTTCCACAAAAGGCCTAGGTAAGAACAATTTTCTGGGACAATTCTACAATGACCGTGTACAGCAAAGAGCTTCGTTTTGACACCTTACATGCCTTTTAACTGCATTCACCTATTCATGTAAAGACCGACCGATTTTTTCGTATCAATGGAGAGCCGTATCACAACACTACTAACCCGCCTTATAACGCAGCATGCTTTTATTGTTCCCAAAGGCCCGCTATAATAATGGTAAATAATAAACATTTCAATAAACATTCTTGCTTGAAAAGAGCAATTATATCTTCTATTGAAACACAAATTAATCCATTCATAGTTTCAAGTGTTCGGATCTTTCGAACAAACCTTATTAGAAGACAATCATTAAGGTCGCCATAATTAGTATATTTTCTCGAATTCCGATCGACAAAATGGTCGGTAGAAGTTTATTGAAAATGTCAATCAGTGGAGATACACACTCCGGATTTTGAATTGACAAAATTCAACCCATCTTAAAGGGGAAGAAAACAAAAATAAAAGAATCAATTCCAGAAGAAGCGTGCTAATTTTTCATTTCCAACAGTACCAAACACATACTGTGGCGATGTTTGTACACCCGACAGTGAAGTTAATTAAAGATCACAATAAACAAAACAAATTGGTCAACTTTCCCATTTAAGCTTTGGTTAATTTCATTCACTTTAAGGCTTCTGTAACTCACTGATATGGCACGCGGACCAGTATTTTACAAAGCAACACCTTTCACAATGCTTTCGCTTTAATTCCATGTCAGTTTAAAGAAACTGAAAGGATTTTTTTTATTTATGAAAACTTTGAAGAGAGTGAAATTAACCTGGGTCAATTTGTTTACCAATTTGTTTTGTGCGTCAAGGCATAATACAATATTGTTAAAACTTCACCATGGGTCTATAGTTGTTTAGTACCATTGAAAAGTCAATGTAACCCACTTAAACTGATCTGAAAAGTGTTTGTTTTCTTTTCCTTTAAAGCGTTTTTCATTTTATTTCTTTAATAATTCTTTTTACATTTCCTGACCGCTTTTCCCTCAGATTAATATTTGCGAAAACTATACTTATTCATATTCCTTGAGAAAAACCCTTTCATAATACGGGTTTTAGGAATAATTTCCAGATTCCACTTAAATTGCCTAATAATTAATTTCGATTGAAATAGATTCTTGGGATGTGTAGAAACACATTTATTAAGAAAAATACAAGTATTAACAGAAAAAGTATGGTTGAAGTTTTGCACATTTATTGATGAAGAAAATTGTACAAACCTGATATAAGATTTAATAAATACATGTATATATAGGGGTTAATATTTCCCAGTTTTGTATTGTAATGAATCCTATAAGAAGGCATTGATGTAGTTTGTCGGGTGTTAATGTTTGATCGAAAAATTCTAACAATACCAAGAAACCTCCCCTCTTCCAATACTAATCCATTATACATACAATCAGATTTTTATGAAGATTTAGAATAAAAAGATCGATTAATGGAGAGGGGGGTATGTTTGCTTACGTTTCCTTTCGCCCAGGCCAGACTGAAAAGTAAAATACGACTGCACGGGCTAAACATGAAGAGGATCAGGTCTGTTGTGTATAATTGATGAAGACAGAAGATCGGCACAGTGGTCGTCAGACGCTTGGAAAATCCTGTAGGAAAAACAAAAGAAAAAAGAACAAATATATAATCTGGTGACTTGAAAACCAAATCCTGAAATAATTGTTATACATTTATTTTTCAATGAGGAGAAAACGAGCCAGGAGAGAAGGTTAATGTAGGTCACGTGATAAGGTGGGCGTGGTGATAAGATGAAGCATCAATCGAACCCGTATCTAGTCCTCATTAAAATTAAAACATTCTGGTAAACATACGTGAGGAGGTATGGGAGAATCGAGATGTATTAGAATCGTGCTTTGACTTTTACACACAATTTCCCTTTCAGATTTGCCGGAATTGTCAACACGTTTCATTAATAGTTAACTAATCTGTAACAAAGGCAGAGTGTCTTTAAGACAAGCCTTCACGATGGGTTGGGGTAGAAAGCGGAAAAAAAGAGAGATCAGAAGTCCTTGAAGTATGACAGTGTATATAATATAGAGAACGATTTAAAAATTCATCATCACAAATCCGATATCTCTAAAGAATACTTGTGTTGGGGTCTCGATGTTGAGACAGTAGAACGATAGTATAGTAAAATAATTTCTAATGTAGCCGCGATCAGCCACAACTGGAAGAACAAAAAAATGAAAGTCCTGCGGTTAAATTTGAGGTAGTAAACCAAAACCAAAAGACCTGAAATGAGTGTACACAAACATAGGAATTACTGATTGATTATAATGAAACCCATGATTACAGAGAGTTTCAAACAGTTCTATAACTACATATATATAAAACTACTACTTAATCGAAAATCTTAATTAGAAAGATATCAATACAAAAACTTGAACTATGCATTACACGCTTATTTTCTATAACATTTCAAAAGTTTTGAGTTTTCGTTCTACTAAAACGAAATATTTAAACATAAAAACTTAGTAAAATGGTCCATGTTTGAATCATCAGCTCACCGATAACATAATTGTTGTGGGGCCGAACTTATTGGGTCAATGGCGACGGCAAAATATTGGTACTATATATTCTTACGTGCCCATGCCCAAGAATGGGCCACCAGTACCTTACTCCCAACATTAGGGCAACGCGCTCATCTGGAATATAGGCAATTGATTGCTTTTCGACTTTGGTCCTATATATACATTCAACGCTATTTAAGCGTTACCATAGCAATAGATGCAAGAAATTGTTCGAAGAAAATTTGAAACACGATGTAATATTAATTCTAGTAAACCTAGAATTGACCCAACAGTAGGGTCATGATTGGCAAATAAGCCTACATTTATGCAAAAGTGGGAACGTCAGTGAAGCTAAAAATTCCGGTCTTCGGCAAATAACTTTATGACTACACTTATTTATACTCTGGATATCTTTCAAAATAATGAAAAAGAGGTAACGTTTTTAAGCAACCCCGATATAACGCCTACCCTGTTTCATTATTTTATTTTTACTTTTTGATGGAAAGGTTGCTGCGGCGAATGTGTCGTCGGGAATAAAAAATGTAGCCGAAAGTGACGCAATATTAAAACAATTTTCCTTTAATTGAAATTAAAGACACGGATAGTATTCATGGATAAATATTTCAAAATACTGCCTGTATAATAAATCTAATGATAGGCTTGATGAAAACATAAAAGCATTTTTCGATCAAGAAAAGAACTATTTGGGTCATAAAACAAAAACACGGATTTTTTGTTTGAAGGCTGTCGAAATCGGTGCAAGATTGTTTTCTCTTTCCAAGGGTTACTTCCCTTGGTTTAGAAATTCTGGGGACCTCGGATCAAGCTCATTCTAAAATAAAGAACAACGTGTACAAACATCATTCTTTGTTAACATTTTTACTCAAAGACTAGCTCCCTTTTTCTTCGCAGGGAGTCCTAAAAGTTCTTTTTATTTTTTCTCAGTAGTAACTCTCGTAAATGTCTGCATCGAGGTCCCGAGAATCTCGTTCACCCTTATTCAAGGCCAAATGTGGAAACTCGTGCCCTCGGCAAATGCCGATCCGAAGGTGTGAGAGAGTAGCACGGCTGTACACCCTTTAAAAATTAACTGAGACAAACAAAAACGTAAAAAAAAACATGGCAAAATTTCATTTTATATCGGTTTACTTTTAATCTAGTAAAGTTTGATAAATATTTCATCGATTATAAGGATAAAAACTGGGCATGTTTTTTATTATAGAACTTGGAAAAATGAAACCGTTTTAAGTGTTAAGCCAAACGTTATTCACAGTTAATTGTCAGATAAATTGTATTAAATTCATGGTATTCATCAACTGCTATATATTTAATATTTCATTAAGGATTTCCTATTATTAATTTGTTAAAAAATCGTTATAACCTAAAAAGAACGAAAATGAGAAAACAGATGACAGCTGAAGTCCTTTGATGTGGAATTTCGAATCTTCAAAATAAATATATGGTTGTGGAAATCAATAAAAATACCTTTTGTTAAGGGTTTCTGTATCGAGAATTAATTTAAGCAACGGGAATAACTTACTAAAGGTATCACATAAAAGAGTAACGATTAAAACGGTTGATTTATGAGTGTATGGCGGACTTTAATCAGCATGTCATAAATATAACAGATGCTACTCGGCCAGTTCGGTAAGTCTGGTTTAATGACTAGCTTCGTACACAGGGCCACACCTCGTCGACTTCACAAGTCTTTGTAATACCCGGTTATACCACGTGATATTAGACTATCAATAAATTTTATTAATCTTGATGATTTTTTTAATATTGGGCGAGGAACGGACGAGTTGGTGGGAAATATTGCCAAGTATTCTCCAATTTTTGTCGCCGACTGATTTGGCACGTGACTTATTGAGAATGACTGGCTGAATAACAGTAAGTTTGACGCTGGGGGGCGATCAAGGACTGTTAATAAAGATGTCGCTGGTCTCATGGATGAAGAGGTTCCTATACGATTGACGGGAACCTGCACAGCACATGTTGTTAGCCCCGGGGATTGTGACTGCAACATAGCGCTTCAACTTGCACTGCCACATGAAGCATCTACGAGCAATATTGCATTTTGTTTTACCAGGAAATCCCCCACTATCAACAGTTTCCAAAGCGCCTTGAATAAGAACTATCCCTCAGATTCAGTAGACCCTGGTAAACTTAACGAGGCGGAAAATCGTCCCTTTCTGAGAGAACTTAATGCTTGAGGTTCGCTAGAGCGATCTAAATAAAGTATTCCTTTTACGAGGATTAGACTTATGATATGGACAACAAAAGAGGAGACACACTCCAAGCAGTTGACGGCTATAATTAGGTTCACATCTCTGCAGTTGAATGTCTTGTGAAAACCACAAAGATAAACTATATGTGGCTTCTTTAAAAACATGGACGATGTTTGTCTTTTCTGTGCAGTTTCAACGAATTGCCCAACCACATATTTCTTTCCGAAATAAATCAGTCTAAATATCTTGTTCATTTCTCTGTTAACATATAGACATATATTCTTGTATGACACAACTGTGGGTTTTGGAAGTCGTTTAGCCGCACTTTGTCAACACACCATCTACACGGCTCCTACACAGACTACTTCTTTTCAGTTGTTATATGCTTGTAAGTGGACTACATATATTTGACTAAATCTTGCTGCTGTCAGTTCGGCAATTATTTTCTTTCTGATCAAACACTAAAGGAACTATGTCTATTTACTTCTAGATAACATTCTCACATTTGATACAAAGTATCAGAGTGTCGTTTGTCAATCCAGTTAAGTTTTTATGCATCTTGAGAGCACTACAATAACCATCCAGGCGTCAATTGAACGCCAATAATTATTTGTAAATTAGCTGGATTCATGTAAACAACATATATAAACAGGAGAGTGATGTTTTGTTGGTGTTAGCTCTCATAGCTCTCAATCATATAAGTTTAGGAAATAAATCTGCAAACCACAATGAAAACCGTTTTCTATAAAAAAAATTCCAGAACGTTCCTAAAACCAAAAAAGGAAATCTGTTTTAATCTGCTGTTCATTTTTGATAAGTTGATAACCATAATTACCCTGACACAAGATCGAATGTTGAACGGAATATTTGTTGTCTAAATGATAATTACATAAGTAGAATGTAATGGTGCACTCACTTCAGAATGTCTGAGACCAATATGTGTTTTTCTATCTCGGAAAATTTTAATTTTGTTTATTTTTCCTAAAATACATAATAAATAAATCTTTTTTGCCAGACAAGCATTTTGCTTTAATATTCCTTAAAATTTAGATGCTCTAAAACTCGAAAGTGGTTATGTATTGTAAATGTTACAAAAATAACACAGGTTTAATATTGAAAAAATATATTATGACTTGTCTTTATTTAAGAAATAAGTCATTTGTTTTCTTTTGTTGTGGTGACTTTTCGAATTCTAGTCGTTTTTTGTGTAACCTGAGCTTTAGTCGACTCAAGAATAACATGGACAAATTAACATGTTGATGGCTAGATAGAAGTAAAAAAATGTCTACTAATTTCAAACCATAATGCAATATGAATACAATACAGGTGAAAGGCATCTTATTTGAAGCGGTAAATACACAATTATAAACAGTTTTAAACCAACGACTTTTTAAAATTAACTGATTAGAGCAGCAGTTGTCCAAAAATTCTAGCCGAGTAGAATAACTTTATAGTTAAATAATTTTTAGATTTTTTTTGAGGTAGAATATATGTTGTGTGCAGAATAATTATATCACCTGACACATAAGGAATCTTTGTCCGACAGTCTTGGACCATAATGGGCCAAACGGAAACCGGATATAACAAAATTCCTGCCGAGTCGACAACGCCATCTAGTGGTAAACAAGGTAAACATGTGTTAGTAATTTCTTTGCTTGTTCATTTGAAAAGCAGGCGGACATGTTGCGACTAGATTATTTGAACACTGTGTTTCCGAGCCTGGAGTCGACGTTTTGGCGGCGAGAAACAGATACGCTATGAGGGCCGTGAGCACGTATTGGCACGTCACTAGTCCGCTGTGTCCCCTCGCAGTTCCGAAGGACGTTTCAAAGGGGGAGGGGTACCTGGGGTAGCCGAAGAAACACGGTGTTAACCCTGTACCCAATTCACCCCAGCGAGTCAAACACCGGAGAAACATTCTAATTCACAAAGATTCTCCAGTAAAAACAATGGCCAAACGGCCATGCCATCTTATATACAGCCTGATATAATGAACAAATATTTTTATCGCCGTTTCTTGTCAAAGGTTACAAGTTGTAAATTGTTTTTGCTTTCATGTTTGTTGTAACTTTCATGTTTGTTATAACTTTCATATTTGTTGTAACTTTCATGTTTGTTGTTTGACTTATTGGATCTTAGTGGTTCCTATGAAAGAGCCTGAAATTATTTTAAAAAATCATAGAAAACGTTAGACTGTGTGAGTAACTGAATAGACATATTATAAAATGTTGGATTTCAAACAGAGAGTTTGATAAAGATATTATTAAATGTTGGATTTCAAACAGAGGGTTTGATAAAGATATTATTAAATGTTGGATTTCAAACAGAAGGTTTGATAAAGATTATTAAATGTTGGATTTCAAACAGAGGGTTTAATAAAGATATTATTAAATGTTGGATTTCAAACAGAGGGTTTGATAAACATATTATTAAATGTGGGATTTCAAACAGTGAGTTTGATAAACATGTTATTAAATGTTGGATTTAAAACAGAGGGTTTAATAAAGATATTATTAAATGTTGGATTTAAAACAGAGGGTTTGATAAACATATTATTAAATGTGGGATTTCAAACAAGGGTTTGATAAACATATTATTAAATGTTGGATTTCAAACAGAGAGTTTGATAAACATGTTATTAAATGTTGGATATCAAACAGAGGGTTTGATAATGATATTATTAAATGTTGGGTTTTCGTTGTTAACCCTGTCCGTGTTTCTGTAAATCTTTATTCCTGACGAGGAAACATTGTTTATACAAAGATAGGAAGCCAGGGAAATACGGCTATGTTTTCTCTGGTCTTAACCTGTGTACATCTCGCTCTCTGGTAATCACCCATTATATGCTTTTCTATTTTACAAGAATAACAATTCACGAAGATTTTCAATCCACGCGAGCGTTTTCGCATCTTTTCAAAGTAATTCTTCAACCAACAAATTCTCCATCGAGATCTCAGAAAAAGCGACGAATATAAATATTAAAGAAAACTACGGGTTTGGGAATAAATAACACCACAGTGCTTTCTCCACTATCTTTTGCTGTAGATAATATTTACATACATATCGCTTATTTCGACATGAGATTTCAATTTCTTCGGACAACCTTCTATAAACCCAACCAGTAAAATATGAACTCGTTATCTCGTCATGCAGGATTACAATGACATCTGATCGAGGGATTTCTTACAATATACAGGCAATATTAAATCGAAATTCGTCGGCCAATATACAGGGAATACTAATTCAAAACTCATCGTCCAATAAGATCGATCAGAAGTTTGATAGACAGGCTGTATACATCTACCTTTAATTGCCGGGCATGTCACCATTCACGAATAATTACACGCCTTGGGAATCCTTTTATCTCTTTATTTTGTGTGTCCGTACAGTGAGATTATAGATGATTGTGTGATGAAATAACCACGTTATATATCACGAGAGTCACCATAGCAACTGTGCCAATAAAGAACTAAATTTCCTCGGACGATGGAAAGTGTGGAGTAATAATCAGCATCGATCACTTCTGTATTTTTATATATTTCCATTTCGCCATGTGACATTAGCTCATTGAGCGATAAAATTGCACAAACTGCGTGTGTTGTTTTTAAATATCAATTATGAAGTTCTGCATTTGAACATATAACGTATCCGAGAATATGTGTTAATCATGCTCTCTATACACATGATAAGCAGGAGTTATTCAAGTTATTTAACTTCATTTTTAAGGTTCATATATATATTTATATATTTTGAGGTTCATATATAGATAGTTAATACATCATTTATGAACACTAAAACACACGGACACAGGGAAAATCTTCTTGTCTACAACAGTTAATATATTAGGTGTACATTTTAACGTCAAAGAGAAATACGAATGAGAAAGATTTTTACGGTTTCTGTAGCACTTTTGAAATCATAGCGATCGTTGTTTGATCACTGCTGTTCTTATTCAGAGACCGACGACCTAGGGTCAGATTGTTAATGACTTGTGCCTCAAATCCCTCTTGGGCGGATAATTCTTGTTTTGGTAGTACAGTGATAGCCAGCATTCAGATGGATTCTCGCTCCATTTATTCCTTGTCTCCATAATTGAAATCCAGGACTGGAAACGGCTGGCGTGATGTTAGAGGTCTTCTTAATACTAGCGTCATCTTAATAGAATTTTTACAAAAATAGCAAGGAATAAAGCCCAATTTTTACGCAAAATAATTTAGATAGAGTTTTGCTTTCTGAACTTTTGGGGATGCAAAAACATTTGCAGTCGTCTGTGTAAATATTTCCGGGGAAAGAAGCCATTTGTGTTAATTCAATCATATCTGAGAAGCCGATCACTTAACTTTCACAATATCCGTCATTGGCAACGAACAGTTGCTCCTTTATTGTTCTCTCAGAGCCATCGAGGCGTTATGTTACACTAAAGCAAAACACATTCATTAACATTCTACCTCTTTATAATTTCAAAACATTAATGTACTAAATTTTAAAACTTCTTTCTGCCAAAATGCTATTTGTTTTATGAGTTGATGGAATATACGTGTTACCTGGAGCGCCATAAACTAATTTGTATAATTAAACTGCTGATAGAAATCTTTTCTTAGGCGTAGGCCCAAAAAGTTAGATTTCATAAATTTTATCCTCACTTATTCTTTGTTTCAAGAACTTTCACCGTAATTTGATGGAGGCCGAAATCTGTAAGACTCGGTCAAGTTTTCATCAGTTAGTTCTGTTTGCACTTGGTCAAGTTAGCCGTTGCCAGGGCAACAGTTGTTCTTACATGGATTGACTTTTCCGCTGATATTTACTCAAAGGCAAAGCGCTGAACGGATGAATTTTTGGTCCAACAATTGAAGGTTGAGATCGATTGGTCTTCGACATTCTCCGAAAGAGGCCCTAATGGGGGACACATAACGACAGAACTTCAACGACGCTTGATTTGGGGGCGTTTTAAAACGTTATGTTGTCGAATGACTCCCACATGACAATAAATCTTGTTATTATGTAGTTGGTAGGTTTACAGGTTTCCATTACCAACATGTATCAGTCGGATACAGGTAGGTTTACAGGTTTCCATTACCAACATGTATAAGTCGGATACAGGTAGGTTTACAGGTTTCCATTACCAACATGTATCAGTCGGATACAGGTAGGTTTACAGGTTTCCATTACCAACATGTATCAGTCGGATACAGGTAGGTTTACAGGTTTCCATTACCAACATGTATAAGTCGGATACAGGTAGGTTTACAGGTTTCCATTACCAACATGTATCAGTCGGATACAGGTAGGTTTACAGGTTTCCATTACCAACATGTATCAGTCGGATACAGGTAGGTTTACAGGTTTCCATTACCAACATGTATCAGTCGGATACAGGTAGGTTTACAGGTTTCCATTACCAATATGTATCAGTCAGATACAAGTTTCCATTGCCGACATGATATAACATACCAATGGTCATTGAATAATGGATTTTCCTGGAGAAAATTATTGACTGAAAATGATCTCATGGTTATGGGTTATACGAGCAGCCGCTAAATTGGCAAGGCATTAGACCATATATTTATAGACACTAAAACACACGGGCACAGGGAAAATCTTCTTGACTAAAATAACCATGGAGACAAGTTTTTAATTGTGTTAATATAATGGTTGGTAGATTTTGGTCTATGAATGTAGATAAGAATTATGAAAAATCGTGCCAATTTCAACAACTCCTGCCACTTTAAGGAATCCCAATTAACAACGAATTGACAGAAACAAGCCACCAACCATGGCCCACTGATTGGTGACTGACTGCCCCCACCCCCACCAACCCCCCAGAAAATGCAAGGAGCTTCTTTGATTGGTAAACCCGTTTCATTTTGTTGGTACATAGGCCAAAACATAATGTCAAAGTAGCATGAGTTGTCAAAATTTAAAATTGTTTTCATAAATTCTGTTAGCGTTAAAAGTACCGCGAAAAAATAAATGGTTGACGTTGAAATAAAAAAATATTGTTTAAGTCTGTAGCCGTGCGAACCAAAGGCGTCTTGCGGGCAAATAATGGGCAAAATTCAAATTGCTGAGACGTACGAGTTCATCTTCGCATCTTAACGTACATTTTCAAGATTGGTATCAGGGGAGAGCAAAAAATGACCAACAATTAGCTCATTCTGTTTTTCCCCTAAATTTGGCTGCTCATGCAATTTTAAAGTGGCATGAGTTGTTTAGATTAGCCTTTTTGTCATAGATTTTGATTGTCAAGATGATATAGTGGTTCGAAGTTTGTCGAAAAACTAAATAATTGATGTTGAAATGAGGAAAGTAAACGTTCATTCATTTTATGAATAAGTTACTTCTAAACATTAGTTTAACGTACATTCACGAAACTAGTACGACTAAAAAGCTTTTAATTTGCTTTTTTTTCTCGAAAAATAAAAGAAAATGTTAAAATTGTGATATCAACATTTTTGCAGCTCAGACTACTTTAAATGGTGATAGCTGGATCGACAAAACCCTTTACTGTGGTATTCAAAGGTAACTTAGAGACCTGCTACATATCACAAAGAGGTTCGTTTGTCCCAGATCACTGACTAAATTGAACAAAATATCAACGCAAATCATTTAATTCTTGACATATATATATATTTTTTAAAGCGCGAATTTCGACAAATCATGCTATATTTTAAAACCATTTTATCGAACAAGATGAATGGAATAACACAAAATGTCAAAGAGACTTCAATGTCATTGAAGGAAATGCATCTAAGAAGAATAATGATCATAATCTAGTATCAGATATTAGACCCAGGCGTGACATACGCAACTTCTCAATGATTTGCTGATAGTGATAATGCGGTTCGGTTTACAAGGTCTCTAGATCAGACATAACCTCCTTAATATAACAGAACATACTTGACAGTTTTTGTGTTCCACTTTTTATAGATCGTATGATCATTTTTTTTATTTTTTGAATTTTATTGGGCATTGGAAAATGTCCAATGAGACGGTTGGCGACGGTGTAATGTGGCGGATGTGGTTACGCAGAATGACGTCACAGTTTGCGCAGGCGGCACACCTGGATAGGAAGCTTACTACAGATCTGATTGAATGAAATAGTACAAACTATTCCGGAAGTGAAAAATAACACGGAATATTACAACAACGGAGGAATCTGATTATATGTGACGATGTGGCCATGAGTGAGCACTTTCTAAAAATCTACATGAACCTGAAATATACTAAAACGGTGCACATTTTGTAAAGCAAAATCAACGCATGCATAAACATTTATGGTTTCTAAACAAAGACAGATCTACGACCGAAGAAGCGATTTGTCAAGAAAATGGGTCCTTAAGGAAGGCTTTCTACCTTGTACTAAAATAGAACGACAGACATAAATACTGTTTGTGGCGGTTAAATAAATATTGTGTAAAAATAAGTTGCACCAGTTGTACTCCCCAGATTGAGGTAACACTCCTGGCACATGTCATTAGAACGACAGTAAACAATACACTGAAGTTTGCTCCGTTCAAAATGGCTGAGGTAAGCAGAAAGGCGCTTTTCAAAACCACAGCGCATCATAAGAAGTAGTTTGGTAAGAAGTTGGGACATTTAGCACTGAGAGTTTGGATGTAGCACCCACTAAAGGGAAGCCCAACTCCATGCCACGTCCGTCATCCACAGTGTCGTGTTGGGAACGTGAGGGAAGACTTCCAGTTAGAAATGCCTGACAGAAAGCCCCATTCTCGACCTGCCACATAACTAACTATGACACGAATTGTCGATGGCCATGTTTACTGGAACTGGCTTGCCAACGGGTTTGGTTAGAACGACTGTCGACTGACAATTCCGCCCTTGAACCGCCCGACATAACCCGACATTTCGCCTTCGACGAACGCCTAGAGCCCTGGATAACTTTGTTGAGTGGGACCGCTAAAAATCAGTCCCCTGTGACAATAAACTTCAACGGATTTCGTGAATGTCTGCAAATTTTTGCACATTCTGTTTTCCTCGAGTAAAACAGCTGAACTATTTGCCCGCCAATTTCAGGAGGGTTCGTTAGGTATCGACCTCAGAAAGCGGGATATTCCTCTTACTACCCCATAAAACCATAAATACACACACTCGACAGGCCAATAAATGGCACGGTGAAAAATGTTGTTGAGAATATCGCCACCATAAACACCAACCGTAATAACTGCTCTTGGTAAGTTATATAGACCATAGCTTCATTTCTCAATTGTGACTATGTTAACGTTTTTCTTTGTGGCTAATTATCTAAAACTCGCTAAGGCTTTTTCAATGCATTGATTAAAACATGTACAGTAGTTTAGTTTTAAAACAATATATCAACTAACCCAAAATACACACCTATTAAGAAACCCCGTACCTAAAGCATAACACGTATCAACTACCGTTGGATGTAAAAACAGAAACTGTCATTTGTATTTAAAACTCTTCATTTATTTTAAATGGTACTTTACTCTTTGATTTTTTAAAATTCGTTTAGTTTCCTTTTGCCGCAAAATCAGAGGCTATGGGTTATTAAATATGATAATGTATTATTAAAGTTATTAATATACTATTTTCCCTAAATTTTACCTCTTTGTTAATTCCAAATGGTAAAATCCACTAACGCACCAATTAAAACCAAAGGCAAAAAGTCAAGCTGTTCACAAGCTTTTATTCACCAGTGTTCTTCCTACCCATTGGTATGGGTCATTTTTGTTTTTCCCCATGATTTCATGCGAAAAAACGAGCCTAATATAATATTTATGGACACTAAAACACATGGGCACAGGGAAAATCTTCTTGTCTAAAATAACCACGGAGACAAGTTTCTAATTCTGTTAAAAAGAGGTATATCATTTAGACCTTTATACCCCATCATAAATTATTGTAATAAAGTAAACCTATGATATTTCATTAGGTTGACGACTGACAGCAGCTTGGCCTAAGTCAGTAGAATTTTCTGGAACACTTTGTATTACATTGAGAATGCTTACGCATCTTAAGCTATAGTAAGAATATCGTCAGACTATATATTATGCCCCCCCCCCCCATACCCTTTCCCAGAAAACCTAGGTAGAAGGCAGACAGGGGAGTTTAGCCCTGACCAGTATGTCTTTCAAACTCTTGTTCTTTTTATAAGCCTAATATAATATGTGTGAACAAAAAAAGACGAAACATAACAAAGATAAAGATTTATCTTGTCATAAATTTTGACTATATGCCCTTTAGAGTAAATGCTTCACTATGACGGGGATATATTTTCTTTTGGATTGAGAATGATATTGGCTTCTCAAGATGGTCTCTCCTTACAAGGGTATCGACCAATCAGCGTTATGGGCGGGTACCAACAGAAGCCAGAAGCAAACTTAATACTTGTCGTAAATTTGGCTGACTGACCATTCTGCTTAACGTGGCATGAGTTGCTAAATATAGGGAACATGTCGTTCAAACAGAATTAAAATTGTTTGTAATTTATATCTTGAAGTGTAAAATTAAAGGTTTTTCGTTGATACTTATCTTGGGCATACATCTCGACTTATTGAATTGTGTCCGTTATTAGCACATATCTACAATTTGAATGGGTTACTGGCTTTACCAATATTTTTCTTTCAAAGTCGATCCTTTAGTTTTAAGAGTACTTCAAACGCACAATTTCTTTTAACAATCTGATTTGATGAGAAAAAAACTCCGAAGATTGGCAGTACATGCCACTTTTGTTACACATTATATTTTCTGTCATAAATATCTACGCTTGATGGGGTTACCTTTCTCAAACAGGGGGAAATCAAATAGTTGCGACACTGCGTTGTCGGGGGATTTCAACAGAGCCAATAAAAGCATAGTCGAATTGCTCTGATTCCAACCATCCGACAAGTGGTCGTTGGTGAAACAGTATATCTGCGTCACATTTCCTTCTTGAGACAAACGATGTGTGTTTATGACATTTTGAAACTTTTAACGTTATGTGGATGACGTCAAATTCGCACGCTACACGTCGTGGAACTTCCGTTCTCCAGCTATTTTTGCTGATGATAAACATGAGTACCTATGAAATCTACTAACTCTCCCCCATTAAAGAAAACTGCTATATAAATTCATAAATTTGACGCCCTGAATGCGGATGTTGAAGAAATAGAGGTTATCGAACGAGAGCCAGTGTGTTACGATGAATATCACTCGAGTCTATTAATTTTCAAAGCCACGAGCCTCTGGCGAGTGACTTTGGAAATTAATAAACGAGAGTGATATTCATTGTAACACACTGGTTCGAGTTGGATAATCTTTTTCTCACACTACACAAAATATACAGCGTTTTATCAAAAAAACACGACTCTACTTAAGAAAATGTTTGGTGACGTCGCTCTATTTTTAAGAATGGCTGTCTGAAGAAAGACTCGAAAAGGCATTGTGACGTCAGAAGTGACGTCACCAACGACAGCGTCACAGTCCCTTCAATGTTGGGTTGATGCTGGACGCCTTATTATAACGTCATAATGACTGATGGCGTAATTCATTTGTGACGTCAATTTTGACAGTTTTCTCGTGATGTCATAACGTTACTTGGGCGATAATTTCACACGTTGATTATGCAAAAAATAACACACTGTCTGGGAGTTGAATTATCGAGGGTGTAGTGTGAGAATTACATTTAATATATATATCTATTTAAATATTTATATCTATTAAAATTACAAGGAGAAGGAATATGTCTTTGAAACAAAATGAGGCAATTGTTGGTCATTTTATCAAGAAGTACAAACTAAGAGCTTTCAGATTTTGTTCGTTATTAACACACAACATATTGTATTTCAACCCCCAATCCTTGGGGTTTTCAACGTACTGCAAAAGCTCAACTTCTCATGACATTTATGAAAACATTTATGCCATTTTAAGATTTTTTACAAAAATTTCAAGTGAAACTTTATCGTTCAATAAACCATTGCGTAATGACGTCATCGAGGTACATTGAGGGATGAACATGGCGGATGAAAAGTATTCGGCACAGAAAGTATAAATGTGTACAATCATGGTTGTAACCTTATATATCCCATACTAGAGCGTTGTCATCTTCATGGACCGCTTGTTCAAAAGAAAATCAAATAAACATTAAGCTAATTTTCCCAGGCCTAGGCCTATTGCAAACCGAAAAGTCCTTATCACAAGGTTTTCTACGTTACAGTAATTGTTTCGATGTGAGCATGCACGCAAGCCGTTTGCAGTTTAATATCTTGTGTTATTCTTCAGGAAAGCGATTTAAAGTGTAATTGTCTTTTTTTAAAAACTTTCTAATGAGATGATTTTTTTAATTTAAAATTTAAAAATAAAAATATCCTTTTACTTCCACAAATATAAAGTTAAAAATCTGCCAATGTTTAAAACATGGTATAAAAGATGATTTCAGCGACCAAATATATCAAGTTGGAAACTTGTGGTGGCCTAGAACAATTATCGGTTTTGTAGACTTTTTATAAATCATGGAATCATGTCTGTGGTGATTATATAGACAACTTACAGGATGTAATCTTATTTCGTCTTTACCTCCTCCATACCCCATTAATAGGATCTAGTTGAAGGGAAATCAGATTAATTCCGGAATACCAGAGAGAAGAGAGAGTGTTCGATTAGAACTACTGGCAGAGATTTGTTTGAAGATAACCTCGACAGTCGGCCATGTCACATTAAAGATTGTTTATCTCTTTGGTAAACTATAAAAAAAGAAGGCAGAGGTTGGTGTAAATATTAACGGGACGATCAAGCACCCCTGACTCATGCTTCTTACTTCCAGATTATTGTTGCGTCTAATAAAATCATAAATATAACAAAAAAATGCGACAAAATTCAAGAAGGTGTGAAAAGAGATGTGAACATATTCAAAATTGTTCTTTGTATTCTCTACCCAAGACAGTCAGACGGGGCAAATGCTGGAGGCGAAGCACTGCTCCTAACTTCAATATGAGATATTTGCCGAGTCCATCCAAACGGAAATGATGGAGGGAAGGTGGACTGTATGAGAGAGGGGATAACAGTAACTGTAGTCTCCCTTATTCTAAACCTTTCAACCACAGGCCAGGATATGAGAATTCAACCCATTTTCTACTCAATCAACCTCAAACGATTGACAACCATGAACAGTAAATGTCTCAATTATTGTTTTTCGTCCTGCAGCCGGCAAACTGAATGGCCCTCGCTTTGACAGATACATGTCCTATACAACTGTTAATTACAAGGTATATAGGGATTTGTAGAAAAAGGTCGATTCCTACGACATCTCTGCTCGGTGAACTAACCCTGCACACCGTCTGTTTACACAGATTTACTGTGCGCTACCACACCGACGATTTACACCTGCTGGAGGACTTTGTTAGCAGGAATAAAATAATGAATTAAGCTCAATTTTTCCTAATAACTGAACGTTGGTGATTGACGCCTCGATGAGTGCTTTAGCCCAGGTAATATTTACCGCTGCCCCTTATTAAGTCATCGAACACAAAGAACGCGTCGCTATTTACATGTCGCTCCCGGCACGTATGTAAACGACTTCCATTGTTCCCGATTAGTCCAAGTTAAGGCGTCCAGGAAGTCAAAGATGAAAACTCGGCCAAGCGTTTAGATAATATGGGACTACATTACCAATAACAAATTTGTGGTGATATACAGACAATATAGCGATAGCAGCAATAGTGATTAATCACACCGATCAGAGTTCCACCAGATATCCACCTTACACACGCGTACATTTAAAGGTGCCCATATAGAAAATTATTGGAAAGATAACCGTTCAAGCGAAACATTTATTTGTTTCTTGATAGTACGGATATTTTGAGAGTCCATTAATTACAAAAAGCAACGGTAAACTTCGAGCGCAGAAGCAAAATACCCAACAGCAGGCGATATTCTTTGAAGACGAAAACGCTTTTTGGAATTTCATTAACCGATAATAAAATGATTTCCCAAAAAGAATAGCGGGTTCGGCCATTTGGGCGCTGTGATCCTGTATAATGTATGGAGCCATATGCGAGTGTCCGGTAGCGTACAGGAGGGTTATCTAACTGGCGGACCGGGTTCAGGGCCCAGGTCGACATAGCAAATAAGAGGAAAATGGAGAGGTGCGTGACTCTGCATTAGATTTCGGTATTTAGCAACACAACAGTCCATTAATTTCTATCCTACCAATGAGCACCACAGAAACATTACAACAAAACCCGTCGGCCAAGCAAATTATATAGCGAACAAAAGTTAAGGAAATCTCCCCTGGATAGAGGACAACTTGGCCAGTGTTTTAATAGATGTTCCCCTTGTGAAAGACATCGAGCTTTGAGCGATCGGTTGGATCTAGTCAGAATGATTGGAACATCTTGGGCACAGATGCGGCCGTCTTTACTGCCATATAGAAAGACCAGCTGTTAACGTATCACTGGAGCTCGGCCTTTCCATTATCACTATTAAGCACTAAGATCGCGACAGCTTTGTTAAGCAACATTATGCCATTATATCTCAATATTTTTATTTTGTCGTTGTGAACTCATGTGAAATTAAAAGGATTTTGATGAGAATTTGAGACCCGACGATGTGTTCAGAGGATTGCCTCCCACTTCACAATTCTTAAGAGTGCGCGGAAAACCAACCAACTGAAAAACCACGAGGCTTAATCTCAATCCAAACATATCCTTAAATCCCAGACAAATATATTAGGTAGCTATTAAAAGATTGATATCAAAACAATAAAACAAAGTCACCAAAACAACGAAATACCAATAACCAAACAAAACTGAAAACGAAACTATATCTGAATCGATCGGTAGATAAGGGATTTCAGGGGATTTTAGCTTTAAAATGAAGGCATATTCAACATTTCTGATCCATTACTAACATCTACTGGACAAATCGAGTTGGATATTCTTGTCAGAGTTTTCAAAATATTTTTCCAGATAAATTTATGTTAATGTTGCTTCATTATTTCTTTCTTTGTCCATTTTATCTTAACCAAAGAACCACTCTAGAAACTGAAATAGAGAATACATGTATATACGCTCCTTGAGGGATACCCAGTAATTGCTACCAGGAGACCCTTTTAAAACTATAGCCCAAAATATAAACATGCAAAGGTACTTTGCCAGGCAAAATCATTTTTGGTTTTATTTTTTTTAACCATGAGACCCTGTAAGCTTTAAACATGTTTATATATATTTTTGCTATATTCCTTAGTAACAACATTTCACTGTTGCGAAGGGACCAAATGACTTCCGGTATATATCCTGAAAATCAGAGTCTCGGAACAAAGGCATGTTTTGTAAGTCAACACTTCTCATATTGTTTGATAATTTTTAAATTAAAATTCTTTCTTTTTCTAATGAAACCGTGTTTGTAAAATCATGTGTGTACGTAGAGGCTGCTTTAGGCTCATTTAAGAATACAGAATAGGCCTACATTGAAACCGATCCCGGTTTTTAGCGAGATGTATTAATACTGGCAAAACCAATTGTTATTCTTAAATATTCACCCAAACTGCACGCAACGAACTCTTTTAGCTATGTCTTTGGTTGCCTTGGACAATATTGTAAACAATCCAATATATCAACAGGGTTAAAACAACTCAACTGTGAGAGAGTAAGAGCAAATTTAACGTAGCTTTCACCATTACTTCAGTGACGATGCAACTGAAACTATAAGGATGAAAGTTATCAGAAATAAAGCTTTAGCTAAAACCAGTAGATTGATGAAGCTCCCTAATAAGACATTTTAATACGATGTTATATGACAATAATCATCATTCAGTATTTCAAGGGATATAAATCTGTAATCACTCTGATCAGATTTGAATTCAAACATTGTGATAGAACGAATTCTACAGAGTTCTATAATTGTCTTTCATTGCAAACGTTTATCTAAATATTACAAAATAAAAACAAAAAAATAATCTAAATGAGAAATATATTGTGCGGAGAGAAGTTCGCAATGAAAAAGAAAACAATATTTATTTATCTATTCTATAACAAATATGTCTAATGAAAACAACGTACAATATAAAATGATGATGTTTCAAAATAAAGAAGCTAGTAACAATGTAAACCAAATATAAGTTGACAAAGATCGTGCTGGTTCAGTCCCAGTGTGTGTATAATTATGTACTATCAGACAATGTGCTTTATATTCTCTAATGGTTGTATATTGGATGTATACGAAGCACCTGCTAGCCGACATGTCCATCGCCCGCTTAGTACCGACAGTCGCCAGTAAATTGCTACAGTCAATAAAATGGGTTATCACTTGTATAATGTTTGTCACAATTACTAGTAATTATAGAAGCATTTGATAGCTTACTTTTACCAAACCCCTGAAACAAAAAAACTATTGACATTTTGACTTTAGTCCATTAACTGGCTTGTTAATTTTAACGCAAAACTCCATTTAACGTTCTTGCTATTTGTTAGAAAATAGCTCAGCGGCAAGACTCATTTAACTTCCGGTTGCCATTTTTAATTTCAGCCAAGAGTTTTTGTTATAAAATTTTTATTTCATCTGTAAATGGTTCTAATGTGTCCACAAATTTTTACCATGCACTCGGCATTCACTAGATTTTCTGTGACTGGAGTTTCTATTTGCAGCTCCAGGTAACAGAGGAATGAAGCTTTAATTCCGTTGAGGCGAAACGACGGTGACGGAGCTAATGCAAATGTGTGAGTCCTGTTATGGTTTCTGGGTTAACGTCCCACAAATCTTACACGAACGTATAACGGATTGAAACCTGAACTCTTCAGATGTCATTTGTTCTGTCTTATCTCTTCCATGACGCACAGGCGTAAGTCACGTGACGGCTAATATCTCTCCCTTGTTACCGCCAGATTGTTTAACTGAGGATATTAAATGACAGAAGCTCACGGCTTGTCGCTAAATTCAAATATCATTTGAAATCGAGAAACCCATACCGATTACGTCACGTTTATATCGCCCGAACATCAAGTATGACATTTTTCACATGAAAGATTAAATGTTTACACTTAAAGATTAGGTTTCCATTTCGACATCCAGAAAGTCTTGTATTAATTCATATCTCCCCAATCGGCCATGTACAGTATAAGTAAGGGATCGGAGTTTTGATAAAAGTGCCCACAGCTAGGTAGGGTTGTTCAGGTACGGAAAAACTAAGTGATAAATATCCTATCTATCAAGGATTAATGGGGGTGATTAAACCGTTACAAGTCATTGATGGAAGCGAGGTTACTGACTGGCTTTGGCTGGTCTTCTTGGTGGGTGTAATATATGGTGGCTAAAGGCCCCGACCAAAGAGGGCTGATAAACGAGTTATTGGCTGGGTTAGGGAATCTCGATAACAAGTCTCCGTTGACAAGCACAAGGCAATTGACCAGGGAATATATTAGACTGTCAGATATCCAAGTTAAGCGCTCTATCCTGACATTTTCATGGGGGATAATTTACAACATCGTATGCTACTTCAAATCACACTGCACCTAGACAAAAGACCCCAAAGGCCACGTGAATGACAAAGTCCAAAGTCACCAAGTCATTGTATATTTATATGTCACCAGTAGATATAACTTTGGGGGTTGAAAAACAGTGGCCACAGTGGCAACATTTTACTGGTCACTGCTGCCCAGTTGGTCAATAACTAGCACATCTCATTAACATCTAAGCTCCCGGCTATTGGTCGCGCTTGACTACACATCTAATTAAAATCTCCTAACAACGTGAGACAATGGCTTGAACTGTGAGGTCGAGGTCAATAACTAGCACAACTAATTAAAATATTAGCCCCCGGTCATTGGTCACGGTTCACCGCATGTCTAATTATAATCTAAACTCGCGGCTACCAATATTAAAGTACATGTGCACCTTTTCTTAAAAAAAATATGCTGAATAATACACTCCCACGGAAAAAATATGTTTAGTAATGCAATACTGGTCTAAAGGACCAATTAAACCGAATGTATAAATAACCTTGGACTGTATTACCTCAACGTATAGATCATATCGGTAAGTATGTGTACATCAGTTAGCTGGCGGATATTGTTTCGCGCTCCACTGCACAACTAATTAAAATCTTAGCTCTCGGTTATTGGTCACGGTTCGTCGCACGTCTTATTAAAATCTAAGCTCGCGGCTATCGGTTCACTACGGTACACATGTCATTAAGAGTAGAATCTAAGTTATTTATTAAATTATCTCAGTGGCATTGCATATCAAAAATATACTACGTATAATACTTAAGTCTTAACCACTGGTCATCTCAACCGTTGAACTTCAAATTTTACATATATTTAGTAGCCGCTATGGATTAAAACATCGGACGATTTTCATTGGTCAATATACTGACGTCACGAGTGATTTACTATTTCGTGAAATTAAAATAACAACTCGCAATGCTCGCCCACAGAAGGTGGTTTTCAAGAATATTGAAACGGGCCACTGAAACCAGTCAGGCGTGTTAATAAAACAGTTCACCCGAGACGCGAGCAGTGGGAGAAATCTAATTAAAATCACTCAACCGATCAAAGCGATATTCGGACGTGTGTGCTATGAGACAGGGTCTAATGGCATGACGTCAAAACACCGAAGGCTATATACTTTAACGCCATTTTGAAATTTTAAATGAGTCATATCTCAGTCGTTCTTAAAGATATGATAACGCGATTTTCGAGAGTCAATAGACAAGAATATCCCGCGCGTGGATTGCAATAGTTATTTTTGATTAGACCAGCGGTTTGACCGCTATATTGAACTCAACTGCACATCTTTGAGAAGCGTTTTGACCGAAACAACTAAACCGATTTAGCTTCAAATTTTGCATATATTTAGTTAACGACAAAACCCGTTTACGTAGCACAACTATGGATGGTAACATTGGGAGGTTTTCATTGGACAAATTACTTATTGATTCAAATAACAGCACGCATTGCGCGCCCACAGAAGGCCGTTTTCAAGAGTAATAAGCGAAATTTTCAACAACCATTTGAAGTATTTCTATATATATCCAATGTTGAATGTGATCGAGACTCCGCACTGGTCATCACACAGAGAACATGTCTGCAGCCAGCCTCTATGAACCCACGCCTGCCGATCGCAACTAAAAGACATGCATATGAATATTTTAACGGTAATTGAACCGATGAGCGTAAACTAGACGCTATTTGTATACGAGATAGTTCGCTGTTTTTTACTAATTTACATGCCAATCTATCAGAAAAGAGACTAATGAGAAAACTAATTAGTAGGTACATCAACCGTAAGCGTGCATAGTACCGATGTATGTAACATATAATATAATCAAATTTAATGAAAGACAGTCATCTAATTATCTTCTCGCGTAATCCCTTGGCATTCAATTGGCCCTTAATATTGCTGAGTAATATATTCATCAAAACAATTGAACGTTACCTAAAATCTCGGAATCTTTCGATTTGATTTGATTTTTATTCACCAATATAAATAAATAACATACAATAGAGGAGTGATATATACATTGACGGGAATAAAACTCCATGGAGCTTGCTCTATCCCTGATGAAAAATAATTAATAACTTGGGACTATCGTGGCGCTAAAACAAGAAGGAAATAAATTTAAGTTCGAAACATATTTACAAACTCTGATGGAAGAACTGTTATTGACTATCATGAGTATAGTTGGCAAAGAAAAAAAGCTATGGATACACATATTAAACAGAATGAATTGAATTAAGGAGATGGATTGTGAGGCGATTTTTAAATAATGAATATGATTCGGTTGATTGTAGCTTACATGGCAAATTGTTCCATTCACGCAGACCTGTAACCCTTAATGAGTAAAATGAATAGTTACTGATGTAGAATGGCTTGTACAAGTTAAAATGACTTCCCCTGGTGATATGAGAACGAGTATCTGTTTGTCTAACAAAATGATTATTAAAGCTCAATGGTAAATATTCTGGATGATATATGAATTTATGTGTAAATGTCAGAATTCAGCTATTAATGTCAGCTAACGGTAGGGATTAGAATGAACAGGCATGACTGATTTGTTTGAAATAGATTAAATTCCTCTATACTAGAAGAAAAACCAACAACTGTAGTGTATTCCCCCCAGGCAATACAGTTTTTGGACTATGGCTAAAATAGACTGATGTAAAAATTACCTCAAGATAATGGTAGTCTTCTTTTGACCGGGTTGTCTTTTTATAGACATCTTATCTTTGGCTTAACCATTGGACGTATCCTATTTCAATACATTGTTTTTACATCTAAACTATACGATTGTTGTATTAAAAACAATTGTTTTTTCCTTGCAACCACTTGGGTAAAAAATCAAACTTCTGAAAGCTGCACACAAATATCTGCACGCATGCAAAAGAATTCAACAATTAACTTTTGTCTGTGGAAACTTTATCAGTCTTTAAATATACCGTCTATAATGAAACACCAACTTGTGGGACCTGACTGTAACTATAGCCCTTTCCTCGAGTGGAGTTTGTTGACGAGCGAGTCACGTGATTGAAACACCGATCAATGCGATAATTAAAATGTGCATAGAGACTCTACCGGTATGTGACGCCGCAGGCGAAGCTATTTGTTCTATTTTAAACGAGTCATATCTCAACTAATATTATAGATAGAATAACGCGGTTTTCATACACTATACTTATAACATAGTATGAGAGTTTCAGCACAGCCCTGATCCCCTTAAAACATTAGAAGATTTTCATTGATCAAAAAAAACTCACAATTTACTATTTTGTGAAATTACAACAACAACTCGCAATGCTTATGCACAGAAGGTAGATTTTGACTTAAGCGGGCGCGTATCATAAAGATATATATAATGAGCTATCACCGTACTGTCGCTATGGATTAAAACATCGGAAGATTTTCATTGGTCGATATACTCGCGTTTGCGTATTTCCGGTACCGAGGGAACGCACTGTTGGCCTATGTCCGTGGAAACGCACCATAAGGCGAGAAGCGTTGGTATGTTTTGTGATGTCACGACCGTAAATCGACAAGAGTTCGGCCGTAATACAGTAAAACTTATCGTTATAACATTTAACGGTTGCATTATTTAACGCCGCTTGGCGTAGTTTTGCGTCATGCGGACGCCATTTTGCGTTGTGTGTGCGTCCTTTTGCGTCATGCGGCTTCATTTTGCTTCAATATGTACTACGTTCCGCTTCAGCGAGCCTTAAGGACCGGCACGCCCGTCTGCGGCAAACCATGATATAAATCGACAAGAGTTGTGCCGTAAGACAGCAAAGCGTTATAACATTTAACAGTTGCGTTGTTTAACGCCGTTTGACGTAGTTTTGCGTCATACGGACGCCATTTTGCGTGGTGTGTGCGTCGTTTTGCGTCATGACGGCTTCAATTGGCTTCACTATGTACGACGTTCCGCTTTAGCGAGCCTGAAGATTAAATCATAATTCTATATTTCTTGGTGGGAGTTGTATCTTTTAGCGAGTTTACTGTCTAGGATTGTAATAAAACAATGCTACCCACTACATTATAAGTCTGTTAAATATATTGTAAATATTATAGCTGATAAGCCAGACGCGACAAAACGCGACAATATGCGACAATTTGTGAAAATACTCGACAATATGCGGCAATACGCGACAAAAATGTGATAATACGCGTTAAACCCTACGGGTTTGGTTAGTAGGCTGACAACAATCCCGAGGCGTGGCTATGATCTGACCATATCACTAATATATTTTGAGTAAGCGGGATTCGAACCCTCAACACATTGGCGGGAAACTGTTCGAATTGAGCGCCCCACGCTCTAATAAATACTTTGTACAAAATATCCCACGGCTTGTTGATAACTCAAATATACTGATAGGTGTTTAGTCATTGTTATTAGGCAAATGATTCATGAATTGTTCGGTGTTTTACGCCGCACTCAAGATTATTTCTTTAGTATTGTTGCATTGTCAGACCACTTTGACAGGGATTCGGGTTGTCCCCAAGGATTTGTATTTTTTAGCAAGTAACGATTTTACCATCTAAGTCTGTAATTAATCAATGTTGAAAGTTCCTCGAAAGTTTGTAAAATATATCGGAATTACCTGGCTAAGTCTATGTAAATCCGGCATACGCTGCTTAGTACAAATAAAGATTCCCAAGTCCTTCTGAAAGCTGATAAGCTCGGGTTTTAAATCGATTACCTCAGTTAAAGCAGGTAAAGCAACAGCAAACTTGTCATTTTCGTTTGCAGAGATAGTCACAGACAATGTCCGTTCGGGCCTAACTTTAGGAGAATAATACACCGGCTTACTCATTTTCACAAATCATCACAACGGCCAAATACTTCCAAACGAAATCTACGACTTCTGTAGATTTCTACGAAATCGAAAAGTAGTAAATCAACCTCTCACAAAAACTTATCTCGGTGGATTTTCAAGAACAAAATCAGACACGTCTAAACCCCTCTGTACCAAAATGGCCACCCATCTTCAGCCAGTAAGTTGACCGTGTATTTAACCTGGGTTAAAAGTACCTTATGATTCGTGCTTCGCTGCACCAATCTATACTTGATTAAATTAACGAGATGTGCAGCGAAGCACGAATCATAAGGTACTTTTAACCCAGGTTAAATACACGGTCAACTTACTGGCTGAAGATGGGTGGCCATTTTGGTACAGAGGGGTTTAGACGTGTCTGATTTTGTTCTTGAAAATCCACCGAGATAAGTTTTTGTGAGAGGTTGATTTACTACTTTTCGATTTCGTAGAAATCTACAGAAGTCGTAGATTTCGTTTGGAAGTATTTGGCCGTTGTGATGATTTGTGAAAATGAGTAAGCCGGTGTATTATTCTCCTAAAGTTAGGCCCGAACGGACATTGTCTGTGACTATCTCTGCAAACGAAAATGACAAGTTTGCTGTTGCTTTACCTGCTTTAACTGAGGTAATCGATTTAAAACCCGAGCTTATCAGCTTTCAGAAGGACTTGGGAATCTTTATTTGTACTAAGCAGCGTATGCCGGATTTACATAGACTTAGCCAGGTAATTCCGATATATTTTACAAACTTTCGAGGAACTTTCAACATTGATTAATTACAGACTTAGATGGTAAAATCGTTACTTGCTAAAAAATACAAATCCTTGGGGACAACCCGAATCCCTGTCAAAGTGGTCTGACAATGCAACAATACTAAAGAAATAATCTTGAGTGCGGCGTAAAACACCGAACAATTCATGAATCATTTGCCTAATAACAATGACTAAACACCTATCAGTATATTTGAGTTATCAACAAGCCGTGGGATATTTTGTACAAAGTATTTATTAGAGCGTGGGGCGCTCAATTCGAACAGTTTCCCGCCAATGTGTTGAGGGTTCGAATCCCGCTTACTCAAAATATATTAGTGATATGGTCAGATCATAGCCACGCCTCGGGATTGTTGTCAGCCTACTAACCAAACCCGTAGGGTTTAACGCGTATTATCACATTTTTGTCGCGTATTGCCGCATATTGTCGAGTATTTTCACAAATTGTCGCATATTGTCGCGTTTTGTCGCGTCTGGCTTATCAGCTATAATATTTACAATATATTTAACAGACTTATAATGTAGTGGGTAGCATTGTTTTATTACAATCCTAGACAGTAAACTCGCTAAAAGATACAACTCCCACCAAGAAATATAGAATTATGATTTAATCTTCAGGCTCGCTAAAGCGGAACGTCGTACATAGTGAAGCCAATTGAAGCCGTCATGACGCAAAACGACGCACACACCACGCAAAATGGCGTCCGTATGACGCAAAACTACGTCAAACGGCGTTAAACAACGCAACTGTTAAATGTTATAACGCTTTGCTGTCTTACGGCACAACTCTTGTCGATTTATATCATGGTTTGCCGCAGACGGGCGTGCCGGTCCTTAAGGCTCGCTGAAGCGGAACGTAGTACATATTGAAGCAAAATGAAGCCGCATGACGCAAAAGGACGCACACACAACGCAAAATGGCGTCCGCATGACGCAAAACTACGCCAAGCGGCGTTAAATAATGCAACCGTTAAATGTTATAACGATAAGTTTTACTGTATTACGGCCGAACTCTTGTCGATTTACGGTCGTGACATCACAAAACATACCAACGCTTCTCGCCTTATGGTGCGTTTCCACGGACATAGGCCAACAGTGCGTTCCCTCGGTACCGGAAATACGCAAACGCGAGTATATCGACCAATGAAAATCTTCCGATGTTTTAATCCATAGCGACAGTACGGTGATAGCTCATTATATATATCTTTATGATACGCGCCCGCTTAAGTCAAAATCTACCTTCTGTGCATAAGCATTGCGAGTTGTTGTTGTAATTTCACAAAATAGTAAATTGTGAGTTTTTTTTGATCAATGAAAATCTTCTAATGTTTTAAGGGGATCAGGGCTGTGCTGAAACTCTCATACTATGTTATAAGTATAGTGTATGAAAACCGCGTTATTCTATCTATAATATTAGTTGAGATATGACTCGTTTAAAATAGAACAAATAGCTTCGCCTGCGGCGTCACATACCGGTAGAGTCTCTATGCACATTTTAATTATCGCATTGATCGGTGTTTCAATCACGTGACTCGCTCGTCAACAAACTCCACTCGAGGAAAGGGCTATAGTTACAGTCAGGTCCCACAAGTTGGTGTTTCATTATAGACGGTATATTTAAAGACTGATAAAGTTTCCACAGACAAAAGTTAATTGTTGAATTCTTTTGCATGCGTGCAGATATTTGTGTGCAGCTTTCAGAAGTTTGATTTTTTACCCAAGTGGTTGCAAGGAAAAAACAATTGTTTTTAATACAACAATCGTATAGTTTAGATGTAAAAACAATGTATTGAAATAGGATACGTCCAATGGTTAAGCCAAAGATAAGATGTCTATAAAAAGACAACCCGGTCAAAAGAAGACTACCATTATCTTGAGGTAATTTTTACATCAGTCTATTTTAGCCATAGTCCAAAAACTGTATTGCCTGGGGGGAATACACTACAGTTGTTGGTTTTTCTTCTAGTATAGAGGAATTTAATCTATTTCAAACAAATCAGTCATGCCTGTTCATTCTAATCCCTACCGTTAGCTGACATTAATAGCTGAATTCTGACATTTACACATAAATTCATATATCATCCAGAATATTTACCATTGAGCTTTAATAATCATTTTGTTAGACAAACAGATACTCGTTCTCATATCACCAGGGGAAGTCATTTTAACTTGTACAAGCCATTCTACATCAGTAACTATTCATTTTACTCATTAAGGGTTACAGGTCTGCGTGAATGGAACAATTTGCCATGTAAGCTACAATCAACCGAATCATATTCATTATTTAAAAATCGCCTCACAATCCATCTCCTTAATTCAATTCATTCTGTTTAATATGTGTATCCATAGCTTTTTTTCTTTGCCAACTATACTCATGATAGTCAATAACAGTTCTTCCATCAGAGTTTGTAAATATGTTTCGAACTTAAATTTATTTCCTTCTTGTTTTAGCGCCACGATAGTCCCAAGTTATTAATTATTTTTCATCAGGGATAGAGCAAGCTCCATGGAGTTTTATTCCCGTCAATGTATATATCACTCCTCTATTGTATGTTATTTATTTATATTGGTGAATAAAAATCAAATCAAATCGAAAGATTCCGAGATTTTAGGTAACGTTCAATTGTTTTGATGAATATATTACTCAGCAATATTAAGGGCCAATTGAATGCCAAGGGATTACGCGAGAAGATAATTAGATGACTGTCTTTCATTAAATTTGATTATATTATATGTTACATACATCGGTACTATGCACGCTTACGGTTGATGTACCTACTAATTAGTTTTCTCATTAGTCTCTTTTCTGATAGATTGGCATGTAAATTAGTAAAAAACAGCGAACTATCTCGTATACAAATAGCGTCTAGTTTACGCTCATCGGTTCAATTACCGTTAAAATATTCATATGCATGTCTTTTAGTTGCGATCGGCAGGCGTGGGTTCATAGAGGCTGGCTGCAGACATGTTCTCTGTGTGATGACCAGTGCGGAGTCTCGATCACATTCAACATTGGATATATATAGAAATACTTCAAATGGTTGTTGAAAATTTCGCTTATTACTCTTGAAAACGGCCTTCTGTGGGCGCGCAATGCGTGCTGTTATTTGAATCAATAAGTAATTTGTCCAATGAAAACCTCCCAATGTTACCATCCATAGTTGTGCTACGTAAACGGGTTTTGTCGTTAACTAAATATATGCAAAATTTGAAGCTAAATCGGTTTAGTTGTTTCGGTCAAAACGCTTCTCAAAGATGTGCAGTTGAGTTCAATATAGCGGTCAAACCGCTGGTCTAATCAAAAATAACTATTGCAATCCACGCGCGGGATATTCTTGTCTATTGACTCTCGAAAATCGCGTTATCATATCTTTAAGAACGACTGAGATATGACTCATTTAAAATTTCAAAATGGCGTTAAAGTATATAGCCTTCGGTGTTTTGACGTCATGCCATTAGACCCTGTCTCATAGCACACACGTCCGAATATCGCTTTGATCGGTTGAGTGATTTTAATTAGATTTCTCCCACTGCTCGCGTCTCGGGTGAACTGTTTTATTAACACGCCTGACTGGTTTCAGTGGCCCGTTTCAATATTCTTGAAAACCACCTTCTGTGGGCGAGCATTGCGAGTTGTTATTTTAATTTCACGAAATAGTAAATCACTCGTGACGTCAGTATATTGACCAATGAAAATCGTCCGATGTTTTAATCCATAGCGGCTACTAAATATATGTAAAATTTGAAGTTCAACGGTTGAGATGACCAGTGGTTAAGACTTAAGTATTATACGTAGTATATTTTTGATATGCAATGCCACTGAGATAATTTAATAAATAACTTAGATTCTACTCTTAATGACATGTGTACCGTAGTGAACCGATAGCCGCGAGCTTAGATTTTAATAAGACGTGCGACGAACCGTGACCAATAACCGAGAGCTAAGATTTTAATTAGTTGTGCAGTGGAGCGCGAAACAATATCCGCCAGCTAACTGATGTACACATACTTACCGATATGATCTATACGTTGAGGTAATACAGTCCAAGGTTATTTATACATTCGGTTTAATTGGTCCTTTAGACCAGTATTGCATTACTAAACATATTTTTTCCGTGGGAGTGTATTATTCAGCATATTTTTTTTAAGAAAAGGTGCACATGTACTTTAATATTGGTAGCCGCGAGTTTAGATTATAATTAGACATGCGGTGAACCGTGACCAATGACCGGGGGCTAATATTTTAATTAGTTGTGCTAGTTATTGACCTCGACCTCACAGTTCAAGCCATTGTCTCACGTTGTTAGGAGATTTTAATTAGATGTGTAGTCAAGCGCGACCAATAGCCGGGAGCTTAGATGTTAATGAGATGTGCTAGTTATTGACCAACTGGGCAGCAGTGACCAGTAAAATGTTGCCACTGTGGCCACTGTTTTTCAACCCCCAAAGTTATATCTACTGTCACCAATCACTATTTCATTCTACATGAGCCGGTGTGTCTTAATTAGAAAAGATTTATATATCCTACAACTGTTTTTGTTAGGACAGTTTTAGTTACAATACTTGTATGTTGCCACTTTATGACTTATCATATTTATGAACACTAAAACACAGGGGCACAGGGAAAATCTTCTTGTCTAAAAATAACCATAAAGACAAGTTTCTATTTGTGTTAAAAAGAGGTATATATAGGTTTCGTACAGAGGTATGATGCATGGACATTTGGTACTTCCAGTGTTTTATTTATCTTTTTCATGAGTTTTCCACCAGTAAGAACCTGATTTTTATACGATGTCTTCTATTTGTCAAAGAAATCAAGTGTGTATCATTATATTATAAACCTTGCACTAAAACGATCTGCACAGAAATTCGCTTAAAAACTGAAACTATATCTCCGAGGTGCAAATGTTTTTCTTGGACCATTTATTTTCTGTGGAGAACTAATCACCGCGGTGTAAACGTTTCCGACACAAAGACAATGTCTAAGTACTTATCCAGGGATTTCTGATTCTTATGATGCACTCGTGATTTTCTTATAAATCATTTTGTAGCTATGTTCCTATTGGTACCAAAAACACAGGAAATACTAAATCTCGACGCATGGTGTTAATAGTCATCCGCGTAGGTTCGTCATACAAATAAAAAATACGGATCTTTTCAAAACAAGCCAGACCTACTGTTTGGTTCATTAAAGCGGCATTTGTTTCCAAAAACACCAATGTGTCGTCACCACGGAATGAAGAAATAAAGAATTATTATTCAAAGTAACACAAACGTTCAGCAGTAGACTTGATGAATAATAGTGTAACAAGTTAGCTAGTCCCCAATATGTTCGGTGGGTTTAAGTTATTCTGACGCTCCTTCCATATGGACTGTTTTAATACCATGTCAACATACATACGATTCACGTGACAAATCTAAGATTTGCAGAGGCGGACATGATTTAAAAGCAATCCAGTTGGTGGCCGTCTATGAAATTACTAACCAAACTTATGTCAAACAGAGTGTAAAGCATATAGTTCGACAAAGAGTTTTTGATATAAAATTATGTCTGCAAGCCTTATATTTTACTTTTGTGCCTTCAATGTGTTGTTTAGCCTAAGTGCATTCTAATGAAATCTGTTGCATCTTCGAAGTAGACTTGTACGCTTTAAATCTGTCTTACAGAACAATTACTTGACTTCATAGATTTTCCATTAAAACTTTACAATGTAGAATGACACTCAACCTAATTTCTACCCAGATCTATCCCTCAGTAGTAAAGTTATCTAAATATGTCCTGTAATTCTGGAATGTCATAAAAGCTTACTGTCATTTATTTAGAACCCCCGCACTTGAGATAAGAGGGGCTCCACCCAGTACCATGTGAGTAAGGCAAGTCACACGGTTTGACTGATTTCAAATCGTGAGGATAACAAAGCATTGATGGTAGGCCTTCGTCCTGTTAGACAGACTTCACTATTATCCACGAATATCTCGCCAAATCAAACCACATTTTCATACACCTACGTATTGTATGTGTAGAAGTTCCCTCTCGGGTTACTCATCTTCAATGACTTCAGCCATGTCTCCATGAATTTGGCAGAAATATAACGTACAAAAGCGTCCGTGTCCGTTTGAAAAGACGCCGATCTAGTACCGTTTTCTGGGCTACTTATCGCAGGTACAAATCTTAAGTGACACTGGGGGATTGACTGCCAGAAAATGTGGGACGTATCCCATATAATGGTCAAGGTCATGAAGAGATGTAAATATGAGCAGACCAAATTATGAAAACACAATATCGTAAAACAGGCTACCTTTAATATCATCGTTTCCATACTCAATTCGATTCTTCTAAAACACAGATCAAACGAATATTTGAAACGCTGTCAATAACTGCTGTTGATGGAAAACAAACACTGGGAAAAGCTGTAGACATATTACCTATAGCTGTTTAAAGTGGCATGAGCTGTCTACATCTTGTAAATCAATTCTGATAGTGACGAGACGTTTTAGAGTTTGAAGTACCGTGAAAAATTAAAGTATTAACGGTGAAATAAAAGAAATATTGATAAAGTCACGAACCCATATAAACCGAATATGAGTGCAACATACAAAATTAAAATAGCCAGAATGAATGAATTTATTTGAGGCTTTTCGTTCCTTATAAAACTATCTCAACTTACATCCTCGAGATCAATAGAGAGCTCTTTATTTTGGACTGATTCATCACGAACTCTCAGCTAATTCTGTTTCAACAAAATTTCCCCAATACTTTGCAGTTCGTGTCACTTTCAAGATATTAATAAGTAATATCAAAATGACGTACCAAGAATTTTGTATAAAACAAACTCCAAAAACTGAAGCAGAAATACAATCCAGTAGAATAATAAAGACGTGATAAGAACTTCTGCTTTCTATATAACAGGTGACACAAGGAACCAATGAAATGTGATGGAAACTCCATATGTCGTAATTGCATAAGACCCGAGGCTGGTATACATGTCATACAAGAGATATAGGCATACCATACCATTTAGAATACATCCTATTGAAGTAACATCTTTACAAACAAAGTGGATTCTTCTCAAAGAGTTTATAATTGAAATCTATACTGGTAGAAATTAAACAACGCTCCAAAGGCCTGATGGTATAGACTTTCTCAAATCCACACAAATATAGTTTTCAGGTTGCACACTGACCAATTGGTAACTATGGCGACCGAATATTTATCGAATTTCCAGGTGAGATATTTGTTTGTGAAATCTGACCGGGGATATTGATCAAAAAGAAGAAAGCAGTCGGTATATTGATGTCCTCAGATGAAATGCAAGGTCATCATAAGCTAGACCTGTACGGCGAGGGGAAAGGAGAATAAATACACCCTCTATAAACCTTTGCCCTCTCCTTGTCAGTGCCCAACTTGCCATATAACAAGTGTGCACAAGATTGCTTTACCTGAATAAAATTGAAGATTTGGACATCGGAAGTATGACTCAACGTTCTGAACGAATCTGATGCAAACTAGAACTACGAGTTTAAAAAGGACATTTACCTGCGAGCCTCAGTCTCAATGGTTTTAAATTCGCTCAGTTTCATGGATTCCGATTTTCAAGAAAATATGAGGAATTCAAGTTGATGAAAAACTAAATCATTAATATTAAATAAATACCAGCGCAGTCTATGACCAGTACAACCCAAAGCTGTTAATGATAAAAAAGTAAACAAATTTCAAATTACTGGGATTCACATGTTCAAGTCACTTTAAATTATGATGGGGAAAAGAGTGAATTATTCAACTTTGTTGAGCCCCGACAGGGCCATACTAAGTACCCCTTCCTTTAAAGTTATATATATTCTTTTAAAGTTAAATATATTCTTTCCAAACAAACAAACAAACAAACCCATCATCCTACACGTATGACCAAAGTGTCCCATAATATCGTCCAATCACCCAGTAAATGGAACATCTTAATGAACCAATCAATTTTAGAGAGATAATGAAATAATGCCAAAAGTTGATATGTTAATATAAACTATGATGTCCAGTTGGGTAACAACCCATAATCCTCAAAATAAATCAAAACTGTTATACAGCATGCATGTAATACTGGTTGTTTTCTTTCACACATGTTATGAACTCTTGTGTTTTCTGGTACACTCAGACTGAATTTAATTTCATTTCAGAATTTAACACTCTTAGTAAATCGGAATTATTTATTTTCTGTATCATGCTATGAATGGAATGTAAGGACCAATGTTAGTTTGTACCAGTTTAGCATGCAGGTGGTCCCGTCTAATACACCTATTCACATAATTAAACTAAGGCATTTTAATGTGATACAAGTTTCTGTCAATTGGCACATCTAAAATATAGGCGTAGGTTAAACGAAATAAATCCAGCTCATTAACTATGAGAAGGCGGGGGCTTTTATGTTGAAGAGTTCATAGATCTCATTTGAAACGCGGAGCAGGGTCCATTCTCAAGAGGTCCTCTTTGCAGAAACAGAAAAAGGAACTTTGTGGTATGGGGACAGAGTTTACAACAGTTTGGGAAGGCTTTAACAGTTTTATTTGCTTTTGTTGCCTCGGTCTCTTGTCATGCGGAAAAAATAGAAAGACACTTGTGTTGTTGAAGAGGTTGAAGGAGAGTCTGTGAACGAGATCACCTGTGTCTTCTATCATATAAAACTCTCATTTAAATCATCACAAATCAGTGACGTTGTTGTTGTTATGCTCTTCGTTCCTCATCACCAACGAACCATTGATGTGCGATGGTATTATATGGCTATTGTTACCACGACAAACAATCGCCTTTATAGACTTCCTTAAAACCAAATGTCTTTTTCAAAACCGGAAAATCAACGTGTGACACAAAAATAAAATCCTCACAGCGATAACTATTTTTAAAAGCTGACCAACTAAACAGTTGTGAAAAATGCACTGAGAAATAATTTTAGCAGAAGCCAAAAATACCCAAAACAGAAGTCATTCATAAGAATACTGCATGCAAGAGTTGCAAATTATAATGTTTAAAATTATGTTTGCTAACAGATCGTTAAGGTTACTCTGCCAGAACAGATATATTCACAATCTATTGTACAAGACTATAGTTTGATATCCCCAGTAGTTTTGTAGTTATTTATTTCATTTTCCATTTTAAATAATTTGTGATATTGAATTAAGATATTAAAATGGAAGTGCATTCCAATATATACATAACATTCAAACATAACCCATTATATATTTCAATTTTACGATATCTACATAATTATAGATATTCGATGTAGATATATTCTAAACGCGCAGATTTGTTATATAGAGAAATGGATAACACTGATTGATTGGAATCATGAAACCAGTAATTGTTTGAGAACAGATATTGGTGTTCAATCAGATTCGAACTGATGCATGCCCTCGCATCACTTTTAAGTAATATGAGTCTATCAAATTCATAAAGTCAGGAGTTTGGGTCCGGGGAAAAACATTTCTTTCTTCTCCAGTGTTACCGGGGGTCATTTCAGTGGATTTCGAAGCAATACTTTAATAAAGATGCCAAAGTCCTTCTTGGCGGATTTGACGGAAATTAAAAGATGAGTTGAAAGGACCGACGCTTGCTCGTGCTTTGGAAATGAGTTCTTCAACTTCTTCATTTCGACTTAAAATTGAACCGCTGGCAAGTCAAGATAAACTTTCCAATAACCAGCAGACTCATGGCCGCTTTATCAGTTCGAGGAAGAACACAGAAGAGTTCCAAAGTGGGTTTTTTGTGAGGGAGGAGGGGATAAGAGGCAGGATGACTGTCACAACGAGGAGCTATTTGAATAGATACTGCTATCAGTAAAGGACACTTAATAGCATTCGGTGAATAGAAAAATGGGAAGCTCCATGACGTTCATAAAGATAACTTGTGATATATAAACCCGCCATTTTGGATGTCAAAACTATTTATGTATCTTATGGTATTATTATAGCCTATTGGGACAACTCGTCTGGCAACAAAACGACAATTGTCGACGTTTTTTTGCAGAAATTAATAAAGAGAATGTTTTCATAGGAAAATTAAGGAAAAGAAAAAAACTGGTGAAATGGAACAAAATTTTACAAAAACATTTTTTTTTAAATAAAAAAATATAGATAGTGCTGAAATTTGGAAGGTTTGGATTAAAAAATAATAATCTAAAGGAAAGGTAAATAATAACAGATTTAAAATGAAATTCAAATATTTCATAAAATATAGATAATTAAGTTACCGTTTAATGATGTCACCGGTGAACTGGGGCAGTTGTAATGGCGGCTAACGTCTCCTGCACCGTCTCCAGGTTTCACGGGAAAGACTCCATTGTTCTCGGTATGTCGCCTTTCATATTGTTCCCTGTCGTCTTATTTTCGTTCTCACTTATAGGTAACATGTTTGCGAAATGGAACAGGTAAGTAAAGGTAAGTATAAAGGTGTGAGAGTAGAAGGCGAATGAGTGAGACCTTAACTATGGGATGAAAACTGTGCAGTGTGAGACAGGCAGATCTGCAAGCCTCACAGATAGCCAAAACAAACTAAAGCTTGAGTTGGGCCAGTAAAATATGAGAGCTTTATTTGAATTTCTCTCTGTTGACTTTGGAAGCCGAAGGAAAATAAAATACGCCAAACTGAGTATATTTACCCTGGCCCTCGTCGTATCGATTATAGCAATGGGTTGGTTCAGATAGAGGGGGCGCTGGCTACAGGCTAGAAACCCAATAAACCGGAGAAACAAAACAGGCCCCTACCTAAAAGACATCCTTTATTAAAAAAGAGGACAATCCCTCACGTTAGTGATAGAGAAATTGTGGCAAAAAATATCGAGAGGAAAAGTAGATGAATATGCGTGGAATTACATGGAATTGTATAGTAAGTCATATCGAACAGTGAGCTCTATCCGAGAGAGAGAAGAAAAGAAATGTGGACTGGTTGAAAAGCCCCACTACATCGATCCACCATCGACAAAAACAAATAAAGACAGAAGAAAAAAGGAGGATGGCACATCGCTATTTTCTTTTTCGACACACGTGCTCAGTTTCTCTCTCTGTCCGCTTATGTACAATGGGTATCTGGGATTGGAGAAATTAGTCCAGATGACGGTTCTATTCAGGGGCACTTTTCTGTGGAGTTGTAGTTAAAGTAAGACGGGATTTCCCTGAGGTTGATCGGCTAGTCTGGGGGTCTATTCTCCTCTTCAACACATCTGTATACCTGTATGACTGAACACTTCATTCACACATCCCTGATCCATATAAAACCTCTTAAAACATATGCTGCGACATTTTGACAATGTATATAACAATTGTGTCTTTACATTAGAAATCTGATATATAATACAATGTAGATTTTTACATTAGAAACCATATATTAAACAATGTAGATACCGATTGTGTTTTTACATTATCGTTTTTTTCTCAGAAGAAGTCCAAATCATAGGGTTTTAGATGTTACCAGTCGATAATGTACGTTCAACTAGTGTTTTGAACTAATTTCAGGTCGACACACTGTATGAATTTGCCATTTAGTTTGTCCATGAATTGTCCTGGTAATAAGGATTCATGACGCCGATTTCGGGCAGCTCGGATACAAAAATTCGAACTTTTTTCATAAATTCCGATTGTGCAGAACTTTGAAAAAAAACTTAATGATGGAAGTGGAAATTGAAAATATTGCCAACAGCAGTAACCTGTGCAATCTGAAGACGGGTACATTATGTGGGATTTTGTTGCTTATCAAGCTTAGCGTATAGCTTTGTGTCAGTGAAAAGCTCGTATTTTGCACTTCTTGGTAAAAATAAGGCAGAATTATAGCTAGTTCAGTTTGAATGAAGTTTCCCTATATTTGGCAGGTTATGCCACCTAATGTTCATTATGCTGAAAATGTTTCATTTGCAAGAAAGAGCTTTTATTTATTTATTTTTTGGCTATATTAAATATTATTTTGGATTTGATACAAATATACTTAGGAAAACTGTAAAATGTAATCAATTTCAGAATTTTGATTGTAAGTGAAACATGCTGGCTGGAGGGCGCCCAGGGGGTAAAGGTTTGTATTGTCGCTTTCCAGTATAATTCAATATAGTAATTTTTTAAACACTATAACACACGGGCACAGGGAAAATCTTCTTGTCTAAAATAAATATAGTACATGACCAACACGGTCTTTAGCCAACTGTCTATAGATTGAGGTGTGTTATTTTAGTCAAGAATATTTGCCCGTGTGTTTGCTAATACAATTAGAAACTTGTCTCCATGGCTATTTTAGACAAGAAGATTTTTCCTGTGCCCGTGTGTTTTAGTGATCATAAATATATATTTTATGAACACTAACACACATGTATATATTTTCCCTGTGTCCGTGGGTTTTAGTGTTCTTAAATGAATATATTTTATTTTAGACAAGTAGAGATTCCCTGTGTCCATGTGTTTTGGTGTTCTTAAATTTATATATTTTATTTTAGACAAGAAGATTTTCCCTGTGCCCGTGTGTTTTGGTGTACATATATATTTTATGAACACTAACACACATGTATATAGCAAATCGGCATGTTAGCTTTACCAAAAATACTGATGATTTGTTTCCAGAAAATTCTACTGACCAAGGCCAAACTCCCGCCTGTCGTCAACCTGATGAAATATCGTGGGTTGTGGTGTATTATAACAACTTACGGTTGGGTATAAACGTCTAAATGATATGTCTCTTTTTAACACAATAAGAAACTTGTCTCCGTGGTTATTTTAAGAAGATTTCCCCTGTGCCCGCGTGTTTTAGTGTTCATAAATATATACATTGAGGTAATGCGGAAGGGAAGGGGTGGTTATTCTATGCTCATTCTAGTTTTTGGAGAGTTAAATGTGCAAGTTTTGAACAGCGAAAAATGTTTCAAAGAAAGTCCCAAATAAAATGATTATATATTAATAAGTAATAAAATGATTTAAATAGAAGTACAGTAATCTGGAAATGCAATCACGAAATTTTATTTGGGCATTTTCATTAAATCTATGTTTCCCAAATTCCTAAAATATCTTGCACGCAAGGTGATTTTGGCAAAAGTTCTCCATTGAAAGAGATTTTGAGTTAGATCTTGAGGTTTACCCGACCTTTATATCAAGGAGAGTCCAATCACATGACATTGAGCACTGCACTTTTACCCAATTTTATACTGATATATAATTCTATATTTTAGTATTATTTTGATAGTAAAAAAACAATGCTTTTAAAATGTTGACATATATAGTGAGGACGCTCTGTTGACGTCATCATAGACTAATCTGTTGGGTAATTGTAGAAGAAATCCCTTGCACACACCTGAACATATGTCATCCGGGTCAACAGGTTAAATCTATCCCAAGATGTTATCAGCAGATATAGAAATAGTATATCAACGTTTCCCAGATATACGGTCCATTATCTGAAGTGATATAATGTCAGCTGATAGTGTCATCGGCTTTACGGCAGACAAAGACCTAAAATAAATACATTACCTGTGTGACGAAATAGACGATGTTATATTTCTTACAGGTGTAACACAGGTAACCCCCAGAAAGTAAGTGCTAAGTGTGTGTGCGGGTGCGTGGGGGTTTGGGGGGGGGGGGGGGGCATTTATATATTTAACACAATTAGAAACTTGTCTCCATGGTTATTTTAGACAAGAAGATTTTCCCTGTGCCCGTGTGTTTTAGTGTTCCTAAATATATATATATTTACTGCATACTAGGATGGCAAAAAATATACGCTTCATTTTTCTTCACATATTTCAATATTCTACATTATGAATTTGCTTTCAATTCAGTAATGCAATGGATTAATTCGGGCTTAATGGTTTCTTATAGGTTTTTGGCTATTGTTTTAAATCCAGTCCATATTACAGTGTGTCTGTTACTGTTAAATTCCAACTATCAATTACCGTCTGTTTATCAACTTCCTCTGACCACACGGGTATTTTCACTTTACTTCATCAACTAGAAACAGAAATGTATAGCAGTGCCAGTTTCCACTAGTAGTTAACATAAAAATATCATAAATATTATACGTAAACTTATATATTGTTCGTCGGATAATAAGTGCCAGCCGACACTTATATGTATTTCATCTATCTAGTGCTAAGCTATATTATATTATTCATTTTCTAGTTATCCAAAACTCTCCTAAGCAAATAGCTAAAGGGTGGTCAAATTGTTTCACTAATCGTCAAGGCTTCAAGTTTTCGTTACAAATAATATAAACCTTTTTTTATTTCACTGTTCTTGTTTAATATATTTTGTTTTATAAAACTCGTCTAGTAATATATTGAACGTGTAGAAACCCGATAAAACAATACACACAAGCAGAATATATTTAAATATATCTCATAAAAAGTTTTTATCAACTAAAAAATGTCCGAAATATACAAAAAAGCAACATGTTTTTGACTTTTTACATTTAAATTAATTTTTTTTTCTTGCGGCTTTTAATTTCCCTGTACATTCAGAAGTGTACAGTTAAAACTGTTGGCGACATGGTAGAGCTTAGCAGCCATTAAATGCGACACAGGCAGGTCTATAGTCATTTTCGGGCTTTCCGGACAAAACTTAAAACCTGGCTTAGAACTTCAGTAACGGCATCTCGGTAAAAGGTTAAAAACTTGTCCCCAACTAATTCGGTAGGACGACGTGATTGTATGTAGGCGGTTAAAGCCTGCACACCTGCCAACAATAAAACTGAGGTGTAAACCCCGACCCAAATGCCTAGATGTCGTACAATTTCTTACCTTCGTTATTTTCTACTTCCGTAGACCAAATTCAGTTTTGAAGGGCATCACCTGATGATAATTGACATTTTGCATAGGCAATCAGATACGAAATAGAATCGTTCGTCAATCCGAGAAATTTTCTAAGTTGGTCAGGTTTTGTTATTTTCAGGAAAAAAAATTTAACCATTTTTCTTCAACAAAGTTTGCTTAAGAGTTTTAGATAATGAATTGCTAAAGATTGAGATATACGTGTAAACATTAGGTTTCACAGAAGTTATGCCAAACTCAAATCCTGTTTTAAAAAGTATGTTTTGGACGTTTCGCTTTTTCAATTTGAAACACCCCTTTATGGATGAAAGTATTCCAAGAGGACAAATGCTCATAAGACATTATTCGAAAAATTTCGGCAAAAATATTTGGAATAATTCGTATAATATATCTGGATGTTAATTAATTCAAAGTCGCATGTTACTAAATAGAATCTGTCGTTTTTTTCTTACCGATTTGGCCTATACCGAGAATTACAACAGTAGATATACTGGCATTGACAAAATGTCGTAGAAAATTAGAGAAAAATCCGGAAAATCTGTACACGAAATAATACTATGAATTTAACAAATAGGTTCCGCTTGTAACAAATCAGTCAATGATTGTGAAATTCTTCAAGTATATCCTTGCCTTGTTTAAAACAGTTTTTAGAGGCTATATGATAAAAATAAATTTGCCGAAATTTCTGTATGGTTGAAAATTAGAAACTTTCTAAGGCTTTGCAAAATGCAATAAATTTGCCATAATTTCGGCACGGTGGAAAATTGGATAAATGTAGATTTTTGTCTATAGAAGTACTGTCTGTTATATTGATGGTTCTCTCTCTCACAAACACAGGTTTGTTACGTGATAGAAAAACAAAGACGTGACTATGAAAATGAACTGCGACTTTCTGAGTCCATACCACAGTGGGTTATACATCCAATGTTAATCCAGTTTAGGCGGTTAGTGCTAAAGAATATTATCAATAATAGCAAACCAAAATCGTGAGATGGGATATGAAAGCCTAACTTTCGTTAATGTGTCAGTGACTCCCAAATTAGCAGTACCCATAAGAAGATGTGGTCAAGTCGAAAAAAATAAAAATATCCCAAAACGATAATAATACTGTTGAGGGGAAAATGTTTAAACCAATATAGCTAAATAAACGATTCTTATAAAACTGAAGGCCTATAGATGTTTTTCAATCTTACGACTATTGTAAATTAAAACTATCTTTATTTAGTTTTCCGTAATGGTACCGCTATAATCAAATAAAAATTAGAAATAAATGACAACGATCCCTCTATACTGTCAAAATTAAATGCGACTTATATCTTTTTTAAAAAGGCCTAATTAGTTATTTTTTCACAGCCTGAATTTTTATCTCGGATTTAAGATCAGTTTCGGGTTTTTATCTTCATTTTTTTGTCTCTTTAAATTCATAGAAACAAAATAATTAAGTTAAAATAAACATGTGGTGATTTCATAGCATTTCGTTGATTCAAATACCCCTACCCCCGCGCGCCAATCCACCCACGATTAAAAACAATTATTTAAGTACAATCCCGAACTAATTCTCTAGTATACTGACTCAGTTTTAATGTTGTTTTACAACCCAGAAACATTTACTCAATTTAAAGATAAAAATGATTATAATATTGAAGTCTTTGGATGTTGTAATGGCTAAATAATAGTCCCAGTTACTTCAATAAAACATATTTTTCTTTTTCATTGTTAGGAGAGATGAGAGTTTTCACTGCTTCGTTGAACAAACCGTATAAAAGACATACACTGTGGAAAGGACTGAGGAAATATCTTATCAATGGTTGTATTCAATGTCAGAATAACACGAAAAAGGGCTTGGACAAGTTCCGTTGATAGTTTTGTAGTTCTACACAAATTTTACTAAATACTTTTTCCAATGAGATTTGGGTCGAGAGTTTTCTCTGAATGGCAGTTAATAAAAATACTTTAATAAAACTATATGGGTAAGGATTTCCCCAAAGCCTGGTTTTCAGTAACTATGTTCCCATACATAGTAACGACAATATTTCAGACCCTCTTATTCGTAATGACAGATATACCTCGTGGTTGATTTTCAACCGTACTGAACAATTAAGAAAATACAACTCAAAAAACCAACTTCGTAATTTTGTACATATTTTTATCATTTCGTTTTTTTTTTCTAACAGAAGAAAACATTTTGCTCTTTTTAAAGTGCGCTATGAAAATTAATGACAATTTTTTGACATACAAAAATAAAGAAAACAAAAAGTAAATCAGCATGAGCTGATTAGAGCCTTCATTTGAGACTATATTCGTGAACATTTTGAGACTGAAATAAAAGCTGCGAAACATGCTACAACTGTAGAAGAATCTCAACATTTTTGAAAAGATATATAATGGAATGGACACCCTGTTTATGTGAGCTTACAGTTTGGAATATCTGTGGTGAAGTCATGGATGAGACATAGTCAATAATCTCTCAAATCGGAACAAGAAAAAAGGTAGCTATCCTATTATTTAAAACAATTTAAATTGAAATGTTCTCCATGGACAAACTAAAAGAACTCATTATAAATTACAATCAATGTACAAGCTAGATGCTTCAAAAAGCACAAACGTCAGTCTCCTTACAGAGAAAAATGGCTTCAATAAAAAACAAAACAAAATAAAACTACCTTTAGTTGTGTAAAGGATTAAAAATGTTCCTGGATGATACTCGAATAGGCTGGACTCTAGAACAAACTGGAATCCCATAAAGAAAACACCACTTGAAGAAAATGTTTGTCAATAAATGTCTCACGGATTTCAAAAAAACACACAACAGGTGGCACTTTTTAAAACTACAACTACAACTGGACGATTGTCCCAAACTATAATCTACTTGAGACATCATGGTTCGTCAAAAGAAAACAAAAAATATATATCTACACACACACCCACAAATGGAGTGAACATTGGTATAAAAATGGCAGCTAGGAAACGTAAGCACGGACACTTAATTTGTAAGTTTTCTCTTTCAGATCTCGTTCATCGTTCAATGCAATTGGGCTCACATGGATAAGTTTGTTCAGAAATGTCCCGGAAAATCAATGTCCATTGGAACCGAGATGAATTTTGTGTAAGAGACAGTCACAAATGGAGGGACATTTAAATATAACACAACAGTAAACAGAGTTTGTGTACGGACAAATTCCCGTAAACATATATGAAGATTCTTCTCTAATATTAAAATATCAATAGTTTTGGTTAAGGTTTAAATAAGCACAGGTTCTCCTCATAAACTGGCGGTTGAATGAGGGGTATATGTTTTATAATAACTGCCATCGTTTGTCATAGGCGGAGAAGAGTCTTTAGGCATATTTAAAGGCGACATTTGACTATAGCCATAGTTCTGCATCTCATACATTTTCATGTCCAATTTGTTCTCGGCTGAAGACATGAGAGATGTGATTGAGAATGGATGATTGAAATGGGGTCCGTTTAACTGATGGACGGGGGGCATCATGCCCGGGGGTAGTTCGTGATGCTGGAGTGGGTGCCTTGACATGGCCAAATCGTTCAGTGAGGGTGGGGGAGGCTGCTGATGTTGCTGTAGTTGGGAACTTGTGAGACTTGGGGCAGGAGGGGTGCTTGTCAAACTGGGTTCTAACTTAGGTGCCGGGCCCATATCCCCGGAGAGAGAATGGGGTGGGGTGTCCGGTTCCGATATACAGTCCGTTGTTGTTGTCGGTGTAGGTGAATCACATCCGTTGTGAGACGGGCTTCCTGAACCGGGAACATGAGATTGTCGGGCTGCCTGACGAATAACCTCCTTCTTGGGACATTTGAATCGCTTTTGACGTCTCAGGTAGCAGCCATTTTCGAACATGTTACCCGAGTCTGGATGAAGTGTCCAGTAGCTGCCTTTACCGGGCCTGTCCGGGGTGCGGGGTACCTTAACAAAACAGTCATTAAAGGATAAGCTATGACGAATAGAATTCTGCCAGCGTTGTTGGTTCTGTCGGTAAAACGGGAAAAGATCCATAATAAACTGGTAAATTTCACTGAGCGTACACATTTTGTTGGGAGACTGTTGAATGGCCATCGTGATAAGAGAGATATAGGAATATGGAGGTTTGGCATGAGTATAACTCCGTCGATAAGTTTTTTCTCGAGCCCTGTTGATCGCCTGGGCTCTGTTCAGATCTAGTGTACTCCTCATGGGTGACATTGCCCCGTTCATGCCGTTCATTGGGGGCATACTTCCCATGGCAGTCATCCCGTTCATGCTGCCCATCGTATTCATGGTATTCATTCCTCCCATGGAGGCTGGCATACCCATGCTGCTCATACCCATGCCTGTCATCCCAGCTGCTCCCATGGAAGTCATGCCCATGGCTCCATGCATTGGTTGTGGAGAATAAGAACTCATATTTCCCATAGACATAGAACCAGGCATAGTGCCTACAGATCCCATACTGTTTAGACTGTTCATGTTGTTCATGGTGGTCATGGAGTAACCGCTGGTACTCACCGAATCATACGGAGACTTACTTGACAACATTGTCATGCCGTCCTGAAGCCCTAGGACCATATAGAACCAGCTTCGTACAACTCCACTGATCAGCTTTCAAAACACGAGAAATCGCACTGGCAAATTGTATAAGCACTTGAGAGAGGCCGAAGTAAAAATATAGCTAAACGAGGGCGACCTTTAGCAAATATACCTTGCTTTGAGCACACCCCCATATTCCAACTGGCAATGAAGGCAGCCAATAGAAATCAATGCCTCTATAGTCTCCGCCCTAAAGCACCGTTTGAACCGTTTATCGGGTGGCGCTTGAAGAGCAGTGCTGTCAATCAACGTTCGGAAAGCCACACACGTCTGGTCCAAAGAGCGTTCTCTTAATGACAGCACTAAGACTTAGAGAAAATCCAGATAAATATATCAGAAAATATGGAGAAAGTAAAACAATACATTAATATAATGTCTCTCAGAAAAACAAATAGACAAAGGAATAAATAGTCAAGCGATTGGTTTAGCTTTATATACACTGGTTTGTGTTTAACAGCTTGTACTCCTCGTTTGACACACACTTTGATTATAAGCTGGTTGGGAAATCAGGCTGACGGGACACTTTCAACGGTTCAAGGGGGATAAAAATGGATATCTACCAGATCGGCTGATTTAATATAATACTATACATCTCAAAGCTTTACAGTTCTATTGACTGTCAAATATACTCGGAAGATCAACTGAAAATACAACCTGGCAAAAAAACCTTTATTAAGATTTCATTTGCAATAGGTGTGCTATATGAGTGTATTATAGTTAACTTATCTAGTTCAATTCCTTCTTTCAAAATAACGCAATTCGCTCAGTCCTATTCAAATAAAACGTGTAAGGGATGGATGTTTTTCTTTTCACTAGCAACATTGTCTGATTTGAAAAGAATTCTTATACACTTTTCAAATAGAAAAATCTTACAATTTTCTATGGGATTTTGATGTGTGTATAACAGTATATCTGAAAGGGGAAATGATGATTGAATGGAGAGGATCTGTCACCCTCCCAGTATAGAAACTTTCTAACATGATCTAGTTTGTGTAAGTTTATTTTCTGTTTCTTTTTGCGCTAAAATTAGATAATCATTGGAAATTCCCACTATTGGATAGTCATAAGAGACTAAACCTAAATGCAGCATGACTTTTCAACTTGGTAGAAGAAAGACTTGCATACGGTCCATCAACATGCGAAATATTCATGTTGCCACTTAATTATTTATCAATTATTATCCAATCGGTTGAATAATATGTGTTTAACAGCGAGCGAGCATCTAAAACCAGAAACATTTAACGTATTTAAATAATCTTCTTTCAAAGTAAACTGTGGCAAAAATAATGTTATCTTTTCCCAAATTGGTTACAAAGATGTTCTTGGTGTTATTGATTTGCATTTGATGCTTGACACAGGCAATACTATTCTACAAATATGGTGGCGTTACCAAACAGGTCTATCTGAGGAGGAAACCTCGAAATATCCCAAAACCCAGCCTTTAGATAATAAATGATAACCAGAGGAGACCCTCTAAATTTTATTCTACAACCAGACTAGATGATGGTTAGTTGGTTGTTTTAGCTTATTATTCATTCGTATGAATGATGTAGGCCATTCCTCTGACAACCAGAGGACATCCCCAGCCTCTAGATGATGGTTTGTTGGTTGTTTTAGCTTATTGTCCATTCGTATGAATGATGTACGCCATTCCTCTGACAGCCAGAGGAAATCCCCAGCCCCCTGATGAGAAATGATAACCATAACATGAGAACAATCAATGTCTTCAGGTATCAAACACCATCAATTATTGGTTGACGAATTAACAATATTACATTTCGTTTCTTGTACTATTTGGTATACAAACCAGTTATTTCGAATCAGTTTAAAGGAGGAGTTAGCTATGATTGTTCACTTATCAAGGATTAATTGTTGTTTGTTTAATGTGTATGACTTGATGTAGAGTACACTAACAGTACGTCACCTCTATGACAAATCAGTGGGCTACAAACACCATTGTCAATTTCTACTGATTACCTCACTGGAATTCTATCAACACCTGGGGCAGGTAATAATAAGGGAATAGAGAGAGCCGTGTGAGATTTGACGACTATACAATGACAGGTGATAAAACTTATACAATATAGGTGTGGTAATACAGTCAGCTAGGGATATTTGTAATTGGGAATTTAAGCAAAAAGGCGTGAAAATAAAACACAAAAGTTATTTTTCAGCGTAAAAATACTTGCGCTTTTGAAGGGACTATGTACAGTGTGAGAGAGATATGCGTGTGCGAGGGAGGGGGGGGGGGTGTTAAGTGTAACATGGCCATGTCCAGTACCATTTACCGCCTAACTATTTAACTATATCAGGTAAAACTCAATAAAAGTATTCTTGAGGGATGCAATATAACAAATTTACAGAAAGTCAGCAAAATCTGTTTCCTATACAGGTCGGCTGCTTTCCAGAGTTGAGATGTTTTTTATATTTCTAATTCCTCAATTAGTCAATACTAATTATATTTGGTTCAGTTTTCAAGTGAGAAGATTTCCATATCAATACTGTTAAGTCACCGGATGTGAGATTGCTGTTTCTTTTGCATGTGAGGTGGAGTTCTTTATTAAGTTGTTCTTCTCATCTTGGCTAACTTATTGTCGCCAATATTAACACAATCTAACTAGTAAACCTATATATGTGAAATATGAAGGTTTAGCTAATCATAGAAAGCAACATAACCTTACTTAGTCAGAACGTCTTGCCTAAAGTAAGCTAATGGTATAAAACCTGCTGATGAATGCTCATCAATTATTACATGTATGTCTAGACAGGATTATGATTATGACCAAAAACTTGATAAGGAAATAAAGCTTGAAAATGTTGGAAATTGCAATAGAATTCTTCGTTCCCTCGAAGAAAAGGTTATAACGCAGTATTGCTTTTTGGAATCTGACCTTAATTCTAAAAACAGGGTACTCTATATTTCGAAAATACACACGCATTGAAAATATGACCCAAGCCTCCAAAGCCCTTAGAGTGTCCTATTATTTCGGATTTTGGTAGTTAAAGAATATCACAGCTAATTGATTATCTAAAACCTATAGCAAATCGGTATGTTAGCTTTACCAAAAATACTGATGATTTGTTGCTAAATTATCTTTCCAGAAAATTCTACTGACAAAGGCCAAACTTATGCCTGTAGTCAACCTAATAAAATATGATTGGTCGTATTTTATTATAACAACTTATGATTGGGTATAAACGTCTAAATGATATGCCCCTTTTTAACACAATAAGAAACTTGTCTCCATGGTTCTTTTAGACAAGAAGATTTTCCCTGTGCCCGCGTGTTTTAGTGTTCATAAATACATGGAAGTCTGAACTTATAATCTTATTATAATTGAGCCCAACCAACTTTGACTCCTGTTTTCTTTGCAACAAAATAATCATGTATTAAGTAGGCACTTGTTTCAACTATAAAACTTCCAGCTTAATTTCAATGATTGGTGCTATTACATTACATATGTCTATATGTGTGTTCATCTCTGTATGACAATGGAAATGAACTGACCAGATCTGTCTCTTACCCACTCCAAACAAGTGCTATAAAAGTGAGCCATAGCATTGCTATCACTTGATAGACATATATCCTTAGTATCAAACCGGGCTGAATTAGAAATTGCTCTTGTAAGGAATGATCTATCTTTGAAGACAATAAGAACACAAATGGAACAGAACGATTTAAGCAACAAATCAATTCTTATTTTTAAGAGCCACATATATAACTACAATCGCCAATCGTATTCTTTCAATTTTAGCAAAACCATCTCGGTTGAATTGTTAAAATCAGCCTATTCAAAATAATTTGAATTATTTCTGCTGAAGTTGTATAGCGGCTACCATAAACAAACTAACCTGTTAAGAACTGTATACAAACCTCCAATACAACCAAATTTGCCCAAACAATCAGAATGCCCGTCAAATATATAGACATTTAATGGCTAATGAAAATGGCAAACTTGTCGAACGAATGGTTCTAAAGAGATTAGGGATATCAGTGATCATATGATCTGTATTAATTAGTTATTGCACAGAGAGTCTTTACTTGTTTCCTTTAACGTCTTTAAGGATCGTATGTAGTTAATGTCGGCTAAGTGATGTACAAAGAGACCGACCAGTTGATGTTTTGAGAGTGAGTTAATTCCCGACTTGATTATTTTAGAGATTTTCTCCTTATGTTACGTGTGTGATTGTATGATGTTAGACGATGTTAAGCTGTATAACAAACAGTCCCTTCCCCGGACCATGCCTACACCAGGGTCCCTGGCCACCTAACACTCACATGCAGAGGCACAGATGACCAGTCAGGTTTGATCGCCAGAAATTGGTCAGAAATAACTGCTCCAGTTTTTGTTTGTCCGAGTGATAAAGTAGTGGGTTAATCGGCCCGCGTGCCACCTTGGGAGAGACATCCCTCCGGAAACACGGACTCGCACTTTACCAGTCTTCTTCTCGATCGTCTAGATATGGTCGCCAATAGATTGCAGTTGATATTTGTTTGGAAAATCTTCCAACATGCTTTGTGTGGCCCTAACTGCTTCCTACATTTAACTTTGAATATCGCGATAAATATGTCAACAAAAGACGAGATGAGAAGAATCCCAAGGTCTTAAATGAGGATTAGAACATCCTTGTGTTTTTGGTTGCTATGGATGCACGCGGTCAGCCGCCATGTTGACAAACTTCATTGTTTGGAGAGGATAAATGATGGCTAGCGAATGGAAGATCGTGTCCACTCTGCAATGATAGGTATTTAATGGATGTCTTCGTCAATTTACTCCCGCCAATTTTACCTGGACTATTTGTTAAATATTAAAATGACTTTACTCAGATCAAGAACAAATATATTTTCATGATAGGATTTAAGAGCTTCTGGCTTTGTTATAACAACAACAACACAAACAGTAACTTGCTGTAAGTATCCCTTCAATGTAGTTAGTTTGAACTGCTGATAAACATCCTACAATCAGATCCATAGTTAGTGTGAACTGGTGATAAACATCCTACAATCAGATCCATAGTTAGTTTGAACTGCTGATAAACACCCTACAATCAGATCCATAGTTAGTTTGAACTGGTGATAAACACCCTACAATCAGATCCATATTTAGTGTGAACTGGTGATAAACATCCTACAATCAGTTCCATAGTTAGTTTGAACTGCTGATAAACACCCTACAATCAGTTCCATAGTTAGTTTGAACTGCTGATAAACATCCTACAATCAGATCCATAGTTAGTTTGAACTGCTGATAAACACCCTACAATCAGACCCATAGTTAGTTTGAACTGGTGATAAACATCCTACAACCAGATCCATAGTTAGTTTGAACTGCTGATAAACACTACTACCTCACTATCCGAACCCAGTAAAACAGTTATCCGACCACGACTACACAGCTATCCGACCCCAGTCACACAGTCATCGGAATACGACTACACCGCTATCCGACCTCAGCTATACAGTTATCCGACTACATCCACCCAGTTAACCGAACACACCATTATCCAACCACAACAACTACACATTTATCCAACCAGTACAATGGGTTTTCCAGTTACCTGTCGAGCTCAGTTTCCTTCAACAGTTTTGGTGGACAGTCGGTTTTTACCTTATGGAAGAACAAATTGTAAGCGCTACGCCAAATGATCAAATAATACTTTACTGATGTCTTGCATTATCACTACTTTTTTTGGTGGGGGTGGGGATATGCCAGTCCACTAAGTCTGTCCCCGAATTTGGCTGAATTTCTGTCAAATTACAGGTTCATGTTTAATTAGACTGTTTCAATAATTGTAGGAAAATAAGCCAAATATAGACTGAAGCTAATAGAACACAATATGTTTGTGCCCAATTTCACTGAATCCATTTCATGCTATTCTACATATTTTTTCAAGACTGGCCTGTACATGTACCTTGTTTTGTGTCAACAGGACACATGCATTGCCGAGATATTGTTCCAAATTACAAATGCATTCACTGATGCTGGACTGAGGTAGGTGCCATCATCAATTTGACGGTGATTTTACACCCCAGCCCAGCTATGAGTGATCGGTTTATGTTTAAATCAGTGAAGATACGTTTGAGCAAGGCCAGTTCCCGACTTGACAGAATTTTCATTTGGTCCTTCTACTATTCTGAGATATTTAGCTATCATTGTTACTGATTCAAAAATGTTGTCTGACACTCACAGGTCCTGACCAATCACAGCCATTCAAACATTTCCGTGTTTTCTCACTACATTTGTCGTTTGGAGGTTGAGAGTAATTACTCCAAACCTGAAGCAGCATTAATTACCCTCTCAGATTAAAGCGCTGACAAAAACTACATCACATCTTGTAAAAACAAAATAAGTTAAATTAGCCAGCTTCCATTTTTAATGGTTATTATCCCAAGGTAGATAAGCCCCCTACCCATCGAGTTATAGACCTGAAGCTGTATGACGTCACACAAACATCATGGGATATTTGTGGGGTTTTGTAGTGACCGCTTTGTTACAAGTCTTTATATTGACAAGCTTGACTGGACACCTACACTTTTCAGTGTAGAACAGATAACGTTCTACATGTTCTTCCCTACTAACATCCCGAGAACGTCATCAAACAATCTGTCTATTCTACTAACACGATCGCGAACTCTTTTATGTGTGCATATTATTACTTTGCAGTCCTTTTGAGTATTCTAAAATACTTTGATACGGCCTTAGTGTATAGACTGTGTAAGGAGTACTTTCATTCCAGTCTGTAGTTTTGGTACCATCAAAGAAGTGCCATAATTCCACTATTGATAAAGTTGCATTGTTTATCAACACAGTTAAAGGGACTGTGTGTTTAGAATTGTTTACATTTTTACTAAAACTTCTTCTAAATAGATACATACGATTAGATTGACTTTGGATGAACGGTGGTAGGTCAATTTTAACGAAAAATGTACAATTAACGAGCAATTAGTACTTATTCTGTGGTACACTCTTAACTGTCTAACAGATAGTTTCGGGTTAATGTAAATAGGGGTCCTACATGGATGAACCCTACTGTAGTGAAGTGTGAAAGCGTTACTAATATTCATAAATCTGATAAAGCCGTCGTATTTTTAGTTTATTTCTACATTATGTAATCAGGACAAACGGCGAAACGATCGGCCAGGCTGCAAGCGTTCAACGGGTCGTTCTGGCGCCTCGATTCGAAACTCTAGCCTGACTGAAACTAAAAGTCAACATATCAGATGCAAATGAATTTTTAAAAATCGTATTAAACTTGTCATTTAACGGGCTATAAGGGGAAAGAAGTTTACCAGCTATCATCCCAACACTTTCTCAATATGTGTACGACAGTACAATGTCGGAATTTTTGGGATCTTTCATTTGCTTCAACCCATGGTGCCCTTTTAATGTCTTATATCGATGTGAGCCGTTTACTAAATAACTTTGGTAGCTATTAAAAGTTGCAGGATCTGACGAAATGTTCGTTAAAATAAATCGGTAAAATACCGACTGTTATTACGCATGGTTGAATGAATGGAATGAACATTCATCCTAGTTATTTCAGAATGGCTCGTATTTTCGAATCCCATGTTACAGGTTCAATGATATGTTTTATTTCAACATGAATGATTTACTTATTAGATGAACTGAACTGATGCGATCAAAAGTGCAACTCATGCCACTTTATAAGATGAACTAAATTGATGCGATAAAAAGTTCAACTCATGAACTAAATTGATGCGATAAAAAGTGCAACTCATGCCACTTTATAAGATGAACTAAATTGATGCGATAAAAAGTTCAACTCATGAACTAAATTGATGCGATAAAAAGTGCAACTCATGCCACTTTATAAGATGAACTAAATTGATGCGATAAAAGGTTCAACTCATGTCACTTTATTAGATGAAGTGAATTGATACGATAAAAAGTGCAACTCATGTCACTTTATTAGATGAAGTGAATTGATACGATAAAAGGTGCAACTCATGCAACATTATAAGATGAACTAAATTGATGCGATAAAAAGTGCGACTATATTAGATGAACTGAACTGATGGGATCAAAAGTGCAACTCATGGCACTTAATTAGATGAACTGAATTGATGCGGTAAAAAGTGCAACTCATGCCATTTTATTGCCAAATTATTCGTTGTATGTTTTTTATCATGCATTCTATTTTCTTTGTCCGTTAGTATATTTTGCAATTTCACTTGAATCGTGATTTTCACCTAACCAGTGTTTAGATGGCGTAAACCCAGCAATGTTCGCCAGGTAATGGTATCATAGGAGGATTAGGCTCACCTAAGGGCTGTTTTCCCAATTGGGAGTGGTCAAGTGTCCATCCTCTGGCCACAACAGTTAATCCCTTTTGTCCAATCTTTTCGCATGGCAGGTGTTCACCTGGAGTTAGATCACTTCGTGTTTGCCTCTCTTCTCTTCAACCCCTTCAAATGGCAAGCGATTTAATGAAGTTTTCTCTTCGTTAAATAGCTGTATTTTTCAATCAAGTGCCTTAGAGACCCGAGTCTTCTATTGATAGAAAGTTAAGCCCTCGTCAATGAAACCCTCGGCTACAGAACCCACCACCAAACAATCGCATCAGGCCGTCAAACCTACGTCTACTATACGGAGTTTTAGTGTAGAAAATATTCAAGTTGAATGCGGGGAGGGGGTGGGGGCAAACTAGTAGATTCGGAAGTATAAGCGATACCAGATAAGAACACACGGGAATGAAGATGGATCTATTCTTTCCAACATTACCCACAAGCCGCAATAATGCTCAATATGTGCATAAAACAAAACTTACCCAAAAAAGCAACCAAACAAACCAACAAAAAAAACCCAACAACTTTATTTTGCTATCAATTTGTGTTACCGATACATTAAAGTTTGTTTTTTGGCTTGATGTTGAGTATGACAATTTGCCCCCCCCCCTCTAAGTCGGCATCTGTAAAGGGATACCTTAAGTTAGTAATAACCTTTTTGTAAATGCCTCGAAAAATCAGCGCTTTCTTTTTGAATACATCATACGTGTTATATGCACCTCGTTTCAGATATATTAGAAGTCATGTGATTTATATCTATTTATACGATATACATAGGCCTATATTTTGTCATCGCACTAATTTCTGTTCAAATACAAATGTAATGGCAAATCCCTTTTCGGGCATTAAGTCATTTTCATATGAGATACAATAGATGGATATTTATGAAAAACTGTTTTGAAACCAGGTTAAATATCATCTTTAGAATGCAGGACAGTGTACTCTTTTTACCCGAAGCGTATTCGCGTACACGAGTGAAATTGTCTCAAACATAGTAAATCAGCCAAACACAAGCCTTTCCTTCTCATAATCTGTGATTTAATAAACCATTAACAATTATTATCATTATAAACTAAAACAACATGATCAGAAAAGGGTACATTGTATGCCCAATGGGAAGGTGGAAAAGGGTACATTGTATGCCCAATGGGAAGAACACGTGTCTGTAAACAGATTGACCAGTTCAATATACAAATACATTAGTTCAAGTCAGTAAAATGCTTCCTTATCACTTCCCAGATAGATTCGGTATTCTGACGCAAATCACAGCCCTGTGACAAAATGGTATGTAGTCGGTTATTGAGAGCATTGAAAGCATTTCGACCGTTCTCAAGTGGGACTTCCTTTTCCGTATTGTTGGAGATTTATGAGATTTGAGGACAATTTCCCGTTTTTGGTCTTTCTTGCAATTGCTTCTTCATTTGTAACCAATTTTCGAATCATTTCCGGTATAGTTGTCTACTGCTATAGTGTAATTAGACTACATTGTATATGGTTGGGGGTGGGGGGGGGGGGGGGGGGGGGAGGGCTGACGTAAATCCGACCAGCTGTTGAAGCTTACATTTTACCTTACAGCCACTTAGTATTCTGATTGAGTTCAAAAACAGAAATAATATCAATCGATAGTTTGTAACATTTAGGAAGTAAAGTTTTTCAAATATTGCTGTTTAACTGATTGAAAGCCTACAGTTTTAACTACAAGAGTAGGCCTAGAGTAAGCACTTGGTTCAAGTGGCCATTATGTACATCCCTCCTTTTGGGCCCCGGGGCTAGGGGCGTGTACATCTCCACACCTGACTCGGGCTTACCTAAACAATCAAAACACCGCTTCATACAGGATTGGACTTTTTAGCCTCAGCCTTATCTCACCTTTTTAATTAGAGCTGTTAACAAAGACAAAGGACGTTTTCCCTGTACTAATTATCACGATATTTTTGCTTTGGAAAAAATTGAAAAAAAAAATATCGGCGTACTAATTGTTGGAATAAAAAGCTTTTTTTCTCTTGAATTCGACATTTATCCACGGCGAAACGCATGTATTAGTAAATTTCTATCCCGTTTGTGTTAGTTTTCTACCACATCATTCAGCCAAACGGTATTATCAAATTGAAATGGTATCATCAAAGAATCCTTTTAGAAGCCATGACTACAAGCTTAGGATGCAATGATGATTCTGAAGGGGTCTTGGACAACGGCTCCACCTAACATGACAAGACATGTCTCTCTTCGGGGAGTTATGCTGGACTGATATATGTCCGGTGGTGACTGTGTCACTTGTGAGATAGAAATATTGCATGCCGGATATGCAATATTAACTGTCCTGATTGTTGGCCCCCAACTTGGTTATCATTGGATTCTGACTGCTCAACTCACGTCGCTTTCCTTGAACGTGTTATATGGACAAACATGAAAAGCGTCAATGTCAGTATTTAAGACACTTTTCCCTGTGTGTTCGGAGTAAGCCATACAAAAGCAGTATTCTTCCATTAGTTTGATAGGCTTGCCTGAGCATTGAAACACAATTTAGAAGGCCTCCGGAACAAGTGTTTGCCGGGTAAATTAACCGTCTAATTCAATCTATATATACTGCTGAGGGACTAGCTAGAACATACGGTTCGACGAAGGACTGCAAGCAAACACCGTATGGGTTTATCATTTGTACTGTAATCATTGTCCGCCCACTGCTGTTCTTCATTTTCTTAACAATACTGAGCTGATCACGGTCCGCTGACAACACCAAAATCCATTCATAGTCTCAGTTTCATACTCCATTGATTCACACACTTTTTTCCTCTCCACGAAGCGTCGTTCCAACCTTCACCACGGCTTTAATTCAACTATTTTTTATCGCTTCGATACCCAATTCACAAATCAGACTGTGCTATCATTGTGTATCAATAATTTCGTCACTAACAAATTACACAAAATGTAACTTGCATATCCATAGATTGTCTTTCACAAAACAATAACTTCGTCATTCACAAATCAGAGCAAATGTCATGCCTGGTTTAATAACGTTGTCATTCACGAATTCGACCAAACTTCGTGCGTACATCATTAATAATTTTGTCATTCACAAATCTGATCAAATTCTACACTGTAAAAAATGTGGTTGTAATTTTACAGCAAAGTTCGCGGGCAATCGTAGGACAAATAAAATTTGCTGAAGATTTACATCTGTGTGAATGCCGGAGACTTGAAGATGGCCCTACCCTCTTTAAATGTAAATTCTGTATGTGTAAATTGTCTGTATTTTTGTTCTCGCAACTTCATTATTGTTTTCCCCTTTGTATAGTGTTTGTTTGTTCCTCCTTTTTCATTTTTCCTTGTAATATTTTGTAAATCAATGCTACAAATTGTATTATCAATGAATATCTCACACAATATAAGCCTTTGGCTTACCGTGTAGAGAAAGTGTACTTCTGTGCAATAAAGATACATTTTTTTCAGTGTATGTAATTTTGTGTCTCACAAGTCAGATCGCATTTAACCGATTCCTGCGCCATCGACATGGTTGGTTTCCTCTCTCTAGCAACCATTTACAACGCCGCCATAGAAGAGAAATTGTATTGAGAGGCTGCAAAGTACAAGTTACCTATCAAATGAAGTGTGTGAATATAGAGGCAATATAATAAAATTACTTTTAAAGCAAGATAGAAAGAAGTGCGAGGTCAAAAAAATTAGAATCTACGTAAAACAAAGGGGGATTTGAAATGTTTGCCATTCAGGGTAATTAGTTCATAGTTAAAGTGGCATGATCTGCCAAAATGTTGATATTTTGACGTTAAAACAGAATGTGGAAATTATTGGCTATTTTTCTCAAGACATATAATTCAGAAGCTTTTTAGTGATTCTAGTCTCGTAGATGTACGATAAAGTATTGTTTTGAACTAACTTTGGCTTATAAAATGAATGAATGGTCGTCCCGATTATTTAAATTTTGTTTACTTTTCGAACACGTTTTCGGTTCGCACAGGCCACTCACTGTATGGTTTTTCCTCATTCCAACGCCAATCATTTAGTTTTTCGATGGCCTTCAAATCGTGACGATCAGAACTGATGAAAAAAGTGTGAATTTTGGCAGCTCATGCCACTTTAAAGAGAGATATTTTGGTTATCAATCCGATGCTATAAATATGGTTTACTGCAATCAATGTCCTCGGTTATAAAGTTTATTTGACCTCATTGTTTGGCTTGTTACCATTCCAAAGCTATAAACTATGACCGACAAGAAAATAGTGAAACTCCGAATCGAGGCTACATATTTCTCAGCATAGGGACACCACAGGTGTATTTAATACAACGGGTGGGAAATTCAGCATAGTCATTTACTAATCTTACTTTTTAACATAACGGGTGGGAAATCCAACATAATAATTTACTAATCTTACTTATTTAATACAAAAAAACCCCCAGAAAACCAGACAGTTCCGGACGGTATCAAAGATGTATAGTCCACGACCTGACGAGCGTTTGACCGAATGAATTGTGATCATAGGTTGTCCTCATACAATTTTACCTACTTTCTCAATATTGGTCAAATGATATACGATTCCTTCATATATGATTATACGATTATACAACTAACTACGTGGTGATGTAATTCTTTATCATTACAATAATGATGTTACAGGAATCTGAACAAATCTTGAACACTTCAGTAATATTCTTGCATATATCCCATAAATTAACCAATATTAATAGTTTAAATATGTACGAAGCTTTTCGAACTGATAAAAAGCATAATGGTATTTGATTGGGATTTCAACTTATTTCATTTGAGAACCATTGATGAGAACAATTTCTTTCATGCATGTCATAAGAAATGATCAATACCTGCTTTCGGACCCGCCAGTACATGGTTAACCTCGTATAAAGTTTTAAAATATTTCATAGGAAGGCGGAATGGCGAGAGTGTTGGATATCCCGGGAGTTTTACAAGCCGTGTCGCAAACCCGTGGTTGTTTCTAGTGCAAGGGGAATAACTCTAACATGTTGCCGTTTACAGACTGATAGATTGGATTATAGACAATATATTTCTGTTCCTTTTACAGATGTTAATTTGTCTTCATGAATTGTTTGACTCCAGGTAAACAGTTTTAAGATGAACACTATTTGGAAATTGACGCCCGCTCAAAAAACCCCTACCAAAGTATCTGATTTCAATAAGCCTAAAATCTAATGTAATTAAGTTTACATACAATCAGAAGGTCAGTCAGTTAAAGTCAGAGAACTAATGCATAGCGATAACGGGGAGTTTTTTGTTGATGGAAAGAATATATTTTGTTGTCCGAGTTGAATCGAAGTTACCAGAAGACGAGCAACTGCAGTCGGTCGTTTCAAGATGTGACGTCAACATGTCATTCATCTTCGAGACGGGATGCCGTCACCATTTTGAACAAAGTCACATGATTTCATACTGAATGATTGATTGATTAATATCATTCTATTTTCCATCCAAAACTCCGATCGCCCGCAAACGGTGATAAACGCTACCGAAACAGGAGTTTTATACCTGCACAATTAGACCAACGGACATTTTGTTGCCGACAAAAAATCTTGACGCCGTTACTTGCAGACGAGGACTTTTGCAGGATATAATTTGTCTGCAGCGGCATCAAAATATTCTGTTTCCAGCAACAAAAAAGCCCGTCTGCGCTAGGCATTAGATATTCTAGCACCATCGGCATTTGAGGAAGATACATTAGAATGTCTCACCAGATCAACCAAGGTACGAGTAGAATGTCACCAGATCAACCAAGGTACGAGTAAAATGTGTCACCAGACCAACCAAGGTACTAGTAAAATGTGTCACCAGATCAACCAAGGTACGAGTAAAATGTGTCACCAGATCAACCAAGGTACGAGTAAAATGTGTCACCAGATCAACCAAGGTACGAGTAAAATGTGTCACCAGATCAAACCAAGGTACTAGTAAAATGTGACACCAGATCAACCAAGGTACGAGTAAAATGTGTCACCAGATCAACCAAGGTACGAGTAAAATGTGTCACCAGATCAACCAAGGTACGAGTAAAATGTGTCACCAGATCAAACCAAGGTACTAGTAAAATGTGTCACCAGATCAACCAAGGTACGAGTAAAATGTGTCACCAGATCAAACCAAGGTACTAGTAAAATGTGTCACCAGATCAACCAAGGTACGAGTAAAATGTGTCACCAGATCAACCAAGGTACGAGTAAAATGTGTTACCAGATCAACCAAGGTACGAGTAGAATGTCTCACCAGATCAACCAAGGTACGGGTAGAATGTCACCAGATCAACCATATACGAGTAAAATGTGTCACCAGATCAACCAAGGTACGAATAAAATGTGTCACCATATCAACCAAGGTACTAATAGAATGTCTCACCAGATTCTAACAACTTCGGTATTTGAATCGCGGATCCTATACTTAAGAATAAGATGTGTGTAGGTATATGTATATGAACACAGGGTTGGTATGGATAACAAACTTATTTATTTTTCTGATGATGTTTCGGTGTAGATACTAACACCATTTTCAAGTCAATGACAATAAATGAGAACAACATGAGTATTTAAGCAAGTTATGAGTTGCAGAATGGAGGAATTTTAATAATAGATTTGATTGGATAGGAAAAAGAATTACTGGATATATGTACGTAGGGGTTAATCTTGGTGGGAGTTGTATTGGCTAAGAATGAGAAGGTCGTATGCACTCGGTATTTGGTATCGTCGATCTCTGTTCATTGCAGGTTTTTCTCTTTCTCAGTTTGGACCAGCCCCGATAGCTCAGTCGGTAGAGCGTCCGCTTCAGGCCTGGGAGATCCGGGTTCAAGCCCGGGTCGAGTCAGACCAAAGACTTTAACAGTGGTAGCTGTTACTGCTTCGCTTGGCGCTCAGCAATAGGAGTTAGAGCAGCGACTGGTTGGCCCGGTGTCAGTATACTGTGACTGGGTGAGGGGGCTTGCTGGTTGTCTTCGGCAAGTCGTCTCGGTGAGACAGCACCCAAAAGAGCGGTGGAAATCCGCCCTGTCACAAGGAGACAACGTCTTCATATAACCGAAATACTGTTGAGCAGGACGTAAAACCCCAATCACTCACTCACTCACTCACTCTTTCTCAGTTTGGGTACATGTTAGCAAGGAAGTGGCTTCCCAGTTGATACCGGAACACGGAATTACTATTAATTGCTTGCTAATCGTACGTTTTTCGATGAAAACCGACTTAACACCTTTCATCCAAAGTTAAATCACACTTATTTTTCATACAATGGAAAATGTAAACAATAATACACGATTATTCTTTTAAGAAAGTATAAGCTACTTTGATTGAACAGGGGAAACAACTACCGTCACCTTGTGATTAAGAGTTGTCGGCCTTTTGTGAGTCAAATGTGTACACTCATTCATTTAATAAAGCAACTCAATAGCTTTCGGCAGGAGCTTGTAGTTTATTCCTACGATATTTTAGAATTCAGCATTACGATCAGACCTATAAGTGATAATGCAAGTATATAATCCATGACTATTTCGGAAAGCTGTCGGCTGACGGAGCATGTCAATAAAACGTGTACGTTTCACTCACGTGGGTTTCTTCAACCCACGTTGCTATGTGGGATGGTTGCCAGTTACCAGCGGAAGGTCGTGGGTTTCCTCTGGGCATAGAGCCCGGTTTCCTCTCACAATGAAACTGGCAACGCCGCCATATAAGTGAAATAATCTTGAGCGCGGCGTAAAACACCAAACAATCAATCAATCAATCAATGAACCCACGTTGGCTTTGAATCCACCACATAGAAAGATCTGCATCGATTTCTATTCTCAAGTTGAAATAAAATAATAAGCGTTAAATGCAAATTGGCCAGTTTATATCGTTGGCGTGTTTTTAAAATGAATTCTACTATCCATGACCAATTTTACATTCCATTGTATTCAACCAAATTTAGTTGTATACGCTAAGTTGTAAAATACTGAATATTATGGACATATAAAAATCAGATATACGGATCGTCATAGTGATGCACATGATAGTTAGCCCTTGTACTATTGTACATGTATTTCAGACGTGAATTTTGTTTTTGTAGACGCACGGATTAATACGTTATGCCTTCAGATGCTATCAATTATGGTCTTAAAAGCGATATTTCAAATTCATTTTTATACGCCCGACTTTAAAAAAGTCGGTCGTATTATGGTATCACCAGCGCCGTCCGTCCGTCCGTCCGTCCGGCAGTCCGTCCGTCCGTCCGTCCGTCCGGCCGTCCGTCCCGGATTCCCTTCCGCTCCATAACTTGAAGAGTTTTGATCTAATCTTTACAATTCTTTCACAACATATACCTTGTGGGTAGAAGGTGTGTCATGGACCATTTATGACATCGTCGATTGCATAATGTGGCTTCTACATTGGATTATGTAGTATTCTGTCTTAATCTATATCTTCGTTCCCTTCCGCTCCATAACTTGAAGAGTTTTGATCCGATCTGTACAATTTTTTTTACAACATATACTTTATGGGTAGAAGGTGTGTCATGAACCATTAAGAACATTGTCCATTGCATAATATGGATTCTACATTGGATTATGTAATACTCTGTCTTAGTCTATATCTTCGTTCCCTTCCGCTCTATAACTTGAAGAGTTTTGATCCGATCTTTATAGTTTTTTTTACAACATATAGTTTAGGGGTAGAAGGTGTGTCATGAACCATTTAGGACATTGTCGATTGCATAATATGACTTCTACATTGGATTATATAATATTCTGTCTTAGTCTATATCTTTGTTCCCTTTCGCTCCATAACTTCAAGAGTTTTGATCCGATCTTGACAATTTTTTCAGAGTATATACCTTATGGGCAGACGGTGTGTCATGTACCATTTCTGACTTCACCCGTTGCATAATATGGCAATTATATAGGATTATGTAATATTCCTTTCCGCTCCATAACTTCTAAAGTTTTGATCCGATCTTCACCATTTTTTTCAGAGTATATACCTTATGGGCAGACAGTGTTTCACATACCAATTCTGACATTACATGTTACATAATATGGCAGCCATATTGGATTATGTAATATTCCCTTTCGGCTCCAGAACTTCTTTTGTTTTGATATAATCTCTCCAATTCTTTTAGAGTATATATACCTTATACATGTAGGTAGATGGTGTGTCGCATACCAAATACGATTTGGGTCCACATATTTTTTTTGTGTTTTCAAGAGGTTTTTTTTATCAGAAATGTGTACCTGATGTTTAATATATATACAATGTACATGTATATATATCAATATATATCAATGCTTTTTTTAGTACACTTGGTCCAGAGTAATACTGGAAGCCAGTTAATTTATACATCCTGAGACTGTTTTCTTTGATAGTTTAAATTGCACTACAATAACAAAAAAATAAAAATTTTCACAGCTTTATTGCCCATCTGGTATTTATCAGAGTGGCTGTTTAAATAGAGATAAGGGGACATCCCTGAAGTTGACACACACGGTTTGTATATTTACACACCATTGTATCAGTGGTCAGCCTGAAGTTTGTTTGCTCTGTACTAAAACTATAACAGCCAAGTCCAATAGAACAGTGTCCAAGTCAAAACTGTTAAAAGAACTTTAAGCTATTGCATAGATTGCTCCTTCCCAATTATGGAACATAATAGCAATGCCAAAACAGCCACAATATTTCAGTTTTTGTAATTAAAATGTAATTGAATTTACATATGTGTACTATAAACGTATTGGTATTTAGTTGCAGCTTCATCAAATTCAGAAAAGAAAAACTTCTAATGTGAACAAGAAATTTCAATTGATGAAATTAAAACAAATGTTATATTAAATGTAAAGTTGTTAATCGTAGCGGTTCGACTTTGCCACGGCGGGCGTATGTTGAGTTTACTAAAACTCTTGTTTTTAATTACGTGTCGATTTACGGCGAAATGTTATTGAAAACATATTGCTTATATACGAGGACATGGGTAGTCATACAACTGGTATAAAGGGCAATAATGTACCCCAGATCAAAGTCAATTTTCTAATCAAAGATATAGTCATGTACAGATTCAATTAAAACCGTGTTTATATTTTGAGTATTCAACATGTTAAAGCATATGTAACAAACCAACGCTGTTTATATTGTTAGACATTAGCTATTAAAAACAGGATTTCAGCCTTACTGTTTCAAATATATTTTTCAGTCGCCACCCTCCTTAAAAGTTGAAGTATTTCATGGCATTGGATTCTTTACACCATATATATCGCTACATATTTTGGCAAAACATAGTTCACTATGGTCGCGTGAATCGCGTTGCTCTTGATTAAATGGTTAACATGGAGACGCAGTCTACTCGTGCCTTCGGAAAGGCCCGATCCCTAAAGTTAGACACCTCGTATAAACTGTGAAAATGTTCCTTAGGAGGCTGTATTTACCCAGAGTGCCCAGAGGTCGATTAACAACCAACTTGCAGTGACGTAAGAACAATGTCATTTAGTAGTTTTTCGAATTTGTTCGCAAAAATCAAACACCGAAGAGACACAAATTGAAAATTGTCTAAATAGCCGGAATCAAAGTTAAAGTAGGGGACTCGTACACCCAGTTTCTGGGTTTTTTTTCAGCCAATGGAAATTGGGCTAGAGCTAGGGAGTAGCTTACATAGCGATAGTTTTGTATCTGGGTTATTTGTAATTCAATAACATTAAATGTCAACAGGTACCTCGTTATTTATGTTTGGATATTTATTGGTCGGTACCAGGTCGACGACCAATAAATGTCAGAAATTATAAATCACGGAGTAAGACCTTTACTAAAGTGAAGTAGGTTATTTGGATATTTGATTGAAACTAACGCTGGTCTACTGTACATATTTTAAGCTTTCTATCAATGCCTGATTGAAAATTTGGTGTGTGTGTGTGTGTTTTTTTTTTAATTTTAAACCAATTTTTAAAAATACCACAGTTTGGCTGAGAATATATAAGCCTGAAACTGGCAAAATGGCGGTACCCATATTGGATTGTGTGTAGCGTTAAACTGGTATGCACTATGTGAACTTTATTTGTTTGTAAGGGATGTCTCATGTGTTGATCTATTTGAAAATGGAAAGGAAAAGCCTTAACGAGATTTAAGTGATTGGCCAGATATCAAAACATAACATTACCACAAATGGGAAATTAAACTGTACCCTCTAACCTACACAGCTAAATGCTCTCTGGAGTGATTTTCGGATGAAGTCTCATATTTGTGCCAGCTGGACTGATTGGTAAACTTTCCTGGTTACTATTTTTAATCTGATAACTATTGCGCATGCGCCTCAAACGCAATGAGGTTTTAGAACTCGTTGGTAAAGATGCACTACTATTTTAAGAAATTTATTTAAAACTATACTTGAGAATTAAAGTTATGTTTACTGTAAAAAAAAATGGAGTTTAATTTTTCCAAATACGCCCCTGATCGACTGAACAGCAGGTAAGCAGCACCTCGCTGATCCCATCGATACCTCCACCCGCACCCTTTGGGGTTTTTTGTCTAGTTTGGGACCCGCTGATGTAGATGACAGCTCAGATAGTACCAAATCTTGTGCATGCAGGAAGGTCAAATGTCCACTTTCAATACTGAACGTTACTGAAGAGTAAGTTATACTCTTTGATAGAGAAGTTATATATGAGTTAAAAAGACTAATCAACGACTTGCAAAATAATCATTCTCGTCAATGAATTTAAAGATGTTTGTGCCATTGTACAAAGCATTAGTACAACCTTGTTTGGAGTATGCATACGTGGTCCCCCGACTTTACAAAATGGACAATAGAAAAAGTGCAAAGAAAGCCAACCGAAACTGTTGCAGAAATCAAAGCTATTACACAAGAAGATCGACTAAAATTGTTTGTGAAAGATCTGATATGTTATAGCTATTCAGGTTCCTTCGCCAGACGGCACCAATGCCTTGGAAATCACCAAATCAAGAAAAACGAGGGGTCCAATCTTAAGTTGAGTAAACATAGCTGTAGAATAACAATGATACTTAATAATACCACCGGGCATGTTGAGAAAGCCAATTCTATAACACTTTCACAGCTTTCTTTTTTTGATGAGCAAAGTCTTCCGGAACCCATTACATCGTCCCTTGCCTCGCCTGAAACCATTGATTTTGAGTCCATCGATAATATGTGTTTTAACCCTATTGAATTAAATGTAGCTGACCATCATAATAAGTCTTTTATTGATGTAACGAACACGAAATCAATCATTGGATCATTGTGGTTTTTACCATAGCAATTTTCGCCTACCTAGAATGGAGGAAAATTAAGTATGCCAAATACATTAGCCTTCCTGACGTTCATATGGTCTGTGGAGGTTTTAATGTTAAAATTTAGGTGGGATGTGGGTGGGTAAGATCGTGTGGTCGGTTGACGCCATATAACCTTAGCTTAGCTCAGAGCAAAGCTTCAATCATCAGACCGAATCCCTCATTTCAAATCTGAACGACCATTTTTTCTGTCATGCATATGAATGTCCGTAGCTTGAGAAAGCATTTTGATGAGATCAATGGACTTTTTGATTCTCTAAATATACACAAGGAAAAAGGTTAAGCACCCCATGCTGAAATTAATTATTATAAATCTGCATTTATGTTAACTGTAATGCCTGTTATGATGATGATAAGAATGATAAGAACGATTGTGACAATTTATGTGTGACAGTAACGCATAAACTACATGAAATGCTTTTTTCGTGCAATTACGCAAATTCAGTATGTTTCCCCTTAAATGTTTTGTACTTAAGGTCGGTTTTGTGCAACGCGGTCTCATCTTCCGTTCAGGGATGTCGTGCAAAGCTATCGGGCGCCAATTAGGCTACCATTATACAGTGATAAGCAGATTGGTGAGAAAAACACGATGAAACTGGTGCTGTGAAGGACCGACTACGCTCGGTCGACCACCTGTAACATCACAGCGTGAAGATAAAGCACTGATCCGACTGGTACGACGTCATCCATTTGCATCAAGTCTATCTTTGAAGCGGCAATGGCTACCCAACCGACGTCTGTGCACAATAACCGTGAGAAACCGATTGAAAGTTGCAGGCCTGAAGGCAAGGAGAGTCATCAAACGCCCCTTATTGTCAGATCGCCATCAACGGATACGTTTGGCTAGGTGTTAAGCACGACGAGGTTGAAATTTGAAGACCTGGCGAAGAATCCATTGGTCGGACGAAAGCCGTTTCTTGCTCAACATCACGGATGGGCGAACGAGGGTTTGGTTGCACAAAAACACAGCTTATACACCCAAGAACATCCATCCATATGTACCTTATGGAGGGGGCTCTGTAATGGTTTGGGGTGCATCTCTCACCACTGCAAACTGGACTTGGTCACTATACGAGGAAACCTCACAGGTGACCGGTACATTCGGGAGGTCCTGCAACCAGCTGTCTTGCCTCATTTTGAGAACCACCCATTAGGTTCAAGACCTGTGTATATGGATGACAACGCCCAACCTCATCGTTCCCGGGCAGTAATAGCATACTTCCTGCAGGAATTGGAAGCCGCATTACATCGGTATTGGCGGCAGTTACCCCTTCAACAGATCCGACGTCTTACTGGAGGGTTGAGACGCCGGTTGGAAGCTAATGGAGGCTATAAGCGCTATTGACCTTCTGCTCTAGGGATGTTTTCTACACACTCAAAGTGACATTTTTACTTCAACATGTTCGCCCTGTGAAGGCAGATGGACTCTGAAGTTTCATACTTACAAACATCTTTTTATTTTGTTAAAATACAGTTTTGATTTGGCTAACGCTATCCTGAATAAATTGCATAGGTCATTGTCATTAATGGGAATTTCTTATCGCCAGAAGGTTGCCCTTTATGATCACAATCGTTTCTGCAACATTAGTTTGCCAACAATCTCCCTACACCAATGCTTTTATCGGTCGGTGCAGACTTTCCTGGGGGTGTTTAACTTTTTTCTTTGTGTATATTAACTTCACTGTCCTGGGGTTCTGTGAAACCTGGCTAGATCCCTCCTCTGAATCAGTCTATAATCTACCAGGTTATACGTATCATCTTCTAGATCTAACAAACAAGGCGGTGGTGTAATCCTTTTAAATCAAATCCGCGCAGTTACCCCTTCAACAGATCCGACGTCTAACTGGAGGGTTGAGACGCAGGTTGGAAGCTAATGGAGGCAGTTTCATACTTACAATCATTTTTTTATTAAGTTAAGACACACTTTTGATTTAGCTAACGATATCCTGCATGAATAAATTGTATAGCTTATTGCCATTATTGGTGATTTCTTATCGCCAGAATTTTGCCCTTTATGATCACAATCTCCCTACACCAATGATTTTATCGGTCGGTGCAGACTTTCCTGGGGGGTGCTTAAGTTTTTCTTTGTGTATACATCATTTTGATATACGATTTCTTTCAATGTTTGTATAATATTTAACTGTAAACTATGTTCACTATGACAGTGTGCCAGTCTGCTTGAGTACCAAAAAATCGCACTCAAGCATTTTAAGAACGAATTAACAAAAAAACACCTATTCCACATCTGTTTGACGCTTTCTGTGTTTTTGTTTTCAACCTTCGAATACGATTCAAGAGGTTTAAAGTATGCGTAAGTTACTGAAAACTTCGATCAATGTCAACCGACCCACCAAGCAGTCCCGGCTCGTATATAACAGGAAAATATTAAAGTGGCATGAGCTGCCAAAATGTTGATATTTTGATGTTAAAACAGAATGTTGAAATTATTTGCTATTTTTCTCAAGACGTATAATTCAGAAGCTTTTTAATGCTTCTAGTTTCGATAATGTAGGATAAAGTATTGTTGTGAACTAACTTTGGCTCAGAATGAATGAATGGTCGTCCCGGTTATTTAAATTTTGTTTTACTTTTCGAACACTATTTCGGTTCGTACAGGCCACATGCTGACAGTGAGTCAGATATTTAAATTTCTAAGTGCTAAAATCGGGTGATGAAATTAGTCTTTGAGAGTAAGTTCCCCCTGTCTCTAGGGTTTCCATCCGACTTCCTATTCGAAGCTGCATGCAAACCTCGATATAGCATTGCAAGCATTACCATATACCGCAGGCGTAGAGCGACTTAGTATATAGGCAATGTAACCGCGACCGCCATCTTGTTTTTTCGAGTGACTTCCGGTAGGATCTGTCAGTGCGATCGCCGATGTCAGGGTCCGGTCAGTTTCAGGTAATTTTCTTTATATTCGGCTTTTAGCTGGGGCGATTGCATGTAATTTTTATTTTCTTCAGTGATTACTGAGTCTTTCTAAATCCTCATTTAAGCCTGACATTCTCTGAATTTCTTTCACGCTAGGGAATTCCCTTTTACAACTAATTACGCTGAAAGGTATTTCCCAACTTTGACATTAAAAAAACATATGATCCAAATTCCGCGTTTTGTTGAAATTTGGTAGGAATCTAGCCAATCATATGTAAAAATAGTGTGCAAAGTTTGACATTAATGCGCCAAGTAGAACTCTTAAAATATATGCTTAGTTGACAGCTCCTCCAAATACATACTGAATCCCATTGACAACTATTCATAAATCATAGTTTACTGAGGTTTCCCACCACAAGCTATCAGCACAACTTTTACCGATTACCCCTTAGCATGTACGTAGTGGAATTTTTAGTCCGAATGGGGCTTTTCATATTGGATTCATGTTAATCGCTGTCATAAGTGGGATGGTTGCCAGTAATCAACAGAAGGTTAGGTTAAATCAGAACATTTAATTCACAAGTAAAAGTGTTTGTACAGAAAGGTTAGCTTATCAATTATTAAAGCTGGTCTAAACCAATTATCTAATGGATTGCATTAACGGTGTTGATAAAATTGAATAAAAAGTCATAAATACAAATTTTCTATCATTATTTAGATAAAAATTTAACTCCTGCTTATACTTTTAAATTGAATTACACTTTTCCTCCAAACAATTTCTTCTTATATTTAAAATTTATTGATATATACTGATTTTCTTAACGTTAACTTATCAATTCGTTTTAAAGCTGGTCTAAACCAATTATCTAATGTATTGCAATGAGACCGTTGATAAAATTGAATAAAAGGTCATAAATACAAAGTTTCTAGTATTATTTAGTTAACAGTTTAACTCCTGCTTATACTTTTAACTTAAATTACACTTTTCTTACAAACAATGTCTTCTGATATTTAAACGTTATTGATGGAAATGGAAATCTGTGGTATTCTTAAGCATTAAAGGTTAAATGTGCAATTATTTTTCAGAAATAGGACAACCTCTACTAGAGTTTCAACTTACAAAATTTGGGGACTGGGGATGATATTCACCACATCAAAGTGTTTGTTGAATATTTCTACAAGAATGGCATGGTATTACCATAGATCTACAAGAATAGAGTGGTGTGCCCAAATCAATGAGATTGTTTATCATTTTAAGTGTTTTATGATAAATATTTGGAGATAAAATATGGACATTTGAAATGTTCTGAAAAATTAAAAAAGACATCAAGCTGCAATCATCATCAGGGAAATTACTGAATTATGAAATATTTCTACAAGAATGGCATGGTGTTACCAAAGATCTACAAGAATATGATTGTGTGCCCATAATCAATGAGATGTTTATCATTTTAAGTGTTTTATGATCAATATTTGGAGAGAAAATATTGACATTTGAATTATGCTGAAAACTTAAAAAATATAAGCTGCAATCATCATCAGGGAAATTACTGAATTAGTAAACAAGAACACAGGAAAATTTGAATCTCTTAAATGATACTTGTTGACCCCCCCCCCCCCCCCCCACGCACTTGCAAATAACAGGCCTGACCCACACACACCTGCCAATCAATGATACATCATAAACAATCAAATTCTAATAAAGATGTGTGAGTGAATTTTGATCATTATGCATTCCAATGGAAGGATATGGATGAGTGAGTGAGAGAAGATTTAACATTATATCAGTCTTTATGGCAACGACGATAGGGATCAAATAATCTTTGGTTGGTGCATGAAGAACTAAAAATTTAAATATTTAAAATCTCATAATTACAGTCATGTTTTAGACACAAAGAAAATAGAAAAAAAAAACAGTTTATTTTTTAATTTTGTGGTGCACTGTATATGTTACATAAGTACCCAGTACTATATTTACATTTCGTTTATTGTTTTAAATAAAACATTGTCTCCTTTTTTGTACATTCATCAGTCTATTATATTTCAAAATTTAAGCCCAGTAACAATTTTGGCCCTCTCTTATCCATCATTATTGTTGGCGACCTGAAAAAAAATATGAAAAATATATAAAATATGTATATAAACCAAGCTTTATAACTGGACCTGTTTAAATTTGTCACAGGATAGTCATATGCAGACAATTATAGAATTTGTTGTTTTAATAGAAAATAGACCTGAGTAATTTTTCCAATTATGTAGTTTATTTTATATAGATATATTTTTATGACCACTAAAACACATGCTACCGTTACAGGCCAATCTTCTGGTAGAATTCCAAATGCCCTTGCCATATCATAAGTTTGGGGGAAAATATTAACCCATGACTGATTGATTGATTTGTCTTTCACACCACATAAAGGATTACTTAATTTGCACAGTGGCACAAATTGCTGTAGAGATAGAAATGCTCAACCTTCTGTTAGTTCCCTTCAACCATCCCACTTATGACAGCTATTAACATGAATCCAATATTAAAAATCCCATTCCCATTAATATTTTTGTAAATTTCCACTTCGAACATGCAAAGGGTTAATCAGAGAAATTTGTGGCGATAGCTGGTAAAAGAAGAAAATAAAACCCCCAGTAAACTATGATTTATGAATAGGCCTAGTTGTCAATGGGATTCAGTATGTATTTAGAGGAGCTGTCAACTAAGCATATATATAAAGAGTTCTACTTGGCGCATTAATGTCAAACTTTGCACACTATTTTTACATATGATTGGCTAGATTCCTACCAAATTTCAACAAAACGCGGAATTTGTATCATATGTTTTTTTAATATCAAAGTTGGGAAATACCTTTCAGCGTAATTAGTTGTAAAAGGGAATTCCCTAGCGTGAAAGAAATATAGAGAATGTCAGGCTTAAATGAGGATTTAGAAAGACTCAGTAATCACTGAGGAAAATAAAAATAACATGTAATCGCCCCAGCTAAAAGCCGAATATAAAGAAAATTACCTGAAACTGACCGGACCCTGACATCGGCGATCGCACTGACAGATCCTACCGGAAGTCACTCGAAAAAACAAGATGGCGGTCGCGGTTACATTGCCTATATACTAAGTCGCTCTACGCCTGCGGTATATGGTAATGCTTGCAATGCTAACCTCGATACGGCGCGAGTCTGGCTTGCGAGTCGAAAATGATATGCGTCATTCCTTGTTGAGATTTTGACTCATAAAGAGTTGCCCGCCATGTTTGACGATAACCAATACAGTTCTAAAACATCACATACCGCAAAATGTACAATTTTGGCGATGAACATGGCGACTCTTTCTGTTCGTGTTGATTTAGTCTGTCTAAATGTTTCCCACGGTTGAGAGATCATTGACCTGACTATGTGTCATGTATTCGGAAACCATGATGTATCCCACAGGAATATGAGCCTCGCTCGGTCTGAGAGGAGGTTCACACTTCCGAGGCCTCATGTCACTAGATGTTCAAATTGCCGAACTTTCCATGTGGTTCTCGCTCGAGAATTTCACGTAAAAACATTTAAATTGAAAAATACATTAATTGTGTACAAATTAACACGTGTCTTATATTCAAACAATGCCAAGAGACACATTGCAAACACTTAGATAACTATTTAATCACTCTTTCATGATTTTTGATGAAAACATAGATCAAAGAATCGCTGCGCCATCACGTTCACTGGCGGAGGGATAAAGAAAATTGTACATAATAACGTTGGCAGTAAGTTGGTGACTTCGTAAATTCGCTACTATTCTCATATAACTTTGTTTCACACTCTTTCCCTCTACATACCCCCAAAGGAACCTTGCTCCACGGCGGCTCCAAAAACAGTGGACAGTTTTCTGTATTTTTCCCAGACAGAAGAAGTTAGGAACTTTCTATTTTTACCAGAAATTGAAAGTTTTGACATCATTTAGTATTTTTAATTTGAAATTGAAACCCGCAATGTAAACAAACTTTGAACCTGAGCATGTGCACAAATCCAACACTTAAGTCAACCAACACTGATCGGTGTCGTTGTTGTAATCGAGCTTCGATTCTTCGTTTGTTTTTCACCCTCATTTATACATTCTAAACCTAATTGGACATGATTTATGTGTGCTATCTTTAATTTTAGTGGTTTTAGCTATAGTAAGCTCGTGCAAATTGGTTTTCTTAACAAATACCAAACTAGCTACGGCGGCAAGTGGGCCTTTAACAAATACGCCAGAAAGAGCTGACAACAAAGATATTGGTAAACATCTTGTCATTTATATATTTCTAAAATTCGATTTTCGAAACAATTTAAAAGACATAAAATATAAATTCCAAACTTAGCTGGGGGTAATTGTGAGTGTGTTATTAATACTTCTGTGTATACTGTTCTGTATACTTCTAAAACTTTTTACATTAAGATTTGGTCGTTGCTGGTCCTTTACTCGCGCTTAGTTATGAGAAAGGTACGAATTCCAAAAGATTTTGCATCAAATTCTGTCAAGAATTAACTCGTAAGACCCAATAAGGAAGAACACTATACCTTCAAACTGTAAAAATGTATTGAAAAACACATTATAAATAACATCATCAATAATAAACAAAATATAATCATTGATATCAACGAATTCAATTAAAGGTTTCGCATGTCCTCGTGAAATAATCCATCCCAGAGCTTCTATGACAGATTTGTTCATTTATAGACACATGGTAGGAACAAATAACTGATAACTGGAGAACTTGTTATCATTTGTCACAAATTATATAAATATGTATCCTGATTTTTTTTAAAATTGCAAAACAACCCTTAATATCGCTGAGTCAACACAGTTATGTTTCTTTGAGTCAATCAAAACACAACCAACCCGAGTCTGACGTTAAGGTTCCAATTTTGTTTTTCATAGCACAATAAAAACCTTGACAATTGTTGGCACTTAGGAAATACTGAACACGACGCTAATTCTTCTCTTAATTCTTTCAAGAAGCTCTTTATTTCAAACACTGCAGGGAGCTACGATAAGTTCATTTCCAGCACTGGTCACCAGGCTCCAAGATATCAGATGGTATTGTAAATTCCTGCGAAATTCAAAAAGATCTAGGTCATAAATAAATCTTCCGCTTCACCGGTTTACCCTTTTAAAGCTTTGGACGACTCTGTAATACAGAAGGTAAGCTGTGAGTTTCTCCTCACAAAGTCATAACTAGTCCCAGCATTTTTTGTTCCCATTAATCGTTGCAAAACTTTCAAGAACTGAAAGGCACGCCATTTTCACGTCGTATAACTGTTTCTTTCATTTCAAAGGCAGCATTCTCCACCCCTGTGGTCTGTTCCCCGGTATACCTGTATACACCAACATTCATCGCATCATCCGTTACTGGATGAAAATAAACTTTTCTTCGACCAGCGTAAGGTGACTGGTCGTATTGTAACATTGCCGTGTTTACTGGCTCGCTGTTTCGTTTGTTTGCTTTCCCGTCTCTTGACTGACCATTTGTCGGACAGCTATTCGAGTGTCCCACAACTCTGTGATTATTTGTATTCGTCCCATTTCTTGTGAAATAGCCCGGATCTTCGATAGATATAATAGAATTATCTTGTCCCAACTTTCCTTCTCGTTTTAGCTTTAAGGCCATTGCTTTCGCTCTTTTCTTTTCTCTTATTCTTTCTTTAATCGATTTCCTGTCCCTAAAAAAGAAAAAAAGTCAGCCAATGAAACATAAGACAGAATAGTGAGAAATTCATTATTAATAGGCATTGGACACATGTATGTAAGGTTTACACTTATGAAGCTCATACATGTTATTGGGAGAAAAAACGATGTTTTACATAAGCCTAAAGCTAATTTCACTAACTTTTTGTCATTAGCGAGTTTATTAGAAAATGAAACGGGAGCACACCTGCACGTGGTAGCCAGCTTAGTTATTATACCGCCTGAGTGTAATATGATTTACTGTTGACCTTCAGGGGCCAACCTGAAGGGCAGGTTAAATGACGTGGTGTAAAAAAGAAATTCCTTTGTGAAGCGACGTTATCTAACCTGCCGTTGACCTAACAGCGCTTTGAACAACCCACCCCTGATTGGTAGAAAAAATAAGAAATTATCATCCAATCTCCGATAAAGAATTTGACTGATGTTATTGTATGACAGTCACAACAAACAGTCATGAATGCACAGTACGCTCTGAGAATTGTACGAAGTTAAACAGCTAAACTATAGGCCAACCTATACAACAATGCTTATGTCGTGTAAGAACACCAAACACGCGCATCTAATGCCAAAGTGGCATTACTATTATTATTACTTCTTTTAATAAAGAAGTAATAAGTTAACAAAGATAATGAGAAACAGTCTGGTTGACTTCACACTATGACGTAAATAGCCTATTTCATAAGATCGAAACTATGTAGTGGGGTCCAAAGCTAGGCACTTGAGTGTTCTATGGTTAGTGTGTTTGTTTAGTGCATGCACTCGTTAGAAGTTTGTCTCCCATCCTACCACAAAGAACTGATTGTTTGAACCAAACACGTCTTATGCTGAATCTCAAGACCTGACAAAGTTTAATATTTCTTGTAATTAATTGACATATAATCATAGCCCAAAACTTCCAGTGTGTTAACCTGGCAAGTTATTGCGCCTCTCGGTTAATTTAACAAACAACTTAATTTCGTGATAGTATAAAAAGTCTCAGTTTGAATGTATCCTCACAAATCAGGTTGACAGAAACGACAAGAGAGACAAGGCAGACACCAAACGTAGAGGAATCAGCCGTGTGATCTTAACTACCATGGCAACCAATGCTAAAGGTATACGTTGCCATTGGTAATTAAGATCTTCTTAAGCTAAGATCGCTTTGTGAAACTGGGCCCAGGTGAAAACTGTAAAACGCTAGACTTTCAAGTCGATTCTGTCTTAGATGGGGAGGTATTTCTCAGATAGATCAAGTGGGTATGATAGCATAACAGGGGAGACTATCCAAGATGTCCCATTAGATATATGTGGTGACCTAGCGTTGAATCCTGACATATGAACAGTCCAATAAAAAATTGTACGGGGAAATATAAATGAGATTGCCGTTTCTGTATCCCATAAAAGTTCAACTACATAACATCCCTTCAGAATATGGAGAAATTAAGTCAGTTAATAGATTTGATATTGGCTGTATTACAAACTAATTCCCTAGTAAAATTGAAACTGGAAAACGTATTACCGTCGGCCACATCCCTTTACCAAAACAATTTCTAACAGACGAAGACAAACAAACTTTTCCAACAAACGTTTTCAACTTGTGTGGAACTACTGGGGAAATACATAAGAGAGAGTTTCTTGTATGGTGTCAACAAAAACAAGGGTTAATCTGTTTGCCATGTCAACTATTCTGGCACACTACAAGTAATGGTCAATCATCTACAAGGTAACTAACTTTAGGGTTAAAGAACTGTAAAAAAGAGACTCATACAGACTGTTACACTGCTTGAAGAGAGCCCGAGAGGCGTCTTTGGTGCGGGAAAAGAGTTGACTCTTTATTAGAAGCAAAATTGGAAACCGAAACAGTGAAATGGTGAAATGTCTTACGCCGCATTGTACATGTCGTTCTTTTTCTAGGTGAACATAGTTTGGCCGTTAGTGGGTCATCCCATCGCATTGGGGATCCAAATAATGGTAACATCTGATTGAGTTGTTGTCAAGGTGAAGGTGTTCAAACGGTTAGAGAAAGTCAGGAAAAAAAGTGAACGCCTTCAAGTTCATTATCTATCCACTGAGTCACATAATGAATTTATTTCAGAATGTTCCAACCTTGTGAAACAACAGATTTTGTTAGAAAGAAGGACATCGAGACACAAGGATACAATAAGGCTTCAAATATGTCAGGGAAGTATAAAGGTGCCCAAGCAAATATCCAAGAACGAAATTCGGTGACCGTTTTTTAGTCCCTACTAAAGCCACTTTTAAACGTTTGTCTTGATGGGCGAGGAATTTCATACAGCACATACCGTTTGAAATTTATTCCATTCTCGAAAAAATGACAGAAAGGTTCACATTAGACTAGAAAACAACTTGTCAACGCAAGTCAAAACTCAACTAGCAGGATGGCGACTTTCTTGCCGGAAGACGCTTGTCATTAGCCAATTAGTTATTATACGATATATATGGAAGAGCATACGCCACGGGGCAGATAGCTCCAAATGATTACAAAAGGTGTGTTTTGATTTAATAAAACCATAAGGCTTTTAGTGGGAAATATGCCGTGTCCTATTCCATTCAACTCGCCTGCAACTCGTCGAATGCAACTAATCGCATGCGATTTTGGTGTTCTCTATGTTCGACAGTATAGACGATTTCCTGATTGATAACGTTGTAGCAGAATAAACGGCGCCTTGCAGTCAAAAAGTTGTCTGAAAATGTTAATGTCTAATTGAGGTACAGAACCATGTCAGCAACTGAGCTGAGAAAAAAGCTAAAAGTTTAGCTAACCAACAGAGCTAAAATCTTTGAATTTACAAATTCGATAACTGAATATAGATTGAATGAGTTCTTCCCAAATGTCTGTATCAGCTTTAAGATAGTCATTACAATTCCAGCCAAAGTAGCTGCTGCTCAAAGATCTTTTTAGCAGACTTAAGCGTATCAAAAGTAAATTGCGGTCAACCCGTCTTGTTGACCTGACCAGACATAGCATTTACTCTCGTATTGCCAGAAGAATTGCTTATGATCATATTATCAGAAATGTTGTTCAAGAAACGTCCACATGAAATTATCTAGGCTATTTAATGTTTAATTCATCACTGTTAAAGTATGAACATAAAAAAGCATAATACATCTTAGAACATTTCGTTTACTACAATTTGACAAGTCTGAGAGCCACAAATAAGATATGTACCGCCTTCAAAGATTTCTCTCAGTTAATACATTTGCTTGTCTGAGCGCGTACGATTTCCGGTATGATGGTAATACCCACATGATTACGTCGCTGCTCGAACTTCTGACTATGTATTGAGCGTTGTTAAAATATTCAATTATCGTGTTTATTGTTAAATGTTAATTGATGTGCTTCGATAGCTAGGTGGCTAATAAAAGAAATGAAGCTTTAAGCTCTTATAGGTACATGTACAACATATTTATGAACAGTCCATGTTTAAAGGAGGGGAAATCTCTAGAAATACATAGGGATTATCGTCGATAACAACCTTCAACGTACTTAAAACATTTCACGCCAATTACCTCCAGTGACCCTCAAGCTAATAAAAACAAGTATGTCCTTACAGTGGCTTATCTGTGTAGCCATTTTTCCGTTTTAGGATGATGTTGGTATAGCTATTTTTAGATCAATGATGACGTATTTTTACCGCTCTCTAATGTATAATGGTAGATTTAGGTCCAAAAAACATGGCGACAAAGTCGAAGTTGGAAGATTGTCTCCGAATATATAGGTCTCAGTATGCAACCGCAAGCCATTTCTTAGTCAAGCGGCCCCAAGCCATTGGCCAAATTGCATCACATGACTACTCTATAACGCACTTAAATTTTTATTAAACAATAATTGGATAAAACTAATGAAAAAATGGTGGCGGCCTTGTGAATGGCCTATGGAGCTTATTCTCTATTGTAACGCCACCTTCAAATTTCAATTATCCACATACGAGGGGATAAAACATACATTTGACAGTTGTTTTGGACTAAATGAATTCAACTCTTTCCATCTAAACTAGTCTAAAGCTTAGATTTTCTTTTCTTTTAAGTATATAAAGGCCAGTCCAACCAGTCCGTATCTATTGGTGATTACATCATACTTAGGCTGGCTGTTTGTATTGACTGACGTACATAGCAACCGGGAATGTTCATACTAATTCTTTACATATATTTTTGGCGTAAGATTCAACTACCAGTCTTTCGTCTCAAATTTCTTCTAATTCATTTACTCATCTGATAGTCCACACAAAAAAAACAACTTTGTGACAGATGTGTGTTTAAGATATTCACCCAATTGATGAAGGCTTGTGTTGTTTCTGTTCATGAGGATACATGTACTAGTTCTGCTGCTCATAGTTTTTTAACATCCATAAAAGATTAAAAATAAATAGTTGATATGATATCTAAAAACAACAACAGTTTTTTTTTCTAAAGAGGAAGGATTTCTCTGCAAATTGCGCCAATGTTTGTGTACTTGAGTTATTTTACGAGACTATAACATTTATTGATCGTCTGTTTAATGATAACCTTCATTATCACAAATGACATCTATTCGACCAGCTAGAGCAAATAACATAGCAGCTTGTTGGGTGAAGGCATGCAGATGTTTGTTGATCGATACTCTCACCATTAGTTATAGCCTCACAATAAACACGATATCCAATCTAATTCACACGATCGCTCCCAACAATATCACCTGACCTATTGTCTAGAAAACTCCAGAAAACTATGTAGTATATAGATCTACGCTTAGAAACACTAGGCCTATAGAATACTCATGGATTTCAAATAAAACGCTTTTCCGTGGTTATTATTTTAGACATTGTCGTCAGACCATTTTGCCATAAATCTACCGATAGGTCAGATTCTCAAAGTTAAGTGATCGCTAAATTGACCAGCATGAGGGAAATATCTGAGGTGCTGATGAGCATTTTAGAGTTCTGAGTGCAGCGAATGCTTTCTGCCAAACCTAGCTTGTATGAATACCAGCCGATATTCAGATGTATGGATGTGAAATTATCTGACGAGCTCCAATTTATCGTCGGCTTGTAAGCACAATTTTGCTGCAAGAAATAATTTCTCTTTTAGGGAGCTATGTGAGCATTGGTATTTAAAACACTGGCTAGTATGGTTTAGCGCCTGGTCGTAACGTAATGTTGAAGGTATATGTTGCCATGACGTTACGACCAGGCGCAAAGTTACGTCGGTGTCGAGAAACAGCCCCCAGGGGTCTCCATGGTTATTTTATTGAAGAAGATTTTCTCTGGGCGCTTGTGTTTTAGTGTCTACAAATAAATAATGATTGGGTGCTCGACCACGTACTCACTCAACGATTCAAACGGTTCAGATAATCTGTCTTGACTAATGGAACGATGAGCCAAGCTTAGGATAAACTGTCTTACTATTGAGAGTCGATGAGCCAAGCTTAGGATAAACTGTCGTGTTATTGAGAGTCGATGAGCCAAGGTTAGGAGAAACTGCCGTGTTATTGAGAGTCGATGAGCCAAGGTTAGGAGAAACTGCCGTGTTATTGAGAGTCAATGAGCCAAGGTTAGGATAAACTGTTGTGTTATTGAGAGTCGATGAGCCAAGGTTAGGATAAACTGTTGTGTTATTGAGAGTCGATGAGCCAAGGTTAGGATAAAGTGTTGTGTTATTGAGAGTCGATGAGCCAAGGTTAGGATAAACTGTCGTGTTATTGAGAGTCGATGCAGCCAAGGTTAGGATAAACTGTCGTGTTATTGAGAGTCGATGCAGCCAAGGTTAGGATAAACTGTCGTGTTATTGAGAGTCGATGAGCCAATGTTAGGATAAACTGTTGTGTTATTATGAGTCAATTAGCCAAGGTTGGGATAAACTGTCGATGTCTTCCTTCGGCAACCCCAGACGTATTGGATTTATTCCGTCTCTATGTTACATTGTTTGGCTTCTCCCTCCCGAGATCACAACCAACAGTCATTGGTCAAATGTCTAAAACTGATCCTCAATTTTTCACGCCCAATAGCATTTGACAGCTTGGATTGGAATTGATCTTGACGTCACTTGATACATTGGTCGTTGTTGTTGTAAGAGTTCTTAATTGCTATTATCATGAACAGGGCTTGTTGAGAAGAGGATAGACGAGAATGACGATGAATGAAACGATTTGCTATGAGTTCAGATTGCAAGCTGCAATCGTCATCAGGGAAATTACTGAATTAGTAAATTAACCGACACTGATTGATCAGAACAGAATCTAGCAAAAACCCGTTTCCAACAGGGCCGGGTAGCTCAGTTAGTACAGCGATTTCTATTTATAACCGATGTATATAAAACTGTTCAAGTTTAGAAAAATGGTCTGTTTTATTCCCATCTTTGGACTTTTCACCCTTCTGGAGTGTGGTTTCATTAAATGTAAAAGCTCCAGAGTGGGGGGATTAACATTTTGAAATATGTCATAATGCTTTATTTAACAAGGTAAATGTTATTGGTAAAATAGTGAATGAAACTTGTGACATGTGAAGAACTGATAGAGAAACTCTCACTCATATTTTTATCTCTTGTCCTAGTTTATTCCATGTTACATCTTATATAGGCGATTGAAGTCTTTTTTCGCTCTTCACCTGTAAGCTACTTAAACAAAATTTATTATCAAACTTTAATTCTTTTTGGGTATGTAGGGAAGCATCGATGTGTCAATAGTTTGTTTGTAAATTTAGTGCTCTCGTGCGCAAGATTCTGTATATTCAAATGCAGACATATGTACATGTACCATGGAAAAGCTCAAGCAATGTTTCCTTTACTATTGTTCAAAATCTAGTCAGGAGAGATATCTGATTACAAGACAAAAGAGTTAATGAAAATTTGAGAGGGACTATCTCTTTTTTAACCCACTCATTAAGGTCAGTGAAGAGGAAAAATTAATCCCGAAGCTGTAATCTGGTCATATTGTAACCTTCAATCTCTCCTAAATTTCTGTGATATGTCCGGGGTTTTTTTTTTGAATTTAGGGATTTTTTGTAAACGTTGTATGAATTATCGTGCAATTAACATTTTATAAAGTCAATCAGTGTCAGTTTATTTACTAATTGACTTAAGATTGACCGTTTAACTTATAAATATGTAACAGTTTAATATAGTTAAACATAGAAGGAATATGTGAGAGAACGTACAGTATTGTTTTAGTAATGTCAATTATGAACACTTGTCTAAATAGCTTTTCTAGTAAAAAAAATTACTGAAAAAAGTTAGTTTGAAATCGGATTTGATCGAAGAACTGATGTTACCGTCAATATGACATATTTCTGCCCTTGTGGCGTTATAAAACTCTTAGTATCGGAATGTAATGTCGATACTAACAATCGTATTTATCGCTCTTGGAATTACTGTCTGATCTCTTCATACTAGCTTTGATATGTTATCGGCATACGAAAACTATATGTTTCTCGTGATATACCCGTGGAACCAATCGCATTAACGACCTTCGTAGTTGACATCGATACATTCAACAATACATTATCGATACAATGGTATAGCTATCAATTTACTGACTGAAAATGAGTTTATGGTCATGAAGCATTGACACAAGATGAAAGCAACATCTCCATCTAAATCTAGATAAAAGAAACACAGATCTAAAATAGTTCAGGTCGATAGCAGAACACAACTAAAGAAGGTAATAAAGACAAGTTTTCCCCGTGAGTGAATTAACGAGATTCATAAAGACCAACTGATGGATGGCAAAGACTACTCCACGAATGATGGTCATAACGATTTAAATAACTCACATTTACAAAATATGTTAACTGCAAGTTTGATAATATGTTCCTTTTTCATGAGTGTCATTACTAAGTTTTATCACATCAACCATGTTACCCTTACATTAAGGACATAACAGTTAAATAAAGACTTAGGTTACGTTGCTTTGTGAAAACGACCCCTGGGCCTTGTTATACAAAGCGATCTTAACTAAGTGTGATTTTAACTACCATGGCAACCAATGCTAAAGGTATACGTAGTCATTGGTAATTAAGATCACCTTTAGCTAAGGTCGCTTTGTGAAACTGGGTCCTGATTTTCTCTGGTCTCCATGAGCGTCGTGCTTCAAAATTTACCCCTTTCCGCTTCCTTTACAAATCCCCTGTCACAAGAGAAGGAACATAGAGAAAAAACGGGTGCGGTAAATGTTCCTTCCCAACGGTACCAAAACCAAATTTTTATGATTTCTTTCTTTCTTAACTGTGACTCGGTAGCCATCTTCTCTGCAATCAAACGCGCACAATACATAATCAACTATGAAAGTCATTTAAACCTAGCTTAATTTCACCCATTTCGAGGTCATGACAACCAAAGGCAATCACTCACTGAAATCTGTACTAGCTTGTTTAAATAATTTTTGGGGAAAACGTGCCAGACTACATTGGGCGTCTGCACGGCTTGTGGAGGTGCTTGTACAGATTACAAAAAAGATAGTCTGGCGACTGATATTGGGAGTGCCGTGTTCCATTAGTCAACCGTTTCCTTCCCCGCAGATATAAGGCTCAGTAGTATGGGAGTACCGTGTACCATTAGTCAACCGTTTCCTTCCCCTCAGATATAAGGCTCAGTAGTATGGGAGTACCGTGTACCATTAGTCAACCGTTTCCTTCCCCTTAGATATAAGGCTCAGTAGTATGGGAGTACCGTGTACCATTAGTCAACCGTTTCCTTCCCCTCAGATATAAGGCTCAGTAGTATGGGAGTACCGTGTTCCATTAGTCAACCGTTTCCTTCCCCTCAGATATAAGGCTCAGTAGTATGGGAGTACCGTGTTCCATTAGTCAACCGTTTCCTTCCCCTCAGATATAAGGCTCAGTAGTATGGGAGTACCGTGTTCCATTAGTCAACCGTTTCCTTCCCCTCAGATATAAGGCTCAGTAGTATGGGAGTACCGTGTTCCATTAGTCAACCGTTTCCTTCCCCTTAGATATAAGGCTCAGTAGTATGGGAGTACCGTGTTCCATTAGTCAACCGTTTCCTTCCCCTCAGATATAAGGCTCAGTAGTATGGGAGTACCGTGTTCCATTATTCCATTAGTCAACTGCCCCCCCCCCCCCTCAGTTATAAGGCTCAGTAGTATGGGAGTACCGTGTTCCATTAGTCAACTGTTCCCCCCCCCCCCCCAGATATAAGGTTCAGTATGGGAGTACCGTGCTCCATTAGTCAACTGTTCCCCCCCCCCCCCCAGATATAAGGTTCAATATGGGAGTACCGTGTTCCATTAGTTAGCCGTTTCCCTGACCCAGGAAGTAAGTTAGCTCGATTTTAATATGATTAGCATGTACAGTATGCTTATTATTGGAACACGACATTATATAAGTTTGAACTCGACACTATCGCTTTAAATCCTTATTAAGTAGGAGTCAATAACTGTATAGTCTTGCAAAGAAGATTGATTGCAAGGGGATTTCCTCTCAGAGTTTGGTATCAGTACACTTTTTCTCTGCTACGAGATTGAGTTCACCGCCTTGAACGGACACTTACGCTATGGTTCTGAGCCCGCTTAGAGGTGTTTACCTGATAAATATATCTGCCTTGAATGGACACCTATGCTATGGTTCTGAGCCCAATTTGAGGTGCTTACCTGATAAATATATCTGCCTTGAATGGACACTTACGCTATGGTTCTGAGCCCGCTTAGAGGTGTTTATCTGATAAATATATCTGCCTTAAACGGACACTTATGCTATGGTTCTGAGCCCGCTTAGAGGTGTTTACCTGATAAATATATCTGCCTTGAACGGACACTTATGCTATGGTTCTGAGCCCGCTTAGAGGTGTTTACCTGATAAATATATCTGCCTTGAACGGACACTTATGCTATGGTTCTGAGCCCGCTTAGAGGTGTTTACCTGATAAATATATCTGCCTTGAACGGACACTTATGCTATGGTTCTGAGCCCGTTTAGAGGTGTTTACCTGATAAATATATCTGCCTTGAATGGACACTTATGCTATGGTTCTGAGCCCGATGCGAGGTGTTTACCTGATAAATATATCTGCCTTGAACGGACACTTATGCTATGGTTCTGAGCCCGCTTAGAGGTGTTTACCTGATAAATATATCTGCCTTGAACGGACACTTATGTTATGGTTCTGAGCCCGCTTAGAGGTGTTTACCTGATAAATATATCTGCCTTGAATGGACACTTATGCTATGATTCTGAGCCCGAGTGTTTTACTTCAATCCATTGGTTTTTCAACTTCAAACAATATGTGGTTATGTTGTTGGGATATTTTCCAAATGAAATAGAGGGGATAGTCTTTGTTTACAATACGACTACTTTGTGAAACGAGCTCCAGTTCGGAGAGCTCTACTATAACTCTGTATCAACAGTTGGTGTGGAGTAGTTATCTTTGCTGTTATATAGAAGCACAGAGGAACATAGGAATGTAATCCCATCCCTTGGTTCAGAAATCGGCGATGTTAGTAAGGTACGCCACGGACACATTGCTTTTGTAGCCAGACGACATGCAGTTAAGCAATCCCCTGATATCTTTTAATTTGGTTCCAGATACATGCATATACACGTATCTACGCCAGATATGTATGAGAATACGGTTGTCATGTAAGTGTTAGAACATATAGGTTTTTTCTTTTGGTAAAGTTCAGTTGTGTAATCAAGTTTGGTATTTCGGATTAAGACAAAACCAGTTCTGGCTATCAACAGACATGGTCAGAATAGAATTACGGGTTAGAATTAGCCAAAAATATGATATATAGATACATTTGTACACTCTCTGATGTTATAATGAACATTTATGAATATACTATATAGTTATCATCATTGAAACTATTATTTTGCATGAAGCGAGTGGAGCCAGATGTTCTTGGATATAATACATATCCTAAATGTATTCTTCATCATCCTTATCCACGCAAGTTTATTGGAGTGGTTTTAGACAATAGTAAAATAGATTACGTTCAAATCGCACGGTACTTAGAAAGAAATAGATATTAGTATTTCAAATCAGATACATTTTCTTTTTTATCTAGGCCGGCCAGTTTCTGATACTACAAAGCGGAGAACAACAGTTTTATAAAGAATCTGACACATTTACACTGTAACATATAGGCGGCAGAAATGAAACATATACTACTTACTTGACGGCCTTAATTGCAGATAAGACACACGTTAACAAGAACAAGGCTCCCAGTATAGATCCAATGATAATCCCAGCAAGTTCACCCGATGAAAAGTTCGCCATTGTGGATTTCAAAACTCTTGTTAAGTCAGAATTAATTCCTTGAAGATTGTATCCATGTTATTCTGGTATAGGAATAACCCAATGAGTGTTCACTTTCTCCATAGCTACAACATATTACTTCTCCCTGGTCAATGTGTATGCTTGCGGGAAAACCTTCCGGTGTTTGCAGGCCGATAGTGTTCTTCCATTCAATACAGTCAGTTAAAGTTAAAGGCTAATCCAAAGGTGTTGAGGCAGTTATAACACACCGTCAGCCACGGCTACAATGTGAAGGCTACTTAATGAAGATTAGGCTGTTCTCAATATTCCGTGTATAAATGGATAGATTATTCTCCTAATGGGGTGATTTCTCCACACCTACAGTAAAAGAAAGGAGAGTTTGATGAAGTATTCGCCTCCCAGTGAGACTGGCATACTATTTCTCTTGTTACAATTGCATGTCACTGTATAGATATCGATGTGGCCACCTATCTCATCAGCAGATGGTTGGCATTGCTGATTTAAATACACACGGCTCAGTGGAGAGGCCATGACTAGAAAACAACAGGAGTGCCTACAGGAAATAAAACGCTGCCTGTGGCAAAGTGCGAGTGATTGAGAAAAGGTGAGAGCGTGCGTAGAGTGTTCTTGGAAGAACCAGCCTGATACACTCAGCTCTATATACCGTGTTTTCATTCACTGACTAATTAGAGAATGGCTAACCCTGACCATCACAACCTCATATAGCTCATTTGGTTCAAAGTGGATCAATTTTGCAGCCTATGGTTCTATTATCGCCGGTCACATCATATCGTCGAATGAGATTCTGTGTAAACATTATAACATATGCTAGAAAGAGCTTTGTGAAAACTATTATAAATTATTGGTTGAGTTATCAACTCAATCCTGTACCTTCAGTATATAGGCATACTATACGATCTCTCCCATGTTGACACATCTGTGGCAGATTGATCGACGGAATCGATACCCTTATAACATCACCCACTTCATTCTTTGTCAGATTTGTGATTCCTTTAATTACTTATATCTGCTTCTATACCTTGTTCTTTCAATACCATTTGATTAAACTTGAATGTACTTAGTTGCCGCCTATGGTTTTTTTTTAATGAGAATGGAGAGGATTGGAATTATCTAAGAAATAAACTAACATTACACGTGTCAGGAAAAAGTAATCCCTCCAATCCAGAAAGATTTATGTTGTTGATATTAAATACCGATACTACGTGTCCAAAACAAACGATACCAACTTGTTTTCAAAATCTTTTTGTTACGAATTGATTTTGTTATATGAAAACGTGCCAATTCGAATTACAGATCCCAAACACAGCGCGTCAACCAAAAATACCGGGAACACTTGATCACTTCCGGGAGAATATGTAAATTTCGTGACATTGCCCTCTTTAGCATGTTTAAAAGGGCTGAGCATATAAGTTGATATCCCAGCAAGAAAAAAATCACAAGACATGCCACGTTTGACAGCCATCGAGAAAGAGAGAGAGCCGTTGGAATGGTCGAACAAGGAGCGACACACGTCGTTGTAGCCAGAAGGTTGGGCTGTGCAAGCATCACTAGGTTGATACAGCGGTTACGTCAGACAGGTCAGACTTCAGACAGGCCAAGGAGTGGAAGACCACGAGTAAGCACGCCCCGTGAAGATCGTTACATCCGGGTATTACACCTGAGAAACCGCACCGTAACAGCGACGTCCACGGCGGCTACATCACTGGGACACAGGGCCCAGTTTCACAAAGCGACCTTAGCTTAAGTTGATCTTAGTTACCAATGACAACGTATATCTTTAGCATTGGTTGCCATGGCATAGTTAAGATCACACTTAGCTGAGATCGCTTTGTGAAACTAGGCCCTGGATCAGTGGACAGACAGTCTACATTTCTAAGACTGCGTCAGTATGGTATCCGGCTACGTTGTCCCTTCCAGGGACCGCCCCATATGCCTCGGCACCGGAAGGACAGATTGATATGGGCCAGGCGAGTTCGACGTTGGCAACGGCGGGACTAGGCACGGGTTCTGTTCTCTGATGAGAGCAGATTCCTCATCTTCAGACACATTTATGCATGGGACCACCTCGATCGGCAAATCAGCGCCGTGAGCCTTCAGTCAACGTCCTGAACCACGTCTCCTCAAGGAATGGGAACGCATCCTTCCCAACGTATCAGACGGTTGACGTCATCAGTCCGAAGGCGTGTTCTGTCATGCATTGTACTCACGGCGGACATACCCGCTACTGACTTGACTTTGAGACGTGCGGTGTGACATTTCCCGTTGTTTCTGTGATCAGTGCTCTAACGATATGTTCATTTTTCTACCCCACCAATCTTTAAAGGCTGGCCATATTGATCCTACTAATTTGATTAAATTTAATTTTGCTTCAGAGGTTGTGAAAAGATTTCTCACAAGAATAACACCAAACTTAAACTTCTGCATTGTTAAGTTTTTATTTTATGTCGTTGCAAACATGTGGTATCGTTTCTTTTGGACACTAGTGTATAATTAGCATGTCTTAAAGGAGGAGAAAACAAAAAAACAACATGCAATCGTATCGAACGGGCTCCCATAGACCATCATATCCATGTGTGTGAGTCTTGCACGTGGTTTACGGTGTGAAAATACAATGAAAATGAATCTAACCGACAAGCTCGTGCTCGATCGTCAGTGGAGCGCGCCATTGACGGTTTGAAATTGACCGGAAAAAGTATTAGTAGATTACTTCCCTTGCGAGCTTATCATATCTTGTATGGTTATAACCTGCAATGTCAGCGGTAAGACTACCTTTTTTTAAAATTCTACAACGATCCCCACAAGTCGCGTAGACAACATAGCAGCCGGTCACGTCTTCCCAAAAGGTTGATTTACTAGCCAGTGTACATTTCAGAGCTGTTAGAGTGTTTATCTTCTCTTATTAGCGCGTCGAAATGATAAAAATTAACCTAGGTTTAAATGGGAGACTTTCAGAGTTGACCAATTTCTCTTACGCTAGAGAGTGACAGGTGGCCAGGCGTATGCTGATTGGCCGGTCGAGACACACAGCTAAGCTCTGCTGTGAAGATGGCTGCCCAGTCAGTTTAGACGTTCTCTGATAACGATTGTTAACTTTCTTATAGTAGGGGTTTTAGGCCGTTTTTGAATAAGACAAATTATTCCTAAAAACCTCACCAGCTGCATAGAGGTGGAATTGTAGTTTGTAAAACACTTTTCAGAATGAAAATTGGTTCAGCGGTTTTCAATCGGCGATAAAAAACGTCCGTCCAAACAGGGGTCATTTTTAGAAATCCTTCAGTATGGAGTGCATAGCGACGTCATGGCACAATGGCCCCATGTTAATTGATAGGGAAAAACACAAAAAATTGTTTAAAAAAAGAACCAAAGACAAAGAGTTCATAAAAATTGTACCCCAACCTAATTTTATTACGCTGAATTTGATGGTGATACTCATTTTTATCAGAAATATATAGCAGTGCCTCATTTGCATATAATTTGCATAATTATGTAAACACAGTGAACTTCATGGATATTATTTCTGAAACAACTCATTGAAAATAATTTTATCCAGGTCCATATTGATCACTGACATACTAGAGTTTTGGGGGGAAATCCCCCTCACCCCTTCCCCGTTTTTTAAATACAGCTAGCCTGAATAATATAATTAGCTAATTTGCATATTTTGAAAAATCTCTAAATTTGAGTTTATAAGATGGTATAGTTTTTTCCTGTTTCCAATATCAATAGATAATGTGAATTAATAAAGGTAAGACAAAATTTGCATCCTCTGTCGAACAACATATGCGAAATATGTTAATTTGATATATTGCCATATATGGTAATAATATGCCTATATATGGTAATGTGTACAAAAATGTCCTTTTTTTAACATTCTTTTTTGTAATGAAAGGACATTTCTTGGTTAAAATTAGGACTTGGCTATTCTCTCCTAAAATATCAATTTTCAAAGAGATACTTGTATACAAATACAACAAAGAATTGAAACATCATTGAATTTTAGAGAATTTTTTATTTAGCTTATCGTTCACAACAAAAAACAAACTTTAAAACAAAAAAATCATGAAAATAACAGAACAGGAATTCTAAACAGTATAATGCACTGAACTTCACATGTTTCAGCATTTAGTGCCTCATCAGTACAGACTTGTCAAACAAAACTAAAGTAGACTATCTGCAGACATGTTTTTATTTGATAAATTTGGCCAGAAGTTGAGAAAGACTTTTGAAAATATCAAAGATTGTTCTACAATGTGCTGTGCAAATACAATTTCATTTTGGATAAAATTTCTGAGCAGTTTTAAGTACACAAGTGAAAGTTTGGCTTCCCACATTATTAGATTAGTGAATGCAATAATCTTGAATGTCATGTAAAATTCATAACAAACCTTTTGTATATCGTTAGGTTGACGGACAGAAACCTTTTGATTATCGGGTACATGTATATTTACTAAACAGAATAGTTTGATATGATCACTGAAGTTAATAGCAAAACAAAACCGGTACAAAAATTATAATTTACAGCTAAATCAGTAATGTTGAAATTATATTATTAGGGAAACAATTCAACACCACACAGGTCAAAATTTAGAATTTTATCGAAATAGAAAATTGGGTCCCATGTCGACCTTATGTCCCAGGCAGGAACTCATGTTACAACTAATTTTCACCGACTTTAAGGATCTAGTTCACAATTATATCATTTGTATATTTATGTTGGGGTTAAATTGTTGTCTTCAATCTATCCATACTAAGTTTACATGCTTTGTTTACAGTACTGGCAGGCAGGTGTTGTTATTATCATTGTTTTGTTACATACATGTGTAATATGCTGAAAAGGGAAAACGGTCGAAATTGTTTTGCGCAGCCCATGGAATGATTATGTTTACATTGTAGTCGCTTCGAACTAAGAAATTTTGATCCAGCCAAATTCATCAACATGCCCTCTTTATCGAGGTAAAAAATACCAGGGTAAAGAGATAACATAATAAACTCAAGATTAAGTAAAGTGAAATTGAAAAGAGAAGTGAACAACAAACTTGAATACAAATCAATAATGATTAATTGCATTGCATTAATCAAAAATGTAGTTGGAATTGAGGACTTGGTGTAAAGTGAACCTAGGCAGTCCCCCAGTGTTGCAGGTAAAAGAGACACTTGGACAGGAAGAGGGTTGGAGACATTTCTAGCTTTAGGGTTATCTGTGAAGGAAACATATCACTGCAGTAAATAATAGAGGTAAATCACCATTGGTCAAATTTACGGATGTATTAAAGTGATAAATTATACAAATCTTAATTTCTGTGAACATGACTGAAATGATAAGGATTAATCAATTGATGATAAATATTTGTAAACATGAATACATAATAATAATTTAATCAACAAATGTAAACAAATATTTGAAAACAAATATTTAAATATTTTAATTTATAAATTAATTGATATTTGTAAATAAATAATTAACATATTTCCATTTATAAATAAATAGATATTTGTAAATAAATAATTAACTTTCAATTTTTAGAAATAAATGAATATCTGTACATAAATAAGTATCTTTTAATAGATATTTGTCAAAGCTAAATTTTTGTGACAAAATATTTTCAAATAAATAGTAAGTTTGTGATTTTCCCTTGAAGTGGCATGAGTTGCAAAATTCACACTTTTTTTTATAAATTCTCAGTGTTAAGACGATAAGAGAGTGAAATTCATTGAAAAACTAAATGATTGGCTTTGGAATAGATGTTAAATTTAAAAATTGTATTTTATTCGATAAATATCAATATTTTAACAGCTCGTGACGCTTTAATGTTAAGATTCTTGTTTTTGGATTTTTGTTTTTCAGAAAAAGAATTAGAAACTGACACTTAGGCTTGAACTTCCCTGAACTAAGCTTCTTGCAACTGGGACGATCACAAAGGATACCCCATCCGAAATAAAGCTATGCGAAGCAATATTCAGCCAGTTCATGATCAACAACATTCCTCCCCTTTTTTAGAAGTTGTATCACCTGAACATAGCACAGTCACATCGGAGAAGCAGCCCTTCTTGAGATCAAGAGAAAGCAGAGGTCATCTCCTTTTAATATACTTACTGGAGACAAGGGGCTGCAAACCAGTGATACAAAAGACCAGACCAAGTCCCTAATCTAATTTTTTATATTGAAGTCAAGGAATGTCAGTTTCAACGATAAGGTCGCCTTTTTTCATGTCGGTCAAAAGTGGGAATGTCCATTTTGAGGAATCCACATCATACACGATTTCAAATTCTGACTTCAACGGAGCAGCCTCGTTTTCAATAACGATTCTTAAAACACGCCCACAATACCATGCCTCAGTGTTTTCGTTTTCCTCAATACAACGGTGTTTTACACGGAGTCCGACTAACAGTTCTGGATTTTTTTCGAAACAAGGCAGCTTTTCTTTCTGGCAAGCAATTGCCCTTTTTGTACGAGCTTCTTTCAATTTTGAGGCCAATCTAGCTTTTTCAGTTTTAAAATAACTCTCTTTTTCCGCTGCAGGACGAAACGACTGACCTGAAGGACTAACAGTCGAAAGACCTTTATTTATTTCAATGACTGTTTTTAAATTTTTTCGCAGTTGTTCAAAAGTAAACAATATTCTACGACCGTAGCATGATTGGGATTGAAAAAAAAGCTCCTTGTCACCTTTAGATTTTAAAACCTGCTTATGAAAGTTCAGCTGTGCAATAATTGCAGTTCGACCATCTGCAAGTGACATTTCATGCAAGCGATGATCAACCTCATCAGATGTAACCCACACCCCACCCAAAGGAACAATAGAATTGGTAGCCTGAAGTTTCTTTTCAATCAACTTTTGTTCAGAGGCTATTTTGGATTTTTGTTTAGTTTTAAGAACTTCTAGTCGACGTTGAGTAATTTTTTCTTTTCGCTTGTTATACCGATCTAAGGCCATATGAACATTCTGCCTAGCATTTTTCATCAGTTCCACTCGCTCTTCTATGGGCTTTGAATTTAACCAAGCTGAGGTCTTATTGTTCATCCACATAGTAAGAGACTCATAGAGTAGAACTGTACCAGATGGCTTCATGCGAATAAGCATATCCAGGATACCGAAATCGCGCTCAGAGGCACAGTTTGTTGTCGGAACATTTTCTGCTTGTTTCAGCAATGATGTATCAGGGCTGGCATACTTTCCCTGCAAGAGTTGGTCCTGTGTCTGCCTTTCTAAAAGTAATAACAAGGAGTGCATCAACAGTTCCAACGCTTGCTGAGATAGCATCTCCAGCTCTGTGTCATTAGTATCCACAAACAGGCAATCGTATAGGGCGTCACGATGAATGGGAAGCTCACATTCATCAAATAAGACCTCACCATTAAGTAAAGGAGAAGCATCATCACACCATTTTGAAAATTTTGTTCTCATTATTTCTAAATACGAATTTGTTTCAAGGATAGATGTGTGGTTTTGTAACATTCTCCAAAATGGCCCTGTAATTACTTTATCTATTATACCTAATGCTCTAATGCCAGCTATATTAACTTTATTTTGTATGTCATCTTTAACCGCCAGTAAAAGTTTATTAGGATTTGGCCAGCTATTCGTAAACGATTTTATGTGGTCTCGATGGTAATAAACCGCTGCTGCATCATAAAAGAGAACATTGAATCTATTACCAACATACGGAATTAAAAGCAGCTTTTCGTCATTACTTTCCAAAAAAGATCTAAAGTGGGATGCAACCCCAGCTTCCTCACTACCACGCGGATGAAAGGCCTTTACTGTGGTACGAACCAATCTACCCGGTCCTGATTCTGCGGTGGAGATAAAATTACCGGTATTCTTTTCAAGGGCTACAGTCTCAAAAGAAGATAAAGTTTTGTCACAGTCAGTTGCAAAATTGACTAAGAGGTGCAATTTACAGAAGAAGTTGCCCATATCGGAAAGTTTATCTTTTTCAGAGTCGGATAAACTATCCCAGTTATCAATAACAATGGGTAGAGCTAATTCACGCAGCGCTTGTAGCTCTTTATTGAAACAGGGGTTTACAGCACCTTGATCTGAAATTGTATTTTTAATACTTGCGATAATTTTAGCAATTTGTTTTTCTTTGTCATTTTTACCGACAGTTTCAGCGAGTTCGTCTACCAGTTCGTTAAAAGATTCCAGCGTGCTTGCAGTGTCCCCTGCCCCCATTTCATGAAGCCCCATAGATAACGTTTGACCGTCAAGGAGAGTTACCTGCCAGTTCTGATAATATTTATGATGTTTCGATGTTCCGTCAAAATGCAAACAATTCCCCCCGTTATCTTTTGTCGGCGACTCTTTAATCATTGATTCTGCTAATTGCTCTTTGGCTAAGTATCTAGCTTCTATCAAAATTTTTGATCTGAGGGCTAAAGAAGGTATTCGGCTTACATGTTTATGAGCTAACTTTTCTAACACAATTTTTATGACCTGTTCTATTTTGTTCATGCTAACATTGGATGCCAGTAGTTCCATTATAACCTGGCGTATTTCATCAGTATATTTACCTTCACTAAATGTTATAATTTCAGGATCATCCATCAAGTTAATTAATGAGTGCAATTCCAGATTCTGCTTGGTTAAATTACTTATCTTAGCATGCAATTCCAAAACATCAGCTTGATCTCTGACACTCTCAAATTTCTTTTCATCAACTTTTTTTTTCAGATAAGATAACTTTTTTTGATAATCAACCTTTTCGCATTTTAAGCCTTGTATTTGTTGTATTGACTGATTAAGTAGCCGACTATTTTCTTCTAAGCTTTTTTCTTTTTGGTCTAGTTCTGTTTTTAATTTTTTATTTACTTCATCTATGTCAAAGTACTTAGAAAGTTGTTCTTCTCTTCTTCTAATTTTTTTACTAATATTTCGTTTGAAATTTCGGTTCTTTGAGCGAGAGGTACTTAGTTCTTCCTCCAGCTTTTCAACCCTAACAGAAGCGGATAAATAATTAGCTTTTAGTACGTCAAGAGTTTCTTTTAAATTAGAGTTCTGATTTTGATCCATAGCGGTTTGTAATTCATTTGTCAGTCCTTCTATACTTAATAAGGCATCCTCAAAATGGCTTTCAAGTGTAGTTTTTTCTTGAGAGTGTTCGGTAGTGATATGGTCTAATTTACGTTTTAGAGAGCTGTTTCTAATTCTCAAAGAAGACAATTCGGAAGCTAACTGTATCTCCCTATTACTTTCAAAGGTTAAAGAAGGAACTGTGAAGATTTTTGTCAAAGTTGCTTCTTTAAGAGCTGCCTTTTTATTCTTAGTTAGATTTCGGACATTTGTATGGGCTTTAACTATTGCTTTATAAAGTTTGAAATGGAAACCGTCAGTGTCTAGATGTCTAAATGAAGGGAATTTATCAGCAAATTGCTTAACACATTCTCGTGCAGGTAAATATTTGTGAGCTGAATAAAAGTTACACACATCATTTATGGTTGGTGGTTTGTTATTTTCAGCCATTATAGTTCAATCTTGAGACTTAAGGTTTGTCGAAAAATCTATCTTTTTGATAAATTAATTCAAATAATTTAATTATCTAGTGGTTAGATTAATTATGAATGGTCATCAACTAAAAAGATTTGGTTTTGGTAAGTATGGCTGAATTAAAATTTTACAATCAAACTATGCAAAATAAATGTCAACTGGTCAGCAGTAATAAGTTGTTGGTAGACTAACACAAACTGTGACTGATTATATAAAAATGAAATAAGATAACAGTAAAACTTATTTAAAATTAAATACCTCAATTAGCAGATTAGTCCACACTGAATAAATTCAGGTCAGGTCAACGACAACGGACATGTAAAATTGTAACAACAACGACAACAATATAAACGTTAAATAACAATATATGTCAATAAGAATACAATGGCAACACGAAAAAATAAGCGGTATGTAAGGTAATAACACAAACAGTGTCAACAACAAGGAATGAAACGTCAAATAAGACGAGAACAAGCTTAAAACTCAGTCCTGGGAAATCCCAAAATGCTAGGGGGGAATCCTCAAAAGTACCCGGATGTACACAGTACAACGTGACCTGACAAACGGTGGACGATTTTTTCTAACAACCATTTCCATGTTCCATTCTGCGCACGCGTTAAACACGTAGGAAGTAAAGTACAGACAGTGGCGAAGGCACATGGTTATTGTATTACACACATGTTAGTTACGGCCTTTCTTTCGGTGCCAATTTATTAATGATTGTAGGCTATGTTCGATGAATTGATGTTACACTTGTCTGATAGTGAATAAAGGAGGCAATTTTTCTTTTCTTTTAATAAGTTAAATCGGATTACAATTTACATGTAGGGCTACATGTAACCTTTGTATGCCTACCCGGTATATTAATTATATTACTAAGAAACTTACAAGTCTCCTTGGAAAGATTTTCCCTGTACCCGTGTGTTTTTGTGTTCATACATATATATAAGATTATAACTGTATACACCATATGGTACCCCGTATACTACATATGGGCCTACTAATTAACCTATTTAATATGTAGCCAAAACTTTGACCATACTATTGAGTACATGGTCAAAGTTTTGGCTATTTAATATGGTGCGGTATAACCAGATAACTATTTTACTTGTTGTCGACGTATTATTTAAATTTTTTAGCACTATAACACACGGGCCCAGGGAAAATATTCTTGTCTAAAATAACCTCGGAGACAAGTTTCTTATTGTTCGATGTAGTATTTAAAATAGTCATTCACTTACTGCAAGTTAATTGGCCAGGTCTTGGTCATAATTAGTGGCATAAGCTTTATGGTGTAGCATAGACCTATTCCCATTGCTGTGCTCCTTAGGACCAGTAGCATAGGCCTATCTATACCCACGGTTAGAAACTTGTCTCCATGGTTATTTTGGACAAGAAGATTTCCCTTGTGTTTTAGTGTTCATAAATATATATTTACCCCAAGCAGAGCCCGGTTTCCTCCCCCACTAAACCTGGCAACGTCACCATATAAGTGAAATTAATTTTACAAGCGGCGATAAACATTAATCAATCAAAACCTAACCTACTTATGTTTCCTGGTACCTATAGTCTGTTTCCAGGTATGTCCAGACACAAGTTCTGGGACCATTAAAAAAGGGAACCACACGCCCTAATCCAGAGAAGCATATGCGCCAAAAAACATAGGTATCGAGAAACATACATGTAGGTACCATGAAATATTAAATCGAGAAATATAGGTATCAAGAAACATAATTACATGTATCGAGAAACATAAGTACCAGGATACATAGGTACGGGGAAACATAAGTACCGAGAAACATAGACACCAAGATACATAAGTATCGAGTAACCTAGGTACCTGGACACCTAGGTATAGACAAACATAGGTATCTGGACACATAGGTATTGAAAAACATAGGTACCAGGATATATATATTTATGAACACTGAAACACACGGGCACAGGGAAAATCTTCAGAGACAAGTTTCTAATTGTGTCAAAAAGAGGTTTATGATTTAGACCTTTACATATAGGTACCAGGATACATAGGTACCGGGACACATGAATATCGAGATGCATGGGTACGACGATATACATAGGTATCGGGATACATGTACATAGGTACCGGGATACATGCACACAGGTACCGGGATACATGCACATAGGTACCGGGATACATGCACATACATGTAGGTACCGGGATACATGCACATAGGTACTGGGATACATGCACATAGGTACCGGGATACATGCACATAGGTACCGGGATACATGCACCTAGGTACCGGGATACATGTACATACATGTAGGTACCGGGATACATGCACATAGGTACCGGGATACATGCACATAGGTACCGGGATACATGCACATAGGTACCGGGATACATACACATATGTACCGGGATACATGTACATAGGTACCGGGATACATGCACACAGGGGATACATGGATGTGGAGATACATGGGTACAAGGATACATAGTTTTGGGCTGGGATACATAGGTACAGGGATACAAAGGTAACGGGATACATAGGTACGGAGATACACATGTATGGGGCTACACAAGTACTGCGATACATGGGTATGGGGATACGTAGATACGGGGATCGTAGGTACGGGGATACACATGTATGGGGATACACAGGTACTGCGATACACAGGTACTGCGATACATAAGTATGGGGATACATAGGTACGGGGATACATAGGTACGGGGATATATGTACATGGGTACAGAGACACATGCGTATCGAGATACATATATGCGGGGATGCATAGATACCGGTATACATAGTTCAATTTACCGAACTTATGGTGATATTACATATACCAACGTTCAGTCTGTGAATTCTGAAATGCTGCTCGGAAAACTCCGACAAACTTTTGTCGGAAATTACAAGCCATGAAAATAATATTGTAACTGCTCTGTATGGACAATTCCTACCCCAGACTTCTTTAGAACTCATAAAAGATTATTCTTTCCTCTTTTATTTATTTTTATTTATTTTATTTATTTGACATGCACCGTTTGACCCAGTTCGAACGTCGCGCAAAATGGCGGCAAAGTCTCCAAGAAATGACAGTTTGTTGTTGTTTAAGACCAGGTGTACGCCCTTTGGAATAGCTACATGTAATAAAAGCCGACAAGAATAATCTTTTATGAGTTTTAAAGAAGTCTGAGGAAGGAATCGTCCATACCGAGGAGTTACAATAATATTTTCATGGCTTGCAATTTAAGCATCATTTCCACCTTGTATTTCTAATTTGTATACCGAACGTTGGTATATGTAATATCACCATAAGTTCGGTAAATTGAACTACGGTAGGCCTATACATATTTATGAGCACTAAAACACACGGGCACAGGGAAAATCTTCTTGTCTAAAATAACCACGGAGACAAGTTTCTAATTGTGTTAAAAAGAGGTATATCATTTAGACCTTTATACCCCATCATAAATTGTTGTAATAAAGTAAACCTATGATATTTCATTAGGTTGACGACTGACAGGAGCTTGGCCTTAGTCAGTAGAATTTTCTGGAACACTTTGTATTGCATTGACAATGCTTATGCATCTTAAGCTATAGTAAGAATATCGTCAGACTATATATTATGGGGTCATGGGAAAAGACAGTGAAAATTCCCCCATCCCCCCCCCCCCCCCCCCCCCATACCCCTTTCCCAGAAAACCTAGGTAGAAGGCAGACAGGGGAGTTTAGCCCTGGCCAGTGTGGTCCGGGATACATAGGTACAGGGATACATGGGCACGGGGATACATAGGTACAGGGATACATAGGTGTGGTCCGGGAAACATAAGACATAAGGTGATGAAAAATTGAAAAACGCATTTCTGGGTTGAGGCTTACAACTTTTTGTTTTCATGGTCAACAGAATCTTATTAAAACACCAAAATACACTGGGGGCTTCAAAAACCTTTTATTTAAAAAAAAATGTGAACGAAATTCAAATAAGCGCTAAATGTACGCTCATTCACTCTAGGTGGGAGTAATATAGATTCTAGGGCTAGTACGTTACCTCTCAACACTTCATTGCTTCAAGAATAAATAAGGTCAATTTGCGATTCTGTACTTGAGAAGTACAAGCCGTAGTATTATTACTAGTAGTACTCCTGGTTTTGCTGAGATGAACTCCTCAGTTTGAGAAGTTGAAATATGTTGAATTGGCCGGTTAGACTATAAACTGTTTTTTTTCTTCAGGATTAGCACGTTTCCACTGCGGTTAAAACTATGTAGAATACTGTAAACATTCATTCAGATCGAGTGGCGATGACCTATTAATTTCTATATAGGTCAGCACAACTCCACGCATGCGGAGAACGGGACATGGAAATGGTTGTTAGAAAAAATCGCCCACCCTGACAAACAAGAGACCTTCAGTTAAATTTCCGCGTAAAGTTGTCGAATGAATTAATTTAAAATTTATGACATCTATTGTAAAATATTCTATATTTTACAGCCCCCCCTGGGAGGAGATGATAGCATTTTTAAAATGTACATTTTTTTTTAAAAAATAGTGAAAAAAAAGGTGTAAATCCTCATTAAAAAAATAGAAACGACAAAATCAAATTCTCCCACCTACCGTTGTAATCTCGAAATGATTCTGAAGGCGGTGAAATATGCCTCTAAGCTGATCGACCAATAAATTTACGCGGAAATCCCGCGAAAAACACATCCACAAATGCCGCTTTTGGCGCCAAAATTTGGTGCCGTCTGGAAAATTGTCGTGTTGACCTTGCCTTCCGATCGAGAATCGAAAGCGAAATTAAAACTCATGCATGGATTACTTTAGAAATTTACATGGTTCGTGATCAATGATAAATCAGTAAGTTTGCCAAGTTTTACATGTTAAATGGCTATATTTATTTCTATCGCTGCTTTCAAACTTATTTTTTTACCCGAAATCATCCACACGTCAAAATTTCGAGACGTGACGTCACGTGACTGAAACCCCTACTTATAGCACAGTTGAGCGAGGAAAAATCGTAGAAATATGGTTTTGGTACCGTTAGAAAGGAAAATGTGTTGCGCCTGTACTGTATTTACTTAGTTTTTTCCTTTTCTTCTCCTTTAAGGGCTCGAATTTTTCATGAAGTTCAGTCCTGGTAAAAGAATGAAATGACTAAAACTATCTGATTGTAACCGAGTCAGTCCTGGTAAAAGAACGAAATGAATAAAAATATATCAGGGGCATCGTGCTGTGGGATACTACAGCTGTATTTAGCTTTAACCGAAGCATTCACATCTTAATAACTTCCGTCATAAGGCTCAGTTTAATTCGATTTAATTCTTCATTTCGTCAAATTTGTAGGCCTATCTGTTTCTCCCCAAAAATGGACACAGGTTCGATTTTGTCTCCCAGGCGAGGTGTGTGTGTGTTGAATAAACACGAAATATGGATGAACTGTAGCAATATTATCCGACGAAAACAAAACTTGGCACTGAAAATTGCTGTACTTTTTAATCATGCATTCTTATATAAACATTACCGTTGGTAAGTTGAGAAAATCTGAGTGTTGATAATGAATGTTTAAGCATAGTTTTAAGAATATAACAGAACGCAGAGGGTGGTGCACTCAATTTCTCTAAGGAAAAAAAACTTACAAATGTAACTATCATGTGGTGCATTGCAAAAGCGCTGATTAATTCCAGTTCTCAAATACACTGCTTTTTAAGAAAAACAACTAGACGCACTCATCTAAAATCAAATAGCCAGCCGCCACTCCCTTCCTACATTGATATTATTTAGTCTAAGTTTTGTTTCTCATATATATGATGAGTATAATAAATACTAGATACTGTATTATAGTTTAGAAATCTAATTGCTATATTCTCTAACCCATTGCCGTTATATTTTGGAAATAAAAATAATTATAAAATCAACATACCGCAATGAAGTCCGTTTAGCATGGTCCGATCATGAATATAACAAGCAAGTAGTACAATATGTATGTATTATAAAAGGTAGATAAATAAACAGTAGGCCTAACTGGTATGGCAGCTATACGAGGATCGAGGGTACATTGTATGAGATATTCCTCGCTGACAGTAAACACGATGCTTAACAATACCTGCAGATGTTACCTTCCTATAAGGCTGGATAAGTTGGTATGGTTCTGATCGATACTTGTACCATCGCACATATTCTATTGGAAAATAATCATTACACTCGACCACTCGTGTCAACTTAAAGGATAGATGTGACTCTTTGAAAACGCAGATACAAAGATGACGTCAAGCCATTCGGTCGATTAGAAGTTGTTATGACGCGATTTGACGTTCAAACGTAAATCCTCATGATAAACTAAATAACATGACGTCACAGTTTGTAATGTTGATATGCTAGGCCGACCTGATATCGGTACATGATATGACCAAAGGTCGAAAGTGCTAAATGATACGATATTATTTTGTTATCTCTCAGAGAAGTTTCTCTGCAATGATCTGATTGGTCAATTGCCATCCAATAAGTAATCGTTTCGGGTGTCCTACACACCCGATTCGGCAACACCCAATGAACTATATGCGTGGAACGGAGGTCACGTGGTGCGTAATATGCTTCGAATGCCGCCATTACCAGGAGATAGTGGAGCGTCCATCCAGATCTGTTCTGCACGCGCTTATCAGCTGTCAATGGCGGCACATTTTACAAAGTCCGATCCAAACCAGCCAATGAGACGTGTCCATTCCACGCATATAGTTCATTGGCAACACCTCATTTTCACACACACCCAATATGGCGTCGCGCGAACGCTATTTTGAACGTTGTTTTGTGACGTCATGTGGCGACGTCATGTGGTGACGTCGTAGGGCGTGCTCGTATCAGGTCACCTTTTGCAGCTTTATTGTGGGTGACGGGCGAACGTTATGCTGACGTTGTTTGGCGACGTCGTTTGATGACGTCCTAGCGTGTGCTCGTATCGGGTTAAAGGTACGTTCACACCTAGCCCTGAATCCGGTCCGGGGGCCGGACCGGATTCGGGAACGAATCCGTAGCTGATGGGTCAAGTATTACAACTGTATGGTCGTTCACACTTGACGGACCGGATTCCGTTCAGGGCACCGGATCAGTTTCGATGGATCGCAGACCCATTTTTTCCGGTCCGGTGAGGAAATTCGGCAACGGATTTTGCGTTTGGCCAATCAGCGTCGACCAAAACAAATCTGACATCGTCGGTCTCAAACATGGCGGAACTAACTGAGAAACTAATATTTGAAGTCGAGAAAAACCGCGTGTTGTATGATCTGAGGGATAAAGACTATAAAGATATCAACAAGAAGAGTGACATTTGGAAAGAAATTGCTGAGCGCGTGGGATTAGAGAACGGTAAATTCTTCTTTTATTAGAATTCAACAATTTATGCTGTCAATTTATGCTCTCATCGAAAACTGGCCACACGGTAATGTATGTCCAAGTCATAACGCCACGATCGATAGAAGTAAAGTACAGGTACGAATTCTATAGCTTATCTGAGGTTAGATAGCTGACTGATTTATCAACTATTGAGAAATTGTCGATTTTAAAAAGACGCTGATGAACTGTTAATGTTGCAAAAAAGTAATTAACTGCCAACCTTTGAGTTAAACAGATTAGACTTCACACTTGGTCTACTTTCAGTCAAACTAAACTAGTTTCAGTTTCATGTCACTTCGCTCCCAAGTCTTCTCGTACGTACCGTAGACCTACATGTAGTCTCTGCATCAAAATTATATTGTCTGTTATTAGAAATGACAATAGAGTTGTCTGAAGTGTAATCCCTCATGATAACTGAAAACAAATTGGAAGCAACAATGCACGACTTGTAGTGGTTAAACTTTAAAGTCTGTCTTACTAATTAAATTATTCGTCTTCTTCTAATCTTCGTTCAAAGGGGAATCTGCTTCTAAAAAATGGACCAACCTGAAAGATGCATATGTCCAGTACACCAGAAAATTAAAGACCAGCAGCGGACAGGGGTTAAAGGGGAAAATTGCCAAATACAAGTGGGCTGACCAGTTGCAATTCTTGAATGATTTTACAATGCCACGCAGGTAAATCTTAATGTAACTTAGGTTACAGGTTCAAGTTCATAGAGTTTACATTAATAGATTAAGGTCCGTTGGGAAAAGTATGCCTTTGGTCTTAAGAAGAGTATTTCACATACAATGACTATAGCTCAGTCTATTGAGAGGTAGCTGGAGAAAATATTGTACCATCTTTTGAACAGTTTTATTCAAAGTGTAAATGCCTAAGCTAAGTTGAATAATTGAGTTTTAAACTACAACAGCACGTTGTTGTTTGCAGTGTACTCCATCTAGAATGATTGATTGATTGTTTGGTGTTTTACGCGGCGCTCAAGATTATTTCACTTATATGGCGACGTTGCCCCTTTTATTGTACCGGGCTCTATGCCCCAGAGGAAACCAACGACCTTCCGCTGGTAACTGGCAACCATCCCACATAGGTCGTTCGAGTGAAAACCCAGTCAGAAAATTTTCCAATTTTTTTGGACTGAGTGGGATTCGCACCCGCGACCCCATTGGTGGAAGGCTGTTCTGATTTCAAGAGCGCCCTATGCTCTACCTACTGAGCCACGGAGGCCCCCTACTCCATCTAGAAATAAGGCTTATCATTACATAACATAACATGCACCAGACAAACCGTACCCAATATAATGACCATGCATAGTTTTCCCATTTATATTCTAAGACGAATCTATACTTTTTCAGATCGAGCAGTAATCTGGATTTCGAGGAGGAACTCCAAGAGGAAGATCCTACAGATATTATAATGTCTCTCATTGACAATAATGTATTAGAGTCAACTGAAGAAGAGGAATCAATTGCCCAAGGCAATGTAGAATCTGCTTCAATCCAAGAACCCAGTGTCAGTAATAAAAGGAAACATAAAGAGGAAGACATAAATACCCAAATAATGGGTTATTTGTCTTCTAAAACCAAAAAAAGAGACTTAGATTCTAAGGATTCCTTGGCCCTTTTTTTTCAATCAACTTTGCAGACAGTTAGGACATTTCCCCCTGTGAAACAACTGGAAGTGAAAAGAAAGATTTCTAATATTGTATTTAGTATGGAAGAAGAATTGTTGGGTAACCTAAATCATGAATTTTAATTAATAATGCATTTGATACTAATTTAATTTTCCTTTTTATTTTTAGCCCGTCATCATTCTGATGGAGGGCTATTCAAATCGCTTTTCCGTGGTCTGTCGTCAGTCGTCCGTCTGTTAACTTTTCGCTTGTTACCTTTATTCCAAGAAAACTACCTGTCCAATATTAATCAAACTTGGCCCACATTATCTCCCGATGATCTAGTTGTGCACCCTACATTTTCATCTCATTTGCTTATTAAATATGGCTCCCAGGAAGCAATGTTGTTTTTGAACCAAATTTGAATGAAACTTATTATCATTATTCCAAGAAAACTACTGACCTGATCTTAACCAAACATGACACACATCATCCCCCTAAGATCTAGCTGTGCACCGTACATTTGCATCTCATTAGCATATTGAAGATGACTACAAGGTGGCAATATTGTTTTCAACCAAAATTTCAAGGGGAGCTTACTTTGTAAATCACAATTTAATTTTCATCAACAATAGTTATCTCCCTGGAATAAGAGTTTTTTATGTAGGCCCAATATCACATAATATATACATTAAATGCACTGTCGTCCCCAATTCCTATATCCAGTTATTGCTGTAACGATGTTTAATATGGATAGATGGCAGCGGGCGTGAAGATCCCTTTAAAGGGATCTCTTGTTTAAATAATTATTTAATTTAAATTCAATGTTTATTATAACATCAGCCATACACATCTATTATTGCAGTGGCAGTGGCATTGGCTGGCAAATATTGGGAGATTTTCATTATAACATAATTAGCTAAATGTTCATCATTTTTGTCAAGTAGTATACATGTATGTGAAAAAGCTGGTACTCGCTGATGGTTTCCTCTGAGCAAAGAGCCCTACCCCCTTTCCCCCCACCACCAAACCTGGCAACACTGTCATATAAGTGAAATAATCTAAAGTGCAGTGTAAAACATGAATCAATCAATCAATCATACAGGTTTGTTCTGTAGACTTCTGTAAGTTAAATATTTAAGTACTGTAAATCGAAATTTGTGTGCATCTAGTAATATTTTGGAACACAGGAATTCAGGAATTGTTTGTAAAAATGGCAAAACATCTTTAATCATTTTTTTTTAAATTTAATGAACAATTTAAAATAGGCCTATTTACTAGTAATTGCTACTGATCAGATAACATAATGAACACAACATTGTTTAATATGGTCATCAATCCCCCCTGTTAATTTCTAATGTAGTGATCATCCTTACACAATTTACCCTATCCCAACTTGCAAAAAAAGCTGTGATCTTCATGTTAATTGCACTGTTGAAAATAAAATGTATATTTAATGTAACAAATTCTTAAATTGATTTACATCTCTGGAAATAAACAAAACAGGATATATATGATGCCACTATGATTTGTGTTACTTTTTAGCAGATTACATTTTTCATGAGAGATAGATGTGATGTCGGTTTGAAAATCTTGTAAAGCCATACATAAATTAGAAGAATTGATATGGTAGGAATAAAGGTAGAATGGGAATTACAGTTCCTTCAAAGTTGTTCACCGTGCTTGTCCAAAACAAACTTGTTCTTGCCAAGAGACAGCTCCAGACACACTATTTACATACTCGGTTAGAGCTTCTCTAACCTCAACACCATCTTTGCCACTGTGATAGCCTGTTTTCTCTAGGTCCACTAGGCCACGAGCTGTATTTAGCTCCTCTACTGTGTCTTGAGAGGGCTGTGCATAACCAGCCGTTTTTCTGATGAAATTGTGCAGGACACAAGTGGCAAGCACTACCTTGTCAACATTTTTGGGGCACAACTCCAGTTTTCGATGGTAAATTCTGAATTTACTAGCCAGTATTCCAAAAGCATTCTCAGATATCCTGCGTGCCCTACTGTGACGATAATTGTACAGCCGTTTTCTGTTGTCTAATTGTTTACCTGAAAAAAAGTCAATATGCTGGTTATTGTACTTTTTTTTTGTAAGGTTTATTTTAAACTGATGGTACATAAAACTCAATTTTATCAATAATCTATGCTTCACATATGAAACAACTTAGGGCCCTCCTCAAATCAGATGGTAAATGAATAAAAAAAGTTAAATAATGTGTGTGGCATAAATTAGCAATTGATCAATCAAACCGAGAAATTTTTGGTGCCAAATACAAGCCAACCGTTTCAAATATTTATGACATTTTTAAATAGCTCCAATATTTTTCTGATGTAGGAAGTGTTTAAGAAAACAATTATTACCTGGATAAGGCCTCATTAAAAAAGGTTTCAAGGGAAAAGCCTCATCCCCAACAATGAAATGTGGCACTGGTCCCAGTTGAGGCATGTTAGGTAATTCTCTGGGTGGTGGTATATTCAGCCTATTCTCAGCCAGCAAACTGCTCAATTTCATCCTTCCAAATATTCCTCCATCACTGTTCGATCCATAACCTCCAACATCAACCACTGTGAAATTATAGCTAGAGTCCACTAACGCCAAAAGCACAATTGAATGTGTGCCTTTATAGTTGTAGTAAAGGGAACCACTGTTTTCTGGAGCCTACACCATACAAAAATATACCCAAAAATTAATATTAGTATATATGGGATCATAGGAAGAATTAATGTTTATTTTGAGAAAAAAAGTAGTTTGCTGTATTACTGCCAAACACTAACCTTTATCACAATATGTTTTCCATCTATAGCACCAATACAATTGGGCAAATTCCAACGTGTATGAAAAACTTCAGACATTTCTTCCCATTGTTCTGTTGTTGGTTGTGAGAGATAAATTGGGTAAAGTACTTTCCAGATAACCTCACAAACTTCAACTACTAATTGACTGATAGTACTTTTACCAATTCTGTAATTATAATGCAGTGAGGCATAGGAGTCTCCTGTGGCTAGAAATCTGAAACATAGAAAAAGTCTTATTCAGTATAAACCAGTAACAAGAGTAATTAAGGGTGATGTAATAATTTAAATGTCATCTGTAACCTATGGTGTCGTAAATCCAATCAACATATTGTGGCCTACCTTAAACAAACTGATAGACGCTCACGTGCACTGATACTCTCTCTAAATCTCGTATTTTCTTTGGTTATATGGCTTGTAATAAGACCAAGGAGATCTTCAAATTGATCCTGTGTCATCCTGAAAATGAAGGACATGGTTGCATAAATGTTCATGTACTAATTAGTGTTAAGTGAAAACGATCCAACTTTCCAAAGTAAGATTTTTTTCAACATGTTACAATATTGCTTGACTGGACAATATAAATAGCAATAAGGTTTTAGAATTAATCTTATTATACGAATTATGACTAGTAATAGTGCAACTTATAACTTTATAAACTATATAAGTTATAATTTCATTTTTCGTACCTGAAGTAGTTGAAGAACTTCTCAGCGTCTGACATCAGTTCACAGCGCACTAACGTCGTGAACTGTCCGAATTTTTATCTCTTCTCATTAATTGAATTTACCCATTGCCGTCGTTTTTTTCTCTTAATATTTCTCGCTACCATCAGCAATAATAATGCATCTTCTTCGCTACTGCTTGTGTCTGTCATCTTTTATTTTGTTTTCGCTAGCGGTCAACGTGGAACCTATTTTTAGATTAGTATCCAAGCTTCCTCGCACGTGACCCCCATAATTCAATCTGATTGGTCGCCTACTTTTACTTGGATACCGGATTTCATCACAGAGAACGATAGTGTGAACGCACGACACCTGATCAGTTATCCGTCCCGGATTCGGTCCGGTGGCCGGACCGGATTCAGGGCTAGGTGTGAACGTACCTTACCTTTTGCAAATAGTTGGTGTGTGTGCGATTGATTTCATGAGCGATAAATTGGCTGAATCCACGCGAAAGTAAAGCTCTTCGAGATAATAACTATTACCCGTAATATCTGCATGGTTTTGGATATATGTTAGATTTTTTAAACTCTCTTAAAACGTGGGTTCCATTCTAATGAGAATTAAGGCATCAGCAAGTATTCGTGAACAACACAAGCTTTCGGAACCTTTGCCTATGCCTTTTTCTTTATATTGCACTCGATAAAGACACTGGTACTGGTGTCCGAAGCTCGTGTTCGTGGTGATGCCCTAATTTTTTTCCATTCTACAAACAAATATTCTATTTGCCAGTTTTGACTATAACAACGTCGTGACGTCATGGCCGAAGCATATTAGGGTGATATATCTTTTTCAAGACATCATACAATGTAATAAACAAAGCTTGAGATAAGGTTTAATTTCCAGTACTTTTAGTCTTTGAGAGAATTTAACAGAAACTTTTTGAAAGGATCAATTCTGTTCGTCGCAGAAAAACAAGCACACAAAGGCCTATCATAAAAATCCTATCACACGATTTGTGAACAAATTCCAAAAATGAGGGAGAACTGCTACATCACATGTGAAACGATGTGGGAACCTTTTCTCCGTGGTGGGAATATTTTCACGGCGGTGAGAACCTTTTCTCCGTGGTGGGAATGTTTTCACGGCGGTGAGAACCTTTTCTCCGTGGTGGGAATGTTTACACTGTGGAGATAAATCACGTGATCTCTAAAACTCATTCGAATTTCCAGACCGGTTTAATCATTTCCACCTCGAAGAAAACATTTTAATCAAATTTGGTTAATTTCGATTTTGGTCATTTTTATCAAAAGGTACAAAATAAGAACTTTCCGTTGAAACCAATCTTCTTAAACGCACACTTGCCGCGAAAATCCAGAATACTGCTTACATTAAAAACAGTGCACGGTTTTCTGTATTTTTCCCAGACAGAAAAAGTTAGGAACTTTCTATTTTTACCAGAAATTGAAAGTGTTAACATCATTTAGTATTTTTAATTTGAAATTGAAAAACAGATTTTTGAGGTACCCGTAATGTCAACAAACTTCGAACCTGATCGTGTGCAAAAGTGCCGTAAGGGTTTGAGTCGTGTGGGCGATCTAACGACACAGTATAATTTTACGAACTTTATCGACTAATTGGACATGCTTTATTGTGCTATGTTTAATTTTAGTGGTTTTAGCTGTAGTAAGATCGTGCAAATTGGTTTTCTTAACAAATGTCAAACAGGCTACAGCGGCAAGTGGGCCTTTAACAATATTTTTTTAATTTCCGCGCCAATCCTTCAATGTACTTTAAAGGCCAAACTTTTATTAGCAATTTATTGAAATTTTGAAAGCTTGTGTACCTTTAACATATATAAATTAGTGAATGGCGCAATTAATTACGCCGGTTTAGTAGACGGGATAATCGTCGCGACACGACTGAAATAATGTTGAAACCAACGGTTAAATTTTCTCTCACACTGTTAAAGGGGCATGAGCTGCCGAAATTCGCAGTTTTTTCATAACTTCTGACCGTCACGACAGTAAGAGGCTTTGAAGCCTATCGATAAACTAAATGATTGGCGTTGGAATGAGAAAAATCCATACAGGATGTGGTCTGTATGAACCGAAAACGTGTTCAAAAGTAAACAACATTTAAATAACCGGGACGACCATTCATTCATTCTAAGCCAAAGTTAGTTCAAAACAGTACTTTATCGTACATTTTCGAGACTAGAAGCATTAAAAAGCTTCTGAATTCTACCTTTTGAGAAAAATAGCCAATAATTTCAGCATTCTGTTTTAACGTCAAAATATCAACATTTTGGCAGCTCATGTCCCTTTAAGTTCACTTGTAGAAGGTATTCGTTAATGGGTTTGATAATTGATAATACAATACAACGAGGAGTATATGTGTGGAGAGGAGGCTACTTCCACATCAGCTGGGGTTGTTGGGGACATTTCAAACCTTCGCCACATTGGTTAGACTTGTCGGATTCGGTTTAGTGGGGCAGAAAACCGGGATCACTGTCCAGAGGAAAACGCAGACCTTCGGCGAGTACCTGGTAAATCTCCCACATACTATTTTTATGCGGTCTGAGTGGGATTCGAACACGCGCCACATCGATGGGAGCTCTGAGTCGGACTGAGTGATTATCACTCAAACCGACTGAGCCATCGAGTTCCCCCATGTATGTCGATAAGACTCATCTCTTTAATTCTATAGTTGTATACTTGTATTGTAAAATACCCAGAATTATCTACCTTCCAGAGATGTATATGCTTTGAATTTAATCCACATGTTTATCGCGGAATCCATTTTATATTGGCCATCTCACAATATCTTACCTATAAGGCACTATCTGTATCCACGGCCTTAAGTGGCATGGGCTGACTGAAAGTTGATATATTTCCTTAAGACAGAATGTTGAAATTATCGATTATTTTCCTGAAGACGTACATTTTATAAGGTTTTTATTATAGTCTCGACAATGCAGTCTTTAACTAACTTGGGCCCATATTAAATAAAGGCCCACTTCCCGACGAAAGCTGTTTGACATTTGTTGAGAAAACCAATTTGCACGAGCTTCCTACAGCTAAAACCACTAAAATTAAACATAGCACACATAAAGCATGTCCAATTAGGTTTAGAATGTATAAATGATGGTGAAAAACAAACGAAGAATCGAAGCTCGATTACAACAACAACGCCGACCAGTGTTGGTCAACTTAAGTGTTGGATTACCCTCATTCAAGCGATTTTGTATGTGGTTTGCACTCGGCGGGCTTTTATAGTCCCTCTTACTCGATCGTTAGTATGTATTTCTAAGATAAAGTTCGTAAAACTATACTGTGTCGTTAGATCGCCCACACGACTCAAACCATTACGGCATTTGTGCACACGCTCAGGTTCGAAGTTTGTTTACATTGCGGGTACCTGAAAGATCTGTTTTTCAATTTCAAATTAAAAATACTAAATGATGTCAAAACTTTCAACTTCTGGTAAAAATAGAAAGTTCCTAACTTTTTCTGTTTGGGAAAAATACAGAAACCCGTCCACTGTTTTTAATGTAAACAGTCTTCTGGATTTTCGCGGCAAGTGTGCGTTCGTCCCGGCTATTCAAATTGTGTTTCTGGCACTATTTTGCTTCGTACAGGTCAAGGGCGGATCCAGGGGGGGGGGGGGGCGTCCAGGGGGTCATGACCCCCCCCCCCCCCCTTTCTGAGCAAAAAAAAGAAGAGAAAAAAAAAAGAGTAAGAGAAAAATAAAGAGAAGACGAGAAAAAAAAAAGAAGAGAGAAAAAAGGTAGGGAGAGGAGATAGGAGTTAACACAGATCAACACGTACCATTATATATGCAATCTAATGCAAGGTCTGCCAGTTCCATGTCATCTTTAGTTTGACGGTAACCACTAAACACGGTAACTATGGTGATATGTTTCTTTTTGAATATTTTGTACATCATAGTCCGTGTTGCAATGTTAAGCAACGTGTTTCATGGTTTCATGGTTCTAGCAACGAACAAGCTGGATTTTGAAAAATGTAATTTCTGGATGTAAAGAATCACACAAAATTCGGTGATCATCTCGTCCCACAAACGAGTTTCATACGAAATAAACCTATATTCGATTATAAGCACTGAAATGATGGCCTTATCTGAGAGGAATATGGCACTCAAGAATACAGAACAAACCTATATACACCGTTCTTTGTTTAGACATATCTTCGGCCATGAAGAGCCATAGAGCTTCATCAAATATGGCGGATCGTCGATGATTTATATACAAGATTTCTCTGAGAAAGTGTCTTCAGCACTGCAACTGTTACTTTCAAGAAAGTATAACGAAAGTCATTGACAGTGTTTTGCTTGATGATTTTAAGAGCCTAGGTGGCCCTTGGACTTACGCCTGTATATAGTCCTACTGGGTTTCGGTAGTCTGCCACCTTCCGACTTTCAATAAAGAAAACTATCCACGGACCCTTTAAATGTAGCGCAAGTATGTAGTTTTCCTATATAATTGCCCAAATCAATATAAAACAAACCGCGGACGCTTCGTCAAAAATTATTTACTTGCAGAACAGCCTCAGAACGTTTCTCAGGCAATCTAGAACCCCTGAGTTGCAGGGGCCTAAGCGGCCCCTTGGTCCTCACCTGATATGTTGGTAAAGTCATCCCCTCCCCCCATGCTTCAAAAACGTCTTCATCTATAACTTTGGAACATAACGATTTTACTCTTTTTCTTTAAGAATTAAGGAGATGAAAATCCAGAAATTATTAGCAGTTTTAGTCGCAGGACACCCTCAGAACGCTTCTCGGGGAATCAAGAACTCCAGAGCTTCCGGGACTTAGGCGGCCCCTGGACCCTCGCCTAATGCGTTGGAATAGTCCCCCCCCCCCCCCCCATTCTACGTGCTTTAAAGCATCATAATGTTTCACTTAAAACTGGGGAACATAACGACATTACTGTTATTTTTTAAGAATTAAGGAAAGCAAAATCCGGAAATTATTCGGCCCTAAACCCTCGCCTAATGCCTCTTTTAAATTTGTTATGATTCTGTAATCTAAAGGCCTGGGGCCTGTTTCACAAAGAAGCGTACGTGAATTTTTTGCGTAACTTTCTTACTAACGTATCGCTACAGTATGGGTTGCCTTTGCAGTTATACGTAAAAACTTACGCTACGCCGCTGTGTGAAGCAGGCTCTTGGACCCCCTCTTTCGTAAAGAGCTGGATCCGCCCCTGCAGGTGTATAGATTTTCCCCATTCCAATATCGGCCATTTAGTTTTTCGATAACATTCAAGGCTCTTGGTGCCACGGCAATCAGAATTTATTTAAAAAAGGGCGAATCTTGGCATCTCGTACACTTTTTCAAGAGGCCTCGTCTCTATATATATTTAGGATCACTAGAACACACGGGCACAGGGAAAATCTTCTTGTCTAAAATAACCATGGAGACTAACTTTAACACAAGTTTCTAATTGTGTTAAAAAGAGGTATATCATTTAGACCTTTATATCCCATAAATTGTTGTAACAAACCAAACCTATGATATTTCATTAGGTTGACGACTGACAGGAGCTTAGCCTTGGTCAGTAGAATTTTTTGGAATCCTTTTGTAACACATTGACAATGGTTACGCATCTTAACTATGGCAAGAACATCGGTGGACTGAGATTGAACCCCATAAATGTTGCTTCCACCCCCCCCCCCCCCCCCCCCCCCCGGCACAGACAAAACTATGTAACAAACGACAAACAAAACAACCATAAACTCCATCTCATAAAACAACAAACAACAAGGTTATAAACTCCATCTCACAACCTACAATTGACAATCAACAAGGTTAAAAACTCCATCTCACAACCTACAATTAACAATCAACAAGGTTATAAACTCCATCTCACAACCTACAATAAACAAACAGCACGGTTATAAACTCCATCTCACAACCTACAATTAACAAATAATACGGTTATAAACTCCATCTCACAACCTACAGTTAAGAAGACAAAATCTATCCATCTCATAACAATTAACAATCAACAAGGTTATAAACTCCATCTCACAACCTACAGTTAAGACAAAAAACAATAAAAACATATAAAAGAAAGTAAAATATATATATGGATTGACTTCAATGTTTCTTCGGTTCATCGAGTTATGAACGAACTTGCCCCTGTGAAAACTAAATAAATCCGCGAAGCGGTTTATGAAAAGTTTGCACAGGGGCCAGTTCGTTCATAACTCGATGAACCGAAGAAACATTGAAGTCAATCCTTATAATTTAATTACTATCACATATACTACGTAAAACAATAAAAATATTCACAGGGAGTAGATATTTTATTTTCAAGAATCAAAACAAACCAACGCGCGCAAAGCTACACTTGATTTCAATGTTCTCTGCCAAGTGACGCCACAATCACAGGCAAAGCGACTGTAAAACGTGATGACGTCATCTCGCGTCATAGCGTTGAGTCTATCAGTGCACTGTAATAACATGAGTATAAACGTTTTCGTAAGCTGGCTTCTCACACTACACCCCCGATAATTCCACTCCCAGGCAGTGTGTTATTTTTTGCATAATCAACGTGTGAAATTATGGCCCAAGTAGGCTAACGCTATGACCTCACGAAAGATCTGTCAAAACTGACGTCACAAATTAATTACGTCATCAGTCATTATGACGTTTAGACCAAGCGTCAAACAGCAACTCTATATTGAAGGGCCTGGGATGCCGTCGTCGATGACGTCATTTCTGGCGTAACAATGCCTTTTTTGGACAGTCATTCTTGAAAATAGAGCGACGTCGCCAAATATTTTTTTAACTATAGTTAAAGTTAGTCGTGTTTTTTTTTATAAAACGCTGTGTTTTTTGTGTAGTGTGAGAAAAAGATTATCAAACTCGAGCCAGTGTATTACAATAAATATCACTCTCGTTTATTAATTTCCAAAGTCACTCGCCAGAGGCTCGTGACTTTGAAAATTAATAGACTCGAGTGATATTCATCGTAACACACTGGCTCTTGTTAGATAACCTCTATATAACAAGTTGTTCTTTATTTCTTTGAAACCTGATAGAAATGAAAAATAAATATAAGCAGCTATTAAATCAACACAACATATTTTCAAATTGATTGCTTTCTCTGTTTCAATAAATAGCAGTAGGCCTATTGTTGTTGCGTTGGCGATGAATTCATGTATATCGTTGTAAAAAATAGTCCGGAGCTGGTTCGTTTATCGGATTATGAACGAAAGCAGATTAGCCAATCAAATTGCCGTATTCGCTGTAAAGACACTGGAAATTAAATTATATAACAATTAACAATCAACAAGGTTATAAACTCCATCTCACAACCTACAGTTAAGACAAAAAACAATAAAAACATATAATAGAAAGTAAAATATATACAACGTTTTACAGTAAGTTAAGAATACATAGCATAAAACGGAACTGCACACGGTTTGCTAGAAACTTTTCGGATAAATTTCCTTCCTCAGTAGCCTAAGAAACAAGTCTAAAGGTATGTTGAATTTCTTGAGTTTATATGGGAGAAAGACAGGAAATAAAAAAGGTTTGGGTAATTAAACAGTAGTTTTTGCAAACATGGGGAGATGAAGCTATCAAACGGACATATACGTACACTTTTTTTGGCGTGAAAAATCTTACAAATGCTGAGCAACGCTTATTTTCTTTCTTGGGAGACAGACTATCTTGAGAACTTGTCTGGTATTCGGTACGCTCTTGAAACGAGCGTTATGTTTAAAATGTTCAAAAACTTACGAAGAATCGAAGCGCGATTAATATTACAAGAACAAGAAAAAACCGGTTAATTTCGGTGTTGATTAGTGGAGGAAAACTGGTAGGAGATAAAAATGTTTCGTCAGAACGACAAAGCCCATGGCCTCCACTGGACAGCTACAATAAGCTATTTTTGAAGAAGGTTTCGAGAATGAAGCTAAGTTAGAAAGAGCCAGAGAAATTGAAATTCAATAGACACCCATAAACGTGAAGCGGTAAACAGATCACTGAATAGTTTTCCTTACCTTATATGAAACTTTGAAAGTCGCGCCGTATTTACAATCCACAGAGTTAATAACCGGGTAGAGGCCGCGGTGACGGTTGTCAGCCGCGGGAGCCAGTGAAGCAAAGAAAACCTTTTGAAGAGTGCAAAGGGACACAGGTTAACCCTTCTGACCGATTAACTGATATCGGAAAGTTGTAAGATTTTCAAGTGACTCTACACATTGACAAAGCTATAAAACCCGTGGCTCAATCTCACAGGCGTATATACCGTTTTATATCAGAAAAGCTGTTGAAACTTTCATTGACGTTGACGTAGACGCGCGCAATTTTCAAACGGAGCGCGAAGCCTTAGGAATTAATAACTTTCATCTTTATCTGTATGGAAGGTTTGATGTCATAACAGACCACAGGCCTTTAGCAAATCAAATCAAAAACTTTTGTGACGTCAATTTTGACGGTTCATTCCTGATGTCATAAATTTGTAGAAAAACGTTATTTGCGTTATGAGAGAGACATCCTCCCAAAGTAATGACGGCGAATATAGTACGCCAGATCCAATCTAACCAATGTGACGTGACCATACCATGCATATAGTTCATTGGTTTGTACACACCGGAGGTCGTGTATGACGTCAGTTTTAATAAGTTTTTCGAGAAGTTACGAAAAATATTGAAAAAAATGCGTATTTCCTCCTCAGTCTTGTTTTGACTATCAAGGAACTAACGGAAATGTTTTTTCTTCTGTCAACTTATGTTTTTCAAATGTACATTTAGTCCGTATACAAACACAAACTATCTAAGCCCTGTTCATAAATCCTTTAAAGTCGCATCTGCTGCCACAATGTTGATATTTATTTTTCGGTTAGCACAGAATGTGGAAATTATCGGCTAGTTTTCTCAAGATGTGCAATGCAGAAGTTTTTAGTGCTATATATCAGTGAACTAACTTAAATGAATGAATGTTTGTTAAACTTTGTTTACTTTTCGGGCACTATTTCGACCCACACAGCACACACACTGTATGGATTTTTCTCATTCCAACATCGATCATTTAGTTTAGCGACAACCTTCAATCCCTTTTACAGCCCTGACAATCAAAATTTATGAAAAAAGTTCGACTTTTGGGTAGCTTAAGCCACTTTAATGACCGTTAGTAGAGAAATTTGTGGACTGCTCTACTATTGTAGATGTGTATTGGACCGATATTGAATTATTAGGTTATTACTAGATGGAAATGACTTTCATGCCAATTCGATCGATAACATAAAGTATACTCAATGTACCTGGGAACATTGCTGTTATAAGCATCGCTGTGCGTTTGATAGGTTTTAGTTGCCAGCATGCTCTCTTAAGATTCACAGAAACCTGGCGAAACGCCTTGGATAAGGGACAGGCTGTGGGGGGTCTTTTAATGGACCTATCCAAAGCATTCGACTGCCTTCCCCACGATCTACTTATTGCCAAACTTAATGCTTACGGCATGTCAAACGAAAGTCTTATTCTATTGGCTAGTTATTTGAGAAACCGTTCACAGCGAGTAAAATTAGGAAACGCTAAAAGTTCATGGAAACACCCTTCAAAGGGTGTACCCCAGGGGTCCGTCCTAGGACCTGTTATGTTCAACATATTTTTAAACGACATTGTGTATTTCTTAAACTAAACATCTTTAATCAATTTTGCAGATGATAACACCCTGATTTCCCAGGGTGATAACCTAGCACACGTAAAACAAAACCTGCAATCCGATGGAGATTTAGCATTGAATTGGTTTAAAGATAATGGTATGAAAGCTAATCCTTATAAATTTCAATATATTCAATAACTACACCTGACTTTACCATACAGCTATCCTCAAACAACATTAAATCCGAGAAAACTGTCAAACTCTTGGGCATAACGATTGACAATCTTCTTACATTTCAAGATCAAATCAGTCTAGTTTGTCGTAAGGCAGGACGTCAGCTAAATGCTTTAAGACGACTCTCGTCTTCACTTAATTTGAACGCAAGACTGGCTGCCTTTCGATGCTTTGTCGATTCTCATTTCAGGTACTCTCCTTTGATTTGGTTTGGCCACTCCAAAAGCCAAATGGAGAAAATAGATAAAATTCAGGAAAGAGCCTTAAGGGCTGTATATCGTGACTATAGATCACCATTTGAAGAACTCCTTTTTCTAGCAGATACTGACCGTATGAGCATAACATGTAACAAACTACTTTTAAAGGAAGTTTTTAAGTCCGTCAATCAGACTAATCCACCTTATATATGTGATTTGTTCACCTTGCGGAAATCAAACTATGAATTACGGGGCCAAAAATACTAAAACTTCCTCCTGCTAAAACCAGTTCTTACGGATTAAAATCTTTTTCTGACAAAGGCGCCAAAGCCTGGAACGACCTAACTGACACCCAACGAGAGACAGACTCCCTTTCTTTATTTATGGGTCTGTTATAAAAGACTTGTTTGGTTGCAAAGTATTCTTTCTTTTTTACCATTGTAAAAAAAAAAAAAAAAAAAAATGAAAAAAAAAACGATAAATTTTTACTATACAAATACATACTCATTATTTTAATGTGTTTAATCTTATAGTTGTATGAAGTTTCTTTTTCATAAATAATAAATAAATGATGAAAATTGAAAATTTTGTTTTAACTATCAAATATCAATTTAGTATATGATGCTATATTTACTTTTAGTTTATATTTTTATTATGTCCTGTATTTATTTATATGTCTGTTATGTTTGCATGTCGATAATAATAGTCCCTGGTGGACTAATGTATTCTGTTGTAACATCGACGATAAATAAAGCTATCTGTATCTGTATCTGTAGGAAATACCCAAATGAAAGGTCAATTAAGCGTAGGTTTTATTGATTTTGGCTATATTCACCAAAATTGATAATACATGTATTAACAAATGTTTTAATTTTATACTAAAATATTTTGGTTACGCTCACCAACATTAATGATATGTAAAAATGTTTTAAGGATATAATAAATACAATCCTTGTACAGTTCAGTATACAGTTCTATATAGAACTATACACAAAGAAAAACGTTACGAGCAGAAGGTCAATAGCGCCTATAGCCTCCATTAGCTTCCGAACCTGCGTCTCACCCCTCAAAAGAGACATCCGATCAGTTGTATGATATCGTGCAGATTTTGTACAGGAGGCTCTGGGCTTGAATGTTTTTGCCCATTCTATCCCAAATGTACTCTAAAGGATTCAAATCCGCGCAGTTACCCTTTCAACAGATCCGACGTCTCACTTCCAGGGAACAACAAGGCATTGAGAAATTCTGAGAAACATTTACTACCCTTTGTTATCTAATTTGTTCTTTCCCTTCCCTCAGACAAAACTATCGTCAAAACCAACAATTTCGAATACATTATGGCGAGAAAAACGCCTTCTCTATCTCAAGACAGGTAAAAGTAATCGAGTCATTGATTTGTGTAAACATTGGTGAATCCAACCCACTTATAACGTCATCACCTTTGTGTTTCCCGTATTACTTCGTGTATACCCTTTGGCAGGTTGCACGCCATTCCGTGTGTCCTTTGATGTGAAATGGCTGTTATTACCATTTGATTAATTCATGATAGTTTTGCTTTCAATTGTGTTACTTATTACATATTTTATGATAGGCCTATATATTTTCCACTAATTAATTCATTTTGCTAAAAGTCAAATGATAAAGAGTATAAAAAGCGCAGACTGTTTAGCAGGTTTACCAAAGTATTAGTAGTGTAATGTATTTATTAACGAACATGTAGAATAAGAGTTGTCCATCTTGTAAATCACATCTCAACATGTGAGATTGTACCGAGTAAGTAAATGACGGACATTGAAGGACCAGTAAAACAATCAGGACCAGTAGCCATGAGACAGTAGCCCTAAGTTAGATGAGTTCGATTCTCATCCTGACACCTGATTCCACCATTTCCGTGCTGATGCCCCATAAAACTTAACAAATGTATTTATTTCGATACTTACCGAAAAACTTAATCTAGACTCCTATACTCCTATCAGTGGTAGTAGTCAGTGTCACTCTCAGTAAGTTCCCCCAGCAATCTGATATTTGATGACAGAATCAAGTGATGTCAAAGTGATCTTAAGCCCACTGACGTCATTACCGGCGTTATGGAAATGTAAATCAGGTCGTATTAATTTCATCAGATCAATCTCTTCTGACATCACACATTGGCTAGGATTTCAACAAATGTTTTATTTATGCACTTGCTTTTTCCTCCTCATAATGATTGGTATATGTATACAGATATATGTGGAAGAGTTACCAGGTACTCTCCAAAGGTATATATGGGCTTTCCTTTGGGCAAAGAGTTGGGTTTCTCCTCATCAATCAACCAATCAGTCAGTCTCAGAGGTGGGCTACAGCTTCAGCAAAACGATTGGCAATACATACTATGGTCAACAGATATTTATTAAAAAAATATGAATCAATGGCTCTTCACAATGAATATGTGTTGGTTTTTATGATGCGTTAGGAATAGTTCAATTTGGCTTACCAGAAACTTGACATGTATGACAAGATCTACAGAATTCAACATCTTTGTGTAATCCTAGACAAAAACGATGAATAAGTAAATGTATCTTTTTCTAGCCAAGTCTGATTTATGCCAAGATGACAAGCTAATACGTAACACATCGACATTATAAGGTTTGAGCAAAACTATCGGATGTGTAACAGTCCATTCATCATTTGCAGACACATAAAAATACAAATATGTTTGGTCAAGGCCCGAGTTACAACACATGAAGGAAACAAGTTCGATATTTCTTGTTAAATTTCTAGCTAAGCAAGGCTTGTTCGATAGTATAGAGTTATGACGAATTTGTCCCCAGCAAACTCATAACCAAACAACAAATGAATACAGTCACATGGTGAAAATGGGGTAGAACCAACAAAAACATGTCCGACTTTTTATAACATTATGCCATGAGGCTGGCTCATTGTCAGAAGAATGACAACGCTTTACAACGATAGATCGAGATGCGCCTGTAATTATTACTTAATGCGGGATAACTCCCCTAACCTAAATAGATCGCCCCGATCCAATAAATCAAATATGTCTTGATCGTGCGCTTGCATGAAATCGTGTGGATTATACTTAGATAGGAAATGAAAATCTGCTGGAATAAGTAAGTTCAAATGTCTAGTGGAATTTAGTTTTAAATTTAGAATGTCACCATGCACAACTTCGCTCGATAAATTACGAAATATTCCCGGATAAAGCTTAAAAAATTTGTTGCAAGACAAACTGTTTTATAAAGTAGTAACAAAAGATTGCCAGATTTTATGTAAAAATAAAACAGAGTAATGCATGCACAGGAAAATGTTATACAAGCAGTGAAAGAAACTACTTACAGCTACAAAATTAAGTTTTCACACTTCCGATATAGAAAAGTGTAGTCCGAGTACTCACAAAGCTCACCGATAACCTCTAGAAGATCTCAAGTAAATCCTAGAAAGACACTGGTTAACTTTATATGTCCAGATAGAAAAATACCCAGAACTAATAAATGGCTGTAATACTGGCGAAAGCGTGAGTGAGAAGATAATCTTAAAGGCCCACGTGCCGTCGTAGCCTGTTTAAATTTGCTAAGAAAACCAATTTACATAAGCTTACTACGACTAATACCACTAAACTTAAACATAGGACACATAAAACATGTCTAGTTAGCTTTAGAATGTAGAAATGGGGTGAAAAACAAACGAAGAATCGAAGCCTGATTACAACAAGAACGATCAGTGTCGGTCAACTTTCGTGTTGGACTACCCTCATTTCAGACCTTTTTATCTGTGGTTTACACTCAAACAATTATCAGCAGGCTTTTCCAGTCGCTGTTAACCGATCGTCAGTCTGTATTTCTCAGATAAATAGGCCTACGTAAAATTACACTGTGCCGTTAGTTCACTCACTCGACTGAAACATAAAATCGCCCCTGCGAACAGTTTGGTTTGTTTACGTTCCGGGCACCTAACAATTCAAATTTTCAAATTCAAATTAAAAATACAAAGTGACGTCCAAACTTTTAAATTTTGGTAAAAATAGAAAGTTCCTAACTTATATTGTCTGGGAAAAATACAGAAAACGGTCTTTCTTTTTTAATGTAAACAATATTCCTGATTTTCGCGGCAAGTGTGCCTTTAACAATAAGCGGACAACAAACTGTCTTCTGCTTCTATTTCACCCCTTGAGCCTATACAATTCATTTTACATCTGGGAAAATAACCTAACAATCTTAAAAGGCTAAATTTACTCCCAAATATAAATCAGGTTACAAAAACTATATTGAAAAAATGTAGGGGAAAATATTGGAAAAACTCCTGTGCACCATGTTAACTAGCTTTCTAGACACTAACAGCATTATTCCTCAAAATTAATTTGGATTTAGATCTAGACACCCCACCACTAACACAGCCTTAACACTCTTCGATTAAACTTTTCTCTGCTAAAGAAAACAAACTGTACATCCTAATACCTTTCCTCAGAAGCCTTTGTCAATCACGCCATGCTTCCTCACAAACTGTCTCTGTATTGTCAAGCTTGAAATATCCTTAATTGGCTACAGAATTACTTGAATGACTTGTCTCAATGTGTTCATTATAAGTACTCCCTCTAATCTCCCCTTCCAACTAACTAGGGTCAGCCACAAAGACTGTATTCTTAGACCTACACCCTTTTTTAATTTATATAAACGATATGAGTAACGTATCAAATCGACTCGACTGTATTCCATTTGCTGCTGATGACAACAGCCTTACATATTCAGTTGAAAACTTACAGAACATTTTACAAAAACTTAAAAATTCCTTGAAATCATATTTAGTGAAACATTACCCTGGTACAAAGGCATTTAAGGTTTCTACCGCGGAGGAAATGTTTACAGCGCGGAGAAAAGGTTTCCACGAAGAGAAAACGTTCCCACCGAGGTGAAAAAGTTTCCAACGCAGTTCTCACTGTGGTTGAAATTCAAATTATCTCTAGACAAGCTTTAGAATTTATTCTAACAATTTATTACACAAACATCAGCATATTCTGTACTATACAATATGGTGAATACAATTTCCATTCAAAATTCAACATTCCGAAATCGCATGTAAGTTACAATATAACTATTCAAAGCTGCCAATGAGTATAATATCATACTACAGCATACTATAGAGCACACTGAAGCAGTTGAGAAATTGCTGACTCTATCAAACATTACACACTTTTAAAATATTAGCAAGACGTTCGGAAAAATCTTTTTTTCGTTACACATAAGTCTAAAGTTATATAATTATAGAAAATTGGCATATTTAATCTTCAACTAAGCTCTAGTGCCGTGTCGGCGCAATGACATAAATATCACTGGCTTAAATATAGGTCGACAAAACAACGGCCTCGGCGACAGGTCATGTGAAGCAATCATTGTGGAAAAAATGTCACAGCTATCATACCTACAAGCTTCTCGAAGAAAATAAATATCAAACACAGACTCACTAAAATATCAAGCCGAAATCAGGGCAATAAAGCTGCAAAACTATACAAACGCAATAATTAGAGGTTATCACATACCATTTTTCATATTATACCCCATATCAGCCCGAGACCTCCATATCAGCCAGAGGACCGAGGGCCAGAGGGCTGATATGGGTCCAGGGCTGATATGGGGTATGATATGAAAAATGGCATGTTATAACCTTTTTATCATATATCATAATATATATTGGAGAAGATTTTCCCCGTGCCCGTGTGTTTTAGTGTCCAGAAATATATATTGGAAAAAAAACAGAAATAGTATACATTGTGTCAGCTATTCAAACTGCATGATTCTGTTTGCCAGTGATTGCAGCGTTCTTTCACTGGCAGCCATCTTCCTAGCAGACGACCCAAAGGGAAATAACTCTAATCCAAAGACCCCCCGCATTGATATCGATAGGCCTATGGATTTTCGGACCGGTCTGATATGGCTGATATGGATTTTCGGACCGGGGTGAGATATGGGTGCTGTCACGCTACCGATATCGCATATGCAAAACACCACATAGTATTGATAGGTATATGATAAGCATTTAAATAGTATGAATTTATTCCGACATAGTGTGAATCGGGATGATTTTATTTGGAAGGAAATTATTTTGAACTATTTTCTAATCGTCGTAATGTTTAAAACGTTCTAAAAGTTGACTTATTCGAGTGAACAAGCAAGGGTTCAGAAACTGATCAAACTGCGACACGACTGTATTATTGAAACATTAATATTTCTCAATCTATTTACATGTTGTTGAAAATTTATGGATTTAATCTCAGAAAATAAGAGGTTCACTATTTTAGTCATACATGATGATATAATATTAAACATATATTGATATGATTGTCTGACAGCGTGAATAAACGGACACGCCCACAATTATGTACAATAATCCGATATAAAGACAGGCGTTCAATATATAGTCCTACAGTTGGCGGATATCGATTTGTCTCGTCAATGAGAGATTCCATACGTCATTCTTGCACCTTCTCGATCAGGATCTAAAATAATCGATAATTGTAAAACAAAAATGTTAACGAGAGAAATATAAACATTTTGGTGAAGTATATATACCGGGGAAACATAGGGGCTGAGGAACATAGGTACCTCAGGAAGGGGAAGTATATGTACCAGGAAACATAGGGGCCGAGAAACATAGGTACCTCAGAGCGGGGAAGTATATCTATATGTACCAGGAAACATAGGGGCCGAGAAATATAGGTACCTCAGAGCGGGGAAGTATATGTACCAGGAAACATAGGGGTCAAATAAACATAGGTACATCAGAAAGGGGAAGTATATGTACCAGGAAACATAGGGGTCGAAAAACATAGGCACCTTAGAACGGGGAAGTATATGTACCAGGAAACATAGGGGCCGAGAAACACAGGTACCTCAGAACAGGGAAGTATATGTACCAGGAAACATAGGGGCCGAGAAACATAGGTACCTCAGAACGGGGAAGTATATGTACCAGGAAACATAGGGGCCGAGAAACATAGGTACCTCAGAACGGGGAAGTATATGTACCAGGAAACATAGGGGCCGAGAAACATAGGTACCTCAGAACGGGGAAGTATATGTACCAGGAAACATAGGGGCCGAGAAACATAGGCGCCTCAGAAAGGGGAAGTATATGTACCAGACAAACATAGGTACCTCAGAAAGGGGATGTATATGTACTAGGAAACATAGGGGCCGAGACACATAGGTACCTCAGAAAGGGGAAGTATATGTACCGGGAAACATAGGGGCCGAGAAACATAGGCACCTCAAAATGGAGAAGTATATGTAACGGGAAACATATTGGCCGAGAAACATTTTCCCTGTGCCCGTGTATAGTGTTCAAAAATTTGTATAAAGTCGATATGACAACGGATCCCTCATCTCCGGCTGTTTGCTCCCAGGTACATAAATTGATTACTCATTAACTAATTGGCCCGGAATTATGTTTCCCTTTCACTTATTAATTTATCAGGCATAATATACTCGAGATATATTGGATGGGAAGTAATCAGACCTGAACGCCCAAGAGACCAACTAGAGCATTATATATCATCAGGTAACGATTGTCAATGGGCAAGTTGGCTGGCATATTACATAGCATAGATCACCCCTTGAGACAACTGGCATACACACGTATAAAATAACTCTGTCATTACTGAAGTCAAAATATAGACATATGTATATAATATGCTGATATTCCGATGATATGAATGGGAGACTGTTGACAGAAATCATTAATACAATAAGAAACTATAATTGATTGGCCTATAATAGCTTGGATAACACAATGCTTTATGTATAGCCCGGAACGAACTGCAGAGATCAATACCTGCTGTGGGTTGACGGTCTAAATTCATCTTCCTCACGCCTATCCATACTCGGATATTTCCGGAGATTTACGTACGTGAAATACTCTCGAACAGGTTGAAGGTTATTTTCAAAGTTGCGACCAAAAAGGTAGCCGCGAAAATAACACTACTATGGTGGCCGAGGGTTGCCAAATAATAAAAAACTTATTCTTTAAATAAAAAAGCAAATAAAAAGAAAAAGTGAAAAAAAAAAAAAATTAAAAAAAAATTTAATTATTTTAATATTTAAAAAAAAATGTTTACAAAAAAAAAAAAACATCTTGAAAAAAAAAAAATTAGTTTAAAGAAAAAAAAATTAGTTCAGAGAAAAAAAATTAGTTTAGAAAAAAAAATGTTGACTGAAATAAAAAAACATTTTAAAAAAAAAATTGTTTGGAATAAAAAAAACCTACAGAAAAAAAATTTAGAAAAAAAAAGGTAAAATGAAAACAAAATGAAAGTAAAAATTTCCACGTGGCCGAGGATTGCCAAAAGCCGAGAGTTGCCAAAACCTCATGCCCATGGAGTAGGGTCTACCACAGGATCATCTGTGGGGCCATCATTTTCAGGGCGCTCTCACATCACTTGTGGGGCTGACTCGTACATTTTCCTGTAAGCTGTTCGGATACACTCGTATATTTCTCAGGACTTATGTTCACTCGTACTTTTTTTGCTTAAAAATGCGAAAACTAGGACCTGTTTTAAGTACGAAGGGGAACATTACTAATCTTTCTCATCTCTTTCTCCTGATAAAATAAATATATTTTGCAATTTTCTTTTTTTTTTACCTTTTTGAGTTTGCATTTAGTGAGTGAATACGTCGGCAATTTTATTTACCCTGTGTAGGAAAAAAAAACTCAAACATGTAGGTCTATCATAATAATCACACTTTTAAGTAAAACAATTATCAAATAAATTCAAAAATCATTAAAAAAACTGGTTTTAACTTTACAGTTTTAACTCAACGTGACATATTCAAAATGAGTTTTGTCTAATTTAAATTTACCAATGTTGTTTTAAATTGTGGTTGTTTTGTTCGGGCTTCAATTCTAATTTCTACGGATGTTTGTACGCACCCATTTACATCTTTTGAATATACTTGGACATGCACAATATGACCCATATTGAATGTTAGTTGTTTTAATGTACTGTATATTATCTTTCTTATCATACAGAAGAAAGGCCATGGTAGCGAGTACGTCTTTAAAGTGTTGTTTTTTTGTGATTTCCTATTGTCAAAAGAATTTCAGCTTCTATTTAAACTGAAAAATCAAGAACCACATCTAATTGTAGGGTAAACCATAATTTTAATGCAAATGTTGTATTTGTCTCATGTTACAAAGACCATATCGTAATTTTAAATAATTAAAGCAATCAGCATTTTTAATACTTTTATAAGAGAGCAGAGGTAAAGTCTTGCTAAATGAATATCATCCATGTTCAAAAGACCAATTAATACATTTAATACGAAAGAAGGAATGATAAATCACTTCTATAAACTTTGTCAGCTTTTCTATGGAAATGAACCATACACGGACAGGCAAACGACCGTTCAAATGCATACCTGGTGGCAAATACCCCCAAGCACGAATTGTCTCGTATGATTTCAGTCAAACTCGAAAAGGGCTTATATGTATTTACAATGTTTTCTAAAATAACCAATTGACACATATGCTTAAATGACACTATCAATGGTATGTTGGCAATATGGACTGTTTTTCAATGATGAAAATCTGCCTAAATGAGATAACAAGTGACGAACAGCCCCACAGGTGATGTTGGGCCCCATAGTGCATCTGGGGGTAATTTAATGGATACCAGTGAGCTTTTTCACTTGATAACACTTACAAAAGTGTATTGGTAGCTTTTTTGTGTTGATGAGAATCTCCAAAAACGAGGTATAGCCCTATAAGTGACGAACAGCCCCACAGGTGATGTTGGGCCCCATAGTGCATCTGGGGGTAATTTAATGGATACCAGTGAGCTTTTTCACTTGATAACACTTACAAAAGTGTATTGGTAACTTTTTAGTATTGATGAGAATCTCCAAAAACGAGGTATAGCCGTACAAGCGACGAACAGCCCCACAGGTGATGTTGGGCCCAAGAGTGCATCTGGGGGTGAGTTGATGGATACCAGTGAGCTTTTTCAGTTTATTACACTTACAAAAGTGTATTGATGGCTTTTTTAGTAAAAATAATCTCCAAAAATGAGGTATAGCCCCACAACTGACGAACAGCCCCACAGGTTATGTTGGGCCCCAGGGTGCATCTGGGGGTAAATTAATAGTTACCAGTGAGCTTTTTCACTTGATAACACTTACAAAAGTGTATTGGTAACTTTTTGTGTTGATGAGAATCTCCAAAAACGAGGTATAGCCCCTCAAATGACGAACAGCCCCACAGGTGATGTTGGGCCTAAGATGCATTTGGGGGTAAGTTGATGGATATCAATAAGTTATTTAGGTTGATAACAGTTACAAAAGTGTATTTATGGCTTTTTTAAGTGATGGGAATCTCTAAAACTGAGGTATAGCCCCTCAAGTGACGAACAGCCCCACAGGTGATGTTGGGCCTAAGAGTGCATCTGGGGGTGAGTTGATGGATACCAGTGAGCTTTTTCAGTTTATTACACTTACAAAAGTGTATTGATGGCTTTTTTAGTGATGGGAATCTCTAAAACTGAGGTATAGCCCCTCAAGTGACGAACAGCCCCACAGGTGATGTTGGGCCCAAGAGTGCATATGGGGGTAAGTTAATGAATGCAATTAAGCTATTTAGGTTGATAACACTTACAAAAGTGTATGGATGGCTTTTTTTTAGTGATGAGAATCTCCAAAACTGAGGTATAGCCCCTCAAGTGACGACCACCTGACATACAACTGATATAATCTTGTGTGTTGGTTAATGTATCAATCGATAATACCATGAAACTCTATTAACGTAAAATTAATAAAACTTTCTTTTGGTTTAATCAATCTCAAACAATAGTTTCCATTAATTTTAAGCCGAGAAAATCATGTACTGCATTGTAATATCAGCTCTTTTTTATTGGTCTCATGTTACACAGAAAGTATAATTGATTAGTTGAAGTCATTGATCAGGTAAACAATCGGCATATCAAGACTTTTAAGAAAGTTAATGGAGAGTGTTGCGCCCAACACCCAACAAAGGCCCAACATCACCTGTGGGGCTGTTCGTCACTTGAGGGGCTATACCTCAGTTTTTGAGATTCTCATCAACACAAAAAGCTACCAATACACTTTTGTAAGTGTTATCAAGTGAAAAGGCTCACTGGTAACTATTAATTTACCCCCAGATGCACCCTGGGGCCCAACATCACCTGTGGGGCTGTTCGTCACTTGTAGGACTATACGTCGTTTTTGGAGATTCTCATCAACACAAAAAGCTACCAATACACTTTTGTAAGTGTTATCAACCTAAATAGCTTAATTGCATTCATTAACATACCCCCATATGCACACTTGGGCCCAGCATCACCTGTGGGGCTGTTCGTCACTTGAGGGGCTATACCTCAGTTTTAGAGATTCCCATCACTTAAAAAGCCATTAATACACTTTAGTAACTCTTATCAACCTAAATAACTTATTGATATCCATCAACTTACCCCCAAATGCATCTTAGGCCCAACATCACCTGTGGGGCTGTTCGTCACTTGAGGGGCTATACCTCAGTTTTAGAGATTCCCATCACTAAAAAAGCCATCCATACACTTTTGTAAGTGTTATCAACCTAAATAGCTTAATTGTATTCATTAACTTACCCCCATATGCAATATCACCTGTGGGGCTGTTCGTCACTTGAGGGGCTATACCTCAGTTTTAGAGATTCCCATCACTAAAAAAGCCATCCATACACTTTTGTAAGTGTTATCAACATAAATAGCTTAATTGTATTCATTAACTTACCCCCATATGCACTCTTGGGCCCAACATCACCTGTGGGGCTGTTCGTCACTTGAGGGGCTATACCTCAGTTTTAGAGATTCCCATCACTAAAAAAGCCATCCATACACTTTTGTAAGTGTTATCAACCTAAATAGCCTAATTGTATTCATTAACTTACCCCCATATGCACTCTTAGTCCCAACATCACCTGTGGGGCTGTTCGTCACTTGAGGGGCTATACCTCAGTTTTAGAGATTCCCATCACTAAAAAAGCCATCCATACACTTTTGTAAGTGTTATCAACCTAAATAGCCTAATTGTATTCATTAACTTACCCCCATATGCACTTTTGGCCCCAACATCACCTGTGGGGCTGTTCGTCATTTGAGGGGCTATACCTCAGTTTTAGAGATTCCCATCACTAAAAAAAGCCATCCATACACTTTTGTAAGTGTTATCAACCTAAATAGCTTAATTGTATTCATTAACTTACCCCCATATGCACTTTTGGGCCCAACATCACCTGTGGGGCTGTTCGTCACTTGAGGGGCTATACCTCAGTTTTAGAGATTCCCATCACTAAAAAAGCCATCCATACACTTTTGTAAGTGTTATCAACCTAAATAGCTTAATTGCATTCATTAACTTACCCCCAGATGCACTCTTGGGCCCAACATCACCTGTGGGGCTGTTCGTCACTTGTAGGGCTATACCTCGTTTTTGGAGATTCTCATCAACACAAAAAGCTACCAATACACTTTTGTAAATGTTATCAAGTAAAAAGGCTCACTGGTAACTATTAATTTACCCCCATATGCACCCTGGGGCCCAACATCACCTGTGGGGCTGTTCGTCAATTGTGGGGCTATACCTCAGTTTTAGAGATTCCCATCACTTAAAAAGCCATTAATACACTTTAGTAACTGTTATCAACCTAAATAACTTATTGATATCCATCAACTTACCCCCAAATGCATCTTAGGCCCAACATCACCTGTGGGGCTGTTCGTCACTTGAGGGGCTATACCTCAGTTTTAGAGATTCCCATCACTAAAAAAGCCATCCATACACTTTTGTAAGTGTTATCAACCTAAATAGCTTAATTGTATTCATTAACTTACCCCCATATGCACTCTTGGGCCCAACATCACCTGTACGGCTGTTCGTCACTTGAGGGGCTATATCTCAGTTTTAGAGATTCCCATCACTAAAAAAGCCATCCATACACTTTTGTAAGTGTTATCAACCTAAATAGCCTAATTGTATTCATCAACTTACCCCCATATGCACTCTTAGTCCCAACATCACCCGTGGGGCTGTTCGTCACTTGAGGGGCTATACCTCAGTTTTAGAGATTCCCATCACTAAAAAAGCCATCCATACACTTTTGTAAGTGTTATCAACCTAAATAGCTTAATTGCATTCATTAACTTACCCCCAGATGCACTCTTGGGCCCAACATCACCTGTGGGGCTGTTCGTCACTTGTAGGGCTATACCTCGTTTTTGGAGATTCTCATCAACACAAAAAGCTACCAATACACTTTTGTAAATGTTATCAAGTGAAAAGGCTCACTGGTAACTATTAATTTACCCCCAGATGCACCCTGGGGCCCAACATCACCTGTGGGGCTGTTCGTCAATTGTGGGGCTATACCTTACTTTTTGGAGATTATTTTCACTAAAAAAGCCATCAATACACTTTTGTAAGTGTTATCAACCTAAATAGCTTAATTGTATTCATTAACTTACCCCCAGATGCACCCTGGGGCCCAACATCACCTGTGGGGCTGTTCGTCGCTTGAGGGGCTATACCTCAGTTTTAGAGATTCCCATCACTTAAAAAGCCATTAATACACTTTAGTAACTGTTATCAACCTAAATAGCTTAATCGTATTCATTAACTTACCCCCAAATGCATCTTAGGCCCAACATCACCTGTAGGGCTGTTCGTCACTTAAGGGGCTATACCTCAGTTTTAGAGATTCCCATCACTAAAAAAGCCATCCATACACTTTTGTAAGTGTTATCAACCTAAATAGCTTAATTGTATTCATTAACTTACCCCCATATGCACTTTTGGGCCCAACATCACCTGTGGGGATGTTCGTCACTTGAGGGGCTATACCTCAGTTTTAGAGATTCCCATCACTAAAAAAGGCCATCCATACACTTTTGTAAGTGTTATCAACCTAAATAGCTTAATTGTATTCATTAACTTACCCCCATATGCACTCTAAGGCCCAACATCACCTGTGGGGCTGTTCGTCACTTGAGGGGCTATACCTCATTTTTGGAGATTATTTTCACTAAAAAAGCCATCAATACACTTTTGTAAGTGTTATCAACCTAAATAGCTTAATTGTATTCATTAACTTACCCCCAGATGCACCCTGGGGCCCAACATCACCTGTGGGGCTGTTCGTCACTTGAGGGGCTATACCTCAGTTTTAGAGATTCCCATCACTTAAAAAGCCATTAATACACTTTTGTAAGTGTTATCAGCCTAAATAGGTTATTGGTATCCATCAACTTACCCCCAGATGCACTCTTAGGCCCAACATCACCTGTGGGGCTGTTCGTCACTTGAGGGGCTATACGTCAGTTTTAGAGATTCTCATCACTAAAAAGAGCCATCAATGCACTTTTGTAAGTGTTATCAACCTAAATAGCTTATTGGTATCCATCAACTTACCCCCAGATGCACTCTTAGGCCCAACATCACCTGTGGGGCTGTTCGTCACTTGAGGGGCTATACGTCAGTTTTAGAGATTCTCATCACTAAAAAGAGCCATCAATGCACTTTTGTAAGTGTTATCAACTGAAAAAACCTAGTAGTATCCATCAACTTTTAAGATTTTTATTTCTAAAACGGAATATTTCTCTTTAAATATCGCAAAAAAATATCTGATTAAATTATTGTATGTGCAACAAATTCTCGATTGCTTCTCAATCCTTTTGTTTAGCTACCAGTACGTCCTACAGTTATATTTTCAAGGAAATCTTTATTCAGTTTTGAGAGCAGATATTTTAACTGAAGCTATACACAACTCGTGATGCAGTCATCAAATTACCATTATTAAACACAATTCCAAAAATGTCTAAAAATGGGTTATTAGATCATATTTCAATTGTGAAACAAGTTACGATTTTTTATATTTGTTTATGTTAAAAATGTGCGCGCCGAGACAGCCCTGAAAGTGATGTAGGTCAAAGCCCTGAAAATGATGCCCTACAGATGATTCTGGCAAAATTAGGCATCCCCCCGACGCCCAAAATTTTACAGCCAATCGCTGCTCGGTAAGTCTGAAAGTGATGAGCCAATCGTCGCTCGCCTAACTGACCTACATATAGGTCAAGGAGATCGAGAGTTGATCGTGGCTATGGTATAAATACAAAGTGGGAAAGTCCGCCCAAGAATTTAGAATTTTTGGTTTGATGTGTAAAACTTTATATGACCAGAAGTCTGTAGACTTATAGAACATAAAAGTTGAAAGCCCATTGAATATGCAACTGTTAAGACTCAAATGTAAGAGGCATTTCATTCAGAGGTAGTTTCACTTTCACTGTTTCACTTACAATGTAGTTTCAGTGTCAAATCAAGTTACAACTGAGTTATATTTATAATTTATATCCGCACATTTATGATTTACTATACAAATACCATAGAACTAATGAGTAATGTTTGAGTTTTATGACAACTACAAACTACATAAATATAAAATTAATAGACAATTATTTTAGACCTTATGAGGATTAAAGCAAACCATTTTCAGCTGATAATGGGAGAGAATCCAACCAATGTTCAATTTAATTATGCAAAACAGATGCTGTGTTAGTCAGAAATTTGCATTAAGCTTTGTACTACTCTATAAATAGAATGAAAATGATTGAAATGAACAACTAGTATATATTCTATTTTACTGTTAACTGTTCTTAAAATTTTACTAATAATTTCTTTTCAAAAAGAAATCCTGTGCCTAAAGAAGCAACATTGAAATTCCATAGTTGAACAAGCTTGAATGGTTTTAAACTCCCTAAATAAAGGCACAGTTTGCATATATATAGCTTGTTTAGGAGGAAAATTATGAGTCGTGTCCCGTTTATTACTATTCTGCATAGTAACAAGCATTTCCAAATAATTTGTACTAAATAATTGAGGCTGCAATGACCAATAAAAGCCGATAAATTTCTCCTTTATATCGAAAAATCCCCTTTATCCCTGCTGACCTGTTTTTGAAGATGTTCATCACTATTTGTTCTAGTCTTCATGGTTTAGAGCCTCATCGAAAAGGAAATATTTATTAAATAAGGCGGTTGACAACCTGAGTAGCTTAATGACAACCCAAGTTTATTACTGGGATAAATGACACCATTAGGTGTCAATACAAACAATTCAATTTGTTTAAAGGGTACATATTTATGTAGTGCAGGTTTGAATTTAACTAGTATATCCAAATTATCTGATATTAACTGGCTATCAAGTCTCTCATTTTATTTATACCATTTTATTATATAATTTATAGTCATCACTGTTGTGACTTATTGATATTAATATTAAAACATGCTATGTATCTGCATTGTGTTTTCATCCTAGAGAGATGATGATACACATGTAGGCAAGCCTGGCAAGGCCTGTTCAGCAATCCATGGAGAAATATAAAAAAAAAAACTTGTTTTTAGAAATGGCCTCTGTATGTCCACCTGCCTTGTTTTCTTGTGACCGTTATGCTGGGCCCTTTCATTTTTGTTTATAGTTATATACTAGAGACCTCGAACAAGTTCAATTGTCAGACCTATATTTGTAGGTCATTTAGGTCAAAAGCTGTCTCGCTTTCTTGTGAACAGGATAACTTCTGAACCGTTACAATGAGGTTTTTTATAGATATATAATAGAGGCGCGTCGATCAGTTTCGATTTCATATTTACAGGTCACGGAGGTCATTGAGTTCAAACCATTTGGTGTGCTTGTAAATATAATACATTCAACACTTTCCTTTTTGGCATTACGGTGTATTAGGGAGACGTTCTTGTTCGGTTTCATGGAGATGTCGAATATTTATATATGTATATTTATTAACTCTTATTACCGATATACATATAAATATAAACACTAAAATATACAGGCACAGGGAGAATCTTCTAGGATAGTATAATTATGTTGAAAGGATTGGAGGGGGGGGGGGGTATGTCATGTATACCTTTATACGCAATCATAGGTTGTTGTAATAAACCAAAACCCATGATATTTCATTAGAACGCCAATGGAATCCAAGTTCAAACCCAAAGGTTAAACAGTTTGTGACACTTGAATACAATATAAACTTTCATATGTAGTCATATAAACACAAAGTGGCACATCTACTGCATTCAGGTAATGTATTTGGTGGGGGCACCTGCTTACTACTCAGTCTGTTGGAATTATTCCATATTAGTATCTTTTTCGCAATGTGTTCTTCTTTGTTTCATAAAAATAGAACTAAAATAATTTTCTTCCAAAACTCACAGTTCTTAAATCTTGAAAGGAAAGGTCATTCAGTTCAAGTTATTCATTTTTTCCCCGTTTTAAAACCCTAATGCTATTACATCCAGATCTATGTTATATAGAGGTTATATGACTATAGTCTATTAATTTTTATAGCATCGAGCCTCTGGCATGCTATTTTAAGTTCCCTTTATATATATATATGGCACTTCTTAGACTTCTTATGAGATACTCATATGAATAAAATTAATTGTGTTTGGGTTGTCTTTCAATGCTGTTGAAAGCCTTTGGAAATTTTTGTCTAAAATAAAATAGGCCCTATGGCATGTGCCCTGTAAAATATCAGAATCCAAATGAGGAGATAGGCCATTTAGTTAGCGCTGAAACTTGTTTAATCAATCTCAGATTACTGCCCTCTTTATATCATTTCTTTTATAGATGTCTAAAACCACCCTTGACTTCAAGTTCTTTCCCACTTGACAGCCAAATAGCACATTTGCAAAAAAAATTTAATCCAGTCTTCTTTTTTATCCAGGGCCAGGAGTAAACTTAGTCTATGGTGACTCATCTTTGCCAAAGATGTTTATTCTTTAAAGTGGCATGAGCTGCCAAAATGTTGATATTTTGACGTTAAAACAGAATGTTGAAATTATCTTCTATTTTTCTCAAGCCGTATAATTCGGAAGTTTTTTAGTGCTTTTAAGTCTCGAGAATGTACGATAAAGTATTGTTTTGAACTAACTTTGGCTTACAATGAATGAATGGTCATCCCGGTTATTTAAATTTTGTTTACTTTTCGAACACTATTTCGGTTTGTATAGGCCACATACTGTATGGATTTCCCTCATTCCAACGCCAATCATTTAGTTTTTAGATGGCCTTCATAGCTTCTCACTGTCGTGACGATCAGAAATTATGAAAAAGTTAGAATTTTGGCAGCTCATGCCACTTTAAATGTTGGTTTTCCATTTTCACTAAGAATCTGATAAGTAAATTTAAAACAAAACAAATTAGAATGGAAAAAAGAGGCATTATAAGGTTTAAAACTACATTGATAAATGAATTGATTTACATTGAGGTAAAAAAAATCAGTTGAGTGAGGCCAGTTTGAGTGGACGGGTTCAAAGTTCATCACAAAATGATTGATTGATGTTGGAATAAAGTTTACATAGTTTGTAGCTTGTGTAAACAGAAATGGGATTCTAAAAGTAAACAAATAAATTAAAAAAGATGAACTTATTTGAGGCCTATAGTGGCTGATAAGTGCCTTGATTTAGTTTTCTAATTTTTTATATTGCTTTTTTAATTTCATATTTTGTTTTTAAATTTCGACCATGGTTGAAAATATTTTGACCGGTGTCAAAATAGTGTTAACTCGTTGATTTATTATAACTCTGGTCATAATAATGCTGACTACGGTTAAGATATTTTGAGTCAAAATATCTTAACCGTGGTCAAAATATTTTGATTCGGGTTATAGTATTTCAACTCAAATCTAAATTATTTTGACTTATTCAAAATATATTAAATTAACCGTGGTAAACAAAAATTGAAGGTTGAAATTATCAAAACTATTTTTACCTGAGTCAAAATATTTTAACCCTGGTCAAAATAATTTCAACCGTGATTAAAATATTTTTATTCGAGTTATGATATTTCAACAAAAGTCAAAATATATTAAACGTGGTCAAATAATTTCAACCTGAGCCTAATTTCAACTCGAGCCAAAACTATTTTGACTCGAATCAAAATATTTTAACCGTGGTCGAAACTATTATGACCAGAGTTAACTCGAGTCAAAGCTAAATTAAAAAACAAAATATAAAATTCACAAAACGCCAAAAAAATCATGGCACTTACCAGCTACCGTAGACAGCTCATACCACCAAATCATAAAAAGTCTAAATAAAAAAACATTTGGAGCAAATTGGAAATTCATTTGTTGTCTTTTGTCTATAAATAAAGATAGTTTTGTTTCATTTGTTTTTCACTATCTATTTTTTTCTTCTAATTCTTATTGATTTAATTTATTTTAAATTGTCATGCACCCCTTTTGTTAATTCTGATTGTTATGACAACAAGAGACTGGGGAGTTTATTTAAAAACTAAATGATTGACATTGGAATATAAAGGAAAATCCATACAGTGTATATAACCTGTTCAAACAGAAATTGATTGTGTTTGACTTGACTTGATGAAAAGTATGTTTACCCAAAGTTCAAAGAAAAAGTTTTATGGGCCACCATCCTGAAATCCTACTAATTTTTAGTAATAAAATACATAAAAAAATAAAAGCCTTCTATTCTAAGCATAACCTTATAATATAACTTATAAGTAAATCAAATTAATTGTAGTCATACTCTCAAAATGTTTTTCTCACTGTAGCCTACATGTAGTCGTAACGTAAAAAGTCATTTATTTAGTCATACTTATTGAAATAAATCAAATTCTGTTTCTATTTGAATTCTGAATTTCCTGGGTTTTTTTTTTAAGAGGCACGAGCGACCATAATCTGCTAGATTAATACATGACTCATGTGCAAAGCTTTTAAGACGTAAGTTGTATTTGGTAGGCCTATTGTAAACATAGTAAAAATAAAAGGATATGATGTGAACTGATTCTGACTGTCGTGTACCGTATCAAATCATGGCGTATACCGTTTGTACGTTTCATTCAACGAGATTTTGCGTGTAGTCGTAGGCCTATTTGGCACCTCAGGCCACTTTAGATTAATATCCCTGCGTATTCCACAGTGTAAGTTTGTTTTGAAATTCCCCTATTTGTTTATTTCACGTAAATAAAAACACATTTGCGAAAAGGCAAACTGTAGCCGTGTAGGCCTACGTTTGAAATCGTGATAGCCGGCTTGTGCTAGGCGTCAAGCAAATAGTTTCTAAAAATAGCCTATCTGGGTCAAATTTTTTGGGCGTCGGGGGGATGCCATATTATGCATGATTCTGGGCTGGGTACTGTTGTGCCCATGGTCAATTGTGATGACGCGACTATCTATGCATAGCAAGACTAGACTTGTCAGTACTTGGGTACACAAAGATAGGCTCGTCATCACGATTGGTCCATGGTTTGGAGTTTTTATTAACTGTTTAGTTACCTCCCTTGTCATAGTTCTCTTTGCCACGAGGGATGAACTGATAAACGGTAAACCTGTCATGAAGAATGAAGAAAAAAGACGAATTGAGGTAAGTTTTAGCCACACGTGTGTGTCTGTTTGCAGCTTGACTTATTTGCTGGGCGGGTTGTAACTTTGAACTATGTAAGAGTGGCAAAAGAACAGACCAGACTGTCGAACTGGCCCGTTACGGTAGTTGAACAACGGTAGTTCTCAAAACGATAATCATCAAAGGCTATCAATAATTTCATCAATCACCATGCATCATCCACGCTGACAACTGTCACCACAGTGATCAACAGTTGATAAAGCCACACTCGTGACCGAGAAACTGAGGAAGAAGTAATTTTTTTTATCAACTTTGTTTTAGCCCTTATCTTTTATATTTTTGACCGACCAGCTGAAAGTCAAAATCAAATCATAAAATGAGGAGCTATTGAATACTTTTACTGCAGTGAAATTATTACCTTGAGGCAGACTAGTTACTGATTGGTCTCTATGACAGACTGTACCTCAACACTGTCAGATAATACCAGCTTAAGCTGATTTATATACTTGTCTCCATGGTTATTTTGGTCAAGAAGATATGCCCTGTGCCAGTGTGTTTATCCTCTGAAACATATTTATGGAGCTGCGTGGATTTACACTTGGTGTTGTATCCTTGGGGCTACTTATTCTTGTCAAAAACTCAGATTGTTTATTTTAAAGGAATCACTCAGAACTTGTATTACTTTTGACCAAAATTACAAATGGTAAATCATTAAATATTAATCAACGGATCTGCCAATGTGGTACATGTAATTTGTGATCCATTTACTTCACCAGTGTTTATCAAATTGCCTAATCACTTGTCTGGATTTTATTTCAGTTTACAACCCATCACAACCACCGAAAATGCAGTATGATTGGAGACTTTGGTATTCTAACGTCACTCTCTGTGTTGGGGGTAGAGAATATTTATAGTTTAATTAGAATTAATTAGTGTTGCAATAATGGCAGAAAAGTGGACTCAGTTCAGGGAAAAGGTAAAGGCCAAACGCACGGGGAGATTTCAATCTGGACCGAAAGTGAAGCGAACTGAATTAACAGTGCAGCGGTTGTCCTCTGACGTCGGCCGGGCCCAAAAATATATAAAACTTGGTCCCCGAGAATTTGTCCCTTTTGTAGCCGAGGATACGGGCCATCCTCAAGAGCTAACTATTGAGAATGTTAGAACCGCATGTGTGAAACATTTCTCCACAGATGCCAAAAACAAGAATTGTGATATCTTGGCTGGAGAAAGGGGACCTTCATGTAAGTTAATCTCCCAACTACCAGACTTTAAGGTGATTCATGTTAGATTTGTTGAAAGTGAAGTCAGTTCCCGTAGAGAGATCAACACTGGCGCAAGTACTGCTATGGGCACAAGTCATGAGGACAGTGACAATGACAATGTTTTACCACATATTGTTTCTGTACAATCAACCCTCCACGCTCCCTCAGCAGCCCCGTTTGTTCCTCGTAGCTTGTCTGTTGTAGAGATGCTCAAACTTGGTAAAATCAAGGGGATAAAGCCAAAATCATCAGTCATACAAATCCATACATTTGATATGGAAGTGCGCTCATGGTCTAAAATAACCACAGAAGTGGAATTCTATGAAGAGAGTGAGGCAATTGGCTCCGGTGGCTTTAGAAAAGCATTCAAGGCGACAAGTAAACATCCTTCATTCAGCGTGAAGAGCTGGGTGATTAAAAGGTATTTACCTGAGGCATTGGAAGGCATTGCGCAAACAGGACAGACTGTTCAGGACCACACACAGAAGGTGGTCCAAATGCATCATTTGGCTAGACATTTTGCTGCTCGACTTTCTCAAAAACTCACTGATGAAAATGAATTGGAATCTTATGGGCCCACCTTGAGGTACAGCGACATATTTTTGGGAGTGACAGACTTGAGTGAATATGTTACCATTGAAAAATTTGTGGATGGTAATTTTCTTAAGTACATCAACAATACTGGTTTGCGCTCCACAGAAGAGAGCGTTTATACCCAAAAAGCTGAATCTCTTTCACACTTTTCCTATGAGAAGTCCGAGCACAAGTTACTTCTGGTGGACATTCAAGGCAGCGATTATGATTGTTATGATCCAGAAATTGCCTCATCTGACTTATTTGATGATAACGAGATTCTGTACTGCACAGGGAACCTGTCAAGCCTAGCCATTTCCAACTTCAAAGCTGAACATCAGTGTAACATGTACTGCAATATTCTAAAACTTCCAAAGCTACAAAATGATGATGATTTGGCTTAAACCAGCTAACCGCTAATTCGAAATACTTCAGTGCTTTTATTATCCTGGTTGACTGAAACATTTGCGTTTGGTCATTTAATGACTAATCTTTGCCTTTATTTACAATTACTGTTTGATTGTTCTTTTAAATTCTTTTTAAATTAAATTAGTTCACTAATTGAAGCTTTTTACCAGTTAGATTTAACCAGAAATTATTTGATGACTAGGTGCTATCGCTGCTCATTCTTCCCTTAAAGTTTGATATCGAATTAAATAAACGAAACTTTAATTCTTGAAGGGTCGTGAAACGAAGTCCAAATCTTCACAGTTTGATGTCAAACTAAAAGATGTGTCATGAACCAACCAATGCTAAGGTCATTCAAGCAAGTTTATTGCAATAGCAAGTGTGTTACTTTTATTGTCTTTGAACCATAACTGTCACTGTCCATTTTGTATTTTATTCCTGCCACAAGGTTTAATATTCTTGGGAGGGGCCTCCATGGCTCAGTAGGTAGAGCGCTGAACACCAAATCCGAACAGCCTTCCACCAATGGGTTGCGGGTTCAAATCCCACTCTGTCCAAAAATTGGAAAATTTTCTGAGTGGGTTTTCACTCGAACAACCTATGTGCGATGGTTGCCAGTTACCACCGAAGGTCGTGGGTTTCCTCCGGGCATAGAGCTCGGTTTCATCCCACAATAAAACTGGCAACGCCGCCATATAAGTGAAATAATCTTGAGCGCGGCGTAAAACACCAAACAATCCATTAATATTCTTGGAAAAGTCGATTTTATTTGAGTGACAGTCATGTGAATGAGGTTTACATATCGATTGTGAGATTGTACATATACGGTTATTGATGTTTTTTGTGATCTTATAAAGACTGATGGTGACTCAGCATCATGCATTATTTACACTCTAAGGATGTGCAAATCATACATGGTTGTATTTGTACATTTTTACATATCCACTCTAAAAGCATGTTAAGCTACTGTATTGATTTAAATTACATACCACATACCACTACCAAATGGAATAAGAATTTTTGCTTTGGAGGCCTAACAGTCATAAATTCAGACTCTTTATATTTTTAAAAACTTAAAAACTTTTTCACACGTATTCTTCCAGGACAATAGGATTATTATAGTTTGGATAGTTAATTGATTGGTCTTGATGGGTCAGAGTTTATTTCCTGGTCAAGAGGGTAATATTCCCCTGACAAACCTTTCAGCTATGGGATGCAGGGTAAAATCCCACTCATCCCGACCCCTGCACACCTTAAAAAAATCACATTATGATAATGACAACCTGCAGAAGGTTGGACGTTTCCCACCTTAACATAGCCCAGTTTCTCCTTGTTAAACCAGGCAACACAACCGCAAGTGAAATTATCTTCAGTGCGCTGCATAACATCAATCATTTAATAAAGCAAAATTTCTACAGATCGAGTGCTAGACATTTATTGACTATGGAAGATCAATGGATCAATTCGACCAAGTTGACTTTGAATAGAATTATGTAGTGAATTTTATATAAAGAAATAGAAAAGGAAGTATAAACTATGCAAAGGGATATATCAGTATGTTTCTAGCAAATCTCAATTTCCTCTCTGGAGGCTGCAAAGTGTAGTTTGTGACTGCTTTGTAAAATGTACCAGTTGAGTCTGACAATTTTTGTTTGAAAAACCAAAATTTAAGTTAAAAGGTTACCGAACTAAGAATCTTGAGCAGATGGTTTATCTTACTGTTCTACTGAATTAGGAGATGTGTTTTTTTTTTCAGATTTGAGAATATGCCCCTGTACAGTTTTGTGCACATTTAAATGTTTTAGTATAATAAGATATCTAAGTAATAACATTTTTAACATTTCTTCTGAAACAAAATGCAACATGTACATTGTTTGTTCAGTTTTTCAACAGCTAATTTTGAGAAGAAAAGTGCAAAGATTATTATGTGTTTTTAGTAGTTTTTTTCCTGTTCATGTTAAGTAATTAAATTTTTACAGTTGAATACTATGTTGAATTAAGTTGTCTTTTTTTACCATTGTATGAATGGTTCAGTTCTAAAAGAAGTTATTAAATCTGTTCCAACTTCGAATTATTTGCAATGTTACATTTGTAGTTCTACATGTATTCAATAAAGGATTTTTTTTTCTAACATCAAGGGTCAACTGCTTAACTATATTTTACATTAGAGTTAAACAAAATAAGGAAATTGTTTCTCATGAGCAAGTTTTTTATTAGAAGCAGTGTTTGAGAATAAAAAAAGAAATATTTTAGCAAATAGTTTTCAATCTCATAAGTTTATGAAGTGTCATAAGCATAAATCATGCTGGTCATTTCCAATGTCTCCTATTTCAATTATAAGTGACAATTAAAAAGCAGAAAAAAGACAACTAAGTCAAAATGTAACGGAGCTGAGATACGTTTTATTCTTAATAATTGAAGGATATAACTCTTGAGAGGGGATAAACTAGGAAAGTAATTAATCAGTTTGTACATATACTGTATCTTGATTGGATAAGAGGATTAAACAATGACCGATAAAAAGCTCAGAAAATAAGCTGGCTTAACTAAAAAACACTGTTTATAAGGTTACAAAGATCCATTAATCAACAAACACATGTATACCACTCTATATTCCTTAACTAAATTTAGGCACAAAAGAAGAGACATGCTGTCACCTCATGTGCTACATATTCTGAAAAATGATCAACAAAACCCTTCAAGATACAGAGGGGAAAGGAAATTGCACTTCATTGTTATGCTCTATTCAAGGGCAATAACTCTGGAAATTTTGGCAAGCCAAAGGTCACATGCACAAATGGTACACAATGGGTAACATGTACACAAAATTTCCTTGAACTACATGTAGTATCAAACTAGACAAGAGGTGGTCCAGACAAGCCTATGTGTAAAGTTTGCAAGACAAAAGTTATTCGAAAGCAATGAAAATAACTGCTCAACAAACTTTGAATGCACAAATGGCACCACTATTGTATAATACATGTATATGCAAATGGCTTATAATGGCTCCAATAGTGTTAGTCAATAAATTATAATTGAACATAGCATACATGCACATGTAGGTTATAGTTCTGCAGTATAGTTGACCAACAGCATTCAGATCTGATCAAATGCAAAATATTGGCATGAATAATTACAATGAAGTTGAATAAGAAGTCGCCACCAAGAAATCAGTTTTGTTTGGAGTTTTTTAGTACTGAGAGACTGTCATGAACTCCTTTTTTAAATGAATAAAGGCATCCGAACAGTTACTTGGTTCAATCTCCTCAGGGTGGGGGGTGATTTGCTGACAGGTTTCTCGAAATTCGGAATCCAGGAAGTCCTGATCACAATCCAGGACACCGGAGAGATGGGCTACCTTTTCTAGGTCTTCTTCCATCACAGGGATGCCTGTTGTAACAGAAATAAATATTCTAATGCACCTTCAACTCGTTTGACGTTATATATGTAGATATATAAAAATAGATCAATTAACCCATTATCTGAGCCAATGGAGTAACCTCTCTAGGTTTAGACTATTTAATAGTAGCAGTAAGAAGGTAAGTGTTCGATCATGTCTAAAGCTTTGAAGTCCAAAGAAGGTGAGCTGTGCTCAATCACGTCATAACATTCAGAAATTATGGCGTCATTGCATTAGAGCTGATAGCACAGATATCCCCCTATATAATTTCTGAAGATGGGTTCCTCTACAACTAACGCAATGTTTATATGTACATTGTAGACAGTAGAAGACTAGTAATTAATAAGTTATTTTAAAAAAATGTTCAATATTTTGGCTCAGAAAAGCCTAAAAAAAACATTTGGATTCAAATTAAACATTTTGCTGACCAGTGACCACTGACAATGGAAATTAAAGTCTTTGTACAATTTTAAATCAAAGAAATAAGTCATTCCATACCACATTCCTCCAATCCATACTCCAGAGGAAACGAATAGATATGATTTGGAATTCCATCTGGCAACACAGTGTTCTTCTGGGCTCTTATCCTATGTGTATTCCAAATTGTGTTTTTGAAGATATCGAGTTCTCTCTGCATCACCGGTATCATTAGATAGGCCAATAAATTCCTGTTTAAAAATAACAGTTGACCATAATTTACTGTAGTCTCAGTAAAAAAAAATGCAACTTAAAAAAAATAATTGGAAACGAATTTTGGTTCATTGACTGATGTTTTACGATGCACAACCCGACCTTCAGTAAATACCTGGCAACTGATCATTTTTTTATATTTGGTCTGAGTGGGATTTTAACCCCCGCCGCATCATGAAAGGCCGATGTTAGACTAAGGGGCTACCCATCTCAACGACTGAGGCCCCAAAAGAATTTTGGAAAATTGATGAATGTGAATTATAACAGTCGGTGTTGGGAGCTCTCAGCTGGTCACCATATTCACTAATTACCAGGTTGTTTTCTTAACAACTGCCCGATTGATACCTTTATGTGTGGTTTAAGGGCGGTTTTGTCTATTGGGTTAACAGTTCTATTGTCCGTTTCAATTAACTTATCGCTGGTTTAGAAGCTGTTTTTAAAGTGAAATGTGTTTTTCTTTAATTCATGTAGTGTAACAGACCAAGTTTGATATAGGGTTCAAATTCCAAGTTGATATCATTAACATAATTTTAATTGGACAGAGCAATTTGTGTTTTCACATGTTAAATGCCATCAAGACGTACATGTATGGCCAATATATTGAGAGAATATCACTATCTATTTCAATCAGAGAGGGCAAATGTCAGCGAAAGGGGTACCATAATCACTGAAGAGTGACCCCAATTTTCAACAGGAAATATGACCAACTTACGGGCAGAAATTTTCATAGAACAACACTAGTTGAATGCGTAACATTGGAAATTTCATAATAATAAAAAGGAGCAAATTGGACATCCTACATGTAATTCAAACTTCTGCCTAATCTGCTGCTAAGCCTTAGACAAGAAGTGGTTTGAATGAATACCTGTCTGTTGGACTATGGGGATCATAATGTCCATGGTCCTTCAGTAGCACTAGCTGATACTTGAAATACTTCTCCAACCTTTCATGAAGCTCTTTCCACCATCTTTCAATCTTGCAAAAAAAACATGTAAACATCTGAATTTTGTAGACAATAACAGAGAGACTGTCTTTTGTAGGCTGTGTCATATTTCAACCGAAATTTTTCTCAATTTTATGATAATCAGGTACTGATATCTTTCATCTTTAAACATAGTCCGACATGCACTCTACTCACTGCTATAGAATATTTAACCATTATTATTAATTCAACTACCGGTACTTACATTCAAATAAATCAATATCAGAGTATGGGTCACTAAACGAAATTAACAGTTACTACTGTGTTATTTAATAATTTCTGACATTCATTGGGAAAACCTAATACCGACAATATTTCTTTTTAATTCGACAGAAATAATCTAAATGATTTACCTAGACATTTAACGTTGTTGAATTGGGTCACAAAACAATATACTACATCACACTTATTAAAGTGACTTTAGGTCAAACTTAGAGGAAATTTTCTTGAAACTGAATTACATGTAGTTAATTGTGCCATTTGTTATTAGCACATCTTTGCTTTGTGTCGGTCACTGAGTATAGTATACTGATATTTTTTATTACAATGTTAATTCCTTTGTTTTCCTAGACATTTCAAATGCTCAACCTCTCGTGACAATCTGAATTCATGAAAAAATTCAGAATTTAGGTAGGCCTACATGGGTAACTCCTGCCACTTTAAATGAGACCTTTTATTATAACCTGCATCAGTTCAGGTATATGAAATTGTCAGCTTGCCTTAGTTTACTTCACTTAAGTAAAGCTCTTACTCTGTAATTTAATATTTTTTGACGTTTATTGGTACCTAATACCGATAAATAAATATCCAAACATAAATAATGAGGGAGACATTTATTATTGAATTAGCCTTACTTTACTGAAGAAAAACTCTTACTCTGTTATCTAATAATTTCTGCCATTCAATGATTCATTGGGAGTTGATCGGCTACTAACCAATAAATATATGACCGTGAATATGGAAATACCTGTAGACATTTAATATCATTAAATTAACTTGGCCTTTGAAAAGATCATCAATAAAATAAAAGAGCTTACTTGATTTGAAGTTGAGGGCCCATAGAGCACTGTATCCACAGGGTCTCTAAGGTCTCCTTGGTTTCTCTGGAGGAAAGCATGCATTGTTGCAGTAATGCCTGTTTCAGTTCCCTTGTCAAGACGAATCATACAAGGTGATATTTTAGATTCCATGAGGTATTCCAGGTACCACAGTCCTACAAGTTTTGGGTCAGAATTACTTATCCAGACTCTTAGCCACAACAATTTTCTACTCGCGGTATCGAGGCAACCATAAACCGCCAAGGGAAATGTACTATTTTGGTAGCCCATCAGTTTGTCATGGCCATCTAGAGAGTGCACCCAATTTGGGCCCTTGGTTGTGAAATTGCCCTTTTTCTTTTTAATTTTCCGAGCAACAGCTCTGTTTTCAAGGCCTGTTGGGTCAATATCGTACATCATTGCATATACATCATCACGAGGCACAAATAGATTGTGATGCTGTCGAATTTTTTTGTGCATTGCTCTATAACCCAACAACTGACCAGGGCCATTTAATTCTTCTTTGACAACTTCCCTGAGCCTTGCTTCTGAAACGTTTTGGTCGATAAAATATATGTCGAAATATCTTAGCCGCCTGTCCAATGATCTGTGGCTCCATTTGTAACAGGGGTAGTCTCGCTGGAGAAAGCTCAAAAGTTCCCTACGCTGATATCCTTCTCTCACGTATTTCAACATGTCTCTTTTAAGACAGACATTATCATGCCATTTCATGACTAACGGTCACTGGAAGAGGAGGCTTGTGTGAATGAATGTTGTTTTCGTTTTCAAATCACCGTCTAGTGTAACTTCCCCTTCTTGAATGAAGACGTCCATATTAAGGGGAGGTAAATCAAGGTTTTGGCAACTCTCGGCTTTTGGCAATCCTCGGCCACGTGGAAATTTTTACTTTCATTTTGTTTTCATTTTACTTTTTTTTTTTGCATTTTTTTTTTTCTAAATTTTTTTTTCTATATTTTTTTTTCTGTAGGATTTTTTTTATTCTAAACAATTTTTTTTTTCAAAATGTTTTTTTTTTTAGTCAACATTTTTTTTTTCTTTCTAATTTTTTTTTTCTAAACTAATTTTTTTCTCGGAACTAATTTTCTTTTCAAGATTTTTTTTTTTTTATTATTAAAATAATTAAATTATTTTTTTTTTTTTCACTTTTTAAGTTTTTTATTATTTGGCAACCCTCGGCCACCATACACTTCCAATATCCTCTTGGGGCCCAACAAAAAGAGTACAGTGATAACATAAGTGAATGAAACGCTCCATTCTGTAACTTTCAGTCGTAATCTGTTATAACTGAAGCATTGAAGAAATTTATCCAAACTATGTCCGTCTGTGATAATAGGCTATACACAAGATCTTCTGCTCCTGGTATTGACCCTGCCGATGGCAGATATCAGGCATAGTAGGCCTACCCAACTCAAACGGTATACAAATCCGGTTTAAAAACTGAACCTTCCAACTACCGCCCAATTACTATTTTGCCTGGTGTAAATAAAATTATGGAAAAAATAGTAGGTAATCAGATAAAATAAATTCATAAACGAAAATAATATTCTTTCAAATGACCAGTATGGTTCCCGTTCAAATCACTCAACAGTAGATGCCGCCGACTTTCCTGTAAGAGCTAAAGACAACAAACATTTTATTTCTGTTGTGTTTCTTGATTTATCTAAAGCCTTTTGATACGGTTAATCTTCCTATTTTGTTTGCAAAACTAGATCACTACGGTTTTAGAAATAAAGTTAACGACTGGTTCTTTAGTTCCCTCTAATAAGAAAACAATCGGTATTTTATGATGGAGACAAACCCAAGCTTCATGTTATTAATTGTGGTGTGTCCCAAGGCTCTATACTCGGACCAATTTTGTTTCTTCTTTAGATTAAAGTGGTATGAGCTGCCAAAATGTTGATATTTTGACGTTGACACAGAATGTTGAAATTATTGGCTATTTTTCTCAAGACGTATAATTCAGAAACTTTTTAGAGCTTCTAGTCTCGAGAATATACGATAAAGTATTTTTTTGAACTAACTTTGGCTTAGAATGAATGAATGGTCATCCCGGTTATTTAAATTTTGTTTACTTTTCGAACACTATTTCGGTTCGTATAGGTCACATACTGTATAGATTTTCCTCATTCCAACGCCAATCATTTAGGCCTTAGTGTCTTGCCGATCAGAAATTATGAGAAAAGTGTGAATTTTGGGAGCTCATGCCACTTTAATCAATTAAGTTGTGAAGTGAATGCCAATGGTAAAGATGGTGTTCAATTGTTCACAGATTTCCCAGCTGTGTATTCTGTTATTTGCAGATGATGTCGCCCTAATATCAAAAACAGTTAGATATATTATACCAGTATTGTCTGGAATGGAATTTAGTGGTAAATTTAGACGTCAAAAAGCGTCGTCTTTAGACGTGGGGGCAAACTGAAAGCATTGAAAAATTGGAAATTGGGTGATGGAAAGTTAGAAAAAATAAATAGTGATAACTACCTGGGAACAATATTTTCCTCTCGGCTAAATCAAACTAAAGCAGATGAACATGTTGTAGCGTAAGGTAAATGGGTGCTTTGTGAGATATTGCGTACAATATGGTATTTGCGTGACATCCCACATTCTGTATATTTCAAGCTGTTTGGTGTAAAAGTTCTACCTATATTAACCTACATGTAGGCCTACGGCTCTGGAATATGGGGATTGAAAGTGGAAAAGGTTCTTTATTAAGCGTGCAAACCAATTCCTCCGAACTGGCAATAGTACCTCAAATTCCATGGCTATAGGAGAATGTGGCAGCCAATGCCAATAGTCTGTTTACCTCTGTAAAATGCATTAACTTTGTTTAAGATTGCTGAGTTATGGCCCAAACATGTATCCTACCTTGACACCTTGACCCAAGGGGCAACCAAACTTGGGCAACCTCTATCAAAATTTTATTGAAATATGGCTTTGGTTATGTATGGTTACAACAGGGGGTGGGGAAACCTGATTATTTTTTGAGAGTTCTAAAACAAAGGTTGCAGGATGTATACTTAGCGCCATTAAAAACGCACGACCCAAAGAATGTAAAATATTTTGAGAAATGTAAAGTGCAAAATATTGTAAGTACTCTTAAATTGAAGAACAAGGCATTGGTCACAATGAGACAAAGAATTGACAATATGTGAAACCCTGGTGACTTTTATTCCTTGCAAACTAATCATTGGTACAGAAATTGGAGGTGTCATCATTCAATAATGGGTATGTCCACCTCGGGCATCAACGCAAGCAGTACATCTGCGACGCAAGGACCTGATGAGTGTGGCTATTCTGTGCTGTGGGGTCCGGTCCCACTCTTCCTGCACTACCTGGATCAATTCACGTCGGTTGCGTGGCCTGGGTTGACGTTGTGCAACGGCATTCTTAAGCTGATCCCACAAGTGCTCTATGGGCTATAGATCAGGGGAGTAAGCTGGCCATTCCATGATGTTCACATTATTCTGTTGCAAGAAGTCTTGTGTCAACCATGCAGAGTGTGGGCTCTGATGATTTCGAGCGCATCGTAAACGGTTTGGCGTGCGGCGAGTGTCAATAGAGGTCCTTGGTAGGGAATGCGTGCATGCATCTGTATCTGTTGGAGACGACGTCGGATGGTGCTAAGGCTTACCCTGGTCCTTCCAATTCCCACTGTCTCACGAGCAGTCTGTGTCGCGGTGCGAAATCGGTCACGTGTGTGCAACAAACCGATGTACCGATCCTGGCGGGCTGTAGTGACTCTTGGCTGACCAGGGCGTGGTCGGTCGGCAACATTGCCAGTTTCATGTTCCCTGATTCTGAGGCGACTAATTGTATGTGACGTCCTACGGCGGCACAACTGAGACCCGCCTGTAACATGCTGAGCTTCGTGTAAAGTGTTGAACCCACGACAAATGAGCCCTGAAAGCTGTTCTCAATGACGGTGAAACACTCAATGGACGTTATTAGGAAATGTTGCGTAATGTTCACGACAGGCGCGTAGGGAACACCACAGGTTATCCAGTTATTGCAACTCAACTCGAACTAACAATAAACAACAAAACGTAAATGGCGCTAAGTATATATATATTTAAACTTGGTGTGATTCCATAAATAAAAGTGCTCGTTATGATCGATATTCCCAATATGAAATTACATGTACTCTGAATGCAGAACTCTATTTGATTGAGACCGTGTCGAGACCGCAGGTCTGGAGGTCGACTTTGGTCGCTTCACAAATGTTCCTAGGGAATTTAGATACTGTCGCATATATGTGCATTGAATAAAGTAGAGGTTCAATTCATGTTTTACTAGCCGAGAAATCTTGGCTCTGCCGAATTTTTTTTTTGTCCGTGTTCGTCATAGCCAAGATCACTTCCATAGTAAAAAAGGGATATTTGTTAAGGAGACCCGCCGAAAAAATCGGCGGCGCAAATTTCACAACAAATAAGCAAAGAATAAAATATTTACCACTGCATTCCGATAATATAGACCACGAAGAAGGAGTTTGTCAAACGCCGCTGTAAAGTGACTAAAGATATATGATTGAAGTATTTCTACGACGCCCCGCACAGTTTAACTGGTCGTTTAAATGTTTCACTATGGCGGTTACGTCAGGTTGAAAGCCAGTGGACTTCGAAACAAATATTGACTGCATAAGGGAAAGTTTACCACTTTACAGCGGCTTAAGTTTGACAAACTCCTTCTTCGTGGTCTATATTATCGGAATGCAGTGGTAAATATTATATTTTTTGTTGTGAAATTTGCGCCGCCGATTTTTTCGGCGGGTCTCCTTAACAAATATCCCTTTTTTACTATGGAAGTGATCTTGGCTATGACGAACACGGGAAAAAAAATTCGTCACAGCAAAGATTTCTCGGCTAATGTTTTACTTATCTGTCCAAAGTATGAAGATCTCAGATGGTCTATCCTCCCAGACAAATATTAACAGAATAGAAATAAAAACCGCTTCAACATTAGTATCATCTAAAAATGAAAATTTACGTAAAGGAGTTGTAAAATTAGTTCATATGTGTCTGAAAAGACGTCATACTGTTTTATATACTAACGTATAAACGCATGCGCACACAGACGAGTTCAATATTGCTTGTAACTGTGTATAAATAAAAGAGTATTATAATTAGGAACAAACAATATCACCACTAAACACACACGCATATCGATACAGTCTGCACTTTTAATATTTTGTATTTTGGGGCTGAATACAAATGGCGACTAGAAGTACATATCAAATATTTCATTACAAAAGAAAAGAGAAAATAAAAATAATCATATGCTAAAATCATCTATGGCGAGGTTTATTTGGTCTTGTAAACCACATACTGTGTAACACAAAGAAGACAAGGAAGTTTCGGTACTTCAGCTATAACTGATCGAGGCTGAAAGTTAACAAACAGAGTGTTTTTGTTCCTTACATTATCACGGGGATACTTGTGATGGGCCCTCAAGTGAATGTCGAATGTGTAACTTCTTTAAGGCTATCTTTTTGGTCACCACATTCAAAATAACCTGCAGTCTGTCACATCCCCGAAGTTATCATGCTGCCACAAATAGTGCGATACGAAATTCGCTATAAGCTTACTCAACAATCCGCTGCAAGCCTCTATTCATATTTAATAAAACAACCGATTAGTAATTGAACTTGATACTAAAACTCACTTCAACAATTTGAAAGAATCAATAAATGACTCACACGAATCATTCAACCTGTCAAGAAACAAACACGTGAAAACAGACAAGGGGAAACCACTCTAATAGGACAAAAGACATAAAGCTCAACAAACAGGCTGCCCACCGACAGTTGCTGGTGCTCTATAAAATTTCGGCTCAAAAAACTTTCACGGAGATTTCGAAAACTCCCATCAAGTCATTTGACTCGACAAAAATTGGGGAAGGTCTGGCGAGTTAAAACATTGACACCACCGCAAATGGAAAATGGAATTGTGTACTATCTCCTGATCAGGAATAAAGTCATATTTTGTAAAATAGAACACTTTAAGCTATACAGCACTGTTTTATGACCTGAAACTTGTTCGAAACACATTATTAGGACGAGCGTTCTTTTTCACCATCTTTTAATGCATCTTTTAGGTTGTTTTGAGACAAATTTTATTGAAAAATATTCTGACAAGAAGCTATAATTTTTTACAATAAGGTGAAGAATTACCTATGGATAACAACTTCTTGGTTTATTGGGTGACGACGTTTCAACTTCCAAAAAGAAGTTGTAATCCATGTAATTCTTCACCTTATTGTAACCTATCAACTTCTAAACGCCATTGAAAGATATAATTTTTTAATTGATTTGATTACCAATTTATTGGATTTCTCTTCAAAGTTGTTTTTGTCAAACTGAATATTTTTGTGCTCTTCCGTGTAATTCCCAGTCATGTATAGGATGAATGGTGTTGTTTGTCCGCCAGTTACTGGCTTATTCTGATTCACACATCAAAGAAATCGTCAACTGTCTATTTCTGTTTTTGTTTTTTATTTCAGGGGTTATTCTACCTTTGAGATGGCTTCATTGTATCATTACATTAGAAATTCAACCCCAATAACACGCTAAATGACACTCAAAGTTGATTAGAATCTCTCAGGTTACAATTACCTGGGTATTCGGATATCAATTTGTATACCTGTTTGTGTCTTGTGTGTGTGTGTGGGGGGGGGGGGGGGGGGGGGGCACACCTTATACCCCCGCCCGCCCCTCCATTTTGGTTTAACGTATTGACATTTTCCCCAGAATAACCCATTTAGACCCATGATTGGCTTTGTTGGGTGCAGTTAATAATCAGTTATATATACGGAGGAATTGTGGCAAGTTTTGTACGAAGGCTGTCGTTAGAGCAACCCCTCCATTAGTCCATGTGGCAGGGAACCTTCGTCCCTAGGTTTTAGCTTTCCATTGCAAATTTAACCCCCATAAATCAACTTGGGATAACACTTGTTTTTTCAACCTGTTCAAATTTGGACACAGCATGGCTGACTTTGAGTAGAGTACATGTTCACTTTTCTCCGCGGTGGGAGCCTTTTCTCCTCGGTGAGTACCTATTATCCGCGGGTGAAACCTCTTGTGCAAAATGCTGTTAAAGACAAAAAACACTGCAAATGTCAAAATTCCACCCATGGCACTTATAGGGCATGATTTCGAAATGGGTCTTAAAATGAATCGAGATGCTTAAAATGAAATGCTGCGACACGGTCACATCATGTTTAATTCTAATGCAAGATAAATGGTCTGCGGCTCTGTGCCGCAGAGTCTCTACTTGCGACATTTTGCAAGTGATAACATACATGATGTTGAAGTTCCTCTGTTGCCGGATTATTCTTGGAACAAGGTGCAACGATCTGGCACGTATACATCGAGTTTGCATCTCGTCTTAAGGCATTTCATTGACTCCATTGAAAACATGGAGAGGATGGAATGACTGAGCATGAAGCGGCCAATGCTTGTCAGTAGGTTTGAAGAATATGGCTACTTTGTAATCTAGATATCCAGCCGTTCGATATTTCTGACCCTTGTAGATAGTCACATCTGAAAAAAATCCTCACAAGAGTAGTTAATAATAGGTTCTAGTTGAATTCTGGGGAAAACGCATGTAGCCATATGATAAAAATGTCATCCAGATACCGAAGAGATATAAAAGGTGGTTTGATACACTTGCGGCTAAATTTCTCTATATGTATAATTGAGAAGCTTTTTAGTGCTTCTAGTCTCGAAAATGTACAATAAAGTATAGTTTTGAACTAACTTTGGCTTAGAATGAATGGTCGTCCCGGTTATTTAAATTTTGTTTACTTTTTGAACACTATTCCGGTTTGTATAGGCCACATACTGTATGGATTTTCCTCATTCCAACGCTAATCGTTTAGTTTTTCGATGGCCTCCAAAGCCTCTTACTGTCGTGACGATCAGAAATTATGAAAAAGTGTGAATTTTGGGAGCTCATGCCACTTTAAATGAAGAGGTTTGCCTATAGCTACACTGTAACCGTTTACCGTCAATTCTACAGTAGAATATTTTAAAATTAACGGTAAATTGCCGTTTTATACATCAGTGGAAGCTTTACGGTCGTGTACCGTAAAATAACTTTGAGACAGAGTTGTCGTTTCCGAGCTAACGAGATCTGATCTCCTCGGTTGTTTCCGTGAAGGATTCGTCCAAAATACGTAATTGCGGGTCAAAGGGTGCGAAAAAAACGGAAGTGCGTATGCGCACACCGAAGCGCTAGTAAGGCATGGAAATGTGGCCACCAACCCTTCATATTTGTAGTTAGTGTAGTGGTTAAAGGCTACGGTTATGGCTAGTGCGCATATAGTTCTGCGCAGCTCCTGTATGGAAGGTTAGAGGTTCGAATCCCGCCGTAGGCGATTTAATATAAGAAAGAAATTGTCATTGTAGGCTAAGATAGTTAATTTAACATAGCTGTATTTGAAAGAGTAGATAGAGAGACCTGCTCTAAGCGAGAATTTTCATCGGCATTTTTTCAATTTTTTTCAAATAAATATATGTTTGTCCACTTGCAGAAGTAGTCAGTTTTACTATTTCGTTGGGGGTACATAACATTTGAAAATCTACATTAACAGATCCATGCTGGGGTTGAAGATTTAAAGTCCTGTATTTCTTAGCCTGCTGATTTCATAATGTTTTTTCACATTCACTGATTAGGAATGTGGCTAGTTGATTTTACGGTCTACCCTTATTTTTACGGTAGAAAGCTGGCAGCCCAGCTGCCAGTATTCTACCGTAAAATTTACGGGTTACATTTTACAGTATACTGTTCTTCCTCTTCAATATCATATACTGTATAGGGCCTACCTAGTATTGACCGTTGCCGACCATAACTCTCTTCATCTTCCAAACGCGGTCGATATAAGTTCAGGTTCGATATTTCACTGGTCGGTAATTTAGTTGATTATTGAATCTCTACCAAGTAGGTTGGTTAGTTGAAAAAAAAGGCCTACCTATAACCGCTGTCATCACAATGTGCATCTGATTTAACGAAATGTCTGGCTCAGTAGGCTATAGTTACCTAATTGTTAGGCCTACTGATACCAATATTCTAGCCGAGAAATCTTGGCTCTGCCGAATTTTTTTTTTCCGTGTTCGTCCACGTATGACGAACACGGAAAAAAAAATCGGCAGAGCCAAGATTTCTCGGCTACCAATATTCAAGATAACTTTCAAGATAACTTTCTCATGTTTGGGACCTGCATATCAGGATGGGAGCCAACGTTTATTCAAGATAGACTAGAATCCCCAAGTATTATAATAGGTTCCTGTATACCCGGTAGTTACATTAGAAAGATGCCTAAATTTCCAAAGTTTATAATCAGCTGTTATTTCGAGGATTGCGCTGACCCCTCGGAGAGATCTCCCTTTACTCGATTATGATCTTAAATGGGGGATGGGTGGGGGCTGACACAACTGTGGAGGGGGTGGAAGAGAGGGAGCAGAGGTAGGCCTACTACCGGTAGTGGCTCTAGTAGAAACTAGGAAAGATGTGGAAGAGGGGCGCGGGGGGGGGGGGGGGGTGTAAAGGTCCCCATGTGTATGAGGGGGCCCGGGCGGGGGGGGGGGGGGGACTAAGGTGGTGGAAAAGAGTGGGCATTAAATTAGAATTAAATTAGCTATTTAGCCTGCGAAGTTTTACCAGTATTACAGTCATATCTGTGATTTGTGGATTCTTCTATTTTAGTAAAGAATTTAACTGTCTACAGACCGTCGGGTTTATATTCTATTCTATCGAACTACAGTGGCAGGTAGGCCTGGTCTAGTTTTTAATATTAATTTAAAAAATGTACATAAAGTCTGCTTCGAAATTTTGATCAATAACAATATCCATTGGCTCATATTTATAAAGTGAAAAAACCCAACTAATTGTTGGCAGAGATTATTTAATTGGCATGTTAGTGGCGACCTCTGGTGTTGTCAACGAACGTCACAGCTGAGCTCATGCACAGGCGACAAGTTTGATCACAGCTCAGAGAAGCGGAGACTCCGGCACGAAAGTTGAGGGCAAGTTGCCAACTTTACGGTGTCGCTGGAAGGTAATGTTTTAACTTAATACATTTTCATGTCACGGTTACAATGATCGCAGAACAGCTGGGTTTTCTCAAGGAAAAAACTGAACTTTAAGTTTGATTAAGTGTTGTCATCCCATTCTAAATTTCGCGCTCAACACCAAACTTTACGACCATACATTCATTCATTCGTGATAGGGTGTCGTTGTTGTTGAAGTTGAACTCTAGTCTATGCATGGAAACAAGTGGTTGACAATGACGCTTTGACCTGCTGCGTTCGTCTTGTGAATGTGACATTGTCAGGGCGAACCCGAGTATAAGGTAAACTAAAGCTATATTTGTAATAGTATTAGAAATCAATATCACTAAATATAATTTTATTAATTTTTGTTTATTACTTAGTATTTACCAATACTATTAAAGTATTATGCCTTTATTGAGCAGTTGAGTAGTGTAGGCCTACTTCAACACTCACTGACTGCCACAGTCTGTCAACCTCTCACTCTCACCTGGGGAAGGGGGTTGGGGGAGGCGACCTAACTCTGATATAAGGTCTATGGGTATCCGGTCAGTTATCATTACTGAACCGCACACGCAGCTCTTATTATTATGCATGTTTCAGTCAAGCAATCAATCTTTCCTGCCGATGACGAAAGGCTTATTTATCAAAATCTCAGCCTCCAAATCAAAATACTCTATAGAACTGCTAAGTTACAGAGTTAAATTTACCAGGCAACCCACGAATAGTCACCTTTAGCTTGTCAAGAGAATTTTCAATGACAGCAGCTTTATTGTTGGGTGTTAGTGTTACTGTACGGTAACTTGTTTCCAATTACTGGATGACAGGCAGATGAGCGCATAAATGGCCTGTCCTTAACACTTATTCAAGAGTCTCTTAAAACTCTTTTTGATAAAAATTGACAACCCGACTTCAATGAATAGAATTGCTACAGTAACATGAAAGTTTTGTTCTGAAGCAGTATGCCTGTATGTGTGTGTTTTTTTTTATTATGATTAGGACTTTAATTCCTTGGGATAATCAGATTTACATGCAGTATAAAAAATTGGGAAATATATATAAAAAAAGCCTACCTACCTAACCCAACAGAGAGGGTCAGGTTACGCAAGCAAACTTATTTTTAAGGACAGCCTCGGCTCTTTGAAACCCTTCAGGAGTACCTCATCGTAACTAACAGAACCCCAACATTGTCGCTGAGGGCGAGTGTAGGTGTTAAAAATGGTTGAATTCCAGAATAAGCCTGTGCATTATAATTACTTCTTATCTTAATGTAGATTCTATAAGACAAGCAAGGTCATTTTCCCTGAACTTTTGTTGCTTTTGATATACATGAGATGTGTTCTCACTGTCGCCATTGATTGTATTTCCTACCAAAATGTGAAATGGCATCAACTATCATTCATCCCAGCTGATGAGAACCTGATGTTCCTGTAGGAGAAAGGTCGACACTTTCCTAATTATGTTCTTAACCATCCAGCCCCCCCCCCCCCCCCCCCCCCCCCACCACCTTACACTTAAAAAAAAAAGTAAAAAAATCAACATCAAAATTTAGTTCAACTCATGTCTGTACCTTACGTAACAGTTCAAATTGAGATTTAACTTAAAAACTTCTGTTCTGGGGCAGACTTTGTCTGGTATTAATACAAAGTTAATGTATAGCTAGTCAATGTTTTAACAATTTAGGTAACCCTGGCCTCTTAATAACCAGACTTGTGATTTAAACAAAGGGCCGCATTCCATTTAGAAATACCTGATCTGCCCACATCCTGTTATAACTCTTTTTGCTTTAGCTGACATTTGTTTAATCACATTTGATATATTTATATGGTTAATTGGTTATTCTGTTGTTAAGAGAAAATAGAAAAATACTGCATAGTGAAAATGCTCTCTGGGTAAATTTAAATACCAGAAAGAACATTGTTCAGAATCGTATAAATTTGGTACTCAAACAAAAAACATTTTATGCTTGGAAATTTGTATTGGTTGATCTGTTTTGCCTTTGTGTTAAATTGTCTTCCTGTTAAGAAATTTCTATATATTTCTTGAATTTTTATATTCAATGTAGCTTCATGTGTTCTTTGAGTACATGTAACACTACTCATAAACTATGTTCTCGACTTACTGCCCTAGCCCATACTCATAACTTTTTGTTCTTACTCGATATACATTTACCAATATAAACTTTCACATATGTTTTTCATGTGTAGTAAATTTTCTTTTTGATCATAATTACTGATCTATTTTATTAACTGAATGACATGAAAACCAGTGTAGTGTGAAATCGTCGACCATTTGGTTACATTACTGAGGGATATATATGTGCATTTATAATAAATCATATAGCCATCTGAATATGATTTGTATTAATTAATATAATGACGTAAGCTTCAAAAGTTTTGGATATAAATGAACCTTTACTTTATCCTTCCAGCTAGAATGGAATGTTTATTTATATATGTTATTGTACCAATTTAAAGGTCTGCAGTGCACTGATATAAAGTAGTCTATCCTTCCAGCTAGAATGGAAGGTTTATTGTCTATATGTTACAGGAATTGCACAAATACAAAGGTACTGATATAAAATAGTTAATTTAAGCAACAATCATTGGACGTTAATGTGTACACTTTTGGACTGGTTGTGATCAAAGAAAGTAATGTGGACTTGTGAAGGAGGATGACTTTGTCAGCCATTTTTTTCCAATTTTGTTTAAATACCCGGTACATTCTTACTTTACAGTTGAAGTGTTCTCTTATTGTGTCATGTTTTATAGGATGGCCTCTAGTCACTACTAAACCTTTATACCTCTTGTGTTTGGATGTTTTAAGTAGCAACATTCTTCCTATAGGAGTATAGCTAGCTAACTATTGTTCTGCCAGTCCCATTGTCAACAAGAGACCCTTTAAATATATAGTTTGGTAGTTATAATGTAACCTGATCCTTCTTAAGTTGCTAATAAACCCACTTTCAACAGTAGTGCTATCCCATATATTTACAAACTTCTAGCTCTTCAATCTGACATTCTCCGTAATGGTAGGATTTAAGTGTAAGTGCTCGAAGGTTGAGGTACCGTAATTAAAAATCATATGTATTTATCTGTATAAGGAGCATGAGTCGCCAAATATGGGGGAAATTTTCATAAAGCTAAACTAGCTAATTGTTGGTCATTTTTATCAAAAAATACAAAATAAGAGCTGTCTATTGGTACCAATCATGCTGATGTATGTCTCTGTAGTTTTATAAACAACTGAAGCCAAAACAATGAACTCCTACTGTTCAGGCTTTTTTAATTTTGTCTGTTTTTAACACACATCACAGGTTCTTACAGTTAGGGCCTAATAACTATACCAATTAATTTTGTCATGGATAGAAGTTTCTAGTTGTGTTAAAAGGGAGGGTACATGTATGTCATTTAGACCTTTATACGCAGTCATAGGTTGTTGTAATAAACCAAAGCTATGATATTTCATTAGGTTCACCGTTGAAGATAGACAGAAGTTTGTAACAAGGCTAGCAATATTTGCAAGCTGTAAGTGACTAAAACGACTATAATGTCCAATTCAATGCACACCCCAAATTATAGAACTTGTTCGCAACTGTCGACAGGAATCCTGGTAAAGTGGTAATCGGTTCACCTTCAAACATTCCACGCTTAGTCAATTGTCTTATTATTTCTTACGGTCTTTTGAATTTATATCGGTTGGTTTTTAGATGTAAACAGTTGTAAGGCGTGTTTAATTTATAACCAAAATATGGATTTTATACCCCCGATTTGACGATCATATTATATCGTTTGCCAATCTGTTAGTTTTGATGTTACATGTAGGTATTTTAAATTTTCATTGATATTACTGCATAAAAAAAGAAATATACCCTTTTTCCACGGAATAAAATGCATTTGATTTAGAGAAACTGCCAATCAGATTTAACTGTGATGTTCTCTATAATATATGTGCATTAGTCGACGCTCAACCAATCCACAGACGTTATGCTAATTGCCAGTGTAATTCACTCAGCCGGCTGGCGTCATGTACTGTTAACAGGCAAGGACGATTATACATTTCTTCATACATGAACCCGCTTCAGGCCTGGGAGATCCGGGTTCAAGCCCGGGTCGAGTCAGACCAAAGACTTTAACAGTGGTAGCTGTTACTGCTTCGCTTGGCGCTCAGCAATAGGAGTTAGAGCAGCGACTGGTTGGCCCGGTGTCAGTATACTGTGACTGGGTGAGGGGGCTTGCTGGTTGTCTTCGGCAAGTCGTCTCGGTGAGACAGCACCTAAAAGAGCGGTGGAAATCCGCCCTGTCACAAGGAGACAACGTCTTCATATAACCGAAATACTGTTGAGCAGGACGTAAAACCCCAATCACTCACTCACTCATACATGAACACATATAAGGAAACTAAAACGATTGATATAGTATCAGATCTTAAGAATGATAATGAAAACTGTTTACAAAAACTTAATTAAATAAAGTCTTTTATTTCTTATTGTCGATGTTTTTTTCTTCTGTTGATTGTTTCTTCTTTCACTTCACAGCCGTCTGTAACATGGGCTAGTATCAACTTTTTAAAGTAAGCAATTTATCCATATTGGTTAAAACTAAGTAATTGACTTTGAAATAATGCATTTTATAAATTAGGCCTGCAAACTTTGCAAAGAAAAAAGTTTGGTATTAATAAAAATCTTCTAATTTGCATTTTGGAAGCCCATGTCATTTTAAAGATATAATTTATATCGTTAGAAGTTTTATTTGTCTAACACATTTTGAGTTAAGCCCCTAAAGCACAAATGTGCTGGATTCTTTTTTTAAACCTTTTTTCTATACCAGGTAAATACCATGAGATAAAAGGTAAAAGCTTTTATATGTACAGTTACAGTTATATGTGAATTCTCTTGAACTGAAAATGATTTAAAAGAAACAGTTCATTGAATGAAAAATGTGTAGACTGAATGCTTTTATCTAAGTACATTTTAAAAGACGTATTGTATCTAACCTCAATCTGGATAAAAATAAGGTTTTTACCTAAGGCTATGATAGTTTTGTTGATGGAGCTTTTGATTGGGTCATTTGCTTGTCTGTTACAATTCTGAATTGTCCCCATAATTTCTGTTTGTAATAGACACACCCCTTAATCTCTCTTTCATGTATTAAATTATCATGAGCTATGGACAAGTTTGATGTTTTGAATAACATGTAGGGTGGGGTTTTTTTTGATTTTGCAAAATTTGAATTTTTGTGCTTTTGTTAGGTTTTTTATGATGATTATTGATAAGAATTCATATAATTATATATATACAGTTCATAATGATATTAAAGGACATGTACATAATATCCTAACCACCTGGCTTCACAAGTACATGTACATGTGCAATATCCTAACCACATGGCTTCACAAGTACATGTACAATATCCTAACCACCTGGCTTCACAAGTACATGTACAATATCCTAACCATTTGGCTTCACAAATACATTTTACAATATCCAAACCACATGGCTTCACAAGTTCATGTACATAATATCCTAACCACATGGTTTCACAAGTACATGTACAAAATCCTAACCATTTAAGATTTCACAAGTACATGTACAATATCCTATTACCATAAGATTTCACAAGTACATGTACAATATCCTATTACCATAAGATTTCACAAGTACATGTACAATATCCTAACCATAAGATTTCACAAGTACATGTACAATATCCTAACCATAAGATTTCACAAGTACATGTACAATATCCTAACCATAAGATTTCACAAGTACATGTACAATATCCTAACCATAAGATTTCACAAGTACATGTACAATATCCTAACCATTTAAGATTTCACAAGTACATGTACAATATCCTAACTACATGACTTCACAAGAACATGTACAAAATCCTAACCATTTAAGATTTCACACGTACATGTACAATATCCTAGCCACTAGACTTCACACGTACATGTACAGTATTCTAACCACTAGACTTCACAAGTACATGTACAATATCCTAACTACATGACTTCACAAGAACATGTACAATATCCTAACCATAAGATTTCACAAGTACACGTACAATATCCTAACCATAAGATTTCACAAGTACATGTACAATATCCTAACCATAAGATTTCATTCCATACCCTGACTACTTGGGCATGGTCTAGTTTTTTTTATTTACATGCCCAATAGTAAATGAAGCCTTGGGTTCGAATGCTTTTTGAAATCCCATTGCTTCATGTAAACCTTGTATAAAACAGTCTGTTGATTACAATATCTGTATTTATTATCTGTTTATGACACCTTGTTAACTGATTCACAATGGAAACTGTTTGATTATACACTTAATCACTAGTTGGTTCAATACTTGTTTTCTAATATTTCCCTGTATGTGTGATATGTTTGGAAATAACAAATGAGAATAGGTGTGATGAAGGATCAATTATATAGTTTACCATTTACCTGATCTAATAATACAATATGTGTGTGTATACATGACTGGTTATTCTGGATCTCTGTTGAAGCATGCACACAGATTAATGACCATTGGATTAGTTTCCCTTCATTAAGTACCTTTGACCTCATTAGGCGATCACAGTTGTTTAAGGTGAACTGCATGGTTAAGGGGTTTCATTTGGTACGACTTGATTGAAGCTACATGTAAGTAAACAGGATTTTAAAAATTGTCAGTATTGATTGACAACCAAAAATTAGAAACTGGTTGTGTCACATTACCGAATGTCATGACTTGTGTTTTATGTTTGTTATAAGGTATTGTACATTTGGTTAAAATCCATATTTTTCTTTGGTTTTTGCTGCCCCTCATTCGATCATGGCTTTTGATGTGAATGACACTGACAGGGTCTGCTTAATTATTATGTAACCACTTTTTGATCCCATTTAAAGGCAATCTGGATTTTGTGTAAAACCCCAATCAATGAATCAATCAATCAATCAGTTAATTGACCTTTTCACCATGGTACTTCTTTTTCAAAGTAATTTAAAGTGTAAGATTGGTTCTCAAAATGAAAAAAAATCAGTCAGGAGGCACAAAGTTTGTGTGTTTTGCTTCAAAGACTGTGTAATGTAAAGTTCTTGAGAAGCAGTAAATACCCATTTTACATTAGTTGTCATAAGGGAAAAATCTATTATAATTTATAATTGAAATATGATTACCTCTGAATAGTTACCTGTACAGACTGTACCTGTACCTGTCAGTTGAAAAGCCCCAGTGGACAGCTATGTTAGTAACCGGGGGGCTGTTTCTCGACACCGACGTAACTTTGCGCCTGGTCGTAACGTTATGGCAACATATTACCAACATTACGTTATAACTAGGCGCAAAGTTAGGACGGACGTTAATGTGTTGAGAGACAGCCCCCTGAGTTACAAGAGATTGGAACATTTGGAAACCCTTCAATTGAGAAAAAACTGCTTATAAATTGCAATGCAAAATGGTTATCCAAATGATGAGATCATTCTGGTAACTGTAGGATAGTTAATAAACTCTGCTCTAGTTCACAAATTATATGGTTTCTCTACGTAAATTTAATCACTTACAAATGACAAAACTCATGTGTGTTCCTTATTATTCCATCAATGCGAATCTATTTGGGAATTGAAGTGATTGATTACTGTATCATGTTTCCCCATGCTATAGTTGTAACATATCATACATTCCTTTCTCACAATTTTAAGATAATTATTTTGTCAGTTTATTTCGTCATTAATTTTAACTATTTTTGTAGCAATGTCTTAATGATTTATTATCAATGGTTAATTATCAATACGCTAGATTGGCGATAAATTACATGACATAATACGTTGAAAATTATATGTTGTGTTGTACATGTACATGACGTATAGAAATTACTTTTACCTATGACCATATTTATCTTGCATTAGTAAATTTTATTTCAAACATGTTATATTGGCTGTCCTTTGTAATAAATGCTCTTGTAAGTCTAAAACTGGAGATTGGAAGGTAAGGCACCTAGCACTGGATGTCCCTGTCATATCCGTTTCATGATTTTCTTTACTCATAAGGTTTCTATGTGAAATTGGCTGTTATAGGTGTATTCTGTTAAGGGGATTTTAAGCCAATGTTAGTTGAGGAATCTGTTGACTGGCTGAAGTCATTTGACACCTGCAGTCCCCCCACATACTAAACACGCTTATAGCCCTGCAAATATTAACTCTTTATAAGTTGACCACAACATGAATAGGCTCTGTGATCTTATGATTAATCCTTCTTAATCTGCCAGATTAATACAAGATTTGACTGGTTTGATTTTATCCGCCAATAGATCAACTTAAAATTACTGAAAACTATTGAGATATTTGACTTAGTTTAAATTTTACTCTCTATAGTCAAAATTGCTAAAATTTAAAAAAAAAAACCCAATCCAAATAGATCCATTATTTAAACTGCCTACCCAGTTGTTATGGTCTTTTTAGTGCTTTAAAGTCACAGTTATGATTTAAAAAGCCACCACTCTATGTAATGTCTACCATAGCGCAATGCTTTGTAATGTAATGTTCATAAAGTTCTTTCACTTAAAATGCATTGATCACACATTTATTGTGAAATTTTAAGTTAAGTCCAGAATGTATTCAAATGGGCTTGTATTTACCTGAACTTCCAGAAGGAAAGAGAGAACACACCTTCTGAGCTAAACCTCTTTCCTAACATATTTCACAGCAATTCTTAAATGTGCATTGAAGTTTATTGGAAAGCTAAATAATTGATGTTGAAATACACATTTGCTGAGCCAATGACATGTGCCAGGACCCATAATAATATAATTTAAAACCAGGACGAACATTCATTCATTGTTTACCCAAGTTTCCACTTAACACTACATTCTGTAGTATGGGGTCACTAAAAATCTTCTGATTTGCTCTATGTTGGAAAAGTAACCGATCATTGCAGGACTGATTTTGTGAAACCCCACAAAAATAAACACAACATTTTGGAAACTTTGTGAAAATGGCGTCCAAAACATTCTGTGGAAAACCTGATATTTTTAGTTGGTAATAGTTAGTGAGAAGCATGATGATCTATGTGATGTAGGCTTGTATTGTCCACTTACTGACCACTTTACCTGTGATATTTGACCTCTATCTGTCTGGACACTGATGACAAAATGACCAGTGTCTGTGTGAAATTTGCTCCAGGTATGCCCACAAACAATAGGTATTTATGTCCAGTGTTTGTTTGTCTTTGTTTAATGTGCTGGGAAAAATGCTGTTAACTTGCAGTGAAGATGGGTATAAGGTTGTCTGTGGTTTATATTCCATCATCAGAACCTCTTTACAGAAGCCTGTCTCCACTGGAAATGGCGTGTGTCTAAAATACCTGGATTAACAGAAATATTTACCTGTCTCTGTGAAGCCTGAAACCTTGACAGGTATTAGCTGCCTGTGAAAAGGAACATAGTGCTCGTTTGTTTCTTAACCCTTCCTTTAAAAAAAACAGTTTCAGATTGATAGAAATTCTAACTGCGCTTCTGTCCTGTTTTCTGTGAGGACCTATTAACGAGAACAGCCTATCTTTATTAACAACGTTGCTTCCAAACGGTAAGAGTATCTTAATGAATTTTCCATAATACCAAATACATTTGGTTTATAGTGAGGCCATAGTGTTACTTTTATGGTGATTTCAAGGTTGAAATCATAACAATAACTGGGAGTGTAGTGTGAGATGGTAACAATAACTCACTGCCTTGGAGTGGAAATACTGAGGGTGTAGTGTGAAGATAGCAGTAACACACTGCCTGGGAGTAGAAATATGGGGGGGGGGGGGGGGGGGTGGAGTGGGAGAAGATAACAATAACACACTGCCTGAGAGTGGAAATACTGAGGGTGTAGTGGGAGATGGTAACAATAGCTCACTGCCTTGGAGTGGAAATACTGGGAGTGTAGTGTGAAGATAGCAGTAACACACTGCCTGGGAGTGGAAATATGGGGGGGGGGGGGGGAGAAGATAACAATAACACACTGTGTCACTGCCTGAGAGTGGAAATACTGAGGATGTAGTGGGAGGATAACACACTGCCTTGGAGTGGAACTATTGGATGTAGTGAGACAAGTTGGTAGTAACACACTGCCTTGGAGTGGAAATACTGAGGGTGTAGTGAGACAAGTTGGTAGTAACACACTGCCTTGGAGTGGAAATACTGGGGGTGTAGTGTGACAAGTTGTCAGTAACACATTGCCTTGGAGTGGAAATACTGGGGGTGTAGTGTGACAAGTTGTCAGTAACACATTGCCTTGGAGTGGAAATACTGGGGTGTAGTGAGACAAGTTGGTAGTAACACACTGCCTTGGAGTGGAAATACTGGGGGTGTAGTGTGACAAGTTGTCAGTAACACATTGCCTTGGAGTGGAAATACTGGGGGTGTAGTGTGACAAGTTGTCAGTAACACATTGCCTTGGAGTGGAAATACTGGGGTGTAGTGAGACAAGTTGGTAGTAACACACTGCCTTGGAGTGGAAATACTGGGGGTGTAGTGTGACAAGTTGTCAGTAACACATTGCCTTGGAGTGGAAATACTGGGGTGTAGTGAGACAAGTTGGTAGTAACACACTGCCTTGGAGTGGAAATACTGGGGTGTAGTGAGACAAGTTGTCAGTAACACACTGCCTTGGAGTGGAACTATTGGATGTAGTGAGACAAGTTGGCAGTAACACACTGCCTTAGAGTGGAACTATTGGATGTAGTGAGACAAGTTGGTAGTAACACACTGCCTTGGAGTGGAAATACTGGGGTGTAGTGAGACAAGTTGGTAGTAACACACTGCCTGGGAGTGGAAATACTGGGGTGTAGTGAGACAAGTTGGTAGTAACACACTGCCTTGGAGTGGAAATACTGGGGTGTAGTGAGACAAGTTGGTAGTAACACACTGCCTTGGAGTGGAAATACTGGGGTGTAGTGAGACAAGTTGGTAGTAACACACTGCCTTGGAGTGGAAATACTGGGGGTGTAGTGTGAAGATAGCAGTAACACACTGCCTGGGAGTGGAAATGTGGGGGGGGGGGGGAGAAGATAACAATAACACACTGTGTCACTGCCTGAGAGTGGAAATACTGAGGATGTAGTGGGAGGATAACACACTGCCTTGGAGTGGAACTATTGGATGTAGTGAGACAAGTTGGTAGTAACACACTGCCTTGGAGTGGAAATACTGGGGTGTAGTGAGACAAGTTGTCAGTAACACATTGCCTTGGAGTGGAAATACTGGGGTGTAGTGAGACAAGTTGGTAGTAACACACTGCCTTGGAGTGGAAATACTGGGGTGTAGTGAGACAAGTTGGTAGTAACACACTGCCTTGGAGTGGAAATACTGGGGTGTAGTGAGACAAGTTGGTAGTAACACACTGCCTTGGAGTGGAAATACTGGGGGTGTAGTGTGACAAGTTGTCAGTAACACATTGCCTTGGAGTGGAAATACTGGGGTGTAGTGAGACAAGTTGGTAGTAACACACTGCCTTGGAGTGGAAATACTAGGGGCGTAGTGTGAGAAGATAACAATAACACACTGCCTGGGAGTGGAGATATGGGGGGAGGGGGGGGGGTAGTGGGAGAAGATAACAATAACTCACTGCCTGAGAGTGGAAATACTGAGGGTGTAGTGGGAGATGGTAACAATAGCTCACTGCCTTGGAGTGGAAATACTGGGAGTGTAGTGTGAAGATAGCAGTAACACACTGCCTGGGAGTGGAAATACTGGGGGTGTAGTGTGACAAGTTGTCAGTAACACACTGCCTTGGAGTGGAAATACTGGGGGTGTAGTGTGAGAAGATAACAATAACACACTGCCAGGGAGTGGAAATACTAGGGGCGTAGTGTGAGAAGATAACAATAACACACTGCCTGGGAGTGGAGATATGGGGGGAGGGGGGGGGGGTAGTGGGATAAGATAACAATAACACACTGCCTGGGAGTGGAGATATGGGGGGAGGGGGGGGGGGGTAGTGGGAGAAGATAACAATAACACACTGCCTTGGAGTGGAAATACTAGGGGCGTAGTGTGAGAAGATAACAATAACACACTGCCTGGGAGTGGAGATATGGGGGGAGGGGGGGGGGTAGTGGGAGAAGATAACAATAACTCACTGCCTTGGAGTGGAATTACTGGGAGTGTAGTGTGAGAAGATAGCAGTAACCTTGGCAAATTTTCACTGTCTTTTCCCATGACCCTATAATATATAGTCTGACGATATTCTTACCATAGCTTAAGATACATAAGCATTGTCAATGTAATACAAAGTGTTCCAGAAAATTCTACTGACTAAGGCCAATCTCCTGTCCGTCGTCAACATAATGAAATATCATAGGTTTACTTTATTACAACAATTTATGATGGGGTATAAATGATATACCTCTTTTTAACACAATTAGAGACTTGTCTCCATGGTTATTTTAGACAAGAAGATTTTCCCTGTGCCCGTGTGTTTTAGTGTTCATAAATCTTTAAGAAAAATCAATTAGCCTAGCGGAGTGACGTTTTAATGAACATCTGATATGCACATTTACATCTTTGCAGCGTGATACACAACCGATGTGTCAGGGCATCTTCATGATTGGTTGAAATGATGATGAAAGCTTTCAAATGTCAAGCATTATATCAAAGACGGAAGCATATTCCCAAGCCCTTTTTCTATGACACCCTGAAACCTTTCTTCAAGAAGCTAGTTTTTTTCTTTCAACATTATGGTTTTAAATACATATTTAGTCTATTTACAGTTACAATTCCCCGCTAGGTGTTCAGAAAAAACTTGGCATTTATCCTTTAAGCTTTAAGATTTATTCTTTATACCAAAAAGCTTGTTACCTTGTTTAACAAAACTGTTGTTGGAAATTTTATAAAACTTTGGATATATCATCGCTACACTATAGGTTTCAATCAGAAAAAAATTTGACAAAGATCGGTCCAAGGGCCGAGGTCTCACATTAGTGTCCATAAATATACTAAAAAGCTTCTTACCGGTACATCGTTTTTCAGAAAAACATTTATTTTATTTTCGCATTCATTGAAACTTATTAGGCTAACGTATTATTATAGACCGGAAAGTGTGATTAAAATCATTATCTATATTGCATACCTATGGGCAAATGGTGGAGAGGGAAGTTTTATGCTGAGATGGGGATGCTTTCGTTTTCTATTTCTTGTTTATTGAACAAATATGCTGTTTTTATGACCTTTAACTTGTTAAGAAATTATGGAACTTGACATCAATACAAAAAAGAGAAAGAAAGAAAAAATGTCAAATTTGTTTATTTATTTTTTTTCAATCAATTCCAACGGCAACAGTGAAACTAAACATGTAATGTGTTTTGCCATGGTACTATCTCTATTCTTATGATCGACATATCACTTACAGTAGCGTATGGGAAAGTGATAAATATAGATGAAGCTGATGGTATATGTCTGGAAGGTACATGTAGCTGGTGAATAAGCAACCATAAGCTCTCTCAACTTGAACATCCCCGCCTCAGTAAAGACTCTGTATCTTACCTGCATTGTACATACAATCAACCCGACTTTAGACGATGTAGAAAGTACCATTTACCTGAAGGATTACAATATTGGTTGTGTTGAATCAGTGATATGTGAGGAAGTGTATATTATAGAATAACCCATTACATTATATGAAGGAGGGATTTTAGGTTGAACTAGTTGTGATATTGAGGATTTTTGTACTAATTTCTTGAAAGTGGTAGGGCTACAGTTACATGTGTGACTTGAGAAACACCAACAGCGGGCCTACCATATGTGTTGGAGTGTATTTACTGTGTAATATAGTGAACTGATTGTTTTCTGTGCATTGACAATACTATTTAACTACAATGGGTGTATTAGATGGTGGAGCATTTAACCAGCAGGGTGTTTGGTATGTTTGTAGATTCTCACCCCAAGAGAAACGAGCCACCCAGGAAAAGGACACGCAAACAGGTGCCCCCTTGGTCAACCTACAGACAAAGACTGACCCTAAATCTGCACCAACTAAAAAAACCCTTTCTGAGATCCCAGCTGAAGAATGTACGAGAGTTTCTCCAACCTGTCATCACATTGCTCAGCATTGTTGTAACTGTGGAGTTGCAACATCTTGTCAACGTTGCGTTAATCTGACACTTGGAAAGATGGACGAGGAAGGAGATGTTATAGTGTCCGCAGATATAACGCCTATCAAACTACAGAATGGAGAGGAGTCCAAACTCCTTAATGGATCAGGTATGTTACACTGGCTACTTCCTGTCTGGCTAAATCACAGCTGTCAAATATTTACTAGTAGTGCATGCAATGTAGATTTTTTTTTTTCTGCCAGTATTAGGGTGAAAATTGTATTGTTTAATTTAAATGAATGAGAAATGCACCCAAATCCCGAAAAAAGACTTGGATAAAAGGTTTTTTGTGATTAAATCTTTCTCTGGTTGTGCCCCATCAACTTCCCTTCTGCTCCATAACTGTCGAGTGTTGACCTGATCTGAACTTTTTTAGTATATATATACTTTACAGGCAGACATAAAATATTCAAAATATTTAAAATTAATGTTACTTAAAAAGCAGCCATATTATATTATAAATGATATTTTCCTTCATAACTTGTAAAATTTTGATCAGATCTAAACACATTTATGACGATATATACCTTTCCTTAGACAGTGTGTCATGAACTATTAACTATTATTAATCATACTTTTTTGGGAGCTTGAGATTCATGATTCAGGGTGCAAGAATCTTAGATCTCTGGCATAAATTTTACAGAAGCTGTGGTGGCATCTTTCACATTTATTTGCTTTGCCTTCTGATAAACTCTGTATGAACTCTCATGACAACTGGGGCTCATACGTGATGTTTTTGCCAATTTTACTTTTTTCAGTGGATTTCCTGTTTTTTCAAAGGAGATTCAATAGCTGTTACCATATAGTTAGTTTTAGAGCTAATCATCCATAAGTGAATGGGTTGATGTTTTATGACACTGGATCTACCAAACTACTGTTTCCTTGACTCTTCTAGTCTGAATAACTAGGAACATATAAAGCACTGTATGTTAATTGTCTGTTGAGATTAATGTCAAACTTAAGATGGGAAGGTATAAGGAATGTAAATGTTTTGGTACTAACTTTTGTCACTATAAACTGTAACCATCAAGCCACAATCAATCAATCATTCTCAGTATAACGGTCAGATGTTTTGGTACTAACTTTTGTCACCATAAAACGTAGCCATCGAGCCACAATCAATCTACCATTCGCAGTGTAGCAGTCAGATGTTTTGATACTAACTTTTGTCACCATAAAATATAGCCATCGAGCCACAATCAATCAATCATTCTCAGTGTAGCGGTCAGATGTTTTGGTAGTAACTTTTGTCACCATAAACTGTAGTCCTCGAGCCATAATCAATGTACAAATTCTCACAATCCTTCTTGATACGTTTATATAAATTTAACTTCCAAGATTACAGAACAAAGTACTTGAGTCTTATGATAAAGGGAATCCTTCACATACAGTGTATGTAGGCCACACTAACACTTCACCTATCTGTAATGTTGAAATAGACCATACTCCTATTGCAATATTCCCTTGCAGATTTTGGATCCTGGCCAAAACAATGCCTGAAATCTTCTTACTCCACCCATGCCTAAGTCATAAAGAGAGGGTATATATGATACTGTAGGCCTGGTCATGTAATCATGTGACCTTACCAATTTCCACTCATGGCAATGGGGTTTATTATGCTCTTGTTTTAAGTGTTTTAGTTTTTAACCTTTAAAGTGATAAAGTTTATTTTCTTTCCTGAAGGCCAAGCATTGCCTTATAACTATTATCATTGTAAACAAAGAGAGATCAGTGTATTGGTATTTGAATTGAACCGAGCCCAGCTTTGTCCTTCTATCTGGATAATAACTTATTTTATATTGCACTTTGCCCATAATCCACTTACATGTAGGTGCAGGAATGGGGTTTTTTTTTGTAATACATGATTATTGATTATTTGGTGTTTTACGCCGCGCTCAAGATTATTTCACTTATATGGCGGCGTTGCCAGTTTTATTGTGGGAGGAAACCAGGCTTCATGCCCGGAGGAAACCCACGACCTTCCGGTGGTAACTGGCAACCATCCCACATAGGTCGTTCGAGTGAAAACCCAGTCAAAAATTTTTCCAATTTTTGGACTGAGTGGGATTCGAACCCGCAACCCATTGGTGAGAGGCTGTTCGGATTGAGCGTCCAACGCTCTACCTACGGAGCTGTACTGAGCTGTATTTGGAAAACAGCACATGTGTATGATAGTTTAATTAATTAGTGTCTTTTAGAAAGTGGGTATAACAGTATTCTCGTTATTTTGGGATTACACTTTCTTGAAAATATTGTAGAAATTATCTGAATGGATAAGACAGCCGGCATTTAGTGCTGGCGATAGGTGCCATACTCTGGGACCTGGGTTCGATTCCCGTTTCCGGCGTCACCCAAAAATCGTTAGAAGAATTTCTACCATATTTTCAAGAAAGTGTAATCCCAAAATAACGAGAATACTGAAACCAGTAAATTACACTTCATGTTATTTTCTACAGAGCCAAATGTCACAGTACTGGTACAAGTTACTGTGAAGGCCTGATAGGCTCTAATATAACAGTACAGTATGTCTATCAAAGTAAAAAAAATCAAACTACCAATAGCTGCAGAAAATAACTTATGTGCAAGAAAGCGTTTACCAACATATGTGTAAACAGATGTGACTAATTCTCTATTTGTTTACTTTACTTGCAAGCTACCAAGAAAGCCATTCCTAACTCAGTGTGAAGTAAGGCAGTGTTATCCCCTCAGCCACCCCTCAGTTTCCGTCATACCCTATATCTGATATACTATTGCTGTAACTTGATAAAGCCTGTGTTATATTGAAGGGATCCTCAGTGAACCTCTAAATGAACCTCTCTATACAGGACATAAAGGCTTTTGTGTGCCACACTTTTGGGAAGTCATACCCACATTGGATGAACAAACAATTTGTGTTCACTGATTCCTGACTAATAGTAATTAAATATCATTATAAATCTACCCTTTTTAGATTCCGTACTAAATATTGTCACTGTTTTCTCAAATGCTATTCTAGATATTTTAAGATAATTCTATTAGGTAAATGCCTAGCAAGCCTCTTTCAAATCAACAGACTTTTTGGGACAAACAGCGTTCAGCTGACTTGACATACATGTATCTGTTGACAGGATTTGAGGAGTTTTACTTTAACCTGATTACTTTTCTCGTACAATTATCCTGACTTCAACTTTGAAATTAATTTCAAATGTTAATAATGTTAATTGCAACATTTTACTATATATGTATAAGCAGGTATATTTAGATAAATAAAAAGTGAATAAAACCCTAAAATTCATATAAGACTGATTTCCGATTCCGATTTGTTTTATTGTTGCCCTTTATCCAGCATGGAGAAATACATTACATATACTCAATAATACATATTTTTGCGGACATAAGCTACAATGTATAGAACAGAACAATTACATGAAGAAAAGGCTTCATCTAAAAAATGACTGTCACATGGATTGGCGGACCCTCATCTGCAACATGCTTATTTAAATCTTCCGTCTAAGAACAAGATGTACAGTATATTGACCTTTTGAATTTTGTCGATTTTATTCAAATATATGTTCCAGGTTTTACTATAGAAGGTACTGGGAAAATTGCTTGTAACGATTTTAGTTTTATGGTTGGTTTTTCTGTCAAGTGAGTAATTACACGTCTAGTGTTTTGTTAAGCTATACTCATGTGTCAAAGTGTGCTTGTACTGTGTTTGTTAAAGCTATACTCATTTATTTTGTGTGGTTTCATTAGATACTAATTGGAGTTATCTCTCTTTGTAGACATGGGCTCACCAGGTGGAGATTCCTCTGACCAGCTGGCAATGGTAAGATTTATAAACTGGTGAAGAAAGTAAAACCACCTAAAGGATCATTTGGCTTAATTTTTTTTTTATCTCCATTGGTCCCCATGAAATATCAATAATATGGTTTACAGGTCAGCTAGCATGTTATGTTTTGTCATGTTAAATTTACTATTTACCAGCCAACTACCTCCAACATTTAGTGCTGGCAATATGTGTCATACTCTGGGACCCAGGTCGATTCCTGTTTTGGGCGTCACCCAAAATTGGTGTAAAAATTTCTGCCATTTTTCAAGGATATGTAATGACAAAATTTACAAAAATACTGTTTTACTCACTTTCTAAAAGACACTAACTAATTAAACACATTTGTTGTGTGCCCTTTGAGGCTCCAGTCAAGAGGAACCCTCCTTGGGCCATCCCCCACTAATATGTCTCATTGTGACAAATGGCACTGTTTTAGGGACAAATAATATGGAATATGTTAATCCATAGTTAATTTGTCTCTTGAAAGAGCATTCCCTAATATCCTAAGATCATGGGACTTGTACTGACAGAATGTTATTCTCTCATATTCTAAGATCATGTGACTCATATTGACAGAATGTTATTCTCTCATGTACTAAGATCACATGACATGTACTGACAGAATGGTGTTCTCTCATGTCCTAAGATCACATGACTTGTACTGACAGAATGGTATTCTCTCATGTCCTAAGATCACATGACATGTACTGACAGAATGTTATTCTCTCATATTCTAAGATCATGTGACTCATATTGACAGAATGTTATTCTCTCATGTACTAAGATCACATGACATGTACTGACAGAATGGTGTTCTCTCATGTCCTAAGATCACATGACTTGTACTGACAGAATGGTATTCTCTCATGTCCTAAGATCACATGACATGTACTGACAGTATGGTGTTCTCTCATGTCTTAAGATCACTTGACTTGAACTGACAGTATGGCGTACTCTCATGTACTAAGATCACATGACATGTACTGACAGAATGGCGTTATCATGTCCTAAGATCACATGACTTGTACTGACAGAATGGTATTATTTCCTGTCCTAAGATCATGTGACTTGTACTGACAGAATGGCGTACTCTCATGTCCTAAGATCACATGACTTGTACTGACAGAATGGTATTATTTCCTGTCCTAAGATCACATGACTTGTACTGACAGAATGGCCTACTCTCATGTCCTAAGATGACATGACTTGTACTGACAGAATGGTGTTCTCTCATGTCCTAAGATCACATGACATGTACTGACAGAATGGTGTTCTCTCATGTCCTAAGATCACATGACTTGTACTGACAGAATGGTATTCTCTCATGTCCTAAGATCACATGACATGTACTGACAGTATGGTGTTCTCTCATGTCCTAAGATCACATGACTTGTACTGACAGAATGGTATTATTTCCTGTCCTAAGATCACATGACTTGTACTGACGGTATGGCGTACTCTCATGTCCTAAGATCACATGACTTGTACTGACAGTATGGCGTTAACTCATGTACTAAGTTCACATGACATGTACTGACAGTATGGCGTACTCTCATGTCCTAAGATCACATGACATGTACTGACAGTATGGCATAACCTCATGTCCTAAGATCACATGACATGTACACATGTGTACTGACAGTATGGCGTACTCTCATGTCCTAAGATCACATGACATGTACACATGTGTACTGACAGTATGGCGTACTCTCATGTCCTAAGATCACATGACATGTACACATGTGTACTGACAGTATGGCGTAACCTCATGTCCTAAGATCACATGACATGTACTGACAGAATGGCGTACTCTCATGTCCTAAGATCACATGACATGTACTGACAGTATGGCGTAACCTCATGTCCTAAGATCACATGACATGTACTGACAGTATGGCATAACCTCATGTTCTAAGATCACATGAGTTGTACTGACAGTGTATTACTACTTTACAGGTAGAGGATATGGTACTGGAGATGAAAGCTGGCTTTGTTACTGTGTTGGATGAACTGTCTAAAATACAGTTTGATGAGAAACAACAGAAAGAATGGATAGAGAAAGCAAATGGATACGAAAACCAGATTAAAGATCTTACAGAAACAGTCAATTCTCTTAAGGTACACCATTTTAATTCAGCTATGCAATGTGACTAGAGCCATGCTGTTTTCATGTGCTATAAATGCGATATTATATGCTATGTCTAGTGAATTTATAAGAGCCGATATATTAGGTTTAATGGTCCTACAATATCAGTGTTTAGTTTACGTGTATATATCAATCAATCAATCAATGCTTGTAGGACGAATTGAAGGAAATGTCTCAACAGATGAAGAAATATGGAGAAGAAAAAGATATTTTATTGATGGAGTTACAGAGAAATGGACAACTGTCTGACTATTGCAAGTAAGTCCTATCTTATATGGTGGTCTCTGGGGCTCAGTTGGTTGGAGGGGGGGGGGGGGGGGGGGGCATTTATTTACCACTTAATGTGATTATGGAGGGAAATAGCTAAGCCTTTCTGATTTAAAGAGAATATCAAAAAGTTAGATTGTTAATGTCACTTTTAGTGACCTGCATTCAGAGATTTGCTGAGGGTCTGGTTTCTTTAGTTGTGTTTATCTATGGAGACAGGAAGTTTGTTCACACTCTGTTAGCCTTTTAATTGGGATGACCACTTGACCAGTGCCTGACCAACATATCGGTCAATCATTCAATGGTCAGTGTATGATACTGAGGGAAGACTCACGGCCCCGCACTCCATGTAGAGGGCCATGTCCACATACAGTCACTCTAGTTACCAAGACAATAACTAAATATTCAGAACTGTTAAATGTTGGCCTCACTTTAATAGTGTCTATATATGGGAACTAACTGCCAGATCCAAACTGTGAGATTTTAGCTATTTTCATAAAAGTGACATTAGCTGCCAAAATTTGAATATTTTTCCGTTAAAACAGATTTTCAAAATCAATGACTATTTCTTCCAAACAGTAACAATAAAGAGCTTTTTGTGGTTAAGTCTAGTCCCTCAGATTTTTCTACTGATCACTGTACATATGGAAGAGCTGCCAGGTACTTGCCAAAGGTCAGGAATTTCCTCCAGGCAATGAGTCCAGTTTATTCATCCACTAAACCTTGTAACGCTTCCTTATAAGTGAAATGCTTTTAATCTTGAGGGTGGCGTTCGACGTGAATCAATCGAGGGTATGATGTAACACATACGTTATGTAAATCTATAAAGTTAACCTGGTATAGCCTTCAGTTTGTTTAATACACATCTGATTGGATGTATTTACAGAGAGAAGTTAAACCTGAAGACAGAAGCCACAACCCCTCAGAGTGACTTTGACAGTGGTGTTAATTTAGCTCATCAGTGTGGCAGTTGGGTTGGGGGTGGTACCTCACCTCCAGGTATTGCACCCATGGTTAAACCCTTTATGGAGAGTCTTACCACTGGAGGAAATGGTCAGTTAACACTCCAACATTTATCTAACAAGAATGATCATCTGTTCAGGGATTCATAGAAGCTCAAATTTGTTGAGGCCATAAACCAAGTTTTGAGTTAATTTCAAGTTCAATTGAGTATTTTAGTTTCTGAAAAAATGAATATTTTCATGCAAAATTAACTAAAATTAAGTTTTTTTATGGGGTGATTTGAGTTTTTATGGTCATTTTGAGGTAGATATTCGACCTCAAAACTTGACTTCCAGGAAACCCTGTTGTATAATGGACTATTCTAAAGTCAGCAGTACTATTTTTGTTATTTGATTTTACTATGGTATTCCTGGAATGTCTACAAATATCTCATTTCAACTTGAAATGTAAAAGTACTACACATTGTCACTGTTATAGAAGTGTAAAAGTTGCTTTTTGATACTAATTTTATTTATCTCAATTTCAAAATATTTCTTAATATAAGTGTGCTGGTTATATTGCAAGTATTTAAGTGGCTCAAGCTGACAAAATTCAGGTTTTTTTCATAATTTTTGATTGTCTTGAGAAACAAAGTTTGACATTGAGATATTGAAAAATATTGTTAAACTGAAATGTGTCCTTAATTTGGTAAAAATACAAATAGCTGTGATGTATGAGTATGTTTTCTAGTTTCTGTTGCTTATAAAAACTTCCTCAACATACATATCCTACATCGGTATATGGAGAAAGCTCCTATTTTGTACTTGATGACCAATAAGCTAATTTTAATTCCACAAATTTTCCCTATATTTGGCAGCTCTTGCCTCTTTACCATCTGTTTTTAACCTGAATTTTAATAAGATGATTTTGTTGACTAGTAGTTGAATTGTTTCTGTTTTATCAGAGGGTAAGTCTAGTGCTGACCATTACGATTCTGATTCTGTATCAGTGACCGCCCTTGCCAATCGTAGTCTACAACTATCAGAGACACTTCGAGCCAAATACCAGGAAATGAGCTCTAGAGAGTCCAGTAATGATGACGACCCTAACAGCAGTTTTGAGGTTTGTCAAATCACCTTTTATTCTCAAATGATGCTGTATATGGTTTGACAGAGGTTGTGTGATTTTAAAACAGAACTATTACACAATAGCGCTCATTCTAACATATAGGAATTTCGTTCAAATTTAACAGACTTCAGTTTTAACAGTGTATCCTTACATTGGTACTACCGTAAATGCTCGACCCTTTCGGCGATGCCAGGGGGGATTATCGCCGAAAAGCTAGAGAGCATATGATAGAAACTAAAATGGGGAATGTGGGGATAATCCGTTTCGCAGACTAGAAAAAGTATAATGGCGTACCCACAGGTGGTAAATTGGTGTTGTTCGCCTAACACACAATACACAACCCACATGCGATATTCATAGCGCCTGAGCTCACGCAGTGACAACGGACTAAGCAGCAAGCCAGTCCATTAGTTCGTCAATGTACCGGTTTGTGGCGTGAAATGAGAAAATACGTTCATATATTTTGTTATAAAAAATGAATCTGTTAAGATATGCCGATTAACTCAATTTTCTTTTAGCTTGTTTTCGATTTTGACGCATTTTAATCGATGCTGTTGTTGTTGTTGGTTTTTATTTCGATCTAGGCTGTGGTTTTACAACCGTATCGGAAAGGAATTTGGACTAATCTAACAAAGTCTGGGGAAAATCGCATTTGATAATGGTTTTAGAAAAACAAAAGGCTATGAAGATTTTGATTGAGGAATGAATTTGAGATTTGTTCCCGTATTAAATTATAACTGTAGTCTGAGTTACCGTTACCGACACGGCCGATAGTAATTTCACCTCGGTAGGCCTATGCGTATTATCATATGTGGTTTTCAAATAAAGTCATACTCGTGAAATTTGTTGGTGTTTTCATTAGCTTTAATTTTCAGAAAACACAGAATCTTTCTTACATTTCATACAATTCCAAACCCTACGTTAATTTGGTTGATTGATTGTTATGCAAGTCAGGCTTATAAGCCTAGGCCGGTACGTGGTTCTAACTTCTACATAAATTCAAATATTTCTTTTATTATCAACAATATATTTTAACTCCGTTGTGTTTTCATGGGAATCGATAATCATAACTTGTGGGAGTATTTTCAATATCGGCATTATTAAAGTGGCATGAGCTGCCAAAATGTTGATATTTTGATTTTTGACATTAAAACAAAATGTTGAAATTATTGGCTATTTTTCTTAAGACGCATAATTCAGAAGCTTTTTAGTGCTTCTAGTCTCGAAAATGTACGATAAAGTATTGTTTTGAACTAACTTTGGCTTAGAATGAATGAATGGTCGTCCCGGTTATTTAAATTTTGTTTACTTTTCGAACACGTTTTCGGTTTGTACAGGCCACATACTGTATGGGTTTTGCTCATTCCAAGGCCAATCTTATTTAGTTTTTCGGTGGCCTTCAAAGCCTCTTACTGCCGTGACGATCAGAAATTATGAAAAAAAAGTGTGATTTTGGCAGCTCATGCCACTTTATTGAGTTTGATAATTACAAGGGCCTTCAAATACTACACCATGATTTCGAAGCTAAACACTTTGAATAGGCCTATGTAAATATATCTATTTGTCCGTTATGAGAAAAGAAAATTGAAGAGCATAGAAAGAGGATTTGAATAAGACGACTTGGAATATGGTAGGTAAAAGGTTAGTATGAAGAATAAAGGATAATTTTCCTTAAAAACCATGTTCAAGAATAACTTTTGAAGCGCTCCTTGCAAATCCCAACACCTGGTGAGGGGATTTCAGAATTAACTCACAGTATAAGTTACACGCAGCAGTAAACTTTTATTTTACAAAGGGGACAGACATGTAGCTTGACTATGGACGTCGACGGGGACATGGAGTTTTGTTCAAGGATAACCATTTTCACACAGGAAGATTACAACTGGAAGAAGCTATTGTCTTTAGTCGCCGGTGATTCGTTTGGTTTTTAATAATTTGCAATTGAGAGCGAAATTTTATAACGAAGTACAAGCGGTTTGTATAATAGTCAGCAGTTCACGCATCGGACAATTTGCCGCCTTGACTAGAGTTGAACTACGGGCCGCTTTATATGGATAAAGTAGGCCACTCACCGTGCAGCTTATTACCCACTTTAATATGCTTGTTGAGGGGCTCGTCAATGGAGCTTGGGTAAAGCCAGCAAGAGATCGACTAAACACCAGTCAGAAAATATATCGGATATATTGTTTTCGGTACAGTCAGATTGTAAAAACCAAACAAAAGTCTACACCAGATTTATAAGTGTTTATCCAGTTTAAATTTGAGCGATGTCGGCATTTGCAAATATCGATAATATCGCTATGAACACGACCGTTTTACCGTGCAACTTTAGTCATATCGGCAGTAAACAAAATTACAACCCTTACGTTTTACTTGATTTTTCATCCTTTTTACGGGTGAAACTTTTCCATTTAAACGAAATAAAATGTTCCCAACATATAAAAAAACACAATAGTAAATATTTATTTGGTTTATTAACGGGTAAATACGAGATTTTGCGAACTGAAAGAGTCAACTGGAGGCTGTCGCCAAAAGACGTCAGTGGGATATAGGCAGTTAAAGACCAAGACGTGGCTCTCAAACTGGTGCCGCACATATCCCACCTGGCGCGATGTTTGTTCATCTACCCGACACAGGCGTGAAACCAATTACCCACCCCACTCTATTCGGCGTCATTGAAGTTTTCGTCGATCGGGAGTAAATAGAAGAGTTGAGCTGTCATAGTCACTCCCCCCACCTCCCCAGAAAATCGCTGAAAGGGTCGAGCATTTACGGTAGTTTGAATTAGGACAATATTAGTTTTATTTCTAAACACTAAAACACACAGATACAGGGATACAGGGAAAACCCAAGCAGAACAAATCTCATATGTCTTCCATTATTTTTATATTTTAGGAGACTTTGACAAGGAGAGAGATGAACTCAGGTAGGTTATGCTTGACTACCCATCCGTCAATTTGATACCCCCATTCCTGAAGTTAGAGGGGGGTGGGAGGGGGGGGGGAGATTAGAATAACCCTAACTGTATGTGGGTAAGAATTTCTAACCATAATGATAAAAGTAATTGATCTATTAGCATTTACAGTCCCCCAATAAACATGGAACAATCAACCAATAGACCATTTGCCAGTTTTGCGCGCAACAATGAAATGACGTCGCGGCATCAATCTTACACCGGACAAGCCCTGCAGTCATGTTGACTTTTGCCTTATTCGGTCAAAATCACTTTTCGTCCTCGATTTTTTCGCATTTCTAGATTCATTCGGATATAAAGTGTCCACATATAGCTTTTCATTTCTTATATCTGTGGGGAAATACCGAATATTTGATGTTAAAAACAGACACATCCTTTGTCCGGTCTACTACTTGGGGCAGTAACTGTGACGTCGCTAAATTACGTCATCTGCAAGTAATTGGCAAATCATCTATTAGACAGGTCATTAGCAGTCACTCCAATATAAACATGGAACAACAGATTATCAAATCTTATTTTCAGCATCCAGGTATCAAGTGGAGGGAAATAATAACGAGAACCAATTTAATGACCAAGCTTTTAATGAAAGTAAGTAGATTTGTTAGCCAAAGAACTTTGTGAAACAGTTTTCTATAGACCTGAGATCCAAACTCTCTGTCAGTTGTCAACCTAATGAAATATGAATTTCGTTTATTACAACAACCTATGATTTGGTATAAAGGTCTAAATGACATACCCCTTTTTAACACAAATAGAATCTTTTCTCCATGGTTATTTGAGTCATGACGATTTTCCCTGTGTTTTAGTGTTCCTAAATATATATACCTGAGATTGACCTTCTGTGTGTGTTCGGAATTGTTTACGATATTCTCTACTATAGACAGTGCATTTAAAAGGAAAGAATAACCACAGAGGGATCCAAGTTCACATTAGTTTCACACCAGTTAAACAGTGGCATTTGTACCTATAACGAGTTTAACTACATCTGAAAGTATAGCTAATAAAACAGAGAGGTGCAGCCATCCACATGTCTTCCAAATACATGCCTGCGATATTAAGGCTGCTAATCGTGTGCATTACAAAGTCAATCTTTATGTTTGATTTTGTGTATGCTCGTACTATTCAGTATTTGACTACTTTGTGTATACAACTCAATGTGGTAATATACTGAATTGAATAGTCTTGAATCTCCAAAGAAATTGGGGGCCTCCGTGCCTCAGTAGGTAGAGCGTTGGAAGTTCAATCCAAACAGCCTTCTACCAATGGGTCGCGGGTTCGTATCCCACTCAGTCCCATAAAATTTGAAAATTTTCTGACTGGGTTTTCACTTGAACCACCAATGTGAGATGGTTGCCAGTTAGTTACCACCAGAAGGTCGTGGGTTTCCTCCGAGCATAGAGCCCGGTTTCCTCCCACAATAAAACTGGCAACGCTGCCATATAAGTGAAATAATCTTGAGCGCGGCGTAAAACAACAAACAATCAATCCGAGCATAGAGCCCGGTTTGCTCCCACAATAAAACTGGCAATGTCACCATATAAGTGAAATAATCTTGAGGGTGGCGTAAAACACCAAACAACCAACCAAAGAAATTGCTGGCATTGCATACATTTATCTCCAGCTATTAGGCTGCTCTATTTAGTGATTCTACACATTTGGATGGATTTTCTTTCCTTTTTAATATACTTTTATCGGTTTAAGCTCTCTTTGGTTTGCTTATTATTACCAGTAAGCTCAATGTAATTCTTATAAGATGTATCTTATTTGAAAACTTTGTTAATTACTTTTGTCTCAATAGAACAGAGACAACGACTGACGGCTGAGATTCTCTCATCGGAGCGGAAATATTGTTCCACATTATGGACGCTGATAGATGATTACATCAGTCCACTTCGACAGATGAACTTATTTACATCTCGGGATCTCAACCTGATTTTCCCGCCCTACATAACACAGATGTATGCTCAACACTGTTCCATTCTCCGTAAACTGGAGGATCGAGTTCTCAACTGGCGATGGAATGGAATCGTGGGAGATATTTTTGCAAAGCTGACGGACACTCAAGAGGTTGGTAAAAGTTACTTCTTAATAACAGGTTATTTTAGTAAAACTTTACTTTGTGTTATAGCAATCACATCATTTCTCTAGTTTTGTGGAGGAGGGAACTTGGTTGGCTTCATACCTGTGTGGTAGTGATTTAACGGTTTGTTTTGATTTTTCATCCAAGGGAGACAATCGTAGTCTGTGACTAGTTATTCCCCCTTGGCCATTATTTTTTTTCAAAGCTTTTGAAGCAACCTGTTTAGACTTAATTTTACCTGCAAGCCCACTCTGAGTAAATGCTTTCATTCCAATTCACAAGAACAAAATAGTGTAACAAACAATAGATTTCTTGAATTTGTCGATTTCTTAAAAATATGTTTTAATCGTTTTTGTTTGTTTCCAGAATGACCTGTTGTCTCTGTATAGAGATTATGTTAGTGATTTTCCTACAGCATTAAGTAACATGAACAAATGGAGACTCCAGTCACATAAATTCAGTGCATTTCTAAAGGTAAATATGGTTCATTGAAGAAAGGAATGTGTTTGTCATAGGAGGCTGTTCATATTGAAATATATTTATATGAATTTAAAGACATATATAAAATGTTAGTTAGCCAGAAATTCTAGCATTCAATTCTGCCTTTTTCAAAGAAATTTTCTCAGAAGGGTCCATTGTCATTAATTGGCCTGGTTACAAAGCTGACAAGAACATTAGATTACACCCCAATAGGTCCAATGTTAAGTAGTTACCAAATAACTGAACGGTTAAGATAATGTCCTGTCGTACTTGATAATACTGGTGTTTATTTCCATTGACAGAATCATCATCATGGTAGAGGTTCAGAAGTTACCGATGTTACTGCATTACTTCTATCTCCAGTTCAAAGAATTGCACAGTATGTCCTTCTCATCAAGGTGGGTCTCTTCTACATCTTATAACTTAGGTAACTCCGAAAAACGCAAGATCCATATTTGACTCACTATTTCGGCACTTCATCACTTGAGGATGGCGAAATAAAGTGCCGAAATAGTGAGTCAAGAATGGGCCTTATGTTTTCTGGATTAGGACTGAGGCTTCTAAAATACATGAAGATAATATCACCAGTGATGTTTTTTGTGATATAATGTTGGTAATGTAAGCCTCTGCTGGAGATTGTCTTTGTATAAACTGTTTATATATTTTGTTTTTGTCTAAAATTATTGTGTTTTCTCCAGCAATAGGTGATTTGCCAATTACTTTCGAATGACGTAATTTAGCGACGTCACAATTGTTACCCTAAGTGGTAGACCGGACAAAGCATCCGTCTGTTTTTAACTCAACATTTTCAGCGTTTTTGTAAAATATTTTAGTAAAGAAACCCGATATTGTGACAGTTTATGTCTGAAATAATCAAGTATTGTGAAAAAATCTTTCATGAAACGGTGCATGGACTGAATATAGCCAAAGTCTAATTGGAAGCTTGGCTTGTCCGGTCTAAGTTTTGTGCCACGACGTCATGTCATTGTTGCGTGAAGAACTGGCAAATGGTCTATTGATATTTTCAGTTGACTTTTTGATAAACCGATGATTGTAATGTAATCTTTCTGATATCACTTTGCAGGAGCTATTGAAATATACTGATAATAACCATTCTGATCGTTATTACCTTGTGGCATCGCTAGCTATTCTTCGAAACTTTCTGAACCAACTGAATGAGGAGACCCAACATGCTGTACAGTTGGTGGAAGATGGTGCAAGGACAAGGCGGTAACTAACATCTTCTCTTTGTAACTCTTGTTTCTCTCTTAAACATCTACACCATGGGATTTTCATTCAGAACTAAATTCTCCCTTTTTACTTTGATTACGGATTTTAAAAGTTTTAAAAATTAAGACTGTGTGGTTTTTCAAATAGCAATAAATGTTGCTTGTTATATGCTAGTAAATGATAGGGTGTTATTGTTTGATGATAAATTAGATCACTGAAATTCTCTGAGAAACTATTTGATAATTTAATGGGTTATTTATTTTGTTAACAGATCAAGTCGTTCAGCTCCGTCCATCAAGTCTAGTGGAAGCAGTTCGGATGTAAATCATGTATTAAGTGCTAGAGACAGTGGTATACATTCTACAGGGGAAGATTTGGTGAAAATGCATCAGTCACCACCACCAAGGTAATCATTTACACAATTCTGTCCCCAATTTTATTATTGTGAATAGGATGTGTAATAATTGTCTTTGTGCCATTTTATGTTGTTAGTCTTGCTAGTCTTTTTCACATATCAAATGCCTTTGTGCCAAAAAATATGATTGATGGCTGCCCTTGGAAGGTTGAATTTTGTTTTCTATGAATTGAGAACAATGTGCTGTTAACTCTATTAAATACTGCCATATAATCAATAATCTTGAGTGGTTTGTTAAAGGAACAAATCATTAAACAATCATTATTTTGGATGAACATGGGAAGATTGTATGGTTGTGTATTGGTTTGTTTATAACATTGTTTTAATTTTGTTTCAGACATATAGTGTCCCTTAGAAACAGGCGTTCAGATGATCATCAGGTAATGGATAGGACGGATCCTTACAGTCGCCGAATGCGTCTTGTCTCCAGTCAATCAAACATCAATCGTTCAGCTCCTGGTGGTAATCAACGTCCACAATCCCCATACGTGACAAGCATGAATAATCGTCCACGGTCACGTGATCGTCAGCGACGTAATCAAGGAAGAAAAACTATGGATTCATTTCCCATGGTACAGTCGATGTCTTCTCATAGGACTGCATCTCCGTCAACAAGACATTCAGCCGTTCCCAGACTTCAACTTGACGAGTTTTTCGACCCTGTAATGGAACCGACTGAGCCTCGTTCATATCGAGAGCCTTCGATACATCAACGACCTCACTCAGTGGTTGGGCGCTCTTGTATCTATGAGGATTTTGAAATGAACCGTTTAGCTCAGTTGGCACAAAACCGTCCCCGTTCTGTCACAGAGGAACTTCTTTTACGTGAGGAAATGTTCCACACAGATGCTGAGGCAAAATTACAACACATGCTTAATATGGAAGAAAACAATAATATAACGAGAGTGAAAACCGGTGGCCGGTCACGTGACCGCCTTTCGCTAACTCCTGATGAAGAGTATTATGGTCACAGAGCTGAAATCAGGAATCGTACACGAGAACTGCGAAAACTAGCTGGTATTGACCATCTGATAGAGTCTGGCTTATTAATGAGAGCCCAGTCACCAAATACACTGCACGTTGAGGAACAGTTGACACAGGATTATGGGATTTACGGAGACAATGATGATGTGGATGATGACCAAGCTGGACCAACCTCTCTTCCACCCATGCCTGACACAACCGATGCAGAGTTCAAACACAGGGAACACATGTCCAAATCTAAAAGTCAGAGTAATGTTCCTCTTAAGATGAAATCTATGGAGAATTTAGACACTAGGTTATCAGATTGTCCAATTTTAGAGAATGGTCTCTCAGAGAACGTCTCTGATCAGTCGAATGTAGAGAAGAATGTTTCTGGTAGAGATGAAGTCGTTCCTGTTGAAAATGGATTGGTCAATGGTCAACAACATATATCTACAAAAACTTTGCTTGAGCGCTCAGCACATGATCAACATGTGACCAGTGAACTAAATCCCTCCAATACAGGAGAGTTCCCATCAGAGACTGTACATGTGACATCTGTTCCTCCAGCCATCCCATCTATATCTCGTCCCGACTCCAGACTACCTCATGCAGAAACACCCAATAAAGCTCAGAAAAAAAAGGCGAGAGAGCGTGCTAAACTTGGGTTTTCCACAACTCTGTCTAAATCAGTAGATGATGTCTCGAAAGCGAAGAAGAAGAACAGTATACGAGACTCCTTGAAGAACATATTTAACAAAAAAAGGTAAGCATCCATGTTTCCATACACACAACTTGATTTAATATACTGTTGATAAGATCAAGTCGTCAACTTTTATATGTGATATTGTTTGAATTTCTTTCTGTGATTTTGTGATTTTTTCATGATAATTTGTATTCTTTGTAAACCTTTTCTCATTTATGTTGAGGTAACTACACTGGTTGGTTTTAGACACATTGCAGTTATGCCATTTGTTCAAGGGACTTGTATTAATATCAGGTACCATAGTACTGGCCTAGGTGCCTTAATCCATACGGCATTTTGCACCCAAACCAAATAGTGCCCACCAATATTTGACTGTGGAGGACTGGGAAGAAATAACCTCCAACCAGTATTTGACTGTGGAAGACTTGAACCAAATAACCTCCAGCTAATGTTTGACTCTGGAGGACTTGAACCAAATAACCTCCCACGGATGTTTGTCTGTGGAGGACTTGAACCTAATAACCTCCCACCGATGTTTGACTCTGGAGGACTTGAACCAAATAACCTCCCACCAATGTTTGACTGTGGAGGACTGGGACCAAATAACTTTCCTTGATTTTTGACTGTGAAAGACTTGAACCAAATAATCTCCCCCCGATGTTTGACTGTGGAGGACTTGAACCAAATAACCTCCCCCCAATGTTTGACTCTGGAGGACTTGAACCAAATAACCTCCCACCAATGTTTGACTGTGGAGGTCTGGGACCAAATAACCTCCCCCCGATTTTTGACTGTGAAAGACTTGAACCAAATAATCTCCCACCGATGTTTGACTGTGGAGGTCTGGGACCAAATAATCTCCCACCGATGTTTGACTGTGGAGGTCTGGGACCAAATAATCTCCCACCGATGTTTGACTGTGGAGGTCTGGGACCAAATAATCTCCCACCGATGTTTGACTGTGGAGGTCTGGGACCAAATAATCTCCCACCGATGTTTGACTGTGGAGGTCTGGGACCAAATAATCTCCCACCGATGTTTGACTGTGGAGGTCTGGGACCAAATAACCTCCCACCGATGTTTGACTGTGGAGGTCTGGGACCAAATAATCTCCCACCGATGTTTGACTGTGGAGGTCTGGGACCAAATAATCTCCCACCGATGTTTGACTGTGGAGGTCTGGGACCAAATAATCTCCCACCGATGTTTGACTGTGGAGGTCTGGGACCAAATAACCTCCCACCAATGTTTGACTGTGGAGGACTGGGACCAAATAACTTTCCTTGATTTTTGACTGTGAAAGACTTGAACCAAATAATCTCCCACCGATGCTTGACTGTGGAGGACTTGAACCAAATAACCTTCCCCCGATGTTTGACTTTCTGGTAATCCTGCTGTTGTTACTACATGTATTTGTATTTGTCGAATCACTAACTAAGTACATTGTACGTGACTTTGTCTCACCATTTACTGTTTGTAATTTTTCGTCAGTTTGTGTTTGTTTTACACTAAGTTATCCTTACTATTTTCTGTTGGATTTTTGTGACAGTGTATATGTATGTATATTTCATCTGGTACATTTTGTGTATGTCTTGAAATGTTTGATTTGAGCGCTGTATTTTCTCATCAGAGTTGATAATAAACCATATGATGAGGATATATCAAACAATTTGGTATGTAAACCTGAGGTAAGTGGATTTCAGTCTGCTTTAAGGTGATGGTCTCTTCTAATGATGCTAATGCTTTCAATCTCATCATCATCTTTCCCTATTGTTTGCATGTTAATATTTCAAAGAACTGAAGTTAGTGATAAAGGGCTATTTCTGTATCTGTGTCATGACCTCATTCTGTGTATTGTATGAACTGGCCTCAATATAACAACAAGGGTCCAATTTTTTGTCCAACCGGAGAACCAAGAGGAACCTTGTTATAGACTAACAAGCAAAAAAACTTTTTTCATAAATTCTGATTTAGTTGAAAGTGTGAAGTACCTTTAAAGGATCGACGTTGATATCAAAATATTGATAAAGTCAGTAGCCTATACGAGCCAATAAGGATGTGGGCTAATTACTGATATATTTAAATAGCCTGGATGTATTATTACCGAGCAGACCTGTCTCCTTACACAATATGCAGGGTTGATATAAAGAATTAAAGTTTTATGAACTTTATATAACAACACACAAAAAGTTACTTTTGGTTAAAAGCATTCATTTCTTAGTTGATCGTTCATTAGCCAGTATGTACCCAAATAAATAAAAATGATAGTCCGGCTGAAATTTGATCCACATTGTTAATGTAACATGATGACTTATTAACATAGATTACCTCCCTTTGTTATGTCTAGTCTGTATATGATGGGATGGAATCACTGTGTTAGTACAGGTGAGATATAGATGACTGGTTATGGTGCATATTTACATACCGGTAGTTAAATAGGGTGATGGATGGCTTAAAGGTTCTGGATTAAATGGGGAAGATTTCCTAGCTGGTGGGTTAAATGGGAAAGAGGTCCTAGCTGGTGGGTTAAATGGGAAAGAGGTCCTAGCTGGTGGGTTAAATGGGAAAGATGTCCTAGCTGGTGGGTTAAATGGGGAAGATGTCCTAGCTGGTGGGTTAAATGGGAAAGATGTCCTAGCTGGTGGGTTAAATGGGAAAGAAGTCCTAGCTGGTGGGTTAAATGGGAAAGAGGTCCTAGCTGGTGGGTTAAATGGGAAAGATGTCCTAGCTGGTGGGTTAAATGGGAAAGAGGTCCTAACTGGTGGGTTAAATGGGAAAGATGTCCTAGCTGGTGAGTTAAATGGGAAAGATAGCTGGTGGGTTAAATGGGAAAGAGGTCCTAGCTGGTGGGTTAAATGGTGAAGATGCCCTAGCTGGTGGGTTAAATGGGAAAGATGTCCTAGCTGGTGGGTTAAATGGGAAACATGTCCTAGCTGATGGGAAAGAGGTCCTAGCTGGTGGGTTAAATGGGAAAGATGTCCTAGCTGGTGGGTTAAATGGGAAAGATGTCCTAGCTGGTGGGTTAAATGGGAAAGATGTCCTAGCTGGTGGGTTAAATGGGAAAGATGTCCTAGCTGGTGGGTTAAATGGGAAAGATGTCCTAGCTGGTGGGTTAAATGGGAAAGATGTCCTAGCTGGTGGGTTAAATGGGAAAGAAGTCCTAGCTGGTGGGTTAAATGGGAAAGAGGTCCTAGCTGGCGGGTTAAATGGGAAAGATGTCCTAGCTGGTGGGTTAAATGGGAAAGAGGTCCTAACTGGTGGGTTAAATGGGAAAGATGTCCTAGCTGGTGAGTTAAATGGGAAAGATAGCTGGTGGGTTAAATGGGAAAGATGTCCTAGCTGGTGGGTTAAATGGGAAAGAAGTCCTAGCTGGTGGGTTAAATGGGAAAGATGTCCTAGCTGGTGGGTTAAATGGGGAAGAAGTCCTAGCTGGTGGGTTAAATGGGAAAGATGTCCTAGCTGGTGGGTTAAATGGGAAAGATGTCCTAGCTGGTGGGTTAAATGGGAAAGAAGTCCTAGCTGGTGGGTTAAATGGGAAAGAGGTCCTAGCTGGTGGGTTAAATGGGAAAGATGTCCTAGCTGGTGGGTTAAATGGGAAAGAGGTCCTAACTGGTGGGTTAAATGGGAAAGATGTCCTAGCTGGTGAGTTAAATGGGAAAGATAGCTGGTGGGTTAAATGGGAAAGAGGTCCTAGCTGGTGGGTTAAATGGTGAAGATGCCCTAGCTGGTGGGTTAAATGGGAAAGATGTCCTAGCTGGTGGGTTAAATGGGAAACATGTCCTAGCTGATGGGTTAAATGGGAAAGAGGTCCTAGCTGGTGGGTTAAATGGGAAAGATGTCCTAGCTGGTGGGTTAAATGGGAAAGAGGTCCTAGCTGGTGGGTTAAATGGGAAAGATGTCCTAGCTGGTGGGTTAAATGGGAAAGAGGTCCTAGCTGGTGGGTTAAATGGGGAAGATGTCCTAGCTGGTGGGTTAAATGGGAAATATGTCCTAGCTGGTGGGTTAAATGGGAAAGATGTCCTAGCTGGTGGGTTAAATGGGAAAGAAGTCCTAGCTGGTGGGTTAAATGGGGAAGATGTCCTAGCTGGTGGGTTAAATGGGAAAGATGTCCTAGCTGGTGGGTTAAATGGGAAAGAGGTCCTAGCTGGTGGGTTAAATGGGGAAGATGTCCTAGCTGGTGGGTTAAATGGGAAAGATGTCCTAGCTGGTGGGTTAAATGGGAAAGATGTCCTAGCTGGTGGGTTAAATGGGAAAGAGGTCCTAGCTGGTGGGTTAAATGGGAAAGATGTCCTAGCTGGTGGGTTAAATGGGGAAAATGTAAGTGGTGGATTAAATTGGGAAATGTTTTGTGTTAAATGGGAAAATGTTCTGGGTGGGGAAAATGTCATGGTTGAGTGGTTTTATGAAGAAAATGTACTGGGTGGGTGAAATGGGGAAAATGTCTTGGGTTGTGGGTTAAATGGGGAAAATGTCTTGGGCTGTGGGTTAAATGGGGAAAATGTCTTGGGCTGTGGGTTAAATGGGAAAAATGTCCTGTGTTGTGGGTTAAATGGGGAAAATGTCTTGGGCTGTGGGTTAAATGGGGAAAATGTCTTGGGTTGTGGGTTAAATGGGGAAAATGTCTTGGGCTGTGGGTTAAATGGGAAAAATGTCCTGTGTTGGTAAAATGGGGAAAATGTTTTGGGCTGTGGGTTAAATGGGGAAAATGTCCTGTGTTGGTGAAATGGGGAAAATGTCTTGGGATGTGGGTTAAATGGGGAAAATGTCCTGTGTTGGTGAAATGGGGAAAATGTCTTGGGCTGTGGGTTAAATGGGAAAAATGTCCTGTGTTGGTAAAATGGGGAAAATGTTTTGGGCTGTGGGTCAAATGGGGAAAATGTCCTGTGTTGGTGAAATGGGGAAAATGTCTTGGGATGTGGGTTAAATGAGACAAAAATGTCCTGTATGGATTAAAAGGGGAAAGTTTCTTGGGTTGTGGGTCAGATGTGGAAAATGTCCATGGTGGATTGAAATTGGTTGATTGATTAATGTTTTACGCCACACTCAAGAATATTTCATTTATATGGCAATGTTGCCAGGTTTAGTTAGGGAGAAAACCGGGCTCTTCACCCGGAGGAAACTCCAGACCTCCGTTGAGTACCTGCCAACTCTTCCACATACAGCGATGGAGTGAAAATCCACTCAGAAATTTTGTAATTTTTATTTGGCCCAAGTTGGCTTTGATCCAGTGCCACATGGATTAAATTGGCAAAATGTCCTGGGTTTAATGGGAAAATGTCTTGTGTGGGTTGATGGGTTTAATGCTTCTTGGGTGTGTCTAATGTGTAAAAGGCACAGTGGTTTTTGGTTACTAAATAGCGGTGGTATGGTTTTGTTTTTTTCCTGGTGGTGGATTGAATAATTTTATTTTACATGTTCACATCCTAATACTTGTTTCCATCAAAGTGCAAAATAGTTAGCTCTTTAGGGATACCAAGCTTTATAATTTATGCTGTGTGTTATGTAAAAATTTCTGTAAGATTTTGTTTATACTCTCGCTGAGAGTGCGATGACTCTCTGATGCATTCAAAATCTCAGCTAAAAGTTTTAAATTTAGACGTTTTGTAATGTCCTGTTTTAGCCATATTTCACTTTCTCCTATAATATTTACATGCTATTGTGTTTAAATTTTTTTACAATAGTGTTTATTTGACTTATATTTTTTACTGTCAAAGTGATTTGAACATCTTATAGAATGAATAAATAGAAAGTGTTCCTCTTGACTAGTTCACTTTTTTTTCTGAGGTCCTATCTTATTTCATCTTCCTATCTTTTCTTCACTCATGGTTTTCTCCTTCGCTCAGCCACACTAATCGAAAAATTTAAGTTTATATTTTTCAATACTATACATCCGTATATTCATGTTAATTTCAAAATGCCTGGAAGGTATTGTTCTTATATATTTTTCAGTCATATCCTGGTACGCTTTACACGTTTTTATTTATTTTCAGATGGATGAATGCGGGGAACGAGGAAAATCTCGAGATTCGTTACATTTCTAACAATGGGCCTCTTTCGATTGAGCCAGTTTTATCTGATGATCTGCAGAGGGCACCTCTTGCCTCGCCTGACCCTACAATATCTTTGACTGATACACCTACAAACCGATGTGGGTTAAAACCTCTCATGCTAACACCCCTTCCAAGACAAGTGCCCCCAAAGAAACCCCCCAGGGCAAGACGACCAGCCACATTAACGGGTACATTTCGAGATGAGTTTGGGGAACCCTATAGTCCAGTATAATGCACTGGATAAGCATAATTTAAAATCTCCAAAATTAACATAATTTTTCTATAATAATTGTTAAAATCTGTATATAAGTTTCCTTTGCTATAAGTTTTGAGTTGTATGATACTAAAGTTAAAATAATTTCTATAGATCTGTTATACACATAATGAGAGATCTGAATACTTTTATATACATAATGTTTACAAACTGTATTGTGACCGTCCAGTTATATAACTGATATACACTAAATTGATTTCTTAGTGTTGTGACAGTTCAGTTATATAACTGACACTCAGTGTTTTGGGAGTGATCGTCCCTCAGTCACACACAGACCTTTCGTCGATGTGGCGGGGATTCGAATCACACTCAGACCAAATAAAAATTGAAACATTGCTGAGTGGATTTTTCACTCGATCGCTGTATGTGGAAGAGTTCTGGTACAGACCAGGTACTCACTGGCTGTAGATCGGGGTTTTCCTCCGAGCAATGAGCCAGGTTTCTCCCCCCACTAAAATTGGCATCGCTGCCATAAAAGTGTGACGTAAAACATCAATCAATTAATCTAAGTGTTGTGACAGTTCAGTTATATAACTGATGTACACAGATTTCTTTTTCATGATGCCAAATGTCTATATGTACAGTTTGCTTTTTTTATCCATATATTTTTCTGAGTACTTTATCATGATATTTCTGCTGTGAGGTATTATTACAGGGAGTTAATATCCCTCACCCAGACGAATACTGAATCCTCTCACTACATGATGTCCTATCATCAAACTGACAGTTATCATTGTTGGTATTTAATATTATTGCAGTATGATAACGTTGATAGAATGACTATATTAACCATGTTAATCATTTTCATTTACACTGCCTTATGTCTGAGCTGTGAATCATTTTCATTTACACTGCCTTATGTCTGAGCTGTGAATCATTTTCATTTACACTGCCTTATATCTGAGCTGTGAATCATTTTCATTTACACTGCCTTATATATGAGCTGTGAATCATTTTCATTTACACTGCCTTATGTCTGAGCTGTGAATCATTTTCATTTACACTGCCTTATATCTGAGCTGTGAATCATTTTCATTTACACTGCCTCATATCTGAGCTGTGAATCATTTTCATTTACACTGCCGTATGTCTGAGCTGTGAATCATTTTCATTTACACTGCCTTATATCTGAGCTGTGAATCATTTTCATTTACACTGTCTTATATCTGAGCTATGAATCATTTCAACACCTTTATATATAAAAATAGAAAAATTTATGAGGTCTATAGAAAAATTTATAGTCTATTTTACATTCTTAATATTTTGATACTCTTGAATATACATATATATAAATCAGTTGTATGAAGCGAATGCATGTTATTTCATACAAAGCATAGGCATAGATTCCTTTTTATATAATTTTGATAAATGTTTTTTACATAGATATTTATTACTTTGATATAGACAGTTTCTTGGCAGATCCCATACCTGTTATTGTGCTAATCATTTTTGATGATCTATTTATTAATTTGAGAGAAAGATTTATTTCTATGAAGTTAATTATTATAGGAATGCATGAACAAACCAAACTGTGCATAAGTTTTTATTTAACTGAATATAAAATATATTGAATATCTTACTATACTGTGATTTGCTCATTTTATAAAGACCAGCAGTAGGCAGCAATGGGCGAAGAATTTCCCTCCCATATTGAACACAAACTAACCTCAGTTATTGGTTGGGGATTCGCAGCTGGTTTGTTTTCTTCTAATCGAGTGGATTTTTCACTTGATTGCTGTATGTGGAAGAGTTGCCAGCTACATACGGAAGGCAAAATCCCCCCCCCCCCCCCCCATTAAACCTGGCAACACCACCATATAAGTGCGGTGTAAAACACCAATCAATCTACTTTCAGGCAGACTGCTTTGTCAAGAGATGTTCAGCGTTTGAAGTAACTTGAAAAAGTAATGGATTGAAATAAAAAATGTTGGTAAAGTCAATAAGCTGTTCGAATTGAAGATATGTACGGTAAGAATTCCGCTAATTCAAGGACAAGCAATGTGAAGATAACAAATTATTAGACTGCTTTCTGCTATGTTTGGCCTAAAACAACAACAATACCGATTGCTGGATACGATTATCGGTCGCTCCATGCAGAAGGTAAGACACCCAACAAAAAGTCTCAAACTTTTAGAGTGCTTTTCGTAATGTTTTGAGTACTTGAATTAGCGGAATTCTTACCGTACATATACAAAAATTCAAATAGCCTGGGTGTAGGAGTTTTTTACTTATAAAACTACCTAAACGAACATCTGCAAGCTTTTATTTTCAACTTTTTTATGAAAATGACGAAAAAATACCTAATTCTGTTTCAACGAGATTTTCCCCATATTTGTCAGCTCATGCCACTTAAATGAATAGTTAGTGGGCATTTCGAAGTACCTTTGTTTCGTGTGAAACATTCATGAACGCTATTGAGTTGTGAAAGCGGTACTAATATCTATCTGCCTAATAAACTGAATAGCTAGACAACTGTCGGCCTGGCATTGGGCAACCGATATGTGTACTTGTGGGCCAGCATCATTGTGTTCATTGTTCTAATGTTGGCATACTTAGTGGGCATGTCAGGGCTATCCCCAGTGGATTGCTGTTCATTAGTGAATTGCATTGGCTCTGCTTCACCCCATGCTTGATTTCCGATTAAAAGGAGACATCGCTCTTCCGTTGACCTTCAGATTATTAGAAAAGTGCCAAGTGATCAATCTCTTGTTGCTATTGTTTTCTGTCTGACAGTCAGTAAACAAATAGCCGAAGGTACACCACACGCGCAGCCACAAAGGGCTCTACTGCTCACTCATTCTTTTTACCACAACAAAGCCGACATTGGAATCGTCAAATGAAACTCCTTATGCAGTGGTCCGTGGGAGCTGTGAAAGTTACCAATGGCCATTCGGAAACCTCATCTTTATATAAACAACGGTAGAATAGCACACATTTTAACGATATTCTTTCCGGTCATATCTATTTTAGTGACGAAAACAATTTAACATCTTCAAAAGTTGTTTACTCTTTATGAGTTAGTCCGAACAGGTGTATCGCCAACCAATGGCTATGTTATATATTAAAACCAACACGAACCTTACCAAAGCAAAGAAAAAAGTCGAAAGAGCCACAGTAAAAAAAATACCGACCTTGGCACAACATTTAGCCATTTGGGTTGCTGACCATAGAAAGGCAAACCATGCAATATACCACTAGCAATAAGTCAATGTTGAATATTTCACCCTTTGCCAACCATGAGAAGGTTAACTATGCAATATGTTACCAACGTATGGTCAATGTGGGGCGTCTGGAGCTCAGTAGGTTAGAGGAATAGTCCGACACCGGCATGGATTCGAATCTCACTCAGACCGAACAAAAACAAATTGTCACTTGATCGCGCCGTTTCCAGGTGCCCGCCGAAGGGGTTTCCTCTGGGCAAAGAGCCCGGTTTATTTCTACACTAAACCTGTTAACCCCTCCATATAAGTGAAAAAATCTTGAATGCGGCGTGAAACAGACAGTTAACGCACTAGTGGGGATTAGGACACCAGTATGAAATTTTCACCAATGATATAGTTTAAGTTACAAAAAAAAAATAGCCATAAGGCCGCCACTTTCAAGATGGCTACCTTTACACAAGAACTGCCTTACTCAATGATGTTGGACTTGTGTGTTACACTCATGAGTTGTAGTACATTTTATGTGAGAAGATGAGACTTAAAAATTAAAGATGATTCGTCAGACACCTGAAACCCGTTATTCGTCCGACTCCTAAAATTGCAGTGGTTCAAATTATCCAGTGGAATTTCCCTCAAACTAACGGAGAAGACGGTTTGCTGGTCATGTTTGGGTCGATAAAGATCCTCGATGACTGGCTCGATTTTAGCGAATGGACAGCATCATCACCTGGAACATTAGACTCTTTCATCAAAGCTACGCATGTTTCACGGACCTCACATACTCGCCAAGTGACAGTATGTGTGTTATACATGTATACACATGAAGAGTTATTCGACGTTCGCCAGTCTTCTCGAAGGGACTAATAACATTATATTAGATAAACGGAAACCTCATTTTCGCTATTGGTCTTGGTCATTGATCGCACATTCAACCCGGGAAATTTAAACAAAATCTTGAGACAAATCTCACGATTTTGCACCCGTCGGAGGCGTTCACTGGACGCCTCCGGCTTGTCGCAGATTTTTTAGGCATCGCCACAGCCGTCGCGGTCCCCAATTTTGAACTTAACATTTTAAGATTAAGTTTTTTCAACCATTTTGGCCATCCCAGACACAATCTCAGATAACCTACGATGCCCTTACGAGACTAGTCGTAAGATTCTGTGTGGGATTGGAAATTCAGGTTGAGATTAAATCATTGCTGGTACCTCCAACTGAATCGGAGGCGCCCTGCGACGATTCGTACGCTTTCTGTGATTGTCTCCGACGCTACAGTGTACAGGAAGAAATACAGATGCGAGGTCAGAAAAGCCTCCTTTTCCTCACATATACCCAGGGTGGGGGGAAATTAAAAGAAAAGAACCTCGCAGATATCGTCTTTCGCCGCTGATTTTTTAAAATTTAAATACAATTCTTTGATTATATTGTAAAAAAAATATTATATTTCTATGTACATGGGTGTGGTTTTCTCAGACCTTTACCAGAGCAAGGTGGTACTTCCGTGACTAGCCAGGTCAAATTATGGGATTCATCCAAAAACCTATGTTTAATCTCTTAGCTGTTAATTTCTGAGCTGGTTGTTAAAGAAAATAATATTAGAAAAGATCAAGTGCATTATTAAAATCAAATTATAAATCAATGACACAAAAAAATGAATGGCATAAAAAATAAATGGCCGAAGTCCTTGATTCTTGTGATCTTCAAGACATCCTGGGGCTCCGTGGCTCAATCGGCTATATAGTGATAGTCCCTCAGTCCGACACAGTCCTTCCATATGTGCGGTGTATTCAAGATGACAATTCTTTAATGGTCATTGGAAAAAGAGCAATAAATTTGGTAGCAATTCCATATTTCCAAGTATCTGAGACCATAAATCTTCTATGGACGACGAGCAGACAAGAAAACAACCATACATGTATTAATACGATTTTGTTTTACATATATCTGGTTAATGGGCGAAGCATTCACGAATATGAGCATTGCTTAGACGAGATGTGTGTGAAGAAAATGTAAAAAAATACACGCAAGAATCCAAGAGAGACATCTAGTGGGTTTTACTTAAAGGGCATCGTGCTTATGAGGCAAATAAAAGATCCAAAACATTCCGACAGTAGGCCTACACTTATTGGGAAGGTGTTGAGCAGATCACTGGCAAACTTCTTTCCCCTGATAGACCGTTAAATGACGAGTTTAATGTATACGATTTTTGAATTAATATGCGCCTGATACGTTTACTTTCAGCCAGGCTAGAGTTTCAAATAGAGGCTCCAAAGCGAGCCGTTGCACGCTTACAGCCTGGTCAATCCTTTCGATGTCTTCTGTTTTCATGGCGGTGCCTGGGTGGTCCAGTGGGTTTAATACAGTGATCGTCCCTCAGTCCCATACAGACCTTCCATCCATGCGGTGCGGGTTCGAATCACACTCAGACACTGGAAGAGTTGCCAGGTATTCGCCGAAGGTCGGGGGTTTCGTCCGGGCAATAAGCCCGGTTTCCTCCCTCACTAAACCTGGCAACGTCACCCTGTAAGTGAAAAAATCTTGAGTGCGGCGTAAATCATCAATCAATCTGTTTTCATGATTACATAATGTTGAAATAAACTAAAGAATGTCGGCTCTTTACAGATAGATAACTGCTCGTTAATTGTACATTTTACGCTGATAATCGACCTGCTAGCTTTCATCCCAAGTCAGTCAAATCTTATTTATCTATTTGGCAGAACTTTTTGCAAAAATGTAAACAATTCTACACAAATAGTCCATTTAAAGTATGGCCCTCAGAGTGTATCTCCAGATATCAACTATTCTGTAGCTTCCGGGGCCTGGACGATCCCTTGACGTGCCTGTTCGCTTGCGAGAAAGTCACCCACAAAACCGATTTACAGTCGATATACAATTATAAGTACAGCAATGATGTGCAGGCTTGAAATAAACGCAACACGGGGGTGCTCCGTGCTCTTACGCATTTTTTTTAGCACAAAAGTTTCTTAGAAGCCATCAGTTACTTTCTTAGCCCCCATGGACCCCTAGATATATTCCTTTGCCTTCATTGTTGTCCTTATGAGAAACCTGGTTTAGCGGTTCGACGTTAACTCTTTGAAGCTGTACTTGGTCATTTTCGGCTGTTTGTTTACTGATGGACTGCCAGAAAACAATAGCAACAACAACTCTTTAAATATATGATTACTTGCTATTTTTTTACTAATTTAAGGTCAACGAAAGACGATACACTGGTGTGTCCATTTAATAAAAGCGTGGTTATCCAAAGTTCCCCTTGCAGTGATCGCTTGGCTCAGCATCTGGACGTTCATTAATCTAGGATTGGTTTGATCGGAAAACCAAGAGCCAAGTTTAAACGACATCCAAATCCTCTTGTTATTTTTCGCCCATGTTTGCTCGGAAGACAATCCCAAAACATCTTTTTGTCGGTAAATCTCTATATCTGTGTCCGTATAGTAGCGTGAATCTAGAGGCCAGCCAAGTTATCAGAAACATTCACTTTGAGAATATCTCCTCTCAGGCGTCATCTTTGTAAACATTCTTCTTCCGTTACAGTGTACAGTTCTCCCTCACTCGTCAATAGAACAGTAAGCTCTCTGCTCTTTTCCACCCAAAACCAAATCTTTTGTTTCGCAAACATATTTGTGAATGTATGGCTCATGAGACAACCAAAGGCCAGATAAACAGTGAAGTTGGGGGAGGTTTGGTGGTTTGTTTGGGCAGAGCAAACTTTTGTTGGGGACCACAGCGACTCTATCTGCCACAGTGTTGTTTGGGGGGTGCATGGAGCTAGACGATATACTTGGCGCCTAATAAACACGCTGTGCTGGTCGCTATCTCTCTGACCCCGTTTTACAGTGGGTTTAGCTTGACAAATATTTGAGATAATGGCTGAGGGATTAGGTTGCCTTCGCTAGATGCCCCGTTCTTCAAATGTCCCAGTGTAACTTACTATACAGGCCGACTTAGACCACAGAATTCAACTGCTCTCTCATAATACAACTTAATTAACTTCAACAGAGCGCTTTTCAAGCCTATGTCAAACCTTACGTGTATCAGATATTGGGACAAAAGTCAGTAAGTAGTTTGCTTCATATAATTCTCGTAAATGTAAACCTTGCGTACATCGATGGTATATATAATATATATCAGATTAGTTTATGATTTAAGTTAGGCTGAAAAAAGTGTTTCTATCTTGGAAACATGATTTGTTGTAATTCTAGATTACGATACTTCCTATACCACCTGATTCTTCAGTATATCGGCAGTCGGTGATGTAGCCGAATTTGAAAAGCTTAACTTACTTAAACCTTTAATAAGTAGGCGAGAAAGTCAAGCATGCATTTTTTAAGATTTGGATGATCATTATGGCGATAAAATGGGAAGAAATTCACATAGTATACTTCCTAATTCCAAGTGAATAAATGGGTGTAGATTAATTTCCATCCATCTTCTTTCTGATGGTCGGGGATGTCGTCATAGTTTACGTTGAGTGGTAGTTCAAAACATATATGGATGTGGAGTTCTATCGTGTTATTTGACTTGTTGGTGCAGTACAGGTACATTCTTACACCCAGCTGTTGGCCATTGTTTTAGTAATGTTTACCATTATGTACATGCAATGATTTTGATGAATTTATCGTTTAAGGATTGTTATAACTCATGAAGGTCAAACAAACAAAATATTCATAAAAACCTGTTTGAAACCACTGTTTTTACAGTTCACTCGTTGCGTATTTGGTCTAAAGCTTGAAATACATTTTTCTGTTCCATATTAAATATATAATCCGTGAGTGATATATTGTTAGAACATATTGTGGATATTCCGCCTGAATTGTTAAGAAGACCCTGGAGTTCGTATATTCCCCTCACCCTTTGTTTAAGTGTGGACAAGTTAAGGCGTGGGTCAAAATGGGGGTGTGCCGACATTATCCCCCAGCGACATTTTCCCCCACGACATTTTTCCCCGCGACATTTTCCCCCACGACATTTTCCCCCGGTGACACTTTCCCCCGGCGACATTTCCCCCCACTAACTTAATGAGTGTACTCGGACAATACGACAGCCTGCCTTATTTTTTTCTGTAAAACTTCCCTTAAACAATGGAGCCTCAATCACTTTCGATTTGCCGTCGAGTTCGGCTTTTAATTGTCCCAGCATATTTAGATTTGAATGTTAGTGAGTGATAGCAGAACAATTCTTAAACGTAGGCCTACCAAATGGACATTCCAAGTTAACATTTTAAAAAACCGTCAAGAATCTCTGATAAATGGAGGGGGTTTGTCATTAAGCTTAACAATATCGAACAAGAAATGAACAAGAGTTTGTTTCCAAAATGTTAACTTGGAATGTCCAGTTGGAAGGACTACGATTAAGAATTGCTCTGTTATCGATATATGCTGGGACAGTTAAAATTTCATTGTAAAAACCGAACTCAACGGCAAATCGAAAGAGATTTACATTCCAGTGTTTATCGGGCGCGAGGTTTTGCAGAAAAAAGGGGAAAAGGTACGATAGAATGCCGTTTTGTTAAAATGGGGGAAAATGTCGCTGGGGAGGGATGTCTCCGGGGGGAAATGTCGTGGGGGAAAATGTCGCGGGGGAAAATGTCGTGGGGGAAAATGTCGCTGGGGGATAATGTCATGGAGTCCAAAATGGGTGAGCGTGTGAGTTAAAGAAGCTTCCTTAGCAAGGAATCTAAGATCTGTCAATTTGGCAAAAGGGTCAGAGATCAGATTCGACAAATACGTCGTTTGGATATATGCCCTTTTATACTAGGGAAACGCTTTAAATTTCCCTAGCAAGGTATATTTGTTTAACTAAAATATCAACACGATCGACGAGTGGTTTGCAGAACATGAAGACGTGCTGGCCATTGATGGAAGAGAGAGTGGGTCGTATAGATAACCTGACTTAGATTTCATCAATGTCCTGAATGGTCTAAAACTAACATAGCTTTTCTCAGTCCATACTGTCAACTATAAGGCGATTCGCTTCTGCCATTGTCTAACTACACCGCTGCGTTCAACCACAGGGACGTGGGAGGTTAAGGGGAGCTGTGTACATCACAAATTGTTCGTCTTATTAATCAGTAGCTTTTAAACAAACACGTTTCTGGAATAGAGAGGTCTTCAGAATGACGACTTAAACCACTCGTTCTCTCAGTCCCCTCTTCATAGCTAATATCATTTAAACGTATTTTCACAACGCTTGGACAAGTGGCTTTCCCTTTGTGGAGTATGCAAGAGAGGCTTTTTGTTAGATACACGGGGTAGACAAATATTTTGAAAGAAGTCTTTTGTCCGCGTTCCACAATTATCAATAGTGTAGACATCTTGTACACCACTCACTCTTCTTATTCATTGTAGGTTGGTTTATGGACGGGCTCTTCAGTACTAAAGAGGCTATTATAGAGAGAGATATACGCCCCGGGGTTATCTCCGTCTACAACCATTACATGACAACCAGACAAAAAGGAACCTAAACTAAATCACCCAGTAAATCATAGAGAACTGTGCATACAGTTAAACTGTTCCTCCCCAGGGGGTTCTACGAGACAAGCCTTCAGTGGGATGACTGAGCCCCACCCGGTAGTTAAGCCAGATTGGATTGCCTCCAACTTAAACGCCAGGACTTGTGAGGGAATGAAAGGGTGTGGATACCCCATAAGAAGGCATTGAGGAGACTGGAGAGAGAATTGTTCCACCTGCCTGTCTATATCCACCCTCAACCGACCACAATGTACTCCGATCAAGTTGCAGTGACTGCCTCGTCATGTGTGTCTGAAGATTAAAACTGAACACATCGTCTCGGTTCTAGACTGAGAGTGATCAAGAGTTAAATTAGAGAGCTTGTCTGCACTCTAGTATTCCCTGATGATTCCAGAGTGGGATTTCAAGTGTGTGGATTGCGAGTGTGTCTAGACCACCATCTGTACTCCATTAAGCTGACATTAATGATAGGCTAGGATTGAAGGGACATGTATAATCACTGACCCTTCAACTCCCAGCCATTCGGACCACAGACAAAAGTTGGGGTAATTATCTAGATACCGATCTCTGGTCATTCAACATTAACAGAACCTGTATCTCTGGTGTCAGTCTAACTGTGACACTCGTTGGGAACAAGCAACTTTACAAGAGGGACAAACTTTCCGGGCGAGCTTTAACTGTTGTACATACATACTTCAAACGTTACTATGTTGTAATTCAAATAAGAAGTATTAGGAAAATGGATGTAATAATAACTGCCAACATTTCTCCTCCCCATGGATCTGTACATAGAGGTTTTGATGCTAGTGTCCACACGGCCACCAAGGCTGTCTGCACAGTCCTCATTATATTTGTGCTTCTCTTAGGATGTTTGGGAAACGCCTTGGTTTTCCTCTCGGCTTCAGAACTTCGGAAACTCCGATCAAATCTGGAAGTGTTCATTCTTAACTTAGCAATGGCAGATTTTTTAATGTGCAGCTGCCTGTCACCCGTGTTTTTGTACGTGCTTTTTGCCGAGCCTCCTTACCCAAGAGTTTTTTGTAGCAGTTTTTTATTTTTAGGTACAGCTTGTGGTCTGTTGTCCTTATTGACATTGGTAACTATCGCTCTGCACCGCCAGGCTCGGGTCGTGGGGCAATCCAAAGGATCGCTAAGCTCGTGTCAAGCCGGTATGGCGCTCGGCTTTATTTGGACCATCAGTATACTACTTGCCCTTGGAGGAACAATTCACGTAACATTCGGTTGGCCGGATACTCAAACATCGTGCCAACTGATCGTTAACAGTCAAGATAAACTAGTCTACAATTTTGTGTTGTTTTTCGTAGCTCCTGTGACTGTTTTAAGTTTTATTCTCATTGCTATGTCCTATTCCGTGATAGCATGGACGGTGAGAAGTCAGAATAAAGCATGCCGGGAGATGTCGCCGGGCCCCCACTTCCATCAAAGACAAGTAGAAAATACAAGCCAAAGAGCACGGACGAAATGTCCGAGACCAAGTCCTGGTAAATTGTCACAAACTTCCTCAGTAAGCATGTATAAGGAAAGTAAAGCAATGACTATGTGTTTAGTGGTAACATTAACTATAATACTATGCTGGGGTCCACTAGTGATATCTCAATTCCTGGAGCTATTGGTTGGAGAGTCCATCATCTTATATCAAGTAAAGATATGCGGAATAGCTTTAGTATTTCTCAACAGTGCTTTAAATCCATATATATACGCACAAACGAGCTCTAAAACAAAACAGAGATACCTCAAGTGGTTGAAGAAACTTCTGACATTTGAATGCAAAAAGCGAGAAGGCTACGGCACCAGACTTCAAAGTACAGTGAATGCAAGCTTAAGTGTAAATAGACAGAGGTCGTCAAACTTGGAACAAGAGACAAACACTGTCAATCTTGCCTCTCCTAAACTTTATCGTAAAGTGTTTATGGAGAGAAATGGCAGTGTGGGATTGACTACGTCCTATCGTACAGTCCTTGTAACATGTCCCCCTGTCAGTACATCCCCCAAGCCAAAGTATAGATCAAACCCTGCTACACTCAACTATGGACCGCTTAAATTTAAAAGTCAGACATTGACTGAATTGAACAGAAGAGATTTAGAGTTTAGGAAATTACCGACATATTGCCAATGTCAGACTGTTATACCCATAAGTTATACAGAAAAACCTGTACATGTTTTGTGACACTTCACCTCGATAATATGCAATATAAAGCTAACCAAAAATAATTAATTTTGTTTATTTATGAGAAAACATAAGTATGTAAATTTATTTATTTAAATACACTTGATTGGTTCGAATTCCATGTGCCTCTGTTATACATGTATATCTAAGCTTATAGATAGTAGTGATTATCAATGTTACGGGTTTCTTTCAGTTACAATATCCTGTGTTTCTTTGATTCCTATACATATGCCATCCTTGCCTCCATTTAGTCCGTCACAGTTTCAAATACATGTTCACGAACATGAGAAATTCGATTAATCATCAAACATGCTACCATCTTAAAATTACTTGATTTGTATGATTTAGAATGTATATTTTTTTGAACACTAAAACACTCGGCCACGGGGAAAATCTTCTAATCTGAAATAGCCTTAAGTTTCTTATCGTGGTGAATCATAAGTTTGTTATAATAAACCAAAATCCATGATATTTCATCAGGTTCACGACAGGCAGGAGTTTGGCCTTAATCAGAAGAATTTTCTGGAAAAGATAATTTGGTAACTTTAAATAGGGATGAAAAACAAAGAACCTATAAGCTCGACTACAACAAGAACGATCAGTGTCGGTCTACTTAAGTGTTGGATTGCCCTCATTTGAGGGGGTTTTATCTGGTTAACACTCTGAATTTTCACGGCAGGCTTTTCGAGTCCCTCCCACCCGATCGTCAGTCTCTATATTTCTTAGATAAAGTTCGTAACATTACACTGTACGACGTTAGATCGCTCACACGACTCAAAACATTACGGCGCTTGTGCGCATGATCATGTTCAGGTACATTGAAGGTGCCTGATAAATCTGTATTTCAATCTCAAATGAAAAATACTAAATGACGCCAAAACTTATGTAAACAGTATTCGGGGTTTTCGCGGCGAGTGCGCCTTCAAATATTTCCTTGTTCTTTAGTAACGTCTCGTTGACGGGTAGAATCCAGACTTAATGGTATATCGACCTTTTACTTTCAGATTGGTTGATTGATGTTGAACGCCTCACTCATGATAATTATCACGTATATAAATCAAAGTAAAAGGAATATAGGCTACAATACGGACACGATATCTATTCGCTTCCTAAACGACAAAATTCCCGTGATTTTCTGTGAAATCGTGATAAGAATTTTACCTAGCAAACTTTTCCAAAAATATATCTAAGAAATTAAACCGAAAATACAAAAAAAGGTATAGAGGATCCCAATGTTTTATCCGCATGGAACAGAGAAATTCTCGGAAAGGAAAATGACTTTTACCCCTCGAGCACGAGTTGGTAAATAATGAATCTCATCTGCATGGTCTTGACATGGGACTTCAAGAAACCTAATGGGACTTTCGTATTAGTTTACAGAAAGTTTCGTCGAACTCTTTATGTTTAAATCTTTGAATTTTCCGCGTACGTATGGGCGCCGATAAGTCTGAACTAAATGCCAATTTGGTACGGTTGATTGGCGATAACATGACTGCGCCATGGTGTCGTTACGTCATATGTAGTAACATTTCGTAACAACACAAACTGCAGATCGACGACGCGTGATCTGGTTAAATAAGACACACCATGTATAGCGCAGAAAATATCTTTTTATAAGAAAAGAACTTTACATCCTCTCATTAACATCATGTATGAGAGAAGTTTCAATGATGGCTTCTTCGGAATACTGTTAAGGTTAAAGACGGCAGACATCTCTCTGTCTTTTTTTTCACAAACAAATAGTTGGAAACTCTCTATTTTTTTTATTTTATAAGAGCTTTTTTGTATTTATAAGATAATCTTGTAGTTTTAATTTGATGTGGTAGGTACACGCATTATAAACAAAGCCCGAGCCTGTTCATGCGCACGAGCACCTTAATGATTTGAACTATATGTGAGCGAGTCAACGGTACATCTTTGAGATACAGACGAAGGATTTGGTTTGAGGGAGATCAAAGGCTTGCCGATAAATTTGAGATAATTAACTAAAAATAAATAGACCTGAAGTAAATATAAGTAGCGGTAGATCCGATCATCTCCAGTAAAATTTCAGAACCATGCTGATCAATAACCGCCAAGCCGGATGACGTCACATAGATTAACGCAAAGCTTTCTGGGTAAAATGTACTTCATTTTGCCATTTTGTTTATTGGTACTTATCTTTAAAGTACTTATGAAACATAACTGAGGATATAGATAATTTAGCTATGGTTCAAAAGTCTGGATGTTCAGCAATTGTAAAACTTTTTTCTCATTGGTGGTCGTCAGCTTTGTTTCCGAGTATTTGCGTCTGGAAAATGCTTGTGCAGCCGTAAATTGTGCGAACAAAACCCTCGGCCATCGTTGTAGCGATGACGTCATAGTGATGACCAAACAGAGCATTGACAGCTATAACATGGCTGTCAGTATTATTAAATCTACCGATTTGTCGTTAGGAGAATTGGAGGATTCGGGGGGAGAAACGACCGATATTTACAACCTGTACGACTTCGAAATGTTAGCGAAAGATAGTGGAGATGAGCAGACCGTATAGAGCAACTGGTGATAAACAGTGACGGTGTAAACCCAGCCGTTCTGGAAGCTCGTAACAAGCGTGTCCGAGTTTCGGAATGCCGTTTCGATTTTGAGAGTCCCGTGGCGTACATCTGCCGAACGGTTTAATTGGGGATATTAGTGGGGTTAAGCCTTCAAATCTTCGAAATTACAGAGAGTCCGTTGTCATTAAAAAATCTTACTAGTAAATACATGTTTACAACTGTCATTTTTACGATAAGCCACACTTACACTAGTTACAGTGTAACAACAACAACGCTTATTATGTTAGGCAACCTTGTACACTGGAAATAAATTAATTAGTACCGATGCTTTCGTTTTTGCCTCATTACTTTTAGAACTATGGTACTATTTACTGCCATGGCTGTTGTATATATTTATGGACACTAAAACACATGTGCACGAGGAAAATTTTCTTAACTAAAATTCATGGCATTTGCCTCAATTAACCATGGTACACTGACATTGACATGTCCGTACTATCTAAATGTAATGTTATTCACTCCAGAGGGGTTTGGACCCGTTTAACTGGTCGAGTGGCTTGTAAAATCTCAGCTGATATAAAGCGCTCGAATGTTTGAATCCAACTCAGTTCAAGGAAAAAACGTAAGACAAATTTCTGAGTGGGTTTTTTTAACTCGATCGCCATATGTATAGTTGCCAAGGTGCTTGTTAATTGCTAAAGGTCGGCGGTTTCCTCTCCCCAATAAACCTGGCAACGTTGACATATATGTGAAATAATCTAGAGTCCTGCGAAAAATATCAATCAATCTAAGATTTAACCTTTTGTATTTGTTAAGAGCTACATAATCCATTAAGGCCCAAACAATCTATTATTTTGAAGAAAAAAAAAATGCCTGCATGCTTCAATTGCTCACACTAAGAAGAATGATTATTATACTGATAGGATTTTAAGAGCAGTTTGATCAGGAATGTAGTAACACCAACTATTTACCATATATGTAAAATTTTTGAGCGGTTGCACAGGCTAATATGTGGTCGATTGTGTGTATCATACTTTTTAAGGCGATAGCCGTGAAAAACGCGTCCGGTACTGGGTAGACACCATGTATCAGCCCTTAGGCCAAATAGAGACGTCTGAACAATTTAATTACGAATTTATTATATCATAATTATCGAAGAGCCTAAAGCTTAACATTTTACTCATGAAGTGGATGAGGTTTAATTATTACCATGGAATCGGCATGTCTAAAAAAGAGCATATACAAGGGAAGTAAAGTTTGGTCAGCAATGGGACTCACACAAGGATTACCTGGCTCTGATATACCCAGTTGTAATATAACAAGTTGGTCCACTTATTCTAGGTACCAGTAGATGGATGGAAAGTGGTTAAGCAGGAAAGCAGGTCATGAGTAAATGATTATGTTTTCTTACATGATAACTTTGAAACAAAACATAATAAAGGATAATTTTATTTACACAAGAATAACATGTTTAAATAAGGTGTTGATTAATTGGGCTCAACTTCAAAGGTTTAAATGTTCCACTTAAGAAGATCTACTGGCAATGCAGTCAGGAAATTGATCTTTATCTGCTGGAGATGTAGGTATGGTGGGAGTTATTATACAATAAACTAATGGCTTTGAAAAAGGCTTAGTTATATGGTCATTTTTTTTCAAATTAGTGTCCCATGGAAGTAAACCACCAATCGCCAAACAAAGTGCCTTCTCACACAATGACCTCTGCGTTGTTCTCTGAGTGTGCTGTGCTGTGTTTTATCAGTACCCGTAATTGAGAAGCCGTGAAATAAATATCTGTTAGTTGTTGAAGTTTGCCCTTCGTGACATTTTACACTCATGTGTGTAAAAAAGGAGCAGGGCTTTACTGATCGAATTTATGCAAGAATACCACAGAGAAGCCGGATATTTCCGATCAAGTATTTACCGTAAATAAAAAGTTATCTCATTCTGTGTCTGTTAAAAGAGACAAATTTGTGTCACAGTGTCTATTGATCTATTTGAACTGGCAGAATTGTTTTTTTTAAAAAGCTGGATCACCATAGCGACAAAACTACAAATGTTGGCTTTTGAGGTTCTGACTGTATTTGGTGCATTTCAACACAGTTGACACAAGTGACTTTTAAAACATGAACAATGAGTCCAGGGTGGCAACACAGATGCAACTGTTCAGGTTAATATTGTCGCCACTTTTACTTCCCCGATGTGCTCTTCCACATTTGAAGTAGTGATCAAAACCTACAAAAAAAAAATTATGATAATCATTACCACCAAATGACTATGTAACAAAATATAAACAAAACAAAACTGCCCCAAGTTACCTAAATAGCAAACAAAACATAAGATTCGTATAATACTATTTCAGAACAGCAATGCTAATTGCGAGCCAATAAGAACTCTGTCAGATCAAAGAGTTCGTCATGACCAGCCGATAAATAAATAAATTATAAACTGGTAAATGTAGACATTAAATATTGCTGAATTTGCGAAAGGAACCCTCCTCCCTCAATATATTCTGATGCTCCTCCTTATTTTATATCACACATTACTAGACATTTACTTCTACTACATGTACTGTGTAGTTCTAGCTAGCAGTGAATATCACAATCCCATATGATGAGGTTAATCATTATTTATCATAGCCAGGAACCTTATGAACCTTGACACCCAGTACAGCAACCAGATTTCATTTTTTTAAAAGTAACTGTTGTTACGAAGTACCATTACTTAGTAGTACTAGTTAGTAGTAGTAGTAGTAGTCCAGCTTACAAGAATTTGACAATGAGTGAATGACAAAGAGTAAAATAATCTTATTTTTTATATTTTTTGAAGTCTGGCAGTAGAAATCTGAACACAAATACAGAGGTATAGACCGTATATCTTGTTCAACTTGGGCTGCACATCAAAACTTAGAGTTACACATCAAATGTCAAAATGTTCTGTCACGTCGCTGGTTGTTGTTGTTGTTAAAAGTTTGAACGAAAGTTGAACTTACTTGTCTCCGGTTATGTTGATTCACAATTAAACAAACTGCCGATATTTAGCGTCTATTGTGGGGACTGTTGTTGGCAACAGCTTCCTAATGCCGCAAATTTCTTTTGTCATTGAGATCTGAGACTGAAACCAATCGTCCCTGAACTGAAGATACCGAGTGAGACTGAGACTGACTGAGTGCAGGCGAGACTCCAGGAAGAAAGAGAGGGTACACAATCACACAGGAGTCTGCACACGAATGACATCCATGTCCTTGCATAAATATTCCTTCGGTGAATTGCCCTTTTTAATGTCTGATGCATATTGTGTCCCCGTTTCAACGCAATATCAACCACACGACATCGTGGTACCCAGCAACAGCTATCTGTAAACCGCTATGATTTAACTTCCCGCCATATTCGGTCATCACTGTGACGTCATACAAACACAAATCGTGAAGCAGAAAAGTTCGCATTTTTGATACAGGTTTATCACTCAAAATTAAAGATAAATTAAATATTTTTTGGGGTGGGAAATGTGTCAGAATAATTTTTCATAATATATACTTTTGTTATTTGGGGAGAACAAAGGTTTGCTTTTTTCAATTCATAAGGTCTTTAACAAGTTGTCACTTTTTTGGAAAACATCGATGACATAACCTGTTTATATCCACGCATTCTTCTCGCAACTTAACGCCTTTTACGTCTTCTTCTCGATACAGTATTATTTCTTCCGCCATATTTTAAAATTATCTTAACTGTAACATCACTCAATCCCCCCAAATGCTTTGCGCTTAAATTCCAAGTGACGTCATCAAGCAATCGGTCAAATTACCAGAACAATAAAATTCACAGCTCACACAAATGGCTGTAATACTGGTATATAATATGTAACATCCCAAAGCCAACTGACAGGGCTTTTACATAGATATCTAGGAACACCTATTACAGATATTTCATTAATTCATACAGTTGTCTAAATGTATATTATAACAATGAAAACCAACCAAGGAGCCAAAGACTCTGACCTGTCGCATGGCGTAGACACTAATTACATTACACAAACCCAGCTGCGTAGACAAGCTAGATTTCTACACAATTCAATACACCAAAGACAGACTCGCCCAACAGACGGACACCAAAAACAGTATCGTCAAACAGATATAGCAACAAAAAAACGAAAAACAGTGGAAACAAAAGATAGCCCTCCACAGAATGTCAAAATCTCTCAAGATTCTGCGTATCATAACACAGTGGTTTGAACTACAGATCCATTGTTTGCAGATAACCTTCAGTTTAATACAATATAGATAATTTCTATGTGCGAAAACTACCAAAGTTTGAGAATGAAACTGTAACCTACACCTGAGAAAGGGCGTTTGAGAAATACAAACCTCAACTTCGTCAAATCGTCCTTAGTGGACAAAATTCATATACGTTCTTATGTTCATTTGTTCTTTTATGTTTACATATATTCACAGCAAACACCTGGCTTAAATAAAATCAATTATTTTGTATAGTCAGAGAGTAAAGACCTAAATCAGAATATAAAATTTTCTTTATTTTCCTGTACAAAAATCATTAAGTGTTGTAAATGTCACAGTCAACATTATTAAATCAAACAATAATGGTTTTGACCTAAAAATACAACAATCAATCCCAATAGAGGTACAGGTGCCAAGTACAGATGAAACATTGAGCATTGGTTATACAAGTCTGCTGTTCACGAGGTATTAGTGATAAAATGTACTGATATCAATAAAGTATAACTTAAAATGGCATGAACTGCCAAAAGTCAAAATTTCTCATTGTCAAGAGAACTTCAGTGTTTGAAACTTTGAAGTACCTTGAAAAACTTAAGGATTGATGTTGAAATAATGTAAGAGTGCATTTTGGGGAGTTTTGCTGCTTAAAACCACCTTAACGTACATCTTCAACATTGGCCTGTCATTAAGAATAGACTGTGAGAGTTACAATATGCTCTCCCAAAACTGTCAGGGTGACCTGTTTCACTCTCCCCAAAAATGATCTCCCAAAATTCAATGGGAGTTCACTTCCTGTCCCATGAAAAAATCGGATCATGATAAAATAAAAGGGTCTGAAGATAGAGAAAAGGAATTTTTATTTTGGTACATGTATACTTATCTATGTCAGAATTGTCGATCGTGCAAATTCTGGAAAATAGTCTTTTAAAAAAATGTTATCCTAGTTGTTCATATTATCATACAGTTAATTATATTTTAATGGACATGAAAGGGTTGGAGAATAGTTTTATCTTGGGTGGAACAAATAAACACTCCCCTGAAATCAGTAGGGAGAGTTAGGGGGAGTGATAAACAGGTCTCCTCAGACCCCTCTGGAGGTGTGTGGAGGGGAAGAAGAGCAATCACTCTCCCTTTATTGACAGCTAAGTGGAAAGGTCTTATTTTGTAGTTTTAGTAAAATTTAACCAACAATTAGGTAATTCTGTTTCAACAAAAATTTTCTTTTATTTGTCACTTTGAACATTTAAAAAAAGACTGGCTGGATGCTTAACTAGAAGTGTTTCGTGTGGGAAAAAGGCTGGCTGGAGGCTTGAATAAAACAAGTGTGTTGTGTGAGAAAAAGGCTGACTGGAGGCTTGAATATAACAAGTGTTTGTGTGAGAAAAAGGCTGACTGGAGGCTTGAATATAACAAGTGTTTGTGTGAGAAAAAGGCTGGCTGGAGGCGTGAATATAACAAGTGTGTTGTGTGGGAAAAGGCTGGCTTGGAGGCGTGAATATAACAAGTGTGTTGTGTGAGAAAAAGGCTGACTGGAGGCTTGAATATAACAAGTGTGTTGTGTGAGAAAAAGGCTGGCATGAGGCTTAAATATAACAAGTGTGTTGTGTGAGAAAAAGGCTGGCTGGAGGCTTGAATATAACAAGTGTGTTGTGTGAGAAAAAGGCTGGCTGGAGGCTTGAATATAACAAGTGTGTTGTGTGGGAAAAAGGCTGGCTGGAGGCTTGAATATAACAAGTGTGTTGTGTGGGAAAAAGGCTGGCTTGGAGGCTTGAATATAACAAGTGTTTCATGTGGGAAAAAGGCTGGCTGGAGGCTTGAATATAACAAGTGTGTTGTGTGGGAAAAAGGCTGGCTTGGAGGCTTGAATATAACAAGTGTGTAGTGTGAGAAAAAGGTTGGCTGGAGGCTTGAATATAACAAGTGTGTTGTGTGAGAAAAAGGCTGGCAGGAGGTCCTAATATAACAAGTGTGTTGTGTGAGAAAAAAGCTGGCAGGAGGTCCTAATATAACAAGTGTGTTGTGTGGGAAAAAGGCTGGCATGGAGGCTTGAATATAACAAGTGTGTTGTGTGAGAAAAAGGCTGGCTGGAGGCTTGAATATAACAAGTGTTTTGTGTGGGAAAAAGGCTGACTGGAGACGTGAATATAACAAGTGTTTTGTGTGAGAAAAAGGCTGGCTGGAGACGTGAATATAACAAGTGTTTTGTGTGGGAAAAAAGCTGACTGAAGACTTAAATATAACAACTCAATTATATACAATAATTTAAAAAATAAACCTTAATAAATATCTTTGTGTTAATGATCAAGATAAAAACGGCCAGTCTTTAATATATATCTACATGTATATTAACAAACAAGGATTGAAGGTAAATAGCTAAAAATTAAATAAGTTCTTGTACAAACTAGATAGAGACCATGTTGATATATGGTTCCTGGTAGGTTCAATATGTTACTCCTTCTTACTTTTAACATTTGTCTGATCTGTCTTGGAGTTTTCTTTACACGGGATTGTAGATGTAAGTTCTTCTAGTTCATTCTGAAAATGTCAATAATATGAGATTATCAGCGGTCTCATGTAATAACAGGAAAAAATAAAATCCTTGCAATCATTTTCTAAAACATTAAACAAATTTGACCACAGCCTCAGAAAAGAAATTAAAACAAAGAAAATACTGGTCAACAATAAAAGGATATCAAAATAAACGTGCAAATCTGTAACCTTAAAGCCGAAGTGAATATGTAACTGGCTATAGCAGCCCGCTTACTTGGTCGCCAAGTATTTGGGACTGATTTAATGACAATAATTAAAAACATTGTTGTTCCCTGTTATTCTTTTTTATGAACACTAAAACACACGGGCACAGGGGGAAGATCTCTTTGTCTAAGAATAACCATGGAGACAAGTTTCTAATTGTGTTAAAAAGAGGTATGTCCTTTAGACCTTTATACCCAATCATAAGTCGTAATAAACTAAAACCCATGCTATTTCATTAGGTTGACGAACAGGAGCTTGGCTGTAGTCATTATTTTCTGGAACACTTTGTGATACATTGACAATGTTTATGCATCTTTCGCCATGGCAAGACTATTGGTAGACTGAGATTAGGTTAATGGAATAATGGATAATTATGAACTTCTTTCCATCAACTGATGATATATCAACCATTTACAGACAACAAATATGATTTATGATACAATGAATAATTTCTTCATTCAATTAAGAACAAGAGTTATAAGAAGATGACATATCCCTTTGGACCCCCAATTTAGAAATAGTGGCTTATATAATGGAAAGCCAATCTTATTTACTTTTGCCATAAGAACAACAAACTTTTCATGTCACAATGTGATACCACAAAGAAACCAAATTCAAAAATAGGGAATAAGGCAAATTGGCTGTGGCAGCTGGTGTTAAAATTGCAGAATGCTGGAAAACAATCGCATACGTCGTTTTCATGAGCTCAACACACTATTCAAGTTTCAAAGTGATATGTCAAACTGTTCAGAGGAATTCCGGAGACTATCGCTATATCCCCCTGAATTCATTTCGGAGGGATAAAAAGAGGGGGGAAATATTACCTTCCAACCAAGCAGTTCAGCTAGGGCCCTGGAACCAGCATCACAATCACCTTTCCAAAATACATCTCTGAAAACATAACACATACAATTTCCTGATGACATTGACACAGTTGGAGAATCTGAAGAGAATAAATATAATACGACCCATTTTATTGAACCACCTGAAACAGAATCATCCTCTATACCAGCCTGTTGTTATGATATTGAGTAAGGTACTTGAAACCTTCATGGTTACATGTACTTAATTGTCTCACAATCAATGAATGACTTCTGATAATACTTATCTCTGTAATGTTAAACAAGTTGTATTACCTGTAGTTGTTCTTTTTCCCCCATTTAAACGCCCCTCCAACACCCATCAGTATGGCCATGAAAGGATCACTCTGTAAATATCAATTTGTACACCAATTGTAATAGTAATATCCTTCCTATGGGAAGTGTTATCACAGATAAAACATCAGTCATCAGAGGATGACGTATCCCCCCGGCCCCACATAAGATTGTGGAAGTGGAAACAGACTAAGAACATACAAAAGTTCATTTCCATACAGGATATCCACATCCTCACTTGATAACAACCATCCTCACCAAGTTTCAACAATACTCAATGCAATATGTAGGAGGAAATGCATTTAGAAACCCATATTAGGTGGAATCAAGATAAACAACATGCACAGCATTCTGGAAGGTAACAATGCCCTGAAACACTGTACATGTATGTCATCAGAAACAAGCACCTATTGTTTATGTCTTCCTGTACAGTGGGAAAAGGGCAGTAACTCTGAAAATAGCAAAACCAGCGTAGATCGCATGATATCTAGAATGTCCACCGAGACAAAAATTAGATACAAAGCGTGGGAGAGGATGTGATGACAAGCACCCATTGTCTATGTCTTTGAATACTGTCGGAAAAGGGCAGTAACTCTGAAAATAATGAAACCAGCGTAACCAGAATAGAAGGGGCAGATCCTCGCATGATATTCAACATGTACACCAAGTTTTGAAAAAAATTGATGAAAACTGGGGGTGATGACAAGCACTAATTGTCTATGTCTTCGTATACTGTGTGAAAAGGGCAGTAACTCTAAAATAATGAAAGCAGCGTAATCAAAATAGGAGGTGCACATCCTCGCATGATATCCAACATGTCCACCAAGTTAAGAGGTGCACATCCTCGCATGATATCCAACATGTCCACCAAGTTTCGAAAAATTTGATGAAAACCGTGGGAGCAGATGCGATGACAAGCACTAATTGTCTGTCATCTTATACTGTCGTAAAAGGGCAGTAACTCTAAAAATAACAAAACCAGCGTAACCAGAAGTTTCGACAAAATTTTATGAAAACGGTTGGAGGAGATGTGATGACAAGCACTACTTGTCTATGTCTTCATATACTGCCGGAAAAGAAAAATAACTCTGATAATAATGAAAGGAGATGTGATGACAAGCATCCATTGTCTATGTCTTCCTATACTGTTGCAAAGGGGCAGTAACTCTGAAAATAAGGAAACCAGCGCAACCAAAATAAGAGGTGCACATCCTCAAATGATATCCAGCATGTCCTTCAAGTTTCGAAAAAAATGGATAAAAACTGTGGGAGGTGATGCGATGACAAGAAATGATTACGAACAGACAGACAAGCTGATCGTATATCCCCCCGCATTATATGCCGGGGGAATAAAAAGAAAAGGTTATAATCGTTGTACGGAGATTGTCCCTCACTGTGAAATAACTAAACACATATAATAAACTAAACACTGTATAAATATACAGAAACCATAATATTTATAATATTTTTTTATATAAAAATACAACAATATATGAAATGTTTCAAACAAGTACCAGTTAAACATGAAATAAACATATTTAGATTTGTGCATGACATTTTTTATTGAACTGAAATGACAAAGAATTGCTTACTGTGGCGGCCATTTCTCTATTAATATACAGTCTTGGGGTTGTTTCAGGTACTCTGTAAATATAATAAAACAAACTTTAATTACAGTCAATTAACAGTGCCAACTACTTGGGTGAATGGAGCCATAACAGTGCCAACTACTTGGGTGAATGGAGCCATAACAGTGCCAACTACTTGGGTGACATGACATGACATTATCCTCTAGTGACATTTTCCCCTATGACATTATCCCCCAGCGACATTATCTCCCAGCGACATTTTCCCCCGCAACATTTTCCCCTATGACATTATCCCCCAGCGACATTATCCCCCAGCGACATTATCCCCCAGCGACATTTCCCCCCAGTGACATTATCTCCCAGCGACATTATCCCCTATGACATTATCCTCCAGCGACATTATCCCCTATGACATTATCCCCCAGCGACATTTTCCCCTATGACATTATCCCCCAGCGACATTATCCCCTATGAAATTATCCCCCAGCGACATTTTCCCCTATTACATTATCCCCCAGCGACATTATCCCATATGAAATTATCCCCCAGCGACATTTTCCCCTATGACATTATCCCCCAGCGACATTATCCCCTATGACATTATCCCCCAGCGACATTTTCCCTATGACATTATCCCCCAGCGACATTATCCCCTATGAAATTATCCCCCAGCGACATTTTCACCTATGACATTATCCTCCAGCGACATTTCCCCCCAGCGACATTTCCCCCCAGCGACATTTCCCCCAGCGACATTTCCCCCCAGCGACATTTCCCCCAGCGACATTTTCCCCCAGCGACATTTTCCCCTATGTCATTTTCCCCCCAGCAACATTATCCCCCAGCGCCATTATCCCCCAGTGCCATTATCCCCCAGCGCCATTATCCCCCAGCGACATTATCCCCCAGCGACATTTCCACCCCAGCGACATTTCCCCCCGGGGCATTATCCCCCAGCGACAGTATCCAAAACTAAAGCAGATATGGACTAAAATAGAATACTATATAATCTAATATAGATGTCATATTATGCAATCATGCGACAAAAAATGTCATAAATGGTTGGGTAAATGCTGTGACAGAATTGTAAAGATCAAAACTCTTCAAGTTATGGAGCAGAAGCAATAAAGACATAGACTAAAAGAGAATAATACATAATCTAATATGGATGCTGTATTATGAAACCAGGGATGTCCTAAACGGTTCCAGACAAACCATCTACCCATAACTGTTATATTTACACTGAAAAAATTGTCAAGATCAGGTAAAAACTAAAGAAGATATAGACTAAAAGAGAATATTACATAATCTAATATATATGCCGTATTATGTAACCGGATATTCAAAAATGGCCGACATTCTACACAACAGGTATATGCTGTGAAAGAATTGTAAAGATTGGATCGAAACTCTTCAAGATATGAAGCGGTAGTGAACGAAGATATAGACTAAAGATATATTACATAATCCAATAAAGATGCCACCTTATGCCAGCGTAGATGCCATAAATGATTCATGACACACCAGCTACCCATAAAGTGTATGTTGAGAAAAAATTGTAAAGATTGGATCAAAACTCTTTAACTTATGGAGCGGAAGGGAATAAAGACTAAAAGAGAATATTACATAATCCAATGTAGATGCCATATTATGCAACTAAAAATGTCAAAAATGGTTCATGAAACACCTTCTACCCATAAGGTATATGTTGTGAAAGAATTGTAAAGATCCGATCAAAACCCTTTAAGTTATGGAGCAGAAGGGAATCCGGGAAGGTGCTGGTGATACCATAATACGACCGACTTTTTTTAAGTCATAAGCTTCCAAAGGTTTTGATATACTCCTACAAGCAGAGGGTAAACAACCACTGTTTTAGGCCAAATTTGTGGCAGGCCAATTAAGAAATCAGCTGATACCCCGTAGCCTCCCTACTTCACTTTTTTGGTAGAAATGTGGAATTCTTAACTATGATAGGCTTAATGATAAAAAATTAAGACATCACCAAGTAGTTAGTAAAGATTGTTGTTAGTAAACTAACTACGTGGTGATGTCTTTTGAATCATTAATATTGAACCCAGGTTTAAAGTGGCATGAGCTGCCAAAATTCACACTTTTTTCATAATTACTGATCGTCACGACAGTAAGAGGCTGTGAAGGCCATCGAAAAACTAAATGATTGGCGTTGGAATGAGGAAAGTCCATACAATATGTGGCCTATATAAACTGGAATAGTGTTCGAAAAGTAAACAAAATTTAAATAACCGGGACGACCATTCATTCATTCTAAGCCACAGTTAGTTCAAAACAATACTTTATCGTACATTCAGGAGACTATAAACACCAAAAAGCTTCTGAATTATACGTCTTGAGAAAAATAGCCGATAATTTCAACATTCTGTTTTTACGAAAAAATATCAGCATTTTGGCAGCTCATGCCCCTTTAAAGAGAGTTTCAAACATTTCTTATGATTGGCTTATCTCTTAATACGCCAGCGACAAATCTGGTCTACAAGTAAAGCATCGGGTGTGTTGAACAGTGAGATGAATACCCACTGCTTATTGGAGTGTACGGTTTGGATGGCAGTGAAATTAATCCAGATTTAAATATATTTTGAGTGTTGATTGGACAGTGGTGGTATTCAGAGCTAGTTTACACAGGTCACCATAGGCTCTACACAGTAAATATTTGACATCAAACGAAAAGGATAAATTATTGTTTTTATACTTATATGTATAAGTGATTTTTATTTTGAGTTCATTTTGTGCTTACCTGTCCATAAGGGAGGCAAATGGCTGGACCACAAGTGAAGTACCCATTATAATTAAAAGATCACATCTGGCCATATCCTTCAAGCGAAAGAAAAAACCTTAAAAGTCACTGTTATAAATGGGATCATTTGGTATAACAGCATGTGGTGTGAAAATTATTAAAGTGGCATGAGTTGCCAGACGACACTTTTTTCATAATTTCTGATCGTCACAACAGCAAGAGGCTTTGAAGGCCATCGAAAAATTAATAATTGCCGTTGGAATGAGGAAAATCTATATAGTGTGTGGCCTGTACGAACCGAAATAGTGTTCGAAATGTAAACAAAATTTAAATAACCGGGACAACCATTCATTCATTCTTAGCCCAAGTTAGTTCAAAACAATACTTTATCGTGCATTCTTGAGACTAGAAGCACTAAAAGAGCTTCTGAATTATACGTCTTGAGAATAACAGCCGATAATTTCAACATTCTGTTTTTACCTCAAAATATTAACATTTTGGCAGCTCATGCCACTTTAACGAAAACCGAGTAACAGAATAGAAATATTACTCACATCTTCAACGCACATAAAAAACCTTTCTGGAAGTTGTTCTCCAAAAAATACAATATCTAAAAAGAAAAAGTGATTTAACATTGAGCAATGTTATAATATTTTCTGGAACCCTGAACCCCTCAAGGGGTCTTGGTGGGGTGTTAGTCTCCCAGTTCACTACAGGCCTTCCCTTTATGCATCACCAGTGAAAATCTCAATCAGACCAAACAAGGAAGACAAGGTACTTGACGAAGGTCAGAATTTTCTCCAGACTAAGAGCTTGATTTCCTCACACAATTCACCTGGCAACGACGCCATATAAGTGAAATAATCTGGAGTGCTATGTAAAATATCAAACAATTAATCAAACTTTTTCAGTTTTGTAGAAGTTTATAATACTAATGAACATTAAAACACACATTGACAGGGAACATCTTCTTGACTGAAATAACCATGGAGACAAGTTAAAACCTGTATATAACGACATGTGGCAGATTAGACATGTGCCCGTTTAGACAGGTGTCTGTTTAGACAGGAGTCCGTTTAGACATGTGCCCGTTTAGACATGTGCCCATTTAGACAGGTGTCCGTTTAGACATGTGCCCATTCAGACAGGTGTCCGTTTAGACAGGTGCCTGTTTAGACAGGTGTCCGTTTAGACAGGAGTCCGTTTAGACAGGAGTCCGTTTAGACAGGTGTCCGTTTAGACAGGTGTCTGTTTACCAAGGTCATTTAATAGGCATTTGAATAAAGAACAAAATTGGGTATACTGTCAGTTTCAGTGTACTGAATAACTTCCAGGATGTTCCATATTAGGTTCCATATTGGCCATGTTATATGGAACAAGCTTATTATTAAGCCTAGGTACAAAATTACATAAGCTGGAATCTAAATACATTATGCACTGCTTATAAGTTCTTTTCTTCTTTTGTGAGCCAATGTGAGTGGACTCTCGTGTGAAAAAATGTTCATGTGAATAGGTTGCCATTTGAATAGGTTGTCTATGGAATAGGTTGTCATTTGAATAGGTTGTCTATGGAATAGGTTGTCATTTGAATAGGTTGTCATTTGAATAGGTTGTCATTTGAATAGGTTGTCATTTGAATATGCTGTTCATGAGAATAGGCTTTAGGCTGTCATTTGAATAGGTTGTCATTTGAATAGGCTGTCATTTGAATAGGCTGTCATTTGAATAGGTTGTCATTTGAATAGGCTGTCATTTGAATAGGTTGCCATTTGAATAGGTTGTCATTTGAATAGGTTGTCATTTGAATAGGTTATCATTTGTATAGGTTGTCATTTGAATAGGTTGTCATTTGAATAGGTTGTCATTTGAATATGTTGTCATTTGAATAGGTTGCCATTTGAATAGGTTGTCATTTACATAGGTTGTCATTGGCATAGGTTGTCATGTGAATGGGCTGTCATTTGCATAGGTTGTCATTTGAATAGGTTGTCATGTGAATAGGTTGTCATTTGAATAGGCTGTCATTTGAATAGGCTGTGATTTGAATAGGTTGTCATTTGAATAGGGTTTCATTTGAATAGGGTTTCATTTGAATAGGTTGTCATTTGAATATACTGTCATTTGAATAGTTTGTCATTTGAATAGACTGTCAGTTGAACAGTCTCTGGTTTGAATTGGCTTCCAGGCTTACATATGAATAGACCGCCATTTGAATGGGCTGCCATTTGAATATGCTGCTATTTCAATAGACTGTCATTTTAAAAGACTCCTATGTTGATAGACTCCTATGTTGAAAGGCTCTCATGTAAATAGGCTGCCATTTAAATAGACTGCCATTGGAATGAGATCCTATGCCAATGGACTCCTATGCAAATAGGCTCCTATGCCAATAGACTCCTATGTGAATAGTTGATTAGGCTGCAACTTGAATTTAACTAAATGTGAATGAGTGAGAAAATGATATGATCTCATTCCTTTGGTTGGTGATGATTTAAAAATGTTGTGAAAAGAAAGTGACTTTACCTGGTTTGACCACACCCTTACACCCACTGACTTCACACTGGGGTACTTTGTCTGACAGTATCTCCCCTGAAATCATCAAAACCTAATGACTAAAGAAGTTTATGACACAATAGAGTCTAATCTTTACCAACAATCGTATCCTAAGGAAAGATAAATGCCAGGTATTATATAATTCCATACTGTTCAGGGGCGGCGGAACCGGAGGGGGCCTGGCCCCCCCCAATAATCAAAGTTGGGGGGCCAGATCTATCTTTGCCCCCCCCCCCCAATAATTGGCCTAGTAAAAGAATTATGGAGTTTTCAAACACGATAGTTAAGGGCAGTTAAGTAATTAAAGGGCAGAAACAGTTGAAAACTGGGGTTTAGAAACACCGATTTTTTTTAGATTAATATACTTAGATTAATATACTTAGCGCCATTAAAGCAATTGACCCAAAGAATGTAAAATATTTTGAGAAATGTAAAGTGTAAAATATTATAAGTACTCTTAAATTGAAGAACAAGGCATTGGTCACAAGGAGACAAAGAATTGCATGTGACGTCCTACGGCGGCACAACTGAGACTCGCCTATAACATGCCAATGGCACGTTCCTTTTTGTTGTGTCGTAAGTCGGGGCATGGTAACGTTTTCTGATTTTTTTTTTCCGTCTTTATGCTGAGCTTTGTGTTGAACCCACGACAAATGAGCCCTGAAAGTTGTTCTCAGTGACGGTGAAACACTCAATGGACGTTATTAGGAAATGTTGTGTAATGTTTACGACAGGCGTGTCGGGAACACCACAGGTTATCCAGTTATTGCAATTCAACTCGAACTAACAATAAACAACAAAACGTAAATGGCCAATAGCCTTACTGGGGTAGAAACATAAAATTCAACCGTGCATTTTTTAAAGTATACAATAAATATACAGTTTCTGAGGGTTTAAAGAACAAAACCTCGTCCCACCACTCAATATGTCTTGATGTTGGGTTGTTTTGTGATAGTCCATCGTCTGATCGAAATGTTTGCTCCTCTCCGTTTTAGTAAAATTTCTGAGAAAAATCTATATCTTATATGCCAGAAATGGCTTAGACAGATGTCGGCGAGTTAGTACCCTCGAGCTCTCCTGGCTACGATACTGAGTAAGAGTATACCTATTATCTGAAAGCCTTGAAAGTTTTTTTGAGTGCGTACATTATCTACTACGTCAGTTGTTACAGATCTCTAAAATATCCAGCGCAATGGCCTATAACAGATTTTTTTTCTTCCAAAGTGAGTAGATTTCAAACTTTAAAAGTCAAAAATCTTTACATCAAATTTCACCTATTGGGCCCTGAAAATGGCCCAGAACGCATGTATGGCCTTCTCCTGTTTCAGAGCTTCCGGGCCTAGGCGGCCCCTGGACCCTCGCCTGTTGTGCTGGGATAGTTGGCCCCCCCAATATGAAAAACGTTCCGCCGCCCCTGCTGTTTAATTGTGATTTGTTCAAATCTAAATCCAGAGCAGGATGTTAATATCTGCTAAACAACAACATGCTTCACCTTTTTACTCTCCTTCCCCCCCCCCCCCCCCCCTTAATATTAATATGAAAAAAGAATATAGTGCAGCTCTTTAAAAATAAATGCATGATTACCTTTCATCCAGTCTAACGAATACTCTTTCTGACATCTTCGACAATGAGAGGTGTGAAATGTCCCATGAGCCTCTACTATCTTCTCCTCTGGTAACCCTGACAACCGTTCCAATGTGTCAATATTCTAACAATAACAAAAAATTGCGGGATTTATCCCACCAAATATCAATAACAACAGTTTGCCCCTTTTTTACACAATATGTTATATACTTTGACATTTGTAAAATATAGCCAAACTTATTTATAATGAAGTTCCTCTTCATAGAATTTGGGGGAACACCAAATTAATCATATTGCAACAGAATACAATAATGATTTCGAGAAAACAGGCAAGCTCAGTTTAAATATATGGTATATGACATCCGAATACAACCGATGGCCGATCTGACCAGTAACAGATATCACAAACATGGGTGATTAACCACCTAATGGAATCTCAACACATAAGCAGACACAGATTTTGGATTAACCTGTAGTCGTGAGACGTTACATATTAACAATCATAATAGACTCTAACCAGGACTTCTTGTATATGGGTCATAATTTATTGCATCATTTCATCCTGTGGAAACTACGCTGTACTTGCACTTTAACAACACACAAATGTTGACACAGAGTATAATAAGGCTACTTTGTTAGCATATTGTGAAAATCTGTCGCACAGTTTTCCTTACTTCAGCTTTGCAAGAAAAGTTTACAGATGATTGATTGATTGCTTGGTGTTTTACGCCGCGTACAAGATTATTTCACTTATATGGCGGAGTTGCCAGTTTTATTGTGGGAAGAAACCGGGCTCTATGCCCGGAGGAAACCCACGACCTTCCGTTGGTAACTGGCAACCATCCCACGTTTACAGATGAAGGAAAACAGGCTATGGATAGAAGTGTTTGAAAGAATGATAGCAATTACCTGTGTATAATGACGAAGTAGGAGACCTTTGTCTGCTAAAAGTTTGATAAAGAAATGGGAGGGAGTCGGCTGAAAAAAAATAAGCAGGAAAACATTCAAAGTTAATAAAAATGTAGTCTATTTAAGAGAGCTTGTCCAAATATCGTTCGTAATCCAATCGTCCGCAGATGACAAATACGGAAAATATGCCTACTGCACCCATAACTGATTTTATTTCATCTTTCCTTTTTGCTTAGAAACAAGCTATAAGACCTGTTCATAAATCCTTTAACTCATAACAAAAATTTGGGGATGTTACCTTTAATTCTCCAGGTAGTAAACTTTTGGCAAGTTGGAAAAATGGCTCTGGATTCTCCTACAGTGGCAGGAATAGAGTTGAAACGATAGTAAAATAAAATATAATCATTAACAAAGACTAAGACTGAAAGTGAAGAATTTCCTCAGCTGCTGCCGGCTCGTAAATATGTTCAAAACTTTATAGACATATAAGTTCCTGGCTTAATCATTTTATTTTCCAAATGTATATTGATTGTGACTATGAAACGGCTAACCTCAAAGAACTCAATGGAGAAGATGGCTTGAGGGTCTGCTAGATTATACTTCTGTAGGTTGTCATAGAGACCACTGCCTGGGCTACGGAAATCAGGGATGCCAGCCGCTAAAATCAGTAGAAGAGCTATTAGATTGATTGATGTTTTTGATCGTACTCAAGACTATTTTACTGATATTGTGGCGTCGCCAGGTTTAGTGGACAAAGGTCAGTATCTCTTAAACTATCTTTAAAGTGGCATGAGCTGCCAAAATTCATACCTTTTTCCTAATTTCTGATCGTCACGACAGTAAGAGGCTTTGAAGGCCATCAAAAAACTAAATGATTGGCGTTGAGATGAGGAAAATCCAAAATTCAAATAACTGGCATGACCATTCATTCATTCTAAGCCAAAGTTAGTTCAAAAGTGAAACAATACCTCATCGTACATTTTTGAGACTAGAAGCACTAAAGTCTTGAGAAAAATAGTCAATAATTTCAACATTCTGTTTAAACGTCAAAATATCGACATTTTGGCAGCTCATGCCACTTTAGATACATGTATTAAGGTAATTACATGTGTCCATGCAACTTAACATGTTTAAATGGTAAAGTCACAGGTAAAGAAAACATAAGACTTACAAGTAGATATACCAGCACCAGTCATTGTTATTATATTAGAGCATTTGTTTTTCTTAATAAAGTCTGCAATTCCTTGGAAATCCACAGTTTCTAGAAGCTGTTCTGGGCCTTCATTGTCATCTAAATTCAACGCTTTCTGGAAAAAACTCGGAAGCCATCCTGCAAAAAATTACAAAATCAGATTATTTTTAGCAGTAGTGGTGAGGAGGAATAGCTTTATAATAGAATCCGATGGGCTGTTGTGTTATGATATTCACTGAGGAAATACAATACTTAAGATCTGCATTGAGAAATGTTATAGGAGCTGATGACCATCTTTTTAAATTCATGTAGTGCTGTGGGTTATAGGTAATACCCTGGGAAGATTAAACCCCATGACAATTCAGGAGACAATTCGGAAGATGGAAAGTCTCTTATCTTGGAAATGAAAGGAACATACACGGGAAGGTGATCATAAGCTTTTTGAAATATGATGAAGATATCATGGTATTTACTATCTATCTCACTTCAGTAGACAACACAGGGAAGTCCAAGGTCCAGAAGCTGTCAGATCTTACATGACAGGAGATGTATTTTAAGAGTTGTCCAACGTTTTTGAAATTGGAAGGGGTTGGAGTGTTCTCTATCCTGCATCACTAGCCCCAAGGTATCATATAGCAATTCCTATACCTAAATTTTCTTGGAAAAGATTGGATTAAGATTGTCAATATGATATTCTTTGTAGATCTCCAATGTATCGACTTCTTGAAAGTACTAATTACAACTAATTAGTAATGCGCATTATTTAAAACACTGGGTAGTGTATGATTATTTAAGTAGCTACAACCAATGGTAACCATTATGCAATCTATTTGAGCCTGAACAAATCCAGTACATAAAAAGTCAATACCAGCCAGACCTCCACTGGCCCCGGATTCTGATTGGTTGCTGTCTTCCTCATCATCTTCACTTTTCACTGCTGATGTTTTTACCTGAAAAGTATAATCAATCAATCAATCAATCAATCAATCAAAGCTTCAAATACTGACCAAACAACTCATTTTCAACAGCCTTTAAAATATCTTGAAAAACTAAAGGATTGATGTTGAAATAAAATATATTGGTAAATATCATAACAGACAAAATTCAAATAGCCAGGATGTGTAAGTAATTTAAGGGTTTTGGTTGCGTATAAAAATCCATTGACATACATACCCAACCTTGATATATCATCAAAAAGCTCTTATTTTGCACTAAAAATGACGTGCAATTAGCTAATTCATTTTCAACAAAATTAGGTGGAAACCTGACCCCCACCCCCGCAAAAAAAATCTCTCTTTAGAATAAAAAAGAATATAGATTTATTCAATTAACACAAAATCATTGTTGCTTTTAAAAGAACATGGCGTAAAAGTTCCTCGGAAACAGTTGGTCACTTACTTCATTGTCTGACATCCTTTTTAGGCCTCCAACTGAAATGGAGAATATAACAATACAAACATTTTCCTCCAAATATTTAATTCATCATGGATGGTTTCGGTTCTTTTCAAAGGATTGTTTCTTTCACATATTAGTCCCAGCACTCCACTATTATCAGGCAACACATAAATCTATATTGTTTATCTTCACAAAAAAGAATGGTAGAATAATTTTACAGTTGGATAAAATAATCTGGTGGAAGAAAACCCAAGAGGCTTGTCATATTCCAAGATGAAATACAAAAGAAACTCATTTAACGGGTATTGTTTTTCTCTTTGGAACCCTACAGGTACCAAACGCATTATTATTTTTAAGCTTTTTTACAACCGGTAGTCTAGTGTATTTACATGAAGATCGCAACAAGTAAAACTTTAACTACATGTAGTTGGGTAACTTTCAGAGTCACATTTACATGTAAGCCAGAGCTTAGGTTAATTTCATCCAGGTCATTAGGCCCCATTGTGAAGTCATTTACTTTATTGGTGAATGCTATTTTTTTCAGGAGAAAAATAGCCCTTTTGGACCCGAAAGCTGGAAGTAGGCAGCTCATAAGTGGAATGTTTACTACAATTAAGGTTTTGTGTAAACAAAAAATATAAACAAGTTTATAAAAAAGATAGATCATTAAATGGGTTTAATATAACTAACATATGGTTTGGTATGGTTGATGAACGTGTGATACAGTATTAGTATAACTGTATATGGTATTAGTGAATTAGCCCCAGGTGACTATCCTGCCAACAGAATGGCAGGATAGTCACCTGGGGCTAGTATAAGTGAATGTGTGGCATTTCTCTACATGAATCCTCCTTTTTTTTCATTGCTTTGAAGTTCAATTTCAAAATATATATTTAGGCTAGCCTATAGTATAAAGCCTATATTCTGAATATCAGTATAAATTTCATTCAACTTAAACTGTGTTCAACTTCAAGTGTAGGCCTACGTCATTTTCATTTAGTTTAATAAAAATTATAACCCAGTGCGTGACATTAGCAATGGACCAGGGCTCGTTTTGGCGCCCTGCGAATGGCGAAAAGCAGGCGAAAATTCGCCGGCTGCAGGGCAATGTTAAAATCACCTGCTAAAAAAATTCAGAAACCTAAAAATAGCAGGCCAAATCTGATTGACGGTAGAAAGCATATACATTGAGTCTAAGGTACATGTAGTTAGTCTAACTCTTAGGAGTCGAAAAAATAAGTAAATTACGGTTGATATCGAACAAATCTGAAGATGAAAATGCAAATTGCGTTAAATTTAATACCATACGGCCTTTGTCAAAATTGTATCAAGTTAAACTTTCAATTCTTCAATTAGAATTTCTTGTTTTAATCAAGAGGCTTAGGCTCGCATTTTGACAAGTTAGTTTAGCGTTTTCCATCTTCATAATATTGAATTTAGCCTAGAATAACCAGCCTTTGTTACTTTTCGGCAGTGATGACACGTGACGATAATTGGACCCTCAATGTATACGGCCGCAATAATACGTTTTCGCTGAGTGACAGTGACAGTAACTGAGTAAGGCACATTTCGGCTGTTGCGGAACAGACGGTGGATAAACGAACGTTAAAACGAATTGAAAATAAAAAACAAAGAATTTAGTTCCCCTCCTATTAGTGACGAGTGGAACTCTACCCTTTACACTTAATTTATTTTCCAATTATTAAAAAAAAAAATTCTTAAATTTTGGATTTTTTTTTTTTCAATATTTATTTTTTTAATTTATAATTATTATTTTGTTCTCAAACTACATAAAGGTGAAACTTGATCATAATTCAATTTATCCAAAGACTTTAACGAGTTAACCAAGGGGAGGGGTAGGTGGTATACTTGACAGACAAAGTTTCCTCATTTTTTTTAGGCCTGCTCTCACACCCCTGAAAAATAGCATATACATTGACTCGAAGGTAGTTAGTCTTAGGAGTCCGAAAAATAATTAAATTACGGTTGGTATCTAACGAATCTGAAGAAAATTGCGTTATCGGTTAGGGAAAGTAGCCGAAAACCGATATATTACTAATAGCTACATGTATATCTGTTTTCAGCTACTTTCCCTAACCTGATTAAGCCAAAGAAACAGCATTTGATGGATGTTGGAATTTAAATCGAAGGAAATGTAGATGAATTTTTATTTTCTAAATTTTCTTTAATTTAGTGCCGGTCAAAAATTAAGACAGCATGTCAAACTGAAAATGGCCTGCTATTTTCTGATTTGGGGAAAAAAATGCAGGCCATCAGATATTTTCTAAAATGAGCCCTGTGGACCCATAGCCAAATCTATGGTAAATCTATTTGGTCTATGATAAAATTAGAAGTAATAACCTGTAGGTATATGGGGAGATTTAAAATATTGTCAAGACTCAACCTATGGTGAAAATTATGCCAATGTCAAACACTGATAACCAAATGCAACAAGCTTATGATTGACAACGCTCTTTAAGAAAAACCCATCGCACGTGCAACTGAAGATACAAAGGCAAGAGACAGCCCCGATTACCTGTCCTGTTTCAAAATTACCGAACGTCAAAACAATCACTTCTTGACAGCCTGACAGCCACAGTCGTACCGGATTCCGTCAAAACATAAGTGAAACCAGTCTTTATTTACTTCCGGCTTGTCCAACCAATGGAATTTCTTAACTTACGACCTTTGTCCAATGAAATCGTCCTACACGTTTACAGAGAGAAAGTACGGTACCACTGGAAAAATGTTTTTATATAAAAACATCGTTGTTAAATAAGTTAAAATAGCGAAGGGTAACGGATTAAGAGGTAATGAATTGTTGACGCTTGATTCTTAGTTACGGATGCATATGACATGATCAAGGCCAGCTATTTAATCTTATTTTTAGGTTATTTGAAATAGTTTTATTGACCTCCCATATTATTTTTCAACAACAACAACACGTTTTATAGTAAGTCGCTCGAAGTAGGCAGGTCGGGTCAATTTTAATCATCCATAGTTTGTTTCTAAAACCTATACCAAACTATTCCTCACATAGTTCGAAGATGTAATTAGAATTCCGTTTGACATGTCTAATCATATTTACTTAGAAAAATGATATTTAATAAATCGGGGGAGACAACTTTTGTCTCTAATTTAGAGTCTAAATATGGGCCTTTTCCAAGCATTTTTATGTATGGTAGTTATTTTTCTGTTCAAGCGAAAATGCGCAAACATGGTCCAGTGAGAGGGCCCTGAAAAAATATACAAACTACACGTTTTGTTTTATTTTTAACTTTTGAGACTCACATTTGCTTTTTAACTTTTATGATCGAATACCTTGTACCAACATTTGATGACGTCACCGACCTGCATACTCGAAGCAATGGTGTAAACTGTAACTTCTAAGGGGGCTATTATCAATGTTGTAGCGATGGGGGTGGGGGGGGGGGGGGGGCATGGGCTTGATAGAATTTCTATTAGAAAGGATATATAGGTAGTAATATGATGTAGGCAAAGCCCCGATGCGAACGCGATAATATGTTACTCTTACTGCTGACTGTTAGGCTCTATCCATAAGGCATAAAGCCGTTATAATTTTATATTTTTATAAGTTATATCAACTTCATACACTATATGTGAATTAGTGGAATAGACGTCAAGTACTCACCCCAGCTGGCAACAACAAATGCAACATAAAACATCAATTAGTCAATCACAAAAAAACAAAACGTTTGTGTCGTGACATTACAGAAAGGTACCGGTAACCTATAAGTATAATGTGATTATGAGATCTAGGCATAATAATTGTGTGTATTTTTTTATATGGGGTTTAATATATCTATTTCAATGATATACTATATGTTACTATAGACGTTATAGTCCTATGATGAGCATTTTCATGAAATCCTACAGTGCTTCAATCACTTATCAACCAGAAATTATATAATATATTGCTATCATCACTGTTTAAATCGAACCGCTGACTGCCCGTAGTCTACTCCGGCTATTTGATTGCATTGAACCCTGATTAAAAAAAAAAACAGTTAGTATAAAACTGTAGTATTTTATCACTGTATGCATGTATTCCAATCAATACGTTATATATATCTCCATCAAGGAAAAGTTACTCCCCTTGTTATGCTCTTTATTGAAAGGAGGAAGCATATCCCCACTCTCACTAGATTTCTGGGACGGGCCTTGTGTTAAATGAATGGGGAATTGTACAAAAAATATATACATAAAGGTATAAATAATTCATTAAAACTCTTTCATTGTTTGTATTGCTTTGCTTTAGAACGATAAAGAGGCTGTCCCACTCGTAGCACCAAATGCACTTCCACATTGAATAGTTCTCCTAATGGAAATATAACTTAATTAAAGACTTTGAAGGCTCTTGTTTTGCCGAAAAATCAACCTCTGTCCAGCTACTACTCCGTCTGACCATTGCGACATTATTCTCTGCACGGAACTTTTGATGGCACACCTGACAAGTCAGTTGACAAAATTAACAAGTATTTTATGTTTTTGGTCGTAAATGTTTTTTCACAACCTTTTAAAAACCTATCCAAAGCAAGCTGTTGTAAATCGTCTATTTGGCTTGTACGCTTGCTTCTCTTAAGCGACTATAGATGATATGGACTTGTCAGATGTGCTGTGCATGCACCATCAGAATCTGTGCAGAGAGAATGTCATGCTGGCAAGGCGAAATACTAAATGGACAGAGGTTAGTTTTTTGGCAAAACCAAAGCCTTCAAAGTTTTTAATCAATTGGAAAATAGGCCCCTTGTCCTGTAGCCGTATTAAAGTAGTTCTTTTTTATTTGTCTTATTTTTAGAGATGAGCAGAGATGTATCAAGATCAGAACTTATTAAAGTTCTTGAGGAGAAGACTGAGCAGTTACACCGTTATGAGAACAGACTGAGAGGTAAGACTGAGCAGTTACATTGTTATGAGAACAGATTGAGAGGTAAGACTGAGCAGTTACACCGTTATGAGAACAGGCTGAGAGGTAAGACTGAACAGTTACATTGTTATGAGAACAGACTGAGAGGTAAGACTGAGCAGTTACATTGTTATGAGAACAGGCTGAGAGGTAAGACTGAGCAGTTACATTGTTATGAGAACAGACTGAGAGGTAAGACTGAGCAGTTACATTGTTATGAGAACAGGCTGAGAGGTAAGAATGAACAGTTACATTGTTATGAGAACAGATTGAGAGGTAAGACTGAGCAGTTACATTTTTATGAGAACAGACTGAGAGGTAAGACTGAGCAGTTACATTGTTATGAGTACAGATTGAGAGGTAAGAATGAACAGCTACATTGTTATGAGAACAGACAGAGAGGTAAGAATGAGCAGTTACATTGTTATGAGTACAGATTGAGAGGTAAGAATGAGCAGTTTCATTGTTATGAGAACAGGCTGAGAGGTAAGAATGAGCAGTTACATTGTTATGAGAACTAGAAAGAGTACACTACAATATTTCTGTTTTTCTTATTTTGCATGAATATTGTTTGATAATCTGAATCGTCAAACATTTGGCTGACTGTCTTTGTTTTTATTAGATGTTGTACAGGCATATAAAGGTGTAGTTAAGGAGAAGGAGGCTCTGGAAGCCACAGTTAAAGTGCTCAGTTCAGGGGGAGATAAGAAGTGTGAGGAGAATCAATCTCATCCTCTTGTGGACTCACAGGTAACCTCAATCAGATAGTCAGATATTGCAACAGTGTTAAATATGTAAGGAGGCCTCGGTGGCTCAGTTGGCTGGGACTGATTGTCCCTCAGTCCGACACTGGCCTTCCATCGATGCAGTACATGTTCCAATCCCACTCCAACCAAATAAAATTGAAATAAATTCTGAGTGGAGTTTTCACTTGGTCGCCGTGTGAAAGAGTTGCTAGATGAGATGCTCGAAGGTTGGGGTTTACTCCGGACAATGGGCCTGGTTTCCTCCTGCACCAAACCTCCATATAAGTGAAATAATCATCAAAAGAAGTTGTACTCACCGAAGGTCGGGTTTTCCTGTGGGCAAAGAGCCCAGTTTTCTCCCCCACTAAACATGACAAAGCGGCCATATAAGTGAAATAATCTTGAGTGTGACTTAAAACATCAATCTAATATAATACAAGATCATGAAATCAGCAGTATTTTACTTGTATCAAGCTTTATTACATGTATAGTTACAAACATTTTAGAGGAGCCTCAGTGGGTTAGAGTGATTGTCCCTCACTCCCACACAGACCTTTTATGGATGCGGACGGGTTCAAATCATACTCAGATCAAATAAAAATTGAAGAATTTCTGAGTGGATTTTTCACTTGGTTGCCGTATCTGGAAGAGTTGCCAGATGAGATACTGATCAAAAGTTGGGGTTTCCTCCGGACAATGAGCCCGGTTTCCTCTTGCACTAAACCTGGCAACGCTGGCGTACAAGTGAAATAATCTTGATTGCGGCATAGAACATCAAGAAAATCAAGAACTTTTAGTTTCTTCAAAAAAGATAATCTTGAGTGCGGCGTAAAACATCAATCAATCTTCAAAAAATAGATAATTATGTGATATTTTATACAGGCTGGAGCTGACGTGGACGTACAGAGTTTACAAGCTAAAGTCTCAACACTTTCTTCTTCAATATCTACTCTAACAGAGGAGAAGTCACGTTTAGAAACCGGCTATTTGGCCGACAAGAAAAAGCTTAGGGTATGTTTTATATTTTCTGGAAGATATTCAGAGTGGACTAAATATTCCGTAATTGTATCATATATACTGTGTATATTGTCAGGAGATCTACATTTATTGTACTTCAAGGCTAATTCAGGATATTCATTACTTTATATATCAAACGGCAAGGATCCCAGTTTCTTCACCCCACTTTTTCGTTCCTGTACCAATTGGGGCTTGTATTAACTTAAGGCCTCTAAATTGCAATTGTTCAGAAATAATAGACAACACAAACAAAGTTTAATAAAATGGAGAACTCAGTGGCTCATTCAGAAGAGTGATAGTCTCTCAATTCTATACTGGCCTTCCATCAATGGGTTCAAATCCAACTCAATCCAACCCAGAAAAAAATCTTACTGGGTTGTCAGATACTTGTCAAAGGTCGGGGGTTTCCTCCCCCACTAAATAAAAGTGAATTAATCTTGAGTGTGGCATAAAACACCAATCAATTATAAAATAGTATAGTCACTTGTTAGTGATATGAATCTGTTTAACAGCATGACAATGAAGAACTTCAGAAGAAGTTGAAAGACCAGCAAGATGATTTACAAAGAAAGTTACAGGAAAAGAAGGAAGAGATTGAACAGGTATGGTTAAAGCTCCCTCTTTGGGATTAGATTTCATGTTTTAACAGGTAATGTTTTAATTGAAATATATACATGTACCCCTTCTACCAATATGGGTCATCCAAGGGGAGACAATTTTTAACACTTTGCCTGATTATCTCCCTTTCTTAATAAAATCTGATTGTCTCCCTTAGGTCTGAAATGTTCTGATCTTTTATGAAGTAGCATACATTCAGAAGCATTACGTTTGAGAAGTAGCATTTTCAGATAAACTTCCCCTTATAACTAAACTTCTTTTTCCATACTTTTGTAAATAATGCTTGTATTTTACATAACTTGTCACATTTCTTCTTAAGTTGAAAAACAAGATTCGGAGTCAGCAACATGAGAGAGAGAAAGAGCAGACCGACCATGCTGTGATGTTGAGAGAGCTACAAAAACTGTTATCCACTGAGAGAGCCACAACAGAAAGATTGGAACAACAGGTGAATTTTTATCTGTTTTACTCAATATTTCGGTCTGTAAAGTTATGTCAAACTTGCATGAGCTGCCAAAATTTGCTCTTCATCCATAAATTCAGATTGATTGTGAGAACAATTCTTGGGCTGGAGATAATCGAAAGACTAATCAATTCACCATGAAATCAAAATATTCAGTGATCCTGTGTGAAGAGAATGTGTTTGCATGAATTTTTGGTGTACTTCAGACGCTATTACTGTTGCAATGATCCGAATTTATGAAAAAACTGAATTTTGGCAGCTCATGCCACTTTTATTTGCACCTAGATTTTTAACACCAAACTTTCCATTTACTCTACCCATTAACTTTCGTGCCATGTGACTAGGGCCATGTGCATATAAATGAACTTTGATATAAATGGCTATGGTGGGACCTCATTGACGTTTCTGGTAAAACATCCGCTAAATGCAATGCAGCATTTAGAGTTTTAATTTTTGTTCGGGGCCTCCGTGGCTCAGTAGGTAGAGCGTTGGATGCTCAATCCAAACAGCCTGTCACCAATGGGTCACGGGTTCAAATCCCACTCAGTCCAAAAAAAAAAAATGGAATATTTTCTCACTGGGTTTTCACTCGAACGACCTATGTGGGATGGTTGCCAGTTACCAACGGAAGGTCGTGGGTTTCCCCCGGGCATAGAACCCGGTTTCCTCCCACAATAAAACTGGCAACACCGCCATATAAGTGAAATAATCTTGAGCGCGGCGTAAAAACACCAAACAATCAATTTTTGTTAACTCATGTTCTAGCTATGGATATTTGGGTAAGGCAGATGTATCAAGAACCTAGACAGGTTATTGAAGAACATAAATCCATTGCTATTATTGGCTATTTTCTAATTATGGTAAATAAGTTAGTCCTAAAGGATCTGTGATTCATAAATTTATAGGACTACAAAGTCTTATGGCAATTGACATGAGAAAACATAAAAATCTCTGTCAAATTATTCAAATGAATGGTATCAACTAAAGTTTGGACCCTATATCAAACTTGGTGTGTTACACTGCATGGATTAAAGAAACAGAGTTCATGATTTTTAATCAGCTTACAAACTTGGGACTATTTCATACATAAACCAACAATAGTGCTCAGATGATGATGTACTGTAGGTGAGAGTATGTGGAACCAACATATTTTCTACAGGTAGTTACTTATTCACATCTCTACAGGAGGACCAGAACACACACAAACATCATACCTGAAGATTTATTGTTGGTAATACAGGAGTTATTTCACATATCTTAATATGCATTAGATTACACTTGTCTTCACCAAGGCTTATCACTTTCTGAAAACCTGATATGTTATAACCCACAGTTGGATGATGAAAGAGAGAGAATACGTGTAAAGGAGAACCTGCCTGATGTATCAGAACAGTACCAGAAGAGGATCCGGGACCTGTCACAGGAACTGCAAGGGGTGCGGAACCGTATGAAGGCTGCTGAAGATAAGGCAGATGAACCGTCACCATTACTGTTGGAACTTCAGAAGGAAATGGCTGAAATGAAGGTGGGTAATCGACTTAGAAATATTATTTTTTAGAACAGCTTTTTCTTTTGTAAAGAAATAGTGATAGACTGTGTCCGGACATTTACCTGATCTATGATAGTTTATTTGGTTTGCAAAAGTTGATATTGACATGGCCACTTGGAATCCATTGCATTCATTTTATTCTAGAGATCAATTGCGTTACTTTGACATGTGAGATTGATACATCCATTGTAAAGACGAAGTTTATTTGTATTTGTCAGGCTCAGTATAGAATCCAAGTAGTTCAGGAACAGCGACGTGCGAATGAGGCGGAGCAGAAGCTACAGGAGGCGGCCAGACAGGGTGAGGAGAGGGTATGTGGGCTGGAGGATAAACTCTCTGAACTATCAGAAGTAGTGGGTAACTATGAACGTCTTCGTTCCCAGGATCAACAAGCTATTCACCGTCTAAAGGAACGAGTCACTCAGCTAGACCTAGAGAACAGTGCCCTTGTACAGGCTGTACATAAATCTGATGAAGATACAGAGAATGAGGAGAATCTAGACGCACAAGCTCTGGCAGCTAAAATAGTCCGTCTGAAAACACTACTGAAACTGGCTAATGAGAGATCAGAGAAACCGGTCAACCTGCAAGGTAAGAACAGTTCAGCTCACCTATAATCTAATAATTCATTCTATTGAATTAGTATGCAGAGTGAAAATCTCTCAGTTCAATACATCAATGGGTCGCAAGGTTAAAATCCCACTCCATCCAAAAGGCAAAGTTCGCCATCATATAAATGAAATAATCTTGAGTGCAGTGTAAAACAATCAATCAACCAAAAGGCAAAATAGAAAAATTCCTGAATAGGGTTGCATTCGATTGTCTGATGTAGAATAAACCTGACAGGTACTCACGCAGTTTGTTCCCCACAACTAATCCTGGCAACATTGTCATAAAAGTTAAGTACTTGTGGGTGCTCGATAAAGCATCAAGTCCCAAGTTAATTTAGTTTTTCCACTTTGGAAAGAACAATTTCAAACATTTACAGCCTCTTAGTCTTTGAATATTCAAAGTTAGGATTAAATGAGTAAGAAGTACATGCCATATATACTGAGTTTCTTTGTGTTACCTTGTTCTGGTTGAACAGAGGTTTTAGGTTCTGGTGTCTCCCAATGTAGTCTATGTGACCAATACCAACAGGAGTTACAGACAGTCAGAGAGGAGTTTGAGAGATATAAACTACGAGCACAATCAGTTCTCAAAAATAAAGCCAGGGTATGTATCAAATATTGGTCAAATAATGCTATTGAAGTGCCATGAGAATGACTTGGGCATATAGAAATCCTAAGCTTCCTGGGCAGGTCATAGAGGTTGGTTTGTGATATTTTGATAGAACCTCTCTGAATGTTACAATGTTAAATGCAAAAATCCTAGATGTCGTTGGACGCTCAATCCCAACAGCCTTCCACCAATGGGTGGCGGGTTCGAATCCCACTCAGTCCAAAAAAAAATTGGAAACTTTTCTGACTGGGTTTTCACTCGAACGACCTATGTGGGATGGTTGCCAGTTACCAACGGAAGGTCCTGGGTTTCCTCCGGGCATAGAGCCCAGTTTCCTCCCACAATAAAACTGGCAACACCACCATATAAGGGAAATAATCTTGAGCGTGGCGGGTAAAACACCAAACAATCAATCAATCAACCTAAGGATGTCACTTGCATTCTGGTGAATATAAAAGCCTCTGAGATTAATATACATTTACGCTTTCTCCCATTTTGACCTTCTGGCTTCAATCAGTCCAATAAATTTAAAAGTTTTTATTTTCCTCTTCTTACCACAATCTCCAAATTCACAAAATGTAAAAATCCTTATTGCTTACTCACACTGTAAACAAAATTTCTTCATTAAGCTTTGACAGCTTTTGATTGGTGTCAATGAGGGTAGACATGGCCAAGTCAGTTAGAGTGATCGTCTCTCAGTCCTACACAGGCCTTCCATCGATGCGGTGTGGGGTCGAAATAAATAAAAATTGAAAAATTACTGGGAGGATTTTCCATTTGATCGCCGTACGTTGGCGAGTTGTCAGGTACTCACTGAAGCCCAGGGTTTCCTCTGGGCAATGAGGCGAGTTTCTTCCCCCACTTAACCTGATAACGCCGCCATATTAGTGAAATCATCTTGAGTACGGCATAAAACATGAATCAATAGTTCATCATATGATATATATCAATTATCTCAACCTGAAAGCTTGTCTATCTGCTGCTCTGATGTTTGATGCACTCTTTTATTCTCAGGATCCGAGCATTTCTAAAGTGGAAGATACTTTGAGAACAGAAGTGAACCGACTGAAAGAAAAAGTAAAAACTTTACGACTGCAGTGTGATGATACAGAAATGAAACAGAAACTGAAAGAGGAAGAGCTCACCAAAACTATGTTATCATTACAACAACGACATAAAGTCGACCTTGATCATTCCATGGCAGAACACAAGCAAGAACTGAATGAGTTAGAAAAACAACTGAAGATTCAGCGTGATAGAACAGTGGCTTTATTGTCCGAGAAGGATCGGGAATTGGAACAGCTTCGAGCTGCCAATGTATCTGTGTACAATTCAGAGTTCTCTCCCTCTAATAGGGCCAGACAAGATGATTCAGATCCACAGCACCCATCTTTAGCTCGTACAACATCCGAGGAAGAGGAGGCAGTATCTAAACTTTTACATCGCTCTGGCCCCCTACAAGGGGAGACAAGCCTTATACATTTTGCTCAGGAGCAGGCTCGGAGAGATGTAGAGATTTCAACCCTGCGTCGGTCGAAGCGAGAACTTGAGAATGCTCTACGAGAACTTCAACTCTCCAGTAGCATGAAGGAAGAAAAATGCCAGGATGAGATTGATAAACTAAGTGAGGATGTCCGTAAACTGGAGAGAAACAAATCCAGGGAAGGGGCTAACTTAGAATATTTAAAAAATGTCATGTTCCGTTTTTTGACATCTTCAAACTTTCATGCAAAGCAGCAAATGTTTAACGCCATATCCACCATATTGCAATTCAGCCCAAAAGAAAAAACAAAAGTGGAACATTTTATGAGAAGCTGGTGGGGAACCTAATGTACTTAGGTGACATATTATAGTGTGGAACCTAATGTACTTAGGTGACATATTATAATGGGGAACTTAATGTACTGAAAGGAAACATATTATTGTATGGAACCTAATGTACTTAGGAAACATATTATAGTCTGGAACCTAATGTACTTAGATGACATATTATAGTCTGGAACCTAATGTAATTAGGAAACATATTATAGTCTGGAACCTAATGTACTTAGATGACATATTATAGTCTGGAACCTAATGTACTTAGATGACATATTATAATCTGGAACCTAATGTACTTAGGTAACATATTATAGTCTGGAACCTAATGTAATTAGGAAACATATTATAGTCTGGAACCTAATGTACTTAGATGACATATTATAGTCTGGAACCTAATGTACTTTAATAGCTAGCATATTATAGTCTGGAACCTAATGTACTTAGGTAACATATTATACTGGGGAACCTAATGTACTTAGGAAACATATTATAGTAGGGAACCTAATGTACTTTAATAGGTAACATATTATAGTGTGGAACCTAATGTACTTAGGTAACATATTATAGTAGGGAACCTAATGTACTTAGGTAACATATTATAGTGTGGAACCTAATGTACTTAGGAAACATACTATAGTGGGGAACCTAATGAACTTAGGAAACATATTATGGAACCTAATGAACTTAGGTTACAAGTGTGTTATAGTGTAAATATTGCCTTAAAAAACAACGCAATCATGAGTTTGTGTATGTAAGAAAGCGAATATAACAGTGTGTTTTCTCTAACTGGGATAAAAAATTCTTGAGAAATGGCAGATATTCTTTTTCTAAAACCGCGAAAACAGAGAAGTGAACCTGTGTCCCAAAGTAAGTAACCTATTGCCAGGTGTCAGATCGGTGGACACTTTTACAGACACTCAGTATATCTTAACACTGTCATTTTGACAGATCACTAAATTAAACAAGTTTATTTGATTTGTATTGGCTTATGTGTTTGTAAGATGAGCATTGTCTGAACCAATTTCCAAGGAATATGATCCAAACAATGATGTAAATATTGAAAAGAGAGAGCTTTGAAGGACTGATCCTAGTGTAAATACTGTTATTGTAAAGATTGGAAGGATTATTTCTGTATATATTGGTGTAAATAATTAGTTATTGTACATTAACAACTCATTAGTTATGGCAATACTCCGGTCTTGTACAACTGAACAGCTGCATTTATATTCTGCATTCCTCTGTCATCGATGATGGAGAATTTCTGTGACCTGGATGAATTGATGAATATAACATTCATGTATTTATTTTTATTCTGAAATACAGATTTATCAATGGAAATTACTTACTTAGATTGATTGATTGATTGTTTGGTGTTTAGCATTGCGGCGTTGCCAGTTTTATTGTGGGAGGAAACCGAGCTCTATGACCGGAGGAAACCCACAACCTTTCGGTGGTAACTGGCAACCATCACACATAGGTCGTTCTTTATTTGGAATAACTGTTATCAATGAAGAGTTTGTATTCCACTGGTCTGAGGGTGGATGTATTGGTCTGAGGATGGACGTATTGGTCTGAGGGTGGACGTATTGGTCTGAGGGTGGACGTATTGGTCTGAGGGTGGACATATTAGTCTGAGGATGGATGTATTGGTCTGAGGGTGGATGTATTGGTCTGAGGATGGACGTATTGGTCTGAGGGTGGACGTATTGGTCTGAGGGTGGACGTATTGGTCTGAGGATGGATGTATTGGTCTGAGGGTGAATGTATTGGTCTGAGGGTGGATGTATTGGTCTGAGGGTGGATGTATTGGTCTGAGGATGGACGTATTGGTCTGAGGGTGGACGTATTGGTCTGAGGGTGGACATATTAGTCTGAGGGTGGACATATTAGTCTGAGGGTGGACGTATTGGTCTGAGGGTGGATGTATTGGCCTGAGGGTGGACGTATTGGTCTGAGGGTGGACGTATTGGTCTGAGGGTGGACATATTAGTCTGAGGGTGGACATATTAGTCTGAGGGTGGACGTATTGGTCTGAGGGTGGACGTATTGGTCTGAGGGTGGGTGTATTGGCCTGAAGGTGGACGTATTGGTCTGAGGGTGGATGTATTGGCCTGAGGGTGGACGTATTGGTCTGAGGGTGGACATATTGGACTGAGGGTAGACTTATTGGCCTGAGGGTGGACGTATTGGCCGGAGGGTGGACATACTGGCATGAGGGTGGACGTATTGGCCTGAGGGTGGGTGTATTGGCCTGAAGGTGGACGTATTGGTCTGAGGGTGAATGTATTGGCCTGAGGGTGGACATATTGGTCTGAGGGTGGACGTATTGGTCTGAGGGTGGGCGTATTGGCCTGAGGGTGGACGTATTGGTCTGAGGGTGGACATATTGGCCTGAGGGTGGGCGTATTGGCCTGAGGGTGGACGTATTGGTCTGAGGGTGGACGTATTGATCTGAGGGTGGACGTATTGGTCTGAGGGTGGGCGTATTGGCCTGAGGGTGGGCGTATTGGCCTGAGGGTGGACGTATTGGTCTGAGGGTGGACATATTGGCCTGAGGGTGGGCGTATTGGCCTGAGGGTGGACGTATTGCCCTGAGGATGGACGTATTGGCCCGAGGTTGGACATATTGGCCCGAGGGTGGACGTATTGGCCCAAGGGTGAACGTATCCGCCCGAGGGTGAACGTATCGGCCCGAGGGTGAATGTATCGGCCCGAGGGTGAACGTATCAGCCTGAGGATGGACGTATCGGCCTGAAGGTGGACATTTTGGTCTGAGGATGGACATATCGGCCTGAAGGTGGACATTTTGGTCTGAGAGTGGACATGTTGACCTGAGGGTGGACGTATTGGCCTGAAGGTGGACGTATTGGTCTGAGAGTGGACGTATTGGTCTGAGGCTGGATGTATCGGCCTAAGGGTGGACGTATTGGTCTGAAAGTGGACGTATTGGCCCAAGGGTGAACGTATCGGCCCGAGGGTAAACGTATCGGCCCGAGGGTGGACGTATCAGCCTGAGGATGGACGTATCGGCCTGAAGGTGGACATTTTGGTCTGAGGGTGAACGTATTGGGTGGACATGTTGACCAGAGGGTGGACGTATTGGCCTGAAGGTGGACGTATTGGTCTGAGAGTGGACGTATTGGCCTGAGGGTGGACGTATTGGCCTTAAGGTGGACATATTAGCCTGAGGGTGAATGTATTGGCCCGAGGGTGAACGTATCAGCCTGAGGGTGGACGTATTGGTCTGAGGGTGGACATATTGGCCTGAGGGTGGGCGTATTGGCCTGAGGGTGGACGTATTGGCCCGAGGTTGGACGTATTGGCCCGAGGTTGGACATATTGGCCCGAGGGTGGACGTATTGGCCCAAGGGTGAACGTATCCGCCCGAGGGTGAACGTATCGGCCCGAGGGTGAATGTATCGGCCCGAGGGTGAACGTATCAGCCTGAGGATGGACGTATCGGCCTGAAGGTGGACATTTTGGTCTGAGGATGGACATATCGGCCTGAAGGTGGACATTTTGGTCTGAGAGTGGACATGTTGACCTGAGGGTGGACGTATTGGCCTGAAGGTGGACGTATTGGTCTGAGAGTGGACGTATTGGTCTGAGGCTGGATGTATCGGCCTGAGGGTGGACGTATTGGTCTGAAAGTGGACGTATTGGCCCAAGGGTGGACGTATCAGCCTGAGGATGGACGTATCGGCCTGAAGGTGGACATTTTGGTCTGAGGGTGAACGTATTGGGTGGACATGTTGACCAGAGGGTGGACGTATTGGCCTGAAGGTGGACGTATTGGTCTGAGAGTGGACGTATTGGCCTGAGGGTGGACGTATTGGCCTGAAGGTGGACATATTAGCCTGAGGGTGAATGTATCGGCCCGAGGGTGAACGTATCAGCCTGAGGATGGACGTATCGGCCTGAAGGTGGACATTTTGGTCTGAGGATGGACATATCGGCCAGAAGGTGGACATTTTGGTCTGAGGGTGGGCGTATTGGCCTGAGGGTGGACGTATTGGTCTGAGGGTGGACATATTGGCCTGAGGGTGGGCGTATTGGCCTGAGGGTGGACGTATTGGTCTGAGGGTGGACGTATTGATCTGAGGGTGGACGTATTGGTCTGAGGGTGGGCGTATTGGCCTGAGGGTGGACGTATTGGTCTGAGGGTGGACATATTGGCCTGAGGGTGGGCGTATTGGCCTGAGGGTGGACGTATTGCCCTGAGGATGGACGTATTGGCCCGAGGTTGGACATATTGGCCCGAGGGTGGACGTATTGGCCCAAGGGTGAACGTATCCGCCCGAGGGTGAACGTATCGGCCCGAGGGTGAATGTATCGGCCCGAGGGTGAACGTATCAGCCTGAGGATGGACGTATCGGCCTGAAGGTGGACATTTTGGTCTGAGGATGGACATATCGGCCTGAAGGTGGACATTTTGGTCTGAGAGTGGACATGTTGACCAGGTGGACGTATTGGCCTGAAGGTGGACGTATTGGTCTGAGAGTGGACGTATTGGTCTGAGGCTGGATGTATCGGCCTGAGGGTGGACGTATTGGTCTGAAAGTGGACGTATTGGCCCAAGGGTGAACGTATCGGCCCGAGGGTAAACGTATCGGCCCGAGGGTGGACGTATCAGCCTGAGGATGGACGTATCGGCCTGAAGGTGGACATTTTGGTCTGAGGGTGAACGTATTGGGTGGACATGTTGACCAGAGGGTGGACGTATTGGCCTGAAGGTGGACGTATTGGTCTGAGAGTGGACGTATTGGCCTGAGGGTGGACGTATTGGCCTGAAGGTGGACATATTAGCCTGAGGGTGAATGTATTGGCCCGAGGGTGAACGTATCAGCCTGAGGGTGGACGTATTGGTCTGAGGGTGGACATATTGGCCTGAGGGTGGGCGTATTGGCCTGAGGGTGGACGTATTGGCCCGAGGTTGGACATATTGGCCCGAGGGTGGACGTATTGGCCCAAGGGTGAACGTATCCGCCCGAGGGTGAACGTATCGGCCCGAGGGTGAATGTATCGGCCCGAGGGTGAACGTATCGGCCTGAGGATGGACGTATCGGCCTGAAGGTGGACATTTTGGTCTGAGGATGGACATATCGGCCTGAAGGTGGACATTTTGGTCTGAGAGTGGACATGTTGACCTGAGGGTGGACGTATTGGCCTGAAGGTTGACGTATTGGTCTGAGAGTGGACGTATTGGTCTGAGGCTGGATGTATCGGCCTGAGGGTGGACGTATTGGTCTGAAAGTGGACGTATTGGCCCAAGGGTGAACGTATCGGCCCGAGGGTAAACGTATCGGCCCGAGGGTGGACGTATCAGCCTGAGGATGGACGTATCGGCCTGAAGGTGGACATTTTGGTCTGAGGGTGAACGTATTGGGTGGACATGTTGACCAGAGGGTGGACATGTTGGCCTGAAGGTGGACGTATTGGTCTGAGAGTGGACGTATTGGCCTGAGGGTGGACGTATTGGCCTGAAGGTGGACATATTAGCCTGAGGGTGAATGTATCGGCCCGAGGGTGAACGTATCAGCCTGAGGATGGACGTATCGGCCTGAAGGTGGACATTTTGGTCTGAGGATGGACATATCGGCCTGAAGGTGGACATTTTGGTCTGAGAGTGGACATGTTGACCTGAGGGTGGACGTATTGGCCTGAAGGTGGACGTATTGGTCTGAGAGTGGACGTATTGGTCTGAGGCTGGATGTATCGGCCTAAGGGTGGACGTATCGGTCTGAGGGTGGACGTATTGGTCTGAAAGTGGACGTATTGGCCCAAGGGTGAACGTATCGGCCCGAGGGTGGACGTATCAGCCTGAGGATGGACGTATCGGCCTGAAGGTGGACATTTTGGTCTGAGGGTGAACGTATTGGGTGGACATGTTGACCAGAGGGTGGACGTATTGGCCTGAAGGTGGACGTATTGGTCTGAGAGTGGACGTATTGGCCTGAGGGTGGACGTATTGGCCTGAAGGTGGACATATTAGCCTGAGGGTGAATGTATCGGCCCGAGGGTGAACGTATCAGCCTGAGGATGGACGTATCGGCCTGAAGGTGGACATTTTGGTCTGAGGATGGACATATCGGCCAGAAGGTGGACATTTTGGTCTGAGGGTGGACGTATTGGCCTGAAGGTGGACGTATTGGTCTGAGAGTGGACGTATTGGTCTGAGGCTGGATGTATTGGTCTGAAAGTGGACATTTTGGTCTGAGGATGAACGTATTGGGTGGACATGTTGACCAGAGGGTGGACGTATTGGCCTGAAGGTGAACGTATTGGTCTGAGGGTGGACGTATTGGCCTGAAGGTGGACGTATTGGCCTGAAGGTGGACGTATTGGCCTGATGGTGGACGTATTGGCCTGATGATGGACGTGTGGGCCTGAGGATGGATGTGAGGGGCCTGAGGGTGGACGTATTGGTCTGAGAGTGGACGTATTGGCATGAAGGTGGACGTATTGGCCTGAGAGGGGACGTATTGGCCTGGAGGTGGACGTATTGGCCTGAGGCCTGTATTACTCACATAAAGTTCATATAATAATATTCTACAGTTGGATTGATTATGCAGTTAAATTCATTAAGGGGCTTGTACATTGCGGGTTTCCAAATTTAAGAAGTTCAATTTCACATTAAATATTCAAATGATGGCTTAAAATTTTGCAAAAATAAAAAGTACCTAAATTCTCATGTTTGAGAGAAATACAAAGCAGTGTTTGTTGCTTTTAATGTAAACAGTATTCTGGATTTTAGCGGTGAGCATATCTTTAAACATTTGATGTCTATGAAAAGCCATTAATTTATCCATATAGTCTATTGCACAGTAGGGTAGGGTTTAAAAGAAACTTAGGCGTAGAATAAATGAACATTCCTCTCGGTTATTCAAGTTTTGTTTACTTTTTGAAGACTGTTCTGGCGAAGACTCAATAAATATTTTTTAGTTCAAATTTAATCATTTATTTTTTTGTTGAACTTTAAACCAGTGACAATCTGTGCAAAAATTTATATTTGTGACTATGGGTGTGTCATTCTTATTAAATGTAAATGGTTTTTACTTTAGCACTCTGAAAATATCTACGTGAAATGACTACACCTTTCCACCAACCTGTGCTAGTCAATTATGTATTTTTAGTCGACTTAGCAGGTTTAAAATAAATGTCCGGCTTTGTTTTAACTCCAATATGGCAAGATAATCAAAATCTTCTTGACTAAAATAACCATGGAGACAAGTTTCTAGTGGTGTTAAAATAGATTATGTCATTTGGACCTTTCATTAGGCTGAAGACAGACAGGAGTTTGGCCGTACTCGGTAAAACAATTTCTGAAATTTTATATTGTACAAATTGTGCGGATCTTCAGCTATGACAAGAGGTCAGGTAAACTTAAATTAAACAAAATATGACAATGGGAAAAGAAAATATGTAGTTTGGTTCCTATGTATAGAGGACAGACAAGGGAGTTTAGTGTGGACTAATAGATCTTTCAAATGTTTTTTTATAAGCAATGACTGACCGTTGGCTTACAGGTCGAGCCATTTTACTCTGAAGTAGTGTTTATTCGTTCATAATTTTTTAAATTATTTTATAATGTGGGACATACACACGCTGACCTTATTGTACTGAAACACAAATGGTACCGTATTATACTTTTTTCACGACACCTTCCCACGTCCAAGTTCATACCCAAAGAGTAAGAAGTGCGTAACGTTTGAATCCAAAAATGTTCCATTTCCAAACGTTTGTGTTTGGTATCTTCAGTGGAAGTGAGAAGAGAGATTCTCTCAATAGGTCCGATTCCCATAGTCCTTAACCTAATGTACTGAGAATCCGCAACGTTTTGTTAGTTTCGCTTGTTAATGTCGTGAGTGGGAATTTTGTATTTCCAGTGTTTTTGGCCGTTATCTGAAAATGACACCACTTGGTTTTAAAACGTTGTCTTCTGTTGGTTATAGAAAACCAAGGGCGCATTAAAAAATGATTTAATGATTCATGAGCTGCCAAAATGTTGATATTTTTAAACAATATTTTTTCTCAAGAAGTAGAATTTAGAAGTATTTTAATGATACTAGTCTTCTGAACGAACTTTGGTCCAGAATGAATGTCCCTGAACCTTCGTTCCGATTATTTAAATTTTGTTTACTTTTCGTACAATATTTCGGTTCATATAGACCACAGACTTCTTCTGACATTCAGAATTTATGAAAAACTGCGGATTTCGGCAGCTCATGCCACTTATACTAACGGGTCGGATCGCTCAATCAGATGTCTTTTTTATCCTATATTTATCAATAACGGACTAATCGGGTCGCTCAATCAGATGTTTATATTTATCAATAACGGACAGGTCGGATCACTCAATCAGACGTTTATATTTATCAATAACGGACAGGTCGGATCGCTCAATCAGACGTTTATATTTATCAATAACGGACAGGTCGGATCGCTCAATCAGATGTTTATATTTATCAATAACGGACAGGTCGGATCGCTCAATCAGATGTTTATATTTATCAATAACGGACTGATCGGGTCGCTCAATCAGACGTTTATATTGATCAATAACGGACTGATCGGGTCGCTCAATCAGACGTTTATATTTATCTTATCAGATAAATGGACGGGTAGGATCACTCAATAAGATGTTTATATTTATCAATAACGGACGGGTCGGATCGCTCAATCAGACGTTTATATTTATCTTATCAGATAAATGGACGGGTCGGATCACTCAATCAGACGTTTATATTTATCTTATCAGATAAATGGACGGGTCGGATCACTCAATAAGATGTTTATATTTATCAATAACGGACAGGTCGGATCACTCAATAAGATGTTTATATTTATCAATAACGGACAGGTCGGATCACTCAATAAGATGTTTATATTTATCAATAACGGACAGGTCGGATCACTTAATCAGATGTTTATATTTATCAATAGCGGACAGGTCGGAGCGCTCAATCAGACGTTTATATTTATCTTATCAGATAAATGGACGGGTCGGATCACTCAATAAGATGTTTATATTTATCAATAACGGACAGGTCGGATCACTCAATCAGATGTTTATATTTATCAATAACGGACAGGTCGGATCGCTCAACCAGATGTTTATATTTATCAATAACGGACGGGTAGGATCACTCAATAAGATGTTTATATTTATCAATAACGGACAGGTCGGATCGCTCAATCAGATGTTTATATTTATCAATAACGGACAGGTCGGATCGCTCAATCAGACGTTTATATTTATCTTATCAGATAAACGGGCGGGTCGGATCACTCAATCAGACGTTTATATTTATCAATAACGGAAAGGTCGGATCGCTCAATCAGATGTTTATATTTATCAATAACGGACGGGTCGGATCGCTCAATCAGACGTTTATATTTATCTTATCAGATAAATGGACGGGTCGGATCACTCAATAAGATGTTTATATTTATCAATAACGGACAGGTCGGATCGCTCAATCAGATGTTTATATTTATCGGGTCGCTCAATCAGACGTTTATATTTATCTTATCAGATAAACGGACGGGTCGGATCGCTCAATCAGACGTTTATATTTATCAATAACGGACAGGTCGGATCGCTCAATCAGATGTTTATATTTATCAATAACGGACATGTCGGATCGCTCAATCAGATGTTTATATTTATAAATAACGGACAGGTCGGATCGTTCAATCTGATGTTTATATTTATCAATAACGGACAGGTCGGATCGTTCAATCAGATGTTTATATTTATCAATAACGGACAGGTCGGATCGTTCAATCAGATGTTTATATTTATCAATAACGGACAGGTCGGATCGTTCAATCAGATGTTTATATTTATCAATAACGGACAGGTCGGATCGTTCAATCAGATGTTTATATTTATCAATAACGGACAGGTCGGATCGTTCAATCAGATGTTTATATTTATCAATAACGGACAGGTCGGATCGCTCAATCAGATGTTTATATTTATCAATAACGGACAGGTCGGATCGTTCAATCAGATGTTTATATTAATCAATAACGGACAGGTCGGATCGTTCAATCAGACGCTTATATTTATCAATAACGGACAGGTCGGATCACTCAATCAGACCTTTATATTTATCTTCATCTGCATGATTTTACAGGGCAATGAAAGGTACGCCACGATACATATCCCAGGAATGAAGATAGAACTTATCAAATAAAATCATTCATCTTTAATTAAATAGCTTTAACTAGATTTTGTTTTTATTGGATTATTTAGAAGAATGCAACCCATCAATTTCTAAAATCATTCATACCAACATAGAACGGTAAACTTTTCCCGAACTTCTTTTGGTATTTATTTATCCTCTATAATTGGACTGTAAACCGACGTTCTAATCGCCTCGAAAATTCCTCGCTATTCGAATTGTTACTGGTTAATGAAAGAAATAAATCAGCCAAAGACAGCTTTCGATCATTCGAAGTATTCAATAAATGTATATTGGTAAATACTAAAAAAAAAAAAAAAAAAGTAAAAAAAAAAACAAAAAAAAAAACAATATACGTTGTAAATCATATAGTAATGACTTGTATATAATTATATAGTCCATGTACAGTCAGATGTTAATGCAATCGAACAAAAGAACAAGCTGTGCGAATTTTCTTCCTCAGAAACCTCATCAACTTGTATCCCATTCCGTTTTTCTTCTTTTGGGCAGCCGCTGCTTTTTGTTCCGTCTTCAAAATATTTTGTGAGTTTGTTTCGTTTGAAGAATCCCCTCCCGCAAATGGATTGGGATTTGGGGAATGATCGTTTTCTGTAACTAACCTCTCAATATATAGACACGGGCGACTGGTTCTTGTCTTCTGACCTTGGGTTGTTTGAGATTTATAAACAGTTGACCAAGGGTCCATAGAATGGCCAAGATTTGGGGCTAGTTGCGCCAGGATGTCAGAGAAGTTTTCCGCAATGGCCCGCTTGGCAAATGGGTTGAGATGTTGCGGATAGTCCTCAAATGTATGCCACAATTTCCTCTGTTCTTTTCTCGGCCTATCTTTTTGGTTCAGTCCCTCCAGAGTTAGAACTGTCTCAACGGCGAAAAAGTTAGCAAAGTTTTCTGCTTTGGCTTCCTTGGCAAATGGGTTGAGATACTGAGGGTAGTCATCAAAGCTTTGCCACTCTCTCTGCAATTCGCTTCTCCTAAGTTTTAGATTTTCCTGTTGAGGTTTCTCTTTCCCTTCGATAGGCATGGATCTTGTGGGATTTTCAGAACCGATGGGTTCCATCTTGTCTGGCATTTTACCAAAGTTATATGATACAGTGATTAACACAATCGTTTGACGTCCGTCAACAAATGTCAGTAGTTAATCACGCTGCGGATGATTATGACGTATGACTTAGAAACTGAAGTGTGTGACGTCATTAATCAGCGTCAATGTTGATGTCACATGGACGTTTCGTCATACTCACTATGGTAAACTTGTGTGCTTCAGAGTTCATAAATAAAACCAATAACGTTACACGGATGTGTAATATGGGGCCCTAAACAGCTATATCAAAGTTTAACAACGATATACATGCCATGTAATGCATTATTATGATCTTATAGATTCAGAACCGTATATTAGCCTTCTTATATCAGCGTAACGACAGGTTAGTTGACGTCGCCTCACAAAGAAAATCTTCTCTGGCGTGTCGTTTTTAACTCGCAGTTTTAAAAGCTTTACGGAGCTTCGAAAAAACCGTCCCTGGACGTAGAGGTTTTTAAAAGTTGAATAAAATATGTTTCTCTTAAAATTGTAACATTTTGACGAAGTAATTCCCGAGGAAGCTTAACCTAATCCAGAAGATGTTAGCAGTAGTCACTCTGGAAGTATTCTAGGGCCTATGTCATTTGTTTAAAGTAGATTTACTCAACCCTCATATAAGTAAGTAAAAAAACTTCTAAGAAAATAATGAGTCGATCGGCCCACGACGTTGGAGGTCGTAGCATCTGGGACGGGATGTTGAATAGAAAATCAGATTAACTAGACGTTAGTTGACGTCGCGTCACAGAAGACTTGCTTTGTTACGCCACGTCATTTCAACTGTTAGTTTTCTTTTGATAGGGATAGCCGGCTCTTGGACCTAACCGTCCATCGCCTGACTGTTCCTGTCGAATAGACATTTTGAATTTATATGTTTTCTCTTCATCTAATGTGGATATTCAATGTTATTCTTTTTTTAACAGTTATTACTTGCTGCTTCACGAATCGAATGCGCATATATTAATAGCGCATTGTTTTTTATTTAGTTAAGCTGCACAGGCATTTATTTGTTATCATCACGGTTTTATAAAGCAGTGCCGCAAATATACTGGCCCACGTGATCAAGTTTATTACAGCTTCTAATGAAACCGGAGATTTGACTTACAAGAGTTATTCCCCATTGATCGCTAACGGCGCGTATCTTTATTACGTTCGAAAACAACTGGATTCTATAGTTTATTTACATCGGCGGATTTCTTTCCCAGGGAAGAAATCACTTAACATCTATTTAAGAGCTATTAATGTTGAATGGAAACAAAGTATAACTTTTTACATTAAAGTGGCATGAGCTGCCGAAATTCACACTTTTTTCATAATTTCTAATCGTCATGACAGTAAGAGGCTTTGAAGGCCATCGAAAAACTTAATGATTGGCGTTGGAAAGAGCAAAATCCATACAGTATGTGGCCTATACGAACTGGAATAGTGTTCGAAATGTAAACAAAATTTAAATAACCGGGACGACCATTCATTCATTCTTAGCCAAAGTTAGTTCAAAACAATACTTTATCGTACATTCTCGAGACTTGAAGCACTAAAAAGCTTTTGAATCATACGCCTTGAGAAAAATAGCCGATAATTTAAACATTCTGTTTTAACGTCAAAATATCAACATTTTGGCAGCTCATGCCACTTTAAAGAAATATACCACAGCTTATAGTAAATACAATTGTAATAATCTCAGATGTGTTACTCCGCGTAGGAATCATTCAGTATCACAACCCAAATCAAAGCGAAAGAAGAATTCAACCCCAACCCCGCTCGCTCCCACCCAAAGAGTTCCAAATCTCGCTCCCAGTACCCCGACAGACATTTGTTCAAAAGCCATATTACATGTACAAAGTGGTTCTTTTTTAGTGATGTTTTAATGTAACATCTTGGAAATTCCAAAATATTTAAAACATAGTAATAAAACATAGAGTGAGTTTTTATTTTACAATAACCAAAATATTTATAGTTAGTCATTCTTCATCAAACATTTATTTAGAAAATTTTGAGAGAAAAAAATCCGGACTTTGTGATATGTGTTCTGTTTGTAGGTGTATGTAAAGATCGTAAGGTTCGACTTTGCAACGCCATTATTAGGAAAAAAACGTCCGTTTATGTCGACGTGGACGTAGACTACACTCTAAACATACACTATTCAACCATATGGGATTTCTGAGCATTTTCTGCCTAATGTTTGTAACGAATCAGTGTTGTGAGTATAATGGTTAAAAATAAACGACAATTTCATTCGTTTAAATATCCATCGAGTTAGCACTGTTTTTTATTCTATATTCTGAATGTATATGTATTTTATTCGAATCTATTCCATCAGATGTTTGAGTAACTTTGGGTAGTTTTGATTTCATCTCGTCATTACTGTGCACTAAGAAAACGTTATAGTAATCCTGTACACCATTAAACATGTCTTCATGGAACATTTAGAGTCTATAATAGCCGAATGTTTTATTCGTAGTTAGTTATATTTGATATGGTCTACACATCATCCAAGACTGTAGACAGGGTTAGGGAGATTTGAAGGAACACTGACCACGTCTTAGTCACAACTTGGACAAAGAAAAGGGGTTGGTAGAGACGATGGAAATTGGAAACAATCTGGACAATGGGTGTCACCGAATTACTGCCAATGAGTCAGATCTGACCCTTTTTGGGTGCTGCTCTAGTCCCCCTCCCCTTTAGGTGGCCCTCTTTATACCCATGCCTCTTGTCTCTTTAACAGTTAACACCGGACTTGACGTTATGTTGTCATCCATTTCACCCCTAACCCATTACTCTCATTCATTTTCTTCCTCCAAATCCCATGTTTCTAACACCATTGTTTGCGTGAAATTCAACTTTATGGAGCTGCATCAAACTTACAATAGTGTGACTTTATCGGATCCCATTTAGCCGACAAAACACTTGTCTAATCACCCTAACACAAACAAATGATCACAGGCCATTGTAAAGTTTGTTTTTAGCGATTATGTGACAACTTTTCTTAACTGGGTCGAAATGAGCTTCTCAGATTTATGCGTGGTTCTTGAATCTAAATAAATTAATTAATTTTATTAATATATATTTTTACCAGATTTAGATGTACAAACACTCACAGGCAAATCACGATGTGACACACACTTAGGCAAATCACGATGTGACACACACGCAGGCAAATCCTGATGTGACACACTCTCAGGTAAATCACGATGTGACACACCCTCAGGTAAATCACAATGTGACACACACTCAGGCAAATCACAATGTAACACACACTCAGGCAAATCACGATGTGACACACAGTCAGGCAAATCACGATGTGACACACAGTCAGGCAAATCACGATGTGACACAGTCTCAAGCAAATCACGATGTGACACACTCTCAGGCAAATCAGGATGTGACACACACTCAGGCAAATCACGATGTAACACACACTCAGACAAATCACGATGTGACACACAAACAGGCAAATCACGATGTGACACACACTCAGGCAAATCACGATGTGACACACACACTCAGGCAAATCACGATGTGACACACACACAGGCAAATCGCGATGTGACACACACACTCAGGCAAATCACGATGTGACACACACACAGGCAAATCACGATGTAACACACACTCAGACAAATCACGACGTGACACACACTCAGGCAAATCACGATGTAACACACACTCAGACAAATCACGACGCGACACACACTCAGGCAAATCACGATGTAACACACAGTCAGGCAAATCACAATGTGACACACCAACAGGCAAATCACGATGTGACACACACACTCAGGCAAATCACGATGTGACACACACTCAGGCAAATCACGATGTAACACACACTCAGACAAATCACGACGTGACACACACTCAGGCAAATCACGATGTGACACACACTCAGGCAAATCACGATGTAACACACACTCAGGCAAATCACAATGTGACACACAAACAGGCAAATCACGATGTGACACACACTCAGGCAAATCACAATGTGACACACAAACAGGCAAATCACAATGTGACACACACTCAGGCAAATCACAATGTGACACACACTCAGGCAAATCACGATGTGACACACTCTCAGGCAAATCACGATGTGACACACACTCAGGCAAATCACGATGTGACACACACTCAGGCAAATCACGATGTGACACACACTCAGGCAAATCACGATGTGACACACTCTCAGGCAAATCACGATGTGACACACGCTCAGGCAAATCACGATGTGACACACTCTCAGGCAAATCACGATGTGACACACACTCAGGCAAATCACGATGTGACACACACTCAGGCAAATCACGATGTGACACACACCCAGGCAAATCACGATGTGACACACTCTCAGGCAAATCACGACAGACAAATCACGATGTGACACACAAACAGGTAGATCACTATGTGACACACACTCAGGCAAATCACGACGTAGCACACTCCCAGGCAAACCACGACGTAGCACACTCCCAGGCATATCACGACGTAGCACACACTCAGGCAAATATCACGACGTAGCACACTCTCAGGCAAATCACGATGTGACACACACACAGGTAGATCACTATGTGACACACAAACAGGCAAATCACGATGTGACACACAAACAGGCAAATCACTATGTGACACACAAACAGGCAAATCACAATGTGACACACAAACAGGCAAATCACAATGTGACACACAAACAGGCAAACCACAATGTGACACACAAACAGGCAAACCACAATGTGACACACAAACAGGCAAATCACAATGTGACACACAAACAGGCAAATCACAATGTGACACACAAACAGGCAAATCACAATGTGACACACAAACAGGCAAATCACAATGTGACACACAAACAGGCAAATCAAGACGTGTATCATTCCCGACAAAGTTGTTCAACAAGTTGATAACTGGATTGTGGATGCTATATTATATTAATATTGTTAATTGTAATACATTATTCAACGAAACTTCTAGTCCTCATATTGCCTTGAATATTAGAATTTATCTTTACTAAATAAATGAACGTGAACTCTGTCAGATTAAACTTTTTTTTAAATTGTCCCAGCGACACTAGACACTCTTTAATACCCAACCTATAATACTAATAAATATGATCTAGGCTCCTCAAATGTGTAGTTGTAGAAAAACTGTAAAAGTTTGAGAAACACTTGGAATATTATGTTTAACCTACACTCCCAGAAATGTATATGATAAAACAACTTTGTCAAAAAGTATCCCAGTCAAACTGTTGTCTGTCTTCAACCGTAGGAAATATCTTGGGGTTTGTTTTATTAAAACAGCCTACGGTCCCCTTTTAACACAATCATAAACTTGTCTCCATAGTTCTTTTAGACAAGAAGCTTTTCCCTATGTCCGTGTGTTTTATAGTCCGGGTTTCTGACTCCAAAATTACTATTTTTATTATACTGACGGCCGTATTTTGGATACGACGACCGTCAGTATGAAAAAATAATCATTTTGGATTCAGAAACCCGGACAATGTGTTGTAGTGTTCACAAATATGAGGGAGATATCTCCGTTAAACAGTGACAGTTGCAAAGAACGCAAGGCCAGAGATGGAATTCCTTATGTTAACGCAACGCAGTGGTCAACTTGCATGGAATAAGCGCAACTTACATTAGTTTCTGGTAAGAAGCTTACGAATTTAAGTATTTTTAAGGGTTTTAGATTTTGGTTGACTGAGAGTTTTACATTCTTTATTTGGGAATTACAGTTTCGGATGAAATTACAAATTTAGTTGATTACTACCACATTGTCGGTTAAATATACATTTTGGGGGGATTTTACGTTTTCGTTCTATAACATTCGTCTGTTTTCATATTTATGAACATTAAAACACACAGGCACAGGTAAAATCTTCTTGTCTAAAATAACCTTTTCATATGTGAACCCGGTCTCCTCCCAAACTAAATCTATCAACCCAAATGATTAATTGATGTTTTACACCGAACTCATGATTATTACACTTATACGACGCCGTTGGCAAGGTTTATTAGGGGAGGAAACCGGACTCTTTTCCCATAGGAAACCTCAGACTTACGGCGAGCACTTGTCAACTTAGAAGATTTTCCCTGTGCCCGTGTGTTTTAGTGCTCATAAATATATAAATGAAACATGATGTACCCGTGGCACAGCATTTCAATACTCAAGGTCATTCGGTCAAGGACCATTTTGAAATCATGCCTATTGAGAAAATCCCATTTCTCACTTCCGCTGCAGATACGAAGCACAAACGTTTGGAAAGGGAAAGTTTTTGGATTCAAACATTACAAACTATTTATCCTTTGGGTTTGAACTTGGACCCCGGAAGATGTCGTGAAAAAACTATAATACCATTTGTGTTTCAGTATAACAAAGCTAGCATCGCTATGGCCAAGATTATAGTAGAAGAATACAAACTACTTCAAAGTAAACTTGCTCGACCTCTGACCCAAAGGCCAGTCATTGCTTATAAAAAGAACAAGAGTTTGAAAGACATACTGGTCAGGGCTTAACTCCCCTGTCTGCCTTCTACCTAGGTTTTCTGGGAAAGGGTATGGGGTGGGGGGGGGGGGGGGGGGGGGGGCATAATATATAGTCTGACGATATTCTTACTATAGCTTAAGATGCGTAAGCATTGTCAATGTAATACAAAGTGTTCCAGAAAATTCTACTGACTAAGGCCAAGCTCCTGTCAGTCGTCAACCTAATGAAATATCATAGGTTTACTTTATTACAACAATTTATGATGGGGTATAAAGGTCTAAATGATATACCTCTTTTTAACACAATTAGAAATTTGTCTCCGTGGTTATTTTAGACAAGAAGATTTTCCCTGTGCCCGTGTGTTTTAGTGTCCATAAATATATAAATGAAATTATATGCGGCACGTGTGCAGTCTTAGCACGAGAATTTTGGGCCCGAATATTTAGCAAAAAATAAAAAATCTGAGTTGGTATCTTCAAGCCACACCAGTATTTTCCTTTTAAAAAGGTCTTAATATAGAAAGTTTACAAAAGCGATTGGACTTGTTGAAATATATAGGCTTGTCAGTATTAGGGAAAATAAAACTTCGAGACGACAGGTAACATTATACCTCAAGGGCAACTGTATGTGACTTTTGTTGGGCTCTTATGTTTCATCCGAGCGGAAATGCATCCCGCATATATACGAGACAAACTAAATATTTTTAATAACTTTCATAATTAGTGATATCAGTTGGGAAATTGTAGCTGTATGAGAAGCGAGTGTCGGAAATGAACTGGCGACAAAATCAGGTAAAAACATGAGATGATAATTACAACATTAAAATAACAAAAATAGCTTTTGGGAAAAGTGTATGAGTCATATAGTGGGAAGCTGCACTTGGAATAAATCCAGCATGGCTATTGTTGTTTGCACGTGTGCCCCTGAAACACATTTTACCTGTATGCCCACTTGCCATATATGGGCATAGCGACAGGTGACTCCAACGTTACTTCCAACAGCACAGCAAACAAAACTGCCCAATGTCTTTGTCTTTCTTTGTTTCCCCTCTTTCTGTTTTTATCATCAAAAAGCGGAATATGACTAATCCGAGTTTTATCTGCAAAATTCAACTTTGTTAGCTTACAAATAATGGCGCAGATAACTGACGGAGATTATAGAGCAGGCTTTACAGGTGAAAAGGACAGAATTGACATGGGTGCATGGGGTACCAGGTGAAGGGAGGGGGGGGGGGGGGAGTGACTCATACCCTACCCTGGGGATATTTTAATTTCTTTGTTGAAGGTAATTTCTTCATATTTGCAAAATGTGGTTCTATAATATGAATCATAAAAAAGATCAGAGATTTTCAAAATAAAGCATTAAGTTGTTACAAGCACCATCCAAACGATTAAAAACATACATGCAATGAAATATCATGGGTTTTAGTTTATTATAACAACTTAAAATTTGGCATAATGGTCTTAATAATATACCTCTTTTTTAACACAATTAAAAACTTGTCTCCATGGTTATTTTAGACAAGAAGATTTTCCCTGTGCTCGTCTGGTTTAGTGTTCATAAATATATTATATCAACTCGCTTGTCTCTCTTCTACCTGGGTATTTCTGGGGGAACCAAACTTTTCACTTTATTCCCCTATTATGTTCAATCTCAGTTTACCGATATTCTTGCCATGGCTGAAGATGCGTAAACATTGTCAATATTTTACAAAGTGTTCCAGAAAATTCTACTGACTAGGGCCAAACTCCTGTCTGTCGCCAACCTAATGAAATATCGTGGGTTTTAGTTTATTGCAGCAACTTATGATTGGGTATAAAGATGTATAAATGATATATTAATGATATACTCCTTTTTAACACCACTAGAAACTTGTCTAGGCCTACGTGTTTATTTTAGTCAAGAAGATTTTTCCTGTGCCTGTGTATTTTCGTGTTCATAGATATATATTATGTAATATTTCAATACCAGCCTATATCCGAGTTAAAAAAACTTTGTCATAAAAAGCCTATCAAAATAGCATCATCGTTACCAAAACAAACTATCAAAGCTTTTTTTAAAAATTAACATATCTTTTCTGGCTACAAATCTCACGTCCAGTGATTTAAATGTGTATGATTGATTTTTCACTGAAAACTTATCGTGAGACCAGAACCAGTAAATAGTTTTCCCCAATAGTTCCCGTAACTTTTTTCTTTGCAAACAAACAGATGAGTTTGGCATGCTAATGTCGTGGACAGGGTTAAACGTAGGCCTATAAACGTGTTTATTAAAAATAGAAACCTTCGATGTTATCCTTACTTCTCTGTTGCGATATTGCCAGATGTTTCTGTAATACCTTTAATTTTGTGAAGACAAGAGAACTTATTGCAACTCCCTTAATGAGAAATTGCATAGATCTATCTTTATCAAAGAAACCGTGTATGTTTCAGTTAGCTCTAAATCCCTTGGAATATCCTGTCTTATTCTGGATTAGGTTTACGAAGGTGTTGGGAGCAAAGATCAGGCGAGTTTTCCCTCAGATTCCAGGAAGCTCCCTCCCACAATGCCTCATTCAACATATTAAGACGGATTGTCAAGACAGTTAACATGAAATTTAACAATGGGAACTTAGAACAAAGAGGAAACAATACGATGAGTCATTAATATCAGGATTTGGGTCAACCATTCAGAAAAAAACCCTGAGTCATTCATAAAATGCACGCGCAGATGAGACAAAATGAATGATTACTGCACGTGCATTCACAACTGCCAACTGGCCAATCAGCAGACAGATGCATCTCCCATGCCGTCTCTTATCACTATCGTTGAGACCTGCGCATAATGATCAAGTCTCGATCAGGTGAGCTAAAATACAGGTATTGATCTTTTAAAATCATTAAGGCACCCAGCCACCGTATTTCGTACGCCTTAGAGTTGTTGCTTTACCATGGACTGAATTCTTTAGTTGTAAATTTAGGACCCTTGACCGCAACAAGTCATCAACAATAATCTATTTACAGAAATCGGACGTCAGAGGGGAAAAATGGAAACACGACTTAATGCCATATTTAAAAAAATAAAAGTATATCAAATAATACGTTTTGTTTTGCTTCAGATATGTTTTTGCTTTAATTTTTCTGTCAAGCTGTTATGAATTTGTTCTCTTGGTGTGGACGCTTTCTCTGCGGTGGATGTTTTCCGTGTGATTTCAGTTTTCAAACGAATTTCGATTGTAAAGTATATGGTTTTGATAATACGTACTTGAATTCTTTAATAAGCAGAAGATATCGTTTCAAACCCAGGTTCTTACTGGCGGAAAACTTCCAAAAAAGACAAATGAAACAGTGGAAATACCATATGGTCATGCATTCGTATGCGTGTCCAATATAAGACGACTCCCAGTTATATCGGAGGACCCAAGAGGGTTATCGGGTCTTCCAATTTAGTATCATCGTCGGAACTCACGATTAAAACTAACGCTCACGCTCAAAATGTGAGCTTGTTGAGAATTCAACCCTGAGTATCCAAGGATGATTCAGTATTATCAAGTTTAATAGTGAGGCCTTGTAGAGAGGGCTCTAAATATGTATATACTAACGTTACTTCCCCCTTGTGGGTTTCGGGGGTGGGGCGACCCACAGCTTTTTCCAAGATACTTGATCGTGAGAGGCGACTAATCCTTGGACCTCCGTGTGGGTTCCAGAAGATAAGAATAGGTCCACAGCTCACAGGCAAGCTTGATCGTACGAGACCACTAACCTGTGGCAAATTTTTTAATTTATGGTATAGAGCATTATGTTTTTCAAACATTCTAAGAGATCTAGTTATTTAAAATTGTGTTAAGATGAAAACAAATAGTTATTTATATAGAGTTTATATTTCTATGACATATGTGGAAAAGTTTTGCTATTTTGGAGATAAATGGATTATGTTTTTTTACACTTCAAAAAATAATTGACACTTGTTTTACCAGTTTTCACTATTTGTGTTTCTGTAAATTTTTGTTTAAAATGTATTTTTGATGTTAAAGGATCTGCTTAATCTAACTTCTTTTCGCCGCTATGTAAGTGAAATAATCTTGATCTTCTTTCAACCAATCAATCAATCAATCAATCAATCTAACGTTACTAATACGCTAATCAGCTTTTACAAAAACGTTCAGTGTAAAGTGGCATGAGCTGCCGAAAGTCGGACTTTTTTCATTGATTCCGATTGTCACGATAAGCAGAACGTTTAAGTACTTTGTAAAACTAACAGATGGGTAGACCCAGTAAACTGTATAAACCGAGGATGTGAACAAAATTCAAATAGCCGGGATGTACCGGTACATTTTCGGATGACCATGACAGACATCTCCAGGATTGGCATCAACTGAAAGCTCTGTTAATACTTCTTGGTAAAAGGCGAACAATTAGCTAATTCAGTTTCAACGAAATTGTCTCTATATTTGCAAGCCACTTTAACTGAATTATTTATATTAAAAGGAACATATTAGACTTAAAGATGTTTGTTCAATAAACAAGACAATATTGTATTTGACATCTATTACATAAACTCCATACACGTCAACAACAGAGGTCAATTCAAAACTTTAGACAAAGGGTTCATAAATCATTTGGGAAAATAATTGTTCGTCATAGATTGGTCTTTAGGAATTCCTAGATTCTGTATTTTGGAGACAATGTACTCGAGGTGAGTCATCCGCAGCTGATGAAGCAAAATGAGGGAGGGTTTGGGAAGACTGGCGACCAGAGAGAGAGAGGGGCTTTTTGTCACACATTCTCACTGACCAGTCGATTGTAACCAACCCAGAACAGCACTGTCCCCTCGCCATATTGTTGTGTCATTATGCATCGCCCCCCTGGTCGACAGCCTTTAATTTGAGTTGGCAGATTTATTTGGTAAAATATTGCAAATCTGGACCTCATATCTATGAATCAATTTTGTCACATATATCTTATCCGTCAATATTTCTGCAGAAAAGGGCCCCCCCCCCCCCTGTAAAAAAACTTACCTTTATAGGAATAAAATTATCTTTTTTAGAAGAAGCCTTTGTGGCTTTTCGCCATTTTGTCGCGGTTTATGACATTTTTTAGGAACGTGTAAATTCTTAAAAGATCCAATTTTATTGAACGAATTTGTACAGTAGGCTATGGATACGGTATTGACAGGTTCAAATCAAATGTTATCTATACAGTCATGAATTTATATATACTTTGCACATAGAAAATGGATGATTTAATATTACTATTATACAGATTGTAGGCCATATGCTTAGCGATTACCTGAAGATCTAAATGAAAGGAAATTACTTTTAGATAACTATACAGTCTAGGTTAATTGTTGTCTCTCCTTAAAAAACTTTGTCTTTTTTTTGTAAATAACATTCATAAAGGAATCTGTTTATTCCCAAGGTCGGTCCATTGGTGGCATAGATGATTGACATGAACAGGATTCTCTATATTAGACAGTGTCAATAGAACGTCCCCTATCATGATCGATATTTCCAACTGACCGTGCTAATACGATGTTACCTGGTATTGATCTGCATTACCTTCCCCACTATAATCACCCGGAGCAGGTGCGTGCTGGAATAATGGTCTCCTGTCTATTGTACCTTGACTCTCAGACGCGGGATGAGATCATCGGGGGATTTCTTTACCTGCACGACCAAGTAACCACCTCAGATAATGGGCAATTCCTTTATCTACACGACCAGGTAACAACCTCGGAGGATGAGTCGGAAACAAACAATGGACTTTAAAGCTTATATATCTAGGAAAGAGGCACGTTCACAAGCACAATAAAAGCGGAACTATACCATTGTCGAGATGGTCTGATCTTGACGGAAGCAACGAAGACGTTCACCTGATACAGAGCGATACGTAGGCTACAACTTATCGAACCGTTGACTAATTATACAGTGAATTTAGATACGGAGTAAAGAATAGTTTATGTCTAGTCGTAGTAAATACTGTATTTTTCGTAAGTGGAGTACTTTGGCAGAGAAATCAACATTCATCGATTGAAGGCATACTCACCACCTTAGTCTATCTTACATAGGTGAAGATATAGCGAACATGATCTGGCTAGGAGTGTAAAACCACTAAATTAAAAATGGGACGCATTGTGTATGTCCAGTTATGAAAATGACGATGTAAAACATACGTAAAAGTAAACACCAACCCATCGATCAGAAAAAAAGGTTAATTTTTATTTGTAGATGACAAAATCAAATTTATCAACATGTGTCTCTGAAAACAAATCCTTAGTCCGTATTTCTCAGGCTAGGTATGTGAAATGCTCTTACCGTTCTAAGCTCGTTTAGACGATTCTAATCACGAGGTTTGTTAATATTTCGGGTATCCTGGCAAATCTAATTTTCAATTTGAAATTAAAAATATAAAAGGATGCTAAAGCTTTTACAATTTAACAAAAATAGTAAGTTGCTAACTTATTCTGTCTAGGAAAAATACAGAAAACTGTTTTCGTTATATTAAAGTGAGATGAACGGCCAATTTCTTTTCGTTAAACACAGAATGCGGAAATTATCCGCTATTTTTCTTCAGACGAGCAATTTAGAAGATTTTTTAGTGCCCTTATAGTCTCGGGAATGTACGCTGAAGTTTTAAACTAATATAGACTAAGAATGAATGAACGTTCGTCCTGGTTATATAATTTTTTCACTTACTTTTCGGACACTGTTTGGTCTTGCACAGCACACAGTCATTCCAACGTCAACCATTCAGCTTTCCGATGGTTTCCAAAGGATTTCAATTACTGTCGCGACAATCAGAATTTACGAAAAAAAAATCGAATTTTTGACAGTTCATGTCACTTTAATGTAAATGGTTTTCTGACTTAAGCGGCTGCCAAATATAAGTAAAAACCTCGTTGACACAGAAATAGCTATTTGTTCGCCATTATTATGAAGAAGTATAAAATAAGAACTTTTCCCTTGGTATCCATCTTGGAGATGTACGGTAAAGTAGTGCGCATTACAATTACATTATAGAACCCTGTTATAGAACCCTGTGGACAATGTACAACCGGAATCCAGCTCTCCTAGTGCACCTAAATTATTATACATCAAAGTCAATCAAATATTTCGTGAGTTATCGATATTTGAAAATAAAAAAGTTTATAACGCATATAATGAAGTCAAAGTTGTCACAGGGTATTTTAACCTGACAGTTTGGTAAATGTAACATTAGATATAAGATTCCTCCAAATGACCTTATTACTTCCTAATTTACATCTATTTGAATGAACGTTCGTCCCGGTTATTATTTTTTTTAAAAACATTTTGGCCATCGAGCCAGTCATTTGGGTGTGGTAAAGCAGGATTTGGTTATACGGGCGAGTTTCAGTATATTACGGATTGACAAAAATACACCCTTTTTTGCATAATTGATAACTCAAAAACTAACCATGCATGGTATCTATATAAATGAAATTCAGCAATTTTTTTTCAGCGCGAAAATGTCCGTATAAAAATGTAACGGCAAACTTTGATAGGCCTATACGCTTACTAATATCATAGCTAAAGAAAGTCGTCAACCTAATAAAATATCATGGGTTTAGTTTATTACAACAATTTATGATGGGGTATAAAGGTCTAAATGATATACCTCTTTTTAACACAATTAGAAACTTGTCTCAATGGTTATTTTAGACTAGAAGATTTTCCCTGTGCCCGGGTGTTTTTTATATATAGTGTTCATAAATATTTGAGAAAATGTTTGTTGCTTTAACGTCTTGTAAACCCATCGCTGATCTCTTTTATCGATTACAAAAATATGGACCAACAAACGTAATTTATACCTGTTGATTAACCTCTTCTACACGAACTCTTTCAGAGGGTTCCTTCTGCAATAGTTACAAAACAAAATAACAAAAAAAGAAACGAATATCGTACAACATAGGCCTATACGTTAGGTGAATGTTTCAAGTCTGTCTTCCGGTATAAAAACAATGTATAAGATGCCCTTTACTTCAATTATTAAGGTCGTTTGCACAGTCCGAAAATGTAAGAGCAGTCAACTAAATATGTAATTTTACCCGAAAATATAATTTTTAAACCAAAAATGGTTCAATCAAAATCGCAATACACTTAAATTTGTAAACGCAAATATCACACGAGTTTGTTTACGTCAGTATGTAATTTGGCATCATAGTGTATGAAGATCGTTTTATGATAATTGTAATACTTGTAATACAAAATTTCATGGCCCGATATAATTGTGTTGTATTTACCAAGGTAAACGAAGCTAAAAATCATCTTGCATTCTGTTCTGGAACCATTTGCTGAAACCATTCTGTTCTGGGACACAATTTGTTATCATTTCCTGACACCATTCTGTCCTGGGACACAATTTGTTATCATTTCCTGACACCATTCTGTCCTGGGACACAATTTGTTATCATTTGCTGAAACTATTCTGTTCTGGGACACAGTTTGCTATCATTTTCTGAAACCATTATGTTCTGGGACACAATTTGCTATCATTTCCTGAAACCATTATGTTCTGGGACACAATTTGCTATCATTTGCTGAAACCATTCTGTTCTGGGACACAATTTGTTATCATTTGCTGAAACTATTCTGTTCTGGGACACAATTTGCTATCATTTGCTGAAACCATTATGTTCTGGGACACAGTTTGCTATCATTTCCTGAAACCATTCTGTTCTGGGACACAATTTGCTATCATTTCCTGAAACCATTATGTTCTGGGACACAATTTGCTATCATTTGCTGAAACCATTCTGTTCTGGGACACAATTTGCTATCATTTGCTGAAACCATTCTGTTCTGGGACACAATTTGCTTTCATTTGCTGAAACCATTCTGTTCTGGGACACAATTTGCTATCATTTGCTGAAACCATTCTGTTCTGGGACACAATTTGCTATCATTTGCTGAAACCATTCTGTTCTGAGACACAATTTGCTATCATTTGCTGAAACCATTCTGTTCTGGGACACAATTTGCTATCATTTGCTGAAACCATTCTGTTCTGAGACACAATTTGCTATCATTTGCTGAAACCATTCTGTTCTGGGACACAATTTGCTATCATTTCCTGAAACCATTCTGTTCTGGGACACAATTTGCTATCATTTGCTGAAACCATTCTGTTCTGAGACACAATTTGCTATCATTTGCTGAAACCATTCTGTTCTGGGACACAATTTGCTATCATTTGCTGAAACCATTCTGTTCTGGGACACAATTTGCTATCATTTGCTGAAACCATTCTGTTCTGGGACACAATTTGCTATCATTTGCTGAAACCATTCTGTTCTGGGACACAATTTGCTTTCATTTGCTGAAACCATTCTGTTCTGGGACACAATTTGCTATCATTTGCTGAAACCATTCTGTTCTGAGACACAATTTGCTATCATTTGCTGAAACCATTCTGTTCTGGGACACAATTTGCTATCATTTGCTGAAACCATTATGTTCTGGGACACAATTTGCTATCATTTGCTGAAACCATTCTGTTCTGGGACACAATTTGCTATCATTTGCTGAAACCATTCTGTTCTGGGACACAATTTGCTATCATTTGCTGAAACCATTCTGTTCTGAGACACAATTTGCTATCATTTGCTGAAACCATTCTGTTCTGGGACACAATTTGCTATCATTTGCTGAAACCATTCTGTTCTGGGACACAATTTGCTATCATTTGCTGAAACCATTCTGTTCTGAGACACAATTTGCTATCATTTGCTGAAACCATTTCTTTTCAAAAGCCGGGCTTTGCAAAAAAATGTTTAAAACTCTACACAGTAGCAAGTCATTTGGTCCTCGGCAACCAGCATATTGTCTTTTTATAAACCTGAAAGAAGTTTACAGTTTTGTTTATGAAATTGCATTTTTAGTTCAATTAAAATGTAAATAGTCAACATTGTCTGTCGAAAACCAGTGCCAGACATTGACTTCTTAATACAAAGTCACAAAGTTGTGGCTGACAAAAAATGCAAATTTACCCGAAAATGTAATAACAGTCATATTCAGTTAACCGAACATGTAATTTCATAACCAAAACTGTAAATGGTCTTTAATCGAGGAAAAGGCGATTTATATTTTACTATTTCTGGATTTAAAAAGCTGGTTCTCTGCCTATATTTATAAATTTATTTTAAAAAAAGTCAACATTGTCTTTTTTTTTAAAATAAGTGATGGAAAAGGTATACATTGTGTGAGTCGATCATCATAATGTGACATGATTAATTAAGACCACGGAAAACACAGGTTATAGTCATCACAGATGACATGGCGGCCATCACTATGGAACCCACATACAGAGAGAGGTATGATTAGTCAAGGAAAGGTTTCCTTTAGTTCAATAAAATGAATCTGGTTGAATTGAATTACATTAGGTGAAAATTATTGTTATTATCTGGGACTAATATATCAGTATATATCAGACCCAGTTATCATCGACAATACATAAAAAAAGATAATGTTCTGAGGGTTGATGTCTTGGAAAGAAACAGCGAATGTTACAAGGAAGCCACATATTTTAGGCCTATATTTTCTGTGTAAGGTGAAACAAATATCGGTTAAGTAAACAGACTTATTGATTTAGGAAGGTTCGATCGACCTACATAATAAGCCTATGTTTACCTTTTGTTGTTTAATGAAATAGTGTATTGCTTACACTAGTTTAAGAATAGATTTTGAAAAGGTAGGCTACAGGCCAATCTGATTAAAGTCGAGATATTCATTGAAAGGTCTTTTTAATGAACATTTCGACTTTAGTCCGATTGGTAACAGGCCTGCGCCAGAATATACGTTAAGACGTACATCGGCTATACATGCCCGATGGGAGGCTAAGATTGTGAAGCTGATGATCGGTATAATTATTGTGTATATATTTGAGCAAAAACCGCATTCCCCCAATCAAACACATTTTACAGACAGACTATGGACAAAAGTGAGACGATATGATCCTGTACGAAATGAGACACATGGGTTTGGACAGGTTGCCATCACAATCATTCCTCAGTTACGATGAATTACAATAGGGAAACACGTAAACATGAATGTAGGTCAGTCAGCTTCCAGCGAAAAGCGGTTAAAACTGGCTCAGTGTGAGATATGTATTCAGACACGTATAAGACAATAAACATGTAAACAAACAGACGTGTTCGGCAACAAAGCGGTTTACAGTGGCATTAGCTGCCAACATTCACATTTTTAAAATGAATTCAGATTGTTAATTACAGACATCTCGGTTTCGAAGGCCATAGAAAAGCTAAATTGTCGACGTTCAAATAAAAATACCAAGTGAAGAAAGTAAACAAAATATAGCCAGGGGTACATGTTCGATCGGTGTAAACTAACCTTGAAGTACATTATGGAGATCGGTATCGCTATAAGCGGCTTCTGTAATACACGCGCATCTTATTATAAACGTATACACCCGGATAGGCTTCTGTAATACACGCGCATCTTATAAACGTATACACCCAATAGGCCTCTGTAATACACGCGCATGTTATAAACGTACACTCCGATAGGTCTCTATAATACACGCGTATGTTATAAACGTACACTCCGATAGGTCTCTGTAATACGCGCGCATGTTATAAACGTACACTCCGATAGGTCTCTATAATACACGCACATTTTATAAACGTACACTCCGATAGGTCTCTGTAATACACGCGCATGTTATAAACGTACACTCCGATAGGTCTCTGTAATACGCGCATTTTATAAACGTACACTCCGGTAGGCCTTTAAAGTGGCATGAGCTGCCAAAATACACACTTTTTTCATAATTTCTGACCGTCACGACAGTACGAGGCTTTGAAGCCATCGAAAAACTAAATGATTGGCGTTGGAATGAGGAAAATCTATACAGTATGTGGCCTATATAACCGAAATAGTGTTTCGAAAAGTAAACAAAATTTAAATAACCGGTACGATCATTCATTCATTCTAAGCCAAAGTTAGTTCAAAACAATACTTTATCGTACATTCTCGAGACTAGAAGCACTAAAAAGCTTCTGAATAACACGTCTTGGGAAAAATAGCCGATAATTTCAATATTCTGTTTCAACGTCAAAATATCAATATTTTGGCAGCTCATGCCCCTTAAAATACACGCGCATTTTATAAACGTACACTCCGATAGGTTTCTATAATACACGCGCATCTTATAAACGTATACACCCGAATAGGTTTCTATAATACACGCGCATCTTATAAACGTATACACCCGGATAGGTTTCTATAATACACGCGCATCTTATAAACGTATACACCCGGATAGGTTTCTATAATACACGCGCATCTTATAAACGTATACACCCGGATAGGTTTCTATAATATACGCGCATCTTATAAACGTATACACCCGGATAGGTTTCTATAATACACGCGCATCTTATAAACGTAGGGGCCTATACACGCGCATCTTATGAACGTACACCCCGAAAAGCTTCTATAGTACACGCGCATTTTATATACGTACACTCCGATAGGCCTCTATGATACACGTGCATTTTATAAACGTATACACCCGATAGGCCTCTAAAATACACGCACATTTTAAAAACGTACACCCCGATAGGCCTCTAAAACACACGCGCATTTTACAAACGTACTCCCGATAGGCCTCTAATTATTTAAAGCGTATTCAGTGATTATCATGGTACATTAGGATCGCCATCTTGTCATATGGTTTATTGAAAGTCTAGACCTGATTGTGGAATATAAACACAGTTGAAATTACCGGGAGGGAAATCGCCGAAATGATAAAGATTAAACGATGCATAAAGCAGCAGAAATGGCTTATCTGTAAACCGGCATACATGCAGGGAAGTTCTCCATGTATGACAGATGTGTTTTGTTACACAAGTACCAAGAAAAGCTCATATGTGATTAGTAACAATTTTGATTCATGAAAGCCTTAATCTGGCTGAAGGAAATTTCAGTTTCGATGTCGAAATTACGTCATAAATGTAGAGAAATGTTTTGAAAATAGAAACCAGGGCTGTGCTTAATGGTCATATCCTGGCGATGTGAATAACAAAATGATAACATAAAACCTAATATTTGTAAGGATGTGGTTGCACGTGCCCTGATGGTATCGTGACGTCACACATCTACCGTCAACCACTACAACATCCTGTCAACAGTAGTAAACATAATTAGAATGTTTTCAAAATGAAACGCTTTTTCTCGATGTTTCTTTTTGTCTATCTTTACAGCTAATGCTTTGACTTCCGAGTTAGAAATGCTATGAGACAACATTTTTACTAAAACAATTTCCGTTTAGTTAATACTCGCACTGGTGTGAGTCAGAAACCACAATTTTCTACATATGCTCTGATTCAACCTCAATCATTTGCATCCCGAAAGAAATTTATTTGGATCCATCAAAGGTTCACTTGTGAGAGGGGAGCATTCCGTAATCCTTGAAACATATTGCTGTCCATTTGGACGAGTGAATTCCTGCAATACTCTCAAAGTCAACTGGAAGCCAACATCAGACCGTCTTGACGTGGATTGGTTGAACTAAAGAGAGATGACCAAACAAAATGAATGATAATTGAATAATTTTTGTCCTGAGTTTCAAACAAAGCTTTAGGAAACAATCAGTAACTTTGGTGGAACAAAGGCCGTGGATTCCGTGACTCATGTCTCTCGTCACACCGCCTCCCAAAATCTCTGACTCACAACTTTTCTCCTTTTTTGTCAGAGAACTTGTCGTCTTTTTTGACGAATAATAGAGAGTTCGAGATTAAGGGGTTTCCTAATAATGTGGTCAGATTGAGTGGAGCAGTGGAAAAATAAGTTCACTGAAAAAGTACACAGATCAGCCAATCTTTTAATCAAAACATAAAACCAGCTTTTTTCTTATTTGCCAACAAATCGGTTAATCTACATGGGAAGTAATATACATTCTCGATTACCAGAAAACAATAACATTTCATGAATAATTTCCAAAAATACGGACTAGATGAGTTTTCGTAAAATCTTCGCAATTTTCCGGCTGGCGATTTCTGGGGTAAAAGCAAAAGACATACGCAAGGATAAAAACAAGGGTTTGTGATCGTGATTTTCTTTGGCACTTTATGGAGAACATGTTAACTGTAGGCCTACACCAATAAACACAGACTCTTTTAACCTATAGTACTGTTACAGTTTATAAACACATTTGAACAAATGAATGCAATAATATATGAGCCTTATCTAAATCTACTGGGATATAATTATAGCTTAGTCATCATTTTTAGTTCTCCTTAACCTGACTTTGAAATAAATTGTCTTCCATATTTTGTTTCTTTTATTCGTCTAAGTTCCTTCAGCTTAAGGCTCAAATAATCTGCATCTCGCTTCATTTGTTTTCTAAACGACGTTTGCAAAAAAAATGGTCTTATCATGTGTCGCCGTTCTCGTTAAAGTTCCGTCAATTTTGACAGCGATAGTTATTGATCACTGAATCGGCCTAACATCCATAACACGTCTGCCATCTAGTCATTAGACAGCCCCAAAGGTTTATCAGTGACCCCACCCTGGCATTCCAATACACGCCGCTCAACGCGAACTCTCCACCTTCCGCGGAGATCTTTTCGCGTTCATATACACTCATTGTTATTTAATGGAAAAGTGTATTGTTTCATCATATACAATTACTATAAACCACCATTAATCCGTTTGATATAACAAACATGGTGCCTTTAAGTTTCTATACCAATAATCATTACATCAGGGGAAAATGTATCCGAATTTCTTTTCTTAAATTAATACTTAATACATAAAGTTCGTATGTAGGTTTTTGTTCTGGGGATCTATTGGAATAACTTCCCAAAGCTGCTTCTCGCTATCTCGGCTCATTTTATCTTCCAAACGTTCCGCGGGTAAGTATAATATATTTATAAACATTATAGAATACACGGGAACAGAGAAATGAGTTCATTTTCATGTAATGGGGGAGGGGGGGGGGGGGGGTGGTAGGGAAGTGCGGGTGCTTATAAAACATCCTAAACGTACATCTGCAAGATTGGTATAAAAAGTAGCTATGGTTTTGTAAATTTTGATAAATATGACTTGTTTTGTGTCAACGCAATTTTCCAAAAAGATTCGCAGCTTATGTAACTTTGGCCGTGACGGAATTAAAGAACATCCCGGTAGTTTAATTTATGTTTACAATTCGTCAATACTTTGGTTTCCCACAAGCAATTGGATCAGTTAGTGCATAAAACGTTAATCGTCTAAAAAAACTCGAATTGTTTTGAAAATAGAAATGTGAAGTTCGAAATATGGTTGTTCATACCATTTGAGATGCTCAAAATGTTGTACTCAATGAAAACGTCATAATTTAGTATTTTTGTTTTTTTTAAACGGATTTATTTATTTCTAGGAAATTCCACAGAACATTAAATTACGGATTCCGTTTATCATCACACACACACACAATCACACACACTGCCCAGGGCGTCCTATTATATCTCGGATTTTGGTAATGCCCCAAAGGCGTCCTATTATCTCGGATTTTCGGTAGTGAACGTTAAAGGATATCAGAGCTGTTTGATAACTATCTAAAACCTATAGCAAATCGGCGTGTTAGCTTTACCAAAAATACTGATGATTTGTTGCCAGATTATGTTTTCCCGAAAATTCTATTCACTAAGGCCAAACTCCGGCCTCTCGTCAACCTAATGAAATATGATGAGTCGTGCTTTATTATAACAAATTATGATTGGGTTTAAACGTCTAAATGATATGCCTCTTTTTAACACAAGAAGAAACTTGTCTCCATGGTTATTCCCTGTGCCCGCGTGTATTGGTGTTCAAAAATATATACACACAGTGCCAGGCTTGTAAAAATGTGACTATTATTTTTAACCGAGTGGGATTCGATCCCGCGACCCATGGGTGATTGGCTGTGGTTGAGTATCTAAGGCTCTATCGATTGCGCCACAGGGCTAGATAATTTTGTCCCCATGCGATGTGGAGGCCTGCGAAGGAATTTGTAATATTGTATAGCCTATCACTGTTAGATGGACTATTCCACAATCATCATAAAATATTTTTGTTTTTCCGTTAAAACAAAAATGTGAAACTAAAGGGCATTTTTCTCAATAAGTACAGATCAGATGTTTTTTTTGTTGAGCTAATGATCTCGTAAATCTACTAGCTTAGTCTAGAATAAATGAACGTACGTCCCTGTTATTGAAATTTTGGGTACATTTCGAGCATTATTTCCGCCCGTACGGCCACACGGATTGAATAAACTGTATTTTCTGTATTTCAACGTCAATCGTTTAGTTTTTTGACGAGATTCAACCCCTCTTATTGTCATAACAATCAGAATTTACGAAAAAGTGAGAATTTTAGCAGCTCATGCCACTTTAACGGACATTAATATCAGCTGAAAGCACTTTTTTGTGCTTCTTTATAAAAATGACGAGCAGTTAACAATTCATTACTTAGTGTATGACAGATTCACGGTCACATGTTTGTGGTCGCCACGCCCACTCGCTCACTCATCCCGACAAACGACAAGTGCATGAGTTGAGTAACGCCTGGATAAATACACGTACAGTCATACCCATACCAGCTAGTATACCAAAATATAACATTATTTTTTTAACAATGCTGTTTCATGAATATGTCGTGTGAAAAAAGGATCGAGCCTACTAATTGAATTGGAATTATTCTGTGGGAAGGGCTTGTGACAAAGTATTAGATGACCAAACAGAAAACGGTCAATGGAGAACATATAGACGTGTAGGAGGGATTGGGTTACAAAACAATTTCTTCCTACTCGCATATTAAATTAACAATTCCCATGTAAAAAATCACGTACAAAGTATTCCAGAAAGTTGTATACTGACAAAAGCCAAACTCCTGTCTGTCTTCAACCGAATGAAATATCATGGGTTTGGTTTGTAACGACTTATGATTGGGTATAAAGGTCCAAATGACATACCCCCCTTTTAACACAACAATAAACTTGTCTCCATGTTTATTCCAGTGAAGGAGATTTTCCCTGTGCCCGGGTGTTTGATGTTCATAAACATATATGATAATTTCTATACTGACCAAACCCTTTTATATAGATCTATACAAATATTTTCCATGCCCTTCTCTTGAAAGGCTAACAAGTCAAAATGACCAGCTTTGTCTGCACTTTTCACCCCGATTTACATCTATTTAAACTCCACTTATACCCGTTGAAAAAATATCTTTCGAACATGTACGAGATGTTCTGTTTATAATGCAAGGATTTAGTCATATTTATATTTTAGACATACAGGAATCTATGGATTCTGGGTGTATTTCCGAACAAAGTCTTGAATATAGATAACCCCCACCTAGATACAAAATACGATATATCATTTTTTAAAAATAAAACGCACATAAATTTCCAAGCAGCTTTTCACTTATATCATTATGAGTTCGTTGGACTTAAAAGAGTTTTCCTCCGACGAGTGACTGCTATATGATTTGAAGAACATCAGCTCAACACACCATAGAGAGAAGAATGTATTCGTCCCCAATAAATAAACAGCCTTGAATTTAATCTGATATAACCATTCTTACTAACCATTTATAAGAAATAACTAATCAACCCTTTTAAATAGCTGTTAACATATGTCCAGTGTCTCAGAAACGAAACGAATATATGATCTATAAAAACGAAGTATAATATATTTTACCTCAGCTCTTGGTTATAGAGGTCTCACGGGCTGACAATTTAAAAAAAATTAAAATTGTTATGTAAGTAGACCGATTAGTTCAACACCAGTTTAACGTACCATTGTGAGGCTGTTATATCACTGAAAGTCTTTTGATTTCGACTTTTTTAGAAAAATAGCAATATCCCATAATGAAGTCATAGATTTGGAAACGTTTTAATGACCTGTTCAAATTTCGAATAGCGACCTTTAGTATGAACAATCGTATTTTCCGTTCGCTTCAGGCATTACTTTCATTCCATAATTTTTATCAATCCAGGAATGAAATATCACCGAGTAAATATTTTAAGAATCTTTCTTACTTTGAAATAATTCCAACTGTTTCATAATCTTTGGAAAACTGACGATTGCTTTTCAGACCCTCGATTAAGGAAAGGTCAAATTTTGATATTTATAAGTTCTTTTAAAAAACATGCTATACATAGCAGTTGAGCTTTTTGTCTTGAAAGACTCGCAGAAACTATTAACTGCATGAGGTGCATTTAGAAAGACTGACAAGAAGTTCATGTTTATTGTATTCATATTGATTTAGTAAATTAATGCACAATTTAAATTAGGACTTTTTTCAAAAATTTCGATTGTCAACAGAAGTTTGAAGTACCCTGAAAAACTATAAGATTGACATTGGAATAAAAATATCGGTAAAGCCAACAACACATTCGAACCGTAGGTGTGTGCAAATAACGGACAAAATTCAAAATAGTCGGCATAGTTTCAGAGTTTTTGTATCTTAAAACTACAATCTCCGAGCTCGGTATCAACGGGAAGCTCTTGTTTTGTACTCGATAAAAAATATGATCCTTTAGAGGATTCTGTTTAAACGAAATTTTCCCTGCAGCAGCTCATGCTACTTGGGACAAAAGGTTTTCATAATTTTTTCTTCTTAATAGATACAGAATTCTTTTATTTTATTTTTTTCATTATTTTTCATCCAAACATAATGTTATAAAGTTGGGATCTTGGTGACTATATGTGTTATTAATATACAAAATATACTAAAAAAAATCATTTATAGCATGACCAAATAATATAAACGGGAAAGTTTATCTTATCTGAGTTACCATGACAATTAGAAGGGCAATTAATGACTCATGAGACAAGTGTGTAATATGACTGTAGTTATCACACCCCGGATTACTGATGAAGCCCTATTGCACGTGTCCCATGTAGCTGCACCCCTTGACAAACCATTATAGTAACATACTAATGCTGGTTAAGTAGAAACCATATAACAGATCTGTGATACTGACTCACTCCATTTACTGACAGGGAGATATCCCAATCAATATTGTGTGTTTGACTTGGCTAATAACTCTATCACCCATGTCCACTTGAAGTATCACCCACCATTCTATATAGACTAAGGCTGATTGGCCGGAATTCTCCAACACGCTCTCTTGTTTGACCAGTCAAATTGCTACGTTGTAATTAACAGTGGATGGATAGAGAAAGTGGTGCAGGTCAGCACATCCGACGTCCAGGGCTCAATAACATTTGGCTGAGTTATATAACTGTACAAAAATAAAAGGAATGTTGTAGTAAAATATTCAGTTTTTGTTCGATCTAAATAATAATTTTTGAAAAACTATCTGCAATGGAATATTTGTAGTCAATCTCATCCCCAGCATATTTATCAGGAAAATGTTCAATTTAAGTAGAATATGACATGGTGTTATACCATTTGTCCTTTACGATACCTCACTTTCAATGAAATTTGTTTTACATTATTTTTATTCGGAAATTTTGTAATAGTTCGTTTTAGAACATAATTTAATCTTTGAAGAGACCCACACAGGTATTGTTTTGTTGGCTTTTTATCGTGTTCTTTTTTTTCAACGATCAAATACAGTTAGCTTACTGCCAATCTTATTGGTATAAGGCGTTTGCATTATATGTTGCGCTTCTGATGGCTAATGGACAAAAATGGACATTAAAAGTTTGGTTAAATAAAGACTAAAACAATGTCTTAGGCTCAATTTAACAAGGAAAAATCTAAAAAGAAAATTTGTGAGATGCTTTGCTAGGCCGCCATAATCTACTTTTGTCTGAGAGTACTATAACAGCTCTCCCCTTGGTTCTTTCCATAAGTACTTGGTCATATTTTCCCAGCAGAATTTGTATTAGAGTATAGTTTCATTAATTTGTTTTCGTATGGTTGATTTGTTAGAGAAATCGGGCACCTGTTGTAGAGGTTGATCTTCTGCATGGTTGCCAGTCTGATTGATCAGCTTTCTTATCGATTCCTATAAAGCGTTAGTTTTCTTGAGACGTGTAAAACAGCCACGGGGGACTGGTCAAGATGGCTTCCAACCACATGGGCTGACTCATAGAAGATTGACTACTATCAAATTATACAAGAAGGCCGGACATGAAGCGAGTCTGCTACATGGCACCGTTAGACCTGTCATTTCTACACGGCAAATTAATTATCACTTGGCGAACAACACGGTGATTATCGTAGTGAACCATGCTTGGTACAGACCCTGAATTCCTCTAGCTAGTCAGTCAGTCGGAGGGACGGCTTGTTACAAACCTATTAAGTGGCTCCGTGAAAAGATGGGGACGATCTGAAGCACTCTCTGCGGAGAAAACCATTAAGAAAAGAGGATCCAAACCAAGTCACTAGTTTTTGTCCGGATGGTATTCGTGGTTCAATTTTATCACAGTCATTTTATTCTGTCTCTTCTGCGATCAATAAACACAACTACAATATGTACCATAGACAAAATCAACGACATGTATAGATCGAACAAAAACAATGTATTTCATCATCTATTGTAACAAAATCCACATAAGCAGAATATGTTTGCTTGTATCCATGGACTCTGCATATCTATATTGTCATCTATCTAATGAAATATCATGGGTTTAGTTTACTACAAGTCACATTGACTTGAAAACGGTCTTAGTATCCACACCGAAACGTCGTCAGAAAAAAATAAACGAAGAAGTTTGTTATCCATACCAGCCCCGTGTTTATTGACAATTCAACTTCTAAATGCCACTTAAACAACTGAACTTAGGATTGGGTATAAAGGTCTAAATATACATCTTTTTAACACAGAAACTTGTCTCCATGGTTATTTTAGACAAGAAGATTTCCCTGTGTCATTTAGTGTTCATAAATATACACTGTAACAATGGTAAACTATCTACCCATACATATACTGTCGCTGTACAAGATCACAGGTAATCTGATGTATTATACATCTCCATAAAGTTTCCTTCTATTGTCGGGTGGATGAAATGTCATCTTTTAAATGGCTTATATGATTTTCATTAGAATGAAGTCAATAGAATGAGTATAGAATACGCCAACCAGATATGTGTTGTATGGAGAGGGACTCCCAATCCCTTTGACATTCTTTCCCCAATAAAATAAGTTCAATTTAAATATTTGTAATAATTGAAACCCTCTTCCTCTTACACAAACATGAAGAAGTTGAGTGATTGTTCAGAAGAAATATCTTCAGCGATAAACCTGTCATAATATCAATTTTGGATGTTTTTTTTTTATTCCTAAAGTTTGTAATCATTAAAGTCGGCAGGAGTATGTTCAGGAGCCGAATGCCTATATATTGCACGCCTGCTTCTTGAGAAACATCTGGGGGGGAAATGTCATCCATCAGTGTAGAGGAGTGCGTGGACAGATTTATCGGGAACGTTCCTGATGGAGAAAGATACCGTATCAATAGACGAACAACTAATAAACGATATACGATAAAATCAACATTACACCAGATTATGAAGGTGGTGATATAGTTGGAATGTATTAATGGGCTTTCCTATTTCTACACCCCTGACCAGATTAGCTGGCTATTCAGATTACAACATGATATAACGAGACGGCCAATCCTGATTTCAGACTTGATTTTGAAATATGAAATCATCCAATATCAATGCTTATCCTGATCCAATTTAACGAGAAAACATCCAATTTAATAGGGCATCTTAAAAATCAAAAATTGAGACTGCAGAATATACTATTTCTGAGAGTACAAAATGGCTCCTTGTGCTTCATCACGAAATACAAATATCAGTTGAAAACCATTTATGTACTAACATAAAATGTATTAATCGATTAACACACCAACCATCTTAAGACATAACAGGCGATAATATGCATCTTTAACCGGGATTTTCCGATTTCTTGGTATTTTATTAGGGGTTTTGGGGGGAGATAAAATATACATGGTGTTGTAATGAACTTCCATTATCACACATATATAACATTTTTACTACTATCGGCGTGTTTGTATAAACAGTTGCATGCTATTGCAGCTTATAGTTTTACTGACTTCCCACAGTGATCAGTTTTCCCTGCGAGTGACGGTCCATTACGGTATGTGTGGAACTCACTATATATACCTACAACTATACTACAAACCCATCAGCGACTCACCGGGTCATCCTCGCTTATTACTGCAATGAACGTCATATATACACAGTATGTCCGAAAATAGAGTATTTTATGTTATTGGCCTAGCAACGTCAATATGAAATTTCTGCTGAGTGATATTACGGCGAGTTCTGCACAACTTTCAACAATAAAAAACTGATAATAAAGTGAGCTGATAGTACGAGTTGAGCCAAATAAATATATAATATATATTGTTGCATAACATAGAGGAAGAGTAAAATCAAATTTACAAATATCTGAATTGAACTTTGTTTATTGACGAAAGAATATCAAAGGAATTAGAAGCAAGTTATATAGTAACTTACAAAGTCCCTCTCCCTAAACAAGAAATATCTGGTTGACGTATTCTATATTAATTCGACGATATATTCCTGTTTAATTTCTCCTGTTTGTTGGGATCTATATTGAATATGCAACAGGTTTTGTATTCAAGAATGTTATTGCACTCCGCTCTCTCCTCAACGTGATGTTTTTATCAATGAATAAAGCGAGTGAACAATATCAAGATGGAACTAAACATGTATTGCCGTATTTACAAAACAAAAAGATATAGTAAGAAGAAGACGTCTTTATGTAATTGTTAGAAGTATTTAATGGAGAAGAAGAGAAGATGCAGTTGCTTGCGTGGACAAAATGTGCATGGTTGAGAATATCAATTTGTCCAGAGCTACCATTTGTGAAAGGGTTCGGCTTGTCACCAGATCATATGCATGAACGAGAAAGGTCACGAAGGTCACATGACTGCTTTCCCACAAGTTTCATGAATGCCAGGGACAAACTTGGAGTGACATTGGACAGGGAGTTGAGTCATGCCGGTTCACAAAATCTGGAAGCTGCTGGTTAGTCATCCGAGAGGGGGGTCGGGGTGGGCATGTTGCCCCGGGAGAGATGAGACACAGGGAGAAGCAGATGAGACTCGGACCAGTATACTCATTCATCTTTTCCCATTCCTCTTTTCTAACAAAAGACCACAAGAGCAAACCCCCCTATAAGGGTAACCCCCAAACGAACCGTGATTCTATTTTCAAAGACACCCAGTGGCGCTAATGACGATATAGAACTAAATTTAAAATCCGGCAATTTGACTAATTGCGCGTGAAAATAAACAAGTTCTTCATGACTCATCGAATTAACAAAATAAAGGAATCTAAAGCTGGATTTTAGATGTCAATAGATTCTTGGTTTTATCAATTCAATAATTTGAACATTTTCGTAATTTAAACGATATATTTTGCTTAGAAAAATGTCTTTAGAAAGAAATAGCGTTTCCCAGCCTGACAAAAGGTATGAGAGCACTTTTCATAAGGCTTTGTAGAACTAACCCCATATAACAATGTTACATCAATTCATGTAAGTATTTGAATGAAAAGCTGACGTGCGTTCAGTTTCCGATGAAAGTTACCCTTAAAGTGGCATGAGCTGCCAAAGTTCACACGTTTTTTCATAATTTCTGATCGTCACGACAGTAAGAGGCTTAGAAGGCCATCGAAAAACTAAATGATTGGCGTTAGAATGGGTGAAATCCATACAGTATGTGGCCTATACGAACCGAAATAGTGTTCGAAAAGTAAACAAAATTTAAATAACCGGGACGACCATTCATTCATTCATTCCAAGCCATAGTTAGTTCAAAACAATACTTTATCGTACATTCTCGAGCCTAGAAACACTAAAAAGCTTCTGAATTATCCGTCTTGAGAAAAATAGAAAATAATTTAAACATTCTGTTTTAAAGTCAAAATAAAGCTCATGCCACTTTAAATAATAAAATAACTAAATCAATAAATTATTTATCTCAAGCAGTTTTTAAAATTCTACAATATAGAATTTTTGAGACAAAATTTACAAATTTTAAAACTGATTTTAGGCGAAAGCTCATTTTCTATCAGGACCAACATCTTGTTGCTTTAACGAGATTCGATTGGTCAACAGAGTTTCCATTGTCCATTGAATATTGACTAAGCGCGTGTTTGAACAGCCAATGGAAACGTCTGATTGTGTTGGCTGTTCTATGAATGAACATAATTCATGATGCGATGGCGTTGATGTGGGGATGAATATTTGATAGAGCTGTATAGTATGAGTCAGAGAAACTCTCGGAATTCCCTTGGAAACCCGGCAATATGACAGCTGTCTTAAACAGTATCCTTCCTCATGTCCCCGAATAAGGGGTATGTCATTAACGAGGCTCAAATATTTGACGAGGCAGTGTTGCCTTAAAATACCAAAATAACAGAGAAGAAAAAACAGAACTTCGAAACGAAGGTGTGAGAAAAAAAAAGTTCCGGTAAAATATAACAACTTGAGATGACCTCTGAACTTCCCAATACCATAATAAGTATGTAGTATCGTTTCAGCAGACGACAGATCCTAAATACAATGTGAATATGACAAAGGATTGGATAACTTTCCATTTTCAACATAGGAAACTTGAGCGAGTGAATACATTAAAACAATAACATTGAAAGAAGCCTTTTTTCTGCATCATAAAATGCCCCCCCCCCCCCCCCCCCACACACACACACCCAAAAAAATTAGTTCAAAGGTTGAGTATAGGCAGAGGGTTTTTGAATTAATATAAAAATACGATAGGCCTTGATAAACAATTTCCCGTTCGATGAGTGATAAAGTTTTTCAAGACTTTCTGTTTTATGGGGCTCATTACTTGTATGTATTAATCATATCATTTTTCCTGAATGTATAAGAGGAATATGATATGAACTTCTACAGTCGTCCATTTCACGCCTTGATTCTCGTTGTGCACAAATATAGGAAACCTCTCTCGCAGATCGCCTTCATGGGGTCTCCCAAATCCCCAGATGACTCACACCATCCGTGACGTCATCAAAATGCAAGTAACCCTTCTGGGATTTGGGGGGGGGGGGGGGGGGGGGTCAGTGTGAGTTGAAACGTCGTCGTGATTTTCTGGCTTTTGGGAGATCTTGTAATTTCTTTAGTTTCAACCTTCGTTTCTCAGGCCTTTCTCTCCCATAGCTACTTCTTCTCCTTTGAAGTCGTTCGCTGTGATTAAATATTGCCACCAGGCAGATTAACAGAATCAAAAGCTGTATCAATTAAATATAAAGCCATATTACTCATTGCGTGCTTAGTTCTTACTAAATCCAGGTTATTTTCGGCTGAGATATCACCTTAAAATTGTATAATCTACATATGTATTTCTACAATGTCCAGTGAAATAAAAAGTTTGTTTTTATGTCGAAGATTGACAATATATGTAAATGATGTGGCCTATAGGTGGATGACAGTTATATTGCTTACTCGAACCTCTTATGAAACTATAAATGTTAGTCAGTGAATAAAATGCAGGCGGGTTACAGATCTGATGGCTTTCCCTTGTTGGAATTATTTTCTACTTAGTTGACGTCATCTGCCATTCATTGTGATGACTAGAAAATGGAGGATAACTAATTACATTAAGTTGTCACCCTTTAACGGTGTATTTAATAATGACAAAGGCAGATGCTTGGTGAGTTAGCTGATATGGACGATGACTAACTGACTGGACAATGGCCAGACTCACATATTACCATATCCCAGTTGACAGAGGCACAGTTTAGCTGTAGAATTAACGCCGGCTATAAACTGATGTCAAGAAATGCAGACAACGAATTCCTCTAAAAGTGTCCAACTGTTATGAAATGTCACTGAATACAAACATGCAGCTTTAAAAATGCTCGATGTAATTTTTATTATCACATCATTTAAGTAAACTTTTAAACGCCCTTTCGTTACCGTATTCTTTCTGATATTTGTGAAGAAAGCGATTACTATCTAAAACCTATAGCAATTGGGCATGTTAGCTTTACCAAAAATACTGATGATTTGTTGCCAAATTATGTTTTCCAGAAAATTCTACTGACTAAGGCCAAACGCCTGCCTGTCGTTATCCTAATGAAATATCATTGGTTGTGGTTTATTATACCAACTTATGATTGGGTATAAACGTCTAAATAATATGCCCATTTTTAACACAATAAGAAACTTGTCTCCGTGGTTATTTTAGACAGGAAGATTTTCCCTGTGCCCGTGTGTTAAACTGTTAAAATATATAAACAATAACATACACACCTGGTCAATAATTGAATGATAATTTGTCATTACGTTTTTATCAGTTGTTATGGTCTTGTCGCCAATTATTAATCGTTTTATATCAGCCATTTTTTCGGATTTATTTTTAAATAAACATTATTTACACGTTCAACACTAAATGCGCGGTGTTTAAAAATATCGACAAAAACTGAATCTATTTCATGCAGCGACTGTGTCAAAAATAAATAGTCAAGCGTGTCCTTTGATACGAAAATAGATTTTCACTTTGTTTATGCTTAGCCGGGCCCTGAAATAAATCACTAGATATTGAAAATAAACCCACGACATGAAAAACTATTTTTTTTTTTAAAACATATGATTGATGGCAGCGCTTTTAGTTGACATTCAGTTTTTTCCTAAAGCCCCGAACTGAGAAAACAAAATTGACGCTTTTTCAGGGATAACTGATATCATGTTGGGGACTTATCCTCTTTGAATTTCACTTTATCTCCCTCGAATTATACCGAACCATGATTCGTTCGTGAGATAAACTAATCTTAAAAACAAACTCGTCGCTAAAATTCAGAATTTCTGTTAACATAAAAAAGGAAGGTAGTGTTCGGTAGGAATAAAAATAAGAATATGAATTTAGGAACTTTAAATTTTTGGGCCTCATTTTTAATTTGAAATTGTTAGGTACCCGCAATGTCAATGAACCACGAGCCGGGAAATGCGTATAAAATGCCATATAGATGACTTGAACCACAGTAATATGCTTTAAACCATCTGGCACTTGAGCTATTGACTTAACTTAATAATACAGAAGATGGTTTTCGTTTTGAGGTTATCTTCGCAGAAATACACAAAGAAGCCTTTTTATAAATTTGAGACTGTAAATTAAAAACGATCCGAAATTAGTGAAATCAAACATTGATATTAACGGATTTATGATTAGGGCTTAAAGCTGTTTTGTGTTTGTTTATAGACTAGATGTATATTTGAAAAATAAAAGTTTAAACGAAACAACCGAAAAACGTAAGACTCATATATTTGACTCAAATATATGTCTTACGTTTTTCGGAGTTACCCTACTTGTGTACTATGTTAAACTTATCAGTGGTACAAATGGATTCTATAGGACATCGTCATCCTACTATATTGTACATGACAGTGTATATTTATGAGCTTTTGTAATATCTGATGATCAGAGTATAGCTACTCTCGAAAGCTCATCAGTATACACCATCATCTACAATATAGTACAAGTTGTCCTATGTGGTTTGGCTTTACTCGGAAGAACTTTTTCAAAAGTGACCTCATACACGACTTTCAAGAAGTGTCAAGAAGACTCAGATGAGATCGTTTATTACGTCACCAATTCAAGGGTACACACACAACGGAAGTCTTGCATATGTCACTGAGAAAATTAACTTTATTAAAGTGGCATGAGCTGCCAAAATTCAAACTGTTTTTCATAATTTCTGATCGTCACAACAGTAAGAGGCTTTTAAGGCTATCGAAAAACTAAATGATTGGCGTTGAAATAAGGAAAATCCATAAAGTATGTGGCCTACACAAACGAAAATAGTATTCGAAAAGTAAACAAAATTCATTCATATTCTTTAACGTTCACTACCGAAAGACGAGATAATAGGACGCCCTGGGGGCATTGGAGGCTTGGGTCATTTTTTCAATGGGTTTGTGTATTTTCGAAATATTTCGAAATGTTTTTAGAATTAAGGTCTTTGTGATAATGAAACATCAGGTCGGTTATTGTGAAACTATTCATACATCATGTCTGTTATTGTGAAACTATTCATACATCATGTCTGTTATTGTGTAACTATTCATACATCAGGTCTGTTATTGTCTAACTATTCATACATCAGGTCTGTTATTGTCTAACTATTCATACATCAGGTCTGTTATTGTGTAACTATTCATACATCAGGTCTGTTATTATGTAACTATTCATACATCTGTTCTGTTATTGTCTAACTATTCATACATCAGGTCTGTTATTGTGTAACTATTCATACATCAGGTCTGTTATTGTGTAACTATTCATACATCTGTTCTGTTATTGTGTAACTATTCATACATCAGGTCTGTTATTGTGAAACTATTCATACATCAGATCTGTTATTGTCTAACTATTCATACATCAGGTCTGTACTTGTGTAACTATTCATACATCAGGTCTGTTATTGTGTAACTATTCATACATCAGGTCTGCTATTGTGTAACTATTCATACATCAGGTCTGTTATTGTGTAACTATTCATACATCAGGTCAGTCATTGTGTAACTATTCATACATCAGGTCTGTTATTGTGAAACTATTCATACATCAGGTCAGTCATTGTGTAACTATTCATACATCAGGTCTGTTATTGTCTAACTATTCATACATCAGGTCTGTTATTGTGTAACTATTCATACATCAGGTCTGTTATTGTGTAACTATTCATACATCAGGTCTGTTATTATGTAACTATTCATACATCAGATCTGTTATTGTGTAACTATTCATACATCAGGTCTGTAATTGTGTAACTATTCATACATCTGTTCTGTTATTGTGTAACTATTCATACATCAGGTCTGTTATTATGTAAATGACAAAAAGCCTGTCTGAAAATAGAGTATAGGCTAGGATGTGCTTATTTAGAGTATTAAAATCGTTCTGGGCATAGCTTTGCATTTGCAGGAAGCCAATGTCTGGCATTTATTACGGATATTAAGATTAAGATTATTAACCTCTATTTTGATTGTTTTTGTAAGACGTTTGTGTTTCATGTATAAGTCTACAGATCTTTCTCGAATGCTATTGTCTGTTTGCCTATTGTTTGTTCGCCGGCTAACCCCGCCGGAGGGAGCAAAATTTATGGGGTTCAATCTCAGTCCACCGATGTTCTTGCCATAGTTAAGATGCGTAACCATTGTCAATGAGTTACAAAAGGTTTGCAGAAAATTCTACTGACCAAGGCTAAGCTCCTGTCAGTCGTCTACCTAATGAAATATCATAGGTTTGGTGTGTTACAGCAAATTATGGGGTATAAAGGTCTAAATGATATACCTCTTTTGAACACAATTAGAAACTTGTATCCATGGTTATTTTAGACAAGAAGATTTTCCCTGTGCCCGTGTGTTTTAGTGATCATAAATACATTTCCAAGGCTAAGCTCCTGTAAGTTGTCAATCTAACGAAATACCATATATTAGTTTATTACAACAATTTATGGCGTAAAAAAGTCTAAATAATATACTTCTTTTTAACACAATTAGAAACTTGTCTCCATGGTTATTTTAGACAAGAAGATTTTCACTGTGCCCGTGTGTTTTATTGTTCCTAAATATATTTGGTAATCATCGGATCTATACTGCTGTATACCAGTAAACTTAAGGTGCTCGATAGGATTACAGATTTCTTTACAGGAACTCTCAGTTCTTACTTTGTTAAAGTAAGTCATTTTGATATATGTTTTTTGCTTCAATGTTTGTATAATATCTGCTTGTAAATACCTCGTTCTGTTTTTTTTTTTTTTTAATATAAATCAAAATTACTACAGAAAATATGCTGGTCTGTTGTTACGTCTTTATTCATTATTTTATCTCGTAACACATTACATTTTTCTCGTATCACGCTGAACACGTAGTCATTTGAACAAAAACTGGTTGCTGATTATGTTTATTTAGTTCATCCTCTAAATGGAAAGCGTAGGGGAGGGGGAGCTTTTTTTTACAAATATAGATAAGCGTATGGCGATTAATAAAGCAATATCTTAAACCTTAAAACCCAATTCAAAACTCAATTGTCTGTAGTAAAAATCAGAGTTATATTATGTATAAATTTTTCAGAAAATGTTCATCTCTGGACTCATGTTAATGTTTAATCACCGTCTTCGTTCTTGTTATGATATCTGTCTCAAATGGGATATAACAAGCTCTTCAGAGCTTTATTCCCGCCATTGTATAGCTTCGTAAATACTACTTCATTTGTATATATCTTTTATGGCGAATAAGCAAAATCAAATTTTACAAGGTTGTCCCTTAACACTGTGTAAGTGAAGGTGTTTCCTGTAAGGTGTGAGGATATTGTCTTACATCGGTTAAAATCACAATTTCAACTGTAAGTTTAAGATTTAAAACATGATGAACAATTCCTTACATCTGTGACTTTGATGTTTCTCTCTGTTGGCTGTTAGTCACCTCTGTAAATACGATCACGAGGACAGGTAATCAATTGACCAGCTGTTCTTATCATCATACATCCCATGTATGTAATTAACTACGTTTAACTATTACAGCTGCCTTGAAATGTACAGGGATCACCTCTCTCTCTATTGTCTCCCCTACATGGAATTAAGAGGTACAAGTAAATTAAAACGAAAATTCAGTCCAAATGTTTTGATAAAAGATCGGTATTTTGTCTAAGATATATTTTGCTGAAATTCTCATATTTCAAGGATCTTTAGAAGTTTGGAATTGGCATTATTCTGGATAACAAACTTCCTTATTAGAAGATTGGAATTGGCATTATTCTGGATAACAAACTTCCTTCTTAGAATGTAATTGACATTATTCTGGATAACAAACTTCCTTATTAGAGGTTTGTAATTGACATTATTCTGGATAACAAACTTCCTTATTAGAAGTTTGGAATTGGCATTATTCTGGATAACAAACTTCCTTATTAGAAGTTTGTAATTGACATTATTCTGGATAACAAACTTCCTTATTAGAGGTTTGTAATTGGCATTATTCTGGATAACAAACTACCGTATTAGAAGTTTGGAATTGGAATTATTCTGGATAACAAACTTCCTTATTAGAAGTTTGGAATTGGCATTATTCTGGATAAAAAAAACTTCCTTATTAGCTGATAACAATATCGTGTCAGTGTATTTATCTCGTGATGAGAGTATTTAGTTTTAATAGTTAATAGTTGATAGACATAAAGAAATTAAGAAACATACGTAGGTAAGAGACAAAGATAATTCAAAATTGTTACAGAACAGTTTGGTACAGCAATGAAACATCAGATCTGTTATTATGTAAGGCACTAAAGCACCTGTTGGGCACTGTTGTTAATAAAGTAATTTGTTATCTATAAATTATACATTGCTGGAATTAATCACGAGTTTGACCTTATTTATTGTAGATATATAACGCTGATAAAAAAAAATGTTACTTTCTCCGTGCTTAGAATCATTACAATTTATGAGTTAAATTGGTGAGTGTCTTTTAGAAAGTGAGTATAACAGTATTTACAGTATTACACTTTGTGAAAACTGGCTGGATGGATATGACAACCGATATTTAGTGCTCGCGATAGGTGTCATACTCTGGCGTCATCCAAAATCAGGTGAAGAATTTCTGCCAATTTTGAAGTAATCCTCCAAAAGAAATAACAAGAATTCAGTTTAAATTGATGTCCAAAATTCATAAACTCGGATTGTCGGGCTAATGAGAGGGATTGAAGTTCATTTAAAAACAAAACAATTGACATTGAAATGAGGATAATGCGTACTGTATCTTGTCTGTATATGCATGTTCTTAAAGTACATATAACAGGGAAGAAAGTTACGTCTGTAAACAACACGTTGACTTACGTTTTGGCAGGGAACTAGAAAAAACCCTTTTAATTTGTACTTCTAAATGGAAAAATATTACTATTTCGGCAGCCACTTTAAGATATCAGGTAATTTGAGGAAGCCCGTTCCTCTAGAGCCTCGATATATCGATATGAGAATATTGGAGACAGATCGTGTGAGTCATAGCTATTTATATATACACACTCCTGTCGTGGCCAATGGCAGTATAATAACATTGGCATATACATTATACATACAATTTTATATCGTCATACATAAACATATATTGAAAGATGAACATGACTGTATTTTAATGATGCTTTAACCCGCTAAACGAAGTGCAGCTGCTGGGCAGAACGAATCAGACAACTTTTAAAAACACACATACAGACTCACATTTAACTGTCGATAGACACTCACAGAATACAGTCTACATTAAAAACCAACGAGTTTCTATATGTTTCCTATACTGTTTATTTTTGCCAAAATTGTATACTTTTTATTCAAATGGAAAATTTGATTTGTTAGGTAATCGTAATATCAAGAACCTCGAACCTGAGAAATCAGCTCACACGTGACATATGATGATTTAATCACGAGCTTATTTTACTTTATCTGAGAATACTGAGGAAGGATTTTGGTTTGGGAGACACAGAAAAGTGGCGAAACTGTAAACTAAAACATAGTTTACAGTGTTTTAGTTTATTGTTATCCAACGCTGAGATTTCCCTGTTTCTGATCGATAGATTGTGTTAGGACGTCATTTCCCCTATGCTTTTAGACATAACTGAACACAGCGTTCCTTAAAGGCCCACTTGCCGCCATAGCCTGTTGGACATTTGATAAGAAAACCGATTTACATGAGCTTACTACGACTAAAACCAGTAAAATTAAACACAGGACACATAAAACATGTCCAGTTAGGTTTAGAATGTAGAAATGGGGGTGAAAAACAAACAAAGAATCGAAGTCTGGTTACAACAACAACGATGAATGTCTTAGTGGTTGGATTATCCTCATTTCAGGCCTTTTTATCTGTGATTTACAGTCAAAAAATTATCGGCAGGCCTTTCGAGTCACTTTTACCCGATAGTCAGTCTGTATTTCTCAGATAAAGTACGAAAAATTATACTGTGCCGTTAGATAACTCACACGAGTCAACCATTAGTGCGCTTGTGCGCATGTTCAGGTTCGGAGTTTCTTTACATTGCGGGTACTTGATAAATCTAATTTTCAATTTCAAATTAAAAATACTAAATGATGTCAAAACTTTCTATTTTTGGTAAAATAGAAAGTCCCTAACTTGGTCCGTCTGGGAAAAATACAGAAAACCGCCCACTGTTTTTTATGTAAGCAGTATTCTGGATTTTCATGGAAAGTGTGCCTTTAATGTTAGATTGCTAGAAGTGAGATAGTTGAAGGGACAAGAGCTGTCAAATATACGGAGAAACAGAATAATCTACTTGTTTGTCATTTTTATAAGGGAGTACAAAAATACCTTTTCACAGATACGAATCTTAGATATATACGTTAGGGTATACTTTTTCTAAGCTACAAAAACCCTGCAATGAACTTATATGTCACGACTATACTCTTATTTGACATATGTTCGTTATTAGCACATATCTGTGGTTCGTGCCGGTTACTGGCTTCACCAATATTGTTTTTTATTTCGACGTCAATCATTAGTTTTCTAGATACTTCAAACGCTTAATTTTTGCTTACAATCGGAATTTAAGAAAACAAGTAAAAAACTCTTGGCAGCTCATACTACGTTGATGAAATTCAGGATTATGGAACTACGCGTTCTAAGTATAACACACATTTCAATAACTGATATATTACCAGTAAAATATACATGATAAGTCACAGGTCCAATGTAGAGTCTCTATGATTAGTTGAGATTACAGCTAGTGGCTATACGGTATGTAGCCCTACGTGGTACTAGCTTTTCCTATATTTTAGGGTCTAAATGATATACCTCTTTTTAACACAATTAGAAATTAGTCTCCATGGTTATTTTAGACAAGAAGATTTTCCCTGTGCCCGTGTGTTTTAGTGATTATAAATATATTTTCTTTAGGCCTATCCAACGTCATTTCTTTAAAGTTTTATGAGCTGCCAAAATGTTGATATTTTCCCCTTAAAACAGAATTTGGAAATCATCGGCCATTTTTTCTCTAGAAGTGCAGTTCAGGAGCTTTTGATTGCTACCAATCTCGATAATATACGTTAGTGTTGTGGACGTACTGGTATGAATGAACTTTCGTCCCGGTTATTTAAATGTTGTTTACTTTTAGGACACTGTTTCTGCTCGTATAGCACACAGACTGTAAGGATTTTCTTCATCCCAACGTCAATCATTTCGTTTTTTGATGACTTTCAATGCATCTTACCGTCGTGACCATGGGAATTTATGAAAATAGCTCGAATTTTGACAGCTTTTGTCACTTATAAGAACTTCAAACGCTGAACTTCTCTTGGCCAACTGAAATTATGAGAAAGTCCGAATTTTGGCAGCTCCTGGTAAAGAAAATTTATCAAGGCCAAAACAGAATTTGAAATTTTGGTTAATATTGGTATATACATGTATAAAATCCTGGAGTAAAATTGAGATACTGCGAAAATAAAGATAAGACTTTATCTAATACTTTCCTTCCTGCTCAGCAGTTACTTAACGTTACATATCCTGTATAACCACGCGGTCAATTTACCCTTGTAGCTTGAATACGTAACTAAACAGCGGTTGGACGAATATGCTGTAATACACAGCCAATGTTTGTAGAGTTATTTAAAACCAAACGTGTTCCCCTAACACTGATAATATTATTTTTATTATACCTGTACAAAGATATTTAGTCCAGACTACTCATAGTGAACCTACACACTGGCGGGAAATTAAAATTAAGGAAAAATTTGAAAAAAAAAGAGAAACACTAACTAGAAAAAAAGAATATGATTGTCCGGCATTGCGTATCCAATTTCCCCGTCCTTCCAATGATCCAATGGGAATATGGCAAGAAAATGCTAACAAAAACTCCGCACTACATGGAATTGAGAAACACCTAGTTTTTTTTTAAATAATGTACCACTGAAACAGGGATATTAATAAAAATGGTCATTTTGACTAATCTGTTCTTATAAGTTTCTGTAATTCTTTTGCATTGGCTGCAAGTTTAAAAGAATCGTTTGTACAAATATAGAATATAGCAGCCGTCGTTCATCTCCTCGTATTTCCAATTTATTCATCCTTGTGCAAAAAAAACCCCCTTCCATAACTCAGTCTCATATTTTCTCGCGAGCCGGAGCTTGGTGTATTTATTTTGTGACGTAAATATGAGGGACCCCCGAGATGGGCTAACCTGAGAGTGCGAGCGGATGACGTCAGAAGGCTCGGAGCGTGGGAGAGTTCATGCAGGTAACCTTACTCTGTCTTACTCGGCAAATACTTTCCAAAATTATCCTTCCACGAGTTGAAAACAGAAACAGCTTCAGTTATAAATACTTCCCTCACAAGCAATGCAGTGGACGTCATAGGTAAACAAACACGGCATAACCCAAACGGGGTGGTGCAGGAAATACTAAATGAAGGTCATAGCATGGACTTTGCCAAAAGCTACTGAATTAACACTAAATATTGTAATTCTTATTCCTCAGTTACAAATATAAAACCAATGAATACGTTTCTCAAAATGACATGAGCTGATATGTTTGGGGGAAATTACATTGAGACAGCTAAATGTAGGCCTATGTCAATTTTATTCAGGAGTACAAAACAAGATGCGCTGATACTAATCTTGTAAATGAACATTTCTATAAGCAACAGAATCCCTAGAAAATAAACTCATACATCCCGAATATTTAAATTGTGTTAGTTATTTGCACACATCTTCGGCTCGGATGGGTTACTAATCTCATAGTTCCATAGTTCGAATGGAATTTATGAAAAAGTCCGAATTTTGCCAGCTCATACCTCTTTTAACTATACACATATAATTCGACTTCTGTTATACCGTCAGCCCTTTTTGGGAAGTTTCTGATGCTTAACGCTACCTAAACTTTCGTCTTCCAAGCTTGGTATCAGTGAAAAGCTCTTATTTTGTACATCTTGATAAAATTGAGGAACGATTAGCTAACTATGTTTCAGCGAAATTTTACCTAAAGTTGGCAGCTCCTGCCACCTTAAATAAGCTACCATCTTTCACGTGAACGATTAGACCAGGACAGACTGGACTGGTACGGGACTTCGAGGATGGTCCCGACAGATGAGCAGTTCTATGAAGTCAATGCGAGGGTCAGACAGATAGTGATGGGTATTCAACTATTGTCAGAACTCCCGTCGTCTTGGTCTTTATATGGAGGGCACAATAATACCTAAAGATAATCTTGTCATTTCTACCTAATTAATTCTTAGCACGAAAATCTCTTAAAGACATTTTTTACAACGAGAAGCAGTTTGAGCCATGTTTATATAGTTTTAAAAGTATGTATTTGTGGAACGCCACAATAATTCATAGACCAATACCTCTGATTCTCAACTACAAAATACAATATTACAGATATAAACGGTTCATAACTAAATTTCAATGTGTCATGAAATACTAGACTGACAAGCAAGAACCCTATAATTGATGGCGTCTTCACTTTTCAGTTAATTTTAATAAAATGTTTGCAAATTGAAATTATGTGTCATGGTTTAGAACTCCGATATTTCCAACTATTTCTATTTTATATGAAGGTACACATTAAATTTGATCTACGTGGGAATATGTTAATGGTCAAAGCCGAGAGTTGTTAAATGGTATCCTTTTACAGACCTTTAGCCCAAGCACGTTCAGATATATTACTCATCCAGACGGTTAAAAATAGACGCTGAATACCTATGTACATGAGTTGAGCATTCCACTTGTACACATTCACGCCTCTAACAACTACAACACATGGTCTTATTACCTATACTAGTACACCCGTACCTTCTGCCTCAGCAAGATGTAATGTCATCAATCACTCTGTCCTGGCTGACTAAAGCAGATATTTTCAGATGATTAAATTAGGTTATCGTGAATATGTTCATTATCTTTAACCTGTGTGTTAAATAAGGGGATTGCATGGCAGGATTACAATGGATTATCGAACTGCATACCACCAAACTTAACAACCAACATTAAAGCGGCATGAGCTGCCAAAATGTTGATATTTGGACGTTAAAACCGAATGTTGAAATTATTGGCTATTTTTCTCAAGACGTATAATTCAGAAGCTTTTTATTGCTTCTAGTCTCGAGAATGTGCGATAAAGTATTGTTTTGAACTAACTGTGGCTTAGAATGAATGAATGGTCGTCCCGCTTATTCAAATTTTGTTTGCTTTTCGAACACCATTTCGGTTCGTATAAGCCACATACTGTATGGATTTTCCTCATTTCAACGCCAATAATTTAGTTTTTCGATAACCTTCCAAGCCTCTTAATGTCGTGACGATCAGTAACTATGAAAAAAGTGTGAATTTTGGCAGCTCATGCCACTTTAACAACCAGCCTTTACAACGAACCGTACCACCCAACATTAACAACCAGCCTTTACAACGAACCGTACCACCCAACATTAACAACCAGCCTTTACAACGAACCGTACCACCCAGCATTAACAACCAGCCTTTACAACGAACCGTACCACCCAACATTAACAACCAGCCTTTACAACGAACCGTACCACCCAACATTAACAACCAGCCTTTACAACGAACCGTACCACCCAACATTAACAACCAGCCTTTACAACGAACCGTACCACCCAACATTAACAACCAGCCTTTACAACGAACCGTACCACCCAACATTAACAACCAGCCTTTACAACGAACCGTACCACCCAACATTAACAACCAGCCTTTACAACCAACCGTACCACCCAACATTAACAACCAGCCTTTACAACGAACCGTACCACCCAACATTAACAACCAGCCTTTACAACGAACCGTACCACCCAACATTAACAACCAGCCTTTACAACCAACCGTACCACCCAACATTAACAACCAGCCTTTACAACGAACCGTACCACCCAACATTAACAACCAGCCTTACCACCCAGCCTTTACAACCAGCCTTTACAACCAACCCATCAATTTTCCTTCCTACTTTTATCACGAAGGAATCATTGCTTAAAACAAACTCTTTAAAATGTTCAATTGATTACATATGGGCCTGTCTGAGCATCCCAGGTAAATAGCGTGAGAGAAAACCTTAAATCAAAGACTGCCATATCTTGCAATTAGTAACAAACACAGAACTTGTTATATAATACGTAATCCTCTAGTTAGAAATGATGGAAATGGAGATTAAATGACTGCCATTAGTGACACCTCGTTCAAACAAAGCATTGTATCGCTGTGCTCAATGCTAATGAATTTATTGTGGAAGGCATCGAGTTAAACACGTAAAAATGAGACTTAATCTGTGTTGATTTTCACCTGGCTGAAGTCAGCATGATTTAAAACGGACATAGATCACTCTTACGTTACACTGGGTGAATAAGGACAGAAATCAATGGTCGTATCAATTGACGTAATGTGAGCGCTATGGATGGTATCCACTCACTCTCAAACCTCCATTATCCTTTAGTTGCTTTTATAATGAATTGGCTCTTAACACCGCTCAATGAGTCTGATTAGAATGTTTAATTAACAACTCTCAGTGATTACCTGGTTTTAAGTATCCTGAGAACTGAGTAAACTCAGAGTTACCGGACACCAATTTCACGCCAAGCTATATGTTAATGCACAATCGATTACCTTTTTCAGTTTAGCTCCCCAGGTGGTATGGTAGAGCGATCAACTTTAACGTTGACTTCACTTCGTATATGGGAGCTGTGAAAAGTCTCGCCGAGGCCAACATTTAGGAAAAATTTGATGTTTTCATTTGTTTTCTGTCAGTAAGATTTTGGGGGGCAGAAGAATGTCTGTAATTTTCCAAGTCTACGCAAAGTTAGATGGCTTCCGGAATCTCTAAGATTGATTCTGAAATCTGGGTAACAATTTCAAAACTCTCATATACAGCTTACTCTATCTGTCTTACTATATTGTTGTTCCCCACATCATGACGTTATAATTAGCTTTTATGACCTCTTCGATAGACTTCCAGTTCCTATTTAGTTGAAAATAAAATCTATCGAGTCGTGCTATACAAGACAAACCAGCATACTCCTTTATGAACCTTATATCGGGTGGGAATCCCCTTTTTTCATCCTGAATAACTCAAAACCTAACCCGCACCTAATTCAAATTTGGTACACATTATAAACATCCAGTTTCCACCAACGGGCTAGATTTTCAATGAAACGCCTAACGTCTTTATAAACATAGTCGACTCGTGGATAGTTTTCCTTTATACAAGGTTATGAACAAACGTAATTTATATCCCAGTCAAACTCTGTATCAAAGAATGTTTCTTTCTGAATTCATAAGAAATAATTTTGCGGAAAATTTAAATCCCCTGCCTGGCTGGAAGATATGGTATAAGATGCGATTGTTTCCAGTATTAAGACAGTTTTGACCATAGAAAGGAGACAGTTTAACGAAGTCAATATCTGGTGTTGCATTTTTGATTTTGATTTTTGTCACAGTTTCTGTCTAAATCAAGATACCTCGCTGAGGTTAATGGAACAAAACTAGTTGTTGATGATGCCTGACAAACTTGATAAGTTTTTTTTAAATTTTTAAAATGAAAAAGGGGGCCACTGGTTATGCCCACCCGATATATATGAAAAAGGGGGCCACTGGTCATGCCCACCCGATATATATGAAAAAGGGGGCCACTGGTCATGCCCACCCGATATATATGAAAAAGGGGACCACTAGTGATGTCCACCCAATATATATATGAAAAAGGGGGCCACTGGTGATGTCCACCCGATATATATATGAAAAAGGGGGCCACTGGTGATGTCCACCCGATATATATATATGAAAAAGGGGGCCACTGGTGATGTCCACCCGATATATATATATGAAAAAGGGGGCCACTGGTTATGCCCACCCGATGCATATGTTCCAGTTTAAAATACACTGGCTGAGGAGATATATTCTGGACTAAAATAACTATGGAGACGAGTTCAAAAAAACAAACGCCGATCTACGATGTATGTACGTGCAACTGTCATGTAGGATTTATAGATATATATGTAGAGAACTCATCAGTTATTGGTTGTTTTTCTTCGCTATTGTTATAACTAAAGTGGATTTAAGTCAACAAATGTAAGGTGGTTTTCACTAAATTCCCATGCGAATCGTCTCATTAAATGATATTCAAATAATATCCGGTATGATAGGTAAAATGAATTTGTTTCAGTCGCATCACAAGAATGTATATCAAATCATTCAACTGAGACAAGAACAAAATCCTTCATTTGAGATAAGAAAACAGATTGAATGGAGATAGAGGTAGGTCTATTGTAATTAGATTCAGTTTTGATAATGCTGTTTTTGTTCAGGTTTATAACCGACCAATGGGTGTCGTCACTGGACCACAAAGCTGCTTCGTCATTGGTCTGAACTGCACGACACGTAACTCTTTGTAAACTCTTCAGCTAAACGGCAATTGGCCACTGGATTGGCGGAGACATAACTGAAGGTATAATTTGATTGGTTGCAAGTTTGGCTGAAGCCCAAACGGCAGCATGATCATGGACATTTTCAGTAAATACCAGTTCAGTTTATACCCCATCATAAATTGTTGTAATAAAGTAAACCTATGATATTTCATTAGGTTGACGACTGACAGGAGCTTGGTCTTAGTCAGTAGAATTTTCTGGAACACTTTGTATTACATTGACAATGCTTACGTATCTTAAGCTATGGTAAGAATTTATAGTGATATCAATCCATTCGACATACATAGACAGATGCTGATTGGATATTGGATCCCGGTGTATTGCCAATCGGCAATTAGTTCTTCATAACCCGGGTGGCATCGTGTATATTTCTTATTAAGACTCACTTCAATTAATACGGAAATATCCACTAAACCAATCAATCAAATTTGCGAATTATTTATTAATTAACAAACAAAGGTATTTCTGATTTCGCGATTTCTCGCATTTAATAAATATTGATCAATGTGTCATGAGGTATTCTATTTACATTTATGGCAAAGGGCACACATATCGACAAGTCATCGATTTTGTACGTACTTAGTACACAAAATGAATTTGGTCCGGGACTATCACTATACATTATACATATTTACAACCGACGAGATCATCGTCATAAAATAATTTACTATACAGTGATAAATAACTCTAGCAGACCAGTTTTACACAGCTACATATCCTGTCAGTGTTAAAGCACGGAGATCATTGAAAATCACTGACTAGTCATGAACATTGTACATCTAATGGTTTTCATATAATTTACGTAGTACCGTATAAAACTATTATCAAAAATACAAATGTCTAATATCCTGATAGAGAAGTGAATATCAATAGGCAGAGTAACTCTTTCTTTATCTGCCCGCTGGGTTTTGCTTCACAAACAGTCCAAATATAAACGTCTATTCGCTTAAGCCTCTACCATCTGGAGGCCTGCATAGGTTTCTCTCATTGTTTGCTGTTATTTTGTAAGGCAACTGTGGCGAATCTCCAATGTGTCATTGTGACGGTTTGTAAAAAACCCAAGAGGCACATTTTGCATTGACCACTGCTTGTGATCAAACCCTGCGTATTTAACATGTGACAATTAGCTGAAATACTTCAAAAATGCTGCTTCCATTAAGCTTTATTGAGACCTTAAAAAGTGTTGCGTAAAAAGGTCTCCACTCAAGTGCAATGATTGTTCAAAAACTGATCATATGGCCCTTGAAGGTAAAATCAGTCTAATAAAAATGGAGTTTATTTGTCTGTATGTGGGGGCAGTCCCACGTCTGACTGGCTGATGTCAACACACACAGTCCAGTGCTGGGGACAGTCACACGTCTGACTGGCTGATGTCAACACACACAGTCCAGAAGGCCCGTGTTTGGACAGATCACTTCAGTCATATCTCAAACAGTTCTGCCCTATGTTACTTCGCTTCATAAATATAACGCTCGCCCATGATTTGGTCCGAAGCTATTGTGTCCGTTACTGGAATGTATAGAAAACAGATGGTAGATCTTCATGTAGTATATTGGTCACAGTGAGAGATGGTTTCAGATGATGGTATCCTCCGATAGACCTGGTAATGCTGGGGATAAGATACGAGATGACAAGTCTTGGTTCAGTGATTTCTCGTATTCTAAAAGTTGTCCCATGAAGTTGAGATTTGGGGAGATGATGGTCCGCCGACTTTTCACAAATTTGTAAGCTTCTATCATGGAGACGGACGAATGTTTGAGAATATAAGCTATGGTAATTGTGGCTGAGCGAGATACTCCAGCCTGGCAGTGAATTAAAACTTTTCCTCCTTTTTCTCGAGCCATATCTGGAAAAAGAAAGGTTAACCAATTAGGATTTAATGATTAACAAGGCATTTGTTTGATTCATCACAAACAGATTTCTAAACTAGAGAGGGTGGCCAACTGTTGAGTTACATCCGCCAGCGATAGTCGAACTCTTTTACATATATTATAGTAAATGCCCGTGTTCAATGCGAGGAGTGGAAGCGTAGCAGTTAGCCTATTGAGGACCTGTTGAAGCCATGAGGGCAATATATTGATCTCAAACAAGACCCACATAAAACATAAAGAGACATAGTTGTGTATTAAATAATGTTTGTCTTTTCACATAGTTGGCCAGATATGATGGGGAGACGAGCACATAGTGGACATTACAATATCCTTTATAAACTTGTCCTCTGTGTCCCCCTATTGGATGGAGGTGTCCACTAACTCAGCTGGCTGACATGACTCATAAGACAAAAACCTCCCCTAACATCTCACAACATCTGCTACTGTATGTAGCCTTGTCAAGTAGACGACCGGGTCAACTTCTCGTATCCTCAATTCCCAAACAAAATTCAATATGATCCTTTAAATCTCAGTTTTACCTTCACCCTGTTATTTGTGAGATTCAGCCCGCCTTTCATAAACAATAGAGTGATGGAGAACAAGGCTATGACTCACACCGCACAATAACAACATACAGGCCTAACGCGCGGCATTCATTAATTCACCTGGCGGCTGCTTACCTGTGCACGCGCATTGCCCTTAGGGTACTGTGAGAAAATTATAACACTTGTACATGTCCCATTGAGTAATGCTCTTTTTCTCTAACTACTGCGGCCGTTAATGTATAAGTATATACCCTATACATGCATTGTCCAGTTATCTGGGAAGTCCTACAAAACCCCCAAGAACTTATCCCAGTAACACATCCACCCGCTTACACTAGTTCTATAAATTAAATTATTTAATAAATCGAAGTTTAATAAAGCAGAAACTTACCAATAAATTCTATAGCTTCTTGAAAATATTGCCTTAGATTTTGTTGTCCGCTGTCACTGGCCGGTAAACGTTTGTAAGTGATTCCCTGAGATTCAAAATGTAATGGTATGTGAGACGTCACGTTTAAGACGTAAGTGATGCCCAGGCTTCGTAGTCGCTGTAAATTAGCAGCGTCCCGTTCGTTGCCTGTTCAAATAAAAATACAAAGAGATTATCAAAAATGAAAAGAAATCGTGGATTTGTTTTATTTCTTGGCGATACACTCTCCTAGAGAAAAAAAGGAGACAGATCTGGTTTTCAAATTGTCCATTCTTTCCGCAAAATGAATTATAAATTAAAATGGCTGAGAGACGAGATATAAATATCAATTGACACCAAGTTAAAAAAACTTACCTAGATATAAAAATGGTAAAATTTGATTTGCGGTGGCTGTCTCAATTGCAGGTTCAATCAACATGGGTGTGGTTGGACTGTACAATGGTCGGTGGGGCTCGTGAATTACTGTTTCACACATCTCTGGATAAACTCGACTGAACTCGCTCAAACCGCCTGAAAGCACAAAATAATAAATAAAACCTCAATATAGACATATGTTTCTTGATTATCTTATGTCGTCTATTTTAATGAATTTATGTGTAACGCCGAGGTTTGTCTATTTTAATGAATTTATGTGTAAGGTCGAGGGTTGTCTATTTTAATGAATTTATGTGTAACGCCGGGTTGTCTAATTTCGATTTACATTTGATATTTGTTTGGGGAAGTTTAACGGAATAACCCGGTTGAGTGTCCTTGGTTTGTTGTTTTAATGACGGTATAGAAAGTGACTCTTACAATCGATAAAGCTTCAGTTAGGACCTTTTTTGCGTTTCTCTTGACAGGTGAGGACATTTTTCTTGTGATTCGAGCTGTGTATGGATGTGTCATGAGAGGGCTATCGGGTCCGAGTCAACTGTGACAATGTTGTAAAGGTGAAGGACCAATATCCCTAATGTGTATAGGATTGGAGGGTGCGAGTGTTTTGGCCAGGTACACATTCTGGCTTTACCCCAACGGAGAGAAACAAGACATGCTTTATTTCATAGACAAACTTCCTCATATTGGGCCCACAACTAGCCGTAGTACTTACTACGTGATTCTTATTCAACTTAAACTCCAGTTAGCGCTTCCCTTCCGTGTCTACATAAAGGTATAGTTACGAAGCCGTGGATTGGGACAGGAGCTGGAACATTCCTTTATTCGTATGTCCCGCGATAGTCTCGTCGGCTCAAACCTAACCATATATGTCTTGTATGTTAAATGCGGTGTGAGTCACAGTCAGAGATCTAGTCAGTCAGCTGTTAAGCTTTTATCCACTCTGTACTTACACAAACGCATGATCTCAAACTATGTCAAATTACGAAAACTATTTTACAACTGATATTTAGAAAAGTTAGCACTTAAATTATAATGAATATGAAGGCATTTTTCTACTTCCAATATTTCTCCTTTAGTTTTTTTATATTGTTTTCCTTCAGTTTCTTTTTCATAACAAAATTATCGTAGAGTAAATCCGTGACACGTTAACATTTAAATGAATAAAAATATTGAGACCGTCAGCAGAAAGTGCCTTTTCACGTAATGACGTAGGAGCTATATCTGTATTTTGTGTGATGGAAGAAAAATACGGCCGATATGTTAATCAATAATTATATACTTGATGATAATCTATTTGAAAATCATGTACATAAGGATTGTCTATATGTCCCAGAGCCGAACCAAGACTAGGGTGTACGTCTGTATGTATATATAACGTTTGTAGTTGAAAATGGCGACTGAAGGCTTACAGTGGCTGGTGGTTTGATGACTCATACACACAACACAGGCGTATATACCTAAGTAACATGGGACTATGTCAATAAATGGTATATAAATACACCGTCAAACGCTTAGCTAATAGATAAGGCGATTTTGGCATGTGCAAGTGCGTATATAAGCGACAACTTGACGATTAACTTACTCATATACAAACAATATTGAGCAATATCAGACGACCATGTCGCCGGTCAGGTAAACAACACACGATGAGATAAACATTAATCTAATTAATTGGCCAGCACAATGATCTCAACGTCAATTACTCAGATATCAGACAAAACATCCACTCGAGAGAGTTGTAGAATATCTCCACTGACTTAATATCCCCCCCCCCCCTCCCCCCACACACACAAACCAAGGAGAGCAGAGAGCAATTATCTTACATACATCATGACCAAGAAGTAAAACATTAACATCATAAGATTAACAAATGAAGAATGATAAAGTATAGATACCTTTAAGGACATATGCGTCTTTTCCTTCCCGTAATAATGTGGTCAAGACTAAATGTAAAGCATTGTCATTGGTCATTGTGGACAGTTCCTCCGTATGGTCATCGTAGACCACTATTTCTTTGACCATTCTTTTCCTGAACAATTCTTTTCCGTCCTTACTCGAGACCAGATCTAGTAAATTCACTTTGCCTTGTTGAAGTCGCCTCCTGTTAAGTCTGTCCGTACAATGTACATTAACTGATGTTTGAATGTGACAATTATTGTGGGCCAAAAACGGCCTACAGTCTAATAATAATACTGATGGGTTGGATTTCACTAAACGTTTTGAGAGTTCTTTTGGTGACATGACTCTAACACTGGCCGGTAGAGCGGCAGTAACGGGTGCTGTATAAGGCACTGACAAACTGTCCAATTTACACCTTTTGGGCATTCTCTCCTCTAAAACAGCTAATGAATCCAGGTTTAACTTTAATCCCACAGCCCGACGACGAGGTAGAGTAGTGAGATGAAACTGGTCGTGGCTATGGGGAGAAAGTACTTCCACGGAATCCGGCATTTGGACAGAGGGCTGTGTTATTACAGGTAACACTCGGACTTCACTACAACCTCCTATAACACAGTCTTGTTTAACCCTCCTCTGTAAATCTCCCCCCGTCTCGTACGTCAAGTCAGGCGGGTATCCGCTACACACACTAATTTTACGGCTGTGGTCTAAGCTCGTTTTTATACCAATGGATATTATGTTCTCCTATTATCGCGTTCTAGCGGCTAGCTGATGACTAACCTATTAAAAACCTCCATACCCTTCGCAGCCAAATAAATACATGGTTGGTGCTACGTCACAGGGGTGATGTCATTCTCAGCTATTAATAGAAGCTGAGAGCTCGGGTGTTTCCGTCACTCGCGTTTGTCCGTACAGGTGACCGAGAAAGAACGATTCAATTCTCGGTATTTTTCCGTGTTTACCAGTGAATGCACAGATATTTATCCCATAAATGAACCATTTTTGGTGTAATAAAGCTAGTGCATAAATTTTCGATATGCCCCACGGGCAATAAATATCCTGGGAATTTGATTGGTCCGGCAAAACTCATTCATCACGATTAGCCAATGAAAAGGTACAAACCCAAAGCCGGACTACTTTTTTTGACAGCTGTCAAAGTCGTCTGCAGTTTTCACTGTGGCCAAATTCAATGTTTCATCATGACAGATTTACAGATTGGCGACGTTGTAAAAGTGGACAAAAAAGGAGCTGGGCGAGTGAAAGAATTTACAGATAACCATTTAGTGATTTAGTTAAAGTTCAAATAATCGGTATAGATTTTGACACGTCGCCACGAAGATTGACAAGGATACCATCAACGGTTACATTGGCGTCCGACATCGGTCAAGGTAGGCCTATGGAATTATTTAAGTAACTTAAATTTAAAATATCTGAAATACTTTCGCATATTAATTTTTATTGTTACGTGGTACTTCGATTTGCGAGCAAGACATTAGTAACAAGACATTATTTTTATTTCAAAACAGATTACATCCAAGGGACCGATGTCAACGGCCGGTTAAACGAAGCTGGCGAGCAAGGCGCCGCCGGAGAGAGGCCTCAATCCCGGGTGACTGACTGCGCAGACAAGACGAAGAACCGTAGGTTTATTCCCGTCAACGGAGATGTGTTCAACATCATACGAACCGAAGAAAATCAAAACACGACAAAAAAACATCGTATGATATGAAACTCTTAAAACAATTTCTTCAGATGACAAATAATGGAGATATGCGAGAAATTTATGACATTCCTCCAGGAGAATTATGCAAAATTCTGAGTAAATTTTTCGTAAGCGTACGTAAACCTGACGGCAAAAACTATGAGCCCTCCTCTTTAAGATCGATGTTAGCCAGTTTCGAAAGGTATCTGAAGAGACATGGTTATCAAAGTTCACTAATCACTGATATGCAATTTTATACTTTACGCGAAACAGTGAAATCTAAACAAAAAGAACTTAAAAGAGACGGTAAAGGTAACTTACCCAAAAAGGCAGATCCGGCTACTGATGAGGAGATCGATCATCTTTGGACATCCGGTCGGTTTGGCGTTCATAGTCCTCAGGCCATAATTAACACTCTCTGGTTTTTTACCACAGTACACTTTGTATTGAGAGGTGACACAGAACATAGGAATCTCCAGTCAGCAATCTCCAGTCAGCAATCCCTGTCTCGAGTATCGAGTACGACCACAGCCTCAAATGTCGCGCCAATATTTGGAGGTCAAATTTCTGGAGGAGTATTCAACGTTCATGTTCATAATCATTACAATTATGAAGCACCCAAGCGTAGAAGAATTCGGGTCATCGAATCTTCACAATCTTCAGATGAGGATTAATCCGCTGTTTTACTCTGAACTGTTGCCGATATTAACTGTTCTAATCTTCTGTTAGATTCTTTCTCAAGTTTCAGCGCGCCATGTTTACGATTTATGTTTGCCTGACGAATGGCGTGTTGACAGTGTTGTCTGTTGTCAGTTTTGAAATATCCCTTTGGAAAGTTTACTAAATTACAGTTTATTGTTTTTACTTTGTACAATAAAACTAATTTGCTTTAAAAATGATTCGTATAAGTCGTATCATTTATGAATGCTATAATTATACAATTAAACAAATTTGTATTGCACTGTTTTTCTTCCGCTTTCAACTGTTTACTCAGCACGACTGTTTACTCTGACCGCATTCCAGTAAATCAATGCGCGTTATCTATAGTTTCACTGAGAGACGACGGCGACAGTTGGTTTGTTTTTTGTTGAATTTAGATCTCTGGTATTTATGGGATAAATAGGATCTCCACCTCGTGACCCTGAGATATCAGATTTATTAAACTCGAGTAGTAATTTTCATTTGTTCCTCGCCAGAGGCTCGGAACAAATGAAAATTACTACTCTCGTTTAATAAATCTGATATCACAGGGTCACTCGGTGGAGATCCTCTATTTATCGCCCGCAGCAGCATACCTATAACCCGGTTTTATTAATAGAAATTTCTGGACTGTAAACTTATATAAACCAAAACATTCACTTGAAAAGGCCATCAGCTGCCGAAATTGAAACCTTTTTTTTAGATGTCGATAGTCAGCTTTGAATGTAAACTCGTACTCGGAAAAACGATAACTTTGAAATGGAGAATAGAATGCCGATAAATTATTCCACTCATTGAATTAGTAAATGACCGACATTGGTAATTTATATTTTATTAATTCAGTAATTTCTCCAATGATCATTGATATTTGCTCCTAATTCAGACTTCCTAAAAAAAAATATCCAACGATTTCCTAATTTTGAAGTTTAACAGCTTATGCTTATAAGAGGAAATATCTGTAAACATCAATAATGGTATATAATAAAACCAGGTTTGGCCTTATATAATCAGAGTATAAGCTTCTAACTAGACTTACAATTTAAGAAAAATAGTATTTACATATTCATTGACATGTGCCGAGGCCAACTGAAGCTATATTCTGATGCGGCCATGGGCCTCTTCGTTCCTATGTAGGACGCAGCAGAATAACTTCAATCCACTCCCCATATTGTCATCTATAATTTGCAATTCTCTTCTTCCTATAGCATGTGCAGTTAAAACATCAAGTTAGATACATGTGCAACACTAGAAAATTGTTAGATGTAAACTAAGGTAAAAATAGCCCCAAAACAAACTAAAACAATAACTAACAAAATAATAATCATAAATGACTAAGAGAAATATCCACTTCACTTACGACCAACAAATAAATGGTCAAGATGAAAAGATGTGGCCAAAAGATTACGCTTTTAAGAAACAACCGATTTCTCTACAGATATCATTGTCACGGGAAAAGAAAATATACCAGACAAGCTTTAAGTGACATGTGCTACTAAGCGTCTAGAATATTGATCAGTGAAACAAAATTAGCTAATTGTTCGTCAATATTACCAAGTAGCTCTCTACTGATACATCCAGTCTCAGGAATATAAGTTCGCATATTTATTCAGCAACATTTGTCCCTTATTAACCCGGGTATTTGTCCGTTAACTAACAGATATAGTCGGTCATTACGGGTTAGGGCCTACTGGCTTCATCAATATCTTTAGTTTTTCAATGCACTTCAAACCTTCAATTTCGGCAGCTCATCCGACTTTAAAGATAATGTTCTCAATCCTTACAGGTTTAGCTACGCCTATACTGTCTGAATAGCGTATGGGCAGGGGAGCAATATATTGTACATACTTATGTTTACGTGGCACAGAAAACTGACACCAAAATAAGATAGAAACCTCTTGACCCAGTGATTTGGTCGACGTCACAAAGGTCGTCGGGAAACAGGGTCAATTTAAGTTACATTATCAGAGACAGATAAAGTGCAGTCAGTCACGTGATGGGCTTTTACACCTGTTCCGAAATAAAAAAATTCACGCATAATTCAGATAGAGGCTTGATTTCTAAAAAAGAGTCTTAAAAACATTTAAGCTGCATGACGTTGCGGGACTAAAGAAACAAATATTGTTAAGACGAAATAGAGGTGTTGTATACTCAGGATTACTGTTGATAACCATCTCACTGGCCAATACATAAATCTATAAAGATTAAAACGCACGGTCACAGGGAAAATCTTTGTGACTAAAATAATCATTGAGACAGGTTGAAAATTGTGTTAAAAAAATCTTAACTTATTGTATTTCACTCTCACAATGTGACATTTCTGTCGTTCCAAGTTTGACTCCAGAAAACTGGGATTCTATCCAGAAACAGAATTAATGATGTCGGGCTGTTGACTGACCGAAACTTCAACAACGTAGTCATTTATATCAAGTTTTGATTAGTCAGACATGGTTATAAGATACCGGGTTCGATTAGTTAGTTCTAAAACACTATATAGATTTCCTACTATATGTGCAGTATCCATTCCTTGAAAACGATGATAAAGCATTATTTTTTTCAAAACACTCATCTCTTTGTCATCAAGGATAGGCTGGGCAGGTCGAGATTTTAAAAGTTAATATTTTGACAAAAATAGGTAAGGTATTTTGACATTCTTTGGAAGATCCTGTATTATAATTTTATAAATTGTTGTATACGGGGGTACAATAACGGTATGGTAGATCACATGATTTGGTGACCTATTTACTGTGCGATATCTGTGTCATACAGCTGATTCATGGTCACTTGACCGTGACGGGGAACACATCACCTGTACACCAATAGATCAATCCCAAAATGAGTAATTGATGACAACAAAGATAGAAAAAATAAGACTTGAGAAGGATAAAAAAAAAACAGGAATAACAATAAATATATATTGAAACACTTCAGACTTATGAAAGTACCACAGAAAATATACCGTCTGATTTTCAGTATTATCAGAAGTCAATGAAAGAGACACTAAAACACATGGCCACTTTTATTACGTTAATAGACACTAACACACTAAAACTAAACCTTTTCACATTATGGGAAAAATGAAGATGAGACCATATATAATCAAGACTGTAGATAGGGAAAGTCCAACTAGTAGGCCTAGATAATGATGGTAGCAGCGATTTCTCTAATATGTCTTTGAGACTTGTTTTTTCTTAAAACCTACAATCGGCCATTCAACATAACATCAACCATAATATTATTTTTATTGAAAAGAAAAACAAACGGTTTTATGCTTTTCTTTTCACATCAATGATCTACCCGGGTCTAAATGTAATCCTAATGGGTATGGTATGTGGGGAGTGAATCCAACAGCACTCTCTCACACAACGTGACGTCTGTGCTTAGTTTCTAAAGCTGAACTATAACGTGGGATTTTCTCAAGTGGAATCATTTGGATTTTTAAAATGGCACGAGCTGCCAAAATTTGTCCTTTTTCATAAATTCTGATTGTCCCGTCAGTAAGAGGCTTTGAAGGTCGTCGAAAAAGTCAATTAATGGCTTTGGTCGATGGTTTGGTGTTTTACGCCGCGCTCAAGATTATTTCACTTATATGGCGGCGTTGCCAGTTTTGTTGTGGGAGGAAATCGGGCTCTATGCCCGGAGGAAACCCACGACCTTCCGGTGCTAAAACACAGACAGAAAAAGTTTCAAATTTTCTTTTGGGGCTGAGTGGAATTCGAACCCGCGACCCATTGGAAATTGGAAAAGCTTTGGAACGAGGGAAATCCATGCAGTATGTGGCCTTTACGACCCAGAATAGTGTTCGAAAAGTAAGCAAAATTTAAATAACCGGGACGGTTAGTTTAAAACAAAACTTTATCCTACATTCTGTAGAGTATAGAAGCACCAAAAAGCTTCTGAATTTAGAATAAATAGATAACTTCAACACTGGGTTTTAACGGCAAAATATCAGCATTTTGGCACATTATGTCACAGATGTTTAAATGCGATACGATGGGTAGTGATACAGATGTTTTAAATGAGATCACTGGGATTGTGATACAAATATTTTAAATGAGATACAAGGGGTTGTGATACAAATGTTTTAAATGAGATACAAGGGGTTGTGATACAAATGTTTTAAATGAGATACAAGGGCTTGTGATACAGATGTTTTAAATGAGATACAAGGGGTTGTGATACAGATGTTTTAAATGCGACACAAGGGGTTGTGATACAGATGTTTTAAATGAGATACAAGGGGCTGTGATACAGATGTTTTAAATGCGACACAAGGGGTTGTGATACAGATGTTTTAAATGATCTCACTGGGGTTGTGATACATATGTTTTAAATGATCTCACTGGGGTTGTGGTACAGATGTTTTAATTGTGACACAAGGGGCTGTGATATAGATGTTTTAAATGAGATACAAGGGGTTGTGATACAGATGTTTTAAATGATCTCACTGGGGTTGTGATACAGATGTTTTAAATGAGATACAAGGGGTTGTGATACAGATGTTTTAAATGCGACACAAGGGGCTGTGATACAGATGTTTTAAATGAGATACAAGGGGTTGTGATACAGATGTTTTAAATGATCTCACTGGGGTTGTGATACAGATGTTTAAATGAGATACAAGGGGCTGTGATACAGATGTTTTAAATGAGATACAAGGGGTTGTGATACAGATGTTTTAAATGAGATACAAGGGGTTGTGATACAGATGTTTTAATTGCGACACAAGGGGTTGTGATACAGATGTTTTAAATGAGATACAAGGGGCTGTGATACAGATGTTTTAAATGAGATACAAGGGGCTGTGATACAGATGTTTCAAATGAGATACAAGGGGCTGTGATACAGATGTTTTAAATGAGATACAAGGGGCTGTGATACAGATGTTATAAATGAGACACAAGGGGTTGTAATACAGATGTTTTAAATGAGATACAAGGGGTTGTGATACAGATGTTTTAAATGAGATACAAGGGGCTGTGATACAGATGTTTTAAATGAGACACAAGGGGTTGTAATACAGATGTTTTAAATGAGATACAAGGGGCTGTGATACAAATGTTTTAAATGAGATACAAGGGGTTGTGATACAGATGTTTTAAATGAGATACAAGGGGCTGTGATACAGATGTTTTAAATGCGACACAAGGGGTTGTGATACAGATGTTTTAAATGAGATACAAGGGGTTGTGATACAAATGTTTTAAATGATCTCACTGGGGTTGTGATACAGATGTTTTAATTGCGACACAAGGGGTTGTGATACAGATGTTTTAAATGAGATACAAGGGGTTGTGATACAGATGTTTTAAATGATCTCACTGGGGCTGTGATACAGATGTTTTAAATGTGATAAAATGTGGTTTTGGTACAAATATTTTTAATGAGATAAAATGTGGTTTTGGTACAAATTTTTTTAATTAGATAAAATGTGGTTTTGGTACAAATATTTTAAATGAGATAAAATGTGATTTTGGTACAAATATTTTTAATCAGATAAAATGTGGTTTTGGTACAAATATTTAATGGAGATAAACTGTGGTTTTGGTACAAATATTTTTAATGAGATAAAATGTGGTTTTGGTACAAATATTTTTAATGAGATAAAATGTGGTTTTGGTACAAATATTTTTAATGAGATAAAATGTGGGTTTGGTACAAATATTTTTAATGAGATAAAATGTGGGTTTGGTACAGATGTTCCAGTAGTTTTTGTCAACGACCAGATGCATAATATGTGGATCCGATAAGAACTAAGTCTGGAGTTGGTCAACTTGTTTCTTGAGTAACTCTCCTCTGTTTGAGGTATTAAAATAACTACAGCTTTCAGTTTTGTTATCCGATTGTTAACAATACATGACAGGTCCCTGATTGTGCCCGTCGCATAACGCAAATCGTAAGACCTTAGGGGCATGATTGAATAAAAAATTGTAGACTTTACAATCATATCCGTGTTAATACTTCGGGAACAGATTTACGTATTAATGGATTTATTTAAACAGATTATCGAATTAAGTGATCTTTAATCCCTGGCAACCTTCGTTATGTACTGTGAGGATTTAGACTGCACTCTAAGCAGCCCCTCGGGTAACCCTATACCAGAACTGAATTATTAACTGTGTTTGCAGACACTATACAGCCAAGAAAGTATAGTGTTAACATGGGACACTGTATCATTCAAATGCAAGTTTAGGTAAGTAATAGTTTGCTCAATATAGATGTCTATTTATCTGAAATCCGCCAATAGTATTTATGATAAATAAACCAAAAGCTGCAAGGGAATTAAGTAGAAATGTAAATGACACGGTCAAACTAAATAGTTGTTATTGTAAATAGGAGAATAGTTTCTGAATATATATAGATTTCTAGCTACGCGTTTATCGATAAACAAAATGATTTCCGACAGTTGTTCCTCGTTCATGAAGTGACTAACACACGGTCTTGTCATTAACCATTTAATGAATTATACTCACGTGCTGAATTAGTTTATTTTCAATTTCAGTTTACACAATGTCATACTTTCTATAATTTTCAATACTCGGTTTTCATCTGTAAATGTCATACGTTTCTGCGACTTTTGTACGTGTATATTAGTGTTAATGTGACTCGCCAGTGTGATTTCGTCTGCAAACAACCTAATATCAGAGATCTTAACTCTATGAGTCAGTGAAATTTCTATCCCCACCTTTCACATGTTGACCTTAATATGCGTAATAAGAACGTGTAAAAACAAAAGAAAAAAATCCGCACTCTCATACATTACTCAGTTTATACAGACAGCTAGACTATATCATCTTTTGTTTCCCGGTGACAATTCTTATTTCGTGATAAGACTTTCACATGTACATAAATAATTCAAAAACACAAATATTTAAATGTCATCTTATAAACTGTCTTGCTATACTTTTTAAAGTAACTATAAGTGGAGTCTTGCATGCAGGTTTCTTAGATCATAACATAACATAGAAATAACTGAATGTATAGAAAAAAGGTGGCAGACTATGGCTGGGTATAGATTTAGTTTCTGTGGTTTATTGTGGAATTTTCACATTTATATTCAGAGTGTTTTGGGAGTTAGTTCGGATCTTTATGAGAGCATTTAATTTTGAATTCAAATGTATATATGTATAGGGATTGTCAAGAGTTGAAATGTGCCAGGGGTTCCTCAGAAAACTAAATCATATACGTTGAAATTAAACTGTCAACTTAATTCTGTATGAACTGATTAAAAAATCGAGATGAATATTCCAATTGCTGTTTTTTACTGACACCTATAAGCGCCGTTTTAAAGGGATATAAACTAAAAGCGGCTGATTCTGCCAACAATTTATTAATGGTACACTAGAAAATGTATTCTAATATTATAAGATTAGGCTATATGTACACATTTTGTCAACTCTAGGTAATCATTTCATTCCAGAAGAGTTTTTGTTTTAAAGACCTCCCCCAGACATATAATGGATATTATCACGAGACCAAGATCCGGACAGAAATACCTGGAGTTTGTCTTACTCTTTAATAAAACAACGGGAAGTTGTAAGGTGCCTTATTTAATGGTTGATCCTTGGAAAAAAACAAGACTTTTCCCAAAACTAAACGTTCTGTCTCTCTTCCCTGTGGAGGATTTGGTTGGATACCGAGCTGTCGTTCTTTGTAACTGCCTCTATATTCTTGGCGGGAAACGGTGGAATTCTGGGACATATGTAAATGACGTTTGGAAGTATGATCCAATCAGCTCTCAGTGGACCCAGTGTGAACCAATGAAATGTGCGAGAACACGATTCACTGCAGATATAATGAATGGCAAAATCTATTGCGTGGGTAAGTTTTGGAGCAATATGATGCACTTGAATAAGGAGATAGAAACCTGTGTAAAATTCAACATTAGTAGCACCAGATATATCTAAATGTTTGTTTGGTGTTGTATGCCAAACTTAATATCACTTCCGGCATATTTCTTTTTCTATATTTAACTATACTTATTCTATTGTCTGTCGGGAAACATGAAGGGTGATTTATTATATCAATAAACGTGATGTATATTTTCGTTATTCTATCTATACTTTCTCATACAACATGATATAAATTGGATTCCCTATTTAGACCATTTAATCTGTTTCAATAGATCATAAATGATAACTATTTTCTAATGTCGACCAACCCATTTAAGTTATATATAATATCAAACAGCGAATGATAAAATCATGTCCTATATATTTAGACCACTTATCTATTTAAGTACAGCCATAAGTTACGAGTGTATGTTCTTATTGCACCCCACCCAGGAGGCGTATCGTCCGGCCAAAGAGTGACGGGAACTGCCGAGTGTTATGATCCGGTAATGAACCGATGGATGGAGATAAGTGAACTACCCACTCCACGAGCTGACCATGCTAGCTGTGTTGTGAAAAATCGACTGTATATCTCCGGCGGAATCCGGAAACTAAAACACAAGTGTTCTGCTGTGTTTATGTAAGGAATAGAAGTATTATGTAATATCCTTTATATGACTTCGTATTGGCCACGCAACTAGTCGCCCCCATCCATCTTTAACCATTGTAAAGATAACAAAATGAGTCCCGCCAACAAAACATTTTGAAGGCTGTAGATGCAGAAGTTTGTGCTTATCTCAGCATAAATACAAACATTTGAAATTTAATTAATTGAAATTTATACATATATATTTATAGCGTGAAAAGTTTCAAAACGGCAGCAAAAAAAAAAGAAATACTGCTCCCGGCACGTGGGTCACAAATCTTGAATAGATTGTTGTTGAAGTATCACATTCTATTGGTATTATGCATTTTTTACACGTACTTATATAAAAAAAACTGATAAACACATCTGCGACCTTCAAATACACATTCGCATCATCAGCCTGAAAAAATAAATGTGATGTGATTTGGAGGGGTTTCAATTACAGGCTGCAGTCTGGTTTAACTATAGAGCCGGATCGCATTCACCAACAGTTTCACTTTCTATTAGAATATCCGCTTCACAACCAACCGAACCAATTATATACTTCAGATATACTATACCACATTTTATCGCGCGCTAGGCTTCTTCGAAAGAAAAGAGATGCTTGAAAACATCAAATTATTGACGCTGATATACATCAAAGAAATATAATGAACGATAAGCAATCGAAGTTATTGTTCAGTAAAGTTTGATTAACCAGGCTCTATTTAATTCCTACAACTTAACTCCTTGTTCACGTACTAAGTTAATAGACACTAAAACACATGAATATAGGGAAAATCGTACTATATATATATGATGGATTTCATGACGAAAACGAAACGAATAAGTAAGTTTAAAGTGGCATGAGCTGCCAAAATTAACACTTTTTTCAAAATTTCTGATCGTTACGACAGTAAGAGGCTTTGAAGGCCATCGAAAAACTAAATGATTAGCGTTGGAATGAGGAAAATCCATAGGCCTACAGTATGTGGCCTGGATGAACCGGAATAGTGTTCGAAAAGTAAACAAAATTTAAATAACCGGGGCGACCATTCATTCATTTTAAGCCAAAGTTAGTTCAAAACACTACTTTATCGTACATTCTCCAGACTAGAAGCACGAAAAAGCTTCTGAATTATACGTCTAGAGAAAAATAGACAATTATTTTCTGTTTTTAAATCAAAATATCAACATTTCTTATTTCTCCTTGGCTATTTTCTCAGGGTATATGATTATGATATCGATGAATGGAACGAGCCAATAACATCAATAGAGCTTCCTCAGGAGAGAGAAAAACACATCATGGTCCCGTATGCTGGCCGTTCTATATATTTTCTCACAGGTATGTATAGGAGTAAATAGACAGCGCACATTTTAAACTTATTTAAATTAACAATAAATCGGTTTTAAAGCTTAAAAACAACACGATTTCACCTGGGATTAACACAACTTTGGTTGAATGTTTCTTTTATGGAAAATATGGAATTTCATCAGTAATCAATTTGGTATCAATTGTATATTTCTTTTCCCCCAACAGGGCGGGGGTTCGACCGTGACAACTTCCGGGAAAAGGACGAAGCCAAAGTCTGCAGTTTTGATTGCCGGAAGAGGGTACTAAGCAAACTGGATCCTTGTTGGGACAAATCACACCCCAATTTATTTCATCCGCGAACGAACGCAGGACATATAGTGCTAGGTAATTCCTAGTTCATTTTTAAGTGCCATTCGGACTTTTACATAGTTTTCATTGTCAAGAAAAGTTGAGCACGTGAAGTACCTTGACAAAATAAAGTATTGACGTTGAAATATTATTAAAGTCAGATTAACATGCATATATGAACCGAAGATGTGTGCTAATAACGGACAATATTGAAGAAGTGGAGTTAGGGGTTCATTTTAAGGGTTTTACTGCTTTCCAAACTACCTTAACGTATATGTTCAAAACTAATATCAGCAGAAAGTATAGAAATCACAGTATAATTACAAAGTGGTGCATGTTCAGTTTTACTGGGCATCATTCAGTATTTGGGCATCATTAAGTTGTTTATGTTATAATTGTAATATAACAACGAATAACAACACTTACGCTTTACGCTTTAACAAAACCGTGTAATAAAACAGGTAGCTGATGTCACATTTTGAGTAATTGATGCAACCCATGTTGTTCAGCTCTTGTTTACTTTGCAAATAAGAAAATACCCACCACAGCGCCAATCCCTTGATGTAATATGATCGATTGAACAAATACATGTAAATTAAACAATATTTTACCAAATAAAATAAAGTTTACTCCTAACCCAGGTGATATTTTTTGTGGAATTACCCTTTATCGAAATTGTCCCTTAGTTGGCAGCTCAGGTCATTTAAACATACGTGAAGGGAGATAACTCAATTTTGTAACTTAACAATCCGGTCGTCTCCCTTTAAAAATCAAGAAAATTGGATGCCATGTATAAATTGGCCAAGTCTAAACATATGTCAACGTACAAAGAATAAATAACGTAAATATATCATAGAACCAAATGGAAAGCACAGTAAAGATAGCCACTTAAAATACCATGAGGCCCTTGTCTTAATTTTATAAATCCACATAAGAATAATATTTTACGGTACAATTTATGTGTGTTCATACTCTGATTTTTCATCCACAGGGAAGCAGATCTATCTGATTGGTGGAAAGAGTTTTTCTAAGGACCAGGATGTGAGGACTGTAGAATACTATGACGTTAAACGGAGGAAATGGCGGGAAACATTCCAACTGCCTGAGTGTGGCGTTAGCTATGGGAACATAGACTGTTGTATTTTGAAAGTACCCACATGTAATAAAGACTTTAGCAGCAAAGATTTATACCTGTACGACAAATGGCTTCTATGGTAAACCGAAGTTATTGAATCAGTATCATCCATTAACATTGTGAAGTATAATTTCGCCGAATCATACGGCTTAAGTTTCAAAAGTTGATAACACATCGTCCAAATAAAGAATAATTCCACGATTTTACATGTCTGTAACATCAAACAAATATTCTTATGAAAAAAGTTCAGCTTTTTGTTTATATTTAAGCCGATAGGGTTTACTTCTTTTACGGCGTACTCAAGATTATCCCTATTATACGGCGGTATTACCAGGTTTTTTTTATAGAGTAACTCTTCATGACAATCAGATAGAAACCACTCTGTTTAGTGAACAAACAAGACTATTTTATGCTTCACTTTAAAGACATTTTAAACTGGTACGAATATGATAGATTATTCTCAGAGGTCAAGTAGCCTATCTTGAGGTCATAGAAATCTGTATAGGTCCCTACAGATGGAAAACTGCCCTTATTGAAAGGTGACGGTCGGTATGTAGGGCCGACATTATTTCTATGACATTCTCTTATTTAAGATATGTCCCTAATATATACAATGGCCTATAAATCAACCGTTTGGGAAAAATGACAAGTGACATTGGTTGTCCACACGACTTGTGCAGGTCGTTGTAGAAATTACAAAAAGGTATAGTCTTTCGGTTGATATAGCGAATTATAGTCAAACAAGATACCATATATATGTTCGCAAGGGAAGTAATTAACTAAAACTTCTTCCTGTCAATTTCTACTTGTATATGGCGCACTCCACAGACGATCGAGCAAGACTTTGTCGGACAGATTTATTTTCAGTATTCTTTCAATCCGTAAACGAAGATTCGCACACATGAACATGATGATTTCTTTCCTACACATCAAAATGGACTGTGTATTTGATCAGCGACATGTTATCTTATAGACCACCAAAGAAAGCGCATATATACAAAACAAAAGAACGTGTTTCGCCCCACAGAATCTAAATCAATGAGAAATAAATAAGGCATCAACACAAAGGTTTTCTCTTGTGAACAACACGTGCTAATCAAATACAATAGCGCTTGATAAAGACATCGACATAGGTGTCGAAAGCTCGTGTTGTTCACAAAAACCTACTTCGTTGTAATGTCTTAATCATTTCTCATTAGTATGGGACCCACGTTTAAAGAAAATTTCCAATATTTATTAAAATCTACATCAATCGAAACTGAGGTCCACGATCGGACAAACGTAGATCTGGAACTTCAAAGCATGCGACCTGAATTTTGCAAAATACAATGTCTTCAAATGGTCAATATATATGGCCTATAAGCCAGTTCTGGCTCATTCTTATCCATCGCTATACAGAAAATACCTGGTAGAGGACTGCGAGGTTGAGGACCAAAGACCAATCAAGCGTTCTACTCACAGACGATGCAACAATTTTGGCTGTGTACAATTTGATGAACACACAGGCAGAGGGAAAATCTTCTTGTCTCGAATAACCATGGAGAAAAGTTTCTAATTGTGTTAAAAATTAGTGTATCATTTGGCTATGTATAGGTGGCGATTAGATAATGAACTTTGTGTCATCTAAATAAATAGTCACAAAAGCTCATTTCCAAGTTTTAACACACAGCTTAGCATTTTATGATTCGTCAGTTTAGTTCTGGCAAGTTACGGTTACGGTTATGCCATGGTATGTTGGACGTTTAGATTTATATGTCTGGCATGGTATGTTGGACGCTTAGATTTATATGTCTGGCATGGTATGTTGGACGCTTAGATTTATATGTCTGGCATGGTATGTTGGACGCTTAGATTTATATTTCTGGCATGGTTATCATATAAGGAACATGCTGCGTGAAGAGTAGAGTGGTATTGTATTATATGTATGACGTTTGTGCCATGTTGCTTGGTTCTGGTATTGTATGTATGACGTTTGTGTCATGTTGCTTGGCTCTGGTATTGTATGTATGACGTTTGGGTCATGTTGTTTGCTTCTGGTATTGTATGTATGACGTTTGTGTCATGTTGCTTGATTCTGGCATTGTATGTATGACGTTTGTGTCCTGTTGCTTGCTTCTGGTATTGTATGTATGACATTTGTGTCATGTTGCTTGGTTCTGGTACTGTACGTTAGACGTTTGGGTCATGTTGCTTGGTTTTGGTATTGTACGTTAGACGTTTGGGTCATGTTGCTTGGTTCTGGTATTGTACGTTAGACGTTTGGGTCATTTGTACTTTTACGTTATGCTATTTGGTTTTTGAATTGTATGTTAGACATTTAGGTTATGCTGCTTGATTTTGATATTGTATGTTAGATATTTGGTCATGTTGATTGGTCTTGGTATTGTATCTTTGACATTTGGGTCGTGTTGATTGGTCTTGGTATTGTATTTTTGACATTTGGGTCATGTTGATTGGTCTTGGTATTGTATGTTAGATATTTGGGTCATGTTGATTGGTCTTGGTATTGTATGTTATAGACGCTTGAGTAATGCTGTTTGATTTGGTATTGTATGATATACCATATATTGCTTTATCTCACGCATGGTCGTAAGTCTCGGGCGAAATTCCATATTGTTAACCTATGCGTAAACTTACGCCAGCTTAGTAAAACACCACCCAGGACCCTGTTTCACAAAGCGGCGTAGCGTAAGTTTTCACGTAACTGCCATAGCAACCCATACTGTAGGGATACGTTAGTATGAAAGTTACGCAAAAGAATACATCTACGCCGCTTTGTGAAACAGGACACAGGCGCTTGATCTACTAAGCTGGCGTAAAGTTTTACGCATAGGTTTGTGCCTCTGGCTTGCGCCTCTGGAAGACGCGTCGTGTAAGCTGGTCTGAACATTTTCTCTCTATATATAAATGTTTGGACCAAAGTCGGAAGGGTAACAAAACATACCTCAGCGAACGAAAATTGATGCAGGAAACACGTTGGTTGAAACGAGCCATTCTTGACAAAAACGATTTTTGATTGAATTATTGATTTCTTTGGCCACACTTAAGAAGATTTCCCTTACGTCTAAATGGCGGCGTGGCCAAGTAATTTAGTGTGTGTGTGCGTGGCTGCGTGTGTATGTAACACTAACATAGGAACATAAACAATGGTGATATTTTTACTAGAAAAGCTATATTGTATAATTGCTTTGAGTAGGTAAGTCATCATCGACATAAAAAACCTTTTGTATTTTCTGCTATTTCGGTGTCTCTTCAATATGCTCTATTTCGGGCCTTCTAGATACCCAGTAGTTTGATATTTATGACCCTAGTTACATCCAAGTCCACAGAAGTGTGATCAATATTAGGATGTAGTTTAATGCTTGGGTCATAGGAATTAAGAGTAGCACTGAAAATATGAAGGTCAACCAGCGTATGCTGCCATATGATAAGAACGTCATTCAGATACCGAAGGTAAATGAAAGGTTATTTGTGATATTTGAGAAGAAAGTTATCTCCGATTCAGCTCATAGCTCGTTTTCCCATAGCACATCTCTTAAAGTGGCATGAGCTGCCAAAATTCACACTTTTTTCATAATTTCTGATCATCGCGACAGTAAGAGGCTTTGAAGGCCATCGAAAAACTAAATGATAAGCCTTGGAATGAGGAAAATTCATACAATATATGGCCTATACGAACCGGAATAGTGTTCGAAAAGTAAACAAAATTTAAATAACCGGGACAACCATTCATTCATTCTAAGCCAAAGTTGGTTCAAAACAATACTTTATCGTACATTTTCGAGACTAGAAGCACTAAAAAGATTTTGAATTATCACGTCTAGAGAAAAATAGCCGATAATTTCAACATTCTGTTTTTACGTCAAAATATCAACATTTTGGCAGTATAGTAAGTATATGTCAATGTTTGTATATTTATGAACACTAAGTAACACACACGGGCACAGGGAAAATCTTCTTGTCTACAATAACCACGGAGACATGTTTCTAATTGTGTTAAAAAGAGGTATATCATTTAGACATTTACACCCCTTCATAAGTTGATGTAATAAACTAAATCCATGATATTTCATTAGGTTGATGACAGACAGGCGCTGGGCCTCAGTCTGAGAGTAGAATTTTCTGGAACACTTTGTAATACACTGACAATGCTTACGCATCTTCAGTTATTGCAGAAAAAATAGGTAGACTGAGGTTGAACCCCATAGGATCATAAGAAAGTAAAAGTTTTGCCCCCCCCCCCCCCCCACCCCCGCGCGAAAAAACTAGGTAGAAGACAGACAGGCCCTTACCAGTATATCTTTCAAACACTTGTTCTTTTTATAAGCATTGGCTGGCCGTTGGGACAGAAGTCGAGCCGTTTTACTTTGAAGTAGTTTGTATTCTTCGTCTATAATCTTGGCCCTATCGATGCTGACCTTGCTATACTGAAACTCATGCTGACCTTGCTATACGGAAACACAAATGGTATTATAGTTTTTCACGACATCTTTCCGGGTCCAGGTTCATACCCAAAGGCTAAATAGTTTGTAACGTTTGAATCCAAAAACTTTCCCTTTGCAAACTTTTCTGCTTGGTATCTGCAGCGGAAGTGAGAAAAGAATAGTTTTTCAATAGGCTTGGTTTCAAAATGAGTCTTAGCCGAATGACCTAGAGTGTTGAAATGTTGTGCCACAGGCACATCATATTTAGGTCTAATACCGGATAAATGGTTGGCTGCTCTTTGTCGTAGAGAATTCTGAGTTTCTACGACGCATTGCCTGCTGTATTTTTTGCACGTGATAACATGCACGATGTTAGAGGAGTCGCAATTAAGATTATCTGCTCTTTGATATTTGTTGCGGGATTGTTTTCCGAAAAATGTTCCACGATCTGGCACGTATATATCGAGTTTGCATCGCGTCTTTTGGCATTGCATTGATGTACCCGGCAGAATTGCTGGGCGGTAATGATAACTCGTGGAGAAGCAAGCGTGTAGGCGGCTGAAGGGGGAGAAAAGACTTGTGTGTCAGATTTGATCTTTCGAATTAATCTAATAGAATACCCCCTTAGGAGAAGAGCTTTTTTCTATAGAATCTAAAAATCTGACTCGCTTGAAAGTGTGAGGAGGATGGTATGACCCATGCAGTATGTAGCAGATGATGCGTGTCAGTGGGTTTGACAAATAGGCCTACTTTGTAATCTAGATACCCTGCATTAGTATGATAGGTATGGCCCTTGTAAATAGTTACATCCCAAAAAATCAATAGTAGGCTGTAGTTTGATGCTGGGATCGTGGCAATTTAGAGTATCAATGAAAATATGAAGGTCTTCCAACGTATGCTGCCATATATGTCATCCAGATACCGAAGGTAAATGAAAGGCTGTTTATGACATTTGTGATGAATCTCCCAATCAGCCATAAAAATAGAGGCAAAGTTAGGACTAAAGCGTTTTCCCATAGGATATCTTTTAATTTGCTGAAAGATCTCCCCATTGAATTCAAAATCATTACCTGAGTTCCAACAATTTTAAAATGTCCAGACGACGGTGGTCAGGATATCTTTGGAATGCTGATTTTATAGATTTTAGACCCAAGTCTATACCAATGCTTGCATATTTATTTCAAGGAAAATCTTCTTGGACAGCGGCTTATATAGATGTAAACGCAGTGCGAACCCCACCAGAATTTCGGTAGATATCAGCAGACCTATAGTTCTGGAGAAGTCCATAACATGCTCTAATTTACTAATGGAAAAGTCCTTATCACCATATTATTTAACTGAAAGTGAAACTGAAATGTTAAACTAGGCCTGCTTGTAGTTGTATGATAACAGATAAACTGATCAGGTCCTATCAATGTAGCTATATAGTTATACTTATAGATACCCTGTAGGCTAGCTATGTGATCATACTTTTCTGGAAAGCGGCAGAAATTCTTCTACCGATTTTCGGCGACGACCGAAACGGGAGTCGAACCCGGTACCCAGAATATGGCACCTATCGCCAGCACTAAATGCCGGCTGTCTTATCCACTGGAGCATAGCGCTATAATAGTACTAATACTAATAGTAGTCTTATATATAGGCTAACTATATTTAACCTAGCTGAGGTCTGTAACGTTCTATTTTGCTGCGATACTTAAACAGCTCATATACGTAAGAGGGTTGTTTACTACAATTAAACCATAACCATACGTGTAAAGTTTGATCTAAAATCGAATAAGAGTTAATCTTACTAACAAAGTTTTCTGGTCTCCACTGGCTTTAACCGCCGCTCTAAGACACGTGGGTTTGTTTATATCTCGCAATATAACGCTAAACAACGCGAGACATCCAATTCCTAGGATAAAAGTCAATAGAAGCAATTGTACGACCCCCCTCTAGGCTGAAAGGGCCTCTATTCCAGTATATAAGGACGTCAGTGGCGGAGTTGAAGCGGCTTCAGAGAAGTCCTGAATTCAGAAAACGTGATAGCGTAATAACGCAATTTCTAGAAAACCTTCAGTTTCTTAACAACGGAGGCCAAATGGCTTCACAAAATACAGTGGTGAGTTACAATGTGGGCAAATTAATTTTAGACACGGAGTGGTTGAAATATACAAAAAATCCTAAAATATGTGACATTTCTTATCCATAGCTGAAGAGACGGGCATTTTCTATACTGAGACTCAGTTGAGTCGGTTAAAGTAGGCTACACTTGAATCAAATCAGTTATCTTCAGTTACAGACTGCAGAACTCAGTCCTTGTTTAATAAGATTCAAGCTGTTCAGACAAGTTTATATGATTGATGATCCTAATATTTATTAAAAAATAATAACTATTACTACCGGTATATTAGTATTATTAACTTGTTTGAGGGGCATATATTATATATTGACTGTTTAAAGTGGCATGAGCTGCCAAAATTCACACTTTTTTCATAATTTTTGATTCATTGTAACAACAGTAAGAGGCTTTGAAGGCCATCGAAAAACTAAATGATTAGCGTTGGAATGAGGAAAATCCATGCAGTATGTGGCCTGTGCAAACCGATAGCGTGTTCAAAAAGTAAACAAAATTTAAATAACCGGGACGACCATTCATTCATTCTAAGCCAAAGTTAGTTCAAAACAATACTTTATCGTACAATTTCGAGACTAGAAGCACTAAAAAGCTTCTGAATTATACGCCTTGAGTAAAATAGACAATAATTTCAACATTCTGTTTTAACGTTAAAATATCAACATTTTGGTAACTCATGACACTTTAATATTAGGCCTATATTAGTATCAGTTTATAATTTACTAAATTATTAGGCTACTCAGTAGGTCCTATGAAAATAATACACACAAGCATTTGGAGCAATATTGCACTACAATATATTTTTAAGGATTAGCATCATTTAAAGTGCAAGTAGAGCCAAAGTTCTAATTTAGTAAAAAACGCCTTGAATCTACATGTGCATTGTACAGTAGGGCCTACGGGATGTTGATATGGGGTCGCGTTTATGACATTCAGCATCACACCAAAGTTAGCTGCATTTGTGCAGTGCTGTTAGATCGAAGCACACCATTATGACAAATATGTTCGACTTGACGTTACGTAACGCTGAACTGGGCAAATCCAAACAGAGTTATGTTAGGATATGTATTAACAACGATTTCTTACATGTTTCAACTTCTCCTATCTTTAAATCAACTAAAAATGGATACTTGGACTTCAAACTTTAATTGATAAGCAGTGTATTAAATTTAACAACCGCCAATAAATATTTAAGTGAGTAGATATTAGACCTTCTCAAACTACACCCCCAATATTTCCACTCCCAGGCAGTGTGTTATTGTTATCTCCTCACACTACACCCCCAATATTTCCACTCCCAGGCAGTGTGTTATGCTTTTCATAATCAACCTGTGAAATTATGGCCCAAGTAACGTAATGACCTTACAAGAGAATTGTCAAAACTAACGTCACAAAAGAATTACTTTATCATTCATTATAATGTCAAGACAAAGCGTCTAGCAGCACCCTATCGTGAGACTTCCACCCAACACCGGTGCTGTCAATGTGCCTGTGTGGAACATTTATCATTAGAATGGGACGCTCATTTCTGACGTTGTAGAACAAAACACGTCAATCAAACTGACGTCATCAAAAAAACATCCTCTGTCACCGGATATCGCGAAAACTCTAGGAAAACTCTCAGGTCCATGCTGGTTTAGAGAGGTGTCAGTTTATCAAGGTTATTTCACATGTATTTTAATAAAAGAGGATATTGCATTATTGGGTAAACTGCTGCTTTGGACAAGGTTTATCAAGGTGCCAGCAGTATTTCACTAAATCTATGATCAATTTACATTAAATTTTTTTATTGCATCACAAATCATATACTTAAATTCACTTGCCGTTGAGTTTCTAGATATTGCTTGCTTGTAGGCCAAATCACTTGCGAAAGGCTGCTGGCATGAGTGCAAGTGGGGAATTAAAGCATTGTTAGTAGAGGTAATTTATTAGAAGTGGGGGCACTGTGACTTAAATACCTTTATTCGGAGTTACTTTGCTGATGCATTATAATAAGAACAAGCTGTTTTAAACACTCTTCTGATTTGTTTATACAGAATTAACTTTTATAGAACATTAAGTTTGTGGTAATTTGACTGGGCCTGCAGTTAATTCAATGTATGCAAATGATGAGCATCTCATGTGCTTCCTAAACCATCAAATTTCCTTGATATAGAGTCACACCTTGGCTTAGGTTTATTTCTTATGGGGTCATACATGTGAGAAGAGGGGCGTGCAGACACTTATAGATGTGCACGGTTTGCAAACCCCAAACTCACCAGAAAGCCATCAAACCCAATCTAAGAACTCTAAATAACTTATTATAAAAGTGCAAGATATCATAATTCAACCATTTAAAATTAATGAAATTAACCTATGAATTGTGTTTGTAGCCTAAGCTGTACATGTCAGTCGTGGAGGATGTTCTGACAAACGTGAAGGAATCCTTTCAAGATGAACAGGTGGATGATCATGTCTTAGAGGAACTTAAACAGGTCGGCAATTACTGTATTAGTTAGGTAATGAGGCTAGAGAGAAAATAGATGTAAAGAATATTATCAAGTCACAATTTGATCATTTAAAAGCGATTTCCCAGTATTTGTGTTTTAAGAAGATTTTGGGGATGATATTCCAGTACAGCTTTTACTGTACCAAACATAAGTTAATTGTTTGGTGTTTTACGCCGCGCTCAAGATTATTTCACTTATATGGCGGCATTGCCAGTTTTATTGTGGGAGGAAACTGGGCTCTGTGCCCGGAGGAAACCCACGACCTTCCCACATAGGTCGTTCGAGTAATCCTCCACTTAATCTGGGGGGGGGGGGGGGGGTAATCCTCCTAATCTGGCGAAGACTGGGGTGTCACCCCCAAGGCTGCCATATAAGTAACCTAATCAAGTATGGTGTAAAACATCAATTTTGTGTTTTTACAGCTATGGTTATCCAAATTAAAGCAAGCCAAAGCCCTTGAAGCTGTTAACCCCGAGCCTGAACCTGTAATACCCACAACATTTCTCTTACCTCAACAGCAATTAACACAAAATATTCAGCCAGGTGAGGGTACATTTATTTCATCTTACGAATTGTAGAATATCATCAGGTATATTTCTAATGCTTCTATTTTTTTTAGCTGGTTTTAACCCACTCAATCTCTTAAAAAGTTTGTCTTTATATGGAAGAGTTGCTAGGTACTCGCCGAGCGTTGGGAGTTTCCTCCAGGCAAAGAGAGCGGTTTCCTCCATCACTAAACCTGGCAAGGCCACCATATAAGGGATATAATCTTGAGTGCGGCGTTAAACATCAATCAATCATTCAAAATTTTAAAAGACTTGGTTCTCATCGAGGAGAGTGTTGCCATGTACCATTGGAAGGTAGAAGGAGAGCCTGAAAGTTGGCGTTTAAAGATCATTAGTACAAAGAATAGTGTTCAGCTGGACTGGCTACTGTTGTAATTGTTTATCTCTGACTATTTCAGTGGTATCAGCATCTGGTCTCCCTCCACACATGCAAACTGTTCCTTTACATATCACACAGACAGGAGAACTGGTAAGGCAACCTCATATTATTGTGTCTTCTCATTTATATAAATGACAATGTTTTGTTGTGCTGCTAATTAATACTGATTTACTACTGCTACAATAGTGAAACAATCTGAAATGCAGAGTAAATGCTGGGACACATATGATTAGTTAATGGTACTTGGGATAACTTGGTTTGTCAAACATGAGAAACAGCTTGCAAAACCCTCTCAATGGCATGCTTTGTTTTTCCTCTTATATCTTAAGATCTTATATCTGTTTAAGATATATGGCTAAACTTGCCTTTTTACTTCCTGTACACAGAGTAGTTCTGCTGCAGCTGCTACCATGGCTTTACCTGCAGGCATTTTTCAACAAAATCTAGCAGCTCTTACAGCAGGGGGAATAACTCTTCAACATACAGGTAATGTATTGTCCTTTCTACAGTTTTCAAATTCTTCATCTTGAAAGCAGACATACTAATGAGAAACTTGATCATATGTTTTATTTTGATATAAAGGATTTATGAACAGGCTTTTATGCTGACTTGTGTTTATATATGGACTTAATGTATATTTGAAAAAAACATAAGTTCAAACAAAACAACCTTCACGTTAGTTCTCTGGTAATGAAAAAAAAAATAGAAAAGAGTGAGGGAGAAATATGCATATTTTACATAACTACTTGGAAAATGTCAAAAAGTAATGTCATTCACGACATTTGATGTGTACAAACTGCCATGAGGATGCACTGATTGTGCATGTGCTGCACCAGAAATTTAATTTTCTTTTAGCTCCGACTTAAAGTACATGTTCTAAAACACACACAAATTGGAAAATATTCCCCAAGGTTGTTCATAAAACCATTAAGATTTTGTCTCCATTTGGAAATAAATTTCTCAAATTTGATGTAGACTCAGTTGGAGATGACAAGATGGGTTGTGTGACCTTATGGGAACTAAATGTTTTCTGAAGTCACAGATATACTGATTCTGTGCAGTCACTTAATGGAAGTTGGCTTAACCACATTAGAATTGATAAGCTTCTATTTACACAAGTCAGTTACAATAGACCTTCATAAGACAAATAGCAGTTTGATGAGGGTCTAATCATAACAGTTACATTTTCTTTAGCTGTCTCAAATATTTTTTATTAAAAGAATATTTGGTTCATTTAGTAACATTTATCTTGGTATTATTTTCCTAGGTCCCGGCCAATACATACATGTAGTCCCAAGTATACCCCACGGAGCTCCAGGCCAACACCAAATGATGACATCAGCCATCAACCTTCATCAACCAGCTCACCTCCAACCTCAACAAACTCATGTACAGTTAACTCAACAGCCAACGGTCAGTTGTATTTTCTTACGCTAGAGAGAATGTAAATGAGTGGGGGGGGGGGGGGGGGGGGGGGGGGGGGGATTTGTATAGGGACCCTGAGTTGAGGTTACAAGTCAAAGACAGTCCTAATAAATGTTAGATAGAATATTGTTAGTATGATCAGTGATGTTAGTATGATCACTAATCAGTGATTTTCTTAAAGGCGCCTGTTCTAGCCATGCTTGCTGACCCAGCAAGGAGGAACATTACGTATGCCAAATACATGAACATTAGCCTTCCTGATGTTCTATGGTCTGTGGAGCCTAATGGAAGACTGTTTTCTGTATTTTTCCTAGTTAAAAGAAGTTAGGAACTTTCAGTTTGGCCAAAATTCAAAAGTTTTGACATTCAATATTATTAATTTGAAAATGAAAATTTGATTTGTTATGTACCTGCAATGTAAACAAAGGACAAGCCCAGCAATGTCATATATAAGTATCTTAAATGGCTTGAATTGTGAATTTTCAACCAACTGGCAGTTGACCCAATTTCCTGAACTAACCTGAGAAAGACGGCCATGTTGATTTGAGGGACACATAAAGCCCTGATAAATTTGAGACAGTAAAGCCCGGCTCAGGTTGAGTTAGGATCCGATCCGATCGTCGTAAGGTCCAGTCTGTGGTGAATCTATGACCAATCAGTCGGAGAATGTTTTTCGACATGATCGGCCTTAAGACTCTTCAGATCGGTCTCAGACTGATCAGTCTTACCATCGTAAGGATAGAAATATGTTCTATTTTCTACCGATCAGTCTTAAGGTCGCAGCCTATCAGCGACCTATACTTCATCACGTGATCATTTTTTTCTCAGCGTTTCGAAGACATTGTATTGTTACGTCATTCCTAGTGGCGTGCCAGTCTGCCGAATATGGTGACCTGACCGGGGCTGGGGACTTATCAGTCGGGACTCGTTTGGCTGAACGATAAACCAGTCTCAGTCAACATGAACGGTCTTCAGACTTAATTGCAGACAATCAGATCGGATCTTAACTCGACCTGAGCCAGGCTTAAACTTTCTGATCGATGTTGAGGTTTAGACTTCAGTTCTGGGTATGCATTCACTGTACCATTTACACATTTTTTAAAGTAACATTTTTGGTTTAATATGGGCGATTTTACTAGCAGTAAACCCATTTTCCCGATACTTTCATTGAATGGCTAATAATTTATTTGGCCAACCATACAACCATAAACAATTTCTAATATTGATTGGTTGACAGAATATAGTCCAGTTGGATGGTTCCTCAGATGTGATTATACAGATAGACGGTGCGGGTGATACGAGTTCAGACGAAGAAGAGGAGTTTGATAATGATGATGCAGAAGAGGAAAATGAGGAGGAACAGAATGAAGAGGATACAGAATTCCAAGGAGAGGAAGAGGTAAGGGAAATAAGATGTAATGGAGTCATTGTGAGTCTTTTTAAGTATATTTCCAATTAAGGACAGTAAATTAATCAAGTTTCAAGTTTTATTATTTGGTAATATATCAAACACAACGGCATCATGCATAAAATGGTATCTGCATTATGGCACAACTGTAATCCTGACAGTGTTTCTGTAATGCTGAACTAGCATTGGTCGCCCAAATCATCCCATTATCATGATGTTGAATAATTTCCATTTTTCAGGAACCTTTAAATTCAGGAGATGATGTAAGTGACGAAGATCCTGGTGACCTTTTTGATACAGATAATGTGGTGGTGTGTCAGTATGATAAGGTAAATATCTCACAGATAATGTGGTGGTTTGTCAGTATGATAAGGTAAATATCACACAGATAATGTGGTGGTGTGTCAGTATGATAAGGTAAATATCTCACAGATAATGTTGTGGTTTGTCAGAATGATAAGGTAAATATCACATAGCTAATGTGGTGGTGTGCCAGTATGATAAGGCAAATATCAAACAGATAATGTGGTGGTGTGTCAGTATAATAAGGTAAATATCACACAGATAATGTGGTGGTGTGTCAGTATGATAAGGTAAATATCTCACAGCTAATGTGGTGTTGTGTCAGTATGATAAGGTAAATATCTCACAGCTAATGTGGTGGTGTGCCAGTATGATAAAGTAAATATCACACAGATAATGTGGTGGTGTGCCAGTATGATAAGGTTGGTTGGTTTGGTGTTTTACGCCACGCTCAAGATTATTTCACTTATATGTCGGTGTTGCCAGTTTTATTGTGGGAGGAAACCGGGCTCTATGCCCGGAGGAAATCCACAACCTTCCGGTGGTAACTGGCAACTATCCCACTTCGGTCGTTCGAGTGAAAGCCGACAGAAAATTTGTCAGTATGATAAGGTAAATGTCACACAGATAATGTAGCGGTGTGTCAGTATGATAAGGTAAATATCACACAGATAATGTGTTGGTGTGTCAGTATGATAAGGTAAAATACCACACAGACAATGTGTTGGTGTGTCAGTATGATAAGGTAAATATCACACAGCTAATGTGTTGGTGTGTCAGTATGATAAGGTAAAATACCACACAGACAATGTGTTGGTGTGTCAGTATGATAAGGTAAATATCACACAGCTAATGTGTTGGTGTGTCAGTATGATAAGGTAAATATCACACAGCTAATGTGGTGGTGTGTCAGTATGATAAGGTAAATATCACACATATAATGTGGTGGTGTGTCAGTATGATAAGGTAAAATACCACACATATAATGTGGTGGTGTGTCAGTATGATAAGGTAAATATCACACAGCTAATGTGTTGGTGTGTCAATATGATAAGGTAAATATCACACATATAATATGGCGGTGTGTCAGTATGATAAGGTAAATATCACACAGATATTATGGCGGTGTGTCAGTATGATAAGGTAAATATCACACAGATATTATGGCGGTGTGTCAGTATGATAAGGTAAATATCACACAGCTAATGTGTTTGTGTCAATTATTGCTGTATATTGATTAATTAATACTCTTTTTATATACTTTTATTTCAGATAAACAGAAGTAAAAATAAATGGAAATTCCATTTAAAAGACGGCATTATGAATCTCAATAGTCGAGACTATGTTTTCCAAAGGGCTTCTGGTGATGCCGAGTGGTAGAGGGTGACCTCAATCTTTATCTCAGTGCTTTATGTCCTTCATTGTGAACACTCAACCAAACTGGATGCAGCTCTTTACAACTCTTGTGTTGTCAGGGTGCCTGAGTTATCTCCCTTGGGTGATCTATGTATCCTCTGAAACTAAGATGTGGATCCTCCCCTTTGGATGGCTTAAGCCCAGCGTTTATGTTGAAAGTCTATGGATATTTGATGCAGCCTGTATCAAATAGAAATCTGTATTTATGATATTTTGAACAATGATTATCTCAAATTGTCTTAACAATCTCTATTTTTCAACTGTATGTAAGTTAATCTGGTCAGAATCCAAATGAAACACTTCAATTCTTTTTTATGTTAATACCAATTATTATATTGTTTTTAATCCTTTGAACACTGACCCAATAAAAAAGTCCCCTGATCCTCTTCCCTTAAGGATCCGGGCTGGTTCAAGGCATTTTTTGGACAAAATGCCCAGAATACGAGTCCGTAACTAAGTGCTTTCTGTGTATATATTTTATTCTGTATCTCCCTAGAGTTAAGGTGTCACATGTTATGTCCGACGCCAAATATGTACCGGTATACCTACAGAAGGGTGCCAAATAACTAGTAATATCAGTGTTACACTATTTAGCCTCTGTGTGCATACTGCTGGCAATATAAACAGTCCGCTAAACTGATGGGCAATTACAACATTTGGACCCAAACGATCTGTACCAATCTCTCATTTATAAGCTCATGGTTTACCTACAAAACAACACACACCTGTTGCAGGTCAGTTTACCTTCCTTCACGACCAGTGTATTTTTAACGTCACTGGAAGGATAATGTACCAGCCGCTGGTGTTCAAAGTTTAAATTGATAATGTAATGTATTACTAATACTGGGACATAAATGTTTCCAGTAAGTTTTTTTTCTTCAAGAAATCAATGCAGAGTTGGATTCATGATTTAAATGATAGATGATGTAACAGTTTTATATTTCCAAGTAAAATAGCTGAGGAGGATGCCTGTGTATTTCAATTACTAATAATTATTTTTGACATGAACTTGAAGCATTCTATTAAAAATAAAAGAATAGTTTTTTTTTTATATATATTCTGATGCTGACACAGACATTTTTATGCTCATAATATTTTCTGTTCAGATATGTGAAAATCTATGGGTTTTCCAGTTCAATTTTTTACCTCTATTTCAATGGATCTATGAGTTAAGCAGGAGTGTAAATATATCTAAACTATTGGGAAGAGAGAAACCATTTTTATATGTAAATCAACCAGGATCAATGAAACATCATGTTGTTAGTTATGTCATATTACATGATACCTTATAAGTAAATGAATACTGTTTTGAACCCTTGTATTTATTTGACCTAGCTTCAATAGAAGATGTACATACGGAATGACTAACTTTCTAACCCCTGTGTACATAACTGTATCATACTTAGTTCTGGTTTGAGGGTGACCAGAGGATAATTAAACCAGTCTGTTTATTTTTATCAGGTCTTTTTTTTTTGTAACACACCTCAGCTCCTGATTTAATCAACAGATTCATTATGATTTGGGTAGCTTCACTGCTAATATTATGAGCTATGCATATTTTTTTTGGTTTCTTGTGATTTTTTGTGGCCTGTCATAACTGGAGTTTAAATTGTTATAAATTTGTCAAAACCACTTAAGTCATTTTCCAAATATTGTTGGGAATGTGCTATTGGCAATGTTAAATGCTTTATTTGTAAGAAATTAAAATGGTTTTGGAAGCCAAGATATTGGCTACTGAACGTATTGGAATTGAACGGCTATTTGGTTTCCTTTTATTGATTTTGCAGAATATGTTCATATCTTTCAAAAAGTACATGGAATTCCTATAGGAAATGGGTTATGGCAAGATTTCACAGTAGCAATTTGTTTTGGTAGCCTGTCGTTCTTGTTTTCGAAAACTCTATCAACAAAAATCTGTTACCCACAAAAAAGTGTGTATGCAGTAGGATATATACAGAAACTACATGTATTATCAGCATAGCTTGATTCCCAGCATTCTAATGAACCAATTCGAGGTTTCCCACTGTCCGCATCTGAAACGCCAAACTCACCTACAATTGATTCATTATTCTAATAATTCACTTGTATTGAAAAAGTTGATGAAGAGACATAAGCTGTGTGATGTTAAGCTGGATTTCCATTTTCCGGGCACAATGGGCAATTAAGGTGCATTGGAAAACACATTCAGGTTTTAATAGAATAGTCCGGACACTGATCAAATTTTTATCAAATTTGATTAGAAGCAATTAAAAGTTCTCAGTTTATCTTCCAAAGCAAAGATTTCTCAGTTGATCTTCAGAAGCAATAAAAAAAGGCGTCTCAGTTGATCTTCCGAAGCAATAAAAAAGGCGTCTCAGTTGATCTTCAGAAGCAATAAAAAAAGGCGTCTCAGTTGATCTTCCGAAGCAATAAAAAAGGCGTCTCAGTTGATCTTCCGAAGCAATAAAAAAGGCGTCTCGGTTGATCTTCAGAAGCAATAAAAAAAGTCGTCTCAGTTGATCTTCCGAAGCAATAAAAAAAGGCGTCTCAGTTGATCTTCCGAAGCAATAAAAAAAGGCATCTCAGTTGATCTTCCGAAGCAATAAAAAAAGGCGTCTCAGTTGATCTTCCGAAGCAATAAAAAAGGCGTCTCAGTTGATCTTCCGAAGCAATAAAAAAGGCGTCTCAGTTGATCTTCCGAAGCAATAAAAAAAGGCGTCTCAGTTGATCTTCCGAAGCAATAAAAAAGGCGTCTCAGTTGATCTTCCGAAGCAATAAAAAAGGGCGTCTCAGTTGATCTTCAGAAGCAATAAAAAAGCCGTCTCAGTTGATCTTCCGAAGCAATAAAAAAAGGCGTCTCAGTTGATCTTCCGAAGCAATAAAAAAAGGCTTCTCAGTTGATCTTCCGAAGCAATAAAGAGTTCTCAGTTGATCTTCACTATCTCCATTTTCTGTGATTGATTGTTTGGTGGTTTACGTCGCGCTCAAGAATATTTCACTAATATGGCGGCATTTGCCAGTTTTATTGTGGGTGGAAACCAGGCTCTACACCCGAAGCAAATTAAGCCTACGTATTAAGCCACGGAGGCCCCCCTCCCCATTTTCTGCATCTTCGCAAACCAAGTTAAAATCTTCATGTAACCCATTCCGTGTTTTACCTTGGCGGACGACTCCACTTCAACCCGTAAATCGAACAGCGCCCACTGGTGGGAATGTAAGAGTTGTCTTTCCTAGACTTACAGAGTCTTAGCCAATCAGCACTCGTTAAACAAAAGTTCAAGGTGTACACAGTCGCCATTACGTTATTTTCAGTGTAAGTGCCTGAGGATTTGATTAGCTGCGAGAAGTTTTACTCGCATCCAATCAAAACGAGCTGTTCGATTACGGGTTGAAGTGGAGTCGTCCGCCAAGGTAAAACACGGAATGGGTTACATGAAGATTTGAACTTGGCTAGAGAAGATGCATTTTCTGTGGCTTTGGAGGAATACAGAACATGTTGATTGGAGGGATACAGAACCTGATGATTGGAGGGATACAGAACCTGATGATTGGAGGGATACAGAACCTGATGATTAGAGGGATACAGAACCTGATGATTGGAGGGATACAGAACCTGATGATTGGAGGGATACAGAACCTGATGATTGGAGGGATACAGAACCTGATGATTGGAGATACAGAACCTGATGATTGGAGGGATACAGAGCCTGATGATTGGAGGGATACAGAACCTGATGATTGGAGGGATACAGAACCTGATGATGGGAGGGATACAGAACCTGATGATTGAAGGGATACAGAACCTGATGATTGGAGGGATATAGAACCTGATGATTGAAGAGATACAGAACCTGATGATTGGAGGGATACAGAACCTGATGATTGAAGGGATACAGAACCTGATGATTGGAGGAATACAGAACCTGATGATTAAAGGGATACAGAACCTGATGATTGGAGGAATACAGAACCTGATGATTAAAGGGATACAGAACCCGAGGATTGGAGGGATACAGAACCTGATGATTGAAGGGATACAGAACCCGAGGATTGAAGAGATACAGAACCTGATGATTGGAGGGATACAGAACCTGATGATTGGAGGGATACAGAACCTGATAATTAAAGGGATACAGAACCTGATGATTGGAGGGATACAGAACCTGATGATTGGAGGGATACAGAACCTGATGATTGGAGGGATACAGAACCTGATGATTGAAGAGATACAGAACCTGATGATTGAAGGATACAGAACCTGATGATTGAAGGATACAGAACCTGATGATTGAAGGATACAGAACCTGATGATTGAAGGATACAGAACCTGATGATTGGAGGAATACAGAACCTGATGATTAAAGGGATACAGAACCCGAGGATTGGAGGGATACAGAACCTGATGATTGGAGGAATACAGAACCTGATGATTGGAGGGATACAGAACCTGATGATTGAAGGGATACAGAACCCGAGGATTGAAGAGATACAGAACCTGATGATGGGAGAGATACAGAACCTGATGATTGGAGGGATACAGAACCTGATGATTGGAGGGATACAGAACCTGATGATTGGAGGGATACAGAACCTGATGATTGGAGGGATACAGAACCTGATGATTGGAGGGATACAGAACCTGATGATTGGAGGGATACAGAACCTGATGATTGGAGGAATACAGAACCTGATGATTGAAGGGATACAGAACCTGATGATTGGAGGGATACAGAACCTGATGATTGGAGGAATACAGAACCTGATGATTGAAGGATACAGAACCTGATGATTGGAGGAATACAGAACCTGATGATTAAAGGGATACAGAACCCGAGGATTGGAGGGATACAGAACCTGATGATTGGAGGAATACAGAACCTGATGATTGGATGGATACAGAACCTGATGATTGGAGGGATACAGAGCCTGATGAATGGAGGGATACAGAACCTGGTGATTGGAGGGATAAAGAACCTGATGATTGGAGGGATACAGAGCCTGATGATTGGAGGAATACAGAACCTGATGATTGGAGGGATACAGAACCTGATGATTGAAGGGATACAGAACCTGATGATTGGAGGGATATAGAACCTGATGATTGAAGAGATACAGAACCTGATGATTGGAGGGATACAGAACCTGATGATTGAAGGGATACAGAACCTGATGATTGGATGGATACAGAACCTGATGATTGGAGGGATACAGAGCCTGATGAATGGAGGGATACAGAACCTGGTGATTGGAGGGATAAAGAACCTGATGATTGGAGGGATACAGAGCCTGATGATTGGAGGGATACAGAACCTGATGATTGGAGGGATACAGAACCTGATGATTGAAGGGATACAGAACCTGATGATTGGAGGGATACAGAACCTGATGATTGGAGGGATACAGAACCTGATGATTGAAGGGATACAGAACCTGATGATTGGAGGGATACAGAACCTGATGATTGAAGAGATACAGAACCTGATGATTGAAGGATACAGAACCTGATGATTGGAGGGATACAGAACCTGATGATTGGAGGGATATAGAACCTGATGATTGGAGGGATACAGAACCTGATGATTGAAGGATACAGAACCTGATGATTGGAGGAATACAGAACCTGATGATTAAAGGGATACAGAACCCGAGGATTGGAGGGATACAGAACCTGATGATTGGAGGAATACAGAACCTGATGATTGGAGGGATACAGAACCTGATGATTGGAGGGATACAGAACCTGGTGATTGGAGGAATACAGAACCTGATGATTGAAGGGATACAGAACCTGATGACTGAAGGGATACAGAACCTGATGACTGAAGGGATACAGAACCTGATGATTGGAGGGATACAGAACCTGATGATTGGAGGGATATAGAACCTGATGATTGAAGGGATACAGAACCTGATGATTGGAGGGATACAGAACCTGATGATTGGAGGGATACAGAACCTGATGATTGAAGGAATACAGAACCTGATGATTGAAGGGATACAGAACCTGATGACTGAAGGGATACAGAACCTGATGATTGGAGGGATACAGAACCTGATGATTGGAGGGATATAGAACCTGATGATTGGAGGAATACAGAACCTGATGATTGAAGGAATACAGAACCTGATGATTGAAGGGATACAGAACCCGAGGATTGAAGAGATACAGAACCTGATGATGGGAGAGATACAGAACCTGATGATTGGAGGGATACAGAATCTGATGATTGAAGGGATACAGAGCCTGATGAATGGAGGGATACAGAACCTGGTGATTGGAGGGATACAGAACCTGATGATTGGAGGGATACAGAACCTGATGATTGGAGGGATACAGAACCTGATGATTGGAGGAATACAGAACCTGATGATTGAAGGAATACAGAACCTGATGATTGAAGGGATACAGAACCCGAGGATTGAAGAGATACAGAACCTGATGATGGGAGAGATACAGAACCTGATGATTGGAGGGATACAGAATCTGATGATTGAAGGGATACAGAGCCTGATGAATGGAGGGATACAGAACCTGGTGATTGGAGGGATAAAGAACCTGATGATTGGAGGGATACAGAACCTGATGATTGGAGGAATACAGAACCTGATGATTGGAGGGATACAGAACCTGATGATTGAAGGGATACAGAACCTGATGATTGAAGGGATACAGAACCTGATGATTGGAGGGATACAGAACCTGATGATTGGAGGGATACAGAACCTGATGATTGAAGGGATACAGAACCTGATGATTGGAGGGATACAGAACCTGATGATTGAAGAGATACAGAACCTGATGATTGAAGGATACAGAACATGATGATTGAAGGATACAGAACCTGATGATTGAAGGATACAGAACCTGATGATTGAAGGATACAGAACCTGATGATTGGAGGAATACAGAACCTGATGATTAAAGGGATACAGAACCCGAGGATTGGAGGGATACAGAACCTGATGATTGGAGGAATACAGAACCTGATGATTGGAGGGATACAGAACCTGATGATTGAAGGGATACAGAACCCGAGGATTGAAGAGATACAGAACCTGATGATGGGAGAGATACAGAACCTGATGATTGGAGGGATACAGAACCTGATGATTGGAGGGATACAGAACCTGATGATTGGAGGGATACAGAACCTGATGATTGAAGGAATACAGAACCTGGTGATTGAAGGGATACAGAACCTGATGATTGGAGGGATACAGAACCTGATGATGGGAGAGATACAGAACCTGATGATTGGAGGAATACAGAACCTGATGATTGGAGGGATACAGAACCTGATGATTGAAGGGATACAGAACCCGAGGATTGAAGAGATACAGAACCTGATGATGGGAGAGATACAGAACCTGATGATTGGAGGGATACAGAACCTGATGATTGAAGGGATACAGAACCTGATGATTGAAGGGATACAGAACCTGATGATTGGAGGGATACAGAACCTGATGATTGGAGGAATACAGAACCTGATGATTGGAGGAATACAGAACCTGATGATGGGAGAGATACAGAACCTGATGATTGGAGGGATACAGAACCTGATGATTGGAGGGATACAGAACCTGATGATTGGAGGGATACAGAACCTGATGATTGGAGGGATACAGAACCCGAGGATTGAAGAGATACAGAACCTGATGATTGAAGGGATACAGAACCTGATGATTGGAGGAATACAGAACCTGATGATTGGAGGGATACAGAACCTGATGATTGAAGAGATACAGAACCCGAGGATTGAAGAGATACAGAACCTGATGATTGAAGGGATACAGAACCTGATGATTGGAGGGATACAGAACCTGATGATTGGAGGAATACAGAACCTGATGATGGGAGAGATACAGAACCTGATGATTGGAGGGATACAGAACCTGATGATTGGAGGGATACAGAACCTGATGATTGGAGGGATACAGAACCTGATGATTGGAGGGATACAGAACCTGATGATTGGAGGGATACAGAACCTGATGATTGAAGGAATACAGAACCTGGTGATTGAAGGGATACAGAACCTGATGATTGGAGGGATACAGAACCTGATGATTGGAGGGATACAGAGCCTGATGATTAAAGGGATACAGAACCTGATGATTGGAGGGATACAGAACCTGATGATTGGAGGGATATAGAACCCGAGGATTGAAGAGATACAGAACCTGATGATTGGAGGGATACAGAACCTGATGATTGGAGGGATACAGAACCTGATGATTAAAGGGATACAGAACCTGATGATTGGAGGGATACAGAACCTGATGATTGGAGGGATACAGAACCTGATGATTGGAGGGATACAGAACCTGATGATTGGAGGGATACAGAACCTGATGATTGGAGGGATACAGAACCTGATGATTGAAGAGATACAGAACCTGATGATTGAAGGATACAGAACCTGATGATTGAAGGATACAGAACCTGATGATTGAAGGATACAGAACCTGATGATTGAAGGATACAGAACCTGATGATTGGAGGAATACAGAACCTGATGATTAAAGGGATACAGAACCCGAGGATTGGAGGGATACAGAACCTGATGATTGAAGGGATACAGAACCCGAGGATTGAAGAGATACAGAACCTGATGATTGGAGGGATACAGAACCTGATGATTGGAGGGATACAGAACCTGATAATTAAAGGGATACAGAACCTGATGATTGGAGGGATACAGAACCTGATGATTGGAGGGATACAGAACCTGATGATTGGAGGGATACAGAACCTGATGATTGAAGAGATACAGAACCTGATGATTGAAGGATACAGAACCTGATGATTGAAGGATACAGAACCTGATGATTGAAGGATACAGAACCTGATGATTGAAGGATACAGAACCTGATGATTGGAGGAATACAGAACCTGATGATTAAAGGGATACAGAACCCGAGGATTGGAGGGATACAGAACCTGATGATTGGAGGAATACAGAACCTGATGATTGGAGGGATACAGAACCTGATGATTGAAGGGATACAGAACCCGAGGATTGAAGAGATACATAACCTGATGATGGGAGAGATACAGAACCTGATGATTGGAGGGATACAGAACCTGATGATTGGAGGGATACAGAACCTGATGATTGGAGGGATACAGAACCTGATGATTGGAGGGATACAGAACCTGATGATTGGAGGGATACAGAACCTGATGATTGGAGGGATACAGAACCTGATGATTGGAGGAATACAGAACCTGATGATTGAAGGGATACAGAACCTGATGATTGGAGGGATACAGAACCTGATGATTGGAGGAATACAGAACCTGATGATTGAAGGATACAGAACCTGATGATTGGAGGAATACAGAACCTGATGATTAAAGGGATACAGAACCCGAGGATTGGAGGGATACAGAACCTGATGATTGGAGGAATACAGAACCTGATGATTGGATGGATACAGAACCTGATGATTGGAGGGATACAGAGCCTGATGAATGGAGGGATACAGAACCTGGTGATTGGAGGGATAAAGAACCTGATGATTGGAGGGATACAGAGCCTGATGATTGGAGGAATACAGAACCTGATGATTGGAGGGATACAGAACCTGATGATTGAAGGGATACAGAACCTGATGATTGGAGGGATATAGAACCTGATGATTGAAGAGATACAGAACCTGATGATTGGAGGGATACAGAACCTGATGATTGAAGGGATACAGAACCTGATGATTGGAGGAATACAGAACCTGATGATTAAAGGGATACAGAACCTGATGATTGGAGGAATACAGAACCTGATGATTGGAGGGATACAGAACCTGATGATTGGAGGAATACAGAACCTGATGATTAAAGGGATACAGAACCCGAGGATTGAAGGGATACAGAACCTGATGATTGGAGGGATACAGAACCTGATGATTGAAGGGATACAGAACCTGATGATTGGAGGAATACAGAACCTGATGATTGAAGGGATACAGAACCTGATGATTGGAGGAATACAGAACCTGATGATTGAAGGGATACAGAACCTGATGATTGGAGGAATACAGAACCTGATGATTGAAGGGATACAGAACCTGATGATTGAAGGGATACAGAACCTGATGATTGGAGGGATACAGAACCTGATGATTGGAGGGATACAGAACCCGAGGATTGGAGGGATACAGAACCCGAGGATTGAAGGGATACAGAACCTGGTGATTGAAGGGATACAGAACCTGATGATTGGAGGGATACAGAACCTGATGATTGGAGGGATACAGAACCTGATGATTGAAGGGATACAGAACCTGATGATTGGAGATACAGAACCTGATGATTGAAGGAATACAGAACCTGATGATTGGAGGGATACAGAACCTGATGATTGGAGGGATACAGAACCTGATGATTGGAGGGATACAGAACCTGATGATTGGAGGGATACAGAACCCGAGGATTGAAGAGATACAGAACCTGATGATTGAAGGATACAGAACCTGATGATTGGAGGGATACAGAACCTGATGATTGGAGGGATACAGAACCTGATGATTGGAGGGATACAGAACCTGATGATTGAAGGAATACAGAACCTGATGATTGGAGGGATACAGAACCTGCTGATTTGAGGGATACATAACCTGATGATTGGAGGATACAGAACCTGCTGATTTGAGGGATACATAACCTGATGATTGGAGGGATATAGAACCTGATGATTGGAGGGATATAGAACCTGATCATTGGAGGGATATAGAACCTGATGATTTGAGGGATACAGAACCTGCTGATTTGAGGGATACAGAACCTGATGATTGAAGGGATACAGAACCTGATGATTGAAGGGATACAGAACCTGATGATTGAAGGATACAGAACCTGATGATTGGAGGAATACAGAACCTGATGATTGGAGGGATATAGAACCCGAGGATTGGAGGGATACAGAACCTAATGATTAAAGGGATACAGAACCTGATGATTGGATGGATACAGAACCTGATGATTGGAGGGATACAGAACCCGAGGATTGAAGAGATACAGAACCTGATGATTGGAGGGATACAGAACCTGATGATTGGAGGGATACAGAACCTGATGATTGGAGGGATACAGAACCTGATGATTGGAGGGATACAGAACCTGATGATTGAAGGGATACAGAACCCGAGGATTGGAGGGATACAGAACATGATGATTAAAGGGATACAGAACCTGATGATTGGAGGGATACAGAACCTGATGATTGAAGGAATACAGAACCTGATGATTGAAGGGATACAGAACATGATGATTGGAGGGATACAGAACCTGATGATTAAAGGGATACAGAACCTGGTGAGCGTTGGACGCTCAATCCGAACAGCCTTCCATCAATGAGTCGCAGGTTCAAATCCCACTCAGTCAAAAAAAAATTGGGAAATTTTCTGACTGGGTTTTCACTCGAACCACCTATGTGGAATGGTTGCAAGTTACCATCGGAAGGTCGTGGGTTTCCTCCAGGCATAGAGCGCAGTTTCCTCCCATAATAAAACTAGCAACGCTGCTATGTAAGTGAAATAATCTTGAGTGCGGCGTAAAACACCAAGCAATCAATCTTTGTCCGTTTGAATCACTGAAGTTAATCGTGACTCAGTGCACTGTGGCATTCAAATTAGTGAACAAAACGATGAAAATTGATAAAATAAAGTGAACATTTATTATAGTAAAGTTCAAACCCTAGGCAAGTTTAGACATCCACCCATGTAACTGTGAGTCGTTTGCTACATACAGAGTAGAGAATTTGACGATGTAGCATCAATTTGCTAACTCTCCTAACAAGGTGATCACGTTGGAATTGAGACTCACTTGGCAAGGCCGCAACCATGACAAGAACAATTGTGTTGTTTTTAAGACATTCTGTAAGACTGGATCCCTTAAATCACTGTTAGCAGCCCTACATATCAGAATCTTATCCCAATGTTCATAGCTTGCCCAGAAACGCTTTAAGAATTAAATGGCAAAAATGTCCCTGCTGTCCCACAATGACATCAAGGCTGAAGAAATCTTTGCAGAGAATTTGACTTTATGCTTTAATAACTGTGTTACAAGTGAATAAACATGGTATGTAATTAAGTACACAGAAACTTTTATTTCCAGAAATAATCTATATTGTAGCATTAGGAATACCCTTTACACAGAATGTGATAATGTGGGATTACTGTGCTTAAATATGTGTAAAATATTCTTTGTTTTGAATTTGGCAATGCATAAGCTTATCTAATATATATACCTTTTTAGATCATAAATTGGCAAATGCTATACTTCATACTTGTCCAATAATGCCGATAAGAATGGATTATCTCATGAAAGATCAGAAAATAGGCATCAATTTCAACTTTATAAAAGCATGGCCAGTACAGTGAAAAGTGAGGACAATCCTCCATAACTTGGTCGGATTGAATCCAATGGACAAAATGTTCACCTTACATTTTACTGATATATGAATCTGGTGCTGGGCATCGGTAAAAGTCCAGCGTTCTTTCAATCTATGGTATTTTATGATATCTCCTTAAATAAATGACTGCATTATCAGAAGTCCACACTAATGTCTATCATGAGGTCAAAGCAGGAGCAACTAAAAACTACAGGCATGATTTCCTAAAATAAAACCCTCAATCGGCCCTCAAGTGGCATTTTAAGCTTCGTTATGAAGATATCACGGACACTTCTTTATGGAAAACCTCTGTTTGAATTTAGATTTCCTGTTTAGGGTCTACAACCCACTCATTAGGAAGGTTTGTCAATTTTGGTGGAAGGCTGTTTATAGTGCCAAAACTACCACCATTTATATAACAATCTAGGACAGTTTATTAAATAGTCACACATTTTGAAACCAAATGAATTTTGAATGAGGAACAATAACAACTCTGAACTAATCATTTTTTATGTATGAATTGATGGAGAAAATAAATATTAAAAGACTAATCGAATAATGAGTTATTTGGTGATAGTTCGCCAACGTGTTTCTTCATCTTGGGGACATCATCGATGTAAAATCCAGAGTGTTTAACCTTAAATCTTCATGTATTATCTTCAGAGTCTGATTCTGATACGTCTTCAACAGGTGCCCTATTAGGGTTTGCCACTAAATCGCCCAAACCCTCATCTCCTGAACTATAATCGGACGGAGGTAACATGTCATCATCTATCATCGTGTTTGTGTTAGCACTTGATGTGTCCTCTTCAAACTCCACAGGCCTGAAATATAGGTGTAATGAATTCTGTAAGTGTTTTATTGATTAAGACTGATATCTTATTAGTTATTGGTCATTATTATTACAGAGAGAATTGACAAGATACTGATGACTCTTCTTATCATTTGTCATTAATCAAACACGTGAATTTCACCTGTCTTCCCCACCTTCACTGTAATCTGGAGGAAGTACCCCATCGTTTTGATTGATTGATTGTTTGATGTTTTACGCCACGCTCAAGATTATTTCACTTATATGGCGGCGTTGCCAGTTTTATTGTGGCAGGAAACCAGGCTCTATGCCCGGAGGAAACCCTCGACCTTCCGCTGGTAACTGACAACCATCCCACTTAAGTTAGGTCGTTTGAGTGAAAACCCAATCAGAAAATTTTCCATTTTTTTGGGACTGAGTGGGATTTGAACCCGCGACCCATTGGTGGAAGGCTGCTCGGATTGAGCCTCCAACACTCTACCTACGAAGCCACGCCACATACTTTTGAAGTCATTAGAGAAAAATCTGGCTAAAACTAAATTCACCTGGTCCATCATTGTGATACTTATTAACTATCTGGAGGAGAAAGAGTTGACTACATAGTCTGCAATTGTAGTTCCTTATTGACCAAGATGTGAGTTACCAGTGTTATTGACCAAGGCGTGAGTTACCAGTGTTATTGACCAAGATGTGAGTTACCAGTGTTATTGACCAAGATGTGAGTTACCAGTGTTATTGACCAAGGTGTGAGTTACCAGTGTTATTGACCAAGGTGTGAGTTACCAGTGTTATTGACCAAGGTGTGAGTTACCAGTGTTATTGACCAAGGTGTGGGTTACCAGTGTTATTGACCAGTGTTAGTTACCAGTGTTATTGACCAAGGCGTGAGTTACCAGTGTTATTGACCAAGGTGTGAGTTACCAGTGTTATTGACCAAGACGTGAGTTACCAGTGTTATTGACCAAGGTGTGGGTTACCAGTGTTATTGACCAAGATGTGAGTTACCAGTGTTATTGACCAAGATGTGAGTTACCAGTGTTATTGACCTAGATGTCAGTTACCAGTGTTATTGACCAAGATGTGAGTTACCAGTGTTATTGACCAAGGTGTGAGTTACCAGTGTTATTGACCAAGGTGTGGGTTACCAGTGTTATTGACCAGTGTTAGTTACCAGTGTTATTGACCAAGATGTGAGTTACCAGTGTTATTGACCAAGACGTGAGTTACCAGCGTTATTGACCAAGGTGTGAGTTACCAGTGTTATTGACCAAGATGTGAGTTACCAGTGTTATTGACCTAGATGTCAGTTACCAGTGTTATTGACCAAGATGTGAGTTACCAGTGTTATTGACCAAGGTGTGAGTTACCAGTGTTATTGACCAAGATGTGAGTTACCAGTGTTATTGACCAGGATGTGAGTTACCAGTGTTATTGACCAAGATGTGAGTTACCAGTGTTATTGACCAAGATGTGAGTTACCAGTGTTATTGACCAAGATGTGAGTTACCAGTGTTATTGACCAAGATGTCAGTTACCAGTGTTATTGACCAAGGTGTGAGTTACCAGTGTTATTGACCAAGATGTGAGTTACCAGTGTTATTGACCAAGATGTGAGTTACCAGTGTTATTGACCAAGATGTGAGTTACCAGTGTTATTGACCAAGGTGTGAGTTACCAGTGTTATTGACCAAGATGTAAGTTACCAGTGTTATTGACCTAGATGTGAGTTACCAGTGTTATTGACCAAGGTGTGGGTTACCAGTGTTTTTGACCAAGATGTCAGTTACCAGTGTTATTGACCAAGGTGTCAGTTACCAGTGTTATTGACCAAGGTGTGAGTTACCAGTGTTATTGACCAAGGTGTGAGTTACCAGTGTTATTGACCAAGGTGTCAGTTACCAGTGTTATTGACCAAGGTGTGAGTTACCAGTGTTATTGACCAAGATGTGAGTTACCAGTGTTATTGACCAAGGTGTGAGTTACCAGTGTTATTGACCAAGGTGTGAGTTACCAGTGTTATTGACCAAGGTGTGAGTTACCAGTGTTATTGACCAAGGTGTGAGTTACCAGTGTTATTGACCAAGATGTGAGTTACCAGTGTTATTGACCAAGATGTGAGTTACCAGTGTTATTGACCAAGGTGTGAGTTACCAGTGTTATTGACCAAGGTGTGAGTTACCAGTGTTATTGACCAAGGGTGAGTTACCAGTGTTATTGACCAAGGTGTGGGTTACCAGTGTTATTGACCAAGATGTGAGTTACCAGTGTTATTGACCAAGGCGTGAGTTACCAGTGTTATTGACCAAGGCGTGAGTTACCAGTGTTATTGACCAAGATGTCAGTTACCAGTGTTATTGACCAAGATGTGAGTTACCAGTGTTATTGACCAAGATGTCAGTTACCAGTGTTATTGACCAAGATGTGAGTTACCAGTGTTATTGACCAAGATGTGAGTTACCAGTGTTATTGACCAAGATGTGAGTTACCAGTGTTATTGACCAAGGTGTGAGTTACCAGTGTTATTGACCAAGATGTAAGTTACCAGTGTTATTGACCAAGGTGTGAGTTACCAGTGTTATTGACAAAGATGTGAGTTACCAGTGTTATTGACAAAGATGTGAGTTACCAGTGTTATTGACCAAGATGTAAGTTACCAGTGTTATTGACCAAGATGTGAGTTACCAGTGTTATTGACCAAGACGTGAGTTACCAGTGTTATTGACCAAGGTGTGAGTTACCAGTGTTATTGACCAGGGTGTCAGTTACCAGTGTTATTGACCAAGATGTGAGTTACCAGTGTTATTGACCAAGATGTGAGTTACCAGTGTTATTGATCAAGATGTCAGTTACCAGTGTTATTGACAAAGACGTGAGTTACCAGTGTTATTGACCAAGATGTGAGTTACCAGTGTTATTGACCAAGATGTGAGTTACCAGTGTTATTGACCAAGGCGTGAGTTACCAGTGTTATTGACCAAGATGTGAGTTACCAGTGTTATTGACCAAGATGTCAGTTACCAGTGTTATTGACCAAGATGTGAGTTACCAGTGTTATTGACCAAGATGTGAGTTACGAGTGTTATTGACCAAGCTGTGAGTTGTTAGTGTTATTGACCAAGATGTGAGTTACCAGTGTTATTGACCAAGATGTGAGTTACCAGTGTTATTGACCAAGATGTGAGTTACCAGTGTTATTGACCAAGACGTGAGTTACCAGTGTTATTGACCAAGGTGTGAGTTACCAGTGTTATTGACCAGGGTGTGAGTTACCAGTGTTATTGACCAAGATGTGAGTTACCAATGTTATTGACCAAGATGTGAGTTACCAGTGTTATTGACCAAGATGTGAGTTACCAGTGTTATTGACAAAGATGTGAGTTACCAGTGTTATTGACCAAGGTGTGAGTTACCAATGTTATTGACCAAGGTGTGAGTTATCAGTGTTATTGACCAAGATGTGAGTTACCAGTTTTATTGACCAAGATGTAAGTTACCAGTGTTATTGACCAAGATGTGAGTTACCAGTGTTATTGACCAAGATGTAAGTTACCAGTGTTATTGACCAAGATGTGAGTAACCAGTGTTATTGACCAAGGTGTGAGTTACCAGTGTTATTGACCAAGATGTGAGTTACCAGTGTTATTGACCAAGATGTAAGTTACCAGTGTTATTGACCAAGATGTGAGTAACCAGTGTTATTGACCAAGGTGTGAGTTACCAGTGTTATTGACCAAGATGTCAGTTACCAGTGGTATTGACCAAGATGTGAGTTACCAGTGTTATTGACCAAGATGTGAGTTACCAATGTTATTGACCAAGATGTGAGTAACCAGTGTTATTGACCAAGGTGTGAGTTACCAGTGTTATTGACCAAGATGTCAGTTACCAGTGTTATTGACCAAGATGTGTGTTACCAGTGTTATTGACCAAGATGACCAAGATGTCAGTTACCAGTGTTATTGACCAAGGTGTGAGTTACCAGTGTTATTGACCAAGGTGTGAGTTACCAGTGTTATTGATCAAGATGTGAGTTACCAGTGTTATTGACCAAGATGTGAGTTACCAGTGTTATTGACCAAGATGTGAGTTACCAGTGCTATTGACCAAAACGTGAGTTACCAGTGTTATTGACCAAGGTGTGAGTTACCAGTGTTATTGACCAGTGTTAGTTACCAGTGTTATTGATCAAGATGTGAGTTACCCTTGTTATTGACCAGTGTTAGTTACCAGTGTTATTGATCAAGATGTGAGTTACCAGTGTTATTGACCAAGATGTGAGTTACCAGTGTTATTGACCAGTGTTAGTTACCAGTGTTATTGATCAAGATGTGAGTTACCTGTGTTATTGACCAAGATGTCAGTTACCAGTGTTATTGACCAAGGTGTTAGTTACCAGTGTTATTGACCAAGATGTGAGTTACCAGTGTTATTGACCAAGATGTGTGTTACCAGTGTTATTGCCCAAGATGTGTGTTACCAGTGTTATTGACCAAGATGTGAGTTACCAGTGTTATTGACCAAGATGTGAGTTACCAGTGTTATTGACCAAGATGTGAGTTACCAGTGTTATTGACCAAGATGTGAGTTACCAGTGTTATTGACCAAGATGTCAGTTACCAGTGTTATTGACCAAGATGTGTGTTACCAGTGTTATTGACCAAGATGTGAGTTACCAGTGTTATTGACCAAGGTGTGAGTTACCAGTGTTATTGACCAGTGTTAGTTACCAGTGTTATTGACCAAAATGTGAGTTACCAGTGTTATTGACCAAGATGTGTGTTACCAGTGTTATTGACCAAGATGTGTGTTACCAGTGTTATTGACCAAGATGTGTGTTACCAGTGTTATTGACCAAGATGTGAGTTACCAGTGTTATTGACCAAGGTGTGAGTTACCAGTGTTATTGACCAAGATGTGAGTTACCAGTGTTATTGACAAAGATGTAAGTTACCAGTGTTATTGACCAAAATGTGAGTTACCAGTGTTATTGACCAAGATGTGTGTTACCAGTGTTATTGACCAAGATGTGAGTTACCAGTGTTATTGACCAAGATGACCAAGGTGTGAGTTACCAGTGCTATGGTCCAAGGTGTGAGTTACCAGTGTTATTGACCAAGGTGTGAGTTACCAGTGTTATTGACCAAGGTGTGAGTTACCAGTGTTATTGACCAAGATGTGAGTTACCAGTGTTATTGACCAAGATGTGTGTTACCAGTGTTATTGACCAAGATGTGAGTTACCAGTGTTATTGACCAAGATGTGTGTTACCAGTGTTATTGACCAAGGTGTGAGTTACCAGTGTTATTGACCAAGGTGTGAGTTATCAGTGTTATTGACCAAGATGTGAGTTACCAGTGTTATTGACCAAGATGTGAGTTACCAGTGTTATTGACCAAGATGTGAGTTACCAGTGTTATTGACCAGGATGTGAGTTACCAGTGTTATTGACCAAGATGTAAGTTACCAGTGTTATTGACCAAGGTGTGAGTTACCAGTGTTATTGACCAAGGTGTGAGTTACCAGTGTTAGTGACCAGGATGTGAGTTACCAGTGTTATTGACCAAGGTGTGAGTTACCAGTGTTATTGACCAAGGTGTGAGTTACCAGTGTTAGTGACCAAGATGTGTGTTACCAGTGTTATTGACCAAGATGTGAGTTACCAGTGTTATTGACCAAGGTGTGAGTTACCAGTGTTATTGACCAAGGTGTGAGTTACCAGTGTTATTGACCAAGGTGTGAGTTACCAGTGTTATTGACCAAGATGTGAGTTACCAGTGTTATTGACCAGGATGTGAGTTACCAGTGTTATTGACCAAGATGTGAGTTACCAGTGTTATTGATCAAGATGTGAGTTACCAGTGTTATTGACCAGGATGTGAGTTACCAGTGTTATTGACCAAGATGTGAGTTACCACAGTTATTGATCAAGATGTGAGTTACCAGTGTTATTGACCAAGATGTGAGTTACCAGTGTTATTGACCAAGGTGTGAGTTACCAGTGTTATTGACCAAGGTGTGAGTTACCAGTGTTATTGATCAAGATGTGAGTTACCAGTGTTATTGACCAAGGTGTGAGTTACCAGTGTTATTGACCAAGGTGTGAGTTACCAGTGTTATTGACCAAGATGTGTGTTACCAGTGTTATTGACCAAGATGTGTGTTACCAGTGTTATTGACCAAGATGTGAGTTACCAGTGTTAGTGACCAAGATGTGTGTTACCAGTGTTATTGACCAAGATGTGAGTTACCAGTGTTATTGACAAGGTGTGAGTTACCAGTGTTATTGACCAAGATGTGAGTTACCAGTGTTATTGACAAGGTGTGAGTTACCAGTGTTATTGACCAAGATGTGAGTTACCAGTGTTATTGACCAAGATGTGAGTTACCAGTGTTATTGACCAAGATGTGAGTTACCAGTGTTATTGACCAGGATGTGAGTTACCAGTGTTATTGACCAAGATGTGAGTTACCAGTGTTATTGACCAAGATGTGAGTTACCAGTGTTATTGACCAAGATGTAAGTTACCAGTGTTATTGACCAAGGTGTGAGTTACCAGTGTTATTGACCAAGATGTGAGTTACCAGTGTTATTGACCAAGATGTGAGTTACCAGTGTTATTGACCAAGATGTAAGTTACCAGTGTTATTGACCAAGGTGTGAGTTACCAGTGTTATTGACCAAGGTGTGAGTTACCAGTGTTATTGACCAAGGTGTGAGTTACCAGTGTTATTGACCAAGGTGTGAGTTACCAGTGTTATTGACCAAGATGTGTGTTACCAGTGTTATTGACAAAGATGTAAGTTACCAGTGTTATTGACCAAGATGTAAGTTACCAGTGTTATTGACCAAGATGTGAGTTACCAGTGTTATTGACCAAGGTGTGAGTTACCAGTGTTATTGACCAAGATGACCAAGATGTCAGTTACCAGTGTTATTGACCAAGGTGTGAGTTACCAGTGTTATTGACCAAGGTGTGAGTTACCAGTGTTATTGACCAAGATGTAAGTTACCAGTGTTATTGACCAAGATGTGAGTTACCAGTGTTATTGACCAAGATGTGAGTTACCAGTGTTATTGACCAAGATGTGAGTTACCAGTGTTATTGACCAAGGTGTGAGTTACCAGTGTTATTGACCTAGGTGTGAGTTACCAGTGGTATTGACCAAGATGTGAGTTACCAGTGTTATTGACCAAGATGTGAGTTACCAGTGTTATTGACCAAGGTGTCAGTTACCAGTGTTATTGACCAAGGTGTCAGTTACCAGTGGTATTGACCAAGACGTGAGTTACCAGTGGTATTGACCAAGACGTGAGTTACCAGTGTTATTGACCAAAGTGTCAGTTACCAGTGTTATTGACCAAGGTGTCAGTTACCAGTGTTTTTCCTGTTGTAGGTGTTTGATCTGGTCCTTATATAAAATGGAGACAATCTCAGCTTTCACTTTGACACCCTCTTCAATAGGCTCTATCAACACAAAGTTTCCTGAAATCAAATTCACCACAAACATTTAGGTCACAAAGCTTGTAACTTATTGATGATTTGGTCCTACAAAGCTATCATGGTAATGCCATTAAGGCAGATCATTTATATGACCAGCATGCAGCATTTTTACCAAAATTGCAGTTTTTTCTAATATTCAACGATAACAAAACTTTTCAACAGAAACTTTAGAAACTTTAAGGGTTTACAGTTAATAAGTGTCTGATACAGTGTCAACTTTTTTGGTATTCATATTTTTCCAATTAGTTCAGTTATTGAAATTTTAAATTCGAAGCACCTCAAAGTGTAATTCTTACCTCGCTTTATCCATACATTTTTCCTAAATTTTGTTGGCATACTAACTAAAAACTTTTCTTTTTGAGCAGTTTCTACTTCATGAAGGTTATTGCCTTTACTTGCCACAACCTGTAAATCAAACATGTTATAAGAATTCAATCTCTTTAAAACAAAAATGCACAAATTTTATTAAGATTATAATCACATGGACATAAGAAAACACTCAATGCACTTATTCACACCATTTAAGGTAAAAGTACTGTATTAACAACTTTGAGGGCTTCTAGTTATTTACAGCCCTTCAGACCTGTGTACGTTATGAGAGTAGCCGGTTTGTTATTTAGTCTAAGGGGCTGGTAGGGGAAACCACAAGGCTTACAGCACATAAAATTACAACCATTATAGTATCCTTTATCAGCCTGTGCGTCTAAATGTCTACCAAAACAATGCAAAAGCCTGAAAGTGTTAAACGTCGCACTATGAGTGACCCAAGATGAATTCGGGGCAACGAGGGCTCTTTTGAAGAAGCTCAGGAGCCTTGCATATCTTAAACATAAGACGATCAAGTAAAAAACCAAAGTCAGGAAAGGTGATCGCCTGAGGTGTGATTTAACACAAATCATGCAAAGTGAACCAATGAGAGAATTGGATGATTGAATGACATGGGTATTCTGTGCAAACTGTTCATGTACAGTACTTGGATGGGTAGACAGTTGGACCTTCGGCGAGTACCTGGCAACTCATGCACATACAACGTAACGTATGGGTAGACAGTTGGACCTTCGGCGAGTACCTGGCAACTCATGCACATACAATGTAACTAGAAGTCTTACCTTGACAATTATTTGGTTTTCTTTGGGTGTGACAAAATCACAGAGAATTTCTTGAGTCACATGTTTTCGTTTTGTTGCTTTTGACATGTTAGGCTGTTGAGAAAAAATATACATAAATACATAAAAATATGTAAATAACTAGATGTTTGTCAAAGTTAAACTGTGTGCTATTCTACCGTTGTTTATCGGTATATAAAGAGGAGGTTTCCAGATGGCCATTGGTAATCTTTCCAGCTCGCACAGACCACTAAATAGGGAATTTTATTTGAGGATTCCAATGTCTGCTATGCTGACATTTTGGCGGAAAGTTGACTCACACCCTTTTATCCGAGATTGATTACACTGCATTTTTCGAATAATCTGAAATTCAACGGAGAACCACAACAAACTTAAACGGTGTTTCCTTTTAAGATCTCATTTAGATATAAATATTATCGATAAGATTAACTGATTATTAATACCGGTATATTTCTGTCAAAATGACCAGTAAGTCAAATACGATGACGCGTGCACATGAGTGCGGCTAGGCCTCACCAGTCACCAGTCACCTAGCCGCAATTCAATTTACCACACTCATGTGTCTGACCCTGTTTTACTTACTTGCCGGCCAGGAGCTTCCATTTCCTACTACTACCTAACTAGTACTACTAGCAGTAGTAGCAGTACGACCGGTACTAGGCTACTGACCGTACAGTCACAGGCCTTATTTTTTCGCGCGAACCGTGGTTCAGGTTACGGGAAGGTTACTCAAAGTATAATTCAAGCGAACAGTAAGGGTTCGCGTAGGCTAAAAGCAAGGGTTCTCGTGAAAAAAAAGATGTCTGTTTTCTGGCGTCCTACTTTGAGGTATTCGTGCCAAATGCCACTTCTTAAAAGTTCAAAAAGTACAAAGTTTAACGACGTATTCCGCTATCCATTGACACTTTCGAGTCGTCCGGCCCCGTGTGGGTTCCGGGGGATAAGAATACAGGCCCACAACTTTCCCAAGGTGCTTGATCGTATGAGGCGACAGCAAAAACTGACAAGCTTTTCTCAATATTTGAAATTATTATCGAACAGTATTTAGTTTAATAGTATTTAGCATCTTCATTGATGTGTGAACAGCAATCAACCTTCACAAGCCCGCCCCGCTGTGCAGCCGAATAGTCGCGTGTGGGAAAACAGGTGGTCACTGGGTCATAGCAAGAAGCCAAATTTTCCTCACTAGCGACGTGCGCATGTGGATTGGCGGGAGAACTCTTTACAAATCTTTCGAGTATTAGTTACGAAGTGTTTAAAAAGCTTGCTTTGCGTAAAGAATTTGTGCGAATAAAGAGCTCATCAACAGAAAAAAACGTTTCGGAAGAAAGGTAGAGAGGTAGGGAAGTTTCACTGTATGATTTTCGGTACCGGTTTTACTCATGTTATCTTCCGTAATAAGTGACGTCTGACAGCCAGAGAGTGACACGGATGAGCCTACGAGTCAAAAGCCATGTAATTTTAAATTTTATACGCCAAGTTTTTTACTTGGCTTTATCAGATTTTGAAAAAATAAGGCCTGCAGTCACAGTGGTACGGGTACTGGTAGTGGTACAGTCACCCGCCCTAAATCGGGACAACCCTAAATCGGGACAGTTATGACTTCTACCTTATTTTTACAGCATCTTAATTGATGGTTTACTTTCACAAAACAACTGTTTGATGCTGCGACATTAGACTTTCATCTTAAAAAATTTAAAACATTTTGCATTAATTTTTTTTCGCGTTGCAGTCAGTTTTCTAAAGCAAAGTTAATAGAGGTTATCCAGTCGGATCACGTAATTTGTCGTCTGTAAGCATTGCCACGCGTAAGTACGGGTCAGTTTCTAAACTTGTCTTGGATATGCAGATTTCACTATCTGTTTACTTAAGTAATCTGTTACGTATCAAGGCATGCGATGATGCGACATTCATGAATATTACTGTCGAATTAAAACCACACAGGCAAAGTTCGTGCAACATGATTTTTTCCTAAATCTAGAGAGTCACTTTACGACATACGACACTACCGTAAAACGGCGCATGCTACAGTGATGCAATCACTAAAAACATGACCCGGTGTTTTGAGACAGATCAAGCTAACTTTTTCGAATTTATAAGTGATTTCTTTCTTAGATGGATTAAGAATGTTTAAGGTATTATGCAAATATACGAAGCTGCAAAACAGAAATTTCATTTAGTCATAATCGGTAACTTTTGTGAATGAAATTCTGTGTCCCGATTTAGGGAGGGTTGTCCCATTTTAGGGGAAATAGTCAAATTTTTTAAGACGAGTTTTCAAATAGAAAGCTGCTTAGAGAGACAAAATCAATTGATAATTTAATCATTTAATAAAGGCTATAATCTTCAGAAGAAAAACATTTCAACTATTAGTTTAGTAATTTGATACATCTATGTGATGAAAATATAAAAGTGTCCCGGCGATTTAGGGCGAGTGACTGTACTGTGGTACTACTAGTAGGATTCCTAGTTCAATCATCTGTGATCTGATGATTTCATTTTACTTATTCAATCTTTTCTCTTCTAAATTAAGCCTTAAAGATTAGAGTTTAAGCGAATATCTTACCGTCTTCTTGTCACAATTACAATTGAGACATGACAAAATGTGACATGATCAACACATCAATCCATAGCCTGCCATGCGGATTTGTTGTGCAAGTGGAAAGGTGACTGAAAGCTATGATCGTTAATAAGAACGGTTCCAATATTTTGTAAAATCCAGGGTCATTTATTATGTTGCCTTTATTAGGACAAAAATATTTGATTCAATCATCTGATTAAATTTTTTTACCTTCATTTTTTAAATAAAACGTTTTCAAACCCATAGATTTTGTTTTTCTTTTCTGCAGACTGTCAATAACAAGTTAAGGTTTCAGTGACTACCGAACATGCGACCCGGTTCTGGATAAAGAACCAACATTTTGCTTTAATTTGTAGGAAATATAATCGGTAAAAATGGATAGCTTACCGAGTCCAGCATCTCTGCAGAAATTAAGAGTGGTCGATCTGAAAGTTCCTAAACTTGTCTTGGATATGCAGATTTCACTATCTGTTTACTTAAGGTAATCTGTTACGTATCAAGGCATGCGACATTCATGAATATTACTGTCGAATTAAAACCACACAGGCAAAGTTCGTGCAACATGATTTTTTCCTAAATCGAGAGAGTCACTTTACGACATACGACACTACCGTAAAACGGCGCATGCTACAGTGATGCAATCACTAAAAACATGACCCGGTGTTTTGAGACAGATCAAGCTAACTTTTTCGAATTTATAAGTGATTTCTTTCTTAGATGGATTAAGAATGTTTAAGGTATTTTGCAAATATACGAAGCTGCAAAACAGAAATTTCATTTAGTCATTATCGGTAACTTTTGTGAAGGAAATTCTGTGTCCCGATTTAGGGAGGGTTGTCCCGTTTTAGGAGAAATAGTCAAATTTTTTAAGACTAGTTTTCAAATAGAAAGCTGCTTAGAGAGGCAAAATCAATTGATAATTTAATCATTTAATAAAGGCTATAATCTTCAGAAGAAAAACATTTCAACTATTAGTTTAGTAATTTGATACATCTATGTGATGAAAATATAAAAGTGTCCCGGCGATTTAGGGCGAGTGACTGTACTGTGGTACTACTAGTAGGATTCCTAGTTCAATCATCTGTGATCTGATGATTTCATTTTACTTATTCAATCTTTTCTCTTCTAAATTAAGCCTTAAAGATTAGAGTTTAAGCGAATATCTTACCGTCTTCTTGTCACAATTACAATTGAGACATGACAAAATGTGACATGATCAACACATCAATCCATAGCCTGCCATGCGGATTTGTTGTGCAAGTGGAAAGGTGACTGAAAGCTATGATCGTTAATAAGAACGGTTCCAATATTTTGTAAAATCCAGGGTCATTTATTATGTTGCCTTTATTAGGACAAAAATATTTGATTCAATCATCTGATTAAATTTTTTTACCTTCATTTTTTAAATAAAACGTTTTCAAACCCATAGATTTTGTTTTTCTTTTCTGCAGACTGTCAATAACAAGTTAAGGTTTCAGTGACTACCGAACATGCGACCCGGTTCTGGATAAAGAACCAACATTTTGCTTTAATTTGTAGGAAATATAATCGGTAAAAATGGATAGCTTACCGAGTCCAGCATCTCTGCAGAAATTAAGAGTGGTCGATCTGAAAGTTCCTAAACTTGTCTTGGATATGCAGATTTCACTATCTGTTTACTTAAGGTAATCTGTTACGTATCAAGGCATGCGACATTCATGAATATTACTGTCGAATTAAAACCACACAGGCAAAGTTCGTGCAACATGATTTTTTCCTAAATCGAGAGAGTCACTTTACGACATACGACACTACCGTAAAACGGCGCATGCTACAGTGATGCAATCACTAAAAACATGACCCGGTGTTTTGAGACAGATCAAGCTAACTTTTTCGAATTTATAAGTGATTTCTTTCTTAGATGGATTAAGAATGTTTAAGGTATTTTGCAAATATACGAAGCTGCAAAACAGAAATTTCATTTAGTCATTATCGGTAACTTTTGTGAAGGAAATTCTGTGTCCCGATTTAGGGAGGGTTGTCCCATTTTAGGAGAAATAGTCAAATTTTTTAAGACTAGTTTTCAAATAGAAAGCTGCTTAGAGAGGCAAAATCAATTGATAATTTAATCATTTAATAAAGGCTATAATCTTCAGAAGAAAAACATTTCAACTATTAGTTTAGTAATTTGATACATCTATGTGATGAAAATATAAAAGTGTCCCGGCGATTTAGGGCGAGTGACTGTACTGTGGTACTACTAGTAGGATTCCTAGTTCAATCATCTGTGATCTGATGATTTCATTTTACTTATTCAATCTTTTCTCTTCTAAATTAAGCCTTAAAGATTAGAGTTTAAGCGAATATCTTACCGTCTTCTTGTCACAATTACAATTGAGACATGACAAAATGTGACATGATCAACACCTCAATCCATAGTTACAGCTTTTAAATGAAATATGTCGAGGTTATTCGCATTACACATTCGAGCTAAGTCTTAACTATCCTTAATCTCACTTACCTTTCAGTTATTACCTCCTGTTATACCTTTGAAACATTCCTCTATTCACCGAACCCGTTAATTTCTTCGAATTCCGTTGTTAAACTGTTAAATCCCTCAATTTAAAAACCGGTGTCAAAAATTTGTCCGTCAGATTTCAAACTCTCCTCGAACAACGACAACATATCACATGGTTCGGGTTTTCCCGGTACTTTTCCAAGTAACGTGACCTTTTTTCGGAGGGCTTCCCAATGAATTGTATGCGTGGAATGGAGGTCACGTGGTATTTGATATGCATCGAATGCCGCCATTACTAGGAAATGATGCGACTTCTATACAGGTCTGTTATGCACGCGCGCTTCAACTATCAATGGCGGCACATTTTACTAAGTCAGATCAAACCAGCCAATGAGACGTGTCCATTCCCCGCATATAGTTCATTGGGGCTTCCCCATCGAGATCTTAAAATAACTGGCCTTTGCACACGACACGAATCCTCGCATCCCGTGACTCCTTGCTTTTGAACAGCCTGTCGATCGAGCCAACGGATATAATGGTGGTCTAATGTGTGGCTCTACCTGACCGTCAAAGTAAGTAAACCAGGATAGAGACACATGTGTGCGGCTACTCAATCCATAGCCTGCCATGCGGATTTGTTATGCAAGTGGAAAGGTGACTGAAACTGAAAGCTATGATCGTTAATAAGAACGGTTCCAATATTTTGTAAAATCCAGGGTCATTTATTATGTTGCCTTTATTAGGACAAAAATATTTGATTCAATCATCTGATTAAATTTTTTTACCTTCATTTTTTAAATAAAACGTTTTCAAACCCATAGATTTTGTTTTTCTTTTCTGCAGACTGTCAATAACAAGTTAAGGTTTCAGTGACTACCGAACATGCGACCCGGTTCTGGATAAAGAACCAACATTTTGCTTTAATTTGTAGGAAATATAATCGGTAAAAATGGATAGCTTACCGAGTCCAGCATCTCTGCAGAAATTAAGAGTGGTCGATCTGAAAGAGAAGCTGACCGACTTGGGTCTCAGCACCTCTGGTAAGTTTATTTCACTTGACCGAGCCTGTTGTTGTTGTTGCTGCTATTAGAATTTAGTTACTTACGTACCTAAATCGTCATTACCACCACGTACAATGAGTGCTATCCGATTATTTATGTTGAATAAGGACCTCGGTTACGCATACGATACGTTTTGAATTAGCTACTTTAACGAAATTCCCAGGGTTGTGGTACGACATCAAGGAAAACAAAAGCCAAATAGGACGACGAAATCTGAACCATTGATAATGTAAAAAAAAAATGCATTGAAATAGGTCCCCACGAAGTCAAAATGACAAAATATATTTTTAATATGCGAAAGAAATATGTTAGACTATAGCCCTAGGCGGAAAAACTACCACCCAAAATGTCACCAGTCTGAAACGGCCTTACCGTTAAAAGTCACCTGATATACCCACAACTTCCCTGGGCACATAATGCCCTAAACATCCCCTTCTTGCACAAATAATGTCCCGACCATACTGTGTATTATAATATAAAAAAGTGACAACCATATCCTTGAAATATTTTAAATGCTGGAGTTGAGGTCTACGCAACAACTCCTAAACTCCAGGAACTATATGCATATGTCAAACAAAGTTGGTTTGAGAGCTTCGTTTGGGAACTTAAGAGTTGGTATGTGTATGTGATGAGTGCGAGGAGAAAGCAGAAAGTGGTTAAATTTACAGGGTTTTCCCTGGCTCACTAAATGTTCATTGGACCCCCATCAGATAAAAAGGAGGGTCCCATATACATTAGGTGGGGTCCAATTAGTGTTTAAATATGCATTATTGTATAATATTTTGCTATTTATTTGCATATCACATGGAACCCTTCTCATTGCAATTTTTGGGCCCATGTGAGAAAATGAGGGTCAGAGATGGGGGGGGGGGGGGGGGGGGGGGTAGGAGAAAGCGCATTATTGTCACTCTGTGAAGAAGAAAACCTTTTCTCACTTGTAATTTAAGGTTTGTTGTGTAGGTAATAATTCCTAACTCTGGCAATGCCCTGAATGAGTTTTTAAGTTCTTTTGCCCTTTTCACTTCACAGGTTTGAAGGCAGATCTAGTGAAGCGGTTAAAAGCACACTATGCAGCAGTGGTAAATATATCTGAAATTTTTACATTATTCTCTATAAATGTGTGCTTTTCTGAATTTCTTCTTCTTGACCTTACAGTTGTGAGAATAGCATCACTTTTTAGTTCAAAATGCTGTCGCTAAGTTGATTAAGTTTAAACAATATTTTATTTCAATGAAATGAAATTGGATTGGTGAACAGGCCTACGGCCTATATTAACACCTCTCCATAAGTTGATTTAAAAAGTTACCCACGCAGTATAACATACCCTTTAGGCCCACAGGGATCTTTTAAATCTACACCCAAAGTTGCCTTGTGCTAGAAAAATTTACCTGAGCTGTGGCATCACAGAAGTAACACTGTCTGCGAAGACATGCTTGATCCCATTTACACATACTGCAGTTGAAGCTCAGATATACAGAGTGATTGTAGCGATAAAAATATCTATAACATCATAAATTTAATTAGTAAACTGGTCTGTGAAATTGGTTGAGATCAATGCCAAGTGAACATTTATCATTGTCTTAACCTAATGACTAGTTTGCTCTTCCATTCCCTGTAATTGAGTATTTGTTGTTTGCGCTGCTGAACGTAGATACATGTAGTTGGACACTGGTGAACATTTGAGCGAAAGATTTGATATGTCGATAACATGCCCAGAAACGGATAAGGGATCAAATGAGAATAACATTACTGCTGTAGGCTGTCTTCCCCTTGGAATGAAATTTTTCTTGAGATATCTGCATAAGAATGTGTCACATGCAAATAAACCTCATATGTAATTAAAGATCAGGAAAAGTTTGATTTATTTAATGAAATTATCTATATTCCAGCGTTTGGGATACCTTTTAACGAAGGGTCATGGTTTCCAAACCTACTCAGTCAAAAGAACAATTGAAAATATTCTGAGTGGATTTAAAGGCATAAATCTTAAGGAAAATCTTAGGCAAAAACGCCATAAATCATCGCATAAACATCCTGTAGTCCATAAACCGAATGAAAAGAGATATTTTAGACAAAAGTTGATTTAGCTCTACCCTTGCATTTGAAACAGCGAGAGATCACTGAAAGCAGTAATTTCTTTGAGGATTTTAATTCAAATTGATCAGGAACTTTTACTGACATAAAAACTGACAGCTCCGTGTTTGTAAATTGGTACTTATTTATGTTATTATCTGTTTTATTCTACACTCTATAGCAAAAAATCATACAAATACCTCCTAGTTTCTCACAATTAAAAATATTTGTCAGACTAAATTTGTGAAGAAGATGATGAAATTCAACCATAATCTTGGTAATTTGTTGACACTTTTTAAGACGCTTTAATGCAACATGTTAACTCGATCACCCTATTTGCACGAAAAAGAAACCAAAAATTCCATATACTTTCTAAAGACAGAAGTTATAATTAAATTAAAGCCCTATTTGATTTAATAAAGAAACATGTGTTTTCAGAAACTTATGTAAATATGTTCATTCTATAAGATATTCCTTTTCACCCGGTCGTAGTATGTGGAAGAGTTGCCGGGTACTCGCCAAAGGCAGGGTGTTTCATCTAAGTATTGAGCCCGGTTTCCTCCCCCACTAACCCTGGAAATGCCACCATATAAGTGAAATGATCTTGAGGGTGGGGTAAAACATGAATCAATCAATCAATATAAGATATTCCTGTTTTCTAAGGGAATGGCTTCAATTTATAACCTGGCATAGAGTGATTGTCCCTCAGTCCTACACTGGCATCGATTGATGTGGTGCGGGTTTTAAATCATACTTAGACGAAATAAAAAGGGAAAAATGTTTGAGTGGACTTTTCACTTAATTGCTTTATGTGGTAGAGTTGCCAGGTACTTCGGCAGTTTTCTCCTGGCAAAGAGGCCAGTTTCCTCCCCCACTGAACATGGCAACACTGCCATAGAATTGAAATTGTCTTGAGTGTAAAACATCAATCAATCAATCACTTTTTAGCCAGTCATGGTGCCTTTCTAAATTTCTGTTTTGACATTGTAGGCCAAGGAACAAGAAGCAGCTGCCAGAGGTAGATATTGATGTTTTTATTTTACCCTGACTGAGATACATGGGGATAAACAGACATATTCCCTGTGCTCATAAATCTATATATAACTGTATTGCGGGCATGGTTTTGTCAAGTTTGAGATTAATATATCTCCAAAAGTAAACCATTATCATTTTAATTCTGTGATTAATTAGTTCAAGGGGTAAAAGATGAGGACTAGGTATATCTGCATTGCAATGTTGTAGAAATACAGTCTGTATTTTTAGGTGATGTTGAGAAAGAAGATGGCTCTGATGGTATGGAGGAAACCCAAGAAAAAACTGTCCCTTCACCAGCAGAGGAACAGGTAAATTAATTATTAAACTATAGTCAATGTTTATCAATACAATGCATTGTTGTTTTCTCAACTTCAACTTTTTGCTACTGGCATGTACTTATAGTTATTTCACCTCACACTGAATACTTCCTTTCGATTGGTCCAAACCAATCATGTGGAAACCGTGTATATTCCATATTATGTCGATGTGCTGATCCATACAGAGCGACTACCATATATGGCTCGTGGCATTATGTTTGGACACGTGTCAGTCAAGTCTGCTCGTGACATACATGTTAGAAAATAGCTTACGGAGTTCACTTTCTGTCTTTTACGAAACGGTCAATTTTGAGAAACAAGGTAAGTCTTGGTGGGATAAATTCCTTAGGGGATACGGAAATATATTGGGTCAGTAAACAGTATATTGGGCTCGGCATTTGTAACTTACCACATATATTTCCATAACCCCCCCCACAAACAAATCCTGTAACTAATATTGCTTGGTTTCTTCCCTGTAGAAGCTGGAACCGAGCCCAATGAAGGTCACTCCAGATGACGTACCTGTTGCACCTCTTCCTCCTGCCCCAGTTGAATCTGCACCAGCTGACCCAGTTCCAACTCAAGCTGACCCAGTTCCAACTCCAGCTGACCCAGTTCCAACTCCAGTTGACCCAGTTCCTACTCCAGCTGACCCAGTTCCAACTCCAGTTGACCCAGTTCCTACTCCAGCTGACCCAGTTCCTACTCCACCTGACCCAGTTCCTACTCCACCTGACATTGTTCTGACTCCAGTTGAACCAGTTCCAGTAAAACCAGCCCCAGTTGAACCAGCTCCTCTGATCTCAGATCAATCAGTGGCCCCAGCTCCAGTGGAAGAAGCTACAGATCAATCTCAGCCGATGGAGGTTATTGTAAATTTATTTGTTAAGTAACTATGTAGATATACAAAAGAAAAAGTCTTGATTCCTAAACTGGTAATACGTGTTGATGCTTCATACATTGCCAGTTTATTCTGCATGGGCATGTCATTTCTACCAAACAGACTGAATCATTGGACCTGTCAATTAAATTCACTGTTTTCTCATTTTTGGGCCAAATCAATACAAACAGTTAATTGTTTTGGTGAGGTTTGAATTCGGTTAGTTATTTATTCCCTCCGCAAGTGTTTCTTACCTATGAAATTAAATTATTTCTCTCATTCTGCAGCACATTACCTGATAACCATCTGATTACTCTTCTGAGATGGGCAAAATTACACGCTGTGGTTAAATACAAACCAAACAAGCTTCAATGCTTTAACTTTTGCAGATGTTTTTATGTTTGTGCTTCCTACATGTATGTATTTGGCTACAGGAAGAAGATGCTAGTCTGAGAATGAAGGCTGAAATCCAAAAGAAGATGCTGGAAGAAGAGGAGATGAAGAAAGACCAAGTTAAAGAAGCTCTGGGATTACAACAACAGATGATGTTAGCTCAACAGGAGCTGGAAGACAAGGCCCAACAACAACAACTTATTCAGGCTGAAAAGGATCAAAAGAGAGTAAGAGCTGGAAAAGAATTTATTATAATCAGAAATGTTACATTTAAAGTGGCATGAGCTGCCAAAATGTTAAAATAGAATGTGGAGATATTTGGCTATATTTCATTAGATGTAACTCTTAAGTTGAGAATGAATGGACGTGCGCCTCTGTTATTTTAATTTTGTTGACTCTTTTCGGACACTATTACGGCTCGCACAGCACACAGGATGTATGTGTTTTCCTCATTCCAACGCCGAACATCTTCTTCAGGGACTCTTACTATCAAGACAAAGTTTGAATTCTGTCAGTTCGTGCCACTTTAAAGGCACACTTGCCGCGAAAATCAGGAATATTGTTTACATTAAAAAAGAAAGACCATTTTCGGTATTTTTCCCAGACAATATAAGTTAGGAACTTTCTATTTTTACCAAAATTTAAAAGTTTGGACGTCACTTTGTATTTTTAATTTGAATTTGAAAATTTGAATTGTTACGTACCCGGAACGTAAACAAACCAATCTGCCCCCTATTGGCGATTTTATGCAGTCGTGTGAGTGAACTAACGGCACAGTGTAATTTTACGTAGGCCTATTTATCTGAGAAATACAGCCTGACGATCGGTTAACAGCGACTGGAAAAGCCTGCTGATTATTGTTTGAGTGTAAAACACAGATACAAAGGCCTAAAAGGAGGGTAATCCAACACGAAAGTTGACCGACACTGATCGTTGTTGTTGTAATCAAGCTTCGATTCTTCGTTTGTTTTTCACCCCATTTTTACATTCTAAAGCTAACTAGACATGTTTTATGTGTCCTATGTTTAAGTTTAGTGGTATTAGTCGTAGTAAGCTCGTGTAAATTGGTTTTCTTAGCAAATTTAAACAGGCTACGGCGGCAAGTGTGCCTTTAAACACAGTTTATGTAGACCTCTATGTGAGAGTATTCCAGGCTCGGCCTTCCAGGGTTTCTTTGGGCAAGAGTACAGTTTCCTCTCCCCCACTAAACCTGGCAATGCTCCCATTTAGGTAGATAATCAGAGTGCGGCATTATCATCAATCAGTCAAAAATCGAGCATTTTGCTCTAAGATACCATAAAATAATCGACAGATAAAATAGATGATTTAGGTTTATAAAAGTCCTTTTACAAGAATAAAAGAACTTAACCATAGCTTTGGTATTCAAAAATCCTTCTAAATTTTTTTTTTTTTAAACGTAAAAAGTTGTTGAAGCAATATATTTTTGGATTTAATAATGCATTTTCTGGATTTTTTTTATTTTGCCTAATAGATTATGGCTGAACAACAACAACGTCTAAAGGAGGTGGAACTACTTCAACAACAACAGATGGCAATATTAGAACAGCAGAGAGAAGAGGCACAAGTAACTCTCCCTCCTTTTCAAGCACATCAAATACAAGGTATGTCCACCATGTAAAAAAAATAAGGTTGTATACTTTGTCAGAATATAAAAATTCTATAAAAATAGAATATAAAAAGGACCTGGCAACTCTTCCACATAAGCTGATCCAGTGAAAATCCACTCCGAAATGTCCCAATTTTCATTGGTCTGGGTGTTGCTATTCAAATTATGGCACCTAGGTCGCTTCTTGGTTTTAAACAAGCCTTCTAAAAACAATGGAGTTTGTAACTGTCAAAATGAATTTAAAAAACAAATTTGAAGAACCTGTGCTATTGCCAATGTTAGTACCTAGCTGCATTCCTTTGAGATGATTAAATTGATAAATAACACTTTGGATAAAATGGGTTTTCTCTTTGCAGGGTCTGCTCCTTCAGCCGGTGCCATACCTCAATTCATCCAGGCCACTCCCACACCAGTACAGCCTGTAACCATAACAACAGGATTGACAGCCCCTGGTATCATCACACAGCCTCTTCAACAGCCACAGACTGTTCAGATCATAGCCACACCCCCTCAGTCAGTACCCCCTCCCACACAACAAATACAAATGGTCCAACCTCCTCAGATGATTCAAGGAGCTCAACCTCCTCAACCAATCATTTCAACACCTTTGGTTACCATGCCAACAGAACCACCCAAGCCGGTACAAGCTCCAGACCCTATTCCAATAAGTATGTCATCGGGCCCTCCTCCACTTCAGTTCACTCCCACCCCTCCTCCACAACAGGCAGTGCCCATCATGCCTGTTCCCCCTGTGGCTGCCCCTCCCATCACAATGATGAATACTGCACCACCGTTGATGTCTCTAACTGTAGAACCCCCGGCTCCCCCACCTAACGTCCCGAATTTTATGGACAATAGAGAGGTAAGACATTTTCCTTTTAGCATATAAATGTACAAAACATCCTGAATGTATATTGACATCTTTTTTTATACTTTGTCATAAAGATAAAATAAAACACCTGCATAGGTATGGCAATATGGTGGAAGTAAATGCACATCAGCAAACAAATGAAGTACAGTTTGATTTCAATATTCTGTTTTCCAGCATTCGGTGCATGAGAGGGGAGATAGACCACCGATGGGTGATCGTCCACAAGGACCAGGAGACCGTCAATCAGACAGGCCCCCAATGATGGGTGATCGACACTTTATGCCTGATCATCAGCAAATGATGGGTGATAGACCCCCAATGATGGGTGACAGACCCCCGATGATGGGGGACAGACCCCCAATGATGGGTGACAGACCCCATAGAATGGGAGACAGGCCTCACATGATGGATGACAGGCCTCCAATGATGGGTGACAGGCCCCCTATGATGGGAGACAGGCCCCCGATGATGGGTGACAGACAGCCAATGATGGGTGATAGACCCCCAATGATGGGTGACAGGCCACCAATGATGGGTGACAGGCCACCGATGATGGGTGATAGACCCCCGATGATGGGCGATAGGCCCCCCATGATGGGTGACAGGCCCCCAATGATGGGCAGCAGACCCCCGATGATGGGTGACAGACCCCCAATGATGGGTGATAGACCCCCAATGATGGGCGACAGACCTCCAATGATGGGTGATAGGCCTCCAATGATGGGCCCTAGACCCCCTATGATGGCTGACAGGCCCCCAGATAGGCCTCCTTTGATGGGTGACAGATCACAAAACATAGAATCTTCAAAGCCAGGGATGACTGAAGGGGCTCCTGGTGTAGATCGTCCACAAGGGAAAGAGATTCGTTTACCACAGGCCCTAGAAAAAGTTTTAGCTTTTAAGGATGAGCGTGCTCTGCAAGTTGGAGTTTCACCAGAAGATGCTATGGAAGAATCAGGTACAACTTTATCCACTTTCGTTATTATTATATCATGAAATAAATGACTTTATTTCCTAGAATGTTTACTAGAGGTTTAGCCAAATTTTAAATTTGCTTAAAGTTTGCTTAAAGGGGCATGAACTGCCAAAATGTTGATATTTTGACATTAAAACAGAACGTTAAAATTATCGACTATTTTTCTCAAGACGTATAATTCAGAGGTTTTTTAGTGCTTCTAGTCTCGAAAATGTAGGATAAAGTATTGGTTTGAAGTAACTGTGGCTTAGAATGAATGAATGGTCGTCCCCGTTATTTAAATTTTGTTTACTTTTCGAACCTTTTTCGGTTCGTACAGGCCACATACTGTATGGATTTTCCTCATTCCAACGCCAATCATTTAGTTTCTCGATGGCCTTCAAATCCTCTTACTGTTGTGACGATCAGAAATTATGAAAAATTTTGAATTTTGGCAGCTCATGCCTCTTTAATTTGACCACCAAAGAAGTTTTCTTTGAATACATGTGTAAGGCTAATGATGTCACTTGAGAAGAATCAATTGAAGGGTCTCCATATGTAAGGGGTCTTGGTTTTAAGTGACTGCCTTGTTCAAAGCTCTTGGTGCGACACCATTTGTACTGTACACTTTCTGTCCGCCATGACGAACTGCTCATATTGCACACGTTTAAATAAATTGGCATAGAACATCAATCATTAGATCAATCAAAGAAATTAATAAAATGTCATTTTCCTATTTTACTTTGTAGTGATTACAGATTTGATAACATTTAAAAGTAACTTGGGTTGAAAAATAATAAATATACACCTTGGTTATTGAAATTTTGTTAACTTTTTACAACTTTGTTCCCACATTGGCTTTCTTTGTGTAGATCGTTGATGTTTTAGATACAATTTTGTTCTTATGAGAGTTAGTTGGTAACTGAAGTTAAATGTCAAACAAGGTTAGCAGTCAGTAAATCTGTGTCTGACTGGGTTTTCACTCGGAACAACCTATGTGGGATGGTTGCCAGTTACCAACGGAAGGTAGTGGGTTTCCTCCGGGCATAGAGCCCGATTTCCTCCCACAATAAAACTGGCAACGCCGCCATATAAGTGAAATAATCTTGAGCGCGGCGTAAAACACCAAACAATCAATCAGTAAAACTTAATGGTTTGTTACAGTGTCATTCCCAGCTTAACTTAATGGTTTGTTACAGTGTCATTCCTAGCTTAACTTAATGGTTTGTTACAGTGTCATTCCTAGCTTAACTTAATGGTTTGTTACAGTGTCATTCCCAGCTTATCTTAATGGTTTGTTACAGTGTCATTCCCAGCTTAACTTAATGGTTTGTTACAGTGTCATTCCTAGCTTAACTTAATGGTTTGTTACAGTGTCATTCCCAGCTTAACTTAATGGTTTGTTACAGTGTCATTCCTAGCTTAACTTAATGGTTTGTTACAGTGTCATTCCTAGCTTAACTTAATGGTTTGTTACAGTGTCATTCCCAGCTTAACTTAATGGTTTGTTACAGTGTCATTCCCAGCTTAACTTAATGGTTTGTTACAGTGTCATTCCTAGCTTAACTTAATGGTTTGTTACAGTGTCACTCCTAGCTTAACTTAATGGTTTCAGGGATTGATCCAGGGAAAATTTGGGCATTCCAGTTCGGTTCAAAATGTTCCAACAATAAGACAAAAACAACATCTCTGGCCCAAAATTCCACATTAAATGCTATTTTGACATTAAAATCTACTGGTTTTAAGAATTTGGGCGGATTTTTTGCTTGTGAGTTTGGGCGCCCATACCTGTATACAGGTATCAAAATGTCTCTGGATCAGTCTATGGGTTTGTTACAGTGTCACTCCTAGCTTAACTTAATGGTTTGTTACAGTGTCATTCCCAGCTTAACTTAATGGTTTGTTACAGTGTCATTCCTAGCTTAACTTAATGGTTTGTTACAGTGTCATTCCCAGCTTAACTTAATGGTTTGTTACAGTGTCATTCCCAGCTTAACTTAATGGTTTGTTACAGTGTCATTCCTAGCTTAACTTAATGGTTTGTTACAGTGTCACTCCTAGCTTAACTTAATGGTTTGTTACAGTGTCACTCCTAGCTTAACTTAATGGTTTGTTACAGTGTCATTCCCAGCTTAACTTAATGGTTTGTTACAGTGTCATTCCCAGCTTAACTTAATGGTTTGTTACAGTGTCACTCCTAGCTTAACTTAATGGTTTGTTACAGTGTCACTCCTAGCTTAACTTAATGGTTTGTTACAGTGTCATTCCCAGCTTAACTTAATGGTTTGTTACAGTGTCATTCCCAGCTTAACTTAATGGTTTGTTACAGTGTCATTCCTAGCTTAACTTAATGGTTTGTTACAGTGTCATTCCTAGCTTAACTTAATGGTTTGTTACAGTGTCATTCCCAGCTTAACTTAATTGTTTGTTACAGTGTCACTCCTAGCTTAACTTAATGGTTTGTTACAGTGTCATTCCCAGCTTAACTTAATGGTTTGTTACAGTGTCATTCCTAGCTTAACTTAATGGTTTGTTACAGTGTCATTCCCAGCTTAACTTAATGGTTTGTTACAGTGTCACTCCTAGCTTAACTTAATGGTTTGTTACAGTGTCATTCCCAGCTTAACTTAATGGTTTGTTACAGTGTCATTCCTAGCTTAACTTAATGGTTTGTTACAGTGTCATTCCCAGCTTAACTTAATGGTTTGTTACAGTGTCATTCCTAGCTTAACTTAATGGTTTGTTACAGTGTCATTCCCAGCTTAACTTAATGGTTTGTTACAGTGTCATTCCTAGCTTAACTTAATGGTTTGTTACAGTGTCATTCCTAGCTTAAGTTAATGGTTTGTTACAGTGTCATTCCCAGATTAACTTAATGGTTTGTTACAGTGTCATTCCTAGCTTAACTTAATGGTTTGTTACAGTGTCATTCCTAGCTTAACTTAATGGTTTGTTACAGTGTCATTCCTAGCTTAACTTAATGGTTTGTTACAGTGTCATTCCTAGCTTAACTTAATGGTTTGTTACAGTGTCATTCCCAGCTTAACTTAATGGTTTGTTACAGTGTCATTCCTAGCTTAACTTAATGGTTTGTTACAGTGTCATTCCTAGCTTAACTTAATGGTTTGTTACAGTGTCATTCCCAGCTTAACTTAATGGTTTGTTACAGTGTCATTCCTAGCTTAACTTAATGGTTTGTTACAGTGTCATTCCTAGCTTAACTTAATGGTTTGTTACAGTGTCATTCCTAGCTTAAGTTAATGGTTTGTTACAGTGTCATTCCCAGATTAACTTAATGGCTTGTTACAGTGTCATTCCTAGCTTAACTTAATGGTTTGTTACAGTGTCATTCCTAGCTTAACTTAATGGTTTGTTACAGTGTCATTCCTAGCTTAACTTAATGGTTTGTTACAGTGTCATTCCTAGCTTAACTTAATGGTTTGTTACAGTGTCATTCTTAGCTTAACTTAATGGTTTGTTACAGTGTCATTCCTAGCTTAACTTAATGGTTTGTTACAGTGTCATTCCTAGCTTAACTTAATGGTTTGTTACAGTGTCATTCCTAGCTTAACTTAATGGTTTGTTACAGTGTCATTCCCAGCTTAACTTAATGGTTTGTTACAGTGTCATTCCTAGCTTAACTTTATGGTTTGTTACAGTGTCATTCCTAGCTTAACTTAATGGTTTGTTACAGTGTCATTCCCAGCTTAACATAATGGTTTGTTACAGTGTCATTCCTAGCTTAACTTAATGGTTTGTTACAGTGTCATTCCTAGCTTAACTTAATGGTTTGTTACAGTGTCATTCCTAGCTTAACTTAATGGTTTGTTATAGTGTCATTCCCAGTATAACTTAATGGTTTGTTACAGTGTCATTCCCAGCTTAACTTAATGGTTTGTTACAGTGTCATTCCCAGCTTAACTTAATGGTTTGTTACAGTGTCATTCCTAGCTTAACGTAATGGTTTGTTACAGTGTCATTCCCAGCTTAACTTAATGGTTTGTTACAGTGTCATTCCTAGCCTAACTTAATGGTTTGTTACAGTGTCATTCCTAGCTTAACTTAATGGTTTGTTACAGTGTCATTCCCAGCTTAACTTAATGGTTTGTTACAGTGTCATTCCCAGCTTAACTTAATGATTTGTTACAGTGTCATTCCTAGCTTAACTTAATGGTTTGTTACAGTGTCACTCCTAGCTTAACTTAATGGTTTGTTACAGTGTCATTCCCAGCTTAACTTAATGGTTTGTTACAGTGTCATTCCTAGCTTAACTTAATGGTTTGTTACAGTGTCATTCCTAGCTTAACTTAATGGTTTGTTACAGTGTCATTCCTAGCCTAACTTAATGGTTTGTTACAGTGTCATTCCTAGCTTAACTTAATGGTTTGTTACAGTGCCATTCCCAGCTTAACTTAATGGTTTGTTACAGTGTCATTCCTAGCCTAACTTAATGGTTTGTTACAGTGTCATTCCTAGCTTAACTTAATGGTTTGTTACAGTGTCATTCCTAGCTTAACTTAATGGTTTGTTACAGTGTCATTCCTAGCTTAACTTAATGGTTTGTTACAGTGTCACTCCTAGCTTAACTTAATGGTTTGTTACAGTGTCATTCCTAGCTTAACTTAATGGTTTGTTACAGTGTCATTCCTAGCTTAACTTAATGGTTTGTTACAGTGTCATTCCCAGCTTAACTTAATGGTTTGTTACAGTGTCATTCCCAGCTTAACTTAATGGTTTGTTACAGTGTCATTCCTAGCCTAACTTAATGGTTTGTTACAGTGTCATTCCTAGCTTAACTTAATGGTTTGTTACAGTGTCACTCCTAGCTTAACTTAATGGTTTGTTACAGTGTCATTCCTAGCTTAACTTAATGGTTTGTTACAGTGTCATTCCTAGCTTAACTTAATGGTTTGTTACAGTGTCATTCCCAGCTTAACTTAATGGTTTGTTACAGTGTCATTCCTAGCTTAACTTAATGGTTTGTTACAGTGTCATTCCTAGCTTAACTTAATGGTTTGTTACAGTGTCATTCCCAGCTTAACTAAATGGTTTGTTACAGTGTCATTCCTAGCTTAACTTAATGGTTTGTTACAGTGTCATTCCTAGCTTAACTTAATGGTTTGTTACAGTGTCATTCCCAGCTTAACTTAATGGTTTGTTACAGTGTCATTCCTAGTTTAACTTAATGGTTTGTTACAGTGTCATTCCTAGCTTAACTTAATGGTTTGTTACAGTGTCATTCCTAGCTTAACTTAATGGTTTGTTATAGTGTCATTCCCAGTATAACTTAATGGTTTGTTACAGTGTCATTCCCAGCTTAACTTAATGGTTTGTTAGTGTCATTCCCAGCTTAACTTAATGGTTTGTTACAGTGTCATTCCTAGCTGAACTTAATGGTTTGTTACAGTGTCATTCCCAGCTTAACTTAATGGTTTTTTTACAGTGTCATTCCTAGCCTAACTTAATGGTTTGTTACAGTGTCATTCCCAGCTTAACTTAATGGTTTGTTACAGTGTCATTCCCAGCTTAACTTAATGGTTTGTTACAGTGTCATTCCCAGCTTAACTTAATGATTTGTTACAGTGTCATTCCTAGCTTAACTTAATGGTTTGTTAGTGTCATTCCCAGCTTAACTTAATGGTTTGTTACAGTGTCATTCCTAGCTTAACTTAATGGTTTGTTACAGTGTCACTCCTAGCTTAACTTAATGGTTTGTTGCAGTGTCATTCCTAGCTTAACTTAATGGTTTGTTACAGTGTCATTCCCAGCTTAACTGGATGGTTTGTTACAGTGTCATTCCCAGCTTAACTTAATGGTTTGTTTCAGTGTCATTCCTAGCTTAACTTAATGGTTTGTTACAGTGTCATTCCTAGCTTAACTTAATGGTTTGTTACAGTGTCACTCCTAGCTTAACTTAATGGTTTGTTACAGTGTCATTCCTAGCTTAACTTAATGGTTTGTTACAGTGTCATTCCCAGCTTAACTTAATGGTTTGTTACAGTGTCATTCCCAGCTTAACTTAATGGTTTGTTACAGTGTCATTCCCAGCTTAACTTAATGGTTTGTTACAGTGTCATTCCCAGCTTAACTTAATGGTTTGTTACAGTGTCATTCCCAGCTTAACTTAATGGTTTGTTACAGTGTCATTCCCAGCTTAACATAATGGTTTGTTACAGTGTCATTCCCAGCTTAACTTAATGGTTTGTTACAGTGTCATTCCTAGCTTAACTTAATGGTTTGTTACAGTGTCATTCCTAGCTTAACTTAATGGTTTGTTACAGTGTCATTCCTAGCTTAACTTAATGGTTTGTTACAGTGTCATTCCCAGCTTAACTTAATGGTTTGTTACAGTGTCATTCCCAGCTTAACTTAATGGTTTGTTACAGTGTCATTCCTAGCTTAACTTAATGGTTTGTTACAGTGTCATTCCTAGCTTAACTTAATGGTTTGTTACAGTGTCATTCCTAGCTTAACTTAATGGTTTGTTACAGTGTCATTCCTAGCTTAACTTAATGGTTTGTTACAGTGTCATTCCTAGCTTAACTTAATGGTTTGTTACAGTGTCATTCCTAGCTTAACATAATGGTTTGTTACAGTGTCACTCCTAGCTTAACTTAATGGTTTGTTACAGTGTCACTCCCAGCTTAACTTAATGGTTTGTTACAGTGTCACTCCTAGCTTAACTTAATGGTTTGTTACAGTGTCATTCCCAGCTTAACTTAATGGTTTGTTACAGTGTCATTCCCAGATGAGGAGGAAGAGGATGAGGAACAAGATACAGTTGTCACGGAGGAGGAACCAACAAAAGTACCGCCCTCTCAAAAAGAGGTTTGTATGATCAGCATCTATTTGTTCCGTACTGCCCAATTGATGGCAGTCGGCATACAGTATTGTTGGTATTGGTGTAAGGGAGTGTTGACAATCAATGGCTGAAGATGTTGAATGTCAAGAATGAACTTGTCTGGATATACTAAAAGACTTCTGTAGGGGACAAATTTTTTTATTCTTTTGAAGTATGACAAAAACTGGCTCATCTGTACAGGTCATCTTGTGACTTTGTAGAATGGTTGGACTGACCTGGTCTGTTAACATTTGAACTGATGACCACCAAAACGGTATCTTCTGTATAGCCAACCAATGATTGATCGATGGATTGATTGATGTTTTACGCTGCACTCAAGATTATTTCACTTATATGGTGGCATTGCCAGGTTAAGTGGGGAAGGAAACCGGGCTCATTGCCCAGAGGAATCCCCCGACCTTCAACTCCTACATATGGCGATCGGGTGGAAAATCCACTCAGAAATTTTTTAATTTTTATTGGGTCTGAGTGGATTGATGGAAGGCCTGTGTCAGAGTCAAGCATTGAAAAATGTACAGAAGAATCAGCCGCAAAAATGCACTGTGGATTTTTATAAGCAATTGGCTTTATTTGTCTCTTCTGTATCATTTATGTTAAAATAAAAATATATTTGTTAAGGATATAGACTGTACTGACCCAAAATATGTGTCCGTTATAAAGAAAATTCAAATAGTTGGCATGTTTATTCAGATTTCCTGTCTTAGTAATCTTTGTAAGCCGTTTAAATGTACATTCCTCTGAGTTATTTCAATAGGAAGCTGACACTGGTACCATTTGAAGGATGGGTCAGGGACCTCACATTGGGATTCTCACTGCTCAATTATCATACATATATCTTTTGTTCTAGTCTAAAAACAAAAGACGTAAGAAGAAAAAGAAGAAGGCTCGTAAAAACCGTTTTGAAAACCAAGGGCAGGTAACTACTCGAATGGAAGACGAAGAAGAAGAAGACAAAGTAGAAGTTGTGTAAGTAGACTTTATAATTCACCATTCATCAAGGCCAGGAAATACAAAGTAGAAGTTGTGTAAGTAGACTGAATTCACCATTCATCAAGGCCAGGAAATACAAAGTAGAAGTTGTGTAAGTAGACTTAATTCACCATTCATCAAGGCCAGGAAATACAAAGTAGAAGTTGTGTAAGTAGACTTAATTCACCATTCATCAAGGCCAGGAAATACAAAGTAGAAGTTGTGTAAGTAGACTTAATTCACCATTGAACTTCCCTGTGATCTGGGGCCTGTTATGCGAAGCCACGTACATCATGCAGTTGCCAGGACGTTCTATCTCTTCGATATATACGATGGCATTTACGATGCTTATGGAAACAAGCCCCTAAACACAATTATAGCAAGTCCGCAGGCGTGCCAAGTGCACTGCGACCACAGCTTCAGGTATTTATTATTTTATATGGTGCCAAGTACAGTGATCGGGGCATGTAAATGCCAAAGAAATAAATGACCCTCGGCTAACACAGAAACTTTTCTGCAGCATTTTTTTTATAGAAATATTGAATTAAGAGGGTTGGTGCATGTAGAAATAGGTGAGTGCACGTAGATTTTAGAAGCTGGGTGCACAGTGTGCAGGTAACTTTTTTTCTTAAATTCGAACCCTGTCTGTTTTACATGACTTATTTGGTATTATCTCTGTTTTACATGACTTATTTGGTATTATCTCTGTCTTACATGACTTATTTGGTATTATCTCTGTCTTACATGACTTATTTGGTACTATCTCTGTTTTACATGACTTATTTGGTATTATCTCTGTTTTACATGACTTATTTGGTATTATCTCTGTCTTACATGACTTATTTGGTATTATCTCTGTTTTACATGACTTATTTGGTACTATCTCTGTTTTACATGACTTATTTGGTATTATCTCTGTTTTACATGACTTATTTGGTACTATCTCTGTTTTACATGACTTATTTGGTATTATCTCTGTTTTACATGACTTATTTGGTATCATCTCTGTTTTTACAGGTATATACAAGAACAGCTGGATTTGGAACCCACAGATCCCAACTATTATACATTTGCTAAAATATTTGAAACTTTTAAGGTAAGAATAGCTTAAAATCTGTCCAAATTTGTGTTGTCACTAAAAAGTCTGTATTCTTTGCATGGTTAAGCCTGGCCGTAAACATACAATGTCATTGGGATTTTCGTTAATAATTGTTTTAAGTTTTTAGTTGACATGAAGTTGTTATGTTACAGCTAACAGAGCCAGAGAAGCTTCCTGTCCGTGGTTCTGCAGAATTAAAAGTTGGAGATAAGACTGTAGAAGTCCCTAAATCTCGTAACATTGAACTGGGCATGGAGGATGATGATGACGATGATGATGTGAGTACATGTGACCTCATTATCTCTTTTGTCTTATGTGTGGTATTTTACATTCCTATTAAACCCATGAGTTTCTATTGATTATTTTCTGAATGCCGACTTATTGATTCAACTGTAAAAAAATAAACACCATTATACTGGAAGATTGTCCCACCCTCATTTGTTATTCTCATTAAATTAGATTTAATTGTTTTGAAAATCTATATCATTATTCCTTTATAATCTTTATACAGATGCCTCCAATTGAAGAAGATAAGCCAAAGATGTCAAAAAAGAAACTAAAGAAGTTGACAAGGCTTAGTGTTGCTGAATTAAAACAGGTATCTGTCATCAGTTCTTAATTACTGGTAATAATAAACATTCCATACGAAAAAGTAGGAATTTAAACATTGTTGTTTTTATTTTCCAGTTGGTGACCCGACCTGATGTAGTGGAAATGCATGATGTTACTGCTCAGGATCCAAGGTTACTTGTCCATCTCAAGGTGAGAAATTACTACCTGGTTAAATCTACCTCATATACCACATCTAGTACTCATTACATATATTTTACATTTATTAATTTATAACATGTTTTGCCTGTCATAGTGGCACACGCCCCCCTCCCTATGCTTGTGCACATGTTCAGTTACTTCTCTCTAAAGGGAGATTTCCGCCAATGGTTTGCGGGTTCGATTCCCACTCAGTCCAAAAAATTGGAAAATTTTCTCACTGGGTTTTCACTCGAACGACCTATGTGGGATGGTTGCCAGTTACCAACGGAAGGTCGTGGGTTTCCTCCGGGCATAGAGCCCGGTTTCCTCCCACAATAAAACTGGCAACGCTGCCATATAAGTGAAATAATCTTTAGCGGGAGTAAAACACCAAACAATCAATCAATCTAAAGAGAGATAATGCCCCAAAATTGCATTTTAACACTAGTTTTTGGAATTCCCTGTTGTATATATGTCTGCATCAGACATTGGAGCTAGGAAAGTTAACAACTATAGTTATCCGGAAACCTCATCTTAATGTAAACAGCAGTGGAAAAGCGCACATATGAACAATGTTTTTTTTTAATTCTTGCACCATGTCATTTACTTGCTTTTAAAAATAAATATAAAATTGTTTTATTTCAGGCTACTCGTAACACAGTTCCTGTTCCACGTCATTGGTGTTTTAAGAGGAAGTATCTACAGGGGAAGCGTGGTATAGAAAAAGCTCCGTTTGAACTACCAGAATATATCCAGGCTACAGGGATTACTGAGATGAGACAGGCTTTACAAGATAAGGTCAATTCAAACTCCTCTATCCAACTTAAACAACAACAATTTAGTTTTGATTTCAGACAGGGTTTTGATGAATGAATCACCCTATGTGGAATGGTTATCAGGAATGACTACCAGGTTGGAGTTTCCATCCTTCTGAAAACCTGACAACCCTGTCGTATTATCTCTGTCAATCATGGAAATATTTTTTCTCATCCACTGGATGAATTATTAATGATGTTTACAGATTACAGATTGAGAAGAAATATCTCCTTTGTCTTGAGTTAAATGCTGACATATATTTTAGAAGTATTTGTATATATTGTGAGATTTAATGTAATAAAGTAATTATGGACAGCTCTTCACTTCCTTATATTTTTCATTGAACAGGAAGATGCAAAGACCATGAAAGCGAAGATGAGAGAAAAAGTCCGTCCAAAGCTGGGTAAAATTGATATTGATTATCAGAAACTTCACGACGCTTTCTTCAAGTGGCAAGTCAAACCAAAAATGACCATTCATGGAGATTTATATTATGAGGTTTGTCTCAATGTTATTGATTCTTAGAAAGTGAATAAAATCGTATATCATTATTTTAGTGATTATTCTGAATTTTTTATGGCCAGGCTATATGGTTTATAACCTGGCCCTAGACCTTGATTTCTTCTCTCCTTGTAAAGTCACCCAAACTTTGTTTTTGAAGGGGAAAGAATTTGAGACAAAGTTGAAGGAGAAAAAACCTGGAAATCTCTCTGATGATTTAAAGACAGCTCTTGGAATGCCTATTGGATCAGTAAGTTCATATTATTTATGGGCTTAAAGCATTTAACTCTCTCACATTGGGTTCTTTGTTGAGAGGAGGTGGATGAAGAAATATCAATTACAAATTAATAAGAAACACACTCTGTGTATTGCCAATCCACATTTTCTGTTGGTATTGAATACTATTTAAGCAGATTAGTTAATATACTGTTACAATGAGATCCTGTGAAAATCTATTTTGACGATGCTGTTTGTTATCATCATCAGAGTTCTGTACCCCCTCCATGGTTGATAGCCATGCAGAGATATGGCCCTCCCCCTTCTTACCCTAACCTCAAGATACCTGGATTGAACGCCCCAATACCTGAGGTGAGTGGATTAGTATTGTAATGTCTTGTAAACATCGGGCCTCGGTGGCTCAATCAACAGAATGATAAATAGTGTTTCAATTTGACGCAGACCTCCTTGGGAAGGGTCCCTGGTTTGAATCCCCCTCAGACTGATAAAAAGAGCGTTTCTTCTTTTTCCCCCTCAGTTGCCTTGTTTGGAAGACATGCTAGGTACTGGTCAAAGGTTGGGGTTTCCTCAAGGCAAAGAGTCCAGGTTCCTTCCTCACTAAACCTGGCCACGCCTCCATATATGTGAAATTATCAATCAATATAAAGTGTCAAACTCATTTGTCCTACCGGTTGACTTCACAATTTCAAGTACCTGTCTGACATATGATTTTCCCTCTTTATAACGATATTAGTTTCTACATCGAAACGTTGTGTACAATAAAAAGCCAGGAGTTGCAACCCATAAAAAACCGTGTTCGTTTCTTAATATATGATTTTCCCTTTCAGAGCTGTTCATTTGGTTATCATGCTGGTGGATGGGGAAAACCACCTGTAGATGAGACAGGTAAACCATTGTATGGAGATGTCTTTGGAACCCATGGAACAGACTTACAGGTAAATGACAGCCCACTGATGGCTCATACACACTGATTCAGATGTTCACTGATCACTTACACACACTGACATCTGATATTTGTGTTTCAGACACTCACTGATCACTTATACACACTGACATCTGATATTTGTGTTTCAGACATTCACTGGTGACTTATACAAACTGACATCTGATATTTGTGTTTCAGACATTCACTGATCACTTAAACACAATGACATCTGATATTTGTGTTTCAGACATTCACTGATCACTTACACAGACTGACATCTGATATTTGTGTTTCTGAAATTCACTGATGGCTTATACACACTGACATCTGATATTTGTGTTTCAGACATTCACTGATGGCTTATACACACTGACATCTGATATTTGTGTTTCTGAAATTCACTGATGGCTTACACACACTGACATCTGATATTTGTGTTTCTGAAATTCACTGATGGCTTACACACACTGACATCTGATATTTGAGTTTCAGACCTTCACTGATCACTTACACACACTAACATCTGATGTTTGTGTTTCAGACATTCACTGATCACTTACACACACTGACATCTGATATTTGTGTTTCAGACATTCACTGATCACCTACACACACTGGCATCTGATATTTGTGTTTCAGACATTCACTGGTGATTTACACACACTGACATCTGATATTTGTGTTTCAGACATTCACTGATCACTTACACACACTGACATCTGATATTTGTGTTTCAGACATTCACTGATCACTTACACACACTGACATCTGATATCTGTGTTTCAGACATTCACTGATCACTTACACACACTAACATCTGATATTTGTGTTTCAGACTTTCACTGATCACTTACACACACTGACATCTGATATTTGTGTTTCAGACATTCACTGATCACTTACACACACTGACATCTGAGTGTCAGACATTCACTGATCACTTACACACACTGACATCTGAAATTTGTGTTTCAGACATTCACTGATCACTTACACAGACTGACATCTGATATTTGTGTTTCAGACTTTCACTGATCACTTACACACACTGACATCTGATATTTGTGTTTCAGACATTCACTGATCACTTACACACACTGACATCTGAGTGTCAGACATTCACTGATCACTTACACACACTGACATCTGAAATTTGTGTTTCAGACATTCACTGATCACTTACACACACTGACATCTGAGTGTCAGACATTCACTGATCACTTACACACACTGACATCTGAAATCTGTGTGTCAGACATTCACTGATCACTTACACACGCTGACGTCTGTGTTTCAGACACCCACAGATCACTTACACACACTGACATCTGATATTTGTGTTTCAGACATTCACTGATCACTAACACACACTGACATCTGATATGTGTGTTTGAGACAATCACAGATCACTTACACACACACTGACATGTGATATTTGTGTTTCAGACACCTGCAGAAGAAGAGGATGTAGATCGCACCCAGTGGGGCGAGTTAGAATCCGAGTCTGAGGAAGAGGAGGAATCATCCGAGGAAGAGGAGTCGGACGAAGAAGCCGACCAGGCCACAGGATTGATTACGCCAGCAGGAGAAGGGTAAGAAAGAATACACACGGAGCAGCAATATTTATTTAGAAAGTTCTTTTAGGTAAATATGTGCATATTAGAATTACCACTGTTAAGCATAATAAAGTGCAATAAGCTATCCAAAGAATGACATGTAACTTATTTTTGACTCCATATCTGAGTTTATTTGATCAAACCATCCTTATCTTCTGATTGAATTAATTAACCAAAATATTGAGTCAAAATGAGTGACATGTCATTCTTCGGATTGCTCACTGTGCTTTATGTGTATATTACATGCGAGGATCTGGAACTCTGGGTTTGTCTTTCATTTTTAAAGGGGGGTGCGAGAAAATAGATGTGCGCTAAAGCCTTTAATTGATAAGTAGTAGATAAAAGTCCATCTCAGTTTTTAAAGAAAAACCGGACTAGATATCCCTTGATCGTTCGATGTGCAAGGGATGCCAAGTACCTGTGGAAATTCAGATTTTCTACAATTCTGTCATATATGTCACTGTGTGGCATAAAACAATCCCCAAAGGTTTTCAAAACCAAATCTATCCCTTAGACACTTAGTTCCTTGCAGGCTATGATAGGAATACAACGATATCAGAATAGCAAACTGCACAAGGCTTTTTATGTAGGAAAGCCCTTGACTTTTCTTATCACATAAATAAACATTGTAACCGCTAAATCATGTGTTCAACAGAAAAACTTTTTCACTGTATGTTACAGACTTGTGACTCCAAGTGGTATGACATCTATCCCTGTGGGTGTGGAGACGCCGGACATGATAGAGTTAAGAAAACGTCGTATCGAGGATGCCATGGACCAGGGTGTGGAAACACCAGCTCTCTATCAAGTCCTGCCCGAGAAGAAGACCAATGTAGGAGGCGCTATGATGGGCTCTGCACACATCTACGATATGGGAGCAGTAAGTGTTCTCACCATCACACTCATTTTCTCCCATTTTAAAAATCTTTGATTTACATCTATGTTTTATTGAGTTACCAATATTTAAAAGTATACTCCCAAGATTTACTAACTAATATATTTTGCCGTTTATCCAGGCCCCTCCTCGTCGTTTTGGTGAGAAAGCTCCTGGTGAGGGGATAGAAGTGGCTTTAAACCCTGATGAATTAGACATGGACACAGCTGCTATGCAGGCTAAATACGACCAAACAGTACGAGAACAACAGTCACAGTTAGAAAAGGAAGATTTAACAGATATGGTGGCTGAACACGCAGCTAAACAAAAGGTTAGTATCTTATGAAGTGTCTACAGAATGAGACTGACTAGATATGAGTAGGATGTCCATAAAGAACACTACTCTTCTGAGACTTACACTTCATATGATTATAACCACAGAAATAAATAAAATGTTAGTGAAATGATTATACAAGTGTGTTTAAATGTAGCGTGATACACTAAACAGTTTCATAATTTGATGAACTTATTCTATTATGTTTTTCTGAGAAGTTCAATTAGAAATTCAGAAATACACGTGTAGTTTCTTGATAGATTCAATTTTCGTAATGCTCCTAATATTCTTGTTTTTTGATAATTCATTATACTCATGTTTTCTTTATTTCAGAAACGGAAAAAGCAGTCACAAGATACGAGTCGCTCAGCAAAGAAATACAAGGAATTCAAGTTTTGATTTTATTACCTTCACTGTTTTAGCTTGTATATAGACTGGTCATGTGACAATAATGAGCAAGGGGAGATAAACCTTGACAGTTCTCTGCTGACCATATTTAGAGCAGGATGGTTGGTCACAGGGACCATCAAAATTACTCTGCACAAAGAGCCAGCTTCTCTCTTGTATTTTTCCTGATGGCATTGGAATACTAATGAAGCAAAACATACAGGAGACAATGCCTTTGTATCTATTGAAGGAGATGAATAGGCTTTGCCAGAAATGGGAATAATTGTGTGTATTTATCCTAAACGATAATCCTCCATGTTTGACCTTCTGACAACAGGTTGTCCAGAGTTCTACCTGTCCATTTGGATTGTAGCAGCCTGACCAAAGGATAAACAAGGGTTTAACTCATTTCTATAGGCATATGTAACAAAATACATGAGGCCAAGGAATTGCTCATTTAATAGGGTTTTGAACAATTAAAACAAGAGTATACGCAAGAAATCTACATTTTTTTGATAAGCTCCTATCCAAACTTGTGCATTGAGTTCATCACATAAATATAATGGATTGAAAATTGCCATAAAATATAACGCCATTTCCCACAAAGAAAGGAGACTGCGGCGCCTACTGGGACATTGTCTGATAAATTTGTCTTAATATTAAATAAATAATTAGGTGGTAAGCTGCCAATGTTCCAGTTCTGAATGACTTATTAATACACGATAACGTATGTAAAATATGTGGGGATTTTTGATTGCGATAATTACCTGGTTGACTTTGTCAATGATATCAAAAAGTGCACGGTATCCTCCCCAGTAAACAAACTTCATTCAGGTGAAATAATCTTGATACGGGGCGGGGGTTTTACCCATTTCAATTCTATAGGCAAAATGAGTGAGGATTGCAACTTGATTTTGAAACCATTCTTTCTGGTTTGTTTTGGTCGATACGTGTTACACAAGTCTCCATAAAAAATCCTTCATTATATCATGAAAATATATTGATCATTTAATTTCTCTTATTTTAGTTGCTCTGTGTTGTCATTAACATTTCCATATTCAGTCATAACTGGTCATTGAACGGTCTATCAGATGAGATATTGATGGTTTACACCCGACTCAAGATTACTTCACTTAACAGTATACGTGTGAGGAAACTAGTTTCTCTGCCAGGAGGCAACCTACGATGAGTACCTGGCAAGTATTCTACATCAAGTAAAAATCCACTTGTTTGGGCTGGGTGGAATTCGAGCCTTTGTCTGTGTTGGACTGAGAGACTATCACCCCTTATCAAGTGAAGGTCAGTCACCAACAATCAACACCTTTCCATTACCCATATGTGCAAGACAGTTAAATGGCAGCATTTTTTTAATCTGTAATTTTGCCCTTTTAAGGACAAAAAATTGTGTGAATGATAAGTTGGGGCTTGTTTAAAAGCTGGGAAATTTTCAGACTTGGTTTCACTTGATGGCTGGAAAAACAATTGCCATCCGATAAATATTCGTATCGGGTGTCCTAGACACCAGATACGGTAAAACCTTGTTTTCACACACACCAGATACGGCGTTGCACAGTTTTGTGACGTCGTTTGATGACATCATAGGGCGTGCTCGCATCACTCACCTTTTGCAACTATATTGTGGGTGACAGGCGAAGATTTAAAGCTAATTTGTCCTTGTTTATTGACTAAATATATATTTGAAAATTATCAGTTGAAACGAAACAACCTTCGCGTTAGTTCCCTGGTAGTCAAAAAACGAACGGGGAGGAAAAATGCATATTTTCCGTATTTTTCGTAACTGCTCGGAAAAATGACTTCATACACGACCTTCGATGTGTACAAACTGCCACGAAGACGTACCGAGACAACAGAAATCGTTTATTACGTCATCGCTCTGAGGGTACGTACACAACGGAGGTCGTGTTTGACGTCATAAGTCTCTGAGATAATTAACTTTCGTAAGCATTGTAGATCGGTAAACGTAGCTTGAATTTTGTATGTGCTGTGACCGAAATTTAATTTTCTTTTTGGTCAGATTTATAAAGTACATGTTCTAGAACACACTTAACGCAAATTAGAAAATATTTCCAAAAGCTGTTCATAAATCCTTTAAGCTGACGTTTTTTTTTGGCGATTTGATGATGTCGTAGAGCGTGCTCGTATTAGGTCACCTATTGCAACTATTTTGTGTGTGTGATTGAATTAACCAGCGATTTTTTTGGCCGATTCCACGCGAAAAGAAAGCTCTTCGAGATAATAAAATCGCTATCATGGTTCGTGGAGGGGGGATACGGAGTATTTACATGGTCAGCGTAGTAAGTGATAGCTGTCTCGCCAAACGGTTCTGCCGTTATCAATTACCACGCTGACCATGTAAATACTTCGTATTCCTCCTCCACAAACCATAACCATGATAACTATTATAGAGATTGATTGATTGTTTTATGTTTTATGCCGCGCTCAAGATTATTTCACTTATACGGCAGCGTTGCCAGTTTTATTGTGGGAGGAAACCGGGCTCTTTGCCCGGAGGAAACCCACGACCTTCCTTTGGTAACTGGCAACCATCCCACATAGGTTGTTCGAGTGAAAACCCAGTCAGAAAATTTTCCAAATTTTGGACTGAGTGGGATTCGAACCCGCGACCCATAACTATTATAGTGAGGTCAGCTGGTACTGGTAGCCATGGCTAAAATTCTGTAACATTGATAAATCATTGCTTTAGGCCTCCATCAAGATTATTTCACTTATGTGGCAGCGTTGGAAACGCCCGACCTACGGTGAGTACCTGGCAACTCTCCAACATACGGTGATCGAGTCAAAAATCCACAAAGAAATTTTTCAATAATTTTTTTGGTCTGAGCAGGATTTGAACTCGTGCTGCATTGATGGGAGGCCTGTGTCCGACTATCACTATTCGACTGAGCCACCCTGTAACTTACAGAAAGATAACAGAAAACAAAATCAAATCTCAAAGAAACATTCCAATTTTATTCCAGGAATATTTAAGCCACATTATAAAAAGAAATAGGGTTCCAAATAAATACCATTAGATTTTCAAATAAATCACCCCAGAGTTGAAAAAATAACAGCAGATATATATGTGCGTATTGAAAATAATCAGAAATTTCTCATCCGATGTTAACATTCTATTGTTGAAAATAAATGTAGTTATGATTTACATTGTAACAAGGAAGAACCAATTGTCTAAAACAACCAGTTCGTTTCATATCATTGTTCTGACAAGTATATCAGGGCCCCGTTCTACTAAGCTGGCATAAGTTGCGCCAGTCGCAAACTCGTGTTCAATTATAGGAACTTGCGCATGGTCGCAAGTCTGGAGGAGCAACTCTATGCTGTAAACCTATACGTAACTTTCCGCCAGTTTAGTAGAACGAGCCCCTGTATATCATATATAACAGCTCTCTGTGATCCCACGTTGTGAAAAGAGGAACAATGATTTTATCAGTACTTGAAGCTTGTTTCTATTTTTCAAAATGAAATAAAACAACTTTCGCATAAAATCCCCTGTTATAGAAAGCAAAGAGAGTAGGTTTTCATACAAATTTAAGCAGTACTCGACCTCCAAAGTATACCTGATCTTGACAGTATTTAAACTGTCTTTGTTGCCATTTCAATCTTGGTTGTTTAGGACATACACATAAAAAACTAATAAATTTCGAAAGCAGCTGAGCGGCTGAAATTTCATGTGATCCAACTTCTGAAGAACATGTTCTATCACAAATTTAACACAAAGAAGGCAATATTACCTAATGTTTGTAATGAATTCTTCAACCCCTGACATTTAACAGGCTTCCTGGAGATATATTGCCCTCAATGGTCTGATTTTGTTCAAATAACCTCAGTTTCCAAAATCGATTGAACTTTTTGTATTCATAAAGATTTGCCCGTTGTTTAGAAATTCTGTGAGTAATGCTCTAGTTGACCATCTTATGCAAAAATATCAAATTTAACAATGAGCGTTCTTTACCTACATGTGTACCCATTGCCCTGTTTTCATAACTTAAAAAATTACAATGTGTATTATTAATGTCAAAGGTTACTTAATACATTGATACATTTCCATTAATTTAGACACTAGTTCATGTCTTCATATCATCACAAATCCCATTAGCACTTACAGCTTCTGTAATATTCTATATGTTGATGGATAGGGACTAAAGGTGGCATTCACTGGGTAAGGTTACATATGGACAAAAGTATGACTAACAATAGAAAAGGCCATGCACCGGTATAGTAGATTGAGTGATTCTAATGACTTTGACACAATGGTTTATCCACCCTTGTGTGTATATTAGAGGAGTGTCGTTTTAACATAAAACAAGGTTCACCATAACAATTCCAAGCAACAGAGAAACTTGAAACTAAATAATTTGCAGAAAATTTTTGCTTGGTTTCATGATTTAGCACTATTTTTGCATTTACGATAAAGAAGTATGTACACAGATCTGAACTATTGCATTATCCTTGACCACAAATACCAACTCTTGGAGAGGCATTGAAATCTACATTCATTTTACTGACATTTTACATAAAAGTTACTTAAGGATATAGAGGGGATGAAGCACAATACAGGGACAAAATAAGTCTCCTAACCATTATGGTTTGGTTAAGATATGACGAACAGGTAATTTGTGATAGCATTGTAAATAACAGGAATAATATATCCAGGGGCAGGGATTATAAAAATGTGTCCTACTGATCTCCGACTCTCCTTGAGCATACCCCCTGGAGTTTGGATCATACATTGAGATTTTTAAACATGCTCAATGGATCACATTTTTCAATGGCATTTAGAAGTTGGACGGTTACAATAAGGTGAAGAATTACTTATGGATAACAACTTCATTTGACTCTGATAACGATATAAGAACTATACGAAACGTCACCCAATAAACCAAGAAGTTGTTATCCATAAGTAATTCTTCACTTTAATGCTCATCTGAGTTTAATAACAAAGGATATTCTCCTTAGCCTATTTGACCATGAATTATTGAAACTCTCTAGGAATGGAGGTAAAAATGAACATTTGTTTTCATGTTTTTGCAATGTTGTCCTCAACTGTTCAACCATTTGGATTTAGTCAACCATTTCCAAAATTAATATTTAGTTTTAAAAATATTGATTGCAAAACAGGCTATTTATGTCAATGTGTACTCAGTAGGAAAGTGTGGCGCTGTGACAATAAGAGGTAGCAGTGGAATAACATAGGGCAAACTAATCAGTTAGAAACTTGTTACATTTCCTGGCAGTAAGATTGTGCTCTAGTTAAATCTCAGTTCTCACTATATTCACATGAATGTGGTTCTAAAGTAGAAGAAACTGTTTATCTCCCCTCTTAAAGCTCCTCTTTTGACCTGCAAGGAAACAAAATACATCTTCATATTATAAATGATGACACCTGCACTAGATCTGGACAGCGCATCCAATCATGATCTGGTACTTAACAGAGGCTATAGAGAGGCTGTGGTGTCTGCAGTTTTATGCAGGAAATACTATTTCATCACTTCAGTGTCTTTTAGCTGCCAATTTCGTGCTCTGTGGAATGCACAAAACCCTATCTAACAGACAATGGATGGCCCCTATTCTATTGTTAATCCTTTATTTTTTTGATGAACCTCTAAACAATCAGAATTTATTTTAAAAAATGGGAATTCTGGCAACTTTGATACAGACCAGTGGATACATAGCTTGAAAATCAACCTCATTTAGGAGTTGGAAAGCTGTACAATAAGTTTCAAATCAACAAAAGCAGCTCAGTTTTCATAGAGAATAGGCTTGAAGCTTTATAATGATGTCACTCGAAAAATGATGGGATATTTGAGGTATCTTGTTTGAAGTGACCTTGAAGTGACCTTGTAGTGACACGCATGACTGCACACCTATATGTTCAGAATACTTTCCGTCGGTCATGTTGGTCCCCCAGTATACCTCGATGAAGTCATTAAGCAATGGGTCAATTAGCTGGGACAGCAACATTAATTTGTGCATTTTGGAAAAACAATCCTAGCCCGTTTTCTTCCACAATAAAACTGGCAATGCCGCCATATAAGTGAAATAATCTTGAGCGCAGCGCAAAACACCAAACGATCAATCAACACATGCCCAAAGTGATATGAAAATGCATTCACCAGCAGTGGAATAGACAATCGGTTACAGTTAGTAATTACATAATAAGTTAGCCATGGTCATCAAGCATTTCGTAAGTGACTTGAAGGTAATGTTATCCATGCACTCTGTCAGCAGAACACAATTTAAAAGGGAAGTTAAACCAGCCAATCTTGTCAAATCACTACATAGAGTCACCTAATAGCTTTCCATAGGAGTGTGCAGTTTATTTCTACGATTTTGTGCTAATTTTTGACAAATTTATAAACGTAAGTTGAAGTTGTAACGTAAGTAGATCACCCATGTTGATTTCAATGGACCGCCTGATCACGCAGCTGGCCAATAGAAATGTAAGTTTCAGTCACATGTCTCACTTCAGCCAAAGCTGGCTTTGAATACGTCACATGGAAAGGTCTGCACTGTTTTCTTGATTTGAAATACACTCAATGGGTTTTCTTTCCTTTTAAAGTTTAAAAGTGATGACAACAAATAAACAAGAACTCCAACCCAAAGCCAAAAAACAGCAGAAAAAAAACACAGAGGTCAGAAAAAGCCTCTATTAACAAGAACCCTGGATGTTAGTATTGTTAGGTAACCAAAATGCACCTTGCTGTTGGGAACGTTAGGAAAAGTAGAATGCTATCTCCACCTGGGCCATTGTTTCTCTTTGCTTGTTAAAGGGACGTAGATCACTCCCATTAAGGTGGATGTCTTGGTGGAGCCATCAGCCAGTTTGTCAACCTGCATCAAGTTTTGGTTTGCACCTGCAGGCCCTACAGGTATGATCAGTCGTCCACCGGGTTTTAACTGCTCTACCAACTGAAAAACAATAAAAAAGACACTGAACATTTATTTGGGGGACGTTCTTGGGTTTCTAATATCAAGGATGCTTTTTATATGATGCAACAAGTCTGATCAAGATATGTAAACTGTAAAAGTTTTGATAATATAATAAACGATAATATAATATTCATAGACACTAAAACACGGGCACTGGGAAAATCTTCTTGACTAAAATAACCATGGAGTCAAGTTTCTAGTTGTGTACATGTAAATGGGGGTCATTTAGACCTTTATACCTAGTCTTAGGTTAAGGTAATAAACCAAAACCCATGATATTTCATAAGGTTGAAGACAGAAATTTTGTTCTGAAATACTTAGTAATATATTGATGAAGTTATACAGATCATTAGCTATGGCAAGAAGTCGGGTAAACTGAAATTTAACACAATATAATTGGAAAAGAAAGGGAAAATATGTAATTTGGTTCCTAGGTAGAAGACAGACAAGAGAGTGAAGTCCCAACTAATTGATCTTTTAAACCCTTGTTCTTTTTATAAGCAATGACTGCCAGTTGACTCAGTGGTCAATTGAGTTAAAATGTTTATATGTGATGAGTGGAAAGTCTTACAGCTTTGGGTAACACCGGTGCTGCTGCCCCAACATGAATCGCATCATAGGGAGCTTTTTCAGGGTATCCTTTCCTGCCATCCCCAGTTACCATGACAATACGGCCAGATTCAACCAATCGCTGTGTGAGGGAGTCTTTACGAAGGTTAACAACAGAATCCTCCACCAGTTCCGAGACATGATCAATGCCTACTGCTACACCTGTTTCTCCTACCTAAAAGGAAATCCACAAATTAACACATAAATAAAATAACTCAAGTGAACCATATATACTCCGTACCTTTTAGAATTGCATCCACACATTGCCAACTAGAGCTGAGTTTGAAATGTAAATGGCCTTTGTCAGTTCTACCAGACTGTGAGATACATACCATTAAAGCCATACAGACAGTGAGATGCATACCATTAAAGCCATACAGGCTGTGAGATACATACCATTAAAGCCATACAGACTGTGAGATACATACCATTAAAGCCATACAGCATGAGAGATACATACCATTAAAGCCATACAGACTGTGAGATACATACCATTAAAGCCATACAGCATGAGAGATACATACCATTAAAGCCATACAGACTGTGAGATACATACCATTAAAGTCATACAGGCTGTGAGATACATACCATTAAAGCCATACAGACTGTGAGATACATACCATTAAAGTCATACAGGCTGTGAGATACATACCATTAAAGCCATACAGGCTGTGAGATACGTACCATTAAAGCCATACAGACTGTGAGATACATACCATTACAGCCATACAGGCTGTGAGATACATACCATTAAAGCCATACAGACAGTGAGATACGTACCATTAAAGCCATACAGACTGTGAGATTGTCATACAGGCTGTGAGATACATACCATTAAAGCCATACAGACTGTGAGATACATACCATTAAAGCCATACAGACTGTGAGATACATACCATTAAAGTCATACAGACTGTGAGATACGTACCATTAAAGCCATACAGACTGTGAGATACATACCATTAAAGCCATACAGGCTGTGAGATGCATACCATTAAAGCCATACAGACTGTGAGATACATACCATTTAAGCCATACAGACTGTGAGATGCATACCATTAAAGCCATACAGACAGTGAGATACATGCCATTAAAGCCATACAGGCTGTCAGATAAGTACCATTAAAGCCATACAGACTGTGAGATACATACCATTAAAGCCATACAGACTGTGAGATACATACCATTAAAGTCATACAGACTGTGAGATACGTACCATTAAAGCCATACAGACTGTGAGATACATACCATTAAAGCCATACAGACTGTGAGATACATACCATTAAAGCCATACAGGCTGTGAGATACGTACCATTAAAGTCATACAGACTGTGAGATACGTACCATTAAAGCCATACAGACTGTGAGATACATACCATTAAAGCCATACAGGCTGTGAGATGCATACCATTAAAGCCATACAGACTGTGAGATACATACCATTTAAGCCATACAGACTGTGAGATACATACCATTTAAGCCATACAGACAGTGAGATACATACCATTTAAGCCATACAGACTGTGAGATATGTACCATTAAAGCCATACAGGCTGTCAGATAAGTACCATTAAAGCCATACAGGCTGAGATACGTACCATTAAAGTCATACAAACTGTGAGATATGTACCATTAAAGCCATACAGACAGTGAGATACGTCCCATTAAAGCCATACAGACTGTGAGATACATACCATTAAAGCCATACAGACTGTGAGATACATACCATTAAAGCCATACAGTGTGAGATACGTCCCATTAAAGTCATACAGACTGTGAGATATGTACCATTAAAGCCATACAGTGAGAGATACATACCATTAAAGTCATACAGACTGTGAGATACATACCATTAAAGCCATACAGACTGTGAGATACGTCCCATTAAAGCCATACAGACTGTGAGATACATACCATTAAAGCCATACAGTGAGAGATACATACCATTAAAGCCATACAGACAGTGAGATACGTACCATTAAAGCCATACAGGCTGTGAGATGCATACCATTAAAGCCATACAGACTGTGAGATACGTACCATTAAAGCCATACAGGCTGTGAGATACGTACCATTAAAGCCATACAGACTGAGATACATACCATTAAAGCCATACAGACTGTGAGATACATACCATTAAAGCCATACAGACTGTGAGATACATACCATTAAAGCCATACAGACTGTGAGATACATACCATTAAAGCCATACAGACTGTGAGATACATACCATTAAAGCCATACAGGCTGTGAGATATCCACTACCAGAACCTACATCCAGGGCATTGTTTCCTTCTTTCAAGTGGTCAGACAATAGCTCTAAAGCATGGGCATGCTGGAAGAAGAAATACACACTCCCTTTTACAGCTCTATTAACAAATCAATGACATGAGTTTAATTAGTTAGTGTCTTTTAGAAAGTGAGAATAACAGTATACAAATTATATTAAGTTAATTTTTAGAGTGCCTTCAGACAAAGATGCCTTTCTACAAACCCCACTTAGCTTAAGGTTACATGTAACTTAACTTTATTAAAGTGAATTTTTTAGAGTGCCTAAAAGGCACAATTAACGTCTCCCTAGCTCATTTTTTAGCTTATTAAAATGAGCGGAATTATTATTTTGAAATGAAACAGCGGGGAGAGTTTTTAAATCTCATAGAGATTCACTTCTGATTTAATATGATATTCAAAGTTCAATGCCAGTGCATTTTACTCTTTGTGGAGTTCTTATGCAATGTATTGAAATCACAACAGGTTTTATCCGAAGACAGTTTTTAGCTGTTCTAGCAATCAAACAGAACTAAAACAAAAGCCAGTCTTTAGTCTTAAACAACCTTGTGAAACATTGGTATCTAAGGAGTTTCCCTCCTCCACTTAAAAGCGCACTCGCTGTGGAAATCGAGAATACTGTTTACATTAAAAACAGTGGACGGTTTTCTGTATTTTTCCCGTAGTAGTTTGGAACTTAACATTTTTGTCCAAAATTGATAATATGGCATCATTTTGTATTTCTAATTTCATTCATTCATTTCATTTCATTTATTCACCATAAAGTTGTTTTGTTTAATGGTTACATAAGATGCTGCGTTTGGCGGGAATAAAGTCTAAAAGACTTGTGCATTAAGCTCATGTAAATTGACTTTCTAAATAAATGTTGGAAAGGCTACAGCGGTGAATGGGCCTTTAAGGGGACGTCTCTAATAAGTTATAGGGGTCTCATAAAAGTGGCGTACCTCCATCTTAAAATTTGCCTTTAGTTTTTTCCTTCGCCAATGCATTAAGGTGGCTTTGTAAAAGTGGCCCCTGATGAATGTAGCAAATAGGCAATTAACAAATTATTGGCAAATCAAAACTGTCAAAAGTGATTTAAAGATAAAATGAAAATTGTAATAGCTGAAAATGTGGGAAGCTTACCATATGAGGAGCACTAATGGTGACAGCATAACCAATACTTTGAGGTGAATCTGCATATGGGTTAGCCTTGGTGAAATGGCCTCGGTCTACAGCCTTCATAGCATCAACTACGGACTGACTTTTGATTATCCCATTCTCTATAAAAGAAAGAAAATCATAAGCGGCTTTGTAAACAAAGTGATTATCATAAACATTCACACCAGGAAGGGAGATTAAATCTGGTGGCTAAAGAACAAAAAAGTTACCAAACTGTTAAAAATAAAGATAACATGATCTAAAACTAGTGGCATGAGGGTTAGATGCATTATGATTATGTGGATATTTGGTAAAATTGGTATAGTATCAATATCAGTTGTGATTTGTTCACCAAGTCACATATACCCTACATATCACATAATAAAAACTATAGTAGCACTGATTAGGTACATGTAAATTGATTGATGTTTTACGGCGCACTAAATATTGTTTCATTTATATGGTGGCGTCAGGTTTAGTGTGGGAGGAATATAAAGGCTCTTTGCCCAGAGGAAACCCTCGACCTTCAGCGAGTACCTGGCAACTTCCACATACGGGCACTGAATAGGAGCTAGATAACATGTACTAGATCTATCAGGCCTTATATTTCAATATTATCAAATAAATTTTCAAAATTATGAAAGCTGGTACAATTTAGTCATTTTGCCCTCCACTTTAGCATTTTAGTGCCAAGATGAATGTTTTCTTGGTAGATTGGGAGGGGTGGGGGGAGGGGTGGGTATGAAGTAAGATGATAACTCACTCAGCAGATTATCCACTAAATTAGCATTAGAGCTTCCGCTTGACCACCAAGCCATGTTGGATTTAAACAACGTCAACAAAAACAGGGTAAATTGAGAGTGTAGGATTCTAGCCTTCAATATGGACATTTGTAGATTGTATACATCTTCCTTACATTCTCACCTGTTGATAAATGGGAAATACTATCAAACAGGGAGGTTAAATATGATATATAAAATTCACCATGCTTTAAGGCACTCTTTAGCTTTAAGTTTAAGCAGAAGTCTATTAAGGGCTCTGGTTTAACTTAAGTGTTTATCACACCGGGGCATCCTGTCAACTTCAAGTGTCATACGGAATAATATGTCCATTAAAAGTGCTTCAATTTTCATGATTGAAATCAGTTTGTTTTGAAACTGTAAGAAGGCGAACCATTTTGTTTCTCAAGCTGATCTTTCTGAAATCATTGAGCCTACATGTTCCTCACTTACCCCCAAAGAGCACAAAATGAAAATGAATACATGTACATTATAGTACCAGTAATAAACAACGCTGTAGCCAATCCAATGTAGGTCAATGTCCGTTATTCAGTTCATTACCCTGGTGGCCTGGTACATATTGTATTATTGATATTCTTCGGCATATGCGAATTCTTGTGGGTAATTCAGCTGACAAACATTGGAAATGTATGGATACTTATGTAATGCTATTGAAAAATACAATCTTAGCAGAGCAGCATAAAACATAACACGAAAAACAACCAAGGAATTCTTACTGTTTACAGCAGACAGGTGAAGGGGTTTCCCAATCGCCACTGGAGTTCCCTTCCATAATGCATTGCGACCGGAAGTTGTACATGTGTGTAGTTTTCCAGCGGGTGTTTCAACAAACAACACGGCTCGACATTTGATACCTGAACTTGACAAACAGTACACGTTCCAAGGAAACTGTATTTAAACATAAGTCATATTTTAACGACATGATTCGATTCTCGACATCATTTTGCTAAGCTATTGGCCCAATGACATCGAGTTTCAAAGTTTCGTTGAACTTGCATGTCAGAGCTGCCAAAATTCACACTTTTTTCATAATTTCAGATCGTCACGACAGTAAGTAGAGTAGAAGCACTAAAAAGCTTCTGAATTATAGTTTATACGTCTAGAGAAAAATAGCCGATAATTTCAACATTCTGTTTTACGTCAAAGTATCAACATTTTGGCAGCTGATGGCACTTTAAGTTATGAAGTTGTGTTACTAATACTTGTTACTGTTAGTGTTACAGTCACCCGCCCTAAATCGGGACAACCCTAAATCGGGACAGTTATGACTTCTACCTTATTTTTACTTTATCTTACTTGATGGTTTACTTTCACAAAACAACTGTTTGATGCTGCGACATTAGACTTTCATCTTAAAAAATTTAAAACATTTTGCATTAATTTTTTTTCGCGTTGCAGTCAGTTTTCTAAAGCAAAGTTAATCGAGGTTATCCAGTCGGATCACATAATTTGTCGTCTGTAAGCATTGCCGCGCGTAAGTACGGGTCAGTTCCTAAACTTGTCTTCGATATGCAGATTTCACTATCTCTTTACTTTAGTAATCTGTTACATATCAAGGCATGTGACATTCATGAATATTACTGTCGAATTAAAACCACACAGGCAAAGTTCGTGCAACATGATTTTTTCCTAATTCGGGACAGTCACTTTACGACATATGACACTGCCGTAAAACGGCGCATGCTACAGTGATGCAATCACTAAAAACATGACCCGGTGTTTTGAGACAGATCAAGCTAACTTTTTCGAATTTATAAGTGATTTTTTTCTTAGGTGGATTTACAATGTTTAAGGTATTATGCAAATATACGAAGTTGCAAAACAGAAATTACATTTAGTCATAAACGATAACTTTTGAGGATGAAATTCCGTGTCCCGATTTAGGTAGCGTTGTCCCGTTTTAGGGAAAATAGTCAAATTTTTAAGGCGAGTTTTCAAATAGAAAGCTGCTTAGAGAGACAAAATCAATTGATAATTTAATCATTTAATAAAGGCTATAATCTTCAGAAGAAAAACATTTCAACTATTTGTTTAGTATTTTAAATCTTGTGATGAAAATATAAAAGTGTCCCGATTTAGGGCGAGTGACTGTACTAGGGCCGCAGGCCGCAATATGTTATCGAGTGGATTGAAGTTATTCTGATACGGCCACACACAATACCCACTCTCAACATATTGCAGACTAACTTACGGGTAACTTCTTACTATCTGATTCTTAACTTGACAGACTGTTAATATCATACTTTTTGTTTGTTAATGTTGACAGTTTGCTTATTAAGTTATTTTGTTTGTGTACTCTGCCCTAGTCCGCAATATGTTGAGTGGATTAAAGGATAAATTCTAATACGCCCGCACAGGCTTCTTCAATACCATGTCAACATAGGGTGCATTTGAAAAATCTAAGAGTTGCTCTCGGAATTTAAAAAAAATGATAACTTGCAATTTTCAAATATTACTCACCTAAAATTTTGTCCGAAAGCTTCTTTGATAATCCCTTCGTAGAGCTAAACCATCATCTAATGCAATGGTAATGTACAGATGTAATCAGATGTCACAAGGTTAAGGGAGCGTTCCCATTAATCGTGTTGAGAAAGATCGTATTTTTTCCTGAAATTTCACGATTGGATTACGATTGCATCGTGTTTTTTACGTTTCCATTTAATCGTGATTTTTTTCTAAAGTTTTAAAATCACGATTGAACTGTCGCGGCTTGAAAATCACGATGTATAGAAATCACGACCAGCTTGTCTTTCGCGCATTGATATGTAGTTTACTTGCCACACTTTGTCACAGCGCGCAATACTAAATAGTTCGCTATCCACCTTTTGGTTTGTGTTGATCAGTGAAAACAAATATAATCTGGAAATGTTGTTGTACTTTTTAAATTGGTTGAAACTCTACTCACGCATCAGATTGAAGTCTGTGTTGTCTGCTTGAAACGTTCATACTGCGGAGTATTATTTCGATATTGGGCTTCCCTAACGGTAGCTCAGACAGACTTATCGCCCCCTCCCCCAACTGACTTTTCCCCGTCGACAAAAGACTTGGTTCTGTTTATGGCTTGCTTCATGGGGTATTTCGTGAACTAAAAGTGTGGTTAACGAACTCAACTCAACGCTGTTTATCCTTTATTAGGGGAATTAAGAATAAATGTGACTGATCTCAGGATGTCGTTATCAATGAACATCCTGCCTTTCGTCAGATTTATAAAAAAGATCGACACCTTTGAGATACCCCTCCCCACTCCGTGTGAGGTTAATTTTTCTAAACACAAATCATTCTAGAAATAAGGTTTTACGACATATTTTGACTGTCCAAATGTAAACCCAGTTTAATTTGTAACTGGTTAAATATCAAACGAGCATATGTTATGGAATACTTGTTTTGAGACAACCAATTCAATTTTGTTTTTCTCACTATATTTATAATCCTATTTAAAACTTTATGTTTTCCTGTAATTATTCAGTCAGGTTCTGTTGTCAAACGTTATGTAATTTTCTGTCCATCATTAGTCATCTGTTTACTAAGCTGTTATCACTTTACATAGTGATGTTTTCATAACTTAATGAAGTTTCCATATTAAGTACACTGCTTAACTTAATGTTTATTTACATACCCATTCACCTGTATATATATTCTCTGTTCCTTCTATGTTGATCATATGCTTGAAAACGATGTCCGAATAGACATTGAAACGTTGCGCCTAAATATAACAGAAGTTGTAAATCCAGAAAGAGTTTGTTTAATGTTATACTTCCAACTTCTATATGCCCCTCAAACAAGTTAACCAATTCAATGTTGTCGGATTTCTGTAAAACTTGCATTTCACAAACCATCCGCCGTAATAATATTTTTTGGAAAGTCTGTACCTTCATAATTTAAAAAAAATGTTTGGTAACTATAACTTATAGTATAAGATAAGATAGACACAACTTATTTTAAACCAAACTTGTCCAACGACAAGCTCAACACATAAGCTGCCAAAACATTTTTTTAATTCTTTATTAGTATTCTACAAAGGCAATAGACTTGATACCAGTGTCGAGAATGTACGCTTAAATAATGGTTAGAACTAATTCAGACCTAAAATAAATGAATTTAGTTGAATTATCATAGGCCACATATTGCATGGATATTAATTATTTCCACCTCAATCATTCAGTTTACCGAAAAAATACCTCTGTCCCGATAATCAAATCTATTGAATAGGTAAACTTTTGGCAACCCGTGTGTCTTTCATAAAGTGAGATTTTGTAAATGTTGTTCTAATATAAACAGGAACCTTTTTCTACCATTCTGTATGTTTGACAAATAACATTTTGTGTTGCTTTGTATTTTTCCTTCTTCAGAAAACAATGGTATAGATGATCTTACCAAAGAACAGATTTATAACAGCCAGCCTACGTTTTGAAAATATCTTTCACTTTTTCAAGTTTTGTTGTGGAAATAAATTGTGCATATGTTGCTTATATTGTGTCCTCTTAAAGTTTTATTCCATGTCCTGTAAATCCTTATCTTGATACAAGTTTTAATAAAACGTCAAGTAAGTATCTTTCCTGCAACTTGTGGTATTTCGTCAAATAGATGTTTATGAATGTTACAGTAAGCCACGAAAGGTCTGGGATTTCCTCTGGGTATGGAGCCTGGTCTTCTTCCCAAATAAGCATGACAGCACCGTCATAAAAGTTAAATAATCTTGATTCAATACAGAGTTAGTAAAATCAAATAATCAACTGTATTTTGCAGGAATTCGGGAGTAAAATATCTATAGTACGGCGCAACGTGAAACAATCAATCAACAATCTGTGTGTATTTCAACATTTTGTGGTATAGTAAACCTGCATGATCATTGTAGGTGTTCTTCTGCAGGTGTCTTCCTTCCTCTTCACAGAGTCACATTTCCCCATCTATCAGGGAACAATACTTACCAAGTCTCAGTCGGACGAATTATAAGGATTAACAAAACTACACTGGGGCTAAACCACCCAAGACAAGTTTGGACCCGCCATACAACTCACCCAACCTGTTTCGAAATTAACCAGTCTTTCTCCCATTATTATGTAATCTACTCCCTTCTAATTATTAAAGATTGAGAATATCTCGTCTTAATTATGAACAGTCAGCTCCACATCTATTATTTAGATTAAGGTGCAATAAACTGAATCGTTTGGCTTATTTCTCCATTTTTTTTGATTGGCGAACTGGAATAAAATGTTTGTTTGAAGTAGGCCAATACCTGTAACAATATTTCAAGGTGTTTGGCACATCTAGTTAAGTTAAATGTGTACAATATATGTTTCCTTTAAAATGGCCAGTGTTTTCGGCGAGAAATGTCCCAGCAAAGTTATCAACCCAGTTGGCCATCATATTTATGATCCCCACTAATTAGTGACAGAGCGGGAAAATACTGTTTTTATAAGGGTAAGAGATATTCTGTAATATGTGTTTCAGGGGCCTGCTTTAAAGCCAGAAAATGATGTATATTAGACAAAGATAATGATAATGACTAGCATATTCACTGTTTTCAAATTGTTGAATAAAGTATGCATATAACATTTATTTAAACGATAAACCACAGTCTGCAAACAAGGTCGGTTACCGGCAAAATATACCGACTCTGATTTTGTACCACCTTCAGATATAATGAACACAATACTCTATATGTGAAAAACAAGTTTAGAACGTTATGTCAGTTTTTGCTAGATGTTTTAAACAATCATATACATTCAAACATTAGTTTTGACAACCTAACATTGAGAATAGTATGAACAACTGCATCGAGCCGTTTCGTCACAAAGCGTCGTTGTTGTTGTTGCACATCTAGCTAAAGTAAAACTTGATATTATTCAAAATCTAAAAAAGAACAATATGCTGATAAAATAAATATCGTATTACATGCAGTGAAATAACCATGACATTTGTCACTACAAAATAAGACACAGAGCGTTCATAGCTAAACAATGCTCACACCATGTGTAAGCGGACTTCACAGCGGGTCATTATCAACTGACGCGACGCCCTGTCGGACTACTTTCACACTCAGCGTGACTGATCGCATTTCACTATATCGTGAAAAAAAATCACGATTTGAACTAACCAATCGTGAAACAATCGCATTTTTCAATCGTATTTTTTAAATTTCACGAACACCTGAAATTCGATGTATCGTGATTTTTACAAAAAAATCACGATTGAATCACGAACGATTTATGGGAACGCTCCCTAAGCTAATTAATTTCTGTATAGAGGTCGTAGAGAAAAAGAATGCCTAGAGTTTTGTACCAGAAATTTCATTTTCTTTTTAACCGAGTTCGTACACTATATGTTTTCAAATAAACCAATTAAAAAATAGGAGGTATTGTCTTCAAAGTTCAAATTGCCATTTATCCTTGAATCAACATTTTGAAATTATTTCTCTGATTCTCTCAACAAGGAGATGTAACTGACTTGAATGAACGACCATCACAGTTATTCAAACACTATTTCAGTTTGTACAGTCCACATACTGTAAAGATTTTCCTCATTTCAACGTCAATCATTTAGTTTTTCAATGAACATTTATGAAAAAGTGTGAATTTTGGAAGCTCATTCCACTTGAAATAAAATTATTTCCTTACATTAGCAGGACGTGAATTTTTTGTCACAACAACAAATTAGGAAAGTTTTGAAGTAACAAGAATTAAAACAATAGCTCAGTCATTCCATTAGAAAGGGACACCCAAGCAATTTTTTGAAAAGCAAAGTGCTGCAGAATTTTTTTATATTTTTCTATACTTAAATGTGTCATGTTAAATTGTGCAAAATATTGTTACATTTTACGCACCCATATTCAATGTAGAGGCCCTTAAACATGACTGTTTACGTGAACACATATCAGGCACTGATCCAGGGAAAATTTTGGCATACCATTTCGGTTCAAAATGTTCCAACAATAAAACAAAAACATCTCTGGCCCAAAATTCAACATTAAATGCTATTTTGACATTAAAATCTGTTGGTTTTAAGAATTTGGGCGGATTTTTTGCTTGTGAGTTTGGGCGCCCATACGTGTATACAGGTATCAAAATGTCTCTGGGTCAGTCTATGCATATCTTCGTGAAATTACATATTTTTGTAAAATTTCAATTTTGCTTAAAACATTTCTTTATTAAGATTATTCTGATGCACCTAAACTTAGAACATTGTGTAGCCTATTGCAATACAGCACAATTAAACTCTCAGTTGAGCTCAATTACTCCAGCTAGTTTAAACCAAACACCCTCGTTTTAGTGTCACAGGAGTCACAGAACAAGGTATAGTTGTTATTAACACTGAACTAACTGATACCATGTCATCTTTTTTTATCCTAAATTCACATTCGCTCTGAACAGAATGTGAAACAAGGGTCATATCTCATTTAGAGTTTTTTTTTGCTGTATGGATTTCACCATATAGGTCTGTCATGAGAGTCACAATTTTCTGTCACGAGAGTCACAATGTGATGTTTTGGCCATTTAGATTAATAAATCATTATTTTTTTGTCTAGCCTAGCATCAATAATAATAGAGATTTTAATGAGGAGAAGAATAAGCTTGTTACAAATTTAATTTGTAGCTCTTGATCTATCAAGTGATCCACGAGATGTTAAATTTTAGAGTGACGCTGTGTAAGTGTTGTTAGATGGATATACACGTAGGCCCACATATTGGTATTTATTATGACAACTTGTTCTTGACCTTTGAATTTTAGTATTTTAGTGATGTGGGGTTTAGTTTCTCTATATTCTGTTACATGTATAGTCTAAAATTTGAAGGCTTACGACAAAGTTGAACGAATGAATCGATATAAAAATGGCTACATGTAGATTATAGATGTCAGTGTAGTTAAGTTTTTCAAACCTTGAAAAAGTTCTGTTGGTAAAGAAAAGATGGAAGACTTACATGTAGAATACAGAAACTAATCAGTACAATTATGATGCAAGCTCTTTTGAGGCACAGACATGTTTCCTACCCTGGGCCAAAAGACAACACCAGGGCTAGAAATTAGATAAATGCATTGGGGGAGGGGGTCGACCACGTATCAAATCAGCGATCAAATGACTGGTAAACTACTGTAAATTTCACATGCAATGTTAAGCAATATTAAAAATGTTGCTGCATTGCTAGAAACAATATTTTTTAGATATATTACCAATGTTGAAAGCGACTGACTCACTGAAAACTGGGTCTTAAGCTTATATCATGCGCACATGTGTAATGGAATATTGAAATATTCAGTAAATCTCATTTCACCTGTCAATATTTAACTTTTTTGATGGCAATTCTAATTGATCTATAATGTTGTCAAAGTTAGGTTCCCTTTTTACCTTTGGTATGTTGATATTTAGAGTCATTCACACTTAACAGCGGTAAAATTAGATTTTTTACATAAACTAGTCTTTAACAAAATTTATTAGCTTAGAAATGTCATGAGCTAATCTCAATTTCTGTCTGTTCCCTTAACATCAGAAAGTAAATAGTTTATTTTGTATTTCTACTTCCAAATAGCTATATTTCCACTCTAATATGAGACCTGTCACAGGAGTCACATTTTAACTGTCACAGGAGTCACGTTTTTGGGTTCCACCACATTTAGAATTAAAAAATGATACAAAACTGGAGAAAAGTGTCCTTTGTCAAGTTACATTTATTCCTGTGCGTCACAGGAGTCACGCTACCTTATGCTGGTATTTCCTATTAAGATAGTAATTAATTCAAGAAATGTTTGTTTTAGATTAAAGAGGGTGTCATGGACTTTCATTGAGGGTATTATTTCTAAAATCATTTTCTAAATTTTGGAAGCTGTGAACATTTTAGTTTCTAAATGTCACGGGAGTCACTAATGGAATGGCTGAGCTGAAGTTCTTGTCTTTTGATTGATTTCCAGATTTTCGTATAGTTCATGCAACTTCTATATTTCATTTCTGCAAATTTGTGTATTATGATAATGAAATATACTCTCCCAAGAAAGAAACGCAACATCCAATTTTTGTTCTTCAAAATATGAATTTTCAACATCAATTTGAATACAGAAATAAGCATCACATTACACTGAAATTTGGCACACTGGTTGTTCAGACTTAAGTTCATTCACATGTAAAAAATTATCACATTAAAGTTCATAGCGTTCAGATGAAGTCACTGCAACGTCAATATCTGTTGTGCCCACAATTAACCTGTAACACAGCACGGACCCGTCTCGGCATAGACACAACGAATCGACGAATACGGTTTTGCGGAATTCTCCTCCACTCTTGCTCATGATCCTGCTGCAGTTCTTGCAGAGTTTGTGGCCCTGGATGACAACTGCCTACGCGTCTATCCAAATCATCCCACAAATGTTCTATTGGGTTCAAATCTGGTGATTTGGACTGCCAGGAGAGAGCACTGTTACGTTCTGGTTGGCTAGAAATTCAACAGTAGCACGAGCTGTGTGCGGCCGAGCGTTGTCGTGCTTAAAAATTTCTCCTACGGAGGTCCATTACGGGCAGCATATGTGGTGTCAAAACCTCATCTGTGTATCGAACGGCGTTAAGGTTGCATGGGATATGGCACCCCACACCATCACACTTCCTCCATCGAAATTGTCGACCTCAAGAACACAGTTCCTTGCGAACCTCTCATTTCTGCGTCTGTAAACTCGTGTACGACCATCTCTCCTCTGCAGCTGGAATCTTGATTCATCGCTGAACCATACTCGCCTCCAGTTTCGCAGATTCCTGTCCCTTAACCGGTTTCACCATCGAACCCTTTCAAGTCGATGCTGGCGTCTCAGTACTACGCCAAAGTAAGGATGTCTGGCGCGTAAGCCGTTTTGACGGAGACGGTTTCTGACTGTCTGTGCTGATATTCGACGGAGACCTGGGATATTTGATGCTGTTTTGGGGCTGTTTCGCAGCAATCTAAAATATACATGTAGATTGATCCTACTGCCATTCGTTGAGATATCAACTCTAAAATGATTGAGTGACATGTTGCTTGAACACAAAGGGAGGCCACTGCTGTCCACGTCCTTAAAAATCCTTAAAACGTGACACTGATAGTGGGCTCGCTTGTGTAGAGAGATATTCGATATAATTCTGGTAGGTAACGTTTAAGCCGCCGACAACCTGTTTTGTTATATTGATTACTACTCACCTAATACATATAATATACCTTGAAATACCTTGAAGTCCATATCATGTTTTGCCTTGACATCCATGGGCGCTGCCATCTTGTTTTAGAATGTATTTATGAGCTGATGTAGTGCCGATTATATTTTTGATTTTTAACAAGTATTTCTGCCCAAAGAACCTGCAATGCAGCATATTGTGATAGGGTTACATGTTTGCGAACATAATAGAACAGAGAAATAAATAGTATATAAATTAAAAATTCTCAGTAGATTTCTTGCAGTTAACTATGCGCAAAATGGAGTGCGACGGCTCTCGAGCCATGTCTCGAGTTGAAGATCTCGTAGAATGGCACGAGATCTCGATTGGTTTCGCAGGTGAAGTAACCGGATGTAGCGATATTGGGCTGCTGATGTGATCCTAGGTCGACCAGAACGTTGACGATCAGCTGTTGAACCGGATTGCTGGTGCTGTTGCAACAGTCTGGAAATCGTGCACATTTTTAAAAAAATTCATGTTCGAAAAAAAAAATTGGATGTTGCGTTTCTTTTTTGGGAGAGTATACATAAATACAATAATGCCAATTTTCTGTGTTTTTCAGAGATTGAAATGACAATCAATGTTGTTCATGGCTGCGGAGAATGGCATTAAGTTACAGTGTTCAGGTAAATAGGCTTCCATCTCTTTGTTATGAAAGAAAATATATCATGAAAAAGCTGCCTATATTAATATCTGGTATACATGTAGCTCAAATATTGCCATATGATTTTAAATTCTACTATGGAGGGGTTTTACTAAATACAAAACACATAAAAGCACCATATTGTACATCATGATGGTGAATATTTATGAGCTTTTGAGAGAAGGTCAAATATTACTACACAATTAAACAATTTCTACAGGCATTATAAACAGAAAGTTATAAACACAGTTAATAGGCCTACTTTAAAACGAGTACATGAAAGTAGGATTAAGCAAAATGAGGCTACCAAAGTACAAGTGAACAGAATAAGTACAAGATAAAATGCAGGGGGTGTAACATTGGGAAAAGCACAGAGGAATTGATGAAATTTGTATATTTAATTCAGGGTTTTAAAATTTGAAAATATGAAGTGACTCTTTGAAAGCTAAGCTAACTGTTATTGTTATTTCAAAAGTCAGTTTGTTATGGTTATGGTTTTTGCTGAGACAGTGAGACACAATAGCTTACATTTTACGATATTTCTTGACATTATGAGTAAATCAGTTGCTAATTAAAATATACTTGAATGGCAGAAGATGGTTGATATTATGTTTAGAAAGTCCTACATGTCTAGATCTAAGACCAATGTATTTAAGAGTCTTGGTAGATTTTTATATTTGAGATTATATTTTCCGACGATAGTAAATGTCTGGTTGATGAGAATAATTTGTACATTTGGAACCAGAAATCCCTTGGAAAACTTGTTCCAAATAGCATTTTTTATCAGGGTATATAAATGTTAAAAAGGCTTACATGTATATATCCTATGTGGTAAATGAAATTTATGCCCTAGAAAAAATGTAGTACATCTCTTTTAGTGCAGGTCAACTTTTAAATTACCTCACGTATCTTGAGCTATGGCAATAATATTGACTGAGATTGAAGTATTATATATTGCACAATAAGACTGGATTCCTTGAGGGAGTGTGTTTTAGATTTGTACAGTCATGAAGATATAGTTGTGGAAACTCTGCCTGTTTTCCTAAAACTGCAGAAATGTTGAATATTTAGTCATTATGGTGTAAACTGCCATGATGTAATATCATCCTCTAGAGAACATTATTTATCCCGCATCAGACAAAATACTTGCATTTGATTGGACGTCATCGATCACGTGGAGACGTGATATTTTTCCGTATCAGGCAGACCGAGTTCGTATCAGGTTACCTAGAGTTACTTGCCCCTGAATACACGCTGCGACAGAATGTGCACGTCTGCTAAAGTGAGTCGACATAATTAAAAATACAAACAGAACATATCGATGTGCATGGCTATAGTTTTAGGCGCCGTGGAAACCTTTATCAGAGAATAACAAGCGTACTTATCCCAAGATCTGCTGAATGTAGGTTATCTGGTTGGTCTAGTGGCCAGAACTGAGTAGAACTATCGCCGTATTGGTATCGCGCGTATCGGCTGAGTTGTAAACACCTTCGCTAAGAGTCAAAAACTATCAACCAGACAAGCGTCGGCTAAGGAAGGGTCTTCAGTGGGATAAATTCGTTACACAGTCTGTGTGTGACCCAATACGGAAATATATGGGGTGAGTAAAACCGCATATTGGGCTCGGCTGACGCCTCGCCCAATATGGATTTTACTAACCCCATATATTTCCGTATTGGGTCACACACAGACTGTGTAACTAATAGTGTTACATACTTTACAGATGTGACCCAGTAAAACTCAGGCTTTGGGAGATTACATCCATCTATATCTCCCCAACCACAATATGACTCAACCAGCAATCATGATATTTACTCACGTCCCACTCATTATCTGGTGTGAACATGATCAACAATATGGGTGTATTATATATTTCCATAGATAAAACACTACTGAAATTTGACCGCAAAACCACTTGTTAACTCATTGACATAAAAGTAGCATTATTTGTGGTAAAAATGAATATGTAGTATAAAAAGATCACAATAAGCATAGACCAAGACATTTTTCCACGTTTTGAAGCTTTACAGCATTTGTCATAAAAACGTGTTCCACCGATGGGTGGCGGGTTCGAATCCCACTCAGTCCACAAAAAAAAATGGAAACTTTTCTCACTGGGTTTTTACTCGAACGACCTTTGTGGGATAGTTGCCAATTACCAATGGAAGGTCGTGGGTTTCCTCCGGGCATAGAGTCCGGTTTCCTCCCACAATAAAACTGGCAACGCCGCAAATATATATAGGTGAAATAATCTTAAGCGCGGCGTAAAACTCCAAACAATCATTCAATCAATCATAAAAACGTGCTAAATTCAGTAGAGACAAATCAGAAATGGCTAGCAAATGATTTTTGGTTTGTGTACTTTAATACTGTTCATACTGCCAACTTACATAGTGTTCATATTGTCAACTTACATGGTGTTCATATTGCCAACTTACATGGTGTTCATATTGCCAACTTACATGGTGCTCATATTGTCAACTTACATGGTGTTCATATTGTCAACTTACATGGTGTTCATATTGTCAACTTACATGGTGTTCATATTGTCAACTTACATGGTGTTCATATTGTCAACTTACATGGTGTTCATATTGTCAACTTACATGGTGTTCATACTGCCAACCTACATAGTGTTCATATTGCCAACTTACATGGTGTTCATATCGCCAACTTACATGGTGCTCATATTGTCAACTTACATGGTGTTCATATTGTCAACTTACATGGTTCTCATATTGTCAACTTACATGGTGTTCATACTGCCAACCTACATAGTGTTCATATTGTCAACTTACATGGTGTTCATATTGCCAACTTACATGGTGCTCATATTGTCAACTTACATGGTGTTCATATTGTCAACTTACATGGTGTTCATATTGTCAAATTACATGGTGTTCATGTTGTCAAATTACATGGTGTTCATGTTGTCAACTTACATGGTGTTCATACTGCCAACCTACATGGTGTTTATATTGTCAACTTACATGGTGTTCATATTGTCAACTTACATGGTGTTCATATTGTCAACTTACATGGTTGCTTAATAGGCATTTAGAAGTTGAGTTATGAAACACAAAACATCTTTCGTATGGTAAGACAACTTCTTATTATATATATACAATACATATATACATGTAGTCGCGACGTTTCAACCCAGTTTCTAAGGTCGTTCTCAAGCTAATGAAATTAAATTAAAATATCAACAGGTTATAAATACAGATGATTAGAATTATCGTAGAATTGTGAACATCATAAAAGAATAATTAGGTTATTGATTGGAGTAGAAAACATCATGGATAGAAATGATTACGTTAGTATAAGAACCATTAACGTCATAGAACTGCGCTCATTATTTGAAATTCAAAACATTTTTCTCGTTTGAGTATCGTTGGAAGAGAGCGTTACAAAAGTAAATGAACTCACGTCATTTAATATATATATAGTTCGAATAGACGTTATAAAGTAAAAATTATTAAGTTAGAATGACAACGTTATTGTGTGCAACGTTATAGGGCGCATGTAAGGTTACTATTATGAAACCATAAATAGTCGATGATTTGTGTTACGTTACTATTAGATAACATAGAAAGAAATACAGTTTATGAGTCTTTGTGATTACATTAATTATAGAAGGTTGTCATACGCGGATGGAATGAATACTCCATTGTCCCTGTTGATTTTTGGACTGTGTCTTTTTATGTGGATGGCTTCTTGTAGTTTGCGTTTCTTCCAATGCTTGAAATTAACGTCCAACACTTTGGTCTCCTCCCACTTGATTTTATGATTAGGAAAATTATTGATATGTTCTGAAATTGCTGATTTGTTGTCCAATTTAGTAACTGATGTTTTGTGTTCCTTAATTCTTATGTTAAGTGGACGTTGAGTTTCACCTACATGTATATATGAACTCAGAATTCTCTACGACAAAGAGCAGCCAACCATTTATCTAGCATAAGACTTAAACATGATGTACCCGTGGCACAACATTTCAATACTCAAGGTCATTCGGTCAAGGACCATTTTGAAATCATGCCTATTGAGAAAATCCCATTTCTCACTTCCGCTGCAGATACGAAGCACAAACGTTTGGAAAGGGAAAGTTTTTGGATTCAAACATTACAAACTATTTATCCTTTGGGTTTGAACTTGGACCCCGGAAGATGTCGTGAAAAAACTATAATACCATTTGTGTTTCAGTATAACAAAGCTAGCATCTCTATGGCCAAGATTATAGTAGAAGAATACAAACTACTTCAAAGTAAACTTGCTCGACCTCTGACCCAAAGGCCAGTCATTGCTTATAAAAAGAACAAGAGTTTGAAAGACATACTGGTCAGGGCTAAACTCCCCTGTCTGCCTTCTACCTAGGTTTTCTGGGAAAGGGTATGGGGGGGGGGGGCATAATATATAGTCTGACGATATTCTTACTATAGCTTAAGATGCGTAAGCATTGTCAATGTAATACAAAGTGTTCCAGAAAATTCTACTGACTAAGGCCAAGCTCTTGTCAGTCGTCAACCTAATGAAATATCATAGGTTTACTTTATTACAACAATTTATGATGGGGTATAAAGGTCTAAATGATATACCTCTTTTTAACACAATTAGAAACTTGTCTCCGTGGTTATTTTAGACAAGAAGATTTTCCCTGTGCCCGTGTGTTTTAGTGTCCATAAATATATATATGATTGGTTACAATTGCATTCGATTTGGTAGATTACTCCTTTGGGTTGGTCTAAACTAGATTTCTCCTTTTTTCCCGAAGCTCTGAGTAGAGTTTTGAGGTTTGGTCCAGTTGTGAAAGCTGTTCTTATGGGAGTTTTTGATTCTATGAGTCGAGCGATGTGATGGCTTGTTTTGCCAATATATGGAAGCGTGATTAAGATGGGTGATTTGTCCTGATTTCTTATTTCATCACACTTATTTCTTCTATGGTTTGGATGAGTGGTTTTGTAGATAGTTTTGTTAACTAACTGTTCTGGATATTGGTTGTAGATTGTGAATGTGTGCTTTAGATGGTGCAATTCTTGTTGTAAATGATTGGTTGTCGATGAAATGTTGGCTGCTCTTTTCGCAAGGGTTGTGATTATGGCTGTTTTTGTTTTCTCTGGATGGTTGGATTTGATGTGAATGTATTGGTCAGAGTGTGTAGGTTTTCTGTAAACACTAGTTTGAAGTCCTGTTTGTTTGTTGTGTATTAATACATCAAGGAAAGATATCTTGTTTTCTTTCTGTATTTCCATTGTAAACTTCATCCGTTGATGTTGGATATTCAAATGTTCTAGCATTTTTGAAGGGTCGACCATCTGTAGGTTTCAGTGCGCCAAATATGTCGTCAACTTTAGGTTGCATAAAGGTTGGATTGGTGCTGATTGAAGGGCGTCTCGTTCTAGTTGAATCATGTAAATTTCCGTTATTAAAGGTGATAGAGGTGAACCCATAGGGAGACCATGGGTTTGTTGATAAATCTTATCACCCCATGTGAAATACGTAGAATTAATGCACATCCGAACCAGCGTGATTATGCTGTTAGGTGATAATTGTGTTGGTTTTATACTGTTAGGTTCCAGAATCCTGTTATTAATGATATGAATTGCTTCATCTGTTGGTACATTCGTGAACAAGTCCACCACATCATAACTTACAAGGTTACACGGCGTAGATTTTTGTCTGATTTTCTCGCAAAAGTCATTCGAGTCTTTAATGAACGATTCCGAATACTTCGTAAGTGGAGATAATAAAGTAGACAAGTGTTGTGCAATGTTGTAATGCACAGTATCTTGTGAGCATTTAACACCAACTTACATGGTGTTCATATTGCCAGCTTACATGGTGTTCATATTGTCAACTTACGTGGTGTTCATATTGCCAACTTACATGGTGCTCATATTGTCAACTTACATGGTGTTCATATTGCCAACTTACATAGTGTTCATATTGCCAACTTACATGGTGTTCATATCGCCAACTTACATCGTGTTCATATCGCCAACTTACATGGTGTTCATATTGTCAACTTACATGGTGTTCATATTGCCAACTTACATGGTGTTCATATTGTCAACTTACATGGTGTTCATATTGTCAACTTACATGGTGTTCATATTGCCAACTTACATGGTGTTCATGTTGCCAACTTACATGGTGTTCATATTGTCAACTTACATGGTGTTCATATTGTCAACTTACATGGTGTTCATATTGTCAACTTACATGGTGTTCATGTTGCCAACTTACATGGTGTTCATATTGTCAACTTACATGGTGTTCATACTGTCAACTTACATGGGGTTCATATTGCCAACTTACATGGTGTTCATATTGTCAACTTACATGGTGTTCATATTGTCAACTTACATGGTGTTCATGTTGCCAACTTACATGGTGTTCATATTGTCAACTTACATTGCGTTCATATTGTCAACTTAGATGGTGTTCATATTGCCAACTTACATGGAGTTCATATTGCCAACTTACATGGTGTTCATACAACCAACTTACATGGTGTTCATATTGTCGACTTACATGGTGTTCATATTGTCAACTTACATGGTGTTCATGTTGCCAACTTACATGGTTTTCATATAGCCAACTTACATGGTGTTCATATTGTCAACTTACATGGTGTTCATACAACCAACTTACATGGTGTTCATATTGTCAACTTACATGGTGTTCATGTTGCCAACTTACATGGTGTTCATATTGTCAACTTACATGGCGTTCATATTGTCAACTTAGATGGTGTTCATATTGCCAACTTACATGGTGTTCATATTGCCAACTTACATGGTGTTCATACAACCAACTTACATGGTGTTCATATTGTCGACTTACATGGTGTTCATATTGTCAACTTACATGGTGTTCATGTTGCCAACTTACATGGTGTTCATATTGTCAACTTACATGGTGTTCATACAACCAACTTACATGGTGTTCATATTGTCGACTTACATGGTGTTCATACAACCAACTTACATGGTGTTCATATTGCCAACTTACATGGTGCTCATATTGTCAACTTACATGGTGTTCATATTGTCAACTTACATGGTGTTCATATTGTCAACTTACATGGTGTTCATATTGTCAACTTGCATGGTGTTTAAACTGTCAACTTACATGGTGTTCATACTGCCAACCTACATAGTGTTCATATTGCCAACTTACATGGTGTTCATATTGTCAACTTACATGGTGTTCATGTTGCCAACTTACATGGTGTTCATATTGTCAACTTACATGGTGTTCATACAACCAACTTACATAGTGTTCATATTGTCGACTTACATGGTGTTCATACAACCAACTTACATGGTGTTCATATTGTCAACTTACATGGTGTTCATATTGTCAACTTACATGGTGTTCATATAATTGTCAACTTACATGGTGTTCCTATTGTCAATTTACATGGTGTTCATATTGTCAATTTACATGGTGTTCATATAATTGTCAACTTACATGGTGCTCATACTACCAACTTACATGGTGTTCATACAACCAACTTACATGGTGTTCATATTGTCAACTTACATGGTTCTCATATTGTCAACTTACATGGTGTTCATATTGTCAACTTACATGGTGTTCATATTGTCAATTTACATGGTGTTCGTATAATTGTCAACTTACATGGTGCTCATACTACCAACTTACATGGTGTTCATATTGTCAACTTACATGGTGTTCATACTGCCAACTTACATGGTGTTCATATTGCCAACTTACATCGCGTTCATATTGTCAACTAACATGGTGTTCATTTTGCCAACGAAACAAACTTCCCGTTAGTTCCCAGGTAGTCAAAACAAGAACAGGGAGGAAATATGCATATTTTTCTTAACTACTCGAAAAAATAACGTCATTCACGACCGTCAATGTGTACAAAGTACAAACTGCCACGAAGACATACTGAGACAGCATAAATCGTTTATTACGTCATCACTGTGAGGGTACGTACACAGCGGAGGTCATGTCTGACGTCATAAGTCCCTGAGATAATTAACTTTTGTAAGCATTGTAGATCGCCAAACGTAGCTTGAATTTTGTATGTTCTGCGACCGAAATTTAATTATTTTTGGGGGGGTCAGACTTTTAAAGTACATGTTCTACAACACACTTAATGCAAATTAGAAAATATTTCCAAAGGTTTTGCATAAACCCTTTAACCTAAAATTAGGAAATTTCAACCGTTCATGGTTAATAAGTCTCCAATATGCTGTTGTAAGTTGTCCTTTTTAGTTTTATCCAATATCATATTATACAGCCATCTGATATGTGGGCTAATTATACGTTATAAATGATATAGTGTTGTTGACATGCTTGACATTCCATTGTGCTAATACCAGAATACTGAGGTATATATACTCATTAATATTAGAGCTCCAATTAAATCAGTTGGTCATATTTAGTTCATAAGTTGATTTGCATAGCTGTGTGCATTCATGGATGAAATAACATTATTTTTCAACAGAGTTGTCTTATTGTGATGAAATCAGGCCGGAAGACGTCTGCTTTTTCCCATCCACTCTTATCAAACTTCATTTGTACATCCCATTCACATGGACAATACTCTTTGTATTCAAACCTACTTAGTTTATTGAAATAGAATAGCCCCACTAAAATCAGTATACATGTACATGTAGGCCTACAGTGTATGTATTTCATGTGACATGAAATAGGTTATATTTCATATCAAAGTCCTGTCTAGTCTCCATTAATACAAGTTTGTTACAAAATGATCCTGGAAAAATAAACTTTTGATAAGTAAAAGAAACTTATAACTTAAATTCTTAAGAAAAATCTCAATAAAAAAAGTGAAACTACATGCCCTAAAAAAACGTAAAAAAAAAAAATAATTAAAAAAATTAAAAAAAAAGATAATTGCTTGTTTAAACATAGGTTTTGGTTATTTGACATCATTGATTTTAATGAACTTTTGAAATATCTTTATTTCATTAAGAAATACTTTTTGTATATACCGGTAGCTATTTTTTGTAACTTGGTTAAGTTTTTCTATTCCTGGATGGAAAAAGATATATAATGATATAGGCCTAGTAAGAAAGAGTCAGCATTTTAACTGGGGTAGAACAATAGGCATAGATAAACACTTTTTGGAGATATTTTCAGATGGGAGCCATGTGGTACTCAGATTCACATGTTAACAAATTACTCACTATATCAACTACAACAACGCCTATTCTTCACAATGAATGTACTTTTTTCTGTACATATTCCCCTTTAAGATCTATTGCTATTGTTTACTGTACTGTGTGAAATGAAGCTATTTTTATTTGGTGGGCTGGATGTTTTCCACATGTCAATATTATCATTCTGTTTAGATAGGTATCAGACAGTACCCTTGTGTACCCACTGGCCGAGACAGATTCACTGTCTGATATTATAATGACACTGTATTTATACCCTCTACTTAGAACAGATGTTTGTTTATTACCTAGAAACTCAATTATTTTATTATCAAGACCTAGGACATGCCTCTTGGTATAAGGAAATCTGTTGAAAAAGTTTTCTTTTTTATCCTGTTTATGGTTTAAATGTGGTATGTTTGTATAATTACAGTTTGCTGTGTCTAACTGACTATAACTTCACCTTTACTTGTTGGACCTATAGACCTGTATTTCATATTCAATAGCTACTGTAATTCCACACGGGACCACAGATATCTAGGTCACAGACCGCCAAAAAAATATGTTGATTTCTTTTGAATGAAAAGAAAGCGGGCTGTGTACGAGGGTGATGATGTCTTTATTTTTGGATGAGTGAGCAGGAAACCTGTGTGATATGAGGTGGTTATTGGCCTTCTCTCTCTATACTCCTCATCTGACCAGGGGATTTCACTTGTTAGAACACTGCCTACTTAAGCCTTCGTATTAGGTCATACACCACACTGGATCAGTGGTAATCTTTTTAAAGGTGTGTTATGGACAGCTTTGTTCTAAGTGTTGACAGCCCGGTAAATCAGTGTAAGCCAAATCCTCTTACAAGCAGGTAAAACTGGCTACCTTACTCCCATGGGATGTGCTGAAGGAGACAGAGAGTTAAGGGGTAACAGTGGGCCCAGCTGACAGATCTAAGGGAATTTAGCATGCAGAAAGTGCCTGCAGATGCTCAGTTTGTGTGTGTTTGTGTCAACAAAGGCTTGTGGTTGTCTATGATTTCCTCCCACATGTCTCCCATACAATTGATGTCTCAATGACAAACTAGGATGTAACTACACATAAACAGTGAAGAGGGTTTACACGTCTATCTTACTTTCATTATTCATCCTGGTCAGCTAACATCTGGAATACTTATAGTGATTTATTTCAATCTCTGTGAGGATCATTACAGAAGAAAGATGTTTTAATTTTTCTTACTAATAGCTGTGTTTAAACCTACTTCTTTGCCGTTAATTTGGATTACCAAAGTTGTTTTACAGTTGTAACCTACAGTCAACTATGGCTGATTAAAATGATAGTTTGTTCCTTATTTTCGGAGGAAGGTTTTATTACATGAAAGTTTGATTACCCAAGCTTTTTCAAAATGGAAGAGGAATGTGATCTTTTAGTCCCTTTAAAAAAGGATGATGGTAAGGAAGATACAGGGAGTTTACATCTTCATCGACGACAAGCTATTCGTAGGAGAGGATTCAACTGGCACATTGATCAGGTAAAGGCTACTGAGTGAAATCTCTTACAGTGCTTGCATGTACAGAATATTCTCTTTTTTCACCTATCACTGATAGACATTCTTTTTGAAGGCTATTACCTCCTATATAGGACACCTAGACCCCCCACCCGTCTCTCTCCCTCTCCATAAATTTGTGCCATATAATTCCTGACACCAGAAGCCAAGGACCCTCTCCCCTTCCACTCTTTAATGATCGTACATGTATATAATCCCTGAATATATATAATCCCTGACACCAGGAGCCAAGGACCCTCTCCCCCACTTTAATGACCATATATAATCCCTGACACCAGGAGCCAAGGACCCTCTCCCCATTATAATGACCATATATAATCCCGGACACCAGGAGCCAAGGACCCTCTCCCCATTATAATGACCATATATAATCCCTGACACCAGGAGTCAAGGACCCTCTCCCCATTATAATGACCATATATAATCCCTGACACCAGGAGTCAAGGATCCTCTCCCCATTATAATTATCATATATAATCCCTGACACCAGGAGCCAAGGACCCACTCCCCATTATAATGACCATATATAATCCCTGAGACCAGGAGCCAAGGACCCTCTCCCCATTATAAGTATCATATATAATCCCTGACACCAGGAGCCAAGGACCCTCTCCCCATTATAATGACCATATATAATCCCTGACACCAGAAGCCAAGGACCCTCTCCTCCACTATAATGACCATATATAATCCCTGACACCAGAAGCCAAGGACCCTCTCCTCCACTATAATGACCATATATAATCCCTGACACCAGGAGCCAAGGACCCTCTCCCCATTATAATGACCATATATAATCCCTGACACCAGAAGCCAAGGACCCTCTCCTCCACTATAATGACCATATATAATCCCTGACACCAGGAGCCAAGGACCCTCTCCCCATTATAATGACCATATGTAATCCCTGACACCAGGAGCCAAGGACCCTCTCCCCATTATAATTATCATATATAATCCCTGACACCAGGAGCCAAGGACCCTCTCTCCATTATAATTATCATATATAATCCCTGACACCAGGAGCCAAGGACCCACTCCCCATTATAATGACCATATATAATCCCTGAGACTAGGAGCCAAGGACCCTCTCCCCATTATAATGACCATATATAATCCCTGACACCAGGAGTCAAGGATCCTCTCCCCATTATAATTATCATATATAATCCCTGACACCAGGAGCCAAGGACCCACTCCCCATTATAATGACCATATATAATCCCTGAGACCAGGAGCCAAGGACCCTCTCCCCATTATAATTATCATATATAATCCCTGACACCAGGAGCCAAGGACCCTCTCCCCATTATAATGACCATATATAATCCCTGACACCAGGAGCCAAGGACCCTCTCCCCACTATAATGGTCATATATAATCCCTGACACCAGGAGCCAAGGACCCACTCCCCATTATAATGACCATATATAATCCCTGAGACCAGGAGCCAAGGACCCTCTCCCCATTATAATTATCATATATAATCCCTGACACCAGGAGCCAAGGACCCTCTCCCCATTATAATTATCATATATAATCCCTGACACCAGGAGCCAAGGACCCTCTCCCCATTATAATTATCATATATAATCCCTGAAACCAGGAGCCAAGGACCCTCTCCCCATTATAATTATCATATATAATCCCTGAGACCAGGAGCCAAGGACCCTCTCCCCATTATAATTATCATATATAATCCCTGACACCACTAGTCAAGGACCCTCTCCATCTCCTCTATACCCTATACCATGTATAATCCCTGAAGACAAGAAGATTTTCCCTGTGTCCGTGTGTTATAGTGATCATAAATATAATCCATGAAACCTGACACAATTCATGGATCCCTGAGAATGATTGACAGTTATAGACTGACCAATCAGCGATGAGTATTTTTTCCACGTGGCGATCAGTTTCTTGGCCGCCATGTTTTACCCACAAACAAACGGAGCTTGTGGTGAATTGTGATACGCTTTCATACGGTTACCAAATTCCAAATTCTATATAATTCAGAAGGTTTATTTTAATACGCGAGAAGTATGGTTTTGAGATGTGCATGGGGCACCTGCAACGCAGATGAACGGTACCCGGAACGTTTGGAAGGAGGATATTTCGTTCGCTTTCCAACACCGAAGCGTGATTTGGAGAAGTGCAAACGGTGGATCAAAGCTTGTGGCAGGCCTCATCATCAATTGAACATCTCAAAAATCAACCAACATAAGGCAGTTTGTTCAAAGGTAAGACTGTGACCACCTTTTATCCAAATTGAAAAATAGTTATGCTTTCTGAAATGTGTAAATCTCTTTTTTTCTCTACCCTCTTCAGTGTGTAGGCTACTCTACACTGCCAGTCTCGCTGCACTGATAATCACACTGTTACTGACTTTTATATACAGTTACCGTTAGCGCGCTTAAAAAATCTGAGAATTTGCAGTTTATTTTCAGTGCTTTGCAAGCTTTATTTCATTTTTTTAAAGACTGTTTAACTGAAAAGTTCAAGTTGTTGACCTGTAAAGTTGAAACTTGACGTAGTCAGTGTTTACACAAGTTACCACTAACATTAAACAACAACATTACAAATAGTTAAATATATTATGCAGTCCAAATCATTTTTTTACACTGACGGCCATTATTACCTGATTACTATTAGTTACTCAACACATTTGGTTAATATTAGATTGGATGGCATATCAGAACTTAATAAATAATGAATTATGAACAATAATATATAGGCCCTAGGCCTATTCATGGCTGAAAACATTTGGAAGAACTTCTGTTGTATACAGTTATTCTATCTTTCACATCTTTTTTTTGAAGCACTTTGTTGGAGGTCATGGACCATCACCGGACTTTCCTGACCCTGTTGCTGCGGATGGTTCTAAAACTAAACCTTTAAGGAAACCCCCCATTAAAAGATCTAAGGAGGGCATGCATGGAGTTGCAGTTGCTGAGAAGAAAATGAAACCTTTAGAAGGTACTTTTAATTTTAAAAATTTGCCTCTTTGTATATTTGTAATTGTAAGCTGTGAATTCTCGGTTTTGGACATCCAGGGACCTAGGGTGACATGGTTATCCCCCAGCCAGTGAAAATGCGTCACCATGGACTTGTTTTCACCTATATGCAAATTAGCAGCCTTGTTAACGGGATCCTGACATCCCGCCGAAATCGAGAATTGAAGATAGGAGCTCCTTGTACCAACAAACTGGCAATTGCTGCCTGCAACGTATCTGAATTTATCTGTAGCTAAATATCCATTTATGTGAAATATTTTAAGCTAACATATCCACATATTTAAGAAAAATAATCCAAACTTTTTATTCTTTATTTTTACATTTAGATTATAACTATGAAGGAACTGTCATGATTGCTCAAGCAGATCCATCTATAGCAGTGCAAACAGATGCTCTTTGTAAGTCAACATTTTTCTTATTATAAGGATACAAGCCATTAATTGAGCAGGCATTGTAATGATATTTCATAGATTCTGATTGTCATGACAAAAATTATGAAGATTAAATATTAAAATAACTAAATGACCAATGTTGTAATGATAAAAATCAATACAACGGGTAACAGCAATAGTGCCCCCCCCCCTCCCCCCCCCCCCCCCCCCCAAAAAAAAAATAAGACAAAAACTCATTCATCTGTCACCAGCCAACCCCCCCCCCCCCCCACCCCCCACCCCCCTGGAACATTTTCGCTGATCAATCTTCAGGCTGAGTGTTAAAGTAAGGAATCGCATGATCTTGAAAAAAAATAGCTAACTTCTCCAACATTGCATGCATAAAGTTAAGATTGGGTTGGATTCTTTCTCTATGCATATCCACCTGTGTATATACAATGAATTCACAAAACTCACATCCTGTTATCATCAATTGACCTTGGATCTGTGCATAATGATTGTGACTACTTTTTAAAGAAATTTCGCCATTTATTTTCTCTAGGAAAAAACTTTTATCCTGACAGGCCTGTTGAATTGACATATGTCTGGCACTATATGGGCATTTTATTTCTACTATGCCAGTTTCTCCATTGATACATATTTTACCATCTGGTGTGGCTCCCAAAAATGAAAATGTATTATTAATAACAAAACCACAGTCGTGAAAATGTGCCTCTGGGTATTTTTTCATATATTTTTCTTTAGCACTTTTTTCATGTGTTTTCCCATATTCCAGTGAGGGTGCATTAATATTGTTTCTTAGAAAGATTGAGTTTAGAAAAGATTTGTTTGGGGTCTTTTTCCTTGACAAAATTTTCCCAAAATTAGAAGCTGTCAAGCGCTTTCTACGTTCCTGAAACCATAGATCTGAAGATTGATTCCGTGTATCTGTTTCTATTGCTTGTGGATTTGTGCAAATTGTTTTAGTATTAAGATATTTGTATTTTTCTGGTAGATGTATTGGTGCTGTTCTGGTTACACATGTGTCTCCACATCCATGGGTTGTTGTGGAAGGGGGGTTGTCTTCAAACTTGATCTGAAAGTAAATTTATTAGATTTTATTTATCTTTTTCAGGGACTTCCCCACTTGACACCCTGGCCTTAACAGCAAAAAATCAACAACTCAAAAACCTGGTTGAAAAGCAAGCAATTGAAATAAAGGATTTAAGGACACGTTTAGACTCACAGAATAAAACTATAGAGGACTTGAGAAAAAAGATTATTCATTCCAAAAAATTTTCAGTAGAGTAGTTTAAAATGCCTTTTTCAGTATTATACAGGAATTAATTATGTTCGTTTTCTAGCCTTTCTTTCTTATTCCATCAGGAAGTACAATTGACTATAATTCTGGTCGAAAAAATATCAAATCCCTTCAGAAAAAAGATGGATTGTTTCTAACTCTTTGTCGCTTAAGGCATGGATTTGGTCTGAAAGATTTGGGAACTCGTTTTGGTTTAACCACCCAGTCAGCAGGCATTGTTTTTAATACGTGGCTTGACATTTTATATTTCAAATTAGGACAACTCTCTATATGGCCACATCGTGATGAAATTATTAAAAATATGCCAACTGAATTTCGAAGGGATTTTCCAACTTCTCTAATTATTATAGATGGGACTGAAATACGAACACAAACTCCACATGCTTTATCCCTACAGAGTCAACTGTATAGTGATTACAAATCTAGTAACACTTTAAAAGGTCTGATTGGTTGTGATCGAAATGGGTCTCTTATGTTCGTATCAGAGTTGTTCACAGGTTCAATAAGTGACAAAGCCATTACTGAGCAGTCTGGTTTTTATGATGTTATCAAATCTCTTAAAGAAGTTGGGTTTGTTAATGACGGAGATGCAATCATGGTTGACAAGGGGTTCAATATTCATAAAGAACTGCATGAATTGGGTATTCAAATAAACATTCCTCCTTTTGCAGCTACAGGTAAACAATTTACTCTGTCAGAAACTGTGCTGACACAAAAAATAGCAAAACATAGAGTACATATCGAACGACTTATCGGTAAGGTCAAAACCTATAAGCTAATAGCCAACTGTGTTCCTACTTCGTTATTTTCCAAAATAAATAGGATATGGAGTGTTTGTTGTCACTTGACATTATTTCAAGATGTGTTTGTCAAAGACAAAAAGTAATGTGCAGCCACTTTGTTTTAAATTTTTCCATATAAATTTATTTTTGTGATTCATTTATATTCTGTATCCTAACATTTCATAAATATTTGGATAATTTATTGATAAATTTTTTTGCTAGAAATAGTTCACCCATTACATTATAGATGCTAAGATGGTTAACATTTTGATTTGATGCATGCAAAAGAACTTCATTCGGTCCATGGTTCAAATTAAGATTTTTGTACGTGCAAAATAAATAATATGACAGTTTTCAATCTTCTCACATGCTGTCTATTATTTATCTTTCACCTATAAAAAATCTAAATTTGAACCATGGCTCAATGTTCTGTTGCATGAATCAAAAATATTTTTGGTTAAAAAGTTTTTATCAGTGTCCATACCTTGACCTAATTTTGAATATGAGACTGTCATTAATGGTTAATAACACACCTGGTATGATAACATTGATCCTATCTGCACTTGGCCAAGTGGAGTATGGACAAGTGGCCTATCTGAGGAAATTCTGCTTTCAAGTGGTGTTCCTGCCAAGCTTGAGAGTGTATGGAGATCCTCAGCAGCTATCTTTGGTAATCTTTAAAAAAGTTTTATTGTCATTTTATAGCAAAAACTTGTCTTTTGTTATTCCATTAGACTTCAATTGTATTATTATGGAGGCATGATCTGCATTTAGTAATTGATATTTTAACTTCAAATTTTTTGTTCCCATAAAGATAAAGAGATCATATTTTATCTGTAAAGATTTTAACAGTTTATTAACATTATTTACATGTACAACAAAAAAAACGAACACCGAGCAGCTAACCTGTAATTCATATCGGTTTGGCAAATTATAGGTTTCCGTTTTCTGTCCTCACTTGGCCGGGCAACAACTACTTCATTCATTCGTACTGGTTTTATTTTTGTACCTCTGGGTTTATTCCATTGTTGGGGCATAGAGGTACAGCTCTGGTCAGATGGAACATGAGTGAAATTGTGTAATTTAAAACCCTGTAGGGTTTTAATTAACCCAATTATGTGGGAGCATTTTCCACTGATTCTGAAATATCAGAATAATAAAAATACAAAAAATCGAATGTTCTGTTTGAGTTTTATTTTGACTGACTTGTGTTTTTGTATGTTCAAAAACCTGAATATGAATGATCACTATTATATAATTTAACAACGTTTTCTTTATTATTATTATTAGTTCTTACGTAATTTACAGTAAAATTCAAAGAATAGCCGAGATAATGTGCTGTGGTGTTAGGCCTAATTGATATCTACTAAACCGTAAACGGTACATGTAGTATCTGACAAACAGCCATTTCGCGCGCACTTTGTGTGGACTGAACCATACCTTCTATATTAAAAAAAAAAAAAGATTTTTAATTCATACGTAGGGGTTTTAGGTTGATAAAGTTCGATCTAAGTCTTACCCAGCTTTACATGAACAATAAGAATCGGAAATTCTGTCCGATTTGATGTCAAGAATAAGTTTGTGCGGTTGACAATTTTTCCGCATTGACGGCCAACATTTCGCCGAAACTTTCACTGGTTCTGTCGGGGAAATTTTAACCTGGTGAATGTACCCTTGCTGGAAAAAGTTTAAACCTCTCTCCAAACTCTTGCGGGATAAATCATTAGCTCCTGGTAAAAAAGATACGGAAATAGTGTCCGGAATGGGCGCTATACAATCGCTCGTCACACTGGCTAAATGTATCGCGGCGGCCATTTTGTAGCTATGTTTGTGGTGATTGACGACGGTAGCCAAGGGGGCGGAGCTTATGCGATCGCCAAGGATCCATGAATTACACCCCCTAATCATTCAAGTAAGCGAAAGTCATCATTAATATGGTGTGAATCAAATCTATATGCTATCCTTTCACTTCATTTGGGCTTTACCCTGGGGAATATCTGCTCTAATGTACTCCCCTCCCCCTCCTTCTAACTACCCCGTTTTTCACATTGATTCCATTCCATTCACAAAGGCCACAGACAAACACTGAATTCAGGTCTGAGTACATAACCTCAGCACAATGCATTGTTTAACATTGTCTTCAAGTTGAACGGTTTTCCTTTTACTGAACTGGCCTACTTCACTTTCATGTAGGCACAATAAACACTTACAGTAAACTTTTCTTAAACTTTATTCCTATATATTGTACTTTTATTCCTCGGCCATGTTACTTATTCAATCCTAGTTTTATAGAACATGTAAACTTATCACACCAACTGACATATTAATATGTCACTATATTGGTTAATAGACGACATGTTGGTAGTTATTATTCCATGTCATAATCCAAAACTACGCGTATTTCACAAATCCCCTCCATGCTATTGTTATGTGGACAGTGGTTGTAACATTAGACAGCAGCATGAAGACTTTTAAATGAACAATTTTTACAGTAAATATGTATTTAATGTTCATAAATAGTATGTTAAGTAAGTCAAAGCTAAACTTCCTTGTCTGTCTTCTACCTAGGTATTTCTGATTTGATTTGGTCTCAGTTTACCGATATTCTTACCATAGCTGAAGATCTGTACAACCTTATCAATATATTACAAAGTGTTCTAAACAAATTCTACTGGCTAAAGACAAACTCCTGTCTGTCGTCAACCTAATAAGATATCATGAGTTTTGGTTTATTACAACAAATTTTGATTGGTTATAAAGGCCTAAATGATATAACACAATTAGAAACTTTTATTCATGTTTATTCTAGTCAAGCAAATTTTCCTTGTGCCCGTTTGTTTTAGGGTTCATAAATACAGAAACTTGAATAGTTTTTGCTTATAGTAAACGTCATAAAGGAGTGGTTATATTTTCATTAATAGCTGTTTGATAGGAAGCCTCTGTATTTATTGCCTGTCATTTCATATCCTTTAAAATAAAAATAAGAAAGAGCAGGAATAAGATAAATGGGCCAAACCCATTCATTGATACTACAATACTCTCGTGTGAATATGACACTCCAATCTTTCACCTCAAGTTAGTAACTTCCCTTCTCAGGAAGTACTTGTCTTCCGACCAGAAATAACTTTGACGCTGATCAATGCAGCTCTTATTCCTCGATTTTGTTTATTGCCTCCCATTTATGTATTACGGCTTTCCTTTCCCATTGATTATCCCAAATCTATGTTGTAATTCCAGAAAGAAAAAATGTTAAATATATATATTTACATGTATGATCACTAAAACACATGGGCACAGGGAAAATCTTCTTGTCTAAAATAACCATGGAGACAAGTTTCTAATTGTGTTAAAAAGAGGTATATCATTTAGACCTTTAGAATGTGTGTTGGTTATTGATGTTGTAAAGTTGCTTTTGACTGAAGTTTATTACCCGGTGTAGAATGGTTGCCATGTAACACCTGAAGACAAAACTCACTTTCCCCTCCCCTCTAAATATGTCATTGTCTTGATTGTCCCATGAGAAATCAGTCAATCCATACAGTGGCATATACCATCAGTAATACAGATTGTTTACACTAGTCCCATTCTTACTTCCTCATATAAGTGAAATGAAAGTTAAACATCATCAATCCCAATTACTTATAAATCATACACTCTTGGATTGTTTTTTGACATCAACCGAAAAGAAACTTAAGATTAAGTGTTTTTTTATAACCCTAACTTGAGATTATGACATGATTAGAATGAATGGAAGGAAATGATACGGAGTGTGTTAACTTTGAAAATAAGCCTAAGGCCATGAGAGATATTTTTAGTGGTGTTAATTTGTCAGTCCTTGACAGGTCTGTTAAATATATAGCAGAGATTCTTCACCAATGGTAGTCATTTTGATAGCATCATTGTCAGGCACCAACAGAAGGTCTAAAGTAACCAGGTGTAAATGTAGAGGCATCGCTATGTAGAAACAAAATCAACTTCATTATTGTAACCCTCTGGCTGGGGGCATTGTGGCTTGGGTTTAGCCATGTTCGCTGACCTAGCAACAAGGAACATTAGCCATTCTAACATTCTGTGATCTGTGGAGCCCAATGTCAAAATTTAGATGGGGATTGAGGTGGTATAGTCCGGGTCTCTGGCTCCAAAATTGCTATTTTTGTTATACTGATGGCCATATTTTGGAGTCATTTGCTCATTGCAACCAAAAAGCCGCAGTAGGCTGCCTGTTTCTGAGACGGCAGTATGTGGTCAGATTTAGACAGTAAATAACAATATAACTCAAAACGACCTTCATGGATAATTTACCTGACTGAATGTGAATTTAACGTTTAAAAACTGACGTCATGGATGGCGGGGAAGTTTGAGACTCTGGGAGGTAAAAGTGAATCCAGGGGACGAGTAATATTTACTGAGGGACTCGACTCGTCCATATCAGACACTGATAGGTAGCTGAATTATTCATGAAAGCGATTATGGCAGTATTAAAACTATTTTAGTACTTATATTGTTATTTCACTATCTAAATCTGACCACATACTTCTGAGCGGGCAGTCAACAACGGCTTTTTGATTGCAATGAACCTTGACTCAAAAATACGACAGTCAGTATAAAAAATAATCATTTTTGAGTCAGAAACCTGGACTAGAGGGGATGGGGATCTCTTGATCACTTTGTTCAACATGACAGTGGCTGTTGGGTGTGACGTTAAGTCCCAATCAATCAGCCAATGAATACAAAGTGGCATCGGTTTTGGCCATGTAGCCTAACTTTAAGGCTAACTTGTTTCGACTGACTGATACTTTGATAGGCTAATTTATAAGTCAATCATACATGTATGTGTACAATTGACTTCCCTGGATCCAGCGACCGTGAATCCTGGACCCAAAGTGAAATGTTACCATGCTACTTGACTGAGCCTGCATGCGTACATGTAGGTCAGGTCATCTTGGCAGCATCTATCCCAGGGATTCATGGTATTGACTCTGATGGCTGTTTTATGATACTAAGTTGTTTTTTATTGCAAATATTTTTTTCTTGTGTTGTTGCCGTATTGATTTTCCATAAGTTTTTGCAAGTTTGAATCTGATATACTTGCGAAGCGGTAACTTTGGCCAATGTTTGTATAAGGAGGCAGGCGACAGATCAGACATATCCATTTAAAGACTGTGTCTATCATGGTGTGAGAGTTGACTCATTTGTTTTGTGCTTAAAGTATAATACAGTATTTTATAAACTTTATTATGGAACATGAACAAATTGCAGAGATATGTGTTTGGTACTGCTGGAAAGGAAAAATGAGCACTCTTCTTCTGGATCATAAGGTGATTTATTGTTTCCCTATCCTTTTAATAGAGAAACAGCTGGGTAAAAACGCCTGTCAACCTTGACTGTAATAACTAGACAGCAGGGCTACATAGGGTTTTGTTTTGAATCACAAACCTGTTAGGGGAGTTTTCAATATAGATGATACATACATGTACATGTATGTATATAATTTTTACAAAGTTTTTTATCCCCCTCATCACAATTGTTTTATTGTGTAACTAAGTATTGTGTGTTTTTTCTCATTGGTGACCTTGGTGTGTACCTTATTTCTTGCAATGGATAGTTTCAATCTTAGCACAGGGTTTTGGGCCTTTGAGCAATGGGTCGCAGGTTCTACATTTAGGTGCATAGATCCCTAGGTACCTGCAGAAGGTTGTCGGTTTCCTCCGGGCTAAGAGCCTGGTTCCCTCCCCTAACTAAACCAGGCAGCTGATATACCGCTTTTTAACAGAATTAGAAACTTGTCTCCATGGTTGTTTTAGACAAGAAGATTTCCCATGTGTTTTAGTGTTCATAAATATATGTATGTTCCCCATCCCTATCAACATACTTTGTAGGTACTTGCAGAAGGTTGTGGGTTTCCTCCAGGCAAAGAGCCTGGCTCCCTCCCCTAACTAAACCAGGCAGCTCCGCCATATAAGTGAAATAATCTTGAGTGAACTTAAAACATCAGCCAGTCTTTGCAAACTAAGCCTTTTGGCTTAATAATCGATTGAGGGACTATGCGCTAAATTTATTTCATTATAAAGGAATATTTTACTATGACCTGGTGCCAATTTTTGTCCCAAATGAGACAATTTTTGTGTCAAACCAAAAGAAATGGAATGTAATTCATGGTTTTGCCAGAAATTTGTATTTTGTTATTAAATTTGCTATTTTACCTAGGAAGTTGTTGAATGAACAGGGGGCCTCTGGGACTCAGCTGATATACTAGCAATAGGTTCTGTCTGCCTGACGGTCCATCTGTCTGTCCCCTCAATAACTTGAGAATGCTTTGAGGTCTCAACTTGAAACTTTGAGCTCACTGTAAGGACAAATGGGATTGCTTTTCAGGATTGTGCAAATTTATTACGGCTTCAACAGCCAATTTACCTTGTTCCCAATGTATAATGTATTATAAATAACTTCAGTATGATTGTCATATCACTTTGAAACTTGACTGTGTTGAAGAACTCTTGAAAAAGACAGATAGGATTGCTTTTTTTCGATTTTGCGAATTTTAAGCTGGGTGCCACTGCCAATTTACCGTTATGTATGAATTTGATGTCTGCTCTATAACTTGAAAACTCTTTGTTGTATCACTTTGAAACTTGAGTAGTGTGTTAAGCTCATGGAAAGGACAGTTTGCATTGCTTTCCATGGTTTTATGCCAGGCTTCACAGCCAAAATTTACTCACATTGTATGAATTTGATGTCCTTTCTATAACTTAAGAATGCCTTGACATATCACTGTGAAACTTGAAAAGTTTGTTGTTCTTATGTCAAAAACAAATTGATTTTCCATTATATACAAATGTACATGTAAGCCACTATTTCTAAACTTGGGGGACGGAGGGATATGCCAACTTCTGATGGCTCTGGTTGAAAATATTGATCTTAGTTTAAGTGGTCTTTAGGAGTTGGTCTCAAATGAGTATAAAATCCTGAATTTTACAGTACAATTAAGAAGTCTTAAATGATGGATTCCTCCATGTGCTACTGCAAAATAAACAAATATTGATAATATAATAGCTCTCATTCTGCATTTACATAGTATATTTATGTCTAAGGCCAAGCTCCTGTCAGTCGTCAACCTAATGAAATATCATGAGTTTAGTTTATTACAACAACTTATGAAGGGACTTGTTTGAGGTGCATATATAACATTAAACAAACTCTTTCTGGATTTACAACATCTGTTATATTTTGGCCCAACATTTCAATGTCTAAGCATACAATGTATGATTGAAAACGATGTCCGAATAGACATTGAAACGTTGCGCCAAAATATACAGAAGTTGTAAATCCAGAAATAGTTTGTTTAATGTAATTTATGAAGGGGCATAAAGATCTAAATGATATACCCCTTTTTAACAGAATTAGAAACTTGTCTCCATGGTTATATTAGACAAGAAGATTTTCCCTGTGTTTTAGTGTTCATAAATATATGTATGTTCCCCATCCCTATCAACATACTTTGTAGGTATTAACTAGGACAAAGTTTGTTAATCACTGCACATTCCTCGTTATTTTTAGAAACCCGCCAACTATAATTATTTTGGTAATAACTATTGTCTGATTAGCTTTTACACGCGGTCCGAAAAAAAAAATAAAAAACTTTATATGAAAATGACACCTGACTTATATTGCCTGGTTTGATTTTTCTTTTTATGCTCCCTCCCATAATTAAATCTATTCATAGGTGGTGACCTTAAAGTGGCATGGGCTGTCAAAATTCACTTTTTTTTCATAGTTTCTAATCTTCACGACAGTAAGAGGATTTGAAGGCCATCGAAAAACTGAATGATTGGCGTTGGAATGAGGAAAATCCATACAATATGTGGCTTGTACAAACCGAAATTGTGTTTGAAAAGTAAACAAAATTTAAATAACCGGGACGACCATTCATTCATTCTAAGGCAAAGTCAGTTTAAAACAATACTTTATCGTACATTTTCGAGACTAGAAGCACTTAAAAGCTTCTGAATTATACGTCTTGAGAAAAATAGCCAATTATTTCAACGTTCTGGTTTAACGTCAAAATATCAACATTTTGGCAGCTCATGCCCCTTTAAGCCACATTCATCAATATAATAAGGGAGGGGGGGGGGGGGGGGGGCTGTGCACTCACTAATCTTCTTCTTGTTTTTTACATGTAATCTGGAGGCATTGGCCTCGGTTTATGAGACGAGAGCAACAAATGTTTTATAATCACAGATTGGTATTTTATTAAATCGACCAAATCAAACCAAAAGTTGAGCGTTTGAAAAACTAAAGAACGTTGAAATAAAAAATATCGGTTAAGCCACTTAATAGTACGGATTGAAAATGTGTACTAATGGACAAAAAATTCAATAGCTGACATTATTAGTTACTCAGTCTGTGTGTGACCCAATACGTGTGACCCAATATATGGGGTTTGTAAAATCCATATTGGGGGAGGCGTCAGCCTTTGCAAGCCCTTTGAAAATTGTCATTATAAAAAAAAAAAATCCTGCTTTTTTTCAAACATTTTCAAATATTATTCTGAAGTTTTATGTGTGAGTCTGTTTACATTTCATTGTGCTCTGCTTATTTTAACTGAAGTTACAGCCCTCTGACTTTTCCTATGTACAATTAAGTTAACACTTTCAAATACATGTATTTCTTGAAATTATATATTGAAGTCTACTGTGATGAAATGTAATATAAGGCTTCCAATCGTATTATATCATATTATTATCGTATTATATAACCGAAATATTGTTGAGCAGGACGTAAAACCCCAATCACTCACTCACTCACCCAATCGTATATTTCACTATGACAACATGTTAATAATAACTTACTTACTGTATACACATCTGAGTAATATGTAGCATCCATCATAGAATAAAATTTATAACCCTTCCAAAACGTAATTGGTCCTTCAACAGAAGGTCTTATGAAATCAACATGTTGTCTCAGTTTTCAAGTTCACATTTTCTTGCTATAGCTTATTTAAAAAAATCTCTTTAAAACCATCATTTTTATTAGGATTAACTACTTTATTAGAAAGTTTATTGTAAGTCCACCCATTTGACTGGATTATTTTCTCTTCTATTACTGTATTGTCTTAATACTTCAAAGGGGACTTCCAATAGCCATGGGGTGTTGTTTTTAATTTATTATTCATAAAATTAAAAATAAATGTTTATAGCTACATTGTTTAAGGCATATTTTATTATGTTTTTGCCTAATTAATTATTGTTAATTAAATACCGCCTTCTAGTTTATGGTTGATTCTGATTTTAATCTTGTTGTGTTTCAGAGTGCGTTTGGAAGTGGTTCAGGTATAGTCCGACGAAGACCTAAATCTGTACCTGCCTCCTCCATCAACACATTCCAATCAAGTAAGTGCATTTCCATGTTACATTCCCTCATGTTGTCTCCATCATTGCATGCAGCTGATGTCATCTCTATATCAACTGTCACCTGTTATCAGCCCTAGTTTCCATATGATAACTCCAGATGCTATCTGTTTACCTCTCAGCTTTCTCAGGTAGATCAAATCAGCTTTATCAGTCTAATTAAGACTTTTTTACCTGACATACAAGCTGTTGTTCCTCATACACGCAATATGTGAAAATATCATTTCATTTTTTTTTCAATCTAATACAAAATATTTTCACTGTCTTTTCCCATGATCCTATGGGGCTCAATCTCAGTCTGCCAATATTCTTGCCATAGCAAGATGGGGTATAAAGGTCTAAATGATATTCCTCTTTTTAACACAATTAGAAACTTGTCTCCATGGCTATTTTAGTGATCTTGTGTTTTGGTGTTCATAAATATATAAATCTGTATGTTTGTGTATGCATTTTGAAACTATAAGTCTATATCTTTATGGCATCTTCTGTTGCATAATATGCCATCTACATTGGATTATGTAATATTCTTTTTTTGTCTATATCTTCATTCCCTTCCAGTCCACAACTTGAAGAATTTTGATCCAATCTTTACATTTCTTTCACAACATACAGTACACTTTATGGGTAGCTGGTGTGTCATGAATCATTTATGACATCTTCGATTGTATAATATGGCATCTGTATTGGATTATGTAATATCTCTTTAGTCTATATTTTCGTTCACTTCCGCTCCATATCTTGAAGAGTTTTGATCCAATCTTTACAATTCTTTCACAGCATATACCGTTTGTGTAGATGGTGTGTTGTCGACCATTTATGAATATCCGGTTACATGATAATACGACAACTATATTAGATTATGTAATATTCTCGTTTACTCCATATCTACGTTAGTTTTTACCTGATCCTGACAATTTTGAAAGTATATGTACATAAGGGGTAGATGGTGTGTCAGGAACAATTTAGGATATCGCTGGTAAGCCTATGTTTATTGAATAGAGGAATTAAAATCTTTCATAGGAACATAAGATTTCAATTGCTGAAATTTAAACAAATTTGTTCTAAAACGTAGAGTAATCAGTCATAGTGGAGGGTGTATGTTGAATTTACTAAAATCTCTTGTTTGTCATAATTCACATTACTATAAGAATTTGTGAGTTTGAAGTATCTAGGATTGACGTTCAAATAAAAAAAATTTATCTTCAAAGACTTGAACGAAGCAAAGACAAGTGATGATAACAGACAATATTCAAACAGCCTCGATGTACAAGTACATTATAGGGATTTTGTTGCTGATAAAAACGACCTTATGTGTATCCCTGAGTTTGGTATCACCAGAAAACTCTAATTTTGTACTTTTTGATACAGATAACAAACAATTTGCTAATTTTGTTTGAACAAATTTTTATGTACATTTTGGCAGCTCATACCACTACTATAAACATTTGAATTCAGTGTTAAATTTGTGCCAAGGGGAGGAAACTTTTAGACTAAGCAGCTCTCTGTCCCCAAATTAATGGAGTGATCTCCCTTTTTCTTTCTCTGTGTGATTTTGAATTTTGAAGCTTGTTCAGAATACAGTCACTAGACAGTTGGGTAATGTCACCAGCATATGAAGCCTAGTTGTCATTCGGAATAGATTTCACAATAGTTACAGTACCGAAATAACAATTATCTTGCGAGCAACATCAATATCAAGTAAACAATATCTTCAAAACCAACTCATGGAATTGAACAACACTGTGCTTAGCCTGTTGAATGTGAAACCTTAATATTCACTAGATTTCATGTAATCAGTACAAACACAATGTCTAATGATGACAATTTACTCTGTGCCCTTTTGGCATAATGCATAATCCCTGTCATAGCCTTTCTGATCCCATTAAAATTAAACATTGGGCACACAGGGTCTTCCCTGGCTCCCAAAATGTTGGGGTTCATTGTACCCCCATTAGATAAAAAGTAGGGTACCATATACATGGGGTCCAATTAGTGTTTAAATATCATTATAGTATAATATTTTGCTATTTATTTGCATCACATGGGACCCTTCTCATTGTAATTTTGGGGTCCAAGTGAGAAAATGAGGGTCAGAGATGCAGGTTTTAACGGTTCGGTAAATCCTTGTGCACAGTATGTATTTCTAGTTATCTTTAAAATGTCTAATTGGAGGTGTAAAAGTATATGATGAATTGAAGACAAAATACAATAACAATGGTAATTTTCAGTGTTTGATTACCCTGATTCTGCAGTTTACTGTCAATGTCGATTTACAGTCACGGTTCTCAATTTTATTGATAGGCCTTTTGCTCTCAAACCAGACCCTTCGTCTGTATTTCTCAAGATAGTCAGTGAAATAATATTGTAGAGTGGGATGGCTCACACAGTTCAGATCATTGCTGCAATTGTACTTACCCAGGTCTGGTGGGGTTTTTTTTACGTTCCAGGTACGAAACAATTTCAAATGAAATTTTCAAAATGATGCCAAAACTTTCAAATTTTTGTCAAAAATAGAAAGTTCCTAAATTCTTCTGTTAGACAAAAATACAGAAAACCGTCGACTGTTTTTAATGTAAACTGTATTCAGGATTAAACCTAAGAGTGTGCCTTTAAGAATTGCAATTTACTTTTTATTTAAGACTTTTTTGTGGTTGTATTGGTACACATTGAATGTAAGGTATTTCCGTAGGTACTATAACCTGGGAGTGGTTACAGTCAGAGTTATGGGCTATCTTCCACTATTACTGTACATGCCATGGACCCTAGATACTTGAACATGTCAAGTATGTAGATATAGATGACATTTATTGTTTGTCCGCTAACTTTTTATCTTTCTCAGTTCAGGCTTTCATTTTATTCAAATATGTTTATATTGTTACTGGTATCAAATAACATAGATCCATTTTAAACCAAAGATTTAGATTACTCTTTGCAATATTCTGAGCATCTTTACAATATGAGACTTGTTGTTCTGACAATGTCATCATGGTCTAACCCTGGATAAACCAATACTACAAGTACACAGAATGGTACATTTGAATATCTCACTTTCAAAAGTGGCATGAGCTGCCAAAATTCTGATGTTTCTGATGAATTTCCATTATCAAGAGAATGGGAGGACATTTTAAGGTACTGTACTTTGAAAAACAACATCAGTGACTGGGAAATACTGATTGTTGATGTCTTACGCCGCACTCAATATTATTTCACTTTTTATGGCGGCAATGCCAGGTTTAGTGGAGGAGCAAACTGGGATTTTGTCTTAGAGGAAACCGCTGACCTTAGCCGAGTACCTAGCAACTCTCCCATATACTATCGCTCTCAACGACTGGGTCCTCGAGTCCCCAACTACAGTTGAACCAGTACGAACTGAAGATATGTGTGAATTGATCGAGAACACCCATCATTTAACTGATATATTTTATTATTCAGCCAAATAATTTATAGGGTTTATCAAGGGTACATTTACAAACTCTGAACCGAAATATTCAATGTAACGGTTTCCAGTGTCAAATAATGCATATTTTTTTTTTTTTAATACATCCAATAAAATAAAATCCAACATTTTTTTAGAAAAACCTTGAAATACTTGCTATACATGAAATATCCAGGTTTTGTGGGAATGTATTTGATGCTAATAAAAACTTCTAAGTATATAAAATAATGACTTCAAATGAATGACTGCTTGCATGTATGTAAGCTTATATTCATATTTTGAAGAAAACAATCATAGATCATTTGATATGGTAAAAGTCAGATTGCATTTCCTGTGATAATATTTCTGCAAATGAAGATATAAAACCTGATTCCCATCTGCTGATAAATGACACATCTCTAGATCATGGTATAATAATACATGTATATTGTCATCTATGGGATAGTCAGCTTAGTTTGCTTGTCAGAATAACAATCTATACAGGATATACAAATATTAAACAATGCAAAAAATAACTTTGTTTCATCAAGCCAGTTTATATGACAATATTTAATATGTTTACCCCAGAATTAAGCGACAGAGTATTGTAGATATATGTAATGTTGTTGTCAGTGACTGGTGGCTAGGTAAGACAATATGGCTTCAGATTTGTTTTAGTTTCTATTCAATTGTTGCAACTGTCTTGCATTTCTTGCGAAACAAACGGGTATAAAATAGAAGATATATGACTAATGGTGATATAGTATTTGTCTGTGGTAATCAGGAGGATAAAGTGTCAACTGAGTCAACTGTAATCATCCTCTGCCATGTACAGGGCATTATATTGGGATATTTGTTCCGCTAGACTTCCTTTGGTGCCCTCTGTTATAATGGCTATATACCCCTACTGCCCTTACTGAAAAGGAAGCCCTCCTGCCCTTAGTGGGTCTAATACAGTGGCCATTTATCTGTTCCATTCATATAATAGCCTACATGGCCTTTATCTGTATGCTACCTGGTGGTGAATATTTACCTGTGCAGGTGTAGATGCCCCACCTTACAGCTTCTCATTAGCATATATGTGCAGGTAAAAACATTGTCATGACTTATTACTACATGTAGTGTACATTAGACACAGTAAAGGAGATTTTGTTTGGGTTTTCACTGTTAGTGATAAGTTGTTTACAGTGGTTTGGATATAAACTCAATGGACAGGTAAGCTTCTATAGAAACTTTTACTCGTACTCCTCGTAACTGATCAAACTGTACTTTTCTTACTAGGATTCTCAGAGAAAAGCCTTTGTTATTTATATTGAAGTATAGTTGAGTTCAGAATAGAACAAATACAAAATAAAAAATTACATCTTGCATAAATGTTCTCTCTATATATTTATGGTTATATTTAATTCTACTTGTTTGTTTGTTTTTTCATCTTAACAAAATGTGATAAAGGATGGACAAAGGCTTATATGTCCAAAATAACTCTACTTTCATATTTCTTATTGTTGTGTTAATTTGTTTATTTAGAAAATGAGGGGCATTTTTAGACTTAAATGAAAGAAAAACTTTATACTATCAGAACTCTGCTTATATTAAAGAAAATGAAATGAAAGTAAATACATTCGAATGATGCCATTTTCTCTTTAATAACCAGTTATTGGTTCATCCCAAACTATTACAAATTATGTAAAAGAATGATCTTCTACATGTAGATACGTGTAAAGATCAATTTATAGTATGGGGGCCTTAGTGGCTCCGTCTGCAGGATGATGGTCTCTCAACATGACACAACCTTCCCATCAATGGATATAGACGGTTTGATATCCACTCAGCATAAGACAAATTTCTAAAAATTTCTTTGTGGGAGCCAGGTACTCGCAAATAGTCCAGTTTTCTGCCCAATTAAACCTGGCAAAGTCGCCATGTTTGTGAAATAATCTTTAGTTTAGTGTCGCAAAAAACATCAATCAATCAATCAAATGATAGCATAAGATCACGAAGTTGATGCTAATGGCATGAGTAAGGGGGTTGTAACAAGATTCTTATGAACCATACGTAAGCAAGATGTAGAGTGAGGTTTGAACCTGCGGTCCAGGGGGTTGTTTCTCAACAAAGTTACGACCGACGTAAGTCCAATGCAAGGCGTAACTACCATGGCAACATATATCCTCAACATTACGTTACGACCAGGCGCAAAGTTACAACGGGCGTACATGTAAGTGTGTTGAGAAACAGCCCCCTGGCCTGTCCATAGTTAGGTATTATAGTCGAGCAGAACTCTCAATCTGGGGTATTGTGACAAGGTTTCATTTACTGTAAATGACAACATAGCTATGTAGGCAGGTTACATCTCAGTAAACTGGATTTATGACACTTTTTACATGTGACACCAAGGTTTAGTTTGACTAGGGGTTATAATAGATTTATATTGCCTAGGATAAATGTGATCAGAATATACAGGTAAATATACATGTATTCAAATGTCCTTTTCTTTAACTGCATTTACGGAATAGATTTTTTTTATATTCCATGTTTTATAAAATGACTATTGCATTAAAGAATCATTATAAAAACGTTTTTTTTATATTATTGATCTCACTCTCATTGTAGAAAACGAGCAATGTTAACTCATTCACTCCTAGCAGTCTCTCAGGCTGTCCTGCCTAGAGCTCAGCTGAAGCCTAAGCTCCCTCCTGCCTAGCAGCAGTAGACCTACTCAGTTCACTGTTCATGCTATGTTACTTGTTGTCACTTTTATGGGAAATTTTCTTTATTTCGTTTATAAATAATGAAATATAAAAATATCAAAATAATCTCCAGATCATAAGTGTGTTTTCCGTGAAATTTTACTTTTCTCCAGGAATTATAAATTTATAATTACAATCAATAAAGTTATAAACAACTGCAAATTTTGTACTACTATGACTAGCCAGTTTACACAGTATTGATTTGATTATTGTCTTTATTCATTTCTATTTTTTCTAATTCACTTGGTGACTTAATAGATTCTCTAATTTTTACTGGGGTATTGATAATGTAGGATATCTACATTTTACAAATTCTTTTACTGATTAAAATGGATTTTTTTGTCATGCATTTTCAAATGTCATTTGACAGATCAACTTTGACAGATCAAGTTTTGTATGACAAAAATATTGTTTTCATAGTTAGAAAACACAAAAAAGGCAGAAAACAACCTCAATCTCATTTGGGTGTAATAAATTCACGGGTCCAGTATTCACAAAGCTCCGAAAATAAGTTAGCAGGCAAAGTTTTTTCTCATTTTATCGTAGTTCTGAACGTTGTTGTTGTTTTCACCGATTCGTTTTCGCTCCCGTTTTCCATCTTAGTAGAAAATCTGGACCCCAATAAATCTGGTGGAATATTGCAATCGTTTGACCCGTATCAGAAATAGTAAACTCTGAGTTTTAATCACTATTTCTGGCAGAAATGCTATCAATATCGACTTCAGCAGTGAATTCTGTTGAAATGACTTCACTCGATTACGTGACACCATTTTGTATCCGAAAACAGCATTTTTTTCTCTCCACTTTCAAAACTTCTCAAGGAGATTTTTTTATTGTTTTTATCCCAAAAAATATACGTAAAGAAAGGAAAAGCACTACTTAATCCGATTTTTACACTTTCATAATTTTTGGTTTGATATTATGGATCCATATTACGACAGCAAGTAGCTATGTTATCTGTACTTCAAATGTAGGTCAAGTCATGACTCAGCAAAGTAAATATTTTTACACGCTTTCCGAAGTCTTCCACAAGAAAGTTTTACCGTTTTATTTAAAAAAAATTGTATGAAAAGGAAAAGAAAGACACTAATGTGTCTGATTTTTATAATTTCTAAATTTTGTCTTCAATATAAATGACCGAAAATATGATCGCTGGTAGACGGTGTTTATCCCACAGACAGTGTAAATGCAGGAAGTATGTCGGACGGCCACTCGCTGAAGTGAATTTTTTTCTCCCGTTTTCAAAGTCTTCTAAAAAGTTTTATTCAGGGAAAACGGCATAAACAGTTAGGAAAAGCATTTTTAAACCACGTTTTCATAATTTTATGATTTTGGCATCAAGAAAATCGATGAAAATTTACACTGCTGTAAGCTTGTGTATTCTGCGGGTTTAGCCGTCACTCGGCAAGAGACAGCCTAAAACATGTGCGGCTCAAGTCGCTTCTCGGCAAGAGAATGCCAAAAAATCGGCGGCTAAACCCGCGCCTCGGCGTGAATGGGTTAAATATGACGCTAATTTCTCAGGGTTCAAATAGGACATGTTGAAAACGAGTTATTTAAAATGAAGACATATAGTTAATAAAAAATATATAGACTGTGACATACTTATATGTTGATAATAGTTGCTGTTTTTTTTTTTTGGAGAAAGTTCTGATCTATCAAAGTTTTTATACTTTAAGATAATTTACACTTTTGTTTTACCAGTTTTTACTATTTTGTGTTTCATACAATATTGAATTTAAGTTTGTCTCTTTAGGTTGAAGGGATTGTCTAGGCAGAACAGCTTTTCAGTTGCCATTAGTGTACATGTAATAATCTAGAGCATGGTGTTCAACCCCAATGAATCAATCAATCTAAATGTATTTGAAAATGGCTTTCTGACATTTGAAAAAAAATGAATTTATAGGTGTTTACCGTATTTCTTCTAAAGATTCAGCCACTTTTTTCCTCATAAGGATTTGACCATTAGAAAAGAAATATGCTAAATGTGACCAGACAAATTTGCCTAATAGAGGGAATTTAAGGCAAAATGACCCGCCGTGCAGTGTGTGAAAACGGTTATCCTTAAACACAACTCCACGTCTCCATTTTTGTCTGACTCAATGGAAAATTTAGGCCATTATAATGGCTGAATATTTAGAAGAAATACGTAAGTAAAATCACTAAAATGGGGGCACAATTATTTTTGAAATATATAAACGGTAGTGTAAAAATATACTGTAAAATGATATGCAAACAGATATCTACTGATCACTCGACTCATTTCATGTCTCATTTTGTTTTCATTAACAAATCTAAAATATTGACAGGATTTTATATTCCTAAGATAGTGGTTAACAGTGAAATGATAACAAAACTTTTTGAAATAACAATTTACCTTTTTCTTTCTGGGAAAATTACAGAAAACTGCCCCATTTAAACAGTATTCTACATTTTAGCAGGGATTGGGCCTTTAATTGGGTTACTTGAAGTATTGTGGAGAAATTCTTTACTGGATGGTCAACTGGTTAGTCATAATTACATAATCCATGAACTGAGTATTTATCTTCATTTACAGTAGTTAAGGTTAGATATATACAGTTTTAGTGTTACTTTCTGTATTTTATCCTAGATTACCACAAGGTCACAGAGGTTTGTGTCAACAACAACGACCACAGGTGTTTTCTCACCACTCTTACCGTTCTACCTGACCTCTTTTAATTTATTCCTACAGCAAAATGTTTTGTTTTACTGTAATACAGAAGGCATAGATCTGTTCCCTCTGGTTAACTTGGTAAGCTCGTTACATTGCTTCACTATCTACAATAACTTTGGACTAATTTAGCTTTGATTATTATTTTCTTTTGTTTGTGTTGGTTTGATATTCGGCATGATATTTCTCTGTATGATACAAGAGAAAACTATCATATATACTGGCGATCTTAAAATTAGTGACTTTTAATATTTTGGCAGATTCAAACTCACTTTAATTCTTTTCTTAACTATATATATTTATGAACACTAAAACACACGGGCACAGGGAAAATCTTCTTCTCTAAAATAACCACGGAGACAAGTTTCTAATTAACTAGTATATATGTGTGTTGTGAACTTCTTTCTAGTTAAAGGGGCTTTCACAATTGAGACTTTCGCCCCTCGGTCAAAATACTGAAATCGATCGCACGGGGGAGATAAAAATTTTTGGGCCGCAGTAGAATCGGAAAAATTACCGCAAGAAAATAATCCATTTTACGATTGGCCGGGGCATCGTAAGGGCGTGGCAAGGTTCCCGCACGTTTTAATCCACGAATCTTGCGGCGAACCGCGCGGAATGACGCAAGCAACGCACGTCTAGCGCACGTGATCCGTGAGACAGTTGCGCGGAGGTGCTACGTGATTGGTTGGAACGTGCGGCGTGCCGCAAGATGCATCGTGTGTCATTGTTTTTCGCCGCGCACCAATGAGCGGGTGCCTTACGGCGTTTTGTCAAATCGTGCGGCGATTTTGGGCTCCGCAGACGTGATTGCAGTATAAAAAGGCGCAGAGATCCAAAATACCGTTAGAAAATTATATATCTGTAGCACACCTGAGGGTATTTTTCGCACGGTGAACGCAAGGCGGTGCAAGACCGATACGGCGAATCGTTCAACGGTTTACGACTGCCGCAAGGTTGGCGGAACAAGAAATTTCACCGTACGGAGCATCTTACAACACAAACAAATCGTGCAACAACCGAGCGTCAAGATACAACGGTTTACGGTGAACGTACTGGCGCCCGCACGGATCAGAGGTAATAAAAAAATTCGCACGGCCGAAAATTGGATTCCATGTGCACACCAAACTTTTTTGCGGCTCTTGCGGCACAAAAATTCCGCGCGGTAAGGTGCGGTTGCCCGCGAGGAAGGCTGCGGTCCATCGTACGGAAGGCCAAAATTCATGACCGCAAGAGCCGTAAACCCGCCGTATCTCAATTGTGAAAGGGGCTTAAAGGGGCATGAGCTGCCAAAATGTTGATATTTTGACGTTGACACAGAATGTTGAAATTATCGGCTATTTTTCTCAAGACGTATAATTCAGAAACCTTTTAGTGCTTTTATGAAAAAAGTGTGAATTTTGGCAGCTCATGCCACTTTAATGTTATCTTCTAGTGAAACCCCTAAAACAATGGCTTCAGGAATATTATGGCCACTCCTGACAATATTATGAATGTTGATTTGTAAAGTTTTATTTTTAGGCTATATTCCTGCCTTCATACAGTTTTGTATGTCTCTAAAAGGTGTGGTTATTTAAGAGACATGACTTGTAGTTATAAAGGGATATGTGTATATAAGAGAATTCCTGTGTGTCTGGTATGATCACACCTGAATACCTGCAATCAACTTACTTAGACAGGTGTGATTGGAATTATGAGCTATTAGCATATGACCTGGCATATACCTGTCAAAAGGTTCTCAGCAATGCATTTTTACCTTATCTTGTAGATATATTTATGGACACTAAAACACACGGGCACAGGGAAAATCTTCTTGTCTAAAATAACCACGGAGACAAGTTTCTAATTGTGTTAAAAAGAGGTATATCATTTAGACCTTTATACCCCATCATAAATTGTTGTAATAAAGTAAACCTATGATATTTCATTTATTAGGTTGACGACTGACAGGAGCTTGGCCTTAGTCAGTAGAATTTTCTGGAACACTTTGTATTACATTGACAATGCTTACGCATCTTAAGCTATAGTAAGAATATCGTCAGACTATATATTATGCCCCCCCCCCCCAATACCCGTTCCCAGAAAAGCTAGGTAGAAGGCAGACAGGGGAGTTTAGCCCTGACCAGTATGTCTTTCAAACTCTTGTTCTTTTTATAAGCAATGACTGGCCTTTGGGTCAGAGGTCGAGCAAGTTTACTTTGAAGTAGTTTGTATTCTTCTACTATAATCTTGGCCATAGCGATGCTAGCTTTGTTATACTGAAACACAAATGGTATTATAGTTTTTTCACGACATCTTCCGGGGTCCAAGTTCAAACCCAAAGGATAAATAGTTTGTAATGTTTGAATCCAAAAACTTTCCCTTTCCAAACGTTTGTGCTTCGTATCTGCAACGGAAGTGAGAAATGGGATTTTCTCAATAGGCATGATTTCAAAATGGTCCTTGACCGAATGACCTTGAGTATTGAAATGTTGTGCCACGGGTACATCATGTTTAAGTCTTATACTAGATAAATGGTTGGCTGCTCTTTGTCGTAGAGAATTCTGAGTTTCTCCCACGCAAAATACCACACATTTCCTCTAGTTAAAGTCTACTAGGGTATTGAATTGATGGGACTCATTTACTATGACAGGATCTTGACTTAAATTGAAAGAAACGAAGTTTTTCCTCTGGTAAATGAATTTTTATACGCCCGACTTAAAAAAAGTCGGTCGTATTATGGTATCACCAGCGCCGTCCGTCCGTCCCGGATTCCCTTCCGCTCCATAACTTGAAGAGTTTTGATCTAATCTTTACAATTCTTTCACAACATATACCTTGTGGGTAGAAGGTGTGTCATGAACCATTTATGACATCGGCGATTGCATAATGTGGCTTCTACATTGGATTATGTAGTATTCTGTCTTAATCTATATCTTCGTTCCCTTGTGCTCCATAACTTGAAGAGTTTTGATCCGATCTGTACAATTTTTTTTACAACATATACTTTAGGGGTAGAAGGTGTGTCATGAATCATTAAGAACATTGTCCATTGCATAATATGGCTTCTACATTGGATTATGTAATAACTCTGTCTTAGTCTATATCTTCGTTCCTTTCCGCTCTATAACTTGAAGATATTTGATCCGATCTTTATAATTTTTTTTACAACATATAGTTTAGGGGTAGAAGGTGTGTCATGAACCATTTAGGACATTGTCGATTGCATAATATGACTTCTACATTGGATTATATAATATTCTGTCTTAGTCTATATCTTCGTTCCCTTTCGCTCCATAACTTGAAGAGTTTTGATCCGACCTTGAAAATTTTTTCAGAGTTTATACCTTGTGGGCAGACGGTGTGTCATGTACCATTTCTGACTTCACCCGTTGCATAATATGGCAACCATTTAGGATTATGTAATATTCCTTACCGCTCCATAACTTCTAAAGTTTTGATCCGATCTTCACCATTTTTTTCAGAGTATATACCTTATGGGCAGACGGTGTTTCACATACCAATTCTGACATCACCTGTTGCATAATATGGCAGCCATATTGGATTATGTAATATTCCCTTTCGGCTCCAGAACTTCTTTCGTTTTGATATAATCTTTACAATTCTTTTAGAGTATATATACCTTATACATGTAGGTAGATGATGTGTCGCATACCAAATACGATTTGGGTCCACATATTTTTTTTGTGTTTTCAAGAGTTTTTTTTTTATCAGAAATGTGTACCTGATGTTTAATATATATACATTGATATATATCAATGCTTTTTTTAGTACACTTGGTCCAGAGTAATACTGGAAGCCAGTTAATTTATACATTCTGAGACTGTTTTCTTGGATAGTTTAATGTGCACTACAATAACAAAAAAAGAAAAATTTTAACAGCTTTATTGCCCATCTGGTATTTATCAGAGTCGCTGTTTAAATAGAGATAAGGGGACATCCCTGAAGTTGACTCACAAGGTTTGTATATTTACACACCATTGTATCAGTGGTCAGCCTGAAGTTTGTTTGCTTTGTACTAAAACTATTACAGCCAAGTCCAATAGAACAGTGTCCAAGTCAAAACTGTTAAAAGAACTTTAAGCTATTGCATAGATTGCTCCTTCCCAATTATGGAACATAATAGCAATGCCAAAACAGCCACAATATTTCAGTTTTTGCAATTAAAATGTAATTGAATTTACATATGTGTACTATAAACGTATTGGTATTTAGTTGCAGCTTCACCAAATTCAGAAAAGAAAAACTTCTAATGTGAACAAGAAATTTCAATTGATGAAATTAAAACAAATGTTATATTAAATGTAAAGTTGTTTATGTTAATCGTAGCGGTTCGACTTTGCCACGGCGGGCGTATGTTGAGTTTACTAAAACTCTTGTTAAATCTTTGGAAAGTAGGATTGTGAAATGATGAAAGTGCAAGTTTTGTTGATTGATAATTGCATTCCCAACAGCTTGATATCATCTCTCTCCCCCTCCCCAACTGCCCAATATGTGATGTACATGTAGGAGGGTGTGTGTTGAGAACTCAAACACCCCTCTTTATAACTGTTAAGGGCAGGAAATTAAATTTCACACCTGACCTGATGTCATTGATTAAAGTCCTGTTGACAAGTGGGGGTACCTTTTAACCCTGAGAAGGGTGTCAATTAAGGGTTGATACTGTGTAGAAGAGAGAGTGAAGATGTGTCATGACCTGACAGGAGGTCAACTTCTCACATCTGTTCTTACTGATAGAAGGGCTGATATGAGGTTACATTATTCTCCACCATGATCGTCTTTCCCCTTGAAAGCCTACATGCACCAGGCAGCATTCCAGGGCTCTCTACCCCATCATCACCCTCATGTCACTGGGCATGTGGAGTAATCACCTTGCTATTCCTATGTACATGTAACATTATTACCTTAAAAATATATGTGTATAAACTGGGCATTTCTGACTTATATTTATGGACACTAAAACACACGGGCACAGGGAAAATCTTCTTGTCTAAAATACATGTAGTTCAGTTTTTCGTAGCCGGATTATTGTGTATGTTTTTATTGTCATTTTTTTCGCCGAACGTAGCATTTCTGGAAGCTATCAAACACTATTTTTGGCATAAGAACTTGGTTTCTGCCAATATTAGCTTTAAAGCTTGAAACCTTCCCCTATGATACAATGATACATGTCTTGGAACCTTCCCTCTGATACAATGATACATGTCTTGGAAACCTTCCCTTTGATATAATGATACATGCAGGGACTGATCCAGGGAAAATTTGGGCATATCATTTCGGTTCAAAATGTTCCAACAATAAGACAAAAACAACATCTCTGGCCCAAAATTCAACATTACATGCTATTTTGACATAAAAATCTGTTGGTTTTAAGAATTTGGGCGGATTTTTTGCTTTTGAGTTTGGGCGCCCATACATGTACCTGTATACAGGTATCAAAATGTCTCTGGATCAGTCTATGACATGTCTTGGAACCTTCCCTTTGATGCCAATTGCAATGATACATGTCTTACCCTGTGATACAAAGATACATGTCTGGAATCATAACTTTTGATACAATGATACATTGATTTTCTTATATGTGTACATGTAAATGTGGATGATCGACACTGCCAGTGTGACATGACACCCTTGCTGTGTTATGATATTTTGTAATGACCTTATCCACCAATCCACTTCTCATTTGACATCAATAGGTCAACAGCATGACCACACAATGTTTCGGAGTTTAGGTATTGCTGGCCACAGAATGTTTCTTAGTTTAGGTATTGCTGGCCACACAATGTTTCTTAATTTAGGTATTGCTGGCCACACAATGTTTCGGAGTTTAGGTATTGCTGGCCACACAATGTTTCTTAATTTAGGTATTGCTGGCCACACAATGTTTCTTAGTTTAGGTATTGCTGGCCACACAATGTTTCTTAATTTAGGTATTGCTGGCCACACAATGTTTCTTAATTTAGGTATTGCTGGCCACACAATGTTTCTTAATTTAGGTATTGCTGGCCACACAATGTTTCTTAATTTAGGTATTGCTGGCCTCACACTGTTTCTTAGTTTAGGTATCGCTGCCGACACAATGTTTCTTAGTTTAGGTATTGCTGGCCACACAATTTTTCTTAATTTAGGTATTGCTGGCCACACAATGTTTCTTAATTTAGGTATTGCTGGCCTCACACTGTTTCTTAGTTTAGGTATTGCTGGCCACACAATGTTTCTTAATTTAGGTATTGCTGGCCTCACACTGTTTCTTAGTTTAGGTACATGTATCGCTGCCCACACAATGTTTCTTAGTTTAGATATTGCTGGCCACACAATGTTTCTTAATTTAGGTATTGCTGGCCACACAATGTTTCTTAATTTAGGTATTGCTGGCCACACAATGTTTCTTAATTTAGGTATTGCTGGCCTCACACTGTTTCTTAGTTTAGGTATCGCTGGCCACACAATGTTTCTTAGTTTAGGTATTGCTGGCTCACAATGTTTCTTAATTTAGGTATTGCTGGCCTCACACTGTTTCTTAGTTTAGGTATTGCTGGCCACACAATGTTTCTTACTTTAGGTATTGCTGGCCACACAATGTTTCTTAATTTAGGTATTGCTGGCCTCACACTGTTTCTTAGTTTAGGTATCGCTGGCCACACAATGTTTCTTAGTTTAGGTATTGCTGGCTCACAATGTTTCTTAATTTAGGTATTGCTGGCCTCACACTGTTTCTTAGTTTAGGTATTGCTGGCCACACAATGTTTCTTAGTTTAGGTATCGCTGGCCACACAATGTTTCTTAGTTTAGGTATTGCTGGCCACACAATGTTTCTTAGTTTAGGTATTGCTGGCCTCACAATGTTTCTTAGTTTAGGTATTGCTGGCCACACAATGTTTCTTAATTTAGGTATCGCTGGCCACACAATGTTTCTTAATTTAGGTATTGCTGGCCACACAATGTTTCTTAATTTAGGTATTGCTGGCCTCACACTGTTTCTTAGTTTAGGTACATGTATCGCTGCCCACACAATGTTTCTTAGTTTAGATATTGCTGGCCACACAATGTTTCTTAATTTAGGTATTGCTGGCCACACAATGTTTCTTAATTTAGGTATTGCTGGCCTCACACTGTTTCTTAGTTTAGGTATCGCTGGCCACACAATGTTTCTTAGTTTAGGTATCGCTGGCTCACAATGTTTCTTAATTTAGGTATTGCTGGCCTCACACTGTTTCTTAGTTTAGGTATTGCTGGCCACACAATGTTTCTTAGTTTAGGTATTGCTGGCCACACAATGTTTCTTAATTTAGGTATTGCTGGCCTCACACTGTTTCTTAGTTTAGGTATCGCTGGCCACACAATGTTTCTTAGTTTAGGTATTGCTGGCTCACAATGTTTCTTAATTTAGGTATTGCTGGCCTCACACTGTTTCTTAGTTTAGGTATTGCTGGCCACACAATGTTTCTTAGTTTAGGTATCGCTGGCCACACAATGTTTCTTAGTTTAGGTATTGCTGGCCACACAATGTTTCTTAGTTTAGGTATTGCTGGCCTCACAATGTTTCTTAGTTTAGGTATTGCTGGCCACACAATGTTTCTTAATTTAGGTATTGCTGGCCTCACAATGTTTCTTAATTTAGGTATTGCGTGCCTCACACTGTTTCTTAGTTTAGGTATCGCTGGCCACACAATGTTTCTTAGTTTAGGTATTGCTGGCCACACAATGTTTCTTAATTTAGGTATTGCTGGCCACACAATGTTTCTTAGTTTAGGTATTGCTGGCCTCACAATGTTTCTTAGTTTAGGTATTGCTGGCCACACAATGTTTCTTAGTTTAGGTATTGCTGGCCACACAATGTTTCTTAATTTAGGTATTGCTGGCCACACAATGTTTCATAATTTAGGTATTGCTGGCCTCACACTGTTTCTTAGTTTAGGTATTGCTGGCCACACAATGTTTCTTAGTTTAGGTATTGCTGGCCACACAATGTTTCTTAATTTAGGTATTGCTGGCCTCACACTGTTTCTTAGTTTAGGTATCGCTGGCCACACAATGTTTCTTAGTTTAGGTATTGCTGGCCACACAATGTTTCTTAGTTTAGGTTTTGCTGGCCTCACAATGTTTCTTAGTTTAGGTATTGCTGGCCACACAATGTTTCTTAATTTAGGTATTGCTGGCCACACAATGTTTCTTAATTTAGGTATTGCTGGCCACACAATGTTTCTTAGTTTAGGTTTTGCTGGCCACACAATGTTTCTTAGTTTAGGTTTTGCTGGCCACTCAATGTTTCTTAGTTTAGGTATTGTTGGCCTCACAATGTTTCTTAGATTATGTATAGCTGGCCTCACAATGTTTCTTAGTTTAGGTATTGCTGGCCTCACAATGTTTCTTAGTTGAGGTATTGTGGCCCACACAATGTTCCTCACGTGGGTGTTGCTAGCCAGGTAAAGTTTTCCAAATGTAGGTGATGCTGGCCACACAAAGTATCTTAATGTAGTTTTTATTCAGGATGTAAGTTGCATGTTAACAATGCAGCTGTGTGTAAGACATATAATAGCTCTTTTGACTCTCATTTTTGGGTACAGTCTGGGCAGGTTTGATTAATAAACTCACTGTCTTATCTGCTTAAGGTTAAATAGCAATATATCTACAGATGGTGGAGACCAGAAAATAGTACACAACTAGCATTATTCTGAAAAATAATAGTTTCATACTGAATCCATAATCCTCCGTTTATTCAGTATAAATCATTATGAGGGAAATTACTGTATTGATGACATAACATATGCACTGTATTGTTTAAGGGAGACTGAATATCTTCATCACATCTCTGGTTACTTCTGGCATGTTGAAGGCACGTTGTCTTTTGGTACCGTGTATATTGTTGGTTGATAGTAGATTATATGATGGCATTTAATGAGGGAGGAAACCATGACTATTGCCATCAGAAAACCTGTGACTGCTGCCTGGTATTAATCCTTACACGTATTAAGGTAATCAAGTGAAAAATCCACTCCGATAGGATCAGAATGTTGGATTCATTGATTGATGTTTTACGTCGCACTCAAGGTTATTTCACTTCATCTTTCGTGGTGGAAAGATCCCCAAGAAAAGTATATCCCCTTTTTCATTGGGCCAATTTCATCTGTACAGCCATCGACCCCTGTTCTCTTTATAACATTCTTATTTTATTCAAATTAACCATTATGTTTCCCTATCTGAGTTTTAATTGTATTCATTTTGATGGGGTCTTTCTTTAGTTTGTGTTTGAAATCTAATTATCCTGATGCTACCATACATGTTTTAAAAACTTTTAGCATAGTTGTTTGAATATCCAGTAAAATAGAAAATAAATACTTTCACATAAAATACACAAAGATCTCAAAGTTCAAATGTCTGAATGTTTGTAGGTATGACTAAACAGTGTAGTGTAAAACTAACCTAGTAAGGCATGGACAAATAAATTAATGTCAGACCTGGAATATGAAAGGAAACAAACATTTGTAGGTAAGGAGAGACAGCTGTGGTAGGGAAGTCTCCCTGGTAAATCTAAACCATGGAGAAACACATGCCCTAACACTAACTCCTGCTCACATTTCTATGGAACTATTTCATGGCTAGCATGGTGTATATGTATTATCACAATTCTTAGAAAGGAAATATTTATTTCACATTAAGGGGAGGAAATGCTAACTTTTTCTGGGATTTTTTATTAAATATTGATCCAATGAAATTTTCTTGGTATAAGAAAAAATCTGTGGTATATGATTATGATGGATATGTCAGCTGATCCCAGAAAACGCATCCCTGTACCTGACCAGGGCATTAGCCAGAAATTCGAAGTAGCCCGTCCAAAATTCTAGAGCCACGGGCGCTTGACCCCCCCCCCCCCCCCCCCCCCCCCCCCCCCCCCCCCCCCAAAAAAAAAAAATAAATCTCAACTTTTTTTAATTTTTTTTTTATTTGAAGAAATAACAAACAACAAATTACGTCGTGAGCAAACATGAAAAATTTATTTTTTAAAATCTGTACACGTAGAGCTGTACTGTAGGCTATACGATTAATCCTACTGATTGTTTATGCTACCGTACGGCGTAGTAAGTTCAAACACTCGTTACGGTATTGATTTAGTACAATCTTCTAAGTGTATCATATATTCAAAGTTCCGACTTTGACTAAATGTACAACAAACAGAGAATAAAAAAGAAAAGGATGCTTGAACAAATCACTCCTACATGAGGTCGTCTGTCGGCCAACCCACTAAATCACCAAAGCGAAAACAGACGTGCGCTGCCGCAGTCACAATACGTCAATATGTAGGCCCTACGGGTATCCGATCAGTTATCGTACGCTTTTGCCGGGTTTTCAATGCTAAAATTTACATCAGTGTTTGCATTGACTAGAAATTCCACAGAAGTGACGCTGGGCTCAGCCGACTTGTGTTGAAATAGTTTAATTTCTCCCAAGACTCTGAAATGAAGTTTTAGGGACCGGACATTCACCCGCTCGTCTGCATGTTTTTGTAGAGTGACGGGAACCAGTTATCGTACATCCAATGTTAAAGATGTTGTGACGTCATTTCTCGTGTTCGAAAAGTCCCCGACTATTCTTGGGTCGACTAACAAATGTAACTCAATAAAAAGTTTTATTTATATTTGGAGGTTGAATTTTTGAAAGGAGACGCCTCGATACGTAAGCCTGTTGTCATCGGCGGGAAAGCCTGATCGCTTGGGTTAAACACGCATAAGTGTTGGGTGTATAGGTTATGGATCGGATAGGCCTACCCGTACGATGTAAACTCTATCAAAAAATTCCAAGGAAAATTACATTTCACTCCAATCACTCGCGTAAACACTTGCATGAGTGGCACTGTTGGCAAGATATTCGTAGCCAAGACACTAAGTGTAAAATATATCGCTAATTGAACCTCGTGCGCGGTGAACAAAAAGCGGGCTGTAATCTTCCTAACCTGGCTAAAGGTCAAACAAGGAAGGTCATTACGTCACGAAGATCACGTGGTCGCATTGTGAACTTGCGATGTGGCACCGTCTTTTACTTTGCGAAATCCCATTTTTTTAGAAAGTATAAGGATTATAAACAGTAAATAAAAGCCTTTCAAGATTAAAGCTGCTTTTCAACAAACATTAAAACTAGGCTACAGATTACAGGATTACAGAAGTCTGTCGTGTCATTTTTTACGCATTTTACGTAATTTTTAGGAGTTCAAATTTTATTTTTTTTTACTTTTTTTTTGCCCGTCCAAAATAGCCCCTGTCGGCCAATTGCCCGTCCACTTGGACGGGTGTCTCGCTAACCCTATGTACCTGACTCAAATGTAAACAGTATTCTCTGAAATCAATCACGATCAATCTTATTAGATAGTTTATAGTTATTATTAAACAAGGTTCCAAAAACTTAAAAGGGCACTGTGCGTATAAGGAAAATTACAGATTTTAAAAAAGACTATCTTTTTACTGTTGCACACATAATGGAAAGGTGTATAGATGATAGCTGATAAGATCTTTCAATGGCATTTAGAAGTTGAAAGGTTAACAATAAGGTGAAGAATTACTTATGGATAACAACTTCTTGGTTAATTGGGTGACGACGTTTCAATGTAGTTTTTACATCGTTATCAAAGTTTCGACTTTGATAGGACTTTGATAACAATGTAAGTAGTACATGGAAACGTCATCACCCAATTAACCAATTAACCAAGAAGTTGTTATCCATCAGTAATTCTTCACCTTATTGATAGCTGATAACCTTCTTTCCCCTGGTTTATTTTTGAGTTTAGTACGCTTTTTTAATTATTGTGCAGCTGATTTGTTTACTTCTAGTTTCTCTCAGGCAGGAGTTTCTAACAAAGGCTCCAGAGGGGGCTGTAGCCAGGCTGTCCATTTTATTGTCATCTGACTTTTATGTATTTTTTGTCCTGATTACATAATGTTGAAATAAACTAAAGAATGTCAATTCTGTACATTTATCAGATCAATAGGCTTCACCCATGTAGGACCTCTGTTTACATTAACCCAGACAGTAAACAAATGTACCACTGAATTCTCACAGTTACTTGTTAATTGCACATTTTTCACTAAAAAAGTTAATTGATTGATTGATGTTTAATGCCGCACTCAAGATTATTTCCCTTATTTGGCAGTGTTGCCAGGTTTAATGGTGGTGGAAACCAGGCTCTTTGCCCTGTAGGAAACCTCCAATCTTCGGGGAGTACCTGGCAACTCTTCCTCAAGTACATGTAAAAAGAGAAGAAAAAAAATCAATGGAAGGCTGGTGTCGCATTGAGGGACTATCACTCTCGTCCTGTTACATTTCTCAACTTCTAAATGCCTTTTAAGCAACTGTACAATACTGATTATTTAATGGTTACAAGTTCATTAAAAAAACATTATTTTAATCTTTTAACTCAGAGTTATGTAAGGTTTAAACATGTTAAAGTGGCACTCTGAATATTTCCTCAATCAGATGGAATGAGGGGGTGGGGATAAACTTGTATGATTTTAAAGCTGTGGGCCATGTGTATCTCTTGGTGTTAAAAAAACTGGTGCTTTCCTGTGCCATGCAAAGGGGGACTGGAGTTATATCTGGACTGCCTTCTTGTCTTAATATGTTGGGGTATTTGAGAATCTATCTGACTCCCTGGAAGGAGGACTGAAGTGACTGTTTGCTGCATGCTGTCAGAAGAGGGGCTAGCTGGAGTGCCTGGGGTAAAAGTAAGGATTGATCAAGTCCAGTGGGTCTGAAGGGCTGTGTGGCAGTGGGTCACTCTAACAGGGGTAACACACTGATGGCTGGCTGGTATCAGGGGAGTGAAGAAGCGTAGGCAGACTGTGTACCTGTGCACTAATGACTTTATTGTTCTACAATTCAGGCTTTGTTTCTCCTGCTTGGAGATGTCAAAAGTGCAGCTAATTCCTAAATGTGTTCTGTGAGCTGTGGGAAATTATTGTAATTGGTTTATAACACTTTGTCAAGTTGTTTCCTTTAAGGGATGACTAAGACATTCCTCTGTGGGTTATTTTACCTGAGATTGTATTGTCAAAAACTGAACATAACTGAAAACAAAATGATTTCAAGACGTTATCACAATTAGTTCAAGAAACTGCCATCTGAAATCAGGCATAGAAGATTTTTTTCTGTTGAACCATAATAAGTTCCTACAAGATGAACCGCCCCAAGTTTCGTATCACGATGGATATCACTGTGGAGGAACTGAGTGCTGCCATCTGTAAGTAGAAAACAAAAGTATATTAATCTTGTTGTGCAAATGATTGTCAGGTTAACCTTTGAGAAAATGTCAGCCATTGAGTCTCCAAGGTAACCAGTGAACAGAGGGCCAGTATCCCGGGTTATCACACTGCTGTATAACACCCCCTGATCTTCTACCCTCCTCTTTGTTATTTAAGGTCAGTTTCTATCTCCGTCCTTAAAGACATTTAACAGTCTATCTTATGTTTCAGTCTATCCAATTGATAGTGTCCTATTCAATTTCTCCCCTTCTCATTTATATCCTAGCCACATGTCACCTCTCCATTCTACCCTCCACAGTAACTTGACCAGGGTAGATCCTCCTAAATAATTAAACAGTTGTACAGTTCAGATGTGTTCATTTTACTGTAGATTATTATCTTTTCTAACTGTTATTTCATAGGCAACTATCTTTACCATTCTCACACCAACTTTTTGATCAATTCAAATTGTCTGAGCAGTTGAGAGTCGGAAGCACTTTGAAAAACTGAAAGATTCAGGTTGACATCAGATATAGGCCTATTGGTAAAGGCAGTAACCCATACAAACTTAAGATGTGTGCTTTTAATGGAACATTTCCAATAGCTGGGATGTACAAGAGATCATTTTGTTTATAAAACATCTCAATATAAATATTATTATCAGATGGAAGCTCTTATTTTGTTCTTCTGGACAAAAATGACAACAATTGGCTAATTCTGTTTTGAGGAAATTTTCCTTACATTTGGCAGTTCATATCACTTAAATGAATGATTTCCCAATTCGAGGGATCTAAAGATATTAGCTTTTCTACAGTTTGATAGGAAATATGTTATTAGGTGAAATGTGTGAATAGTGGGGCCTGCCCAACCCACCCTTCAGCTAAGAATAAATGGCTTTTATGGGTTCATCTTTCTGGATTGTTTAACTAGATGGTAGAGTTGTTATTGTATTATTTTGGGGGTAGGCCAGTACCCCATGAAGTGAACATATTTGTAAGGTACATGAGAAGCCCTTCACATCTCTCTCTTCTCCCATGTCATTTTTTTTTTAACCAACATGCTGTCCAAACTGGGCCTGCCTTACACATGTGTTCTGTATCAATAAGACATACAATTTACAGTGCTGCTTATAGTGCTTTGCACACAGAATCTGGCTTTACCATTATTTTCATGACTTTGACATTATTTTCGCGACAACTGTTATTTTCTTGACTTTACTGTCAATTTTCCTGACTTAATTGTCATGACTTTCTGTTAATGTCCACGAATGCCCTAATTTTATCATTATTTTCATGACTTTATCATTATTTTTACGACTCATTATTTTCATGACTTAATCATTATTTTCATGACGTTATCGTTATTTTCATGACTTTATCATTATTTTCATGACTTTATCATTATTTTCATGACTATCATTATTTTCATGATTTTATCATTATTTTTATGATTTTATCATTATTTTTATGACCTTATCATTATTTTCAGGACTTTACCTTTATTTATTAATGTTACTTGCTTGTTATAAAATGTGTGCTATTCGACTGTTCTTTATATAAAGATGAGGTTTCCAGATGGCCATTGGTAACTTTCTTGCTCCCTCGGACCATTGGATAGTGGGTTTAAATTGTTGAATCCTTTGTCTGCTTTGTTTACTGACTGAGAATCGACCATAGTTAGGCTGCTAGGTACAAGCCTGTTGTGTGATACTTTCTCGGTTGTTTGTTTACTGACTGTCAGATAGACTGAAAAGAAGATGACAATTGGTAACTTGCTTAGCTCCCATGGACTGCTGGGTAGCGAGTTTTATTTGAGAATTCTTTTGTTGTCATTGTTTGGGTTATCAATATCAAGATTGATTGTTCTTAATTGCGCTTACTTACAGCCTCTTTAGCTGCACCTGTGGTGCTTTCTCGGCTGTTTGTTCACTGACTGATTCCTGAACTCTTTGAATTGGGAAATTGACTTGCAGCCCCTCAGGGCCGGGTAGCTCAGTTGGTAAAGCGGTGGGGCGATAACCCTAAGTCGTGAATTCGATTCTCATCCTGGCCCGGGATTTTTTCTGGGTCAATCAGTGTCGGTTAAGTTACTAATTCAGTAATTTCGCTGATGATGATTGCAACTTACTTCTTATAGCTCTACTTATTACAGGGTCAATGTAAAGTGGCAGGAAACTTAGGCAGTGTGTCGTTTTAAAGGTCTATTATTCAGTAGGTTGTGTAAGTTGTTGGAATCGGTGGACTGGTTGACAAATGATAAGTATGTGACACTTAACAATGGTGTCAAATTGTCTGTGGACTGTGGTTTGTCTGACAGTCTGCCAAATAGGGAAGGAAGTATGATGTTATAGGAAAGGAAACATTGATGTAAATATAAACTGTACAAAGCATAGTGTAAATGAAGTGGAACCTTTGATCCAACTTTTTGATTTCGTTCTAACTGAAAATATCCTTATCTCCACCCCCTTTAGGCTGTTCCGCATAACCAGACGATCCTCTCTGTGGATTTAGTTTAGGTATAAAGTAAGCTTAGTTTTTTTAGATATATATATTTTTCTATTTTTATTCTGCATCTTTGTTACTGGATGCAGATTCCATAATCACAAGGAAATAGTTGTAGTCATATTATAAAGGTCACACATACACTGCCTTCAGATTAAAATGTTAATGTTAACCTATCAATTCTATTCAATAGACCTAGCAATTCTATTTACTAGACCTAGCAATTCTTCGATTAACTTGACAATTATTCTCCAAACTTAACAATTACTCAGTAAACCTTGCACTTCTTCTATACATACAGCATTTTTTCTATAAACCCATTAATTCTTCACTAAAACTAGTAATTCCACCCAAATATGTTTGATAACCTGGTCTTGGACAGAGACTCCTTGTATTAAAATTTAGCTAAAATGATATAAAACTAGCTAAAATCTATTCATCATGTTTTACAATACATGTATATGACCCTTGTTGCCACTTCCATACAAATACTGAGTTTGATTAGCCACTTGTACTTATTACTTTCTCATTTTATGATTAGCCATTATATATTTCTTCAGTCTTTTTTAAACATCAAATGAAGAAGGCATTTGGTACATGATTTTGGCCTGTCTGGGTTTTGTTGGGGATCTCTAAACTCTATAGCTAAAGTATATTGATGATGGGGGACCAACAGAGTTGGAGGACCTGCCATATTAAAACATGTACATTCGAAGAAACAGCACAAATTTCTCTCAATTTCTCCTAATTTAAAGGGGCATGAGCTGCCAAAATGTTAATATTTTGACATTAAAACAGAATGTTGAAATTATTGGCTATTTTTCTTAAGACGTATGATTCAGAAGCTTTTTAGTGCTTCTAGTCTCGAAAATGTACGATAAAGTACTGTTTTGAACTAACTTTGGCTTAGAATGAATGAATGGTCGTCCCGGTTATTTAGATTTTGTTTACATTTCGAACACGTTTTCGGCTCGTGCAGGCCACATACTGTATGAATTTTCCTCATTCCAACGCCAATCATTTAGTTTTTCGATAACCTTCAAAGAATTTTACTGTCGTGACGATCAGTAATTATGAAAAAAGTGTGAATTTTGGCAGCTCATGCCTCTTTAAGCAAAGCAACCGGCCCAAACTTTACATACATTCAATTCAATCTTTTAGTTCTCCGTTTCACCCAAACACTCACAGCCCAAAAAGTGTGCTGTTTCATTGAAGTTACATGTTACAATATGGCAGGTCCTCCAACTCTGTTGGTCACCCATCATCCATATACTTTGGCCACAGAGTTTGGAGATCTCCAATTAGTCTGGGATGGCACAACCTCAGAAATTTACCCAGTGCAATTTAATGTTGTAAACTGGCCTGATTGTAACCATTGTATGATGTACTTAGAATGTGTAGTTGAGTTGTTCCATTTTAATGATCTTGTCCCATGTGAGTGATGACACATTGACCAGCTTCAAAGGCATACCCCAACTAACTTCCCCATTGAGTGATCATGAAGGTTGTTATCTAAGATATGTGGAATGTCCCATTAAGTCTTTAGGGGAGTTAATTTCAATCCCCTTGGCTTCACACCTCATCCTAACCATTATACCTGATCAACATCAATCCATTCCTCTTTACCCACACACAGTACATTTAACACTGACTTTGTGACAAGGTCTTTGTCTGGTTAAATCCATAAGCTAATGAAATTGATTATTTCAACTTTTCCTTTAAAGCTGCAGCAATTTAAAAAAATCTAAATATGTTCATGTACACTAGTTATGTAACATATTTAATTATTTATTGACCTGTCCTCAATTTCTCTCAATAAAAAAACTAATGTTGGGATGGCCAACTAGACAAATAAGATATTCATTTACCATTAGTCCCACTAAAAATATTCTCGTAACATGATGAATCAATTATTTCTCTAGTTTTATTCTCTGGGTGTATCCGCAGATTTATGATTTACCTTTTGTATACTAAAGAACATATCTGTGGAATTTCTGACTCATACTTACTTGCCTGTGTTATTTACCAATATAAGTATCAAAATGCTGGCCGAGACTCCAGTATAAATGTTGTGGGTATCATGTAAACAGGTCATTTTTCACCTCACACAGGATATGTATAGTTTACAACTGTTTGGTAAATGATAATAAACTTCCTTTGATTTTATTGTTAAATGAACAACCTTCTTTGCTAAACATTCTTTAATCCAGATCTAAGGCTTTCAATGACTCTGCTGTTATCAAGATATATGTAGAAGAAAGTTTGTGATTTTATATTTGTTTTTGAATCCTGTATAAGTGTTCAACTATGAGGAATATTTTATTTGGCATTTTCAAAGTTTTCCTTTACCCTTTACTGTTGTGTGAGTTTCATCCTATTCATTTCTTTCTCTATACATTTGAGCGCTCAGTGTTTAATGGATGACAGGTACCCACCATGGCCAAGGTCTGGGTTCTCCACCCGATAAAGAACATGGTTTGGCAGCTTCCTCCCCCTCTAAACGTAGCCAATACCGTGCAGATCTTCAATCAATCAATCAATCAAATGATAAATAAAATCAACATAAAACATTAACTGTAAAGGATATTTGTATATATGTGTGTCATTTTTAATGAAAGGCCCTTCACTTGGCTAGTTGTTTATCTTTTGTTAGTTAAATGCATTGTCATGGTTAATAATTATTTCCCAGTGATTTTTTTTTTCCTTTTAATTTGTCAGTTTTAAGAATCACAATGTGGTATTATGTGATTTAAGATTTTTTTAGAATTGGTTCAAAGAATTAGGTCAGATTATAACAGGTCAGACTGACACCTGGTAAAACAACATGTAACTTAACATGTGTGCACAATCAACCAGGAGAACTTATGAAATGAGAAACTTGAATGAAATTTCTCCCTGAAACAATGGCTATGTGTTATGGATGACACCTGTGTGGAATTAGTGTAGACAAAAGAAAGGATGTTCACATAATAGGGGACAGCTTAAGACAGTTTTATCATCCACATAACTGACACTAAGAATTCACCCTCATATTCATTATTAACAGTGAGAGATGACAGTGGGTGGTCAGTTCTACTGAGGGGTACAAGATATACAATGTAGGGTGGGCAACCCTCTGAAATCTCCTCCATGTCAAACTATCCAAAAAAATTATTTCTTGTGATATCTTGAAATGTTTTTTTTTAATGTATACTTATTTAATTTATTACAATAATTCTACTTTGTGAGCTGGTGGGTGAGATGAATGAGCTGTTAGGGGCTATTTCAGAACTCTGTAAATATGTAATATCATAGTCATTGTACAGATGTCCTTATCTGCAGTAAATTTGCAATTATGTTCTAATATATACCTGTTGGTGTTTAGAGATTATTTACTACCTAGTACATTGTACACGAATTTGGTAGAAAAGTGAGAAACCAATCTGTATTCTTTTCATTATTCTGTCAAATCCTCGATATACCGATATGCAATTAATTTTCAATTTCATTCAGGAAATTTTGTACCACAGGATATACGTAAGCAAAGTCATTCATTGTCCCTTGATTATTTCTAGAGAATGAGTGATAATAAAAGATTGCAGGTGGAGGAAGTGACTGTGTAAAGTGTTGTGGTTGTTGGGAAGTACATGTGGGATGTGTTTACAGGAGAATACCTGGTCAAGTTTATGTATTTCATGTGGAGGATTTGAGACCAGCTGGTAAGGCCGGAGTCTGGGGGAATTCCTCTACAGTTTTCTCCCTGGGTCCCTAAGGACTGATGTGGTTTCCTGTCCAGATTCTCTGAGACTGGACTCTCAGGTTAGAGGTGACAGAGTTCACCCAGAGGTTAGGATACTAGCTTAAGGGGAACATCTAAGGTTATAATTTAAACTTCTGTAGCAGAAATACATTTTCATTAAAAATGTCAGACAAATGCAGGTGGAACACAACAAAGGCACTTCTACAAGTATATATACAGTGAAACCTGTGTTAATAGACATCTTGATAAACTGTAACACTGTCCAAACTAATAGGACGTATGATACACAATTTTGTTTTTTATTAAAATGCATGTTAAATACCCTTCATAAACCGACACATATCTAAACCAGAATTTTTTGTCAGTATATTCAAATTTCATTGTGCTATCGATTAACTCCTCTCACTGAACATATTGTAGATTGACTGATTGAGGCTGAATTGTAAAGCCACACTTTAACCTTTTTCCTAACAGACAAATATGTAGTATATATTGCATCTGTTGTGGTTTCAGACATGCCTTGAGGGCTAACCTACCACCTATGGAGATTTGAGTGCATGGCCTATCTTAGTCTGAATTTAATGTTTACTAATGAAATAAACTATATCCCGACTGCAAGGCTAAGTTAGGGGTTTGACAGACTAAGCCCTATGTTTTTACTATCAGTTTTGTTTTCACCAAGCTCTCCCTCTTGCTGGACTTGCCTACCTCTCATTGGTTACCAGTTTACATGTGTGAAATGTTTAGCCAAAAGGGTGTGGATACCAAACAGTGGTCATTCAGCCTGACAGCAGACTGGACAGTTCTCAAGTGGACAGGTGTACATCCAGTCCCTCACCTTACCTTACTTCTCATAATGACCAGATTAAACCTTACCTGGGCCACTGATGGAAAGGTAAACACTTGATGTCTACCTGGACTGTGACAGTAGCAAGGTAAAACAGTGAAGTAAGTAAAGTTGACCTACTGGTCAGTAAAGTGACCACAATTGAGCTGACCACTTTATTGACATCTACTGGTTCACCTTCCTCTCTGTCTAGTACCATAGCCAGTGTTTGTGGTTAGGTAGGCCTATATTAACTGATTATAATGGGATATAATTGGACATCAGTGAGACTAATGGATGAACACTTCTCAGCTGGTAGGCAAGTTTTACATATATATAATTGGATTTACTGAAGACAGTGTTACAGGGAGCATTTTGACTCGGTAGTTAGCGAGGTATTTTCGATCCAGCTGTCATGGATGCCCTCCAATCTCATGCTATTGGTAAACTTTAGCAAACTAAAATTAAGTTTTAAGAATGAACTGTTTGAATTAGAGACAACGCAGGATAGGCCAGGATCTGATGTTGACAGTGATGTTAAGATGAGGAGGATAGTACTGAAGAGGTTCAATAGGTGACAGAGGATATCCTCCCACTACTTCCCTAACACTGCAACACTTGTGTGTTATTCTACGTCATCAGTTCATTTATAGCAGACATTATCAATCCAACTAAACTCACTTTATTATTATCTATTGGCAAGGCTATCTGAGGTGCTTTTTTGTTTTTCAACATTCAGAAATTATAATAGACTGTTTTCAATGATATTGGATCCTAAAGGACTATTGTCCTGGAAAGTGAAAGTGATACCATGTGGTTTGAACTGGTTATGTAAAGGTTTGTTCCCTCTCTTGGAAGACAGAAACCATCAGCTGTTAAGTTCTATCATCGTTATATTGTGTCTTATTAAAATATGGCTGAAATAACAATTCTCATCACTCAAGAAATCTGACTGTTGCATATTTGACGGTGACAAAGATAAACATGGATTCGGACTTTATTACCATGGATACAGACAGTGGTTTCTCTGAGCCTGAATATCATACAGACGAGCTTCAAAACAGGAATACCAAAACTGATGCCCTTATTTGGAGAGATTTTTTTGGTATGTGTTGAAAACAAATGTTTTGGGATAACTTGTGTGATATTCATATATTATGTTCTGATATCTAAAGGGTTAATTGTTTCATGGTCCATCCACATAAATGTTTAGGAGGTTTAATTGAGCATTTCTTACTTAAAATTCCAACTACATGAATGCTGTGAGATAAATAGAGGTTATCTAACGAGAGCCAGTGGGTTACGATAAATATCACTCAAGTCTATTAATTTTCAGTCACGAGCCCCTGGCGAGTGACTTCGGAAATTTATAAACAAGGGTGATATTTGTTGTAACACACTGGCTCGAGTTTGATAATCTTTTTCTCACACTACACAAAAAATACAGCGTTTTATTATTCAAACACAGCTTTACTTAAAACAATATTTAGTGACGTCGCTCTGTTTTCAAGAATGGCTGTCCGAAGAAAGACTGATAAGGCATTGTGACGTCAGAAAAAAAACGTAATCTACGGCGGCATCCCAGATTGTTGCTGGACGCTTGGTCTTAACGTCATAATGACTGATGACGTAATTCATTTGTGACGTCAGTTTTGACAGTTCTTTCGTGAGGTCATAGCGTAACTTTAGCCATAATTTCACCCGTTGATTATGCAAAAAATAACACATTGCCTAAGAGTGGAATTATCAGGGTCGCAGTGTGAGAAATTCCTTCACATATATAATATATCACCACCATCTTGATAAAATGATTTTAACAGCTGATATCAATTGCTCCATTGATGTTCTTGATATAATGTCAGTTAACTTAAGGAAACACAAATGTTTGTCATTTAGGTGAAATCTGATTTTGTGGATTAATATTTAGACTGTATGAAATTGTTATTCTTTGCTAGAAGGCTCTCTCAATTGACTTAAGTTACCTGAACACACTCATTCAACACTGGCAAAAGTTTAAAAAAAACTGCCCTGCCAGCATGCTTGATCCTTTTCACACTTTAACACAATTTTCATTTGTCGGCCCAGCTGCCTGTCTGGATTTCTTGTCTGGCTCTTATCTTCCTTAATAGTTGTAAAGTGTTGATTTAAAAAAAAAATCAGTAAAGTTGATATTTAAGAGTTATTGCCCTTTGTTTCTGCGGATGTCTATTTCGTTCAATCATTTTTCAGTGAATATTTTGATGATTGGTTTGATACTTGGATATATGGTGTACAATCAATCACAACCATGTAGATGTGGAGTGTAGCTTTTTTTTTCTTGTGATTTTAGTATTAGAGTTATTGTCATTTGCTTCGGCAATTCCTCAAAATATTTACTCCTATCCAGTAGTTATTTATCTTGGTCAGTGTATGAGTCACCAAACACATTGTTGTTTAGTAACAAAATTATAACCATTCTAAGACATTTGGGTTGTGGCTTTGATACACTAATAAGTTTTCTAAACTCATATTGTCAAAGAAATCCTATCCTCATATTTTGGTAACTCCCTTTGTCTTTGTCTGTTTTATTAAAGGCACACTCAGTGCTAAAATCAGCAGCCTGTTTCCTGTCTTTTCCCCACACAGATGAAGTTTCTATTTTTGCCAAATTTTGTATTTTCAATATGAAATTGAAAATTTGATTTGTTTTGCAATGTAAACAAGCTAGGAGCATGCGCACAAGTGCCTTAATGATTTGAATTGTGTGAGTGATCAAATGATAGAGTATAATTTTATGTGAGTTCATTTGGGAAATACAGACGAATGATCAGGTTTGAGGGACACTAAAAGTCTGTGGATAAAATTGAGATTGAAATGAGGGTAATTACACCTTGAAATTAACCTGTTTCTGACCATTGTTGTTGTATTCTGGCTTCAATGTCACTATACCTTTACATTCCCTATTATGCATAACTTGACATGCATAATGTAGCCAGTGCTTAATTTGAGTGGTTTTATTTATAGTAAGCTCATATAAATTGGTTTTACCAAATGTCAGAAAGGCTTCTACGACAAATGTGCCTTGAATAAGTTGCTTGTTGTTCTAAAGATTGACCAGAAAACCTGGTGAAGTACACATAGTGTGAAACATGCAGTTGAATGGTCAGATCACAGAAAAAACCTATCTTATTACTCGCTTGTTTTTTGATTCAACATATGGAAAGTTGTTAGTGCCTGTCTTGCACACTAGACAAGGTGTTGTATTAAACATACTCAGATTACTGCATGGGCTGTGCTTCATCTCAGAAATACATTTAATATAGGAAACAATCACCTATACACTCAGGTTTCTAGAAGCTCAAATATCAGCATATCTGTGTAGATTTCACTTAAAATCCCTGGCGTTGTCCAGGACTGATACAGTTGTTTATTGTAACAGTGATACAATTTACCAGGAACAAGCTGCCATGTCACTGACAAGTTATTTCTCACTGTTCTCACTTCTCTTTGCTCTCACTTCTCATTGCTCTCACTTCTCACTGCTCTCACTTCTCATTGCTCTCACTTCTCTTTGCTCTCACTTCTCATTGCTCTCACTTCTCACTGCTCTCACTTCTCATTGCCCTCACTTCTCAATGCTCTCACTTCTCATTGCTCTCACTTCTCATTGCCCTCACTTCTCATTGCCATTACTTCTCATTGCCCTCACGTCTCAATGCTCTCACGTCTCATTGCTCTCCATCTCATAGCTCTTACTTCTCATTGCTCTCACTTCTCATTGCTCTCACTTCTCATTGCTCTCACTTCGCATTGCTCTCACTTCTCATTGCTCTCACTTCTCATTGCTCTCACTTCTCATTGCTCTCACTTCTCATTGCTCTCACTTCTCATTGCTCTCTCTTCTCATTGCTCTCACTTCTCATTGCTCTCACTTCTCATTGCTCTCACTTCTCATTGCTCTCACTTAGCATTGCTCTCACTTCTCATTGCTCTCACTTCTCATTGCTCTCACTTCTCATTCCTGTCACTTCTCATTGCTCTCACTTCTCATTGCTCTCACTTCGCATTGCTCTCACTTCTCATTGCTCTCACTTCTCATTGCTTTCACTTTTCGTTGCCCTTACTTCTCAATGCTCTCACTTCTCATTGCTCTCACTTCTCAATGCTCTCACTTCTCATTGCTCTCACTTCTCATTGCTCTCACTTCTCATTGCTCTCACTTCTCGTTGCTCTCTCTTCTCATTGCTCTCACTTCTCATTGCTCTCACTTCTCATTGCTCTCACTTCTCATTGCTCTCACGTCTCATTGCTCTCACTTCTCATTGCTCTCACTTCTCATTGCTCTCACTTCTCAATGCTCTCACTTCTCATTGCTCTCACTTCTCAATGCTCTCACTTCTCATAGCTCTCACTTCTCATTGCTCTCACTTCTCAATGCTCTCACTTCTCATTGCTCTCACTTCTCATTGCTCTCACTTCTCATTGCTCTCACTTCTCATACCTCTCACTTCTCATTGCTCTCACTTCTCATTGCTCTCACTTCTCATTGCTCTCACTTCTCATTGCTCTCACTTCTCATTGCTCTCACTTCTCAATGCTCTCACTTCTCAATGCTCTCACTTCTCATTGCTCTCACTTCTCATTGCTCTCACTTCTCAATGATCTCACTTCTCATTGGTCTCACTTCTCATTGCTCTCACTTCTCGTTGCTCTCTCTTCTCATTGCTCTCACTTCTCATTGCTCTCACTTCTCATTGCTCTCACTTCTCATTGCTCTCACGTCTCATTGCTCTCACTTCTCATTGCTCTCACGTCTCATTGCTCTCACTTCTCATTGCTCTCACTTCTCATTGCTCTCACTTCTCAATGCTCTCACTTCTCATAGCTCTCACTTCTCATTGCTCTCACTTCTCATTGCTCTCACGTCTCATTGCTCTCACGTCTCATACCTCTCACTTCTCATTGCTCTCACTTCTCATTGCTCTCACTTCTCATTACTCTCACTTCTCATTGCTCTCACTTCTCATTGCTCTCACTTCTCATTGCTCTCACGTCTCATACCTCTCACTTCTCATTGCTCTCACTTCTCATTGCTCTCACTTCTCATTACTCTCACTTCTCATTGCTCTCACTTCTCATTGCTCTCACTTCTCATTGCTCTCACTTCTCATTGCTCTCACTTCTCATTGCTCTCACTTCTCATTGCTCTCACTTCTCATTGCTCTCACGTCTCATTGCTCTCACTTCTCATTGCTCTCACTTCTCATTGCTCTCACTTCTCAATGCTCTCACTTCTCATAGCTCTCACTTCTCATAGCTCTCACTTCTCATTGCTCTCACTTCTCATTGCTCTCACGTCTCATACCTCTCACTTCTCATTGCTCTCACTTCTCATTGCTCTCACTTCTCATTACTCTCACTTCTCATTGCTCTCACTTCTCATTGCTCTCACTTCTCATTGCTCTCACGTCTCATACCTCTCACTTCTCATTGCTCTCACTTCTCATTGCTCTCACTTCTCATTACTCTCACTTCTCATTGCTCTCACTTCTCATTGCTCTCACTTCTCATTACTCTCACTTCTCATTGCTCTCACTTCTCATTGCTCTCACTTCTCATTGCTCTCATGTCTCATACCTCTCACTTCCCATTGCTCTCACTTCTCATTGCTCTCACTTCTCATTGCTCTCACTTCTCATTGCTTTCACTTCTCATTGCTCTCACATCTCATTGCCCTTACTTCTCATTGCTCTCACTTCTCATTGCTCTCACTTCTCATTACTCTCACTTCTCATTGCTCTCACTTCTCATTGCTCTCACTTCTCATTGCTCTCACTTCTCATTGCTCTCTCTTCTCATTGCCCTCACTTCTCATACATCTCACTTCTTATTGCTCTCACTTCTCATTGCTGTCACTTCTCATTGCTCTCACTTCTCATTGCTCTCTCTTCCCATTGCTCTCACTTCTCATTGCTCTCACTTCTCATACCTCTCACTTCTCATTGCCCTCACTTCTCATTGCTCTCACTTCTCATTGCTCTCTCTTCTCATTGCTCTCACTTCTCATACCTCTCACTTCTCATTGCTCTCACGTCTCATTGCTCTCACTTCTCATTGCTCTCACTTCTCATAGCTCTCACTTCTCATACCTCTCACTTCTCGTTGCTCTCACGTCTCATTGCTCTCACTTCTCATTGCTTTCACTTCTCATTGCCCTCACGTCTCATTGCTCTCACGTCTCATTGCTCTCACTTCTCATACCTCTCACTTCTCATTGCTCTCACTTCTCATTGCTCTCACGTCTCATTGCTCTCACTTCTCATACCTCTCACTTCTCATTGCTCTTACTTCGCATTGCTCTCACTTCTCATTGCTTTCACTTTTCGTTGCCCTTACTTCTCGTTGCTCTCTCTTCTCATTGCTCTCACTTCTCATTGCTCTCACTTCTCATTGCTCTCACGTCTCATAGCTCTCATTGCTCTCACTTCTTATTGCTCTCACTTCTCATTGCTCTCACGTCTCATTGCTCTCACTTCTCATACCTCTCACTTCTCATAGCTCTCACTTCTCATTGCTCTCACTTCTCATTGCTCTCACTTCTCATTACTCTCACTTCTCATACCTCTCACTTCTCATTGCTCTCACTTCTCATTACTCTCACTTCTCATTGCTCTCACTTCTCATTGCTCTCACTTCTCATTGCTCTCACTTCTCATTGCTCTCACTTCTCATTGCTCTCACGTCTCATACCTCTCACTTCTCATTGCTCTCACTTCTCATTGCTCTCACTTCTCAAAGCCCTCACTTCTCATTGCTCTCACTTCTCATTGCTCTCACTTCTCATTGCTCTCGCTTCTCATAGCTCTCACTTCTCATAGCTCTCACTTCTCATAGCTCTCACTTCTCATAGCTCTCACTTCTCATAGCTCTCACTTCTCATTGCTCTCAATTATCATTGCCCTTCCCATTGCCCTCACCTCTCATTGCAGTTCTGATTTTTTTAGAGCATCAATTACACTTTCTTTTCTCATGTTGTGACAGTAATTTTTTGTCCGTTAAATTTCTGTTTTGAGTGCAACCAATTAGTTCTTAATATATATTTTCGTTGTTGACAATATGTGTAACTGTATGCAGAAAACATTATTCTCAGAAATTTGGGGAAAGGGTTTTATGATTGACTTGATTCTATTACAATATAACACAAAATGAATATACATATATCTCCAATATTTAGTGTTATGTAGGGTTTTCTGAGCTGATCTAATGTGTAGCCACTCCTACAGTAGCTTGAAACACCAGAAAGCTATCTTATTCATGTACATAATTAGTGTTCTATTATAAGTCTGCATGTTACTTCAGATGTTTTCTTATTTACTCCTATTTGATAAGATAGACAATGTGCACTTACCACTGCTATATTACCACCTTCCCAAAGTGGTAAAACCTAGACAACTATATTCAATCATGTTGTAGGCAACAGTGTCATTTCTCATATATATGAATATTTAATTTTGTCTCTTGAAACAAGTCTTTTAAAGCCCTATTTAACCTCCTAGTTAATTGTAACTACTGCTGTTTCCAGCTTTTAAACACACCTTTTAGCATGCATGTGAAAACTCTTTTTTTCTTTTGCTGCAAGAATATTTATAAAAATATGAATAGCTGTTTGTTATTTCTTCACCGGCGCTGCACTGAGCATGTGACTGACCATTTTTCGTTCTGATATGACATCTGACATTTTTGAGCAAAATATGATAAATTGAATTGCTTTGTCACCAAAAACGTTCTTCTTAATAGCGTCATCTGTCACAATCTTGTGGGAATTCTTATGAGACTTGCACTCCCTTATTATTTTTATCACTTGACTTACAAATAATTAATTTGTCTTTATTATTTGTCTATTTGCAGGGTCTTCCGTGGACTTGACTCCTTCCCTATTGTCCATGTATGACAGACTCAACACTTCCACAAATGGCAGCCTATCAAATCACTCCATGTACAACAGTGAGAAAGATCTTATGGGAGATAACTCTGTTATTAATCCTAAAGACACTAATGTGAAGCTATTGGCTCAGGAAGAAATTCGACCACATGAAATGGAGGATGGTGTGGACTCCGGAGGGACGTATTCTGTCGGCATGAAACGCCCATTGAGTTTCGAATCTACATCTTCCTGTTCTTCTTCCTCCATCCACTCATATAACGGTCACAAACGCCCAAATCTGGAGGATCAAAATAAACGCCAGTCGAAACAAACTCTCCAATCACTGGCAGATTCCAGTTACACTAGTATGGACAGTCTTTCCATGGGAGATGATTGGACAAGGCCCAATTCTCAACAATCTATGGAAAATGACCCAAACTATGAGAATGTGCCCATGGTATCTGGTGCCTTACCAGTTGTGAAAGTGTACAGTCCTCAGAACTCTACAGGGTCGAACGAGGATGCAAGTTTGAATTCCTCAACAATATCAGATGAAAGAGGAGATAATTCTCCCACCAGTCAGCCTATCAAATCCTCCACATTCTCTCTCAAGTTAAATACAAATATAAACAAAGACACCTTATTAAAATCTCCGGAGTCGCCCACCAAAAAGAGTGGATTCCACTCCCCAGTGCTATCCAAGGATGCCACACATTTTGTCTCTTACGCTCAGAGAGTTGCATCTGAGATTGTTGAAACTGAAAAGTTTTATGTCCACAGTCTCAGTGAAATTATTGATGTAAGTTTTATTTCGTTTCATTTCATTTTACTACCTGTTGGTTTACATCTATTTAACCATTAATTTTCTGCACTTACTTTGACTACATGTAGGTATTATCATATGTTTTCTATGTCATGTAGCACAACTACTAACTGACAAGTCATAAATAACCTGAAATATTCAATGTTATATCCTGAACTCTGTTGTAACTTATCTAGGCAACAGTTGAATATGGCTTAGTGAGTATACACAATTGCATTCTGTGTGTTATACCTGGGATATATTTCTATCTCGCAGGGCTATATGAAACACATTTACCAATGTGATAGGATCTCCACACAAGAAGCCTGTCGATTGTTTGGAAACCTGGAGGATATATTTGCTTTTAATAAGTAAGTATCCAACAACTTCAATATCAAGTGATGGTTGGAAAGATGTGCAGATTAGAATGTTTTAGTTTATGTTAAAGTTGTGTTGAGAAATGGTTTTAGTCATGCGTCAAATTCCATTTAGTCTTTATTTTATGTGGTACATGTAGATTACACTACATGTACCTTCAGATATTGTGTACAATTACAAATTTATCTGGCTTTTTCCTGTGCCTCAAACCAAATCCTTCATTTGTAAAAAATTAAATTAGAAATACATGATGATATAGAAAGTTTGTAATGCTTTCTGTTTGGTAAAATTCAAAAGACCTCCTTTTAATATAAACAGTATTCTGAATGTTAGCAGTGAGTGTTCCTCTACTGTCAGTAATTTTAAACATACCAATAGCTTTGAACACCAAATATGTTTTTCCCCTTTATTTTTAAGAGAGTTGTTAGCAAAGTTAGACAAATGTGACGAAGATCCTGTAGAAATAGCCAGATGTTTTGTGGAGAAAAGTGAAGGTTTTCATATCTACACGCAATATTGTACAGATTACCCTGCGTAAGTTAATATGTCATTTCTACACTCAATATTGTACAGATTACCCTGCGTAAGTTAACATGTCATATCTACAAGCAATATTGTACAGATTACCCAGCGTAAGTTAACATGTCATATCTACAAGCAATATTGTACAGATTACCCAGCGTAAGTTAACATGTCATATCTACACTCAATATTGTACAGATTACCCAGTGTAAGTTAACATGTCATATCTACACTCAATATTGTACAGATTACCCAGCGTAAGTTAACATGTCATTTCTACACTCAATATTGTACAGATTACCCAGCGTAAGTTAACATGTCATATCTACACTCAATATTGTACAGATTACCCAGCGTAAGTTAACATGTCATATCTACACTCAATATTGTACAGATTACCCAGCGTAAGTTAACATGTCATATCTACACTCAATATTGTACAGATTACCCAGCGTAAGTTAACATGTCATATCTACACACAATATTGTACAGATTACCCAGCGTAAGTTAACATGTCATATCTACACTCAATATTGTACAGATTACCCAGCGTAAGCTAACATGTCATATCTACACACAATATTGTACAGATTACCCAGCGTAAGTTAGTATGTCATATCTACATGCGATATTGTACAGATTACCCATCGTAAGTTAATATGTCATATCTTTACTCAATACTGTACAGATTACCCAGCGTAAGTTAATATGTCATATCTACACACCATATTGTACAGATTACCCAGCGTAAGTTAATATGTCATATCATTCTACACTCAATATTGTACAGATTACCCAGCGTAAGTTAACATGTCATATCTACACACAATATTGTACAGATTACCCAGCGTAAGTTAACATGTCATATCTACACGCAATATTGTACAGATTACCCAGTGTAAGTTAATATGCCATATCTACACACAGTACTGTACAGATTACCCAGCGTAAGTTAATATGCATATCTACACACCATATTGTACAGATTACCCAGCGTAAGTTAACATGTCATATCTACACGCAATATTGTACAGATTACCCAGTGTAAGTTAATATGCCATATCTACATGTGATATTGTACAGATTACCCTGCGTAGGTTAACATGTGATATCTACACACAATATTGTACAGATTACCCAGCGTAAGTTAACATGTCATATCTACACTCAATATTGTACAGATTACCCAGCGTAAGTTAACATGTCATATCTACACTCAATATTGTACAGATTACCCAGCGTAAGTTAATATGTCATATCTACACACAATATTGTACAGATAACTCAGCGTAAGTTAACATGTCATATCTACACACCATATTGTACAGATTACCCAGCATAAGTTAATATGCATATCTACACACAGTACTGTACAGATTACCTAGTGTAAGTTAATATGTCATATCTACACCCAATATTGTACAGATTACCCAGTGTAAGTTAATATGCCATATCTACATGTGATTTTGTACAGATTACCCTGCGTAGGTTAATATGTCATATCTACACACAATATTGTACAGATTACCCAGCGTAAGTTAACGTCATATCTACACGCAATATTGTACAGATTACCCAGCGTAAGTTAATATGTCCTATCTACACACAATATTGTACAGATTACCCAGCGTAAGTTAATATGCATATCTACACTCAATATTGTACAGATTACCCAGCGTAAGTTAATATGTCATATCTACACTCAATATTGTACAGATTACCCAGCGTAAGTTAATATGTCATATCTACACCCAATATTGTACAGATTACCCAGCGTAAGTTAACATGTCATATCTACACTCAATATTGTACAGATTACCCAGCGTAAGTTAACATGTCATATCTACACACAATATTGTACAGATTACCCAGCGTAAGTTAATATGTCCTATCTACACGCAATATTGTACAGATTACCCAGCGTCAGTTAATATGTCATATCTACAAGCAATATTTTACAGATTACCCAGCGTAAGTTAACATGTCATATCTACACGCAATATTGTACAGATTACCCAGTGTAAGTTAATATGCCATATCTACAAGCAATATTTTACAGATTACCCAGCGTAAGTTAACATGTCATATCTACACGCAATATTGTACAGATTACCCAGTGTAAGTTAATATGCCATATCTACATGTGATATTGTACAGATTACCCTGCGTAGGTTAATATGTCATATCTACACACAATATTGTACAGATTACCCAACGTAAGTTAACATGTCATATCTACACACCATATTGTACAGATTACCCAGCGTTAGTTAACATGTCATATCTACACACCATATTGTACAGATTACCCAACGTAAGTTAACATGTCATATCTACACACAGTACTGTACAGATTACCTAGTGTAAGTTAATATGTCATATCTACACCCAATATTGTACAGATTACCCAGTGTAAGTTAATATGTCATATCTACACACAATATTGTACAGATAACTCAGCGTAAGTTAACATGTCATATCTACACACCATATTGTACAGATTACCCAGCATAAGTTAATATGCATATCTACACACAGTACTGTACAGATTACCTAGTGTAAGTTAATATGTCATATCTACACCCAATATTGTACAGATTACCCAGTGTAAGTTAATATGCCATATCTACATGTGATTTTGTACAGATTACCCAGTGTAGGTTAATATGTCATATCTACACACAATATTGTACAGATTACCCAGCGTAAGTTAACGTCATATCTACACGCAATATTGTACAGATTACCCAGCGTAAGTTAATATGTCCTATCTACACTCAATATTGTACAGATTACCCAGCGTAAGTTAATATGTCATATCTACACTCAATATTGTACAGATTACCCAGCGTAAGTTAACATGTCATATCTACACACAATATTGTACAGATTACCCAGCGTAAGTTAATATGTCCTATCTACACGCAATATTGTACAGATTACCCAGCGTAAGTTAACATGTCATATCTACACTCAATATTGTACAGATTACCCAGCGTAAGTTAACATGTCATATCTACACACAATATTGTACAGATTACCCAGCGTAAGTTAATATGTCCTATCTACACGCAATATTGTACAGATTACCCAGCGTCAGTTAATATGTCATATCTACAAGCAATATTTTACAGATTACCCAGCGTAAGTTAACATGTCATATCTACACGCAATATTGTACAGATTACCCAGTGTAAGTTAATATGCCATATCTACACGTCATATTGTACAGATTACCCAGCGTAAGTTAATATGTCATATCTACACGCAATATTGTACAGATTACCCAGCGTAAGTTAATATGTCATATCTACACGCAATATTGTACAGATTACCCAGCGTAAGTTAAGATGTCATATCTACTCGCAATATTGTACAGATTACCCAGCGTAAATTAACATGTCCTATCTACTCGCAATATTGTACAGATTACCCTGCATACACAATATTGTACAGATTACCCAGCGTAAGTTAATATGTCCTATCTACACACAATATTGTACAGATTACCCAGCGTAAGTTAATATGTCATATCTACACGCAATATTGTACAGATTACCCAGCGTAAGTTAAGATGTCATATCTACTCGCAATATTGTACAGATTACCCAGCGTAAATTAACATGTCCTATCTACTCGCAATATTGTACAGATTACCCTGCATACACAATATTGTACAGATTACCCAGCGTAAGTTAATATGTCCTATCTACACACAATATTGTACAGATTACCCAGCGTAAGTTAATATGTCATATCTACACACAATATTGTACAGATTACCCAGCGTAAGTTAATATGTCATATCTACACGCAATATTGTACAGATTACCCAGCGTAAGTTAATATGTCATATCTACACACAATATTGTACAGATTACCCAGCGTAAGTTAATATGTCATATCTACTCGCAATATTGTACAGATTACCCTGCGTAAGTTAATATGTCATATCTACACTCAATATTGTACAGATTACCCTGCGTAAGTTAATATGTCATATCTACACGCAATATTGTACAGATTACCCTGCGTAAGTTAATATGTCATATCTACACGCAATATTGTACAGATTACCCTGCGTAAGTTAATATGTCATATCTACACGCAGTACTGTACAGATTACCCAGCGTAAGTTAATATGTCATATCTACACACAATATTGTACAGATTACCCTGTGTAAGTTAATATGTCATATCTACACGCAATACTGTACAGATTACCCAGCGTAAGTTAATATGTCATATCTACACACAATATTGTACAGATTACCCAGCGTAAGTAAATATGTCATATCTACACACAATATTGTACAGATTACCCTGTGTAAGTTAATATGTCATATCTACACCCAGTACTGTACAGATTACCCAGCGTAAGTTAATATGTCATATCTACACACAATATTGTACAGATTACCCTGTGTAAGTTAATATGTCATATCTACACCCAGTACTGTACAGATTACCCAGCGTAAGTTAATATGTCATATCTACACACAATATTGTACAGATTACCCAGCGTAAGTTAATATGTCATATCTACACGCGATATTGTACAGATTACCCAGAGTAAGTTAATATGTCATATCTACACGCAATATTGTACAGATTACCCAGCGTAAGTTAACATGTCATATCTACACACAATATTGTACAGATTACAGATAATCTTTGGGAAAACACTTTCTTGAAAAATGGCAGATACTATGAGTCGGTGTTATTTAGAAAGTGAGTATAGGAGTATTCTGGCTATTTTTGGGATAACACTGCTTGTGTTCACATATTACATCCACACACATTATTGTACATATTAAAAACAAGTTTTATTTTATTACTACAAAGTTTTTTGTAGTTCTACCTGGGACTAATATGAAAGGGATTGGAAACGCCTTTGTATTATAGCCAGTCTACTCACTATAATTTAGCTCGCTATTGTTTGTCTCAGACACCCGTGAGGGCATTCCGATGCGCCCCAAGAATAGCCGAAACCCGTGTTGTGTATTAGGATTCATTCTGAACCTTGCCAATGTGGTGGATATATGGACTGCGCATGCCTATTTGTAAGTTAGCAACCGAAAATATTCGCCATCTTGACTATTCTGACATTTCAAATAGGCATGCGCAGTCCATATACCCACGACATTGGTATTAGGTTTGGAATGGATCGGAATACACCGTACGGGTTTCGGCTATTCTCGGGGCGGATCATAATGCCACGGGGGGTCTGTGACAAGCAATAGCGACTCCGAGCCAAACTGCAGCCAGTAGACTGGCTGCAATACAAAGACGTGTCCAATCCCTTTCATATTAGTCCCAGGTTCTACCAATATTTATATGTGTTAATAAAGTATAAGTTTAAACTTGATTGGAAAGATATAAAAAGTGAGTATTGTTATGATGCTGACTTTAAAATTTAGATAAATGTTTATATTTTCACCTATTTTGTTTCCTTTTATAAGGTCTATGGAAGTATTGACAAACTGTATGATGCAGCCTCAATTAGCTGAAATGTTTAAATCCTGGCAGGCTGCCCTTGGTCATGGTCTTCCACTGGGGGCTTATCTTTTAAAACCAGTCCAAAGAATTCTGAAATACCATCTCTTATTACAGGTGACTTTTTATGCCATTTCCTATTTTCACATTTAATCATTCAAGACTTGCAAATAGTTAATGAATGTAAATAAATTAGTTCTAATAGGTTCATAAAATATAATTTAAGATATGTAGGTTTTGACTGGGTGAGGATAATTGACCGATTGCTTGATGACGTCACTTATAAATTACGGGCAAAGCGTTTCGGGGGATTGAGGGATGTTAAAATAATTTTAGAATATGGCGGAAGAAATAATACTGTATGGAAGACGTAAAAGGCGTAAAGTTACCAGAAAAAATGTGTGGATAAAAACAGGTTATGTCATCAATGTTTTCCAAAAAAGTAACACCTTGCTAAGTACCAATAAACAAAATGGCGAACTGAGGTACATTTTACCCAGAAAGCTTGGCGTAATTCAATGTGACGTCAATTGCATTAGTATTAGGGTCATGATGAATATGCTAATGATCTCAGAGTACATTCTATAGATGTTTGTCCATAGAAATGAATATTATTGTCTACATATGCAAATGAACCAAAAATGTTCATATATGCTTTATGTTGCTGAACTGAGTAAGCAGAAAATATATTTGATGAGTGCTCATGTAAGGCTGAGCTTATGTTTTACGCTGTACATACATGTATCTGTTTTGTATGTGAACACTGGGGAACAGGGAAAATCTTCTTGTCTCAAATAACCATTGAGACAAGTTTCGAATTGTGTTAAAAAGAGGTATATCATTGTGAACTATATAGATGTAATAAATGTAATATAGTAGCATAATGTATAATGTAATAAATGTTATTATAAAATACTGTTACAATTTGTAGAATATTGTGAAATATCATGAACCTGATAGTCCTGGTCACGAGACGCTTACGAAAGCTCTTGATCACATGACCCACATGGCGCATCATATTAATGAGATGAAAAGACGCCATGAACACGCTGTCCGCGTACAAGAAGTCCAAAGTCTGCTGGATGATTATGATGGTCCCGATTTAGCAACACTCGGTGAACTTAAACTCGAGGTTTGATACTTTATAATCTTGCATAACTTGTTTTTTATCAAATTGTTTGGTGTGCATTTTGATTTTTGTGATGATTTTCATCAAGACGATCAGAACTATCTTATTTAGAATGTTCAGGATGATTTTTTTTATCAAAATTCTCAAGCCTTGGATTTATATAATTAAACCATATGTGTATATTTGAACATCAGATCAAGCATGCTCAATGGATATTTTTGGGCGTCGGGGTGGGGTAGGTGGTGTTATCCTGGTATATATTTGTTTCACTCCTACCACATTGAAATGCATGTTTTTTATTTTGTTTATATGATGGCTAACAAAATGCCTTGTCTAATTGTAGGGTTGTTTTCGACTATATGGTGCCAAGGCATCTCGTTCTGTCTTCCTGTTTGAGAAGGGAATACTGCTGACCAAGAGAAAGGAAGATGGCATGTTCTCTTGTAAAGCTGTTATAGAGGTGAGAATATATACATTGCCTTTATGATTACATATATTGACTGGAATTACACCTCTCTTCAAACTTTAGTCATGTTTATCTTTACCATTAAAGTGGACTTCTTCTTCGTTAGGCTTAAACACAATAGATGCATCATATCAATAGGTTTTGTATTTTGTAATTTTAATCTGCCCAACCTGTCACAAGAGCAATGTTTTGGGGTTTTTTTTGTTGTATTTTTTTTACAATTTTAATGTTCTCTCTCTATTATACGAATTAGAGTATAAATCTGTAAAGTAAATATTAGCCTCCTGTCAGCACCTATTGTAGGATTTTTCCTCCCTGTAGTAGTGTTGTAGTAGGTTTTCTGACAGTCAGAGAGCTATATTGTTGACAGTTCTCTGACTCATAACCTGCATGTTATCACCCTGTTTCTCCACCAATCAGATTACAGTAGAACACTGTGACCTTTTTGCCCAACTCTTATAAACTGTTTGTCTAGGGCATATATGAGTTGTATCTGCCCTGGGGGAATATCACAATGTCCCAGTGTAATCATATCAAAGTGCCTGTAAACATATGGTACACATAACTCAGGACTATATTTTACCTACATCAGTGTTTCAGGCTTGTTCAGCTTACTCTACAATAACTGCAGTTTAACAGTGATTTAAACCAAACATATATTTATGATCACTAAAACACATGGGCACAGGGAAAATCTTCTTGTCTATGTATTTTGATTACTCAGCAAATGGGTCAGTTGAAAGAAGAGGGTATCATTCCTGACTGTAGAATATGAGATATAAATGTCTCCAGTGTAGCTTGCTGATGGTGGGAATGTTTGTCTTCATCATGGTTAAGAACTGCACATCAAAAGATTCTCATAGAAAGACAGTATTATAGTAGGGGGTGTTTGTTTAGGTTTGCTCTGACATGTTGGTAACTATAGGTTTAGTGGGTGTGGCAGATAATGTCAGGATTTGATAACCCTGATGGTTAGGTCATATATTCTGCTATCACTCACTGCTGTTAGAGGGATAAACATAGTTAAAGACAGTCTCCTCTTCTAATTTCACTTTCTTCTGCTTTGCTTCAAGGCTGCATCCTTTGATCACAAACTCCAGCATAAACTCGATTCCATGTAAATCACACTGATACATTACCATTGTACTTGCACAAACATTTAGCTTTGTATACTTCAAACTATGTAAAAGCTTTTAACACTGGATAAACAGTAACCTCCATGACCCAGGTGACTGAGAGCTCTACTGGGCGAACAGACCTAGGTGACTGAGAGCTCTACTGGGTGAACAGACCCAGGTGACTGAGAGCTCTACTGGGTGAACAGACCCAGGTGGCTGAGAGCTCTACTTGGTGAACAGACCCAGGTGACTGAGAGCTCTACTGGGTGAACAGACCCAGGTGACTGAGAGCTCTACTGGGTGAACAGACCCAGGTGGCTGAGAGCTCTACTGGGTGAACAGACCCAGGTGACAGAGCTCTACTGGGTGAACAGACCCAGGTGACTGAGAGTTCTACTGGGTGAACAGACCCAGGTGACTGAGAGTTCTACTGGGTGAACAGACCCAGGTGACTGAGAGCTCTACTGGGTGAACAGACCCTGAGAGCATTACTGGGTGAACAGACCCAGGTGACTGAGAGCATTACTGGGTGAACAGACCCAGGTGACTGAAAGCTCTACTGGGTGAACAGACCCAGGTGGCTGAGAGCTCTACTGGGTGAACAGACCCAGGTGGCTGAGAGTTCTACTGGGTGAACAGACCCAGGTGACTGAGAGCTCTACTGGGTGAACAGACCCAGGTGGCTGAGAGCTCTACTGGGTGAACAGACCCAGGTGGCTGAGAGCTCTACTGGGTGAACAGACCCAGGTGGCTGAGTGAGAGTCGTGGATAGATGATTGCCATGAGGCCTAATTTATAAAAGTATTTAGACAGCTAAACGCATCTAACTGGCTAAAATTGCAATGTCTAGGTGCTGTTAGTCTGCTGAGTTTGACGTAAGACGCTGTGCATGTGTTACTATTTCTCAAAATATATAGGGTGTACATTTTATTGGGATATTCATCCTCACCATGGTTTTGTACCTCTTTTGCCAGTGTTCTAATCTAATGTTGGTGGAGAGTGTGGCCAAGGAACCTTTGAGTTTTCATGTGATTCCATTTGACAATACTAAACTACAATACACATTACAGGTAAGTTCATTTGACAATACTAAACTACAGTACACATTACAGGTAAGTTGATTTGACAATACTAAACTACAATACACACTACAGGTAAGTTCATTTGACAATACTAAACTACAGTACACATTACAGGTAAGTTGATTTGACAATACTAAACTACAATACACACTACAGGTAAGTTCATTTGACAACACTAAACTACAGTACACATTACAGGTAAGTTCATTTGACAATACTAAACTACAGTACACATTACAGGTAAGTTGATTTGACAATACTAAACTACAATACACACTACAGGTAAGTTCATTTGACAACACTAAACTACAGTACACATTACAGGTAAGTTCATTTGACAATACTAAACTACAGTACACATTACAGGTAAGTTCATTTGACAACACTAAACTACAGTACACATTACAGGTAAGTTCATTTGACAATACTAAACTACAGTACACATTACAGGTAAGTTCATTTGACAACACTAAACTACAGTACACATTACAGGTAAGTTCATTTGACAATACTAAACTACAGTACACATTACTGGTAAGTTCATTTGACAATACTAAACTACAGTACACATTACAGGTAAGTCCATTTGACAATACTTAACTACAGTACACATTACTGGTAAGTTCATTTGACAATACTAAACTACAGTACACACTACAGGTACATGTAAGTTCATTTGACAACACTAAACTACAGTACACATTACAGGTAAGTCCATTTGACAATACTTAACTACAGTACACATTACTGGTAAGTTCATTTGACAATACTAAACTACAGTACACACTACAGGTACATGTAAGTTCATTTGACAACACTAAACTACAGTACACATTACAGGTAAGTCCATTTGACAATACTTAACTACAGTACACATTACTGGTAAGTTCATTTGACAATACTAAACTACAGTACACACTACAGGTACATGTAAGTTCATTTGACAATACTAAACTACAGTACACATTACAGGTAAGTTCATTTGACAACACTAAACTACAGTACACATTACAGGTAAGTCCATTTGACAATACTAAACTACAGTACACATTGCAGGTAAGTTCATTTGACAATACTAAACTACAGTACACATTACAGGTATGTTCATTTGACAATACAGGTAAACATGACATTCCTGTATTGGTTTTTGATTGTTATGAAATGATGCTTAATAAGCTGCCAAAACTCACATTTTTTTCATAGATTCTGATTGTCGCGACAGCAGAAGGCTGGAATTGTACAGCCTGTGACCCCTGAAAACCGAAAAAAAATGTTCCAAAAACCAAACAAAATTTAAGTAACCTGGACAAATGTTCATTCATTCTGAGCCTAAGTTGGTTCTAAACAATAATTTATTGTTGTTCTTGAGACTAAAAGCATTAAAAAGCTTATGAATTATTTGTCTTCGGGAAAATAGCCATTAGTTCAACATTCTGTTTTAACATCAAAATATTAAGATTTTGGCAGCTCATGTCACTTTAAACAACATCCAAAGAGTATTATTGATTTGGTGGTTATTGTTTAATACTTTTATAGGCTCGTAGTTTGGAGATGAAACGTAAATGGTGCCAAGAAATAAAACGGTTAATTCTGGAAAGTTACAAAGGGAAAATTCCAGACAAAGTGAAGAGTTTGGTGATGGCATTGGGAAAAACCAGAGATGAGGGTAAACTTTACATTAGTTTTATGTTTGACTGTTATTCTTGTGTAATGGTACTTGAAACCTCCTGCCCATGTTGACCAGAATCAAAACACTTTAACTTTCTGATCTAGAGGGAACCTTTCTCAATAGTCATTTAAGAAAGAAATAAGGGGCTTGTGATGTTAAACAGATTTCCAAGTAAACTGAACGCTGTCAAGGAAAGTGGAAGCCGACTCACTGTTAGGCGTCACATATAATACTTAGAATCACCCTTTGCTGGATCTGTTCTTAGCTACATGTGTTTAGGTCTCAGCATGTACAGATATTCGTTGATGTAGAAATCTATATTTATGGTTTCAAGCCCGAAATTTCTTTGATTCTATTGATATAATATCTATATAAACCTGTGGCAAAATTCAAAACGTCCCTGCTGCAGTTGTTTGACATTTGATGAGCACCTACACATGGATTTCTAAGTCAATCAGGGGAGGTAATTCTTTTGGCAAAGTGGTGTCAGCAAACTACTATTTTGTGTAGGATCACTAAAGCAACTATTAAAAAAAGAAAAACTGTGAAGAAAAATAGAATAAATTTGCTTTATAGTACCAACAGTGTCTAATGAATTAATTAGAGCAAATAAAATCCAATTCAGTGATCAATAAAAGCAAAGCATTTATTATTGTTTTGATTTCTCGGTCACAGAGGAAGAAGAAATGAATGTTCATAACTACAACATGGGTTTGGATACGGAGAAGAAACCCCGGAGAAAGTCTGCTAATCTCATGGGTAAGTGCCCCACTGTAGATTTATGTGTAAATGGGAGTGTCTCACTGTAAATGTATGTGTTAATCTGAGTGTCTCACTGTAGATTTATGTGCAAGTCGGAGTGTCTCACTGTAGATTTGTATGTAAGTCTGAGTGTCTCACTGTAGATTTATGTGTAAATCTGAGTGTCTCACTGTAGATTTATGTGCAAGTCGGAGTGTCTCACTGTAGATTTGTATGTAAGTCTGAGTGTCTCACTGTAGATTTATGTGTAAATCTGAGTGTCTCACTGTAGATTTATGTGAAAGTCTGAGTGTCTCACTGTAGATTTATGTGTAAATCTGAGTGTCTCACTGTAGATTTATGTGCAAGTCGGAGTGTCTCACTGTAGATTTATGTGTTAGTCGGAGTGTCTCACTGTAGATTTAAGTGTAAGTCTGAGTGTCTCACGATATTCATGTGTAAGTCTGGGTGTCTCATTGTAGATTTATGTGTAAATCTGAGTGTCTCACTGTAGATTTATGTGTAAGTCTGAGTGTCTCACTAGATTTATGTGTAAGTCTGGATGTCTCACTGTAGATTATGTGTGTATGAGTGTCTCACTGTAGATTTATGTGTGTCTGAGTGTCTCACTGTAGATTTATGTATGTCTGAGTGTCTCACTATAGATTTATGTGTTAGTCTGAGTGTCTCACTAGATTTATGTGTAAGTCTGGGTGTCTCTCTGTAGATTTATGTGTTAGTCTGAGTGTCTCACTAGATTTATGTGTAAATTTGGGTGTCTCACTAGATTTGTATGTAAGTCTGAGTGTCTCACTGTATATGTATGTGTATCTGAGTGTCTCACTGTATATTTATGTGTATCTGAGTGTCTCACTGTAGATTTGTATGTAAGTCTGAGTGTCTCACTATAGATTTATGTGTTAGTCTGAGTGTCTCACTGTATATTTATGTGTATCTGAGTGTCTCACTGTACATGTATGTGTAAATCTGAGTGTCTCAACTGAAGATTTGTATGTAAGTCTGAGTGTCTCACTATAAATTTATGAGTTAGTCTGAGTGTCTTACTGTAGATTTATGTGTAAACCTGAGTGTCTCACTGTAGATTTATGTGTGCATCTGAGTGTCTCACTGTAGATTTATGTGCATCTGAGTGTCTCACTGTAGATTTATGTGTGTCTGAGTGTCTCACTAGATTTATGTGTAAGTCTGGGTGTCTCGCTGTAGATTTGTATGTAAGTCTGAGTGTCTCTCTGTAGATTTATGTGTTAGTCTGATTTATTGGTGAGTATGTTGTCTCAGTGTTGATTTATGGGTGAGTATGTTGTCTCAGTGTAGATTTATTGGTGAGTATGTTGTCTCAGTGTAGATTTATTGGTGAGTATGTTGTCTCAGTGTTGATTTATGGGTGATTGTTGTCTCAGTGTAGATTTATGGGTGGGTCTGTTGTCTCAGTGTAGATTTATGGGTGGGTCTGTTGTCTCAGTGTTGATTTATGGGTGAATCTGTTGTCTCAGTGTTGATTTATGGGTGAGTCTGTTGTCTCAGTGTTGATTTATGGGTGAATCTGTTGTCTCAGTGTTGATTTATGGGTGGGTCTGTTGTCTCAGTGTAGATTTATGGGTGGGTCTGTTGTCTCAGTGTTGATTTATGGGTGAATCTGTTGTCTCAGTGTTGATTTATGGGTGAGTCTGTTGTCTCAGTGTTGATTTATGGGTGAATCTGTTGTCTCAGTGTTGATTTATGGGTGAGTCTGTTGTCTCAGTGTTGATTTATGGGTGGGTCTGTGGTCTCGGTGCTAATTTATGGGTGGGTCTGTGTGTTCATTATTTTGATCGGTGTTTGATGTACTTTGTTAAGCCTGCATGTACCAATCCCCGAAATTTTGGCTTGTCGTCTCATGTCATTATACACAGCGTTTTCTTCATCAATAAAAGCCTGAAAGCACCCCAATGTAAATTAAATGACATATTTTGTGTGTCTTATAATTTGTGCTTTCTATAACTCTATCTTGATGATATTATACTGATGGTCATTATAACTTTAAACATACCTTTTCTAATTGCAGATTTGGTAAAGTTGAAAAAAGGTGAGTTTGTTCTCGTGTAGAAATTTGTTACTGAAATTAACTCAAAATCTCAGAAAAGATATTAAAGTCTTTGTGGAACGGTATTTATCTAAAGTAGAACTGTTAAATACTTTTTGCACTACTAAATTTGGGTATTAAAACATTGGGCTGGGATTATGAAACTTGCTGGACTCTTTTTCTAAAGGGGCCCCCAAGTTCAACTCTATACTCAGACTAAGAAAGTTATGATAATAAGATTTTTGAGTACATGTCCATGCTCAGTTGAGTAGGATATACTGAGCAAGCTATTGACCTAATAAGCTAAAGATTTCTGATGAGAAATAATCATTTCCTATTTTATTTCTGCTGTTTTTGAAAATGATAAAGCCTAAATTTTATTAATTTCTGAATGAAAAGTGTAGATAAAAATTGCAACAACAGCACAGCAAAAGTTATTTTTTTCCTCGAAAGAACAATACTTCATGTTCAACAAGTCTGAGATTGTATTTGTTCCTGGGATTATGCTCAACTAGAGTTCACCATGGAGTTAGTTGAGTGCGACACATCTTTATAATCTTTGCCCCTGGTGTTGCAGAAATAGGTTTTTAGCAAGGATACCTGTAGGTTTGCCATTCATTTAATAAAAACATTTGATATGTATTATTTTCCTTATAAAAAATTATAATTATTCTTTTTCTTCTTATTTTTCAACAACACAGGCCATAGAAAGGTGAGTTTATTTTCATTTTTTTCACCCTCTGCTTTGTTTTTATACGCCCGACTATTTATACGAGTCGGTTGTATTATCACCAGCGATTCCCTTTCGCTCCATAACTTAACGAGTTTTGATTGAATCTTTACAATTCTTTCACAACATACACTTTATGGGTAGAAGGTGTGTCATGAACATTTTATGACCCCTTTGGTTGCATAATATGCCATCTACATTGGATTATGTAATATTCTCTTTTAGCCTGGACTATATCTTTGTTCACTTCCGCTCCATAACTTGAAGAGTTTTGATCCAATCTTTACAATTCAGCATATACCTTTTGTGTAGATCGTGTGTTGTCGGTTACATTATACAGCATCTACATTAGATTATGTAATATTCTCTTTTAGTCCATATCTGCTTTAGTTTTTACCTGATCTTGACAATTGTTTCAGTGTAAATATAACAGTTATGGGTAGATGGTTTGTCTGGAACCATTTAGGACATCCCTGGTTTCATAACACAGCATCCATTTTGGGTTATGGAATATTCTGTTTTAGTCTATGTGCTTGTTGCTTGAGCTCCATAACTCTGATCTTTACAATTCTTTCACAGCCTTTACATTATGGATAGATGGTGTGTTGTCAACCATTTATGACAATTTCGGTTGCATGATTTCATAACACGGCATCTATATTAGATTATGTAATATATCCATATCTTCTTTTAAATAGTTTTGATCCTGACAATTTTTGGAGTATATATACCTAAGGGGTAGATGGTGTATCAGGATTTAGTATATCCCTGGTTACATAATACAGCATCCATATATGTTCATCAAATAGAGAAATGAAAATCTTTCATATGAACATAGAATTTTGATTGCTGAAATTTAAACAAATATGTTCTATAATGTAGAGTAATCAGGCGTATGTTGAGTTTACTTTAACTCTTGTTTAATTTTTCCCCTCCCACAAACTATCGCAATAGTATCCTTACTTTCTCAATTCTATTACAATAGTTCTTTAGATTGTCTCTATACTATCGCAACTCTCAAAATTCACCCCTATCAGGTTTCCCTGGCCAAAAGTTTGGTTTCCTCCATAACGAAACAAACAAGGTATAAATGAAATAATCTTACTCTTCCTCTGGGCGCTAAGTCTGGCTTCCTCCGGACACCGAGTCTGAATCATTAATGATTAAATTTATGAACTCTTCTCTCTTGTCTTTCAGCATGACGCGACTCCGCCCCGACTGGTAAGTGTTTATCTCTTATTACCTAATGGTAACTTTGTGTGTGATTGCCTAACCAACATTAAAATATAAATGATCATGTTGACTGGTTGACTGGTTGATAGTATTAGAAGCATACTTTCTGATCTTTACATCATTAGTAAAGCTTACAATAGGCTGATTAGGATGTAGTTTTATTGTCCCTGTATAGATGTTGTCTGGGAATAAATAACCGGTTAACTTGACGCTAAGAATCAATGTTCTGTTAGATATCTTATTGTATGTAAGAACTGTAATTAATTGCTATATTTGTTTCAGGCCCCATTGGAGCCAAGTCACCAGGCTGATATCAGAAATAGTAGTAGTAGATTACAAATCAAACAGGTGAACTAATACTTTATCGTTAGTTTTAATACTTTATCGTTAGTGATAATACGTTATCGTTAGTGATAATACGTTATCCTTAGTGATAATAAGTTATCCTTAGTGATAATTCTTTATCCTCTGTGATAATACTTTATCCTCAGTGATAATACTTTATCCTCAGTGATAATACTTTATCCTCAGTGATAATACTTTATCCTTAGTGATAATACTTTATCCTTAGTGATAATTCTTTATCCTTAGTGATAATACTTTATCCTTAGTGATAATACTTTATCCTTAGTGATAATTCTTTATCCTTAGTGATAATACTTTATCCTCTGTGATAATGCTTTATCTTCAGTGATAATATTTTATCCTCAGTGATAATACTTTATCCTCAGTGATAATACTTTGTTTTCAATGTACATGATACTTTGTTCTCAATGATACTACATGTACGTTATACTTTATCCTCAGTGATAATACTTTGTTCTCAGTGATAATACTTTATCTTCAATGATACTACGTTATCTTCAGTGGTAATACTAATAGTAATACACTAGTACTTTATCCTCAGTGATAATATGTTATCTTCACTCAAATTACTTGATCCTTCATGATAATACGTTATCCTCAGCGATAATACTTTATCTTCACTGATAATACTGTGTCTTCAGTGATAATACTTTATCCTCAGTCAGAACACTTCAGGCTCAATGATAATACTTTATCGTCACTGATAATACTTTATCCTCACTGATAATACTTTATCCTCAGTGATAATACTTTATCCTCAGTGATAATACTTTATCCTCAGTGATAATACTTTATCCTCAATAATATTACGTTATCCTCAGTGATAATATTTTATCTTCAGTGTTGATATTTAACTTTGAACGTGTTTGTTTATTTTAGACCAACAAGACGATAAGTGGTAGTCGGAGTATGGATAACTTGTCTATCGCTGGAAGTCATACATTACCTCGTGCAAAGCTACCGTCAAACTCTGATCAGAATTCCAATGAAACTGGCAACAAACATGACCCTAGTTCTCAATTCGACCTTGTTAAATCTGATGCTGATTCCAACACTCAGATCAGTCGAGCGAAAAGTTTTAAAATTGCCACCCGAGCCAATCCTATTACTTCAATATCACTAAGTGACAATGAGGAGTCCTCGGAGGAGTTGACCAGTAGTGATGAGGATGCTGGTCATGAGGATTGTGATAACAGTCGCGGGGAATTACACGATGTTTACGTCAAGTTAATGTGCAACAACAACATAATTGACTCCCATGTGTCGAGTATGCCAATTCTAAATGATGGTTTAGATGAGGCAGATTATGTAACAGTTAGTGTTAAACCAGAGGATGACAGACCTTATCCATCAAGTGCTTTAAATAATGCTCATTCAAATAGTGGCTTTGAATGTTTAACAGCTGAGGATATGATAGCTGACAACAACCTTATCTATGAAAGTATAGAGCACCCAAAGAGACATAGAACTAACTCAAGTTCCAGTACTTATGAAAATCTTAACTCAAGTTCCAGTACTTATGAAAATCTTAACTCAGGTTCCAGTACTTATGAAAATCTGGACAATCGTTCTAAAAACAATAATGATCAGCAGGGAAATGGGCCTCCTGTCATACCACCGCCTTCACAGTTTGCAGATTCTAAATCAAAATCTGAGAAAACTGTGCCTTTAAAGACCAACAGTGATAATAATTTTACCGATTCTAAAACAAAACCTGAGAAAACTGTGCCTTTAAAGACAGACAGTGATAATAATTTTACCGATTCTAAAACAAAATCTAAGAAAACTGTGCCTTTAAAGACAGACAGTGATAATAATTTTACCGATTCTAAAACAAAATCTAAGAAAACTGTGCATTTAAAGACAGACAGTGATAATAATGTAACCGACCCTTGGATTAAACAGATGGAGGATGTGTGTAAAACTGTTCCACAGAAAGCCCATAGAACACTGCTTGGTAAAAGTTATAGTTTTCCATTAGGGGACGTTGAGGATTCCAAGTGTAGAAATCAAGCCAGCTTTGACTGGTTTGTATATTCCAATAAGATGGCTTCAACATTGACTGAAAAATTCCACAAACTCAAGCTGTTGGATAAACTTAGTCGGTCTAAAGTTTCTCTTGAACCAAAATATGCAGGATATGTAACTGAAAGGAATGGTAAAGATTCCTACACACTGCCACAAAGGAAGACCATTGCTAAGTATGGTACACCACCCAGAAACGCTCTCTCACCTCAGAAGGTACGCCAATTTAACTGTCCAGGTGCTAAGTCAGACACCGTCTCCATTGAACACAAACGTAAAGACAGTAAAACGTCTAAAAAGTCTAACTCAGCTCTGTCCACCAGCCAATTATGGGATAGAAAACTGAAACGAGACAAAACCAATGAGAAATCAAAACCAACCGCCACTTCTGTTGAGCCTCATAAAATGGTTGCTGAAATGGAGAGATATGTTGAGAGAAATTCCTCTTTACACAGTTCTACTTCCAGTCTGAACAAGTTCCCATCTACCTCAACAATAAACAATGAGGAGATTCCCTCTGACAATAAAGTACAGAGTAAGAACACCTGGCCTCTGCAGACAGCTAACTTCATGTCTAAAAGTCGAGACTCTATGTCCTCTTCTACCAGCAGTTTAAATAAAGCTCATACCTCCAGTACACCTGCAGATCACACAAATAGTCAAGACAGTTTTGTAGGATCGTTGAGAAACAAACTGAGTCATTTAACAGCACGATTAACAGCAAGAAAGCAAACACCTAATATCAATTCCACTTTCAATCCTCCCCAAGGTCAATATACAGCCACATTTAATGCCCGTTATAAAACTCCAATTCAGCCAAAACCCGAGGGATTTGTGTCTCATTTAGCTAAAATATATAACGCTCGTGAACAAACCTCACCCACAAGAAGGGTACAAACAACTCCAGAGCGTATTGTCAACTATGCAACTGTGTTGAGGAATCGTCAACTTGGAAGTCCTGCTTTAGGCTCCAGGTTAGCCACCTCCACCAATCCACTGCCAGTCCGTTCTCTACCCAGACAACAACATAACAGTATCAGTGATACAGAAACCTGCCAGGAATCTCTTCATGACCACCATAATGAGAATTTGGTGTCTAATAACGTTGAGCAATCAGACTCTGCTGTATCAGTACTGAGCCAGGAGTCAGATAGGTCACGCCCATCACAACGCCATAACTCCACGGACTCGATACACTCTACTATCTCTAATGACAGTATTTATGAACGACGGTTTTCTCGTACAATAGAAGATCCTGATGACAATGTATTTCGTGATTCGGCTGTGTATAGTGATATGGACACAGGTTACCATTTCACCGCCCCTAAAAGTCTGCCTGCTACACCCAGAAAGTCTATCCGAGAGGTAGTACAACTGATTGAGGAGCGATCACGACCTAAACAACCCGAGGTTTTGGATGTCAGGAGACGAGAACCAGGACGAACCATTCAGGAAAAACTAAAGAGTCTTCAGCAGAGTGCCCAATATCATCGCCGCAGTCATCAGCTAGAGGAGGACGTGGAGTGTCGACCACTGAAAGATTGTCGGCGCTCACTAGGCTCAAGTCGCTCTAGTGTTGATAGGGACGAGGCAAGTTATTCCATTCGTTACAGTCGTGGTTTCTCTAGTCGTGAGGACGGTGTACAAATGTCCAAGTCGACAAGTGGTCTTGATCAGATTGGTAATGAGGTAAACACTTTGGTAACCATGAAAGGATGGGTTAGACAACTCATCAACAAATTCCAAACTGACCAATGAAAACAGGCAATGATATTCATTCTTAGAGGACCCTTTATAACCTTAAGCTAAAAGCCATCATTCAAAAATAATCAAAAAGAGTTTGGGGCTTTAGATAGGGGTAGATCAACTTTCTCTGGATTCTGAGGTGTCAGCCAGCAGCTTGACAAAGGTTACCAAAAGAAATTTTTCGAAAGAAACCTGCATATGTTTCATATTGATATCAATGAAATTGAGAGGACTTCCCATGCAGTGTAAGCATTTCCCTTGTGTTTAATCATGCAGGGGTTTCAGTATTATGTCAATACTTAGAAAACTGTTAGTTTTTTTTTTTTCATGCTTAAGCAAAACTGGATCAAGTTCCTAAAGGTGGGGTTATTACTAGCCCATGCAGTTTTCACTGTTTTATCCTCTTATACTTTGTCATTGTCAAACGATGATGCCTATTTAAAACACTAACAGCTAATAGGGATTTTCACATTAAATGTGCCTTTGATACATGTAGTTATCCGAAGTAAATAGATGCAGATCTGACAAAAATGTTCGACTGTGAATCAAAGATGTGAGGAATCCTTTCAGAGAATAACCTCAATTAATATATTGCTTATAGGATTTTATTTTTACACAACTGTAAATGTTAAATATGACAATGATCATTATAATTTTACACCAAAATCAAAATCTACATGTTCTTTTCTCCAAATTTGGGGATGTTTGAAGTTGAATGGGGGCCAATAGTAGTGTTCATGGCAACATATATTTTGGTAAGATAAAGAGTCCATAACCACCGCAGGCTAGATGTGTATCTCAAAGATTGATATTTTGTAGTATAACTGATTCATTTAGGTATCTGACTTTTAATTAGCAATTAATCATTGATTTACTTTTTCTAACTTTCGAAGTGAAGAGAAATCCTAAAACACCACCAATGTATTAAAACACTTAATGCATTGTAAGTTATAGTCTGTCCGACAGCCTTCATCCGACGGTCCAAATCTCACTCAGACCAAAGGAAATGATTCACTTAACTTCCTACATGTCTATGGAAAGGTTGCCAGGTCAATGGTCGGGGATTTCCACCTCACTAAACCTTATAAAGCCATTTAAGTGAAATAATCTTCAGTCTTGAGTGTGGCGTAAAATGCTCTCTGTCATGGCTTTAATTGTACTACATGTGTACACTGCATATGATTATCAATGTGAGTTTTGTCAGACTAGCGCTTTACGTTAACTCTTGTGGCTCATATTTTCATCCTTAACATTTCCAACTTAACGATTCCTTCATGATTTTTTACACACCTATCTTTTTTACCTAAGATATTCTATTTCCCACAGTTGGTTTTACTGAATTCAGATAATAATATTTTCGAACAGTAAAAAGTCCAAGGCCACATGTTTTAATCGGATGTGTTATTCATTTTAGTAGGAATCCATACATTGTGTTTTAAATTTGTCTTTCTGCTGTTTCACTTCAGTTGTCGTAAGTCACATTTGATGTCAATTTCCCAGGTGCTACAATTGTGAGAGATTTATCTTTCATTTATTAGCCTTAATATTTTATAAAATATATAGAGTGAAGATGTCTATTTTCTATGACTCAATAATTTTATAATGATCTGGACCTGAGCTTCCTAAACTATAGTATAGTTGTTACAGTATGTTTTGGCTGTTTTTATACCATTTTCTGGATTTTGTGCCATTAGAAGAAAACTGTAACAATTTCATGACTGAATAGTTTGACTAGTGTACCCATTGCTACCTATAGTCATATAAATAATGGAATGAAATAACCTAACCATGTTGATAACATGGGATAGAAACCCACTGGATCCACGAATCATGAACACCATCACAACTCTTATCTTCCTTGATTGGGTATTTTTTTCAAAACTCAAAGTTCTTAGCTCTTCATGTGAATGTCAATAATAAGTTAACCTATTTGATGGAATACTTAGTTAATGTTGAAGTGAAATGTATTTATTGTATAAATATAAACCCAGAACCCACATTTAATAAGCTTTATATATATTTTGAAAAAAATAAGATATTTAATTAGAAATATAATACCTCGTTAAAATGGACCATATTTATTTTCTAAAAGCTTTGTAGATAAAGTTCTTTGGTTGTGTTTTGCTTCCTATCCCTATATATAGAAACTGTAAGGATGTGTAATCCTGTAACATATAGACACCCATGGCTGTTCTATTTTATCTTCTTATTATAGTATTGAATTTGTATATTGATTATTTCAACTTTTTTGTACAGTAGTTTTGTTATTATTTTGTTTTTCTTTTTGATTTGGTTCAATTGTGTTAAAAGTTCTGTCTTTAGTATCATTTTCTATGTCATTGTTCCTTAAAGTGCTTTAATATTGTAGTATTTTTTTTTTCGCATTCGTAATCAAAGTATTTCATAAATATTTTTGTAAGAAAGGTTTATATACCATTGACAATATAACATGTCAGAAACAGTGATGAAAATATGAACTATCTCAATAATTATAATACAATGATCTGTCCTGCAACCCCCTCTTTATTTCAATTGGGACTAAAATCGCCAAAGATTTATTTTTTAATTATGTAGATATCTACTTGTTTCTACTGTTCCTTTGACTTTTGATAAAATAAACTTTTGATAATTTGCTTGTACATGTAGACTGGACATTTACAATTTCTAGAAGTTTGATCAGTTGAAATCCCCCTGCCCAAATAGAAGATTTCACAGACCACATAAATGACTGAAGTTAGTAAACCGAATATAACATCACTCCAAATAAGGATAAACTGAGATATAGTATTCCAAAAACTGACTGATAACATTTGAGCACAGCTGAGATCTGACTGACTAGATACAAATACTGTACCATTTAAATTGATAGATTGTTTGGTGTTTTACGCCACGCTCAAGATTATTTCATTTATATGGCGGCGTTGCCAGTTTTATTGTGGAGGGAAACTGGGCTCTATGCCCGGAGGACCTTCCGGTGGTAACTGGCAACCATCCCACATGGTCGTTCGAGTGAAAACCGGCCCAGTCAGAAAATTTTCCAATTTTATTTGGACTGAGTGGGATTCGAACCCGCGACCCACTGGTGGAAGGCTGTTCGGATTGGGCGTCCAACGGAGGCCCCACCATTTAAATAGACCTCTAGAAATTCCTATCTTACTTTTACGTATAAACATAATTTCGCATAGCAATAGAAAGTTGACAGATTGAAGCTTCTTGAAAAATACTTTAGGGTTCAAATCTATGTCAACGGTGAAGTAAGAAAAATATATCACGGATCCCAGAAAGATCTATATGTGAAACAAAAGATCCATGAAAACAAACCAGAAAATCTATAGAAACACCATAAGCTAATACTCCTTGCTATGATTGGTAGCCTATTTCCAGACTTGGAGACCAGCCCCGATAGCTCGGTTGGTTAGTGCGTCCGCTTCAAGGCTGAGAGATCCAGATTCAAGCCAGGGTCGAGTTAGACCAAAGACTTTAACAGTGGGAGCTGTTGCTGCTTCGTTTGGCGCTCAGCAATAGGAGTTAGAGCAGCGACTGGTTGGCCCGGTGTCAGTATAATGTGACTGGGTGAGGGAGCTTGCTGGGTGTCTTCGGCAAGTCGTCTCGGTGAGGCAGCACCAAATAAAAGAGCTGTGGAAATCTGCCCTGCCACAAGGAAACAACGTCTTCATATGACTGAAATACTGTTAAGCAGGACGTAAAACCCAAATCACTCAGTCACTCCAGACTATAGGAAGATTAATGTCGGATTGGGTTGACTATTGTACAGAAGGACAGACAGATCGAGCCCTTTTATTAGTTTGCCCCAGAAATACCGCGTTTATCGAAAATGAACCAAAATTAGGTGTCTTGTGATTGGAAATATTGACGACAGATAGGGGTTCATTATACATCCCCCCCCCCCACCCCCCTGCATGAAACAATTTCCATATCCTCGAGGGCTCAACAAAAGTATCCCCGCGATATTGTAAGGGACCGAAAGGCTTGAGGTGTATTCTCCGGCTTCTGCCAATCTAGATTTCCTTGCTTAACTTTTCAATTCTACATTTTGGTATTTCTAGTAGTTGCTTATTGGATGATCGCAACGCCGTGCCCGGGTCATGCTGCTTAAACAATGATCTCCTGTAGGATGGAGTGTTATCTTGGTTACTCTTGTACACAGTTGTAAGTTTGTTTAACTAGCTTTTGTCAGGTCACCAATTCAGTTTAAAATATATTTCTTGAGAAGATAGAGTGAAGTCACAGTCTAGAACTAAGCGCATGGCTCGTTTTTGACATTTGTCTGGGCCATCTAGTTCAATTTTATCACATTTTCTCCAAAAATTTGAACAGTAATTAATTTCGGATCGTCACGACAGTAAGAGGTTTTTGAAGGCCATCGAAAAACTAAATGTTTGGCGTTGGAATGAGGAAAATCCATACAGTATGTGGCCTGTACGAACCGAAAACGTTTTCTAAATGTAAACAAAATTTAAATAACCGGGACGACCATTCATTCATTCTAAGCCAAAGTTAGTTCAAAACTATACTTAATCGAACATTCTCGAGGCTAGTAGCACTAAAAAGCTTCAGAATTATGCGTCTTGAGAAAAATAGCCAATAATTTCAACATTCTGTTTTTGAGTCAAAATATCAACATTTTGGCAGTTCATGCCACTTTAAAAAACTTTCTGCTCCTCAGAGATAAAAAAGATTTTGTGAAATCTAAAAGAGCAATTTTGGACAGGACAGATTTTTCTATTTTGATATCCTCGCTCTATATTAGCTTTATAGTTAAAAGTAACTTTCTTGAAAAGAGGTTACATTTTCAATATATCTTCCGTTGAGCGATATGTTTAATGACCAGAACGTTTTTGGCGTGTAGTTATTACCATTGATTTAGTTTTGTCCCTATGCGGGCACATTTTATTTAAAGGCACACTTGCCGCCGTAGCCTGTTTAAATTTGCTAAGAAAACCAATTTACATGAGCTTACTACGACTAATACCACTAAACTTAAACATAGGACACATAAAACATGTCTAGTTAGCTTTAGACTGTAAAAATGGGGTGAAAAACAAACGAAGAATCGAAGCCTGATTACAACAACAACGATCATTGTCGGTCAACTTTCGTGTTGGTTTACCCTTCTTTCAGGCCTTTGTATCTGTGGTTAACACTCAACAATTACCAGCAGGCTTTTCCAGTCGCTGTTAACCGATCGTCAGTCTGTATTTCTCAGATAAATAGGCCTACGTAAAATTACACTGTGCCGTTAGTTCACTCACTCGACTGAAACATAAAATCGCCAATAGGGGGCAGATCGGTTTGTTTACGTTCCGGGTACGTAACAATTCAAATTTTCAAATTCAAATTAAAAATACAAACTGACGTCCAAACTTTTAAATTTTGGTAAAAATAGAAAGTTCCTAACTTATATTGTCTGGGAAAAATACAGAATACGGTCTTTCTTTTTTAATGTAAACAATATTCCTGATTTTCGCGGCAAGTGTGCCTTTAATACACACCATATATTCAGATTACACATGCCCTTATCGAAATTAGAGTTGATGTTTTCCATATTTTTATCAGCATTAAACATAGCGACACGATCTGCAAAAATAGCAGTGGGAGATGACAATTGAAGGGGTAGGTCGTTTATGTATTGATCCCAGTATGGACCCCTGGACACTGTTTCACAAAGCGGCGTAGACGTATTTTTTGCATAACTTTCATACTAACGTATCTCTACAGTATCGGTTGCTATGGCAGTTACGTGAAAACTTACGCTACGCCGCTTTGTGAAATAGGGTCCTGGGGTACCTCCTCCCTGAGGTTTTCTGGGTAGGATAAGGTACCACGAAAGGAAACAGATTGTTTCCTTGATTTAAGGTAAGACAAAGATAATGAACCTTGTTGACAGTCATACAACTTTAGTCAAAAGAATGACAACATAGACCAAGTCTTAAGCTTCGCTGAGATCAAAGAAAGCTGAAGCAATAAGGTTACCCTTATCCATCTTATACACCAATTTGTCCTTGAGGTACACCAAAGCAGTCTCATATGAGTGTCTGGATCGAAAATCAGATTGAGTTTCTAGGAACAACTGAAAGTGAAAATATGTGATTTGGTCCCTCGATGGAAGACAGGCAAGAGAGTGCTGACTAATAGATCCTTGAGCCATTTTAGTCTGAAGCAGTTTGTATTCTTCTTTTATAATCTGAGCCGTTTGAAAAGGGAAAGTTTTTGAATTCAAACATAACAATCTGTTTACCCTTTAGGTTTGAACTTGGATCCGGGAAGGTGTCATGAAAATGGTATTATACTATTTGTGCTTCAGTAAAATATGGCCAGCATGTATATGGCCCAGATTATAACAGAATATAAACTGCTTCAGAGTAAAATGGCTCGATATCTGTGCCAACGGTCAGTCATTGCTTAAAAAAAGAAAAAAGAGCTTGAAAGATCTATTAGTCGATACTTCACTCCCTTGCCTGTCTTCCACCTTGAAACCAAATTACTTTTTTCACTTTCTTTTCCCATTATCCCATTTATCATGTTTTGTTCAATTTCAGTTTACCCGATTCTTGCCATGCATAGATGAAGATCCGTACAACTCAATGTCATGAGTTTGAGTTTATAACAACAACTTATGATTGGATATAAAGGTCTAAATGATATGCCCCCTTTTAACACAATTAGAAACTTGTCTCCATGGTTATTTTAGATAAGAAGATTTCCCCCTTGCCCGTGTGTTTTAGTGTTCATACCAATATATATATCTATAGGAGTTCATGTTTTACGTCGCACTCAAGATTATTTCACTTTATTATATAGCGACGTCGCCTCGTTTAATGGGCCAGGAAACCGGGCTTTTTGCCCTTAGAAAACTCCGACCCTCGGCGAGTACCTGACAAGTCTTCCACAATAAACGATGATTGAGTGAAAAATATACTTAGAAATTGTTAAATCTTTATTTGGTCAGAGTGTGATTCGAGCCCGCGCCGCATCGATATCCCTCAGAAAAAGACGTTTGTGTAAAAGAAAAACAAGCAAATTAAGAGGACGTTGTTTTTATGCGTATCGTGAGAATGGATGAACCAAGAATGTTAGCTTAACTCTTAACAAAATACAAATAACATAATTTGAAAAAAAAACACAAGCTTAAATCGGAGTCAAAAGAGTTTTATTTCCAGTATGTACAGCTGACCGAACAAATATCTAGCCTTGTAGAATCCAGCAACATTAGCGGCCCGATGACCCGTGTCCTCAGATTTATTATGTTCAGTTTTAATACAAATTTTAATTGGGTGCATGGGATGGCGATTGAAGGGTGAGGTGGGAGTAAAAGCCAATAAAATAAAAAGTGCCGTCAAGAGTGAATAACTCCCCCCCCCCCCCCACCCCCGCCCCCAGCACACGCAAACACACCAAGCCAAAAAGCAAAATCAGTTCTAAAGCTTTTACGCAGCGCCTCTTTACAAAGAAGATGGGGACGGGGGAGTAAGGCGGATAGCTTTTATTAAATCATGCATAAGGATTTCGTCATCTGTGCGAGTCACTCAACATAGGCTATATATCCTCGAGTCGATTGAAGAACAGCATCACGTGTAAGCGATTGTTGCACGTCAGTTAAGTTTATTTATACAGTTAATATGACATCTACAGAAGATGGCTTTGAATGACGGATCATACCCCATATTGCACCGTGTAAGAAGAATTCTAATACCTTGAAATAAATGGACCCGTCTGCTGTTGGATCATGTAATTCTCTAAACGTAATTTTACGCGAGCAATAGGTTTAACTCCACAAACCTAAGCAATCGGGTCAATGGGATCGCTGCCAGAAGCCAACACGTTCGGGTCAATGGGATCGCTGCCAGAAGCCAACACGTTCGGGTCGATGGGATCGCTGCCAGAAGCCTACATGTTCGGGTCAATGGGATCGCTGCCAGAAGCCAACACGTTCGGGTCAATGGGATCGATGCCAGAAGCCTAAACGATCAGGTCAATGGGATCACCTCCAGAAGTCAACACGCTCTGGTCAATGCGATCGCTGCCATAAGTCTAGACGATAGGGTCAATGGGATCGCTGCCAGAAGCCAACACGTTCAGGTCAATGGGATCGCTGCCAGAAGCCTAAACGATCAGGTCAATGGGATCGCTGCCAGAAGCCTAAACGATCAGGTCAATGGGATCGCTGCCAGAAGCCTAGACGATCGGGTCAATGGGATCGCTGCCAGAAGCCTAAACGATCGGGTCAGTGGGATCGCTGCCAGAAGCCTAGACGATCGGGTCAATGGGATCGCTGCCATAAGCCTAGACGATCGGGTCAATGGGATTGCCTCCAGAAGTCAACACGTTTGGGTCAATGGGATTTCCTCCAGAAGCCTAAACGATCGGGCCAATGGGATCACTCCCAGAAGCCTAGACGATCAGGTCAATGGGATTGCCTCCAGAAGCCTAAACGATCGGGTCAATGGGATTGCCTCCAGAAGTCAACGCGTTCGGGTCAATGGGATCGGTGCCAGAAGCCTAAACGATCAGGTCAATGGGATCGCTGCCAGAAGCTTAAACGATCGGGTCAATGGGATCACTCCAGAAGTCAACGCGGTCGGGTCAATGGGATCGGTGCCAGAAGCCTAAACGATCAGGTCAATGGGATCGCTGCCAGAAGCCTAGACGATCAGGTCAATGGGATTGCCTCCAGAAGTCAACGCGGTCGGGTCAATGGGATCGGTACCAGAAGCCTAAACGATCAGGTCAATGGGATCGCTGCCAGAAGCCTAAACGATCGGGTCAATGGGATTGCCTCCAGAAACCTATATGTCCTGGTCAATGGGATCGCTGCCAGAAGCCTAAACGATCGGGTCAATGGGATTGCCTCCAGAAACCTATATGTCCTGGTCAATGGGATCGCTGCCAGAAGCCAACACCATCGGGTCAATGGGATTACATGTACCTACAGAAACCTATATGTCCTGGTCAATGGGATCGCTGCCAGAAGCCAACATCATCGGGTCAATGGGATTACATGTACCTACAGAAACCTATATGTCCTGGTCAATGGGATCGCTGTCAGAAGCCTAAACGATCGGGTCAATGGGATTGCCTCCAGAAACCTATATGTCCTGGTCAATGGGATCGCTGCCAGAAGCTTAGACGATCGGGTCAATGGGATTGCCTCCAGAAACCTATATGTCCTGGTCAGTGGGATCGCTGCCAGAAGCTTAGACGATCGGGTCAATGGGATTGCCTTCAGAAACCTACATGTCCGGATCAAAGGGATTACATCCAGAAGTCTGAACGTTTGGATCAATGGTATTACCTCCAGAAACCTACATGGCCAGGTCAATGGGATAACCTTCTAAAGCATATACGACCATGGATTACCTTCAGATCAAAGTGTAACATTCAACATGAATAACAAGATATTACACCTTTGACGACACAGTCTGGACATGGTCGTTTGTTTTATCACTTGTGTTACACTTATTATGTTTTACAGATGCTGGGTTGCATTTCACCCTCTTTGCCTTTGAACTTCGCTTTTTCGCTAAGCGTTTTGATCTGATCGTTCCCAATAGAAATATACATGGGTTTAATAAAGAGTTGAGGGGAAGAAGAACGGCCGTCAACAGCGAGGCCATTTCTCTACTGACTGGAAATCCAACTACCGATGAAATGTTAGCGACCACAATGGGAACAAAGCAGAAAATGTTGGATGAGATAATCATAGAAAGGTTACGAGCCAAATCTAAATCACTTCGGTCTTTTCTGCCAGCCGCCATACTCGACTCTTTCACTCGAAAGTAGATTATTGTATACATGATAACCATGAGAATAAGAGCAAGCGAATTCAGAACCACAAAAACAGCGGTAGAAAACTCCCATCCCTTAGTTCTGTAGCCGGACAAATTGAACGGAACGCAAATGGAATTTCTCCCGTAAAAATTACCAAAATAAGACGGCATTAGTAGTGGTAATGAAGCTAAAAAAACGCAGGCAATCCACCCAATTACTTCAATAACCCACGCATATTTTTTACTTATCTGGTTAGTGGTGAACGGATAAGCCAACCTCTTGGTCCTATCGGTGGCTATTATTAACAGTGTAAACATGGACATTTCTACGGAAATTGTAATAACCACACCTATCAATTTACAATAAACGGAATTTCGCCATTCCAGGTCTTTCAGGATATAGTTACCTCGGTAGTGTAAATCAGCGATAGCAATAGATACTAAAAATAACCCCATCATAAAGTCAGAAAGAGCCAGATTAAGTACAAAGATGGATGGTACATTTGAGACCTTCTCGAACAGAATCCAACCTACTACAGTACTATTAGCTATTATAGCCATTAGACCTAGACACCAAACAATGGAACGTAAGAAATCATTTTGGAGGAGTGCCGAACAAGAAGAATATGTATCTTGTTTTGGTTCACATTCGGGTACCTGATTAGAGAAACAACAGAATCGAAATGAACTGGTATGAAGCTGGGTAACAGTGATACTAGCAAATGTTTCCGGGCCTGTGGATTCCAGGGGATTCTCATCTATCAACAAAGTTTTCAGGGACGGAAGAGTTTCTGCAGCAAATGTTATCGACGCAAAACTTTGAATAGTGTTCTGTGAGAGATCGATCACTTCCACCCCATACAATCCGTCAAATGTTTTATCCGTCAATGCTGCTATTGACATGCTGCTCAAGTTCAGAACTCTTAGAACAGACATTCCCAAGAAACTAGCATCAAAAACCGATCGTACAGGATTACCTAATAGATACAATGTCTGCAAATTTTCCAAGCCGTTGAAAGTATATGGCGGAATGTATTCTATCATATTGTCGCTTAAATCTAGGTGTAGCAAGTTTGGCGAATGACTAAAGGTATTTGGGTAGACAAATCGAATCAAATTTTGATTGATGTATAAATATGCGAGTGAATGATAACCTATAAGGGTTTCATTTGATAATTCCAGAAGGTTGAAGCTGAAGTTTAACAAACGGAGATTTGATGAAAATGGTATGTGAGGAAGGGTAATCATTTCATGGTCTCCGCACGACATGTGATATCCCAAACACGTACAATTCTCCGGACATGACCAAGGAATTAAGTCACAATAGAGTTCATCACTTTTATCTTCTGGACAATGTACTTGACCATCACATACAAACTCCTGAGAGACACATTGTTTGGTTTTCCCACAGCGTAACTCATGTGGACAACTGACATCTTGACAAGATGCCTCATCCTCTCCTTCAGTGCAGTCCTTTCTACCATCACACACTTTGTGAAGTGGAATACAGTAAGACTGGCGACATTTAAACATACCAGGACATTCAAAACTTTCACAGTCCGTTAAATGGGAACCATCTCTACAGTATTTTAAACTGCCATAAATGTCATGGTCAAATATGCAGTTTTTGTGACGTGGATAACAGCGGCTGTGGTCTTTGTGGCAACGTTGGTGATTCGTAAAACCCGAGCATTCGTGCAAAGCAAAATCCACCTCAACAAACGCACCATCAATTTCCTTGAACCATGGGAACAGCCTTTGTTGTTCTGGGAAAACTTCTTCATCCCCTTCAGTTTCATCAGGACAATCTGGCTGGGAATCCAATACTTTACTATCAGGAACACAACCAACAAGTTTACATTTAAACGCTTTGCATTCTATATCCCAATCACATGATTTTTCATCCGACGCATCTTCACAGTCTGTTTTATGATCACATCTCTCATTGAGGGCTATACACTGCTTATTATCACATCTCCATTCTGAAGGATGGCACTCACGAGCAACGCAATTTTTTTCATCCGTTTTTAGGGGGCAGTCATTTCTGAAATCACACAACTTAAAGAGGGAAATCTTCTTTCCGTCTGAACAAGTAAAATTGTTAGAAAAAATGCAGTTGAACTCATCTTCTCCCTCTCGACAGTCATTCATTCCGTCACATACTAAATCTGGTGTAAGACAACTCCCATCATTACACGCAAACTGATACCTCTGACAGCTACGTTGTTGAAACACGACGTGAGACTCGCACAATACGTTTGACGGTGGCCCATGGGTAGGGTCGCATGAGTTTTTGACTAGTTGCATTTGTCTTTCAAAATCTTCTCGAGTCTGTATCATAGACACAAAAAGACATCCACTTAGACCTGATTTTTTTCTGTACCAAAATCCGTTTGCGCTTGATCCTAGTTTCTGGGATTGTAAATATAGTTTTAATGCCATCTGCCCTATGTAATCTACTTGGCAAACCTGACCCCCATAGTTTTCACACAGTTTAGTGACGTCATCTAAAGTCGTGTTTCCTCGTGGATTTGTATTGTGTGTGAGAACAGACAGACAATGGCCTTTCACCATATTCCAACCATCTGGACACGAGAGCTCGAGAACTTTCGGGTAAAATGAATTAAAATAATCATCGTCTGATACATTTGATTCTGATTGTATATTCTTTTCACAAATCGAGTAAGCATACCAGTATGCTTCAGAACACGGAACTTTCCTCCAATTAGAGGAATAGGCCGGCTTCGTGGGAATCATACCAGTGCATCGTTTTGTCGTGTTTCCAGATGGTTCCATTCTCTTTCTGTCCATGGGCAATCTATCAAACACGAAGGGCTTGTGCCAATCAGAGTAACCCAGGTTACTTCCGTCTTCCCAAACATATTGTCCCGCCTATTAAATATAGCAAAGAAAACTTACAAAAATGCAAAAGCTACTTCAATGAATACTCTTTTAAAAGGGAATTCCTATGATCAAGAGGCTACGATGGATTGAAGAGAAATGGAAATCTAAATGATTTATGTTAAAATATTAAAACATATTAATTAAAATCATCAATTAAGATAAGTATGGCCAGTACGGACGGAATTTGTTTTCGAACAAAATAGATTGATTGTTTGGTGTTTTACGCCGCGCTCAAGATTATTTCACTTATTTGTCGGCGTTGCCAGTTTTATTGTGGGAGGAAACCCACGACCTTCCGTTGGTAACTGGCAACCACCCCACACGAACAAAATAGAAACGACCGTGATAAACCTCCAAGTATAATGTAGAACTATTTCACTTATAATCCACGAAATTGGTGTACTTTTTGCAAGCTGGTATCACGTTAAGGTTTCTAAGTGACCGGTGATTTTCTTCATCGAGGGACAACACATACGTATCATCACGAAGGCGAGAGCAAGATTTTTTTTATAGCAACCAATCTAGGTTTCGTTTCTCTTTGTCATATTTGATTTTTTTTCAGTTTTAGTATCGCAATTTGCAGATTGAACATTTCTTGCGGACAGCAAGAGTTTGATTTAGACTACAGTTTAATTAGACTACATCCTACCTTTATATCTTGGAGTCCAATGAAGATGAACTTGTTGAGTGCATACATCACTTCCCCCCACTGGGACATATATGTCATAGCAGACTTCAGGAATTCCAGCTCTTCTCTGGTGTTGATACTAACAAGTTTAGTACCTTTATTCAGACAATCCTGCTGAGCAGAAAGCCAACTGGTGGAGTAGGTGTGAGTCCGTAAGATGTAACAACTGTCCTGAAAACGAACAGAGGTGCTATCCTCATGACAGCCACTCTGGAAGACAGGTCTCTGTTTTCCCGGCAATCGTTCAAAACTCAAAAATAACTCTTCAGTATTATACGATGGCTTGATGTTAATCTCAGCATTGTCTCTTGCTAAATATGGATATGGCCTTCCTTTACCTAGTTGCTGGTAACTTAATACTGCTCTATGGTTCCAGTTGGAAGTCCTTTCAATTATTTCTACATCAGCTTCCATATTGTCACGAGGTTTTATTCTGTGGAACAATATTTTGAAGTAACCTTTTTCCATTTGCGGAAGGCTTAGTTTCCATGTACACAAAGACTCTCTCAAATGAATGATTCCACAATTTAAAGATACTTCTCGGATCCAACAAGTTGTAAATTCTTCGCACGTGTTAGTGTCAAAAGGTCCAATCTGTATTATTGACCGAGAATAAACTTCTTCATCCCCAAATTGTTTCAACCACGAGTGATCCGAAGAATGTACAGAACACAAGTTTTCACAAACATAAAAATCAAAGCTCTTGTTTGTGGAAACCGTGTACCTGAGGTCGTCAACTTTGTTGGACAGTACAAGTATCAGATAGCATTCATTGTAGGACGTGTCGTATGATATTTGAATCGTCCTGTTGTTATCGTCTTCTGTAATTGCTAAAGAAAAGTCTTGGGAAGAGACACTGTAGCCCATTTCGAACATCCTATCTGTCAGTTGAAAACCTCGACATTTAGAGGGTAGTACTTCAAATAATAAACCATCAGACTTAGTTCTTGTAAAAGAATAAGCATAATCATATATTACTGCGTGTAATGTAGAATTTGACCCGATTAAAGTAGGAAGAATATCATGCACGAATCCTTCGCTGAAACCACAAAATGGACCAACAGCTCTGTGATAGTTTAATTCTGGATATAAAACTATCCCTGTCTTCTCACAATTATTAACATTAGGACTGGTGTCAAATATATCGATAGAATCCTTCAACGACAAGCGCGGGTAATTTCCCTCTGTAGAACCTATAGAGAAATACATAATGTTATCATTACCAGACTCTTTTGGTAAGTAAAAACCCTTTTCACCTTCCCTTATCACAGAAGATTTAGCAAGTGAAAAGTCCAAGTTTGCATTGAATGAAATGTTTATGTGGAAGTCACTTGAGAAGCACGTATTGCATGGCGTGATGGTTAAATAAAAGCCAGTGGACGTGACCCATGACTCGCTTCCCCAATCTATTATTTTCTTCAGTTCGGGGTACGTTTCGTCTGGACCGTCAAAGAATGACAGTAACGTTTGGTCTGTATTCTGCATTGATAGAGAGATGATATAGCCTGGGTTGGTTCTCAGTCTCCATAATGGCTCCTCTATGTCTGAGGACAAAGATACAGAGGTCGACCAAGGTAAGGCTTGCCACTCTGTCCTCCAATACATTCGGGATAACCTCTTATTGTGGAGGGAATCGTCTTCTACATTATATGTGTACGTTATCCTAAATCCCACTCTATTGCTGTAAGAATCAGTGTGAAACTTCAACATGACGTCATTGCCCGTTGTATAGTTTTGGGGAAGATGGCGACCACACAGCCTTGCTGCCAGGAAATAGTTTGTATGATTGGGTTGCAGCTCATAAATTTCTAGTTTGTCTAACCAACAGTCATGCTTTGAAAATTCAATGTCAAACATATGAATATTGAATGTCAGTGATTTGTTTTCTTCTCTGATGAAGTTCCATTGACAGTGGATGGAATCGGCGTAACGTCTGTCATTGGCGTTTACCTTGCTGCTGATAATCTGTTTGATTGGATCATGCATCATCGAACATATTTGTTCATTGTCCAGAATGTCTCGGCTTATCGTCATCTCAAATCCCCCGAATACCCAACTGTCATCTGAGACGAATTTCAACACTATAGCATAATCCACATATGAGATAATGAGTGGTTCTGTTAAAGTCCCACATATCGGCTCTAGGATACGAACGGACTGGAGCTGATTATAAACCATAAAAGCGTCAGCTTTACACGACTCCGATTCTTCCAACTCAAATGTGGTGATGTTAACAGTGAAGTTCGCTAGAGTTTCATTTTGCCAATATAAAGGTATCTCTATGTTGAGATTTATGTTGTTCTCATATCTGTCCGAGGATGGATATTTCCAGTAATATCCGTTGGACTGTTCATAAATTATGCCGTAATCCAATCTGAAAGAATGAAGGTTGCTAGTATACTTCTTGCTAAATAAACTTTTAACATACATTTTAAGTTGAATTCAAGTACTCAGATCAAGTTAATGTTCAAGACAGTTATCCCTGGGAACAATGGATAGAACAAGAAAAATGAACCGTATTATAATTACTTCTTGGCATATTTACCAAAGGCTAATCTACATCATATCATAGGTAAAACATGTGATATGAACATTGGAATACAAATTACTTCAAAGTAAAATGGCTCGGCCTCTGACCTCAAGGTCAATCATTGCTTATAAAGAGAACAAGTGAAAGAACATTGCTTGTGAAAAAACAAGGACAAGAAGTATCTATTAGGTTTAAACTCCCTTGTCTCTCTTCTTCATAGATATTTCTGGGGGAAAAGAAAAACCATCAGAAGATCTCTGATGTACTAGTATTAACTACCGCTTACCCATGTACACCATCCTCTTTAAATACTACAAACGACAAACCGCAAATAATCATCAACAGCAGTTGAACGACCGGCCACATCTTTATACAGGCCGTTTACTTCTGAAAAACAAAGTTTGCTATGTAATAGTAGTACTAGTTATAGCATGATCTGATGACTACTTCACTATAGTAAAGGTGTTAATCCTTTCGTAGACCAATAAATATCCAAACATAAATAATGGAGGTACCTGTAGGCATTTAACATTATTGAATTTTCTGATGACCAGCACACCAGTGAGGCCACAGGGATTGGATATTTCCATCTAAATTGACACTTGATGAGTTTAGTTGTATCTCACGAGTCTGTCGATTGGTCAAGTGAAATGAGCTGCTATAATGATGACATTTTCCCGTTAAAACAGAATGTGGCAATTATCAGTTATTTTTCTCAAGACAGAACATTTTTCAATTCAAAAGCTTTTAAGTGATACTTGTTTAGAGAATGTACGTTAATTAAGAAATAATGTTTTCAACTTATAAAACTCAACCTTGCGTTTCAAGGTGCTTTTCTCGCAAATTGGCACCTGTGAAATCGAGAGTCGTATAAAACCAATGCTGTCATCTTGGTCATCAGATATCCCACAATGCAGCGGTGTAACAATTGAAGACGTCATGAAAATCGGTCTTATTGGTACCATAGGTATGTTATACAAACGCAGATAAAACAACATACACAAGTATCTTGGTACCGTAGGTATGTTATACAAACACCATAGGTATGTTATACAAACGCAGATAAAACAAAAGGTAAACACAGGTATGTTATACAAACGCAGATAAAACAAAAGGTAAACACAGGTATGTTATACAAACACCATAGGTATGTTACACAAACGCAGATAAAACAAAAGGTAAACATAGGTATGTTATACAAACGCAGATAAAACAAAAGGTAAACATAGGTATGTTATACAAACACAGATAAAACAAAAGGTACCATAGGTATGTTTTACAAACGCAGATAAAACGAAAGGTACCATGGGTATGTTATACAAACACAGATAAAACACAGGTACCGTAGGTATGTTATACAAACACAGATAAAACACAGGTACCGTAGGTATGTTATACAAACACCATAGGTATGTTATACAAACACAGATAAACCAGAAGGCATCATAGGTATGTTATACAAACACAGATAAAACAAAAGGTAACACAGGTATGTTATACAAACACAGATAAAACACAGGTACCGTAGGTATGTTATACAGACACCATAGGTATGTTATACAAACACAGATAAAACAAAAGGTAACATAGGTATGTTATACAAACACAGATAAAACAAAAGGTAACATAGGTATGTTATACAAACACAGATAAAATAAAAGGTAACATAGGTATGTTATACAAACACAGATAAAACAAAAGGTAACATAGGTATGTTATACAAACACAGATAAAACAAAAGGTAACATAGGTATGTTATACAAACACAGATAAAACAAAAGGTAACATAGGTATGTTATACAAACACAGATAAAACAAAAGGTAACATAGGTATGTTATACAAACACAGGTAAAACAGAAGGCACCATAGGTATGTTATACAAACACAGATAAAACAAAAGGTAACATAGGTATGTTATACAAACACAGATAAAACACAGGTAACATAGGATATGTTATACAAACACAGATAAAACAAAAGGTAACATAGGTATGTTATACAAACACAGATAAAACAAAAGGTAACATAGGTATGTTATACAAACACAGATAAAACAAAAGGTAACATAGGTATGTTATACAAACACAGGTAAAACAGAAGGCACCATAGGTATGTTATACAAACACAGATAAAACAAAAGGTAACATAGGTATGTTATACAAACACAGATAAAACAAAAGGTAACATAGGTATGTTATACAAACACAGATAAAACAAAAGGTAACATAGGTATGTTATACAAACACAGATAAAACAAAAGGTAACATAGGTATGTTATACAAACACAGGTAAAACAGAAGGCACCATAGGTATGTTATACAAACACAGATAAAACAAAAGGTAACATAGGTATGTTATACAAACACAGATAAAACACAGGTAACATAGGTATGTTATACAAACACAGATAAAACAAAAGGTAACATAGGTATGTTATACAAACACAGATAAAACAAAAGGTAACATAGGTATGTTATACAAACACAGATAAAACAAAAGGTAACATAGGTATGTTATACAAACACAGATAAAACAAAAGATACCGAAGGCTGGTAAAAGCTTAGTTCTTATGAAAATTGTAGCTTAATGGAATTGTCCCGGAGCCATATTCCGCCAAAATATCTTCTGAATGGTTACTCAGTTTCGTAAAAGAGAATAACGGGATATACCACGGGATATTATCTACATGTACGTGTATTTATCCAAGATAAAACTTACTCAGAGAATATCCTGAACACTTCTTTTTGAAAACTTGTTTCCGAACGTTAAAGATTGCATCATTGGCTGTACCTATGACAGCAGTGAGGTACACTGTGAGATAGTCCTTATTGGAGAGATCAACTATTGTTATAAAGATAATTGCTGTTGATACTTATCTACATTAACAATTCATTGGTGTTCGTTTATAAAGAGTATAGCACTATAAATCCAAACAAATATCTGTTACTTTTATTAATTTGTAAACTTTCAGAGAACGGAGAAAACTTTGATCATGTTTATAAAGCGATATACAGACACATTAGTAGCCTGCAACGCTCCAGGCCCAGCTTTGATAAAACGTGCTAAATAGATATGGCCTACTGTGTCTATGTGTACACAGTTTAAAATCAATTAAGGAAAAGTTCTGCTTCATTAATAACAGACCTAAATAATTAACAACATTCAGATATTACTGACATATAAAACAAAACCCATTATATACAAATACACGTATATACAGGCTTTGGCTAAACCATCAAATGAATACAAAAATCAATAAAAAGAATGTTCCAAACGTCCAGGATAAATAATTTGTTTACAAGTTCATAAATCTCTACGTGAAGAATTGATTGCTTGATCATTCATATCCAACTGAGTTCATTTGCTACTTCCTGGTAACGTGCTTGGAACCAGTGAGGCGAACAGTTGAGGATACCGACAGTGGGATGTAGAAATGTTCAGCAAATATACACTATCGTTCCTACACATCTGTACCTACATAGATAAGTTGATTCTTTGGCGACTCCGTTCTGTTGAATGATGTGCGCCACTTACATTACTGCGCATGGTTAAATACAAACTAATAATCAAATAGTAAACACGTTAAATATTCACACAAATGGAATTTAATAAGTTAGTGTCTTTTGAAACAAATGAAATTGAAGCTCTATAGGAGATCGTTCGTTACATTTTTATTGATTGATTTGGACTTGTCACACAACAGTTAAGATCATATGGCGAAAAGAGTACCAACTGACCAAAAGATCATCAGCACTCCACCCATCAAATATCAGGAAGTATAATGTATTTGGCATAATTAATGTTCCTCCTTGGTCAAAAAAATGACTAAAGCAAAGCCACAATGCCCCCTAGCCCGAGGTTTAAGCAAAGGTATGTTTTGTGTTTTTTTTAGTTTTGGTTCCCTATAAGAAGCAATGGCATATGCAATTATAGCAGACAAATCCGTTTTACATAATTCGTTTAAAGTTTGGAAGCTGATTTTTATTCATTTTCTTCTGTTTGGTTTGTTTATGCACCAGATAAAAAAGAAAATGTTTACAAATGCTATAGGCATACATACATATATATTATGAGAAATTAGGGGAAAAAAGATAGGATGCCTAGAATTTGTTCTGGCTGGAATAAAGCCTCTATGGGGCTTGTACTATCCGAGTTCTAAATAACAAATAAACGGTTTTACAACGGCAGAAAGTCAATAGCGCGTATAGCCTCCATTAACTTCCAGCCTGCCTTTCATCCCTCCAGTGAGACATGATTTGCCGCCAATACCGATGTAATGCGGCTTCCAATTCCTGCAGATTTTGCACAGGAGGCTCTAGGGCTTGAATGTTTCTGCCCATCTTATCCCAAATGTGCTCTAAAGGATTCAAATCCGCGCAGCTACCCCTTCAACAGATCCGACGTCTCACTGGAGGGATGAGACGCAGATTGGAAGCTGTAATTCGGACTAATGGGGGATATACGCGCTATTGACCTTCAGCTCTAGGGATGTGCACTGAAAGTGACATTTTTACTTCAATATGTTCGCCCTGTGAAGCCAGATGGACTCTGAAGTTTCCTACTTACAAATAGATTTTACATTTGTTCAGTTGACAAGCCATTTCTTTTCGTATTTTGCTAGTAGTTAAACAAGTTGTTAAATGTTTTTTTGCAAAAATAAAAATAAAATAAAAAATCGAGAACCATGCCCTGAAGTACCAGCTATATATATCTTATATTAAGATATCTATGCTACCAGCATAATGTGCTAGACGTTTCACCAATCTATGGTGGCAAAATACTGTTGCGGGACTATCCCGTTTTAGACCTGTATGTGATATTTGAACCACAAATCCCGAACCTTGAATAATTGAATAACTCAACAGTAGTTTTGATTAATATAGTGTTGAATATTTCACGTATACACGTCGCACATTCTACTGTTAAGGGATAACTTAACATTCAACTCTTCAACTCTTTCACAATTTGAATTCTTTCTATTTACAAACGACGATCGTTTTAATGGATTTCATTTTAAATATGTGTAAATTACAGTGGCAAACCCAAAAGTTGTAAAGTCGCTGGTAGTCTCGTGACGTCAAGACGTTGCTTAAAGTCGTCAGCAGTTAGCTCTCGTCCACCGCACACGAGAGGCAAGTTGCACGCATAAACAAAATTATCAAAGACGTTGGATATTTGATTGATTGATTAATTGTTTGGTGTTTTACGCCGCGCTTAAGACTATTTCACTTATATGGCGACGTTGCCAGTAGTAGTGTGGGAGGAAACCGGGCCCTATGCCCGGAGGAAACCCACGACCTTCCGTTGGTAACTGGCAACTATCCCACGTAGGTCGTTCGAGTGAAAACCCAGTCAGAAAATTTTCCATTTTTTTTTGGACTGAGTGGGATTCGAACCCGCGACCCATTGATGGAAGGCTGTTCCGATTTAGAGTCCAACGCTCTACCCACTGAGCCACGGAGGCCCCCCTGGATATTTGACGCAGCGCCACAAATGACGAAAATCTCACCAAAAGTTCACCGCTAATGCCAGCTATGTGCTAAACGCAAGTGCCGCCAGTGAAATTTAGCTCAGCAAATAGCTGTCGCGGTTTTATGAGGCTATTCCGTTTTACGTTTTCAGTTTCACAACGTCAGAGCTGAATGTTACATTCGAAAAAAAAAAAAGGCCCAGCTCTATGTACTCATCTATGCAGTTACAAACATAAATGATTAGCGAGCATTCAAAAGCACGCGTTCTTGTTTTTTTTTTTCACAGAAAGAAATTATGAATTTTCCATTTCTCCTTCAAAACCCCGAACTTATAACACGTAATCCAATATGTCGAAATTGTGAGGGAAATGCTAATTTCTTCCCTGCGTTAAATACGGAAATGCGTGCCTTTTGTTATTGTAAACCGTTTTGGGGTTATTTTGATGGTGAGCAAGCCTTTACAATCGATTAATTTTTCAAAGAGAGGAACGTAGATTTGCGAAAGAGTAATTAATTATTTTCCGTATTCGTCACGCCTACTATTTGCATGATCAGAAATGAACACACACTCCCTGACGTTGGTACCCTGGACGAATTCGATCAACAACAAAAAAGTTTTAGTAAACTCAACATACGCCCTCCACTGCGGCTGATTAGTCTACATTATAGAAGATAGTTGTTTTAAATTTCAGCAATTGAAATTCTATGGTCATACGAAAGTTTTTCATTTCTCTATTTGGATGCCGTATTATGGAACCCTGGATGTCCTAAATGGTTTCCGAAAAATTGGAAAATTTTCTGATTGGGTTGTCTCTCGAACGACCAATCTGGGTTGGTTGCCAGTTACCACCGGAAGGTCGTGGGTTTCCTCCGGGCACAGAGCCCAGTTTCCTCCCACAATAAAACTGGCAACGCCGCCATATAAATGAAATAATCTTGACTATAGACCTACTCTGAAAAAGTTGTCAAGATCAGGTCAAAACTGAAGAACATATGGACTAATAGCCCGGATTATCGGTCTTACGGCGGCTGGTATTATATGGCTGCTAATGTGTCTTGTCGCCTTAGCCCGAATCACTAGGGTAAAATAATATCGATATAACTGTGTAGAAATATAGGTCTATACATCTAGTATTTAATACTCCACGAATATTTTCTATTCGACCTAGTTCATTGGTCATGACAAAAGATTTCCTAATATTACGAGTTACGTATTTCTAAGATGCCCCGCCGAGTTTTTATGTCGGTTAATGCTCTACTATGGCGGTTACGTCAGGTTGAAAGTCAGTGGACTTGGAAGCAAATGTTGACTGCATAAAGGAAAGCTTACCACATTACAGCCGCGTAAAGTTGACGAACTCCTTCTTGTGGGTCTATGCTATCGGAATGTAGAAGTAAAAAATTTATTCTTTGCTTATTTGTTGTGAAATTTGCGCCGCCGATTTTTTCGGGTCTCCTTAAAAAAATATCACTTTTTTACTATGGAAGTGATCTGGGCTATGACGAACACGGAGAGAAAAAAAAAATTCGGCAGAGCCCAGATTTCTCGGCTAATGGACTAAAAGAGAATATTACATATTCTAATATAGATGCCATATTGTGGAACCGAAGATGTCATACATACGGTTTATGACACACTAGCTAAAGTGTATGTTGTGAAAAAATTGTAAAGATTGGATCAAAACTCTTCAAGTTATGGTTGGTTGATTGATGTAATGGATCATTGCCCAGAGGAAACTCTCGACCTTCGGCGAGAACCTGGCAACTCAGAAATTTGTATTTGGTTTGAGTGAGATTCGAACCTGCGTCGCATCGATTGGAGGCCTATGTCAGACTGTGGGACTGTCACTTTAACCGACTAATCCACCGAGGCCTGTGTCGGACTGAGGGACTGTCACTCTAACCGACTAATCCACCGAGGCCTGTGTCGGACTGAGGGGCTGTCACTCTAACCGACTAATCCACCGAGGCCTGTGTCGGACTGAGGGACTGTCACTCTAACCGACTGATCCACCCACTTCAAGCGGTAAGGAACGAAAATATGCTAAAAGAGATATTGCATAATCCAATATAGATGCCATATTGTGCAACTGAAGATGTCATGAATGGTTGATGACACACCTTCTACCCATTGTATAAAGATCAGACTAAAACTGTTCAAATTGTGGAGCGAAAGGGAACGAAGATATAAAAGATATTATCATATACCTATCAATAATATGTGGTCTTTTGCATATGCGATATCGATAGCGTGACAGTACCCATATCTCACCCCGGTCCGAAAATTCATATCAGCCATATCAGACCGGTCCGAAAATCCATATCAATATCAATGCGGGGGGGTCTTTGGATTAGAGTTATCTCCCTTTGGGTCGTCTGCTAGGAAGATGGTATTTGCCTGACCGGCAAAGTAAGTAAAGCAGGATGAGATATGTGCGGCTAGGAAGATGGCTGCCAGTGAACAAACGCTACTACCACTGACAAAAAGAACCATGCAGCCTCAAGACCTTGCACAAAATGAAATCGAAAATGTATGTCGACGTGAAGTAGGCCTAACTGACACTGCTGCCTTAGTAGAACGCGGTGTTCCAGCTAGACATAGGTTGAAAATCACTTACAGATGCAGTAGAAAGAAAGTTACCAGTGATCATCTCAACACATCTCCACGAATCTAATTTGTAATTTTCCTAAGACGGACGGAGGTGTTTCAAGCAATCCATTCTTCACATATAGCTTTATGGTAGACTTGTAAAGAATATACGCATTCGTTTTATGTTTTTTTTAAAAATTCTTTATAAAAAAAATATCTAAGGTATTTGATTTTTAAGTTTTAAGACGTCTGTGGTCAATCTAAGACAAAAAGTCACCCTCTTCCTAGCCCAACAGAATAGCCTGGGGCTACCCTATTCCTAAAGATTGATTGTATGGTGTTTTACGCCGCGCTCAAGATTATTTCACTTATATGGCGGCGTTGCCAGTTTATTGTGGGAGGAAACCCGGCTCTGTGCCCGGAGGAAACCTACGACCTTCCGTTGGTAACTGGCAACCATCCCACATAGGTCGTTCGAGTGAAAACCCAGTCAGAAAATTTTCCAATTTTTTTGGACTGAGTGGGATTCGAACCCGCGACCCATTGGTGGAAGGCTGTTCGGATTGAGCGTCCAACGCTCTACCTACTGAGCCACGGAGGCCCCACTATCCCGAAAGAAGAGGAGTGACCTCTAGCTACAAAGCTGGCAATTTTAATGTATTGGACTTCGGTTGGAAGGCCAATGAAATTCTAGCTGGTGTTTGCCTCCATTTACTCACTTTTATATTCCTCTCCTACAATTAATGAGGGATACCTTTAGTAACATTCAACATTTCATAACTATTGAAGATGCTTATTACAATGTGATAATTCCTATGTTAATTAAAGAAGTATAAGGCCTACCAGATTTATGATAAATAAATATATTTTTTAGTAAAAGGGTTATTAAGGAAAACAGTAATTTAACAAGAAAATCTGTTTATTTCATTAGTCAATTTGAGATAGCTCCATGTGATAAATTCTATCATTTAGCTAATACAAATGACAAAGAATAAAGCACACAGGCCATGTATTAAGTATTATAAAAAGCAATTTTCCAAGGCCCAGAAGCAAGCTATTTTATTAATAGTCTGCAGTAACTGACCAACTCAGGCCCCAAAAACACAAGCTGATTATCTGCAGAAGCCTCTAGGGCCCCAATCCCCACAAGCTGCTTCATGGAAAACTGCAATAGTTTCCAGACTCAGGCCCCAATCCCCACAAGCTGCTTCATGGGAAACTGCAATAGCTTCCAGACTCAGACCCCAATCCCCACAAGCTGCTTCATGGAAAACTGCACAAGTTTCCAGACTCAGGCCCCAATCCCCACAAGCTGCTTCATGGAAAACTGCAATAGCTTCCAGACTCAGGCCCCAATCCCCACAAGCTGCTTCATGGAAAACTGCGATAGTTTCCACACTCAGGCCCCAATCACCACAAGCGGTTTTATGGAAAACTGCAATAGTTTCCAGACTCAGGCCCCAATCCCCACAAGCGGTTTTATGGAAAACTGCAATAGCTTCCAGACTCGGACCCCAATCCCCACAAGCTGCTTCATGGAAAACTGCAATAGCTTCCAGACTCAGGCCCCAATCCCCGCAAGCTGCTTCATGGAAAACTGCAATAGCTTCCAGACTCAAGCCCCAATCGCCACAAGCTGCTTCATGGAAAACTGCAATAGCTTCCAGACTCAGGCCCCAATCCCCACAAGCTGCTTCATGAAAAACTGCAATAGCTTTCAGACTCAGGCCCCAATCCCCACAAGCTGCTTCATGGAAAACTGCGATAGTTTCCACACTCAGGCCCCAATCACCACAAGCGGTTTTATGGAAAACTGCAATAGTTTCCAGACTCAGGCCCCAATCCCCACAAGCGGTTTTATGGAAAACTGCACAAGTTTCCAGACTCAATCCCCACAAGCTGCTTCATGGAAAACTGCAATAGCTTCCAGACTCAAGCCCCAATCCCCACAAGCTGCTTCATGGAAAACTGCAATAGCTTCCAGACTCAGGCCCCAATCCCCACAAGCTGCTTCATGAAAAACTGCAATAGCTTCCAGACTCAGGCCCCAATCCCCACAAGCTGCTTCATGAAAAACTGCAATAGCTTTCAGACTCAGACCCCAATCCCCACAAGCTGCTTCATGGAAAACTGCGATAGTTTCCACACTCAGGCCCCAATCACCACAAGCGGTTTTATGGAAAACTGCAATAGTTTCCAGACTGAGGCCCCAATCCCCACAAGCGGTTTTATGGAAAACTGCACAAGTTTCCAGACTCAAGCCCCAATCCCCACAAGCTGCTTCATGGAAAACTGCAATAGCTTCCAGACTCAGGCCCCAATCCCCACAAGCGGTTTTATGGAAAACTGCAATAGTTTCCAGACTCAGGCCCCAATCCCAACAAGCGGTTTTATGGAAAACTACACAAGTTTCCAGACCCAGGCCCCAATCCCTACAAGCTGCTTCATGGTAAACTGCAATAGTCCCCCCCCCACACACACACACACAATAGCAATAGCTTCCAGACTCAGGCCCCAATCCCCACAAGCGGTTTTATGGAAAACTGCAATAGTTTCCAGACTCAGGCCCCAATCCCCACAAGCGGTTTTATGGAAAACTGCAATAGTTTCCAGACTCAGGCCCCAAACCCCACAAGCTGCTTCATGGAAAACTGCAATAGCTTCCAGACTCCGACCCCAATCCCCACAAGCTGCTTCATGGAAAACTGCAATAGCTTCCAGACTCAGGCCCCAATCCCCACAAGCTGCTTCATGGAAAACTGCAATAGCTTCCAGACTCAGGCCCCAATCCCCACAAGCTGCTTCATGGAAAACTGCAATAGCTTCCAGACTCAGGCCCCAATCCCCACAATCTGCTTCATGGAAAACTGCACTAGTTTCCAGACTCAGGCCCCAATCCCCACAAGCTGCTTCATGGAAAACTGCAATAGCTTCCAGACTCAGGCCCCAATCCCCACAAGCTGCTTCATGGAAAACTGCGATAGTTTCCACACTCAGGCCCCAATCACCACAAGCGGTTTTATGGAAAACTGCAATAGTTTCCAGACTCAGGCCCCAATCCCCACAAGCGGTTTTATGGAAAACTGCAATAGCTTCCAGACTCGGACCCCAATCCCCACAAGCTGCTTCATGGAAAACTGCAATAGCTTCCAGACTCAGGCCCCAATCCCCGCAAGCTGCTTCATGGAAAACTGCAATAGCTTCCAGACTCAAGCCCCAATCGCCACAAGCTGCTTCATGGAAAACTGCAATAGCTTCCAGACTCAGGCCCCAATCCCCACAAGCTGCTTCATGAAAAACTGCAATAGCTTTCAGACTCAGGCCCCAATCCCCACAAGCTGCTTCATGGAAAACTGCGATAGTTTCCACACTCAGGCCCCAATCACCACAAGCGGTTTTATGGAAAACTGCAATAGTTTCCAGACTCAGGCCCTAATCCCCACAAGCGGTTTTATGGAAAACTGCACAAGTTTCCAGACTCAATCCCCACAAGCTGCTTCATGGAAAACTGCAATAGCTTCCAGACTCAAGCCCCAATCCCCACAAGCTGCTTCATGGAAAACTGCAATAGCTTCCAGACTCAGGCCCCAATCCCCACAAGCTGCTTCATGAAAAACTGCAATAGCTTCCAGACTCAGGCCCCAATCCCCACAAGCTGCTTCATGGAAAACTGCGATAGTTTCCACACTCAGGCCCCAATCACCACAAGCGGTTTTATGGAAAACTGCAATAGTTTCCAGACTGAGGCCCCAATCCCCACAAGCGGTTTTATGGAAAACTGCACAAGTTTCCAGACTCAAGCCCCAATCCCCACAAGCTGCTTCATGGAAAACTGCAATAGCTTCCAGACTCAGGCCCCAATCCCCACAAGCGGTTTTATGGAAAACTGCAATAGTTTCCAGACTCAGGCCCCAATCCCAACAAGCGGTTTTATGGAAAACTACACAAGTTTCCAGACCCAGGCCCCAATCCCTACAAGCTGCTTCATGGTAAACTGCAATAGTCCCCCCCCACACACACACACACAATAGCAATAGCTTCCAGACTCAGGCCCCAATCCCCACAAGCGGTTTTATGGAAAACTGCAATAGTTTCCAGACTCAGGCCCCAATCCCCACAAGCGGTTTTATGGAAAACTGCACAAGTTTCCAGACTCAGGCCCCAATCCCTACAAGCTGCTTCATGGTAAACTGCAATAGTCCCCCCCCCACACACACACACACAATAGCAATAGCTTCCAGACTCAGGCCCCAATCCCCACAAGCGGTTTTATGGAAAACTGCAATAGTTTCCAGACTCAGGCCCCAATCCCCACAAGCGGTTTTATGGAAAACTGCAATAGTTTCCAGACTCAGGCCCCAAACCCCACAAGCTGCTTCATGGAAAACTGCAATAGCTTCCAGACTCCGACCCCAATCCCCACAAGCTGCTTCATGGAAAACTGCAATAGCTTCCAGACTCAGGCCCCAATCCCCACAAGCTGCTTCATGGAAAACTGCAATAGTTTCCAGACTCAGGCCCCAATCCCCACAAGCTGCTTCACGGAAAACTGCAATAGCTTCCAGACTCAGGCCCCAATCCCCACAATCTGCTTCATGGAAAACTGCACTAGTTTCCAGACTCAAGCCCCAATCCCCACAAGCTGCTTCATGGAAAACTGCAATAGTTTCCAGACCCCAACCCCAATCCCCCATAAACTGCTTCATGGAAAAACTGCAATAGCTTCCACATTCAGGCCCCAAACCCCATAAGCCTTATAAATGACTATAAAACCAACTTGAATCTAATATAGCTATTAGTAACAGAATGAACAAGAAGATAAACTACATGTAGTCAAGTCAAAGCAAAACAAATGCTTTTTATAACAAAGTTCAACAAAACACTACTTTATATTAATGACCCCATAAGAAAGTGGGCCTATCATAGCAATGATGAACAAAAGAACAAATATATTGAAACAAATAAAACAGAAAATTAGAATATGAAGCACCAATTGGATCACACCTTTCTCATAACTCTCCATCACAGAGACATCTCTATGAAACCATTTAGATTCATACTCTCTGAAGTTTTACTTGGAGTTTAAAGTGTTTTAAAACAAGGAAACCAATGACACTGTACTCTCAATTATTCCAAACACAGCACAGATACAGCAAAAAGGTGAGTCAACTTTTCTGATTAAGTTTTCAATTTTTGAAAATTTGAAAAATAGAATTGCAACATTATTTTAGTCTTATCGTGAAGATAATCATGCTCCAAGCAGGCATATCAATTACATGAGAAATAGGTCAAAGGCTTTTGTTAGAGAAATAAATGGTGTCTTGGTGAGCTGAATGTTGCTAAATAAAGGGTCTGTGGCGAAAGATACCACTATTTTAGGGCGAGGGGCAAAGGCCCTAGCCTTCAAGTTCAAATAATAGAGGTATCTTCGACTTCAGACCATTTATTCAGAAACGCACAGCTCACCAAATCATTTATTTCTATTCTAATGCATATCATATGTAAATAAATTAAATTTCAGTGTACAAAAAGTAATGGTTTTAATTTGAAAACCAGCCTTTTCAATCCGCATAGGGATTTTTAGACCCTTTCATCAGTAACCAGAGCCAATCAAAAATGTCGTTGAGCAAGCCGTATGTAGAAAGTATACAGGGTGAAATCAGACAATGAACTAATAATGCGTGGAATAGACACGTCTCATTGGCTGGTTTGGATCTGACTTTGTAAAATGTGTCGCCATTGATAGTTGAAGCACGCGTGTATAACAGATCTGGATCGAAATTGCACCATCTCCTAGTCATGGCGGCTTATAGGCAAATTCAATATCACATGACCTCCATTCCACGCATGTGATCAAAGTCTGCTATGATTATATCATATTATTACTAGTTTGATTCTGCATTTAAAAAATGTCTATTCTAATATATAATAGACATTTTATAAAACAGTATTTTCAAAATAGAGTACTTTCCAAAAGAAGTCCCATCGACTAGGTAAACCCAATTCATGACTAAAAAATATAAATGATTTGAATAGATTGAGAAAGTTACCTCACATTAGAGCAAAATGATGGTTTAGAAGGTGAAATCGACAAAATATATATTTTTTTAACATAATAGTGATAAGAGAGTTGTTATTTACTGACAGCTTAACCAAAATACAGAAAAAAGAATAAATATTTCTATCTGACCACAAGACCTGCAACATTTTATTTCCCAAAACCAGCATTTCACTTGTTCCTTTGATTTTCTGGTCGCTTGAGCCTTATCTCATGACAAGGGCATAAAATATAAGGTATGCAGGTCTAGTTAAGACTATAGCAATACTCCATTAAACTTTATGTCTTGCACACAGGGTCACTCCAACTTTACATCTTACTTTACATCCTCACAGTCCAACATCTTGGGATATCCAAGCAGACAACTCATTGTCTCTATAAGGGTAAGAGTAGTTCCCCTTGTTCAGAATACACACTGGTTGGCAGTTTCTGACTTACATATTTCAGTTTCTATCTTCACCAGCATGTTCTTCAAACCCTTCACTCTCTGTCACAAGAGCTCGTTCCAAAATGACACGACCCTCCTTGTATTTTTGATTTTCCTCTGTAGCAAACTCGTAAATCCATCCTAGTTTTGTGTCACAGTTCTTACAGGAGACGTCTCTAACCATGTGTCTACCAGTCAACATAACACGGTCCTGCACATCACTGTAGTTTAAATTCACAACACGGTTAAACAGGAATGCTCTGCCAGTCGCACCTACACGTATAACAAAACAACAAATACAATCATATAACAAAAAATATATATTTTAAAATAAAGTCACACTGATACAGGAGTCATGCCATGGTCATAACAAAAATGTTCTATTTCACTAAAAATCTATTTAGACATGATTCTATGATCTATTTATACATGATAATGACATCATGACTTAAAGTGGCATGAGCTGCCAAAATGTTGATATTTTGACGTTAAAACAGAATGTTGAAATTATTTTCTATTTTTCTCAAGACGTATAATTCAGAAGGTTTTTAGTGCTTCTAGTCTCGAAATTGTACGGTAAAGTATTGTTTTGCCCTAACTATGGCTTAGAATGAATGAATGGTCGTCCCGGTTATTTAAATTTTGTTTACTTTTCGAACACTACTTTGGTCCGTATAAGCTACATACTGTATGGAATTTCCTCATTCCAACCTTAATCATTTAGATTTTCGATGGCCTTCAAAGTCTCTTACTGTCGAGACGATCAGGAATTATGAAAAAAAGTGTGAATTTTGGCAGCTCATGCCACTTTAACATGTAATTTTTATATATTGTCGTGCCACTTAAAACTCGATGATATCAAATAATCTGGAGTCTGGAGACCATATTTGGACATGGAGGTCAAAAGGTGGGCAGAAAAATCCACTGACAAGAAATATGTTCTAGTCATATAGCTGTTAAATTAGTCTTCTTGACTCCCACGAAGTCCCACAAGTGAAGATGAACATACCTGTAAACCTTGTGGAAATAAGCTCTGCTTTGTTTGTCAATGGTGTGTCACAGCTGGCACAGGAAAATAACCTAGTACCTCCCAAATGACTCAGAAAAATACGACCCATGATTTCTCACACCTGTAATCAAAATCTGAAACAGTTACAAAGATAATATTCAAGAGCATTTTAGGTACCTAAATTATGGTAGGCCTTCAAAATAAGGTTGGGATTTATATTTAGTATAATTACCAATACACAAAAGAGCATTAATAAGTTTTCTTCATGAATAAATAAGCTTGATTTGAACCAAAAAACGAGGCAAAATATAGCAATGATGCCAAATTTAGACAAAGATTTCAATGCTAACACAATCATGTGTTGTCCCCTGGAATTAAATGGAATTGTACTTTTCTGAAATATGTTAAGTGGATGGAAGTTCATTCTAATGTGGCCACAAAAGTTGGCTTCTTCAAAACCACATAAACATATGTTACAGAATTAATATCTAAGAGCTGTAGGCTAGTGGTGAGTATGATTTGAAACTCTCCTGGTAAATGACGTCAACAGAAACTTTTATTTCATGTGGAGGGAAATTTACCTGGCAAAGTTCTTTGCTAACAGTGACAAAGCATAAGGCCACAATTGAATACAATACAATTACAATACAATTCTAGGTACACGGTGTTCATGAAATTCTGAGTGAAACTATTAGATTTTTCAAATGTACCTAGTGTTCATGTGGTATTGAAGAAGCTCATATAGTTGGCACAACAGAATAACTACAATCCACTCAACATATTATAGACTAACAATTGAGGATCAAGTAGTTCGGTAAAACCAAAACGTTATTTAAGTCTTTTCCTATAGTTGGAAATATCCAAACTCTATGGTCAAAGTATATGTACAGTTCGAAGACAAATCCCTTTGAAAAGTGTAACGTTAGACAATCACCTATCTCCTTATTGAAGGACAGCTGATTGTTAGTTTCTATGCATCTCAATTGATGTTCTAGTTGTTACTCACATAAAAAAATTGGGTGCAAACGCTAATACATTTTGTCAGTACACAGAAATCACTCTTGATTAGGAAAGATATCAAAATTCTGTAGTCGATATAGAACAGCGAAGATATTGGCCAAATGTGAGCATTTGCATGATATTTTTGGGTGTGATCAGCAAACTAAAATTTTTCAATGTGTTACACTTTCCAACCCCACTGGCCAGCTAGCTCGAGATATGGAAACTCTATGGCCAAAGTTAAGTTTATAAAACTATATTGATGATGTGTGGCCAACCCAGCTGGAGGACGTGCCATATTGAAACATGCAACCCTTAAGAATCACCCCAATTTTCTCTGATTTTCTGTCATATTTTTGCCGTTTTTAGAGTTTCAAAGATTTAAAGATTTGTCCGGTCCTCGATTATATATATATTTTTTTTGGTTGAACGGCAAAGTAAAGGACCAATTGCGTTGCTTTAATTAGGAGAAAATCAGAGAAAAATGGGGTGATTCTAAACAGTTACATGTTTCAATATGGCCCGTCCTCCAGCTCTGTTGGCCAGCACAACGTCAATATCCTTTGGCCATAGAGTTTGGATATTTTCAACTATTCCAGACAAAGTGTCTACAGTTTTGTAACCTTGTTATTTACCTTTGGGATGATTATTGGCGTAAATTATTAAGAACTTTCATTTTAATAGTGAAGTACTCAATATATCGTGGACTAATGAAGTACTGTACTTGAGAAACAAAATTGTCTTTCTTTTTGACAAATGCATATGCAAATTCATATGCAGAATTTATAATATAATTTATAATTATTAAATTTATTTAATTATACACAGTTCACAGACAAGGTGGAAATTATTTGTTATAATTACAGATACCTAAAAAAACACATAGATAAGTAATCTAGAAACACAAAACATAGATAAGTAATTAAGAAACAAAGTAAACCAGCGACATATTAATGACATTTTATGATTCTTAAGACAGAGCAATGTTGACAGTTTAGTTTGTAAACAAAACAGTCGCCATGTTTGTTGGTTTCTGTGCAACTCAGAACGGTACAACCAGACATCCACAGAATGTTGGAAGATATAGCCTACTTACCAGGTCGTTAGCCTCCCTCAAAGAATAGTAAATAAAGACAGGAGTTTATTCAACCTTAATCGTGAATAAAGCAAGCCCGTAGTTTTGGTGATATTTTAGCTGTTCGGGAGTTCGTTTCTGGCCTGGTCACGTCAAAATTTGCACAGTCCGGAAACAGAAAATCAAAACATTGCGTGACGTAAGCAGCCACGTGTTTAGGTCAAACGTCAAATAATCTGTCAGATGCGCATGTGTGTGAATCACCGATGTCATCTTCCGCCATCTTGCCGGTTGTAAAAGCCGGTGGCCTGACGTCGTGTCGAGAAAGCGGGTGATTTTCTGTCAAATCTTCAAAATGAAGCGTTGGCTAGCTGGGGATGATCGGAGGAAGAAGGAACCAGAAGTGTATGAGAGTGTGGTAGACGGTCTAAAACGACTTTATAAACACAAGCTTTATCCGTTAGAGGAATTTTACAAATTTCATGATTTTCATTCTCCGCCCCTTGACGATCCGGATTTCGATGCCAAGCCAATGGTTTTGTTAATCGGACAATATTCAACTGGGAAAACTACCTTTATAAGATATCTATTAGAACAAGATTTTCCCGGAATTCGTATTGGGCCAGAACCTACCACTGATCGTTTTATAGCTGTTATGCAAGGTGATCAAGAAGGCGTTATTCCAGGAAATGCCCTGGTCGTTGACACCAAGAAACAGTTTAGACCGTTAACAAAATTTGGCAACGCTTTCCTCAACCGTTTCCAGTGTTCACAATTAAATAATCCTGTCATCAACAGCTTATCCATCATTGATACTCCTGGTATTCTGTCCGGGGAGAAACAGAGGGTTGACAGGGGGTATGATTTTGCAGGAGTTTTGGAATGGTTTGCTGAACGTGTGGACAGAATCATTTTATTATTTGATGCCCACAAACTTGACATTTCAGATGAATTCCGTAGAGCTATCGAGGCTATCAAAGGTTATGATGAAAAAATAAGGATTGTTCTTAACAAAGCTGATATGATTGACCATCAACAATTGATGCGAGTCTATGGTGCCCTTATGTGGTCCCTTGGTAAAGTCCTAAATACTCCAGAGGTTGCTAGAGTCTATATTGGCTCTTTCTGGGATCAACAGTTGCATTTTGACATGAACAGAAGACTTTTTGAACTTGAAGAACAAGATTTATTCAAAGATATCCAAGCTCTTCCTAGAAATGCTGCCTTAAGAAAGCTTAATGACCTTATTAAGAGGGCTCGGTTGGCAAAGGTAAACTTTTAGTTTAATATTGTCTTTTTAATGAGACTGGGCCTGGAGCCTGCTTTACTAAGCGGTGTAGGGTAAGTTTTCACATAACTGTCTTACTGTAGAGATTTGTTGCTATGGCAGTTACGTAAAAAATTATGCTACGTGGCTTTGTGTAACCGGCTCCCGATTAGTATGAGATCTCCAAACTCTGTGGCCAAAGTATATTGATGATGGGTGACCAACAGAGTTGGAGTACCTCTCATATTGAAACATACACATTCGGAGAAACTGTCAAACAACACATTTTCTCTCAATTTCTCCTAATTTAAGCAACGCAATCGACCCAAACTTTACACACATTCAATTCGATCTATTAGTTTGCCGTTTCACCAAAAAAAAACATTCAAATTTGTGCTGCATCCTCGTCATTTTTCCAAGGCCCGAATCTCCTGCTAGCCTCCTCGTTTCCTTCAAAATGAACTTGGGAATTGTAAGAACACAAGTTAACCTCTGAGCCTCGCTTTCAGATTTTCTTGATAAACATAGTTGTTTGATCTGAAAGCGAGGCTCAGAGGTCAACTTGTGTTCGTACATCCTTGAATAGTGTGTATTCATAGATATCTTAAAATAACTAGATTGGCTAAGCACAGTAATAGGCTCTACAATAGCAAGTTTTAGACATTTTCTTGATGGGCGAGAATTTTCATACAGCACATACTACTTGAAATTTATTCCATTTGCGAAAAAAAGACACAAAAGTTCAAATTAGACTAGACGACAATTACATGTAACGCAAGTAAAAAATCAACTAGCATGATGACGGTCAGACTTAATTTCCGGAACACGCTTGTCATTAGCCAATCTAGTTACATGTATTTTAAAGGCACACTTGCCGCCGTAGCCTGTTTAAATTTGCTAAGAAAACCAATTTACATGAGCTTACTACGACTAATACCACTAAACTTAAACATAGGACACATAAAACATGTCTAGTTAGCTTTAGACTGTAAATAGGCAGGTCGGTGACGTCATCAAATGTTGGTACAAGGTATTCGATCATAAAAGTTAAAAAGCAAACGTGAGTCTCAAAAGTTAAAAATAAACCAAAAAGTGTAGTCTGTATATTTTTTCAGGGCTCTTCCACTGGACCCTGTTTGCTAATTTTCGCTTGAACAGAAAAATAACTACCATTCATAAAAATGCTTGGAAAAGGCCCATATTTAGAGACAAAAGTTGTCTCCCCTGATTTATTAAATAGCATTTTTCTAAGTAAATATGATTATACATGTCAAACGGAATTCTAATTACATCTTATAACTATGGGAAGAATAGTTTGGTATAGGTTTTAGAAACAAACTATGGATGATTAAAATTGACCCGACCTGCCTACTGTAAAAATGGGGTGAAAAACAAACGAAGAATCGAAGCCTGATTACAACAACAACAGTCAGTGTCGGTCAACTTTCGTGTTGGATTACCCTCCTTTCAGGCCTTTGTATCTGTGGTTAACACTCAAACAATTACCAGCAGGCTTTTCCAGTCGCTGTTAACCGATCGCCAGTCTGTATTTCTCAGATAAATAGGCCTACGTAAAATTACACTGTGCCGTTAGTTCACTCACTGGACTGAAACATAAAATCGCCAATAGGGGGCAGATCGGTTCGTTTACGTTCCGGGTACGTAACAATTCAAATTTTCAAATTCAAATTAAAAATACAAACTGACGTCCAAACTTTTAAATTTTGGTAAAAATAGAATGCCTAACTTATATTGTCTGGGAAAAATACAGAATATGGTCTTTCTTTTTTAATGTAAACAATATTCCTGATTTTCGCGGCAAGTGTGCCTTTAAGATATATTTGTATTATTAGCAGACACTGTGGATTGATGATGAAATTTACGTTCCACATGTAGTTAGTTCAACAGTAGATGTCTACACAAATTAGCAGAACAAATGCAGTTTTACCTTTCTTTTTTGGATTTCCTTGTAAACTACATGCTCTTTCTTTTTAAGAGATCAAGGAATAGATGTAGATTTAATACAGTGACATGTTGGTTTTGTCTTCATAAACAATGGAAAATTGTTTGCAATATACTCTCTAAAGTCTAAAACCTCTGGACATTTTGATAAATTACTGGTCTGTTTGACTTGGAAATGACTTCTGAGACTTCACTAATGATCATAATGATGTATATTTTGTGATGTCTTTTAAAGCTGTTGTTATTTGTTAATAATATCAAAGTACTGATTTGTGACCACCTGTTTAATTTTATCAAGGGAGTCGTCTAGATTTATCCTGTACAATACACAAATCCGAAGGATTAAGAGTTGTGTGAAAGTGTGTCGCAGAACTGTGACAGAAGCATTGGCCTGCATGATACATGGTGATGTTGACTGTAAGATCAGGTTTCTGGTTGGCAGTACTACTCTATGAGAAGTTGTCACTGTAGTAGTTGTATGAAAAACTTAGTATTGATACCATCTGGGACGTAGTACATATTTTATGTTATCAGTGTTACCAAATGTAGCATTGAAACCACTTCCCTTAAAGTCATAGTTGCCACAAAGACTTATAAGCTATAACATGCTGAAATTAGCATATATTCTCATTAATATAAAATTATTATATAATATAAAGGATGTACAATTTTCATTTGTTGAAAAATTTAGGTTAACCATACAGGGCATAGCCTAAGGCAAACGTTTGATCTCCAACAGTGGGGCAGCTGGGGCTTCCAGTCAATAACGCCCCAGGGTGTTACATGGATAGAGCTCATGCTTTAATTTAAGTTCATGTCCCCAATATTTATGTTTTAAATACTTTGCAGAGCAGTTTTCACTTGTTCAATATTTAAAGCAAAACTCTTTCTCTTTCCCAAGTTTAGGTGCCCCAACCTGAGATGTCCAAACCCTATATAAAAGTCAAACCCTATAAAAGTCAGCCTAGATTTAGGCCCTGTCATAGATTTAACTGCAATTCAGATATTTATAATATGATAATTGCCTTAATTTGGTTGTTTATTCTGAGAACTGAGGGGTTTTGATCTGTGAGCATGAACATTGCAAGATGCCCTACATCTGGTGGTTGGACCACTTTGTACTCTATCGTTCCCAGTCCTCTCAATATGCCATAGCTGCATAAAGATAACATTGCAGTGATTGCAGCAGTAACATTTGAATTTTATTCAGCAAAAAAAAAAAGAGGAAACCAAAAAGCTTGAGTTAATCTGAACTTCAGACATATTTTACATATCTTATATCAAAATGCTCATTGTTGCCAACAGTGTTTCTTGATATAGAAGACTTGCAGTTGCTTTTTTCTGTGGTAAAAATCTGAATTGTTTTCACATTCACACATAAACTATGTACATGTGTATACAGTATGTGTAGATTTCAAAGGAAAAGATATGATTACATTTACCAGCTGAGTAGGCTAGCTCCTGTTGGTACATGTCTCCAGTAAAGGTTAATCAGAAATCACAATTTCATTAATTGGCCAAACACTGGATTGTGGATATGTGTACTACTAACCCAGTTTAAGACAGTTCGCAAGCAGCAGCAACATATTTTATGTTAGGCTTTCAATTGCATGATGGTTAATCCGATCCCAGGAAATGTTTTTCTATATTGCTCAGTATATACATGAATTTACATGTAAATCCACCAAAAAATCTACTTTTTTTATGGCAGTCCTGGGAAATTATAAGTTCTTTTGAAAATTAAAGGTCATTTGGTCAGCTTGCATACCAGTAAATCTAATTTCAGATAGATGGACCTTTTTGGACATCATTTTTGTTCGATTGTTCCTGCTTGTTTTAATGGAATATTGTAACTGGAGCATATGCATTTCTGCAAATTCTAGCTCTGGGCATCCTAATTTTTATAATTTATCAACATATTCACATTCCAATATCATCGAGGGACTTTTTTTAACTGATTTTGAGTTGTGACATTTTAGATTATTAGTAAATACCACATGACATACTGTGGCAGCTGATGTTGAGAACAAATTCCTGGTCATCTGACACATTTAGGTAACAAAATGAAATGAAGAGGTACATTGATAAAGAGAAGGACTCACTGACATGGAATGGGAAAGGTGTTTACTTGATCAAATAAGCCCAGTCCCTTGGTATTTTGTGGACTACCTACATGTACATGTACAGACAATAATACTGCCAGTTGACCTATATCATTAACAATAGTGGACAGTTACTCTACAGACATTTGTCCCATTTGCCACACCTGGTTTATTTAATGGTTCCAAATTATCCTGGTTTCATTAATATCATTTTAAAAAGTAGCTTTCGTCATTAAGACATCATCTATGATATGCATGTACGGTAAGATCTCCGCTAATTCAAGTACTGTAAAAAATTCAAGGGCCAGAAAAACATTAACAAAAGTACACTTAAAATTCAACTTTTTTCGTTGAGAGTCTTACATGTACCTCCTGGAGTGAGCGATCAGATAATCCTATTGAACGATCGCTGTTTTTATAGACCAAATAGCAATGTAATAATTCGTTATTTTCACATCACTGGTCCTTGAATTAGCGGAGATCTTACCGTAAATGTAAACGAGAAAAAAAAAATGAACAAACAGTTTAAAAAATCAGGGCATAGCCGCATGCATGCATGTCCACTAAGGGGCAATCTCATTCAAGTATTGGGTATATGTCAGACTTATATTACATGTATCGTAGGAGCCTCAATGGCGCATTTCAACTGCATAACTTTGATCCCATCTTCACAAGGTAGACAGTGGTCAAGAACTCTTTATGGCAATACATGACATCACTGCCACATGATATTGTAGAACTTTTAATGATTTTGACATCATTTTATTTTCTTTCTAGGTTTGACCCATTATTTGCATTAATTCTGACTATACCACTCTGGCACTGTGTACAATAATACCATGCTGTTTCTTTAAGTATGTACCAAACATGTATATGTGGGAAATGCTTTAATATTGATATCACATGTGATGTTCATAATATTAAATTTATTGGTGTTTTGTCGTTGATCTATTGCTTTGATAATATTTGTAACATTGTGAATCTCTGTTGTTTCAGGTTCATGCCTATATTATAAGTTCCCTAAAGAAAGAAATGCCTTCTATGTTTGGGAAAGATGCTAAGAAGAAAGAACTGATAGCGAACTTGAATGACATATTTGGCACCATCCAAAGAGATCACCAGATTTCACCAGGGGATTTCCCTAACTTAGCTCGTATGAAAGAACAGCTACAGCATCAGGATTTTAGCAAATTTCACCAAATAAAGCCTAAACTATTGGAGACTGTGGATGACATGCTGTCAAATGATATTGCAAGATTGATGCAAATGATCCCACATGAAGAAGAAGCACAGATAGAGGAAAAACGCGTAAAAGGTGGTGCATTTGATAATTTTGATGACAGTCCATTTGGTATTGGTCGTGGTGAAGGTATTGATAAGGGAAGAGATGATGTGGAATGGGTGGTGAATAAGGAAAGGTATGTTGCTGATGATGTGTTTGATACCCTCAACCCAGTGGATGGGAAAATCACAGGGGCTGCTGCCAAGGCGGAGATGGTAAAAAGCAAACTTCCCAATACAGTACTAGGTAAAATCTGGAAACTGTCTGATGTGGATAAGGATGGTATGTTGGACTCTGATGAATGGGCTCTGGCTAACCATCTGATGCAGATAAAACTAGATGGACACGAACTTCCTACTACATTACCTAACCATCTCATTCCACCTTCCAAACGGTAACTGCTCATTTAGTCATAATCCATAATACCAGATGATCAACTATATACATAATGAATGATTTGTCTAGGCGCAAGAAGGCATAAAACCACATACATGTACCTTTCTTAGGGTTTTGGAATTATGAATCAAGTGGTATAACATGGTTTTGAATTTAAGGGAAAGTAACTGATAATCTAATGGATGTATTTGTCTGATAGAGCCAATAGGCTTTGTATTTAATTTACATCATATTCTTTATACCAGCTGGTTTTTATTTAGATAAAGGAATAATTTGAACAGCCTGTAGAGGATAAAGCATTGTTGTAGCTTACAAGTGTTCTGTATCTGTATAGTTTAGGTGTAGCTTTAACTGCTAGAAGAATGCCCTGAACTACTGATAATAGGCATATAATTACAATAATAATGATCATCTGTATTATGGTCCACAAGAGAGGACTCATCATCTACTCGTTGAGCACTTAAATTGGGTGTCAAGTGTTCAAAAGCATGTTTATAGACTTTTAACTGAGAGGTCTGCTATTAGAGACATGTACTGTAACTTGTTCAGTTTGAATGTTTTCATTTGTCTTGATGGCAGCCCTCTATCAATGTTTTAATCTCCCTTTCTTACACTTCTTTTATATTTCATTTTTATCTATTCCTTTAATAGTATGCCTGATTTGTTTTTGTAAACCAGATATTTGTGAAAACAATGAATTATGCAATGAATATGAAATTAGAATTAGTATATCCAATCTTTCTATGGAATCATTGTTGGAGAATACAACTGTTGCTAACAACTTCTGTGTTATTTGATGGGAATTCTCTCCAGTCTCGTATCACCGTCACTTAAGTATGTGGTCCGGGGACTGCTCGATGGAAATAGGACTTGTTATCCTAAATAATGTTCATATTAAAGTTTGATGTAGTTTGTTTTATGGTTTTTGTATTGTTGAATGTCTCTGTACATTTCTGGTTAGAATAGTACTGCTAGGAAGGATTGAGTTCTAGTCTTCTATTACTTAATTGATGTATATATTTCATTAGTTTTCTTCAGTTATGTCTGATCTATTTTTCTAGTAGACCATTGACGCTAGGGTCAAACCTCCATTGAAAACAAATGCTACATGCAAACAGTTGATGGTATTACAATATGTAATGTAACTTAAATGAATGTTTTTTGGACTTGAAAGGTTTGGTAAATGTAACCTTTTTAAGTCCTTTGAAGGATGATGGGAGGTAGACTTGGTAGATTTAGCAGTCCTATTTTATGGGTCTTCTAAAGCAGCTTGTTGGGTGAAAAGTATTTCCTTCCCCAGTCAACCTGGCAACGCCGCCAAATAAGAGAAACAATTTTGAGTGAGACCTAGAACAGCAATCAATCAGTGCCAACAGTTTATGTGGTATTTCAATCTTACCAATGATATTGCCAAAAAGTAGCTTGTCAAAAACTAAAATTATAAGCTTATCCAGTGGTACATAGCTGATTTACGCATGACAGGAGTGCCTCCGAAAGCAACACCCAAGGGACTAATAAATAACTCTAGAATCACAGTCGTCTGCTATAAGACGCTTTGCTAAGCTTTATTTTTTTGTTCCAATATATTTAGAATTAAATGAAAGCTGTCTAGCTTATCGTGTGAAATGGCTTAATTTGAGGAAATGTTTATACTTGGAAGTAAGACACATCGTTCCTCGGAGTATTATGCCAAGAAATCTGCCCTCGGGGTATCATTGGAAATCACATTGATTTCACTTTGTGGAAGGCACATGCATCATAACATCGATTTATCTTTGTCCATTGTGCAATTAACAAAATTTCACAAGATTGTTTTGTTTTGTTCAATGGGCGCCATTTTGGATACAGTGGGTGAATTATTAGTTATTTTCATGATCGCGGTGGTCCATCTCCATAATATCTATCTATTGTCTCCAAATGTTATTAATTGGAGACTTCATTGTGGGAACAATTTACACCTACTTGTAATATGTTGATTTTTATATATTATGTATAATACATGTATATATTTTGTACACTTGACTAAATCAGTATGTTTGCATTATGGACACCCAACTGTATAATGATCGATGTGCAATCTGACAATTATATGTATTAAAACTATACGAGAATAAAAGACCAACTATTGTAAATTCTGTGGAAGGTCTATTTCTTGTCTTAACTGTCTGTTGCTAAAGAACCCCTTAAGAACCCAGTGAGAAATTCTCCTTATTGTTGGAATTTGTACTCGTGTATGACAGTCAGTATTGGCAATACTGTAACTAGTTCACCTGCTATTCTGAAGTCTATGATTTTTACCACAGCTGCCATGACCATTGTATGCTCCATGACTATAGACAACAGCTTTTCATATATATGTAATTTTGCAAGTGAATCGAGCTTATCGAAATGATGGAGATTGCTTCCCAGGTAGATCGAAATTAAAACAAGAAATGGACAATCTCTACTATACTTTTCAGGATTACGCGAAATTTTCCAAGATCCCTCCCCCTCCTTCCTTTAACCGATTTACCATATTATATATCACAAATTATATAAAGCTGTTGACCTCTCCTCCATAACTTCTGATCGGTTTGTGTACAGTGATGAGCTGAAGGAAAAGATTGGCAACATTACAATCTAGAATTCTATACCAATGTGCCCTTTCCGAAATGTATGATCTGATGGCCTCTCCATTACGCGGTTTCTCCAATCACTTGAAATTGAATATTGTGTTTTGATCTTATCAACAGTGGGGATTGGGTTCCTGGTTGTTTTTAGGTCCGCAATGTCTCAAGTGGATTTAATTTATTCTGATACCCCATTTATATGGAACATCCATCCCCTGTATGGGTTGGGGTGGGGGGGCATGTATCTTGTAATGGCTCTTTTGCTGTTGTCCTCTTTTTAAAAAAAACGAAGGGCACACTGTACTTGCAATCTACGATTTTTACCTTGGGGTGCCATGAACGACGCAGTCATTTGAGTCGTACGGCCGGTGATGCAGTCGTGGTCTTAAGTATTTAACTTATTTGGTATTTGCAGGAGTCTTAATCGCCGTCGTCTCCAACCACAAGTAATGTGCGGGAAACCTCGCAACTTTTTTCTGTTTTTATGACACTTTGCCAAGAAAAACAGCTTATTGGTACGGTTTGTATCAGTTAAATAAGTTGGTGTCTTTTAGAAAGTGAGTATAAAAATATTTTCTGTTTTGGGGGGATAGCGCTTTATTGAAAAATTGGACAGGCGTCCTGGAGTATGGAACCTATATTTTAAGCTCTAAATGGAAGAGACCGGTTTGCTCTATGGATAAAACTGCCGGTATTCAGGAAGTGAATGTCTGGCATTCTAGCCTTTTTGTGGACTTTTCTCTCTCTCTCATGATGTGTCACAAATTTTATTAGTTCGATGTTTAGTTTTTGATGTTTTAAAGATGAAAGCATGTAAACTTAGTGGAGGAGGATTCAGACATTGAATCCTGCACCCCAAAATGTCCCCCACATGATTCAGGGGATTCGGAATCAGACTAGAATGTTCTGGGTCACATCTCGTGAACAATGGCGACAAGCGTTAATCATCCATGAATTGTGGCCGGGTGGCTAATGGGTGATTATCAAAATGTGGAACGACAACTGGATCGAACGCTTTCTGGATCTAACAAGCCCTTGTCAGATTGTCTAATATATGGTAACGAAAAATAGCTTGCAATCATAGGAGAAACATCTCAATATAGCATAAGAAAACAACCACGATATGGTACAGCTGGCATGGGTTTTCTTGCTGCTTATAAGCTGTTCCAGGGGGCCTCTAAGCTGTTCCAGAGGGCCTCTAATTCTACCATCAACAGTATATGCAGAAGGAATCTCCTCTCGTCTGACCTGTGAACTCTTCTCAAAGATCTCAAGTTTCATCCAGGTCATTGTCTGTACCAATTCAGACGTATTATCGTTTATGACTTTTTGAGTTTAGGACGTTTGATTGGTCTTAGGGCTCTCAATCCCGCAGCCCGGAGAGGATTTCTAATTATTTGGCAGTTAAAACGAGAGCAGGCGACGGATCCAGAGACTTGCAACTGAAAGTCCATGAATGAATTCACCGTAAAACGTCACCAAGTGTGCCCACAGCCAATTTACTGTTTCGGCCATTCCTCTATCCGACATTTTCTGTTGCAATGGACAAGTCTGCCAGAAAACCATTTTTATAGCCGATATTTAACATAAGAAGATATTGTATCTTGCAACATCATGTCGCATGGTTTGAAGTTCTGGACCCTGTTTCACAATGCGGCGTAGCGTAAGTTTTCACGTAACTGCAATAGCAACCCATACTGTAGACATACGTTAGTATGAAAGTTACGCAAAAACTACATCTACGCCGCTTTGTGAAACAGGCTCCAGGGTACTGTTTCTCAACACCGTCGTAACTTTGCGCCTAGTCGTAACGTCATGGCAACATATACCTTCAACATTACGTTACGACCAGGCGCAAAGTTACGACGGGCGTAAGTTGTGTTGAGAAACAGCCCCCAGGATTGCTATACGTTTGTGCTCCTCAATCATGAGAACATAACGTATATTTACATTTGGACGCTTAAAAAAATCCCAGTCGTGGTAACATTTAACATTCCCCATCGTAATAATGCATGTAGAATTGATATTGACCAGATGCCTCGCAAATTAAAGTCATAAAACGATTAAAAAATGTGCATTCGGAGGTTAACCTGGTTTATATATAGCTCTTCTATTAACTGGTAAATCTGTAAAAATATAAATCTGTAGGAATTTAACTTAACTATTCATATTAAATATAACAATTTAACACATCTTTTACTTGATACAGGACACAACTAAATGCGAGTTACTACAATATGAACAGTATGACGACGCGTTAACACAGTCATCTTGGGAGTGACTTCAAAATGTCCTTCCATTCCGGGTTTATCGTGACCTTTTAATGTAGTGTAGACCAGCGACACCAGACAAAGCCTGCATCTACTGTTTATATGTATAAAACTGCAGCAGTGAAACTAACGTGTTTGTTTTGTTGCTATAGTTACTGGCGTAGCCGATAAATAGCACATCCGAGAAAGGCTGTTGGCACGGTTGTACCATAAAACAACTGCATGCTCTTTTACATATCTTCTGTATATATATTATTGCGTTTTGGACCATTAGTGACTTCCTGACGTCATACATGTATATAGGGTCGAGGAGGGGATATAATTTATATCAACACAACCCGAAAGACGAGGTATCTTAAGGCTATGGCCCAGTATTAAGCCAAAGTGGTACATGTAGGATGGCCAAATTATATGTTAGGAAAGATATCAGCGAAGATACCGGCCAAAATATGTGATCATAGCATATCGGCCAAAATATGTGATCATCCTTATCGGCCAAAATATGTGATCATAGCATATGGGCCAAAATATGTGATCATAGCATATCGGCCAAAATATGTGATCATAGCATATCGGCCAAAATATGTGATCATAGCATATCGGCCTAAATATGTGATCATAGCATATCGGCTAAAATATGTGATCATTTTTAGGTGTGAGCGCCGAACTTAATGATCGATTGGGATGCACAGAAAATTTCAACCGGCTGTGTTACTTCAATTCTGAGAAAAATTAAGTAATTATCAAAAGTTACTAATTTAAACGCCGGGCTTATAATAATTGTAGTAAACAATACTCTAATGAGCTAAAGTATTGTAAAAGGGTCGCCATTTTGAAACCGTAAGTGAGCGACTCTTTCGTACATCGGTCCCGTTTTTTCTTTCGAAAAAATCATTCACCGATACGATAAATGCCTTAAAAATGAATGACCAACGTTTTCTCTCTTGATATCCATTCCCCTTAAACGCTTTTGTCGAATTATTGGCCAGAGTTATTGCATTAGATACAAATCTAGAGCTGGTTGGAACACTTTCCCGCGCTCACGGCGCGCCATGCTTTGTATTCTCAGCCACTCAGGAATCTTCCTATTTCAAACATGGCTACCCTCCGTAGTGTCCGGCCCTCAGGTGACGTTTAAGTCCCAGTATGATGCCCGAGGTTTGTTAATCAATAAAAACTTATCCTCCAAATGAAAATGCAGATGAAAAAATAAATAAAAACACTTGATATTCCCCCAACAAAAAGAACACAAAACCAAAAAGATACTTTAGAGAAAAAAATTGCTTCAAACGAAAAAAAGTAGAATGACAACGATATGAAAATAAAAATTCCCCTTAGCCTTGCGTTGCCAAAATGCCGAGAGTTGCCAAATCTTGATTTACTATCTTCCTTAGAAGTTCAATATTGAAAGTGAAATGGATAGTACAGGCAAATGAAAACGGAAAACAAACATCGTTTTGTGGCGGAAATTTGACGCATCACAATCCGCATAACTTGTCGATGATGAACAAAACAAAGATGGGCGACTTTTCTATTGTACACGAAAACCGTGCAAGAGAAAGCAATTTCTAAACTTTTGAAACGGCAAGAAACCTATGTTGCTTTCTTTTTCACCTCATCCAAATTCTTTCTGTAGGCAAAAAAGTGGGCTGAAATAGGGGAGTCAAGCAAACTTTTCAGGCTGCCGCTTGTTGATGCTACCTTATCGTTAAACTATAGCAAAGCGTCTAATTGGGCTGTCAGTGAATGGGCGTTCCTGTTAAAACGACGAAATTTCATCGAATTTGCCCATGGGTGAGCTTGTTTCGATTTTAACACCGAGGTTAGATGATGGTCTGTACACGACATAGCGCAGGAATGGTATCAGGTCAACTCGTCCACTGACCAACTCGGTGGACGATTTTTTCTAACAACCATTTCCATGTTCCATTCTGCGCACGCGTTAAACCAGCTGGAAGTAAACAGACAGTGGCGAAGGTGGGCGATTTTTTCTAACAACCATTTCCATGTCCCGTTCTCTGCATGCGTGGAGTTGTGCTGACCTATATAGAAATTAATGTCATCGCTACTCGATCTGAATGGATGTTCAAAGTATTCTACATTGTTTTAACCGCAGTGGAAACGTGCTAATTTAACATATTTCAACTTCTTAAACGGAGGAGCTCATCTCAGCAAAACCAGGAAATTATAATCCTTATCCTCTTGATCTAGGCCTACAACTAGTACTTGTAGTTCTAGTACTCGTAGACGGGCTACTACTAGTACTAGTAGTAGTATAGGCTACTAGTAATTATAATTATACTACGGCTTATACTTCTCAAGTACAGAATCACAAACTGACCTTATTTATTCTTGAAGCAATGAAGTGTTAAGAGGTAACTAACTAGCCCTAGAATCTATATTGCTTCCGGCTAGAATGAATGAGCGTACATTTAGCGGTTATTTGAATTTCATTCACATTTTTTAAAAAATAAAAGGTTTCTGTGTTTTTGAAGCCCCCAGTGTATTTTGGTGTTTTTAATCAGATTCTGCGGACCCTGAAAACATAAATTTGTAAACCTCACCCCAGAAATGCTTTTTTAAATTTTTCAACACCTTATGTTTCCCGGAATGTGTTCCCTGTTAGCAATGTATCCCTGTACCTATGTATCCCGTTACCTTTTTATCCCTGTACCTATAGTATGTATCCACCTACAGTATCCCCGTAGGTCTATGTATCCCCATACCTACTTATCCCACTACCCACGTATCGCAGTAGCCTACCTGTTTATCCCCATACATGTGTACGTATCTCCGTACCTATGTATCCCGGTACCTATATATCCCCGTACCAATGTGCATGTATCCCGGCACCTATGTACATGTATCCCGATACCTAGTCTAAATTATATACCTCTTTTTAACACAATTAAAAACTTGTCTCCATGGTTATTTTAGACCAGAAGATTTTCCCTGTGCCCGTGTGTTTTAGTGATCATAAATATACATGTATCCCGATACCTATGTATATCGTCGAACCCATGTATCTGGATATTCATGTGTCTCGGTACCTATGTATCCTGGTAGCCTACCTATATGTAAGGGTCTAAATGATATACCTCTTTTTTGACACAATGAGAAACTTGTCTCCGTGGTTATTTTAGACAAGAAGATTTTCCCTGTGCCCGTGTGTTTTTGTGTTCATAAATATATATATCCTGGTACCTATGTTTCACTATACCAATGTGCCCAGGTACATGAACCTATGTTACACTATTCTAATGTGCCCAGGTACATGAACCTATGTTACACTATACCAATGTGCCCAGGTACATGAACCTATGTTTCACTATACCAATGTGCCCAGGTACCTATGTTTGTCTATACCTAGGTGTCCAGGTACAGTACCTAGGTTACTCGATACTTATGTATCTTGGTATCTATGTTTCTCGGTACTATGCATCTATAGGTACCTATGTTTCTCGATACCTATGTTTCTTAATACCTATATGTCTTGATACCTATATTTCATGGTAGGCCTACCTACATGTACATGTATGTTTCTCGATATCTATTGTTCTTGGCGCATATGCTTCTCTGGATTAGGGAGTGTGGTTCCCATTTTTAATGGTCCCAGAACTTGTGTCTGGACATACCTGGAAACAGACTAGGTACCAGGAAACATAAGTAGGTTAGGTTTTGATTGATTAATGTTTATCGCCGCTGAACTGAACTGAACTTTTTTTCACTCAGGTCACATTGTGACATATGAGGTTACATAGAAAAAATACATGTATAAACATGGAGGTACAGTTACAAAGCTTGACAATAATGAATTGATTGTTTGGTGCTTTACAGCGCACTCCAGATTGTTCCACTTGTGTAGCGGCCTTGCCAGTTTTATCATGGGAGGAAATCGGGCTCTTTGCCCGGAGGAGACCCATGATCAGAATCAATTACATTCTTTGGGTGACACATTGATAGGTCAAAGTAGGTCACTCAGGAGTGAAATGAGATAAGATTTGACCAAGAAATTTACAAAGTTTAACTAATTGTGGTTTATAAGACCTCTGCATGATGTCAGCAAACTTAAATAAGTTAGTAGGCCTATTATGCAAATAATAGCAGTCAATAAACAGATGCCTATTCTTGAAAAAAGGACATTGTAGAAGATAATGATATTCATCAGCAATGGCGCTCATTGGACAGAGTTGACATAGTCTTTCAGAAATATTTGCAAAATCAATTTCACGTACATGGTGGAGTTGCCAGGTTTAGTGGGGGAGGAAACCGGGCTCTGCTTGGGGTAATTATGACCTGGACCTGGCCAATTAACTTGCAGCAAGTGAATGACTAACTTTTAGTTTTAATACGGTAACTGCCTATTTTGAATAATACATCGACAACTAGTAAAATAGTTATCTGGTTATACCGTACCATGTCAAAAAGCCAAAACTTTAACCATAGCCAATAGTATGGTCAAAGTTACTTTTGGCTACATATTAAATAGGCTAATTAGTAGGCCCATATGTAGTATACCGGGTACCATATCGTGTATACAGTTATAATCTTATATATATTTATGAACACTAAAACACACGGGTACAGGGAAAATCTTCCCAAGGAGACAAGTTTCTTAGTAATATAATATACCGATATACCGGGTAGGCCTACATGTAAATTGCAATCTGATAATAGGATTTAACTTATAAAAAGAAAAAAAAATTGCTTCCTTTATTCACCATCCATCAGACAATTGTAACATCAATTCATCGAACATAGCCTACAATCAAATTATATCTAATTGGAAATAAATTGGCACCGAAAGAAAGACCGTAAATAACATGTGTGTAATACAGTAGTCATGTGCATTCGCCACTGTCTGTTTACTTCCAACTGGTTTAACGCGTGCGCAGAATGGAACATGGAAATGGTTGTTAAAAAAAATCGTCCACCTCCCTATACAGTACTTAGTGAATTCCACTCTCGTACATGAGACCACTCAACAGCGTGAGTCTGACTCGCACACAGTTCAAGTCAATCACACCGAGCCGGGGTGCTGATTGATAGACGTAGACTAATTATAGTGATTTTAGAAATTTAAAATATTAAAAAAAATGTTCATTATATTTTTCTCCAATCCTAAAATAAAGCGGTTATGTTGATTTTGCCCAGATCTGCTACTGTCTGTGGAATGGATTATTGTCACAAAATAATTACATTTATTTACTTTTATTTTACAGGCGGCTATATGTATAGTGGAGGCTAGTTACGGCTTTTAAATGAATTATTTGGAAGGACTTCGGCTTTCCGATTTAAACCAAGTTTCAAATATCTGTTAATCCTATTTGTATTTTTGATTTTACCTTCAACACACATTTAAAGCATTCCTCTTTTCATTTTACTCATTAATTTGTTCGAATTTCATTGTAAATCTAACAAGTCCCTCTTCATAAGAAGAAAACTTTGAAATTGGCCTGACAGATTTCAAACTCTCCTCGTACAATGGCAACCTGTCACATTGTCAGCAGTATGTCCGAGAATTTCCTAAATAACTGGACAATTTGATGACAACGTAACTCTGTTGACACGTTTCACGGTGGACCGCAATGCTGAAGAGATAGGCCATCATTTAGTCCGCAATATGTTGAGTGGATTGAAGGATAAATTCTGATACGCCCGCACGGGCTTCTTCAATACCACGTCAACATAGGGTGCATTTGAAAACTCTAAGAGTTGCTCTCCGAATTTTTAAAAAATGATAACTCGCAATTTTTAAACATTACTCACCTAAAATTTTGTCAGAAAGCTTCTTTGATAATCCCTTCGTAGAGCTAAACCATCATTTGTGATCATACACATCGCCAAACAACGAAATTCGCTAAGTTTAAATTCCCTTTGCGTTATCACCGACTTTCCCTGACAGCCGTTACCGGTTGTAGTGGCGAGCATGATTTGAAAGTTCGCGGTAGATGGCGGTGTGATCGCCCGAGAAAATTTTTAGTCAACAGACGGAATTCAAACTTAGCGAAATTGGCTGCTAACAGATTTTAAGGTCACATATGATGGTTTAGCTCTACGAAGGGATTATCAAAGAAGCTTTCGGACAAAATTTTAGGTGAGTAATGTTTAAAAATTGCGAGTTATCATTTTTTTTAAATTCCGAGAGCAACTCTTAGATTTTTCAAATGCACCCTATGTTGACGTGGTATTGAAGAAGCCCGTGCGGGCGTATCAGAATTTATCCTTCAATCCACTCAACATATTGCGGACTAGCCATCATTGAGCGACCACAGTAGTTCTATATGGCATGGACGACTTGACTCAGTATATGTACGAGTTGACTTTGGACGAGTTGGTCAGTGGACGAGTTGACATGCCGGCTTGGGTAGGCCTAATATTTGTTAAAGCTATAAGCAAAATATAACAATCCTGACATCACGCTTTCGAATGAAACATCAAACAAGTAACGAAAGCGGAAAGTTAATTTCCGTAAATAGTCCCATTTTGACAAGATTGAGCTAAACATTGCTGTATAAGCCACACGAGCTGTGTTTAATAGTATCTTGTGTCTGAACGGTTGGGCGTAACTTAGTCCGGGTTTCTGATTCCAAAATTACTATTTTTATATACTGGATTTTGGAGTCAGAAGCCCGGACTAGGCGTAACTATAACAACATTCTAGTAAAGTGTATAAGTTTGAGAGAAATAAAAAAAACGGATAAATGCTACCGAAGACCAGGTTAAATTTCACGACGTTGCTGTTTTATCGAATGATTGAAAAGTCGCATTCCAATGAATTAAAATGCCAAACTCCTGGACTTCAAAACCTGCCACGTTACTTTTTACAGGCATCGGTAGGCCTATATAGCTTTCCATGGCACACCTTATCGACCCAAGTGCAAAATCTCTAAGGCCCCATTTCATGTTTTACCTTGGCAGACTGCTACACTTCAAGCCGTTAATCGATATTTTACGCCGCACTCGAGATTATTTCACTTATATGGCGGCGTTGCCAGGTTTAATTAATGGGGGAGGAAAATCGGGCTCATTGCCCGGAGAAAACCCCCGACTTTTGACGAGTACCTGGCAACTCTTCAACAAACGGCGATCGAGTGAAATATCCACTCAGAAATTTTTGTGAGTGATATTCGTCGCATCGATTGAAGGCCTGTGTGGGACTGAGAGACGATCACTCAAATACATTGGACTATACGGAGTCCCCTTAATTAGCTGGAACATCATTCCATTGAATTCAAAATCATTACGTTTTCCAACTTTTCTAAATTACTTTTACCCGGATGGCTGTGGTCAGCTTATCTCTGGAATGCAGATTTTATGGATTTTAGACCTATATAAATGAAATAACCTGGATTGCGGGCGTGGACGTCAATCAATGAATCTAGGAGTTTGGGCTTTTAGACCATGGCGAAAACATTTTTGTTTTAAATGTGTTATATCACCTCCTTCTGTTTACAAAAGCGCGGTTTCCTTCTCCAAAAAACCTGTCATCGCTGCGATATTAATGAAATAACATGTATTGTGGTCTAAAACATTAATCAATAAATCTAGCACCCTTTAGTTTGGGTTCATACCTATGTTTTCGGGTACATCAGTTTCCCAGTACCGGCGTATGTTCCCGGTTCCTATGTTTCCCGGTATCTATGTTCCCCGTTACCGGTATCTATGTTTCCCGGTTCCAATGTTCCCCGTTACCGGTATCTATGTTTCCCGGTTCCTATGTTCCCCGTTACCGGTATCTATGTTCCCCGGTTTCTATGTTCCCCGTTACCGGTATCTATGTTTCCCGGTTCCTATGTTCCCCGTTACGCGTATCTATGTTCCCCGGTTTCTATGTTCCCCGTTACCGGTATCTATGTTTCCCGGTTCCTATGTTCCCCGTTACCGGTATCTATGTTTCCCGGTTCCTATGTTCCCCGTTACGCGTATCTAGGTTTCCCGGTTCCTATGTTCCCCGTTAACGGTATCTACCTACAGTATAATAGCAATAAGTGATGATATTCCATCAACTTTGCTCTGAATTGGACACATACCGTTTCTTGCCAATGGAATTTCTTTACCCTGATTGGTTTATTGATTTTCAAAGCCTTGAAGCTCAAAACTTTGTAAAGTGTACCAGCGGGTATGTTGAATGATGTTTGAAAAAGTCATATCCGCTGGTTGTACGAGCGTAGGTACGCGCCTCTTCAGACACAGTTGGGAAGAATATAGTGAATTATTCCACCCATAAATTAGTTTCGCTTCCTGAAGTTCTTATTTATTTAGGTTCAGTACAGTCACTCAACGTTAACAATTTCTGAGAGATATATATTGTGTGATGATTGATCACAGAACCTGTGGCAGCAGAATGTTGGATTCTATCCTGGGAGGAAACTACAGATATTCAGTTGCATGTATTTCTATAGTGACTATTCTTCACATGTAGACAATAAAAAAACCCAGAACTTTATAAAGGGGTTGAAGAAGTAATTTTCAGTACATTTAACTCCTCTAACACACAGTTATCCCTCATTTACTCTTCAGAAAATACTGCAAATAATAATGTCAAGCAGTCACACTTTTCACTTGGCAGAAGACAAGTCTAAAATAGCATTTATAAAAAGTCTATTTTTTCTATCTCAGAAAATATAGGGAACTATGGCTGTTCTATCTTTGGGATAATCCTCAAACTTCTGTTTATACCACCTGAAATGTAAACAGAGCAATATTAAAACATATATCAACAAGAGTTTCGGGAAACCCAAAATACGCCCGGAAAGGCACAGTAACTGCAGCCATAACATAACAAATCCTTCCATATTTATTTGAATTTAATTTTCAAAATTCAGAGGGAAGAGGTTGAAGCTTGGTAAATGATTGATTGATTGTTTGGTGTTTTACGCTGCGCTCAAGATTATTTCACTTACATGTATATGGCGGCGTTGCCAGTTTTATTATGTGAAGCTTGGTAAAAGGTGATGTTATGTCAACAAAATGAAATCTTGCCACTAAAACCATTAAAATCCATCTGTATCAAATTTAAAATGGGCTATTTGGATCAACAATTATTAAAAAGATTTGTACACGGTACAAGTCATCAATTCTCGCTGCTGTTAAATCACGATGTTAAAAATTGTTTGTTGTCAATAAAGGTTGCACTAAAATGTTTCAATTTTTTAGAAAAGCAGTTTATAATTTACTAATCATACTTAAACAAATGTAATTAATTGGCAATTTCGCAGCTCACACCAATTCAAGTAGATTTGACAATTTTTCTCATAACATTTTTTATCTACATTATTTGGCCATAGACATCTTGACAATATTCTAAATCTCCCCATATACCTACAGGTTATTACTTCTAATTTTATCATAGACCAAATGGATTACAATAGATTTGGCTATGGGTCCATTGCTAATGTCACCCACTGTTTTATGTAGACCAAAGCCATAAATCTCTCCAGAGAGACTGAGAGTTGACAAGGTAAATAGACCAAAGCTGGGCTACTTATCTCTTGGTCTGTAGATAAAACTTTAATCCTTATATGTATTTTTCATTAGATTAAAACGTTATATATTGATTTAAGAATAGTTTTAATCAATTTAGAAACATTATTGCAATTTGAAAAAATACTTTTTTGATGAGAATCGGAAAAGTAGAAGCCATTTTATAATTTAAAGGTTATTTTCATGAAAATGAAAGTAAGAATAAAAGGGAATGTACATAATCCAATAATTTGCAATAGTTGATATCATAAACCATTTTTTTTACACACTGTCTGTTAATATGGTACATGTATGTAACATGAAAGATTTGAAAACATCGGATCATATTTGTTAAAGTTATGGAGAGAAAAGTAAATATTACATAACCCAATATGGCTGCCATATAACGCAATGTATGATGTCAAAAATAGTTCGCGACACACCTTCCACCCATAAGGTATATACTCAGAAAAAATTGTGCAGATGGAATCAAAACATTGGAAGTTATGGAGCGGAAGGGAATATTACATAATCCAATATAACTCCCATATTATGTAACCAGTGATGTTAAAAATAGTTTGCGACACACCTTCTACCCATAAGGTATATACTTAGAAAAAATTGTGCAGATGGAATCAAAACTTTAGAAGTTATGGAGCGGAAGGGACAGCGGACGCCGGACAGCCGGACTTCCGGACTGCCGGACGGACGGAGATGATACCATAATACAGCCCGCGTATAAAAATATATGAAACAGAAAAAATATAAGCGGAAAAATGAAACCAACAGTCATTGCAAACTTTATATTCAAAAGTTACAAAAATAAAAGAGCCATTGTTCTGCTGTTTTTACATGTTCTTATCTTATAATGTAAAATTATATGAATGCATTTACAAGCCATAATTTAACTTCTTAATCTTCTTCTTATGCTTTTCCTGCTGACAGGGGAAGTAATCCATGTGAGTGACCCACCACCAACATAAACAGAGTAACATCCCTTGATTTTAAGGGATATATAAATGAATGTGATTCAATTTTAAGTCTTATCCCAGAAATCTTATCCTTCACTCTCGGGCAACTAGACATATGAAAGTACAACAATATATAAATGTAACCCTGTTATTCATTTAAGACTGTAATCAAGTACAAGTATGCAAAACAAAATTCTTTTAACTTGACGACCTTTTGGAAATCAAAAGGAAAAATAGAAATAATCCTGATCATATTGTTTTGATGCAAACATGAACTTGGTAGTAAAATTCTTACCTATGGTGTTGCATAGCCCTAGGTGCCAGATTTAAAAATGTGAAAGCTGCAAATGCTGCCGAGGGCAGACTCCATGAAGCTAAGGCATAGCCTGCCCATTCTATTGATTCTCCTAGAAAGTTAGCACCTGATACAAACTCAAACATACCACCTACCAATACAAAAATATACATAATAATCATTTTGCTTCTTATGAAGCGCAAGCAACCAAGACATATACTAAAGGAGAATATTGAAACATAATCTAATATAGATGCTGTATTATGAAACCAGAGATGTCTTAAATAGTTGCAGACAAACCATCTACCCTTAACTGTTATATTTACACCTAAAAAAAATCAGGCAAAAACTAAAGAAGATATGGACTAAAACAGAATATTACATACATCTTATATAGATGCGGAGCGGACGACGGAGCGGACAACGCTGGTGATACCATAATATAACAGACTTTTATTAAGTCGGGTGAAAAAAAAAATTGTATCATTGTGCAAGGAACTGGTGTTTGATAATCAAATCTCTAGCTTATCCTGGCACAGTCGGTTACAGTGACAGTCCCTTCCACCCATGAGGTGCGGGTTTGAATCGTCAATCCCACTCAGACCCCAGCAAAGAGCCCAGTTTCCTCCCCACTAAACCTGGCAACACCACTATATAAGTGAAATAATCTTGAGCGCGGCATAGAACATCAATCAATCTAGTTTATCCAGAAATTGCTATACAAACAATGACACAAGGACTTTGGTCAAAATATACACCAAAAAACACAACGCTGCAACAAAAAAACTAAAAATGCTACATGATACCTTGAGGTATTTTGTATCCTGTTTCTCCTGGTTTACGTAAATTTCGTAAAATATTATCTGAATGCAAGTTGATGCCTAGTCCAATAAAAAACATCGAAGCACCTGCAAATAATACCATGTTTTGTGAGCATAAATATAAAGCTTGCAGGGATAGAAAAATAAGGTTGTAATTCCTGAGTATAAATCACCAATGAATCCTTTTATACACATGTGTGTTTTGGGAGGGAACCCAACCAGAGCAGTCTGAGTGACAATAGGGCTACTCCTGGGCTCCAAACTTTCCCAATTTTGTAACGATGCCAGCAGGATCAATTTTAAATCATGAATTTTACCAGAAAGGTTTTAGTTGGCAAAGCACTGATCAGGTCAACAACACTGTAATAAATAATCATTTTTAAGGTATTTAGTTGGTCAGTTATAGAGTTTCACATGGTACGAAAAACCTACATGTTCCTTAATAAGTTTGATATGTACAAATACAATGTATGTGTAATACTGTACAATGAATATTCTTTGAAATATCAACTGTATCTTGTCACCAGCCAGATGAATTTCTCGGCATTCCATTGGGCGAAATGTCCAGAATGTGAGTCTGTAACAGAGTGCTTTTCGTGTAGAGCTGCTCTGATGGTTATATCATCATTATATGACGCCCTTTTATGGGTATACAGGTAGATATTTGGTGTCTGACATAACATATTTCAAATAATCAAGTTCTTTCATCCATTCTACTCTCCTTCCATCTGATGCCCATCACCCATATATCACATCAAAATAACTATAAATAAACTGACCTATGTAAAAGCGAATATCTGATATCCAGTTAGCTGGGTAGTGCATAAAACTTGTCAGTGCCCTTCCTTGTAGATAACCATTTGTTAAGCAAAATGACAAGGCCATAGAAAATGGAATAAATGGAGTAGGCTTACCTCCCCTTATTAAAAAGGGGAAGATAAACGTTCTGAAACAAAAAAAAAAGAAGACAGAAATGAAAGCACGTCGTTTAAAGGTACAAAAATTGTATAAATATATTCACTTTGAAACAGTATTGACGTGTTGATAAAAAAAAATATAAATAAAAATGAAATTCTTCAATTCAACTATCTTTTTTAAAAGCCACCAATTGACAATAATAATAATATAAATATAATAATAACATGACCATTGACTGATTTAAGTAAAATATTCAGACAAACAAGCAAAACATTGTTTTGTTTTTGTGAAACATGTACCAGTTTAAGAAGTGTAGCATTCTATGATCAGCGACGATGTTTAAATGATGTAATTAAGAAAGAAGGGGACAAATCTTACTATTTAGATTATTTGTTTAGAGTTTTAGACTACCTTGAACAGTTGAAGTAAGAATATTTAATTGATGTTTTAGTGTAGCATATTTTAGTTAATAGGCTAAATAATTATCATAAGTGAGCACTTATTTCAATTGAAATATTTTTTCTTGAAAATGTTTTTTTTAATGAACTGTCAACTACATGTACATGTAAAATAGTAATATCAGCTGACAATTACTAAACACTGGTCTCAAAGTTAAATCCGACTTGTTAATGTTATCTTTATTCTGATATTTGCTGGTCGTCGGACGACATAATGAAAATCAGATTATTAAAAAGGAGGTAGGTAAGGAATTCACTTTTGGTGAGTGAAATGGCAATACTGTAGGCCTACTGTACTCAGGTTTGATATGCTTTTTTTTTACCAGAAACAAGGGGAGTAACTGGAATCACATAAACAGAAAACTAACCTTTGAAAATAATGTAATAGGAACATAAAAAGAAGAACTTTGTTTGTTGCATTGTCAATTTCAGGACACTTGGTAGTTATTAAAAGGGTAACGGGCACAAGAAAGGAGGGTAACTCTTGAATAAACCAAGCAAATTTTCCATTTACGAGGAAGCCCCATTTTGAGCTACCGTGTCGGCCGTATGGAGAGGGAAACACTTGGAGTAATGCAAACGAAATTACTCCGAAAAACAGCATACAATAGCTGACATAATTCAAGCATTGTTCCTCATCCTCCAAGAAAGCTTTCACCAAGGTTTGAGCAGTATTGAAAACACTGCCCATTGTGAAAATCCCGAACACCGCTGTAACGGAAGTTGATTACACAATTACGAGCACATGCTTACCTCCCCTTCATTCAGAACTGTGGGAGATCCCACTGGGATGGTTGGGAACAAGGAGTATAGATATAGATCTTTATAAATTGACTGTGCAAGTTATTACTCGAATACGACCTTCGCCGCCGGGTAATATCAGCAGACGAATCAAGTTCGTATTAGCCGTAGGGCTGTATTGGCCGAGTTTAAGTCATATTGGCCGAGTTCAAGTCATATTGGCCGAGTTCACGGAGTGCGGCTGAAACTGAAAGACGCAATTAACATGTGACGTCTCAGAGTTAGACAGAAGTAGAAGACAGATGTTGATATCAAAATGTCTACACCAGAGCGCGTTGTACAAGGTCTTATTGACAGGACAGTTGGAAGAAAAAAACTACTGTAAGTGAATCCGATTGCCGTTTTAGTACAGCTCAAGAGGAAGAAACTTCTCTACTTATCCAGGAACAAAAACACAGATCTAAGAACAACAAGGCCGGACGTCAATTTGTTTAAGGCATCCAACAAACGAATGGAAATAACTTCCACAGTCTATTAATAAAAATATTATGAATCGAGTGTTTACGTATTGCCATGGTAATGGCCTTAGGGTGGTTGGATTGACCCTCGGCCTGCGGCCTCGGGCCAATACGGCCACCCTCAGGCCAATACCAAGGCAATACGAAACCACTCGATTAATAACATATATTATTAATTGACTTTCAATGTTATTGGCATAATACGGAGAAACGGTCACACTCATACAGAGCTTACCAGGGCCAATACGAACAAACTGGGCTAATACGAACAAACAAGGCCAATACGGACTGGGCCAATACGAGATCAAACATGGCGACCGTTTCATTGCTATCACTTCAAAATCCCAACGCTATTTTTGTTGAATTCATCAACAGAAAAAAAGAAAATAGCCAATGTTCAGTCAAAGAAAAACAAATATTCCGTCTATTTCATTAGATAAATTAAAAATTGCATTAATAACAATTTGTAAAAATAAAGAAATATGTTCCTATGTTTTATGTACAAAAGGGGGACAACTCTTGGTACACTACGTCTAGATTTTTTTAAAGAAATTTTTAAGAAAATAATGGTCAACTTTATTTGCGAATGTGTCTATTAAAACACTATTATTTTTAAAGTACACATATATTTTATGCAAAAAAACATTGAAAGCCAATTAATAAAATTTTCATTAATCAGCATATTCCCTATTGGCATTGTCACAGGTCCTCGGACAGCCGTATTAGCCCTCGGCCTTCGGCCTCGGACCTGTAACAATGCCAATAGGGAATATGCTGATTAATAACATTATAATACTCCTTGGTTTGGAACACGGGGAACAGTAAGAATTTATTTGCAACAGCACTTCTTTATAACCCTGCTACAGAAACGAGATGAAATCGGCGAAGAGAGAAACTATCTTAGTAGAAAATGTGTTCTTTGTTGAGTAATGTTTTGATCTGTTTTCTATAAAAGCTCTCTTTTCTATAAGTAAACCATGCAAAGAGCGCCATGTGTGCACGTGCGGCTAGTTTTCTACATGAATTCTGTGATAGGCCTACACTAGAATGCTATTTTGTCGAAAAGATAACACACATTTGTACTTTAGAATATGTTTTGGTTCAAAATATCAAGGCTACGGCCTAGGCCTACATACTTTTTTTTGTATGTATATAATTTCCCACTAAATGCGTAAAAGTACTATTCCAATTAGAATTGATATTGCATTATAGCTTATTATATTATGTTTTAGAAGCTTAGCTAATTATACCTAACTTTGTTTCCATTCAAGATGGCTAGAAAATGTATATTTTAATTCCAATATTGACTAGAAAAAAGCCCCTCCAGATTAATACTTAGTTGGCCAATATAATCATTAAATGAATTTCTAAGGTACTTAACCAGGTTTTATCACCAGCTAAATAAAAGAAAATGACCCATGGTGTGATTGCACTTTGATGCTAATATCAGCCGTATGTGATTCATAACCAAAATAGCTCATCACTGCTGAAGAAATGAGATAGAAAATGCTTTTAACAACGATAAAACGTAACACGATTTTACTAAGAAAAAAAAAAAAGAATGAAAAAAAAAAAAAGAACCAAAGAATGAAGACCCCAAATTAACAAAGAAACGACTCACAATGGGACATATCTAGAGAGTATTGACAATTATTTGACAATTTGTGTGCCTTCAAAAGCCTGAAAATTGAAGTTTATAGTGCATTTTTTAAATTCAGTAAAAAAAAACAAAAATGGTTAAAATAATATAACGACATAATGGCAACACGTCTTTTGAATTTCCTGTGCTTCTATTATCAGATGTCGAACAATCACAAGGGTAAAATAAACCCGTGTACTTGTCTAAAATTCAAGAAAATTCGTTCGTGAATTCACTGGGTAGAATTAAAAAAAAAGTTTTTTTGCCACCAACGGACTTCGTATTCATTGGCCAGCATTTGATTGATTGATTGATGTTTTACGCCGCACTCAATATTATTTTACTCACATGGCGGAGTTGCCAGGTTTAATTGGGAAGAACGCCCCTCCCCCTACCAACCTTCCGCGAGTACCGGCTTTCACATGTATACGGCAATCAGAAGTTTTACAAATTTATTTGGTTTCGGTGGCATTCGAACCTGCCACGGGTCAAATACGGCCACCCCAGGCCAATACCGGTACTATAGGGTGATACGAAAACCAAATAACATATGATATAGGCCTATATTTATGATCACTAAAACACACGGGCACAGGGAAAATCTTCTTGTCTAAAATAAACACGGAGACAAGTAGATACGGATTGTCTGGCATACATACACTAGGTCAAAAGAAACGATACCCACTTGTTTTCAAAATATTTTTGTTACGAATAGATTTTGTTATATGAAAACATGCCAATTCGTATTGCAGATCCCAAACACAGTGCATCAACCAAAAATACCGGGAACACTTCATCACTTCCAGGAGAAAATGTAAAATTCGTGCAAGTGACATTGCCCTCTTTAGTATGTTCTGCTCGAGGAATGGGAACGCATCACTCCCAACGTCATCAGATGTTTGACGTCATCAGTCCGAAGGCGTGTTCTGGCATGTATTGATGCTCACGGTGGACATACCCGCTACTGACTTGACTTTGAGACGTGTGGTGTGACATTTCCCATTGTTTCTGATATTGATTGTTCTGATTTGATTGAAATGAATCTTGCTTCAGAGGTTATGAAAATATTTCTCACAAGAATAACACCAAACTTAAACTTCTGCAATGCTTAATTTATATTTGATGGCGTTGCAAACATGTGGTAGGGCCTATCGTTTCTTTCGGACGCTTGTTTCATTGGGTTGTGTCTTTAAGAACTGAATATAATAGCGTCTAATGTTTTTTTGGCGATTGTACTTTTTGAGAGGAGATCGGTTGGCTGATGTGTGTCAGTTCGCCGGTTCAGTCCCAGGTCATGGCGTGACTCAAAACGATAGAATAATATCTCCCATTTTTAAAGAATGATCCGATACATATAGTTAGGACTGTCTGATATATTATGAGGTTGTTATCTGAACTTATAACCAATGTGGGTATTTATTGTACGAGCCGACGTGGGATGGAAAGTCCATATCGGCCGAGGCGTCGAATCTATATATTTGTCAGGGGAATGACCGTATTAACACTGATGCCCGGATAGAACTTCAATATGTCACTCCAATAGTGATTTCGGCTCCAATATGGACTGATGCGTGACTGACATGTGGTACAATCGTCAGCTTTCTATTGGCTAGTACGTTTCGGTTGTAAAATAAATGACACTACCAGGTGCTTACTAAAGGTGTTTATGTAACGGATAATTTCATAGATTATCTATGGCTTTTCCATTTATTCCAATTTATCCCGGAGAAATAATTTTCTATGTCAAAATATAATCGTGTTATAGAATGTTTACCAGATTTGGTTCGCCGCTGGGAAGGTCCGGGATTTGCAACGATTTGACTTAGCATTCGTAACCGATGTTCCAAGGCAGCAGACCTTTTCTTTAAATCTTATCAGTTGATAACCTTCAATTCGCAATACCAATGGGTTCAATAACCATCACATACATCATGCAGGGTTAAAACATTACATTCCAAAAACTGTTAAAGTACATATCACGATTAATAAAAAAATAATTCCAACTTCCATCGTTATCGCCGTAGAGGTTGAACGACTTCTGAAATGGTATGGTGACATTGTTCAAACCATGAGAGCAAGATACGCGAATAAACAGTAGGACGCAGCTGCACGCTATAAACGCCATCACGCAAAAACACAGATCTAAGAACAACAAGGCCGGACGTCAATTTGTTTAAGGCATCCAACAAACGAATGGAAATAACTTCCACAGTCTATTAATAAAAATATTATGAATCGAGTGTTTACGTATTGCCATGGTAATGGCCTTAGGGTGGTTGGATTGACCCTCGGCCTGCGGCCTCGGGCCAATACGGCCACCCTCAGGCCAATACCAAGGCAATACGAAACCACTCGATTAATAACATATATTATTAATTGACTTTCAATGTTATTGGCATAATACGGAGAAACGGTCACACTCATACAGAGCTTACCAGGGCCAATACGAACAAACTGGGCTAATACGAACAAACAAGGCCAATACGGACTGGGCCAATACGAGATCAAACATGGCGACCGTTTCATTGCTATCACTTCAAAATCCCAACGCTATTTTTGTTGAATTCATCAACAGAAAAAAAGAAAATAGCCAATGTTCAGTCAAAGAAAAACAAATATTCCGTCTATTTCATTAGATAAATTAAAAATTGCATTAATAACAATTTGTAAAAATAAAGAAATATGTTCCTATGTTTTATGTACAAAAGGGGGACAACTCTTGGTACACTACGTCTAGATTTTTTTAAAGAAATTTTTAAGAAAATAATGGTCAACTTTATTTGCGAAAGTGTCTATTAAAACACTATTATTTTTAAAGTACACATATATTTTATGCAAAAAAACATTGAAAGCCAATTAATAAAATTTTCATTAATCAGCATATTCCCTATTGGCATTGTCACAGGTCCTCGGACAGCCGTATTAGCCCTCGGCCTTCGGCCTCGGACCAATACGACTATCCTCGGACCTGTAACAATGCCAATAGGGAATATGCTGATTAATAACATTATAATACTCCTTGGTTTGGAACACGGGGAACAGTAAGAATTTATTTGCAACAGCACTTCTTTATAACCCTGCTACAGAAACGAGATGAAATCGGCGAAGAGAGAAACTATCTTAGTAGAAAATGTGTTCTTTGTTGAGTAATGTTTTGATCTGTTTTCTATAAAAGCTCTCTTTTCTATAAGTAAACCATGCAAAGAGCGCCATGTGTGCACGTGCGGCTAGTTTTCTACATGAATTCTGTGATAGGCCTACACTAGAATGCTATTTTGTCGAAAAGATAACACACATTTGTACTTTAGAATATGTTTTGGTTCAAAATATCAAGGCTACGGCCTAGGCCTACATACTTTTTTTTGTATGTATATAATTTCCCACTAAATGCGTAAAAGTACTATTCCAATTAGAATTGATATTGCATTATAGCTTATTATATTATGTTTTAGAAGCTTAGCTAATTATACCTAACTTTGTTTCCATTCAAGATGGCTAGAAAATGTATATTTTAATTCCAATATTGACTAGAAAAAAGCCCCTCCAGATTAATACTTAGTTGGCCAATATAATCATTAAATGAATTTCTAAGGTACTTAACCAGGTTTTATCACCAGCTAAATAAAAGAAAATGACCCATGGAGTGATTGCACTTTGATGCTAATATCAGCCGTATGTGATTCATAACCAAAATAGCTCATCACTGCTGAAGAAATGAGATAGAAAATGCTTTTAACAACGATAAAACGTAACACGATTTTACTAAGAAAAAAAAAAAAGAATGAAAAAAAAAAAAGAACCAAAGAATGAAGACCCCAAATTAACAAAGAAACGACTCACAATGGGACATATCTAGAGAGTATTGACAATTATTTGACAATTTGTGTGCCTTCAAAAGCCTGAAAATTGAAGTTTATAGTGCATTTTTTAAATTCAGTAAAAAAAAAACAAAAATGGTTAAAATAATATAACGACATAATGGCAACACGTCTTTTGAATTTCCTGTGCTTCTATTATCAGATGTCGAACAATCACAAGGGTAAAATAAACCCGTGTACTTGTCTAAAATTCAAGAAAATACGTTCGTGAATTCACTGGGTAGAATTAAAAAAAAAGTTTTTTTGCCACCAACGGACTTCGTATTCATTGGCCAGCATTTGATTGATTGATTGATGTTTTACGCCGCACTCAATATTATTTTACTCACATGGCGGAGTTGCCAGGTTTAATTGGGAAGAACGCCCCTCCCCCTACCAACCTTCCGCGAGTACCGGCTTTCACATGTATACGGCAATCAGAAGTTTTACAAATTTATTTGGTTTCGGTGGCATTCGAACCTGCCACGGGTCAAATACGGCCACCCCAGGCCAATATCGGTACTATAGGGTGATACGAAAACCAAATAACATATGATATAGGCCTATATTTATGATCACTAAAACACACGGGCACAGGGAAAATCTTCTTGTCTAAAATAAACACGGAGACAAGTAGATACGGATTGTCTGGCATACATACACTAGGTCAAAAGAAACGATACCCACTTGTTTTCAAAATATTTTTGTTACGAATAGATTTTGTTATATGAAAACATGCCAATTCGTATTGCAGATCCCAAACACAGTGCATCAACCAAAAATACCGGGAACACTTCATCACTTCCAGGAGAAAATGTAAAATTCGTGCAAGTGACATTGCCCTCTTTAGTATGTTCTGCTCGAGGAATGGGAACGCATCACTCCCAACGTCATCAGATGTTTGACGTCATCAGTCCGAAGGCGTGTTCTGGCATGTATTGATGCTCACGGTGGACATACCCGCTACTGACTTGACTTTGAGACGTGTGGTGTGACATTTCCCATTGTTTCTGTGATCAGTGCTCTAACGATATGTTCATTTTTCTACCCCGTCCATCTGTTAAGGCTTGCCATATTGATTGTTCTGATTTGATTGAAATGAATCTTGCTTCAGAGGTTATGAAAAGATTTCTCACAAGAATAACACCAAACTTAAACTTCTGCAATGCTTAATTTATATTTGATGGCGTTGCAAACATGTGGTAGGGCCTATCGTTTCTTTCGGACGCTTGTTTCATTGGGTTGTGTCTTTAAGAACTGAATATAATAGCGTCTAATGTTTTTTTGGCGATTGTACTTTTTGAGAGGAGATCGGTTGGCTGATGTGTGTCAGTTCGCCGGTTCAGTCCCAGGTCATGGCGTGACTCAAAACGATAGAATAATATCTCCCATTTTTAAAGAATGATCCGATACATATAGTTAGGACTGTCTGATATATTATGAGGTTGTTATCTGAACTTATAACCAATGTGGGTATTTATTGTACGAGCCGACGTGGGATGGAAAGTCCATATCGGCCGAGGCGTCGAATCTATATATGTGTCAGGGGAATGACCGTTTTAACACTGATGCCCGGATAGAACTTCAATATGTCACTCCAATAGTGATTTCGGCTCCAATATGGACTGATGCGTGACTGACATGTGGTACAATCGTCAGCTTTCTATTGGCTAGTACGTTTCGGTTGTAAAATAAATGACACTACCAGGTGCTTACTAAAGGTGTTTATGTAACGGATCATTTCATAGATTATCTATGGCTTTTCCATTTATTCCAATTTATCCCGGAGAAATAATTTTCTATGTCAAAATATAATCGTGTTATAGAATGTTTACCAGATTTGGTTCGCCGCTGGGAAGGTCCGGGATTTGCAACGATTTGACTTAGCATTCGTAACCGATGTTCCAAGGCAGCAGACCTTTTCTTTAAATCTTATCAGTTGATAACCTTCAATTCGCAATACCAATGGGTTCAATAACCATCACATACATCATGCAGGGTTAAAACATTACATTCCAAAAACTGTTAAAGTACATATCACGATTAATAAAAAAATAATTCCAACTTCCATCGTTATCGCCGTAGAGGTTGAACGACTTCTGAAATGGTATGGTGACATTGTTCAAACCATGAGAGCAAGATACGCGAATAAACAGTAGGACGCAGCTGCACGCTATAAACGCCATCACGCAAAAACACAGATCTAAGAACAACAAGGCCGGACGTCAATTTGTTTAAGGCATCCAACAAACGAATGGAAATAACTTCCACAGTCTATTAATAAACATATTATGAATGGAGTGTTTACGTATTGCCATGGTAATGGCCTTAGGGTGGTTGGATTGACCCTCGGCCTGCGGCCTCGGGCCAATACGGCCACCCTCAGGCCAATACCAAGGCAATACGAAACCACTCGATTAATAACATATATTATTAATTGACTTTCAATGTTATTGGCATAATACGGAGAAACGGTCACACTCATACAGAGCTTACCAGGGCCAATACGAACAAACTGGGCTAATACGAACAAACAAGGCCAATACGGACTGGGCCAATACGAGATCAAACATGGCGACCGTTTCATTGCTATCACTTCAAAATCCCAACGCTATTTTTGTTGAATTCATCAACAGAAAAAAAGAAAATAGCCAATGTTCAGTCAAAGAAAAACAAATATTCCGTCTATTTCATTAGATAAATTAAAAATTGCATTAATAACAATTTGTAAAAATAAAGAAATATGTTCCTATGTTTTATGTACAAAAGGGGGACAACTCTTGGTACACTACGTCTAGATTTTTTTAAAGAAATTTTTAAGAAAATAATGGTCAACTTTATTTGCGAAAGTGTCTATTAAAACACTATTATTTTTAAAGTACACATATATTTTATGCAAAAAAACATTGAAAGCCAATTAATAAAATTTTCATTAATCAGCATATTCCCTATTGGCATTGTCACAGGTCCTCGGACAGCCGTATTAGCCCTCGGCCTTCGGCCTCGGACCAATACGACTATCCTCGGACCTGTAACAATGCCAATAGGGAATATGCTGATTAATAACATTATAATACTCCTTGGTTTGGAACACGGGGAACAGTAAGAATTTATTTGCAACAGCACTTCTTTATAACCCTGCTACAGAAACGAGATGAAATCGGCGAAGAGAGAAACTATCTTAGTAGAAAATGTGTTCTTTGTTGAGTAATGTTTTGATCTGTTTTCTATAAAAGCTCTCTTTTCTATAAGTAAACCATGCAAAGAGCGCCATGTGTGCACGTGCGGCTAGTTTTCTACATGAATTCTGTGATAGGCCTACACTAGAATGCTATTTTGTCGAAAAGATAACACACATTTGTACTTTAGAATATGTTTTGGTTCAAAATATCAAGGCTACGGCCTAGGCCTACATACTTTTTTTTGTATGTATATAATTTCCCACTAAATGCGTAAAAGTACTATTCCAATTAGAATTGATATTGCATTATAGCTTATTATATTATGTTTTAGAAGCTTAGCTAATTATACCTAACTTTGTTTCCATTCAAGATGGCTAGAAAATGTATATTTTAATTCCAATATTGACTAGAAAAAAGCCCCTCCAGATTAATACTTAGTTGGCCAATATAATCATTAAATGAATTTCTAAGGTACTTAACCAGGTTTTATCACCAGCTAAATAAAAGAAAATGACCCATGGTGTGATTGCACTTTGATGCTAATATCAGCCGTATGTGATTCATAACCAAAATAGCTCATCACTGCTGAAGAAATGAGATAGAAAATGCTTTTAACAACGATAAAACGTAACACGATTTTACTAAGAAAAAAAAAAGAATGAAAAAAAAAAAAGAACCAAAGAATGAAGACCCCAAATTAACAAAGAAACGACTCACAATGGGACATATCTAGAGAGTATTGACAATTATTTGACAATTTGTGTGCCTTCAAAAGCCTGAAAATTGAAGTTTATAGTGCATTTTTTAAATTCAGTAAAAAAAAACAAAAATGGTTAAAATAATATAACGACATAATGGCAACACGTCTTTTGAATTTCCTGTGCTTCTATTATCAGATGTCGAACAATCACAAGGGTAAAATAAACCCGTGTACTTGTCTAAAATTCAAGAAAATACGTTCGTGAATTCACTGGGTAGAATTAAAAAAAAAGTTTTTTTGCCACCAACGGACTTCGTATTCATTGGCCAGCATTTGATTGATTGATTGATGTTTTACGCCGCACTCAATATTATTTTACTCACATGGCGGAGTTGCCAGGTTTAATTGGGAAGAACGCCCCTCCCCCTACCAACCTTCCGCGAGTACCGGCTTTCACATGTATACGGCAATCAGAAGTTTTACAAATTTATTTGGTTTCGGTGGCATTCGAACCTGCCACGGGTCAAATACGGCCACCCCAGGCCAATACCGGTACTATAGGGTGATACGAAAACCAAATAACATATGATATAGGCCTATATTTATGATCACTAAAACACACGGGCACAGGGAAAATCTTCTTGTCTAAAATAAACACGGAGACAAGTAGATACGGATTGTCTGGCATACATACACTAGGTCAAAAGAAACGATACCCACTTGTTTTCAAAATATTTTTGTTACGAATAGATTTTGTTATATGAAAACATGCCAATTCGTATTACAGATCCCAAACACAGTGCATCAACCAAAAATACCGGGAACACTTCATCACTTCCAGGAGAAAATGTAAAATTCGTGCAAGTGACATTGCCCTCTTTAGTATGTTCTGCTCGAGGAATGGGAACGCATCACTCCCAACGTCATCAGATGTTTGACGTCATCAGTCCGAAGGCGTGTTCTGGCATGTATTGATGCTCACGGTGGACATACCCGCTACTGACTTGACTTTGAGACGTGTGGTGTGACATTTCCCATTGTTTCTGTGATCAGTGCTCTAACGATATGTTCATTTTTCTACCCCGTCCATCTGTTAAGGCTTGCCATATTGATTTGATTGAAATGAATCTTGCTTCAGAGGTTATGAAAAGATTTCTCACAAGAATAACACCAAACTTAAACTTCTGCAATGCTTAATTTATATTTGATGGCGTTGCAAACATGTGGTAGGGCCTATCGTTTCTTTCGGACGCTTGTTTCATTGGGTTGTGTCTTTAAGAACTGAATATAATAGCGTCTAATGTTTTTTTGGCGATTGTACTTTTTGAGAGGAGATCGGTTGGCTGATGTGTGTCAGTTCGCCGGTTCAGTCCCAGGTCATGGCGTGACTCAAAACGATAGAATAATATCTCCCATTTTTAAAGAATGATCCGATACATATAGTTAGGACTGTCTGATATATTATGAGGTTGTTATCTGAACTTATAACCAATGTGGGTATTTATTGTACGAGCCGACGTGGGATGGAAAGTCCATATCGGCCGAGGCGTCGAATCTATATATGTGTCAGGGGAATGACCGTATTAACACTGATGCCCGGATAGAACTTCAATATGTCACTCCAATAGTGATTTCGGCTCCAATATGGACTGATGCGTGACTGACATGTGGTACAATCGTCAGCTTTCTATTGGCTAGTACGTTTCGGTTGTAAAATAAATGACACTACCAGGTGCTTACTAAAGGTGTTAATGTAACGGATCATTTCATAGATTATCTATGGCTTTTCCATTTATTCCAATTTATCCCGGAGAAATAATTTTCTATGTCAAAATATAATCGTGTTATAGAATGTTTACCAGATTTGGTTCGCCGCTGGGAAGGTCCGGGATTTGCAACGATTTGACTTAGCATTCGTAACCGATGTTCCAAGGCAGCAGACCTTTTCTTTAAATCTTATCAGTTGATAACCTTCAATTCGCAATACCAATGGGTTCAATAACCATCACATACATCATGCAGGGTTAAAACATTACATTCCAAAAACTGTTAAAGTACATATCACGATTAATAAAAAAATAATTCCAACTTCCATCGTTATCGCCGTAGAGGTTGAACGACTTCTGAAATGGTATGGTGACATTGTTCAAACCATGAGAGCAAGATACGCGAATAAACAGTAGGACGCAGCTGCACGCTATAAACGCCATCACGCAAAAACACAGATCTAAGAACAACAAGGCCGGACGTCAATTTGTTTAAGGCATCCAACAAACGAATGGAAATAACTTCCACAGTCTATTAATAAAAATATTATGAATCGAGTGTTTACGTATTGCCATGGTAATGGCCTTAGGGTGGTTGGATTGACCCTCGGCCTGCGGCCTCGGGCCAATACGGCCACCCTCAGGCCAATACCAAGGCAATACGAAACCACTCGATTAATAACATATATTATTAATTGACTTTCAATGTTATTGGCATAATACGGAGAAACGGTCACACTCATACAGAGCTTACCAGGGCCAATACGAACAAACTGGGCTAATACGAACAAACAAGGCCAATACGGACTGGGCCAATACGAGATCAAACATGGCGACCGTTTCATTGCTATCACTTCAAAATCCCAACGCTATTTTTGTTGAATTCATCAACAGAAAAAAAGAAAATAGCCAATGTTCAGTCAAAGAAAAACAAATATTCCGTCTATTTCATTAGATAAATTAAAAATTGCATTAATAACAATTTGTAAAAATAAAGAAATATGTTCCTATGTTTTATGTACAAAAGGGGGACAACTCTTGGTACACTACGTCTAGATTTTTTTAAAGAAATTTTTAAGAAAATAATGGTCAACTTTATTTGCGAAAGTGTCTATTAAAACACTATTATTTTTAAAGTACACATATATTTTATGCAAAAAAACATTGAAAGCCAATTAATAAAATTTTCATTAATCAGCATATTCCCTATTGGCATTGTCACAGGTCCTCGGACAGCCGTATTAGCCCTCGGCCTTCGGCCTCGGACCAATACGACTATCCTCGGACCTGTAACAATGCCAATAGGGAATATGCTGATTAATAACATTATAATACTCCTTGGTTTGGAACACGGGGAACAGTAAGAATTTATTTGCAACAGCACTTCTTTATAACCCTGCTACAGAAACGAGATGAAATCGGCGAAGAGAGAAACTATCTTAGTAGAAAATGTGTTCTTTGTTGAGTAATGTTTTGATCTGTTTTCTATAAAAGCTCTCTTTTCTATAAGTAAACCATGCAAAGAGCGCCATGTGTGCACGTGCGGCTAGTTTTCTACATGAATTCTGTGATAGGCCTACACTAGAATGCTATTTTGTCGAAAAGATAACACACATTTGTACTTTAGAATATGTTTTGGTTCAAAATATCAAGGCTACGGCCTAGGCCTACATACTTTTTTTTGTATGTATATAATTTCCCACTAAATGCGTAAAAGTACTATTCCAATTAGAATTGATATTGCATTATAGCTTATTATATTATGTTTTAGAAGCTTAGCTAATTATACCTAACTTTGTTTCCATTCAAGATGGCTAGAAAATGTATATTTTAATTCCAATATTGACTAGAAAAAAGCCCCTCCAGATTAATACTTAGTTGGCCAATATAATCATTAAATGAATTTCTAAGGTACTTAACCAGGTTTTATCACCAGCTAAATAAAAGAAAATGACCCATGGTGTGATTGCACTTTGATGCTAATATCAGCCGTATGTGATTCATAACCAAAATAGCTCATCACTGCTGAAGAAATGAGATAGAAAATGCTTTTAACAACGATAAAACGTAACACGATTTTACTAAGAAAAAAAAAAAAGAATGAAAAAAAAAAAGAACCAAAGAATGAAGACCCCAAATTAACAAAGAAACGACTCACAATGGGACATATCTAGAGAGTATTGACAATTATTTGACAATTTGTGTGCCTTCAAAAGCCTGAAAATTGAAGTTTATAGTGCATTTTTTAAATTCAGTAAAAAAAAACAAAAATGGTTAAAATAATATAACGACATAATGGCAACACGTCTTTTGAATTTCCTGTGCTTCTATTATCAGATGTCGAACAATCACAAGGGTAAAATAAACCCGTGTACTTGTCTAAAATTCAAGAAAATACGTTCGTGAATTCACTGGGTAGAATTAAAAAAAAAGTTTTTTTGCCACCAACGGACTTCGTATTCATTGGCCAGCATTTGATTGATTGATTGATGTTTTACGCCGCACTCAATATTATTTTACTCACATGGCGGAGTTGCCAGGTTTAATTGGGAAGAACGCCCCTCCCCCTACCAACCTTCCGCGAGTACCGGCTTTCACATGTATACGGCAATCAGAAGTTTTACAAATTTATTTGGTTTCGGTGGCATTCGAACCTGCCACGGGTCAAATACGGCCACCCCAGGCCAATACCGGTACTATAGGGTGATACGAAAACCAAATAACATATGATATAGGCCTATATTTATGATCACTAAAACACACGGGCACAGGGAAAATCTTCTTGTCTAAAATAAACACGGAGACAAGTAGATACGGATTGTCTGGCATACATACACTAGGTCAAAAGAAACGATACCCACTTGTTTTCAAAATATTTTTGTTACGAATAGATTTTGTTATATGAAAACATGCCAATTCGTATTGCAGATCCCAAACACAGTGCATCAACCAAAAATACCGGGAACACTTCATCACTTCCAGGAGAAAATGTAAAATTCGTGCAAGTGACATTGCCCTCTTTAGTATGTTCTGCTCGAGGAATGGGAACGCATCACTCCCAACGTCATCAGATGTTTGACGTCATCAGTCCGAAGGCGTGTTCTGGCATGTATTGATGCTCACGGTGGACATACCCGCTACTGACTTGACTTTGAGACGTGTGGTGTGACATTTCCCATTGTTTCTGTGATCAGTGCTCTAACGATATGTTCATTTTTCTACCCCGTCCATCTGTTAAGGCTTGCCATATTGATTGTTCTGATTTGATTGAAATGAATCTTGCTTCAGAGGTTATGAAAAGATTTCTCACAAGAATAACACCAAACTTAAACTTCTGCAATGCTTAATTTATATTTGATGGCGTTGCAAACATGTGGTAGGGCCTATCGTTTCTTTCGGACGCTTGTTTCATTGGGTTGTGTCTTTAAGAACTGAATATAATAGCGTCTAATGTTTTTTTGGCGATTGTACTTTTTGAGAGGAGATCGGTTGGCTGATGTGTGTCAGTTCGCCGGTTCAGTCCCAGGTCATGGCGTGACTCAAAACGATAGAATAATATCTCCCATTTTTAAAGAATGATCCGATACATATAGTTAGGACTGTCTGATATATTATGAGGTTGTTATCTGAACTTATAACCAATGTGGGTATTTATTGTACGAGCCGACGTGGGATGGAAAGTCCATATCGGCCGAGGCGTCGAATCTATATATGTGTCAGGGGAATGACCGTATTAACACTGATGCCCGGATAGAACTTCAATATGTCACTCCAATAGTGATTTCGGCTCCAATATGGACTGATGCGTGACTGACATGTGGTACAATCGTCAGCTTTCTATTGGCTAGTACGTTTCGGTTGTAAAATAAATGACACTACCAGGTGCTTACTAAAGGTGTTAAAGGGAAAGAAAATCTAAGCTTTAGACTAGTTTAGTTGGAAAGAGTAGAGTTCATTTAGTCCAAAACAACTGTCCAATGTATGTTTTATCCCCTCGTAAGTGAATAATTGAAATTTGAAGGTGGCGTTACAATAGAGAATAAGCTCCATAGGCCATTCACAAGGCCGCCACCATTTTTTCATTAGTTTTATCCAATTATTGTTGAATACAAATTTAAGTGCGTTATAGAGTAGTCATGTGATGCAATTTAGCCAATGGCTGGCTAAGTAATGGCGCGCGGTTGCATACTGACCTATATTTTCGGAGACAATCTTCCCACTTCAAGTTTGTCGCCATGTTTTTTTGGACCTAAATCTACCCTTATACATTAGAGAGCGGTAAAAATACGTCATTCTTGATCTAAAAATAGCTATACCAACATCACGTCATCCTAAAACGGAAAAATGGTTACACAGATAAGCCACTGAAAGGACATACTTCTGTCTGTTTTTATTAGCTTGAGGGTCACTGGAGGTAATTGACGTGAAATGTTTTAAGTACTTTGAAGGTTGTTATCGACGATAATCCCTATGTATTTCTAGAGATTTCCCCTCCTTTAATGTAACGGATCATTTCATAGATTATCTATGGCTTTTCCATTTATTCCAATTTATCCCGGAGAAATAATTTTCTATGTCAAAATATAATCGTGTTATAGAATGTTTACCAGATTTGGTTCGCCGCTGGGAAGGTCCGGGATTTGCAACGATTTGACTTAGCATTCGTAACCGATGTTCCAAGGCAGCAGACCTTTTCTTTAAATCTTATCAGTTGATAACCTTCAATTCGCAATACCAATGGGTTCAATAACCATCACATACATCATGCAGGGTTAAAACATTACATTCCAAAAACTGTTAAAGTACATATCACGATTAATAAAAAAATAATTCCAACTTCCATCGTTATCGCCGTAGAGGTTGAACGACTTCTGAAATGGTATGGTGACATTGTTCAAACCATGAGAGCAAGATACGCGAATAAACAGTAGGACGCAGCTGCACGCTATAAACGCCATCACGCAAAAACACAGATCTAAGAACAACAAGGCCGGACGTCAATTTGTTTAAGGCATCCAACAAACGAATGGAAATAACTTCCACAGTCTATTAATAAAAATATTATGAAACGAGTGTTTACGTATTGCCATGGTAATGGCCTTAGGGTGGTTGGATTGACCCTCGGCCTGCGGCCTCGGGCCAATACGGCCACCCTCAGGCCAATACCAAGGCAATACGAAACCACTCGATTAATAACATATATTATTAATTGACTTTCAATGTTATTGGCATAATACGGAGAAACGGTCACACTCATACAGAGCTTACCAGGGCCAATACGAACAAACTGGGCTAATACGAACAAACAAGGCCAATACGGACTGGGCCAATACGAGATCAAACATGGCGACCGTTTCATTGCTATCACTTCAAAATCCCAACGCTATTTTTGTTGAATTCATCAACAGAAAAAAAGAAAATAGCCAATGTTCAGTCAAAGAAAAACAAATATTCCGTCTATTTCATTAGATAAATTAAAAATTGCATTAATAACAGTTTGTAAAAATAAAGAAATATGTTCCTATGTTTTATGTACAAAAGGGGGACAACTCTTGGTACACTACGTCTAGATTTTTTTAAAGAAATTTTTAAGAAAATAATGGTCAACTTTATTTGCGAATGTGTCTATTAAAACACTATTATTTTTAAAGTACACATATATTTTATGCAAAAAAACATTGAAAGCCAATTAATAAAATTTTCATTAATCAGCATATTCCCTATTGGCATTGTCACAGGTCCTCGAACAGCCGTATTAGCCCTCGGCCTTCGGCCTCGGACCAATACGACTATCCTCGGACCTGTAACAATGCCAATAGGGAATATGCTGATTAATAACATTATAATACTCCTTGGTTTGGAACACGGGGAACAGTAAGAATTTATTTGCAACAGCACTTCTTTATAACCCTGCTACAGAAACGAGATGAAATCGGCGAAGAGAGAAACTATCTTAGTAGAAAATGTGTTCTTTGTTGAGTAATGTTTTGATCTGTTTTCTATAAAAGCTCTCTTTTCTATAAGTAAACCATGCAAAGAGCGCCATGTGTGCACGTGCGGCTAGTTTTCTACATGAATTCTGTGATAGGCCTACACTAGAATGCTATTTTGTCGAAAAGATAACACACATTTGTACTTTAGAATATGTTTTGGTTCAAAATATCAAGGCTACGGCCTAGGCCTACATACTTTTTTTTGTATGTATATAATTTCCCACTAAATGCGTAAAAGTACTATTCCAATTAGAATTGATATTGCATTATAGCTTATTATATTATGTTTTAGAAGCTTAGCTAATTATACCTAACTTTGTTTCCATTCAAGATGGCTAGAAAATGTATATTTTAATTCCAATATTGACTAGAAAAAAGCCCCTCCAGATTAATACTTAGTTGGCCAATATAATCATTAAATGAATTTCTAAGGTACTTAACCAGGTTTTATCACCAGCTAAATAAAAGAAAATGACCCATGGTGTGATTGCACTTTGATGCTAATATCAGCCGTATGTGATTCATAACCAAAATAGCTCATCACTGCTGAAGAAATGAGATAGAAAATGCTTTTAACAACGATAAAACGTAACACGATTTTACTAAGAAAAAAAAAAAGAATGAAAAAAAAAAGAACCAAAGAATGAAGACCCCAAATTAACAAAGAAACGACTCACAATGGGACATATCTAGAGAGTATTGACAATTATTTGACAATTTGTGTGCCTTCAAAAGCCTGAAAATTGAAGTTTATAGTGCATTTTTTAAATTCAGTAAAAAAAACAAAAATGGTTAAAATAATATAACGACATAATGGCAACACGTCTTTTGAATTTCCTGTGCTTCTATTATCAGATGTCGAACAATCACAAGGGTAAAATAAACCCGTGTACTTGTCTAAAATTCAAGAAAATACGTTCGTGAATTCACTGGGTAGAATTAAAAAAAAAGTTTTTTTGCCACCAACGGACTTCGTATTCATTGGCCAGCATTTGATTGATTGATTGATGTTTTACGCCGCACTCAATATTATTTTACTCACATGGCGGAGTTGCCAGGTTTAATTGGGAAGAACGCCCCTCCCCCTACCAACCTTCCGCGAGTACCGGCTTTCACATGTATACGGCAATCAGAAGTTTTACAAATTTATTTGGTTTCGGTGGCATTCGAACCTGCCACGGGTCAAATACGGCCACCCCAGGCCAATACCGGTACTATAGGGTGATACGAAAACCAAATAACATATGATATAGGCCTATATTTATGATCACTAAAACACACGGGCACAGGGAAAATCTTCTTGTCTAAAATAAACACGGAGACAAGTAGATACGGATTGTCTGGCATACATACACTAGGTCAAAAGAAACGATACCCACTTGTTTTCAAAATATTTTTGTTACGAATAGATTTTGTTATATGAAAACATGCCAATTCGTATTGCAGATCCCAAACACAGTGCATCAACCAAAAATACCGGGAACACTTCATCACTTCCAGGAGAAAATGTAAAATTCGTGCAAGTGGCATTGCCCTCTTTAGTATGTTCTGCTCGAGGAATGGGAACGCATCACTCCCAACGTCATCAGATGTTTGACGTCATCAGTCCGAAGGCGTGTTCTGGCATGTATTGATGCTCACGGTGGACATACCCGCTACTGACTTGACTTTGAGACGTGTGGTGTGACATTTCCCATTGTTTCTGTGATCAGTGCTCTAACGATATGTTCATTTTTCTACCCCGTCCATCTGTTAAGGCTTGCCATATTGATTTGATTGAAATGAATCTTGCTTCAGAGGTTATGAAAAGATTTCTCACAAGAATAACACCAAACTTAAACTTCTGCAATGCTTAATTTATATTTGATGGCGTTGCAAACATGTGGTAGGGCCTATCGTTTCTTTCGGACGCTTGTTTCATTGGGTTGTGTCTTTAAGAACTGAATATAATAGCGTCTAATGTTTTTTTGGCGATTGTACTTTTTGAGAGGAGATCGGTTGGCTGATGTGTGTCAGTTCGCCGGTTCAGTCCCAGGTCATGGCGTGACTCAAAACGATAGAATAATATCTCCCATTTTTAAAGAATGATCCGATACATATAGTTAGGACTGTCTGATATATTATGAGGTTGTTATCTGAACTTATAACCAATGTGGGTATTTATTGTACGAGCCGACGTGGGATGGAAAGTCCATATCGGCCGAGGCGTCGAATCTATATATGTGTCAGGGGAATGACCGTATTAACACTGATGCCCGGATAGAACTTCAATATGTCACTCCAATAGTGATTTCGGCTCCAATATGGACTGATGCGTGACTGACATGTGGTACAATCGTCAGCTTTCTATTGGCTAGTACGTTTCGGTTGTAAAATAAATGACACTACCAGGTGCTTACTAAAGGTGTTAATGTAACGGATCATTTCATAGATTATCTATGGCTTTTCCATTTATTCCAATTTATCCCGGAGAAATAATTTTCTATGTCAAAATATAATCGTGTTATAGAATGTTTACCAGATTTGGTTCGCCGCTGGGAAGGTCCGGGATTTGCAACGATTTGACTTAGCATTCGTAACCGATGTTCCAAGGCAGCAGACCTTTTCTTTAAATCTTATCAGTTGATAACCTTCAATTCGCAATACCAATGGGTTCAATAACCATCACATACATCATGCAGGGTTAAAACATTACATTCCAAAAACTGTTAAAGTACATATCACGATTAATAAAAAAATAATTCCAACTTCCATCGTTATCGCCGTAGAGGTTGAACGACTTCTGAAATGGTATGGTGACATTGTTCAAACCATGAGAGCAAGATACGCGAATAAACAGTAGGACGCAGCTGCACGCTATAAACGCCATCACGCAAAAACACAGATCTAAGAACAACAAGGCCGGACGTCAATTTGTTTAAGGCATCCAACAAACGAATGGAAATAACTTCCACAGTCTATTAATAAAAATATTATGAATCGAGTGTTTACGTATTGCCATATTGCCATATTGACCCTCGGCCTGCGGCCTCGGGCCAATACGGCCACCCTCAGGCCAATACCAAGGCAATACGAAACCACTCGATTTAATAACATATATTATTAATTGACTTTCAATGTTATTGGCATAATACGGAGAAACGGTCACACTCATACAGAGCTTACCAGGGCCAATACGAACAAACTGGGCTAATACGAACAAACAAGGCCAATACGGACTGGGCCAATACGAGATCAAACATGGCGACCGTTTCATTGCTATCACTTCAAAATCCCAACGCTATTTTTGTTGAATTCATCAACAGAAAAAAAGAAAATAGCCAATGTTCAGTCAAAGAAAAACAAATATTCCGTCTATTTCATTAGATAAATTAAAAATTGCATTAATAACAGTTTGTAAAAATAAAGAAATATGTTCCTATGTTTTATGTACAAAAGGGGGACAACTCTTGGTACACTACGTCTAGATTTTTTTAAAGAAATTTTTAAGAAAATAATGGTCAACTTTATTTGCGAATGTGTCTATTAAAACACTATTATTTTTAAAGTACACATATATTTTATGCAAAAAAACATTGAAAGCCAATTAATAAAATTTTCATTAATCAGCATATTCCCTATTGGCATTGTCACAGGTCCTCGGACAGCCGTATTAGCCCTCGGCCTTCGGCCTCGGACCAATACGACTATCCTCGGACCTGTAACAATGCCAATAGGGAATATGCTGATTAATAACATTATAATACTCCTTGGTTTGGAACACGGGGAACAGTAAGAATTTATTTGCAACAGCACTTCTTTATAACCCTGCTACAGAAACGAGATGAAATCGGCGAAGAGAGAAACTATCTTAGTAGAAAATGTGTTCTTTGTTGAGTAATGTTTTGATCTGTTTTCTATAAAAGCTCTCTTTTCTATAAGTAAACCATGCAAAGAGCGCCATGTGTGCACGTGCGGCTAGTTTTCTACATGAATTCTGTGATAGGCCTACACTAGAATGCTATTTTGTCGAAAAGATAACACACATTTGTACTTTAGAATATGTTTTGGTTCAAAATATCAAGGCTACGGCCTAGGCCTACATACTTTTTTTTGTATGTATATAATTTCCCACTAAATGCGTAAAAGTACTATTCCAATTAGAATTGATATTGCATTATAGCTTATTATATTATGTTTTAGAAGCTTAGCTAATTATACCTAACTTTGTTTCCATTCAAGATGGCTAGAAAATGTATATTTTAATTCCAATATTGACTAGAAAAAAGCCCTTCCAGATTAATACTTAGTTGGCCAATATAATCATTAAATGAATTTCTAAGGTACTTAACCAGGTTTTATCACCAGCTAAATAAAAGAAAATGACCCATGGTGTGATTGCACTTTGATGCTAATATCAGCCGTATGTGATTCATAACCAAAATAGCTCATCACTGCTGAAGAAATGAGATAGAAAATGCTTTTAACAACGATAAAACGTAACACGATTTTACTAAGAAAAAAAAAAAAAGAATGAGAAAAAAAAAAGAACCAAAGAATGAAGACCCCAAATTAACAAAGAAACGACTCACAATGGGACATATCTAGAGAGTATTGACAATTATTTGACAATTTGTGTGCCTTCAAAAGCCTGAAAATTGAAGTTTATAGTGCATTTTTTAAATTCAGTAAAAAAAAACAAAAATGGTTAAAATAATATAACGACATAATGGCAACACGTCTTTTGAATTTCCTGTGCTTCTATTATCAGATGTCGAACAATCACAAGGGTAAAATAAACCCGTGTACTTGTCTAAAATTCAAGAAAATACGTTCGTGAATTCACTGGGTAGAATTAAAAAAAAAGTTTTTTTGCCACCAACGGACTTCGTATTCATTGGCCAGCATTTGATTGATTGATTGATGTTTTACGCCGCACTCAATATTATTTTACTCACATGGCGGAGTTGCCAGGTTTAATTGGGAAGAACGCCCCTCCCCCTACCAACCTTCCGCGAGTACCGGCTTTCACATGTATACGGCAATCAGAAGTTTTACAAATTTATTTGGTTTCGGTGGCATTCGAACCTGCCACGGGTCAAATACGGCCACCCCAGGCCAATACCGGTACTATAGGGTGATACGAAAACCAAATAACATATGATATAGGCCTATATTTATGATCACTAAAACACACGGGCACAGGGAAAATCTTCTTGTCTAAAATAAACACGGAGACAAGTAGATACGGATTGTCTGGCATACATACACTAGGTCAAAAGAAACGATACCCACTTGTTTTCAAAATATTTTTGTTACGAATAGATTTTGTTATATGAAAACATGCCAATTCGTATTGCAGATCCCAAACACAGTGCATCAACCAAAAATACCGGGAACACTTCATCACTTCCAGGAGAAAATGTAAAATTCGTGCAAGTGACATTGCCCTCTTTAGTATGTTCTGCTCGAGGAATGGGAACGCATCACTCCCAACGTCATCAGATGTTTGACGTCATCAGTCCGAAGGCGTGTTCTGGCATGTATTGATGCTCACGGTGGACATACCCGCTACTGACTTGACTTTGAGACGTGTGGTGTGACATTTCCCATTGTTTCTGTGATCAGTGCTCTAACGATATGTTCATTTTTCTACCCCGTCCATCTGTTAAGGCTTGCCATATTGATTGTTCTGATTTGATTGAAATGAATCTTGCTTCAGAGGTTATGAAAAGATTTCTCACAAGAATAACACCAAACTTAAACTTCTGCAATGCTTAATTTATATTTGATGGCGTTGCAAACATGTGGTAGGGCCTATCGTTTCTTTCGGACGCTTGTTTCATTGGGTTGTGTCTTTAAGAACTGAATATAATAGCGTCTAATGTTTTTTTGGCGATTGTACTTTTTGAGAGGAGATCGGTTGGCTGATGTGTGTCAGTTCGCCGGTTCAGTCCCAGGTCATGGCGTGACTCAAAACGATAGAATAATATCTCCCATTTTTAAAGAATGATCCGATACATATAGTTAGGACTGTCTGATATATTATGAGGTTGTTATCTGAACTTATAACCAATGTGGGTATTTATTGTACGAGCCGACGTGGGATGGAAAGTCCATATCGGCCGAGGCGTCGAATCTATATATGTGTCAGGGGAATGACCGTATTAACCCTGATGCCCGGATAGAACTTCAATATGTCACTCCAATAGTGATTTCGGCTCCAATATGGACTGATGCGTGACTGACATGTGGTACAATCGTCAGCTTTCTATTGGCTAGTACGTTTCGGTTGTAAAATAAATGACACTACCAGGTGCTTACTAAAGGTGTTTATGTAACGGATCATTTCATAGATTATCTATGGCTTTTCCATTTATTCCAATTTATCCCGGAGAAATAATTTTCTATGTCAAAATATAATCGTGTTATAGAATGTTTACCAGATTTGGTTCGCCGCTGGGAAGGTCCGGGATTTGCAACGATTTGACTTAGCATTCGTAACCGATGTTCCAAGGCAGCAGACCTTTTCTTTAAATCTTATCAGTTGATAACCTTCAATTCGCAATACCAATGGGTTCAATAACCATCACAGACATCATGCAGGGTTAAAACATTACATTCCAAAAGCTGTTAAAGTACATATCACGATTAATAAAAAAATAATTCCAACTTCCATCGTTATCGCCGTACAGGTTGAACGACTTCTGAAATGGTATGGTGACATTGTTTAAACCATGAGAGCAAGACACGCGAATAAACATTAGGACTCAGCTGCACGCTATAAACGCCATCACGCTAAAAATGAATACAAAGTAACGTACGTAAGGTGGCTGATAAGTGCCGTGATTGAATTTTGCTTTTTGAATTTTATATCTTGATTTTTAATCTTGACCCGGTCCAAGAATAGTTCGACCGCGTTTAGAATAATTTCAACCACGGTCAAAATATTCTAACCGAACTTCTGGAAAAGTCAGCAAGGTAAACAAAAATGCCTAGTAATCATCTGAAAAAATAATAGCTCCACGCACAAAAGTATCTCTGACAAAATGACATCCTTTTAACTTTGTCATAAAACACAAAATCAAGGATTTCAACATAAATGGATGCTATTTTTATGAACTTTGAAAACTAGATCTTGCACTTGCCAGGTATCAACTAAATATAGATATTAGCCATATGAAGTAAAAAGAGAACAAACTCAGGCAACAGAAAGGACAATTCTTAGCTTTAGAAAGTTGACAGAAAATATAGATTTAAGATAGGAACTCCGACAATGTTATTCAGATCAATGACGTTCACGCTGACCTGGACGTTTTCTGTAAGACGTTAGAATCAATATACGATTCCTCATTTCCCGTCGCCTAAATCAGAATATAAAGAGAAAGAAAATCGAACAGTGCCCTGTCAAAGGTCTGCTAAATCCAATTATGCAAGAAAACAGCAGGCTACTGTTAGAGTGGTGTGAGTTAGAAGTTTACCTGAAAAACAACAAACAGTATGTAAGAGGCTATTCACTATCTCCCTGTAAAGTTTATCATCAGCTAGTTCAGTACACCCTTCAACTCTTTTGTGTGGATTCATTTCACAAGGAGAAAATCTCGGCTTACAGTTTTCTATGCTAAATTTTGATGACTTTCCCAATAAATTGACTGGCCCATAGTTAGGCCTACAGTTTCGTTGTGGTTACAATAACAACATCAACCCACACGATAACTGGTCATTTATTTGATTGACTTTGTGTCAGCCAGTGACTGTGTCAGACTTTAGTAAGTGTCAATGTAACAAATTATTTTAATTCTTGCCACATTGTTTTAAACCATACACAGATAGGGCCTACGCAACAAATCGAGATTTGTGTTTCTCTTCGCCATTTGACTGCACAGACCCATCTACCACACAGTTTTGTTGCCTTTGATCGTTAAGGCTGTAAGCTCAAATACATCATCCTCTCTCTAAACATTCATCACAACCTCCATGGAGTTTCGCCAATTTTGACATTCATCAGTTGTGAGAGTATCATATTATGATGAGTGGATATCATCAATGTCATCATCAAATAATCAGCAAATTTAGGTTTCGATTTGGATACCTTTTACATTCACTTGGTTCAATAGGTAGGCCCTACACTTTGTCCATTGTCAGGTGACTGGTCACTTTGTTCATTAACCTGTGTTTCAGGCACTGGGTTTGGTTTTCTGTAGATTATAAAGTCTTCATATGATGACTCTTTTTGAACATCTGCATTCTGATTGGTTTCTGACATAAATTTTAAACATGTCACTTTTTTTACTTTACCTGTGTGAGGAAAGTACACCAAATACGCTGGATTGCCTTTATCATAGCCTACAAAATATCTTCTTCACTTTAACATGCAATTTCTATTTCTGTTACGGCATTACGTACATATAAGCATAACATATAGGCCCTATTATCCTATAGAAACCAACATAACCTTACTCATGCAGAATGTCTTGTTCTCAGTAAGCTAAATGGAAATCAAAACATAGTTATTAAACCTGCTGATAAGATCTCGGCAACAGTTATGTCTAGACAGGGTTATATTGAAGAGGTAGAACAGCAGCTGCTACCCTCTTTGAACATCACTACCAAAATTTGGCTTGAAAATGTTAGAAATGTCAATAGAATTCTTCTTTCTCTAGAAGAAAGAGGTTATCGTAATGAAAAACAATATCGCTATTTGCATACCTCCATCTCACAACCTATGACCAACAAACAACAAGGTTATAAACTCCATCTCACAACCTACAACCAACAAACAACAATATTATAAACTCCATCTCACAACCTACAACCAACAAACAACAAGGTTATAAACTCCATCTCACAACCTACAACCAACAAGGTTATAAACTCCATCTCACAACCTATGATTAACAAACAGCACGGTTAAGGTTATAAATTCCATCTCACAACCTATGATTAACAAACAGCACGGTTATGAAAAAACAGCACAGTTATAACAAACAACAAGGTTATAAACTCCATCTCATAACCTATGATTAACACACAGCACGGTTATGAAAAACAGCACAGTTATAACAAACAACAAGGTTATAAACTCCGTCTCACAACCAACAATTAAAACACGATTATAACAAACAACATGGTTATAAGTTCCATCTCACAGCCTACAATTAGTCATAACAAACAGCATGGCTACAAACCCCATCCCATGACCTACAATAAACAAACAACACGGTTATAAACTCCATCTCACAACCTACAATGAACAAACAATACGGTTATAAACTGTTACGATAGTAATGTTTGAAATTTAATGTTTTTGTTTAATTGATGTCCATTAGTATTGTATGTTAGAACCGGTTTCAAGTCTGTGTAACAGATTGAGTTTCTGGATGGGCGTGACGTCCTGAAACTTAGACAAGCATGGGTGACATCTTTATGGCGGCTTGATTTCATTGATCAATAGTTTAGGTTGAGATTTTATTGGGCAACTAGTTAGGTAGTTTGGGGTTATATAAGAGAGAAAGGGAACAACCAGAGAACAACGAGGAAGAACAATCAGGGGTGAGAGCAGAAGAGACAAATATGGGAAGTATAGTAATGAATTAAGAACTTAGGAAAACTAGTGTTAAGTGTGAAGAGTTATAGTGTCGAAGTATAGGACTGAATATGATTTTGATAGACTGGGAGCAGATCTGTAACAAGGAAAGGTTTGAAAGCTAAGAAGTTTACTTAGAACAGAAAACAAATGTAATTGTGGGTAAATCTGGATTTTCGGCTTTTCACTGGGTTTAATTAGTGTAGTTTATGCGATTAACAAAAGCCGCCCTGGAGAACCAACTGTACACGTCCGATTTGTAAGTAGACATATATTTTGTATTCATTGTTAATTAATTATATATCTATATTGAAAATACTGTATGAGGAGTTGTGTTGTTTGGACTTATTACGATTCACTTTATTAGTAGTTTATTTGGTTATATTTATGATACGTTCGTCTACGTGGGTTAGTATATAATTTATGAGGGTTGGGCCCAGCTCGTGAATTGTATTGCGTAACTCTGGTTATTGGACGAGATAAGTTATCCTCTGGGTTGTATATGATCGATGGTATTATAATATATATTAAGTTAAGAAGAGTAAAAGGGAAACGCAAAAACTTTTTCGTTTCAATTGGTAGCAGAGCGTGGTTTTTTAATTGGCCAAATAGTAAGCACAAGTCCTTGTTCAGTGTTTTTCATAGTCTTTGTAAATTCATATAGATATAAGTAGACTAGGAATATGTCTTTTAAGGGTGTGTTCTCCCAAGCAGCTATGGGCAAAGAACAGCGGTCGACTAAAACTGTATCAGAGACAGTAAATCCAGCAAGTAAACATCTGCCATCCACAACAAACCAAGATACTCAAGCTGTACTTTTAGATATTATACGGCAAAACACTGAAGCTTTGAAAGCCATTAGTTTGCATATTCAGAGCACCAATCATCTTCAAAACTTACATGGCGGATTAGGATTGCCTAATCCCCCATCATTTACAGGTAAATCAGAGGATGATTCGGAAGAATTTTTTGCTAAACTTGATGAGTACGCTGATGTAACAGGATGGTCGGAATTGCATAGAGCAAAGATGATTCCATTGTTAATTCAGGGACCTGCACGAACGTTTTATTTAAAACTTTCGCCAGGTATTAAACGTAATTATCAAGTTCTGAAACAAGCGTTTCTCAGGAAATATGATCCTCCTGAACTAAGGTGGGCTAGAGATTCCATCATTTATTCCCGTCACCAACTTCCAGGTGAGAGTTTGGAAGATTATGCTAACGATGTGGTCGAACTTTGTCGTAAAGCCAAGAAAGATGATGATTTCACTTTTAGTATTTTTATGAACGGCTTGAACCCAATTCTCAAGTCACATGTCATCTTCCAAAAGCCAACCTCACTAGAAGATGCATTAGCGAAAGCAAATTTAGCCGAAGTCGCGTATCCAAGATATGTTCAACTATCAACGATGCAACTAGCGAATTTGAGGACTACAGCACCAGGTCCGTTCTACCCTCGTCAAACATCTATAGCAAACAGAAACAAAAATGTTCGAAGAAATTGTTACGAGTGTGGAAAATCAGGACATATAGCGCGATACTGCCCAGAAAAGAATCGAACAAAAGGTAAGAAAAATTTTCAAAGAAATTCAAAGTTACACTGTTGTGCCATTCGTACTAAACCAAATACATTTGTTAATAACCCCAAGGAAGATAGTATAACAAGGAAAGGTAAGATCAAGGAAGTACCATTGAGACAAGCTGTTTTAAAATGTGAAACCGGTCAAACCAACCAAACAGGTTCAAAGTCAACACAAGTTAATGGTATACAACTTCGTTCAAATGGCAAAATACTTATACCACAGCCGGTGTCACATAAAGCAGTGGGGTGTTCTTTAGACTCTATGGACCGTGTTAATGATTGTGTAAGTATCAAAACAAAACCTGATGGTCTCTTTGCTCAACCCCCACCAATTGACCCTCAAGACCGTCTTTCCCTGAGTAATGTAACGTGTCAAACTTGCCCAATAGATCCATTACGAAACGGGAAGTTTCCATTCATTATCAGGAGTAAAGAATTATGGTACCAAACTATTCCACGTGGTGCATACCACGCCTATTGTTTATTTGTGTGCCTCCTGCTAGGTATGATTGGTTGTTTACAAAGTGGTTTATATTATATATATGATAAGGGTCGTGAGACTCTATCCTCAACAGAAATTTACGAAACCCGAGAATTGGAAAAGATGAATACTATGGTAAATAGTCGCGAACATAGATCAAGAAAAGTACATGATAATAAAGATTGTTTGTCTAGGATTGTACACCCACAATCAAAAGACAAAGGAACAGCTACACCAGTACAGGTGGGACTGATTGGTGAAATAACTCCCACGATAGTTCCCAGTAAAGAGAAGTTAATTGAACGTCAAAGGTCCGACCCAGAGATAGCTCAATACATTGAGTATATTGAGAATGGTTCGTTGCCTGAAAATGATAAAATCGCTCGTAAGATTTTGTTAGAAAGTGATAATTATCACCTTGAAGAAAATGGAATGCTGTATCATGTGGATATCCCAGACTTAGAAGGGGAGGACGAACTGAGTCTACGCTATGTAGAACCTCGTTCGTTAAGGAATAATTAGAATTTATCCCAAAGCTTGATACATGGTTATATATTGAGATTTTAATGCTTAATATGTTTTGTTGCAGGTTCATCTGCCGTGATGGTTCTATCGTTATGCATTGGCATATCCATGATTCAACTGACGAAGAGATTATCATGCGGTTGAACGATTATAGCTGAATCAACTGCACCAAATAATTTATACATAGATGATTAAAGGAAATAAAATAAAATACGTGCAGAAATTCGTTTTTCATGTTCTCTTTGTTTATATATAGTTTGATTATACGGTAACTTGGTAGTTAAGATTTATTTCGGAATGTTATGTTTTCCAGGAGTGTCTAGGAAAATATTTGTGATGTATTGTATAGAGGTCAAGTTAAAGCAAAATGATGGTAATATTGTACAATTGTAACACTTTGATGTTTAAAGGTTTGTTTGAGTTTCTGTTGTAGAATTACCTATGGTCCACGACGTCCATAAGTATGTATTAAATAGAAATGTTCATATCGAAATCTCTTGTTTTACTGTAAGTATGCATTCTTTTAAGTCCATCATAAGTATGTAGATGTAACGAAATAAAGATTGTAAGTATCGACAATCATTTGTTTTCAGTAAGTATGCTCTTTTTGTCCACTATAATTTGATATTTACTGACGTTTAAATAAAATATTAGCTTTATTACTGTATGTCAGTGTGTTAATATAAGTCAAATTAAGTTAGGTTATGCCAATCGTGAAAATATTGACTTTAGGCCAAATCTATTAGTCTTTTTAGTTTGTATAACTTCTTTACTTTGTAACGCTATTTTGAAGAAGATAGTCAATTACTACAGAATGTCCGCTACACCGATAATTAATTGTGAAAATATTGTTTAATTAAATACCCGTGTCTAATTGTTTACCCACAGAAGATGTCAACGGTCGGTTATACCGGAGGTTGAAACCCCACCCTCTGTATGTACGAAGATGGTGTTGAGCAACAATCAACACACCTGAGGATTGATTTGGAGGATGCTTACCGTTCGTCAGGACCAGTGACACATTTAAAGTTCTGTGATTAAATTGCCCCAGTGAAGCGAGTTTTCTTCGTTGGACCCTCCTGTGGCTTTCCCGTGTGTACTTTTCGTGGACTTAATGAATCTTGAAATATGAATCTATCAACGACCGACCAAGAACATTCATATGATTTAAACCAATTCATTTGTTATAACGGTTCGCCATTCATCAGGAACAATCTTGAGCTCTGTATCATTTCAACATAAATCATAGGAACCAGATTATTAAACACGTGGATATTCCGACTGTGATCGGACCTTTTGTCATTGCGTCGAAACCAGCCATCGTTTTGTGGAAATAGCGTCAACGTTACCTGTTTTATTGACTATTTATATGAACTATGGCCTTTATTTCTTTTTCAGAGGCGTTTTATTTACTACACTGTATAAGTATATTGTTTAACTAAGAACATTGTATTTAGATTTATGTACCATCTTAGATAATTATTATCGTATCGTTTATAGTTTAGGGATTTAGTTTTGTTTAGATGTTTTTATATATTACACAATAATTTGTCGAGATATTATATAGATAATTCATGTCACGTGGTAAAGCTTTCTCTTGCGATCTTTCGATAATTTCGCATTTGTCTACGAATACGTAAGAGTTTTAATGCCTACCAACGAAGAACGTCTTTGTCTTCGAATGAATTTAGATTAGGGTTTTGTCACTATGAAACCGTATTTTATGAAGTATGATTGTTTTTCTGTTTAAATATGTTCTTTCTCATGGGGACATGAGAATACAAAGGGGGGAGTAATGTTACGATAGTATGGTTGAAATTTAATGTTTTTGTTTAATTGATGTCCATTAGTATTGTATGTTAGAACCGGTTTCAAATCTGTGTAACAGATTGAGTTTCTGTTTGGGCGTGACGTCCTGAAACTTAGACAAGCATGGGTGACATCTTTATGGCAGCTTGATTTCATTGGTCAATAGTTTAGGTTGAGATTTTATTGGGCAACTAGTTAGGTAGTTTGGGGTTATATAAGAGAGAAAGGGAACAACCAGAGAACAACGAGGAAGAACAATCTGGGGTGAGAGCAGAAGAGACAAATATGGGAAGTATAGTAATGAATTAAGAACTTAGGAAAACTAGTGTTAAGTGTGAAGAGTTATAGTGTCGAAGTATAGGACTGAATATGATTTTGATAGACTGGGAGCAGATCTGTAACAAGGAAAGGTTTGAAAGCTAAGAAGTTTACTTAGAACAGAAAACAAATGTAATTGTGGGTAAATCTGGATTTTCGGCTTTTCACTGGGTTTAATTAGTGTAGTTTATGCGATTAACAAAAGCCGCCCTGGAGAACCAACTGTACACGTCCGATTTGTAAGTAGACATATATTTTGTATTCATTGTTAATTAATTATATATCTATATTGAAAATACTGTATGAGGAGTTGTGTTGTTTGGACTTATTACGATTCACTTTATTAGTAGTTTATTTGGTTATATTTATGATACGTTCGTCTACGTGGGTTAGTATATAATTTATGAGGGTTGGGCCCAGCTCGTGAATTGTATTGCGTTACTCTGGTTATTGGACGAGATAAGTTATCCTCTGGGTTGTATATGATCGATGGTATTATAATATATATTAAGTTAAGAAGAGTAAAAGGGAAACGCAAAAACTTTTTCGTTTCAAAACTCCATCTCACAACCTACCGCCAAGAGGACAAAAACAATAAAAAACATATCAAAGAAAGTAATATATATACAACGCCTCACAGCAAACAAAGAAGACATAGCATAAAACGGAATCGCACACGGTTGGCTAGAAGCTTTTCAGATAGTTTTCCTTCCTCAAAAGCCTGAGAAACAAGTCTAAATTTATGTTGAAATATTAAATATAGTTTAAGAAGCTGTCTCCTCCTCCCACGGCATATTATTTATTAAATTTAATTATTACAGCATTTATTATTTTTTCCATATTGGACATATCACATAAATATTCTGACAAATGAAATAAACTGTTGTGTCCATTTGGAACATATTGGAATTTTGCCTGTTTTATTTAAACTCTCTAATTTTGGATTTTATCTACGCGCTATAAAACGGATTCCCATTGATGTGTGGGATAACCGTTGAATAATTTATTAGATATATAAATTACACCCAGGATTACTCCGCTGTGTACTTAGAGCCTTCATATTTTTGGTGAATTACCAATCAGGAAAGGTGTTTTACAAACATTGAAAATATTTTGAACTCCTTTACTACAAGACTCATTTTCGTTTTCAACTTTTCATTAGTTCGTAAGTAAGTTTTAACATTACCGAACTCCATGTAGTTTCAGTTTGACTTTTTTTACATTCCTTTTATCTTACGTTTTCAATTACCCGAGGATAAATACGCACGGAATGATGTTTGCAAGAACCGTATATTGTCATGGCTGGTAACTTCTACGTTTGTTAGCTCTTAAAAAAGTAAATCTTATCTCGTGTTTCTAATGTAAAGTAAGCAAACATCCGCATCTCTATTGATGCTGTCTTGTAGTTTGTACTGCTCTATAATAAAGTCCAGAGCCATTTATCTGGCATAAGACTTGCCCGTAGCATTCGGTTATGGACCATTTCGAAATCATGCACTCTGAAGAATTCCCTCTCCTCACTTCCACTGCAGATACGCTGTCTGTCTTTAACCTGATGGAATGCCATAGGTTTTTGTTTAGTACAACAACCTATAATTGGGTATTTTACGGTATAAATGGCATAACGCCTCTCCTTTTTTATACAATTAGAAACTTGTCTCTATGGTTATTTAGATGTTCCCTGTGTCCATGTGTTTTAGTTTCGTAAATATAATAAAGGTGAGAGTTAAACAGGCAATCAAATCGGTCATAAACTCTCTCAACGGCTTATCCATCCATCACAGGTAACAACTGGAATCTTATGATTAACACTTCTTTAGAAAACAATTAATATCATATATGTCTTAGCTGCCTGAATATGGACTGATTACACGAGTTGGGATTGTGACAAGAATAGGAAGGTTCATTCATTAGAAGTTGATTCACGTTGAAAAGACTGACACAAACAAAAATGGGTACGAATAACTGGTAAATTGCATTGAAGAGTGAGCATGTCAATGTTTCTTTTCTTGGAATCATCTAATCTTAAGTGAGAAACACGTATGCCAAAAGGTGAAATCTGTACTGCTTGTAAAAACTAGAGGAAAATCTCTCTGCACGTCATCTCCTACGGTTTTAACCTGCCTTAACTTAGTTTTATTTGTAATAGCCTTCTCAATTGATTTTGCTTTAATCCCAAACATAATCCTAACATATAATAGCATGTTGCTAAAAGCCTATATGATTAACATGTAGGAGTGGTGGCTATTTGATAATTAAAGTCATATGTTCTAATTAAGTAAAGCATTTGCAAGTTTGATCGTCGTATAGCTTATAACAAGTCACCATGAAGGTCTTCTTACACAGAAATCGCTCGGCTGATGAACACTACCTTAGAAGGATACGTACCAGTCTTTGATTAGATCATGTCAACCAGAGACATATTGATCTTGCTTTATGTTAGGGTTAAAACTGATTCTTTGAGGTGTTTTCCCACTCATATTACAGTGTCACTTGTGACGACATCATGAGGATGGGTAATTGGCTGCCTGGTCTACATCAACTGACTTAATTAGGATTGGTCTATCATCAAATATAGACTGTCATCGTCAAATGAAATGTTCACTTGTATAGATGAGACACTCGGAAAACCATGTTCTTAGCATCAGACCCTACTTGAAATAGACTGACAACAAAAGGTAAGTGCCTTACCACATATACTTTCGGCTCCAACAGGGTGTCTTCATTTCTGTTTAATTCGTGCTTATGAATACTTTTATGAATACTTTTATGAATACTTTTGAACTTTATAAAGTCCCCACTTCTGCACAATATTTCGTCTGAGGATCTGTTCTTTGTAATTTGTTCTTAAGATGTCCAAATGCCATCATACAAGTCCATGGGTACTGACTGTCATTTGTCTGAAGATGTAAATATAAAAACCTATTTTGTACAAAGTCTCTATAAAGTTCGTGCAACTCTATAGACATAGCCATTTTAGCTACTTTTTGTGGAGGATAACTCTAACACTTAATGTAACGTGCCTCTATCGGTATGTTTCGGGTAAGAAGGAATTATTCACTAAGATATATATTTCCCTCAGACGTTACATACCAGTCACTTCCCTCAAACTAAATTTTAAATACGGGATCATCTTTTTAAGAAAGTTATTTGCTTGTGGTTTCTTTTGAAGAAAGTCGCTGATTTTCTTATTTCTTTTGACGGAAGCCACTCAATAGCCAATATATTTTGCAGGATTGGAGGTTTGAAAGAATTGTGATGGGCTGCAGTGTATCCACTGCTATAAACACACTCGATGTTAAAAATAAAACACCTATATCAAAGAATGAAGATAGTCAAGAGGAGGTGACGAAACAGAACCAGTTTGATCCTCGATTACCTCTTACTGTTCGTCAGAAATTTAACATCACTAAATCCTGGAAGGCTATTGCCCGTAACATGCAGATCACAGGCATTAACATGTTTATAAGGTACGTCTGTATATTAAAACCAAATCATTTCAGTTATAAATACGAACGTCAAATGGAACTTCTTTTTTTTTCTCAGGTAAAAACGGAAAAACGCCGAATTTTCTCTTAAGGAATTGATATATTCAATATGTTTGTAACACATGATGAACGACCAAGCTTGATTATTATTTTCAGGCTGTTTGAAACGAATGAAATGGTGAGAAAGTTGTTTAAAGTGTTACAAGGTTTTGATAATGTGACCGAGTTACGGGAGAGTGAAGCTCTGGAGAATCACGTTAAGATGGTCATGTACACGTTAGATGAAGCCATAGCCTCATTGGATGATGTGGACTTTGTTGTGGAAATGTTAACCCACGTGGGAAGATCACATCGAAGATTGGATGGATTTGATCCGGAAATTTTCTGGGTAAGTTAACTTCACACATTGATTTTCATGCGATGGGAATTGTATGTTGACAATAAGCCGGAGTAATATCTTTTTTTTTACAGTATTTAAGTAGGATAAATAATTCAAGAAATCAGTGAGGTAATGAATAGAGACGGCGGCGTGTATAGCATTGTATACATGTAGTCTCTCCTGTCAGTTTCGATTTACTGGGATAGTGGCTTCGTTATTTTCTCAAGATAGGCTTATTTGCCTATAGGGTGTTTTTATACAAAACTGACATTTGTTCAACAGGTAAAGTGCACAGTAGACGCTGTATTGCTTGTATAAAATATGATAGAAAAAAATCATATTCAGCTGGGCATGGAAGGGTAGGGGAAGCCAATTTGACTATATTACCACCAAAGAATTCGGGTGTGCCACATTTACCTTGGAAATGTCCTTATGTTATGGAACAAGTATGGATTTCCTTACTCCAACATACCTTAATATTTAGAAATGTGCGACCTTTGGCTTGCCTCGTTAAAGAAATAATCAGATCGTTATACTTGGAATGTTCATGAATATAGAGTAACAATGAAGAAAAGACTTCCAAAGGTCGTACACATGCACTAGACCTTAATACAAAGTCAACTGGACGGCTCTTTTAGAAAGTGAGTAAATAAGATTTGTATATTATAATAAAGTTGGAAATTGTCTTTTCTAAATTATAGGCCAACACAACATTACCTGGGTCAATTTCCTTATGATCTAATATCCGTATGCAGTCTGCAGTCTTGGATTGGCTGCTCGGCAATTGTGATAGTCATTATAGTGCCATATCAATTAACCACATTCTGCTTAAAGAAAACTCTCCATGTCAACAGTCCAATTACATGGCTTTTATGTTAAATGGCTTTCAGCGTGCCATTAAATGACGATCATACTGATGCTGAAGAAACCAGGTATAATCTCAACGTCAGTAAGTGTGGCAATGGTCAGGTTAGGAGGGAGAGATAGTGGGGGGTAAAGGGGGCCCGTAAACCTGAAACATCTTCTGTAGCTATTAGTGTGGGTGGTATTTAAATCGGGTATGGGTGGGGGTGAAATTAACACAATTCTACAGCTATGTTATATCAGTGTTGTTAGGACTGGTTTAATTTGCACTTCCGTTGTGATATGAAGATTTAAAATAACCTCCAATAATTTTTAACGTTGGGGATGAGCCAGCGGAGGATTGTGGGGTGTGGGGTGAACTAACGAAGGCTACTACCTAAATATGGATGAGCGGGCGAGGAACGGGAGGATGGGGTTTGAATTAGCGAAGGTTACTACCTAATTGTGGATGAGCGGTCGAGGGATGGGAGGATGGAGTTTGAATTAGCGAAGGTTACTACCTAATTGTGGATGAGCGGGCGGGGGATGGGAGGATGGAGTTTGAATTAGCGAAGGTTACTACCTAATTGTGGATGAGCGGTCGGGGGATGGGAGGATGGAGTTTGAATTAGCGAAGCTTACTACCTAATTGTGGAAAAGCGGGCGGGGGATGGGAGGATGGAAGTTGAATTAGCGAAGGTTACTACCTAATTATTGATGAGCGTGCGGGGGAACGGGAGGATGGAGGTTGAATTAGCGAACGTTACTACCTTATAATTGTGGATGAGCGGGCAGGGGATGGGAGGATGGAGGTTGAATTAGCGATGCTTACTACCTAATTATTGATGAGCGTGCGGGGGAACGGGAGGATGGAGGTTAAATTAGCGAAGGTTAGGCCTACTACCTAATTGTGGATGAGCGGAACGGTTTAACAGATGAACTTAAGAATAGTTTACAAACAATATTAACAATGTACCTAACTTTATATTGACGTCTATGTTTTAGGAGATAGAACAGCCGTTCTTAATGGCAGTAAAGGAGACATTAGAAGATCGCTATACCGCCAACATGGAACACATTTATGGCAAAGTGATCCAATTTATATTACAGACTCTTATCGACGGCTACAGGGGAAGTCCATCTTCTGTCGAAACTAACAAAAGTGAATTACCAAACAAAGGTCTTCTACAACTGGAATAATGACGGGATTTAATTCATTTACATTTGAAAATAAACGTCTTTGTTATAATTGCATTATTAGATTTATGAACTTTAACAGTAATGTGTGGTGAGACATATACTGAGGTATGTTTGGAACCATAAAGTTGGATTACCCTCACTTTCCCAGTGGAAAGTTCAAAGTGTGATGTCAACTTGACATAGACCTCTACTTTTTATGTTTCACTTGGACAGAATTAGGCTTCCGAATCTGTTTTCTTGCAACATTAGTTGTCTCAAAGACTTGAATTCCTATAAAACTTAGGTTAGGTTCTGATCTCTCGAATTCATCATGTGTTCAAACAAAACCATCCAGAACCACGGACATCTGATCTGCTACAATATGTTTTTAACACCAACAGGTCATGCAACTTTGTCTTTCATTTTTATACAGCTTAACCCCCCCCCCCCCTTCAAATATGTCATGATTGTACAAACCTAGTGTCACTACCATTTAATAATGGAAGGAGGATTTGGTATTTCATGAAATTACATGTGTCTTGAGAAGCAGCATACCGGCCGGTGGTAATGAAAAAGTAGGCTATGGCTTCATATTCTGTTTGATCAAGAACATGGACACAATGCTGTTCTTTTATCAGATATCTAATACTGTTATGTCAACAATATCAACTTTTATTATCACTCGTAGAAGTGTCTCTGCAATCTGATTGGTCAATTTCCATCCGATAAATAATCGTATAGGGTGTCCTATACACCCAATACGGCGTCGTGCGAACACTATTTTGAACGTTTGAACCATGTAAATACTTCGTATCCCTCCTCGACGAGCCACGATAACTATTATAATGCTACAATATAAACTTGCGTTTGCGCACTGTGCTACCAACAAATCACCACTCGTATTTATTTTTAGGAACACTAAAACACAAAGGCACAGTGAAAATCTTCTTGACGTAATTAACCATGGAGACAAGTTTCTAATTGTGCTAAAAAGGGGGGTTATTCCTTAGGACCATTACACACAACCATAAATTGTTGTATAATGTATTATTCATCTGTCCTGACCGACCCTGGTTTCGTATGTATATCGAGTTGAGTAAAATAGTATTCTTGGCCGCTTTCAATATTTTCTGCAGTTAAAGAAAATACATGTTTTTAGAAAAGAAATTTTTGGTTTGATTTTTATCGGGGATTTAGTTATCTATTGACGGTTTAACTTTAAATACATGAATAAGACAAATTTGAAACTTTCATTTTCATCTCTGTGTTTACAACACTTACGACAAAGTAATAAAACCAAAACCATGATATTTGATTATAGGTTGACTTTAAAGTGGCATGAGCTGCCAAAATTCATCATTTCTGATCGTCACAACAGTAAGAGGCTTTGAAGGCCATCGAAAAACTAAATGATTGGCGTTGGATTGAAGAAAATCCATACAGTATGTCGCTTGTACGAACCGAAAACGTGTTCGAAATGTAAACAAAATTTAAATAACCGGGACGACCATTCATTCATTCTAAGCCAAAGTTAGTTCAAAACAATACTTTATCGTGCATTTTCGAGGCTAGAAGCATTAAAAAGCCTTCTGAATTATACGTCTTGAGAAAAATAGCCAATAATTTCAACATTCTGTTTTCACGTCAAAATATCAACATTTTGGCAGCTCATGACACTTTAACCAACCGTATATAACTGTGTTTATAATAGATTAGTAAGGACACCCCATTCCGAAGTAGGGTGATTATCAAACGTGAGAGCTTTAAGTGAAACGCAGGTCTTCTGTCGTGTAGAAATATACCGTGGATGAAAATTAAGTTTTAAGCCATCATATGGTCAGTATTGAGAGTTTGATTAAGGAGCGCTTACCGTCTGTGTTTGCAGAGAACTCCAAAGTTCACAGCTTTTATAGGAATGTCTTCAAGCCTCCTTCGGTGTTACATAATTATTATCTAAGTCAAGATTCCCGTGGAGTCCCTGGAACTTTATGACGACAACGCTTCAGAGCTGATCTTCAGAAATATCGGATTCCTGTACATGGCCGAGACAAAAATGGTTACCACCCTTACTATAATCAATAGGTTAATTAATAGACAAAGAAACAAGAGTGGAAATATTGAACAAATGTGTTCAGTCTCAAATGTTGCACATATTTGTGAAATAAGTTGTAACTTTCAAGTGAATAAAAACATGATAAGAGAGGTTTTAATAGGCATAAATATTGAAGGCTTGAGCTAGCTATTTACTTTTTTCGAAAATAAACCTATCGTCTGAAAAAAATATTCCCCAATGAGTTCGGTAAAAATAGGTCTATTTTAAAAATAATCAGGTCAAGATACATGTAAGCTCTGACCAAGAACAAATTGGGTCTTGGCCATTAAGGCACCGAAGGGAAATTAGTATATTATTTAATACTCCACTTTAAAATATGCAGTTATTTTAATTTTGTTTGAATTTTACTCAGGTGGTTAACCTATCTGATTAAGTACGTCATTGTGATCTGAAAATGACATTTTATTGACGTCATTCCACTGATGATTTCTGTCGATCAGGGATTCAGTGTTAAAGGTAACTTCTTGTTATTCTGTCAGTTTATTTAGATAGGAATGGAAGATGACTATCTTTTTGTGTCGCTCACAGATAGGATTTGATTGTTTTATCCACTCTTGTATGTAATTGGGGGGGGGGGGGGGAATGGGCATGTAATTGGAGTAATTGCACTTGTAACGTGTTCTTTAAACTTTAAACCTATATTTAATCTGCCAATATTACGGTATTGGATTCTTGTCGGGGTACCTTGACCATAATATAACATCTGCTAACGAAGACTACAATTGCTTATGGATAACGATGACGTTTCGATGTAGTCAATGACAATCAACAAGTATAAGTTCATTATATAGTGGTTGGGAGAAATACAAGTTTTCTTTGAAACATAACATAATGCGATTAACTTGTTGTTGAATATAATCAGTGGAATGCATGGGCCTTTGGTCGAATGACTTTCAATTTGTTTTGTTAACGGTGCCATTCGAAATTGTTGGGTATGATTAATTTACCTTGATGTTAATTAATGTACCCCCCGAAGTATGTGCGTGTGTCGTGGGGGGGGGGGGGGGGGGGTAGAAAGACTGGGATTAAATATTCTGTGTAGCCTATGGTACCGATGTAGTAGAATAGAATTAGAAACGCCAAAGTCATTCGTTATGATTTGAAGGGGATCAAAAGATACACTTGTAATTTGAAGAGACCAACATCAAAGCAAAGCTGATGTTTAAACGCTCTGGAAGTAGAGCGTGTTTTAAGTGCGATAGACTTATCCGGCTGTTTACATCTCGGGTACAATGGAACTCGACGAAACCATGGTCTGGATCCCCGATAAAGTATTGCCTAAGATAAACCAATGTCTTTGTGGACCATGAAATTAAAATTAACCAGGTAGTTTTAGTAATTGCCTTTGGGTCGATATAATTCCACTCTGCAATCAACATAAAGTAAGACCAATGCTAATCCTGGATCGAGATAATTCCTTTACTTTATACGGTATAATTACGGCAGCTCTACTTATTGATAAATGCGGTTCTAAAAGTAAACCGCAAGGCCATATGTTTAGTTACAATATTGGTTGGACTTATTTCACTTATAATATATATTTCCAAATTAACTGTATAAATTCAAGAGAGGAAAAATAAGCTTCTTTTTAATAAAACTGAACAAGAGCCTAGTGAAAATTTGGTTTCATTTCAGACACGGTCAGTAACTCTTGCAGTAAACTGTACTGTTTTTGGACATCGACAGAGAAGTGAAATTTGAAATAATAGGCCTACAGAATTAGGTCCTTAATCAAGGGAACTAACTTTAATCGACACTGTAAAGAGACGGATCCATAACAACTGAAACGAATATCGGTAAACTGTATGCTGTTGTTTATATAAGGACGAGGTTTCCCGTTGCATGATTATTGGTTACTTTCCAGGCTTTATTTAAGATTTCTTTTTTCTTTCTGAAGGTATTTTGGGGTAGCCTCAATCAGCAAAAGTACATGTAAACGCCACTTATCCATCGTAAATTGTATGCAAAACCTAGTTACAGCGTTTAAATGAATTATTTGGAAGGACTTCGACTTTCAGATTTAAACCAAGTTTCCAATATCTATTAGTCCTACCTGCCTATCCATTTTACCTTCAACACATATTTAAAGCATTCCTCTATTATTTTACTCATTAATTTGTTCGAATTTCATTGTAAATCTACCAAATCTTTAAAATTGGCCTGTCAGTTTTTAATCTTTCCTCGTAAAGATTACAATGACAGTATGTCCGAGAATTTCAATAGCTGGACAGTTTGATGACAACGTAACTCTCGCATCACATGATTGCGGGGTTTTGAAAAGTCTGTTGACAGAGAATAGTTATCCCACCCTTTTAATGGTGGTTTAATGTGTGGCTTTTCCTGACCAGCAAGAAAGTAACACAGGAAAGAGACACATGAGTGCGGCTATGCAAAACCATGTTGCTGTATGGTAAACCATGGTTTTAGTGTTCCAAAAAAAACATGTTTTTATCATGGTTTTTCTATTTAGGAAGTATTTCAGAAATTTATTGATTTATAAAGGAACATAAATACTCACAAGGTATTCCCTACTTGTACACATCATATTCTTATTATTGCCCAATTAAATGCACATTTCACTGGATGCCGTATCTGTAATATCTATGTCTGAGTTTAAAGTTATTTGTAGAGGTCTGCTGTATTTCAACATTACTTACACATAGGTCTTTTTTTCTCACCTGTTATTTGTTATCACCTCTGTAATTGGACGATTGTAGTCTGTATGAGAAAATATGATTAAACTAAACTATAGTGATCGTTTAGAAATGTATCCGACAAAGGATTGGCGCAGTATATAATTTGAATCTTTACATGTTTTTTTTCATATCTGGAAATGCGCCTTTTGGATCGTATTCAAGACAGTATGAAGACGAAAGCTGAAGAATTTGTTAATTTTTTTAGTTGATTTTAAATATTGTTGAAGACGAACATGGGAGCCTGTTGTCAACCAATCACTAATCCCTGCATCTTCTCCGGCCAAGATGATATCTTCATGAAACCCATTCCGCAATGGGTCCCAAGACGATTTTAACTTGGCTGGAGAAGATGAGATCCATGGTGAATCTGGCCTCAATAATAATGACATAACGCTTCAAAGATGACGTTTGGATTTCCAATAAAAATCTATTACCATGACGACATTATAGTTTTCTGTAAACATAGGAATCTTACATAGAAGTTGAACCGCTCTAAATGGAATTGTTCACAGGATTTCTCTACAACTCACTACGCCTACATAGGTTACTGAGGAGATTGATCAAATGGAAAGTTACAAGTGTCTTACTAAATTATATAGAGTGTATTAAGTTACATAGATTTGTTTATGCCTTTGAATTTCAGATTTTTAATGCATCTAATTCGTTAAAGTGGCATGAGCTGCCAAAATGTTGATATTTTGAGGTTAAAACAGAATGTTGAAATTATTGTCTATTTTCCTCAAGACAAGTAATTCAGAAGCTTTTTAGTGCATCTAGTCTCCAGAATGAACGATAAAGAATTGTTTTGAACCAACTATTGCTTAGAATGAATGAATGGTCGTCCCGGTTATTTAAATTTTGTTTACTTTTTGAACACTATTTCGTTAGTATAGGCCGTAGACTTTATGGATTTACTTCATTCCAACGCCAATCATTTAGTTTTTCGATGGCCTTCAAAGCCTCTTACTGTCGTGACAATCAGAAATTATGAAAAAAGTGTGAATTTTGGCAGCTCATGCCACTTTAATAATTTGTATCAACTGAGAATTTTACATTTGGGAAGGCCTTTGAAAGAAAGCTTTTTGGAAGTTTTCTTAAAATTTGGAGGATTTTGAGTAGTTTTTTCAATCTAAATCTCAGAATTGATCATGTCCCCATTCCGTGTTTTACCTTGGCGGACTACTCCACTCCAACCCGTAAATCGAACAGCGCCCACTGGTGAGAATGTAAGAGTTGTCTTTCCTAGACTGATAGGGTCTTGGCCAATCAGCACTCGTTAAACAAAAGTTCAAGGTATACGCAGCCGCCATTATGTTATTTTCAGTGTAAGCGCCCGAGGATTTGATTAGCTGCGAGAAGTTTTACTCGCATCCAATCAAAACGAGCTGTTCGATTTACGGGTTCATGTGGAGTAGTCCGCCAAGGTAAAACACGGAATGGGGACATGCAGATTGTATCTTGGCTAGAGAAGATGCGTCACCTCCAGCTTGAGCTAGGTTTTGAAGCCTAAGCATTGTTATTGGTGCCAAGCGACACCAAGTTAAAATTGCAGCCCAAGCATTGTTATTGGTACCAAGCGACACCAAGTTAAGCTTGCAGCCCAAGCATTGCTATTGGTACCAAGCGACACCAAGTTAAGCTTGAAGCCTAAGCATTGTTATTGGTGCCAAGCGACACCAAGTTAAGCTTGCAGCCCAAGCATTGTTATTGGTGCCAAGCGACACCAAGTTAAGCTTGCAGCCCAAGCATTGTTATTGGTGCCAAGCAACGCCAAGTTAAGCTTGCAGCCCAAGCATTGTTACTGGTACCAAGCGACACCAAGTTAAGCTTGCAGCCCAAGCATTGTTATTGGTACCAAGCGACACCAAGTTGAGCTTGCAGCCCAAGCATTGTTATTGGTACCAAGCGACACCAAGGTAAGCTTGCAGCCCAAGCATTGTTATTGGTACCAAGCGACACCAAGTTAAGCTTGCAGCCCAAGCATTGTTATTGGTACCAAGCGACACCAAGTTAAGCTTGCAGCCCAAGCATTGTTATTGGTGCCAAGCAACGCCAAGTTAAGCTTGCAGCCCAAGCATTGTTATTGGTACCAAGCGACATCAAGTTAAGCTTGCAGCCTAAGCATTGTTATTGGTACCAAGCGACACCAAGTTAAGCTTGCAGCCCAAGCATTGTTATTGGTGCCAAGCGACACCAAGTTAAGCTTGCAGCCCAAGCATTGTTATTGGTGCCAGGCGACACCAAGTTAAGCTTGCAGCCCAAGCATTGTTATTGGTACCAAGCGACACCAAGTTAAGCTTGCAGCCCAAGCATTGTTATTGGTGCCAAGCGACACCAAGTTAAGCTTGTAGCCCAAGCATTGTTATTGGTACCAAGCGACACCAAGTTAAGCTTGCAGCCCAAGCATTGTTATTGGTGCCAAGCGACACCAAGTTAAGCTTGCAGCCCAAGCATTGTTATTGGTACCAAGCGACACCAAGTTAAGCTTGCAGCCCAAGCATTGTTATTGGTGCCAAGCGACACCAAGTTAAGCTTGCAGCCCAAGCATTGTTATTGGTACCAAGCGACACCAAGTTAAGCTTGCAGCCCAAAATTGTTATTGGTACCAAGCGACACCAAGTTAAGCTTGCAGCCCAAGCATTGTTATTGGTACCAAGCGACACCAAGTTAAGCTTGCAGCCCAAGCATTGTTATTGGTGCCAAGCAACGCCAAGTTAAGCTTGCAGCCCAAGCATTGTTATTGGTACCAAGCGACACCAAGTTAAGCTTGCAGCCTAAGCATTGTTATTGGTACCAAGCGACACTAAGTTAAGCTTGCAGCCCAAGCATTGTTATTGGTACCAAGTGACACCAAGTTAAGCTTGCAGCCCAAGCATTGTTATTGGTGCCAAGCAACGCCAAGTTAAGCTTGAAGCCCAAGCATTGTTATTGGTGCCAAGCGACACCAAGTTAAGCTTGAAGCCTAAGCGTTGTCATTGGTGCCAAGCGACACCAAGTTAAGCTTGCAGCCCAAGCATTGTTATTGGTGCTAAGCAACGCCAAGTTAAGCTTGCAGCCCAAGCATTGTTATTGGTGCCAAGCGACACCAAGTTAAGCTTGCAGCCCAAGCATTGTTATTGGTACCAAGCGACACCAAGTTAAGCTTGCAGCCCAAGCATTGTTATTGGTACCAAGCGACACCAAGTTAAGCTTGCAGCCCAAGCATTGTTATTGGTACCAAGCGACACCAAGTTAAGCTTGCAGCCCAAGCATTGTTATTGGTGCCAAGCGACACCAAGTTAAGCTTGCAGCCCAAGCATTGCTATTGGTGCCAAGCGACACCAAGTTAAGCTTGCAGCCCAAGCATTGTTATTGGTGCTAAACGACACCAAGTTAAGCTTGAAGCTTAATCATTGTTATTGGTGCCAAGCAACGCCAAGTTAAGCTTGAAGCACTTAGGTTTTAAGCACAAAGCAACTCGCTAATGGATAAGCTATCGCCAGTATCGGTATATCATTCAAACACTTTATATCGCATTTAAAATCCCCTAAGCCAGACATAGTTTGTTTACAGGAAACATTCTTAAAACCAAAATATTATTTAACACATCCAGGGTATAAAATAATCCGAAAAGACAGATTAAACGTTAGAGGCGGTATTTATGAAAAATGGACTGTCATTTGCGGAAATTACACTACCACAATTCAAAGTTATAGAATGTCAATGTATTCGAGTGACTAGCGGTAACAATATTTCCTTTTTATCATAAATCTATACAACCCATGTAAGAAATTAGAGGTTAGCGATTTTATATATATTAAATCAATGTAATCAAGTGTCTATTGTAATTTATGGTGACTTACACTAACACCATCCAATCTGGGGGTAGCTTGTCTACTGATTGCAGCGGTAATATTGTGTCGAGGCTGATAGATGAAAATAACCTGGTTATTTTAAATGATGGAGCTGGAACTCGCTTTAATATACATTCGGGAGAAACATCAGCTATAGATTTCACAATATGTTCACCTACTTTAGGATCCATAGCTTCATGATCGGTTTGTAAAGACTCTGCGCGTGGTAGTGACCATTTAAATATTATTACTTAGTTTGGTTTCACTCCTCATAGTGATCATGCTGGTTCATTACCTCGCTGGAAAGTCAGTAAGGCAAACTGGGTCGGTGTTGTGAGGATTGATTGATGTTTTATGCCGCACTCAAGATTATTTCACTTATATGGCGGCATTGCCAGGTTTTTTAGTGTGGGGGGGGGGGGGGGGGGGCTTATTGCCCGGAGGAAACCCCGACCTTCGGCGAGTACCTGTCAACTCTTCTACATATGGCGACCAAGTGAAAAATCCACTCAGAAATTTTTACATTTTTATTTGGTCTGAGCGTGGTTCGAACCCGCGTCGCATCGATAGAATGTCTGTGTGGGACTGAGGGACGATCCCTCTAACCCACTGTGATGAAAAGGTTGTTGATGGTCTTTGTAGGGATAATGTAGAGACATTTTATAAAAATGTTGTGAATGGCATAAAAGAGGCTAATATCTCTATTCCTCAAACTTCTGGTAAAAGCACCTGTACTATGGTGGAATAATGAATGCTCAGAAGCAGTGGCGTTTCGTAAAAAAGCTAAAAAACGGAGTGGAAAGATTACGCCTATATACAGACATAATTACTTATAAGAAAGCTAAGGCGCTTGCTTCAAAAAATACTAAATTGTTCTCAAATTAACGGCAATACCCCTATGGAAGAAGTATGAAAGCAAGTTAGGGCTATCAATGGGGAAAAAACATCAAATTCGGTTCCAAGTATTACATTGTACATCAAATGATGTCATAGCTTGTAGTTATTTCTATGATGCTTGCACAAGTAATTATCATCGGGAATTTATTCAACATAAAATAAACAGGCACAGGAGTATATATATCGGCAACTTAAATTTAGCTGTAGATGAAATACCATTAAATGACGATTTCTCATTGACAGAACCAAAGATGGTTCTACCTGCGGCTGGGAAAAAGGCAATTGTCATTCAAGTTGGTAAACATCAAAAGGATGCAACCCTCGCAACGTCTTATAGACCGATATCTTTGACATCTGTTCTTTGTAAGCTCATGGAACGAATGGTTAATTCCAGACTCATTTGGTACCCTAATAGAAATAACACTCTCTAATGTACAGAGTGGATTTAGAAAACACAGGAATACCAGAGACCATATTGTTACACTGGAAACATCAATTAAAAGACCTCTATCCAGTAAGGAATGTAATTTAGTGGTGTACCTTGATATTGAGAAGGCATATGACACGTTTTGGAAAGGTGCATGGGTTGCTAATCAAAATGAGAAATACTGGTATTGGGGACCGGATGTTCGGATGGATTAGGGACTTTCTATCGAATCGCAAAATCCAAGTACTTCTTTGTCACGATCAGTTGTTTTAGAGAATGGATCGATTATTTCTCTCCCATTCTTTAAGATTGTCATAAACGATTTGATATTAGTTCTCAATCCAAAGATAAACTGTCCCCCATATGCAGATGATGCCGCAATATGGTACAGTGGAAGAAATATTCATAAGGTCCAAATGCATATCCAGTTAGTGGTTAATGACGTAAGTAAATGCAGTAAACTGTGGGGCTTTAGATTTTCTTCTGTTAAGTCCGAAGCTGTATTGTTTACCAAATGAGATGTACAGTGACAAAAACCTCTATGTTTAGGTGGTTCCAACAATAAAACATGTAATCAGTTCAAATGTCTAGGGGTTGTGTGGCTAAATATTTAACATGGTCAAAACACATAGATATGGTCATTATAAAATGTCAAAAGCCTTTGATTTAATGAGGGACATGTCAGGTAGAACATGGGACGCTGGCAAATCCTGTTTATTACTGTCATTTAGAGCTCTAATTAAATATAGGCAGGACTATTGTTCAGAATCTTACTCGTCAGCATCATATTCAAAAAAGAAAAGATTAGATTCTGTGCAGTGTACTGGTCTTAAGATATGCACTAGGACTTTGAAGACAACCCCTTTAACTGCGCTTGAAATCATGTGCAACGAATGGCCTTTAAAGTTAAGGCGATGGAGGCGAACCTTTGAATTTGAGCTTGCACTTAAATCATCTGTAAATAACTAATACATCTGTATTGCATCCTGTGGAATCTGATTGCTTTGTAAATAACAATAGCCAACTAACAAATGCTTTCAATATAAGGACTTATCATATTTTGAATGAGGTGGTTTATATTGAAAAGTCAATTTTAACTTCACAGGTTGCACCATTTCCTCCGTGGTGGTCACTTTCATCAGTGGTTTATGTGGATTTAGACTGGAAAATTTTGAAATCAGACCCTCCCTATATTTCAAAGCATTATGCTGTGGAATTCTAAGATATTTACAAATTTTCACTGAGGGCTCAAAGTACCCTGGAAGTGGAAGAGTCGAAGGAGCGTTTGTCATCCCCGAGTTAAAGTATAGTAAGAACTTCCTACTGACTGATGACGTATCTGTTTTATGTTCAGAGCATGTAGCAATTTCCATGTGCCTCCAATTTTGTTAGATTACAAACCAAACTTGGCTGTAATCCGCGCCGACTCTCTGGGTGCTTTACAAGCCCTTAGCTTCTTCAACTATAGCAACTATAATCATCTAGTTTGAGAAATTATACGTTTTTATACAAATGCACGTTATTTAAAGTGGCACGAGCTGCCAAAATGTTGATATTTTGACGTTAAAACAGAATGTTGAAATTATTGGCTATATTTCTCAAGACGTATAATTCAAAAGCTTTTTAGTGCTTTTAGTATTGAAAATGTACGATAAAGTATTGTTTTGAACTAACTTTGGCTCAGAATGAATGACTGGTAGTCCCGGTTATTTAAATTTTGTTTACTTTTCGAACATATTTTCGGTTCGTACAGGCCACATACTGTATGGCTTTTCCTCATTCCAATGCCAATCATTCAGTTTTGCGCTGGCCTTCAAAGCCTCTTACTGTCGTGACGATCAGAAATTATGAAAAAAGTGTGAATTTTGGCAGCTCATATCACTTTAAGGAAAGAGTGAGCGTCACGTTTACATGGGTACCTGCTCATGAGGGGTTTAAAGGAAATGAACTTGCTGCTATTGCAGCCAAAAAGCTATTTTATATACTAGCATATCCATCAGATTTCAGTTTACCATTACCGATATACTACTTATGGCTAAGTCACATTTTTTCATTCAATGGCAGAAACAATGAAATGATCTCTCTCTCTAGGTTTTTTACTTAGTCGCCCTATTTAGAGTGATTTCGAGATACTCGCCGAATGTCAGTCAGGGGTTTCCTTCACGGCTAAACCTATCAACGGTTTGCATTATTTTTATTCCAGCCTTTACAATGAGACATGTATATCCCAACAATGTTGTTGATTAATGGAAAATATATCTGGTAATTTGCGTAATAAAAGGTTTCGTCTTGGTAAGTTATTATCAGATACATTGTCAATACATACATTGCCTTACTTTCTATGTTTTCCTACAATACAGTGAACTTTTACAAACATACAAAGCTAATATCTTACCTGTCCAGCTCTGAGGACATCTTTGACTGGCATATCTATATACAATATATACAATAACAACAAGTCTTTTATGAAGGCGAACATGGAATACAGGGGCGGAGACAGGATTTTGTGAAAGGGGGGGGGGGGGGGGGGGGGCGGGGCGCAGTAGTCCTATATGCAGTAGGTAGCGGGGGGGGGGGGGCAACTATCACAGCACCATAAGGCGTTGGTCCAGGGGCCGCCTAGGCCCCGGAAGCTCTGGGTTCCTAGATCGCCGGAGAGGCGTTCTAAGCCATTTCGGCGTGTAAAACTAGACATTATATTTCAGAGTACATCTTCATAAATATAGCCGGTGAAAAAATTTCTACGGGAGATGGCGGAAAAATATGTCTACCAGAAAGATGTTTTAGCTTAGAGCCACGTCTGAATAAACGAGAAGGTCCAATGGGCCTACATCATAAGCGTGATACCTCTATTCCCTCTCGAGTATCACTTATTTAATCAAGTATTTTAAATTCAACCTAAATAAAACGTTACAAAATTGTTTTTGTTCAAGTCCCTGATAATGAATTATCGGTTGCTAACTTTATTTGCGGAAAAAATTAATCAAAATGGAACTGTGTATGTTTTGCCTGTTTACGTACTACTCTCAGTAACAATTTCAAAACAATGTCAAGATTAGGGCCTAATGGCAGTTTCAGAGTTCTGCATAGCTTTAAAACGACAGCTTGCGATTTACGAAAATTCATCCATAACTCAGCGGCAAATCTTTATTTACATGTACAATCGGGTGCAACAGTCCTATACGAGTGCATGCACGAAACCAAACATTTCAGTTAAATCCTCATCACGCATTTTTTGGTGTGTGGCCGATGATCCTTGGGCCCAATGTCCCCGTCATTTGCAACGCTTGTATATTGTTTTGACTCTCGTCTCCCCCAGTTACAATAGACTTTTATAAGAGTATTTAGTTACGATTTGCGACGAAGCGGCGAAAATTTAGCGATTTCTCTCTTGATGAAACCCCAGAAATTATATTTTTAGCCTATCTGGCATAATTGTGAGTATAAACGCTACCAGTCCACATCGCTTAGCTTCGTGTGGCTTTGCGCCCCCCCCCCTCCCTCCAACCACTCTCCTTACCACTTCTCCAAGAACCTGAAGAACCTGGTGTTTTAAATATTCAACACACATAGGCACGGCCCGTACCAATGAGGCAATTATACGAAAAATTAAAATGTGATCGTAGCTTCCTTCTTCATAGCATTGTAATGTAAGATATTTTAGTTTTCCTACTCTCTTTTTCTCTTTTCCTTCTCTCTTTTTTTTGGGTCGGCTGATAGGGGGAGCGCGCCCCCTGCGCCCCCCCCCCCCCCCCTAAATCCGCCACTGGAATATTAGGTGAACTCAGATCTGGGGATTTTCTGTGCTGATGAGTTTTGTATTCATTGTGAGTTTTGTTGTACAAATCGATGTCAAAATTCATTCAGTTGTACCACACAATGTTCTACTCGTTGGATTGTCGTGATAAAGGAATGATTGACAATAGAGACATACAGGATGACAAAACCAGTGGTTGGTTATTTTACACTAAGAACAATCTCTCAAAAAATAATAAAAAAAGAACAATCTCTCAATGTCTATGTGCAGATAAGAAGAGACTGTACGACCGCTGTCGTGAATTTTGAAGAAAAAAATGCGAATTTTTACGCCTTTTAATTTTGTTCTGGCTTGTACTTTTACTACTTGTCTTGTCAAGAGTTTACGCCCAGGTTTCATTCATTCATTCAAATGATAGATCTATATAAAAATATTTTTTTCAATCCATTGTCCTTTTTTGGGAGAGTTGCCAATAAACGCGGCCACGCCGCCTTAAGGGGAAATCATCTTGAGTATGGCGAAAATTATCAATCAATCTATAAAAATATTTTGTTTATTCGGTTGGTTTCCTTTAAATAAAATGTGGTCTAGTTTACGCTTTCGATGCAAACTATACTGAACCGCAAAAGAAACGTCACCCTATTCAAATGATGATTTATGATCATGATACTAATATGCAAAATACGTCGTCAAGGCACAACAGTTACTAAAGTAATGATGGGGTGTTTTCGGTTCGTTTGGCCTGAAGGTCACAATGCACGTGTGTTGCAAGGTGTCATCCCTATAGAAAAGTCACCGAGCATGCATTGAATCATTCACAGTTTAACAGTAGTGACATGCCACAACTGTCACTGGAGCAGAGAGATCAAGCCTTGGGAAGACTTCATGCTGGCCAGACTGCAAGACCTGTGGCAAACCACTTCAATGTTCATGTCCGAACAATATACCACCTGCAGCAATGGGGTTCAAGCCACTGGAAGCACAGCAGACCGTCCTCGTAGTGAAAGACCCCCTGTAACAACGTTGAGGCAAGATCGACTGATTGTCCGTCAACACCTGCAAAACCGCTTCGCTACAGCTGCGGAAACTGCAAGGATAACCATTGGCAATCACCAGAGATCAATCAGCGACGACACGGTGCGCAGGCGTTTGAAGCAGGCAAATGTCAGATGTCACAGGCCTTAGAGAGGTCCGATCTTCACTGATCGACATCGCAGCATCTGAATTGGCGTCACGAGGAGCGGAGAACTGTCTTCTCCGATGAAAGCCGGTATTGCATCTCGACAGTTGATGGGCGAATGAGAGTGTGGCGTAGACGAGGTGAGCGTTTTGCAGATGAGTGAGTTCTGGAAAGAGACGGGTGGGGAGGTCCCAGCATTATGGTATGGGGTGCTATAGCACAAAATAAAAAACTAGGCCCTATGATGTTCCAGAATAGAGGAACTGGTAGAGGAAATGTTGTAACAGCTGCCCTCAGTCCAGACTTAAATCCTATAGAACACTTGTGTGACGAGATTCAGAGGAGGCTCAATTTCGTGCGGCCAAGGCCGACAACTGCAGCTGAACTCACTCAGGCGTATCACAGATTTTGGGCCCAAGTTTCTATCATCTTTATCAACGCCACCGGTCCTCACTTTCACTTGAAATTCTCTAACATTTGTCTACCAATGATGATGATCAATCATGTCAAATTTGGAATCATTCCGTTGATAAGTGTGTTGTTTACATCTATTTGAAATACACTGGTTATCAATATCTAAACAGGAGTGGCGTTATTTTTGCGGTTCAGTACATAGTTAATTTAGTTATTCTCTCAAAGAAGTTACCAACGTATAGAATATACGCTTTTGGATTGATTGATGTTTTACGCTGCACTCAAGATTGTGGGTGATGAAATCGAGCTGATTGCTCATAGGAAATCTCTGACCTTCGGCGGGTACCTGACAACTTTTCCACATATGACGATCGAGTGAAGATCCCACTCAAATGTTTTTTATTTGTTTGAATGAAATCCGACACATCGAATTGGAGTTTAAAGGATGTAGTAAGGGTCCTTGGTAAAACCGATAAACAGGCAGCCGCTTAAATCTCTAGGGTCATCCACACATAATGCCACCAAATAAATTGCTCTATCACCAACTGTCTTCAACTTTTATCATGTAAAAACATACTCAAGAAACTGATTCACCTTCTGAGGGCAATAAGTGATGACACAGGCTCCGCTTTTTACCACGGTTGTTCTCCTGACCAAGTTTGTCTAAGACAGGCGTGCAGTATCGCATCGGATGGATTCGGTGTTAGTTAAATTCTGGAAATCAGAAACCTTAAAACAAAATCCTCAGTTGTCACACACTTTGGGGTCCTATAAAACTAAATAAATACATTTAAAAGGGGTTAATCTGTGGCTTTGATTTTTCATTTTCTTCATTCATTATTTTTAATCCAAGGACTTCTATGACTCCAGGGCTGTATCAATGCCTGCAAGCCTTCGTTAATCTGTCATGAAGAATTGAACAATCGACTACCTCAGCACAAAAGAACGGTCGAAGTCATTCTGAAATTACCTCTCAAGTCGGAAACAAACCAAAAAAAAATATTATATCATGCAAATGTGCAATCTGAACTTCTTGGTTATTTAATATATTTTTTACACTTTTCCAACTCGTACAGCACAAATACTGTATGGATTTCTCTCTTAACAACGTCAATCATTAGCTTTTGGATGACTTTCAAAGCCTCTTACTGTGTAGACAATCAGAATTTATTTAAAATGTTCAAATTTTGGCAGCTCATGCCACTTAAATTTTTTTAAATAATTATTTGATATTTTACTTAGAAAGTTCAAAGAAGAAGCTTTTTGTTAATCGAAAATGTAGTTGAAAGAAGTGTTTGGGACCAACTTAGGCCTGCTATGAATGAACGTCGGTTGCGTCCTATTTCGGCTGGTACAAGTCCAAGAGTGTATGAGTTTTTCTTATTCCAAAGTCAATCATTTACATGTATACGTATAGTTTTTCGATGGCCCTCACACCCTTTATTGTCGTGACAATCTGGATTTAGGAAAAAACTGCGAACTTTGACATGTGGACTCTCAGAAGGACCACTTATGTTAGTAATGCACTGCAGTTTGAGAACTGTATCAATAAATCCACCAAAAGTTTAAGCAATGTATCTGAAATACTAAGGTATGATATTATATACTATAAGGTGCCCAAACAATCAAATGAGCTAAAATGCATAAACATTGGTCAAAATACGTAAATCAGCAGATATAATTTATTTTGATTATAAGTGATGAAATAGAAAAAAACCCTAATTAAAACAGTAAATAAAATATGCATTAAAGTATGCATGCACCAGAAGCTCAAGTTCTAAAAATACACTATGAGGGACGCACAAAATGTCCAAAACACTGACACACTTTACTTATTCAAAAACGAATAGCCCAAATAATGTTTATAGCAGAATATAACTAACTATGGTGGCTTACAATATATATGACACTTGTTTTCAATCTAATCATGTAGCACCAAAATGCTTACCATGTCATATAACTATCTCACCTAACGTATACCTGTTTGGATCGGTTTGTTATATCTACAAAAAACGTCAGACGATTATTACTATAAATCATTGAGATTTGTGAGGTTGCATGAAAGTTTGTTTAAAGTAGTATGAGCTGCCAAAATTCACACTTTTTTCATTATTTATGATCGTCACAACAGTAAGAGGCTTTGAAGGCCATAGAAAAACTAAATTATTGGCATTTGAATGAGGAAAATCCATACAGTGTGCGGCCTATACAAACCCGAATAGTGTTCGAAAAGTAAACAAAATTGAAATAACCGGGACGACCATTCATTCATTCTAAGCCAAAGTTCGTTCAAAACAATAGTTTATCGTACATTCTCGAGACTAGAAACACTAAAAAGCTTCTGAATTATACGTCTTGAGAAAAATAGCCGATAATTTCAACATTCTGTTTCAACATCAAAATATCAACATTTTGGCAGCTCATGCCACTTTAACATAAAAGTAGTATAGTTTAAAAAGTAGTATAAGTTTGAACAAAAAGCTCCACTGTAACGGTTCAACTCGATCGAGGGCCTCGGTGGCTCAGTGTTTCCTCTGAGAAACCAACAGTGGAACTCGGCCATACATTCTCTGTATGCAGTTCAACCCAAACAAAGTTTGTGAAAGTTTATGAAAACAGGTTATAAAAATCAATTGATAGTTAAAATCAAGAAATCAATCGATAGTTAAAATCAATAGGTTGCAGCTTTACTAAAATAAAAATGACTAACCTATAGTAGATCTACCGGAAAAAAGCATACCCCTTGGTTGTTGGAAAATAAGATAAGCATCGGTATCAAATTCATCCCATAAATCCAGACTGTTAAGATAAGTTCAGCGTTTTATTAAAGTACCTTGAAAAACTTAAGGGGTAACGTTGAAAGAAAACATATTCTACCCCTCCTGCATATGCGTGCCGTGTGCACATATACATGTTAAGTAGAGATGACTTTTCAAACAACATCGAGTCTGTAGTGCATCATCGGCTGGTAGGTTTACCTCCCCCGGAAGAAGCGATCAACAACAGGTCACTTTTTCCTCATTTTTCTCAATTATCGGGGTAGAATCGACTTTAATACCTTCGTCTTGGTGTTTATTGCGTAACCCGATACCGCTGAACGTTGGTTCGCACCTCGTCAAACCCCTCGAATGCTGCGCATTCTCGTGGTTTGACTCGGTACGAACCAACGTTCAGCGGTATCGGGTTACGCAACAAACACCGCTACGGCGGTATTAAACCCTTAAACAATACATTAAACTCCCTTGCCTGTCTTCTAACTGGGAAACCTTTTATTTTCGGGCTTTCAGGTATAAGGGACATAACTCTTTGCAGAAAACACACATAATCTATCATTGTTACTTCTCTTTTATCTAACCAGTTCATAATCAGTTCATAACAACTTTTCCAATAACATCTACTCACGGAGGATTCCCATCCGTGGTGCATCCCTTGTGATAGCCAATCCAACATCAAACATGTTCTTTTAGAGTGTGTGGAGTTTGCCTTGGTGAGAAATCGCCTGTTTAAAGTGGCATGAGCTGCCAAAATTTTGATATTTTGACGTTAATACAGAATGTTGACATTATTGGCTATTTTTCTCAAGACGTATAATTCAGAAACTTTTTAGTGCTTCTAGTCTCGAAAATGTACGATAAAGTATTGTTTTGAACAAACTTTGACTTAGAATGAATGAATGGTCGTCCCGGTTATTTAAATTTTGTTACTTTTCGAACACGTTTTCGGTTCGTACAGCACACATACTTAATGGATTTTCCTCGTTCCAACGCTAATCATTTAGTTTTTCGGTGGCCTTCAAAGCCTTTTTACTGTCGAGACGATCAGAAATTATGAAAAAAGCGTGAATTTTGGCAGCTCATGCCACTTTAAGGCAAACTCCATGAATAAGCTTTTCACCAATGTGAAAAACCCTATTATTATAAAGAGATAATTTTGGAGGTCATTTTAAAAATTACATGTCCTTTTAACCTCCAAAATAGTGATTTACACTCTTTTTAACAGGTTTCATAAATTTATTTCCGTCCTTTTTATTTTATTGTAATTTTGATGTAAACGGGCCTGTCTGACAAAACTTCTTTTCGCCGCCATATAAGTGAAATAATCTTGAGTGCGGCGTAAAACTCCAATCATTCAATCAATCAACCCTGAACACCTCAATCAAACTTCCCAGGCTATGGTGAACTTTGACAACAATTAACTTTTCCGCCATCTGCAGAAAGTCACAACAAAAGGATTAGACATACTTAGCGTCATGAAAGTAACGTTTATTGTTCAGAAGAATAAGAAAATCAGCGTCAAGAAAGTCAGAACTAGTAATAAAAGAATTTGACACATGTAGCCCCATGAAAGTCACAACTACTATCAAAAAGGATAAGACACATGTAGTGTCATGAAAGTCACAACTATTATCAAAAAGGATAAGACACATGTAGTGTCATGAAAGTCAAAACTAGTAATAAATGAATTTAAAACATGAAGTGTCATGAAAGTCACAACTATTATCAAAAAGGATAAGACACATGTAGCGTCATGAAAGTCACAATTAGTATAAAAAAAGGATAAGGCACATGTAGCGTCATGAAAGACACAACTAGTATTAAAAAAGTCCTTTACATTGGACCAGACCATTTACAAGATGAAATCACTTAGGCCGGAGATACCTCTAACCTTACGTATCGTAATGCTTTGGCCGGAGACACCTCTAACCTTACCTATCGTAATGCTTTGGCCGGAGATACCTCTAACCTTACCTATCGTAGTGCTTTGGCCGGAGACACCTCTAACCTTACCTATCGTAATGCTTTGGCCTGAGATACCTCTAACCTTACGTATCGTAATACTTTGGCCTGAGATACCTCTAACCTTACCTATCGTAATAGGTTGGTCGGAGATACCTCTAACCTTACCTATCGTAATAAATTGGCCTGAGATACGTCTAGCCTTACCTATCGTAATGCTTTGGCCGGAGACACCTCTAACCTTACCTATCGTAATACTTTGGCCTGGGATACCTCTAACCGTACATATAGCAATACTCTGTGCTTGTCGATTTAGATCACGGGTAACAAGCAAAGAACTAACGAATTAGAACGCTGATAAGGACTAGCAAAGAACTAGATAAGAAGCCTTTCGTAAAATTCGGTCCCTGGACGTGAGCTGACCGCTTATTTAAAGTGACATGAGCTGCCAAAATTCAAACTTTTATAATAATTTCTGATCATCACGGCAGTAAGAGGCTTTAAAGGCCATCGAAAAACTAAATGATTGACGTTGGAATGAGGAAAATCCATGCAGTGTGTGACATATACGAACAGAAAACTTGTTCGAAAGTAAACAAAATTTAAATAACCGGGACGACCATTCATTCATTCTAAACCATAGTTAGTTCAAAACAAGACTTTATCGTACATTTTCGAGACTAGAAGCCCTAAAAAGCTTCTGAATTATACGTCTTGAGAAAAATAGAAAATAATTTCAACCTTCTGTTTTAACGTCATAATATCAACATTTTGGCAGCTCATGCCACTTTAACAGCTCGTGGAGTCGTTATCTAAAGCTTGCCGCTCGTAGCTCGCAGCTCTACCTAACCAGATACTTCAGTAGAGAGCTATATAAGAGAACGAGCACAGTGATGACGTCATAAAAGGGGGCGGCATGCACTTCCGGTCAAAATGGCGTCACTCCCGGTCAAAATGGCGGCGCTTCCGGTCAAAAGGGCGGCCCTTCCGGTAAAATGGCGGGGTTTCCGGTCAAAATGGCGGCGCTTCCGGTCAAAATGGCGGCGCTTCCGGTCAAAATGGCGGCGCTTCCGGTCAAAATGGCGGCGCTTCCGGGAATTCCCGCACTAAAGTTAAAATGACGCACTTCCGGGAAATCCCGCATCTCGTACAACAGTACGAGAATGATAACGAGCAAAATCTTAACTTTAATCAGAAATATTTAACAAAAATGTGTAGAAATAGGTAATGACGTTAAGAAAGAAATTTTTGATAGAAAACAATAGAATGAAGGCGTTAAGACGTTGTTTTAAAACGTAAAGAAATGCGCTGAGAAAGTATCACTAACAGACGTCCGGCGGGCGTTAAGCGGAAAACCATAAAATCAATAGCGTTCTCGTACTATAGTACGAGCACAAATGTGAATTTTGATCAGGAAAATTGAAAGAAAATGTGTAAAATACTTTTTTCAGTCTAGACATAAAACATCTAGTCATGCACCCTTTACCACTTATCAAAGTGTCAGCATATTTGAAAAAAATTATAGTAAATAATGTTAAGAAAGTGATTTTCGATAGAAAACAATAGAATTAAGGCGTTAAGACGTTGAGCGTTAGCGTTAAGACGTAATGGAAAACAATAAGAAAGTTAGTCAAACATTTTATAAAAACATCGTTTGAAATCGTTTTAAAAAGTTACCAGCTAGAACGATAAATATACAACCGAGGTGACACGTGGTAATTGCGCAGTCTCGACAAAGTGACGTATTGGATCGATAAAGCTCGTAGTTTGCCAGCGAGTCAATGACATGTCAAAACTTGTTCGACTAGCACAATGAAGCATATAAACAATAGAATTGCCACGCATCGAATATGTTACCACGACCTATAGCTAAACTAAAAATCTTAAAAAAAGAAATCTTACCTTCAGGATTTCTAACAAGCGTTGTTGTTGTTGTTCATACTGCTTTAGTACATGAATCATATCTCCACGTGTATCAATCTAGAACTGACATCTACGCGTAAAATTCGAACCAGGTGCCCCACGTAACCTATTCGGCCTAAACGTTAGCCTTCCAATCAATGATCGATCCTATAGTTAGCACCTATCAAAAAAAATCTAATGCCCCGCTGGCCAAAGTCGCGAGAATCGCTAAGTACCAATCGATCTATATCGTCACAGCTGACTGTCAATTGATAATCTTTTGGTATATGGACTTTATCGAAATCAACTTTAAAAAACATAGTAAATATGAAATACCACAGTTGTATTAATTGATAGACCTAAATACGAAAAAAAAAAAAACAATGGAAAAAACGTACTATTTTGCCCATATCACTAACAGACGCCCTGCGGGCGTTAATCGACCGCAACGGTCGCTTAAGGTTACATGATACAGTTTCATTTCCCATTTGCGGTAATGTTAACGTTTTGATTTATGGCTAATTACCTAAATCTCGTTAAGACTTTTCCTTACCATTTTCAAATAGATCAACACATGAGAAATCCTTTACAACCAAATAAAGTTGACATAGTGCATGCCGATTTCAAGCTACACACAATTTAACATGGGTACCGCCATTTTGTCAGTTTTAGGCTTACTTATTCTAGCCAAACTTTGGTATTTTCAAAATTGAGTGAACATTAAAAAAACACACACAAAAATCTGTTATCAGACATTGATTGGCCTATGTTAGTTTCAATCCAATTTCAAATAACCCAAATACCAAACTATCACTATGTAACCCACCTCCTAGCTCCAGCATACCCGAAATCAATTTTCATTGGCTGAGAAAACACAAACTGGGTGTTGTGACCTTAACGGTTGCAACGGCTGCATAACGCCCGCAACGGCCGCATAACGCCCGCAACGGCCGCTTAACGCCCGAAGATAATACTTAAAGCCGTTGCTTAACGTAATCTTTTGGTATATGGACTTTATCGAAATCAACTTTAAAAAACATAGTAAATATGAAATACCACAGTTGTATTAATTGATAGACCTAAATACGAAAATATAAAAAAACAATGGGAAAAACGTACTATTTTTGCCATATCACTAACAGATAACGCATAACGCCCGCAACGGCCGCATAACGCCCGCAACGGCCGCATAACGCTCGCAACGGCCGCATAACGCCCGCAACGGCCGCAGCGCCACCTGGTGGAATTATATGTTATATAGAAGTACTTCTCGATTATTTCTAGTCAGTCGAGTGCTGGACATCAGGAATGGGGCTGTTTACGTGCATTGAGTGTGGCCAAACTTTTAGTCGGGATCACGATATGCGACGTCATCAGGATAGGTATAACCATCATACATCATCACTTCAAAGTGACAATGGAGATCAAAACACAGAGTCAGAAAACACTGATTCTGCGGATAGTTGCGCAAGTCAAGAGACCATAGATGAAAACACTCTGTCGTCAGCGGAGGAAGAATCACAGGAAGGTGAAAGCTTTTCCTCGGCTGAGGAAGAGTCGCAGGAAAACGGAAAGGCGTCCTCAACGATGTGGGATTATCTTGTAACAAAGGCGATCGAACAGCACATCCCTGAAAAAACTGACTCTATCGACGAAGAAAATGGTGACTACGAAACTTTGAGGCCAAAAATAATAAAAACTCTGATGTCATTATACAACGACGAGAGTTTGCTTTTAGAGTCTATGAAAAAAGATCCAATCCATAAACAAATTATGGCTACGAAACATTCACTTGAAGACAATTTTGACTTATCACCGAGAGAGGCCCTGAATAATGCTATAAAAATGAGGAAAGCCTTATTTAACGATCTTTTACCAACCACATATCCTGATACTCAAGAAAATGAGGACAGTGACTAAATCTTACCTTAACATACAATTTATATATATATATATTTAAAATTTGTTAACTTTACATAACCCAACTCAATAAAGATGTTGAAATAGAATGTAGAGTTAGTCATGTCTTTGATCATTGTGGTATTTCATATATACTATGTTTTTTAAAGTTGATTTCGATAAAGTCCATATACCAAAAGATTACGTTAAGCAGCGGCTTTAAGTATTATCTTCGGGCGTTAAGCGGCCGTTGCGGGCGTTATGCGGCCGTTGCGGGCGTTATGCGGCCGTTGCGGGCGTTATGCGGCCATTGTGGGCGTTATGCGGCCGTTGTGCGGCCGTTGCAACCGTTAAGGTCACAACACCCAGTTTGTGTTTTCTCAGCCAATGAAAATTGATTTCGGGTATGCTGGAGCTAGGAGGTGGGTTACATAGTGATAGTTTGGTATTTGGGTTATTTGAATATTGGATTGAAACTAACATAGGCCAATCAATGCCTGATAACAGATTTTTGTGTGTGTTTTTTTAATGTTCACTCAATTTTGAAAATACCAAAGTTTGGCTAGAATAAGTAAGCCTAAAACTGTCAAAATGGCGGTACCCATGTTAAATTGTGTGTAGCTTGAAATCGGCATGCACTATGTCAACTTTATTTGGTTGTAAAGGATTTCTCATGTGTTGATCTATTTGAAAATGGTAAGGAAAAGTCTTAACGAGATTTAGGTAATTAGCCATAAATCAAAACGTTAACATTACCGCAAATGGGAAATGAAACTGTATCATGTAACCTTAAGCGACCGTTGCGGTCGATTAACGCCCGCAGGGCGTCTGTTAGTGATATGGGCAAAATAGTACGTTTTTTCCATTGTTTTTTTTTTTTTCGTATTTAGGTCTATCAATTAATACAACTGTGGTATTTCATATTTACTATGTTTTTTAAAGTTGATTTCGATAAAGTCCATATACCAAAAGATTATCAATTGACAGTCAGCTGTGACGATATAGATCGATTGGTACTTAGCGATTCTCGCGACTTTGGCCAGCGGGGCATTAGATTTTTTTTGATAGGTGCTAACTATAGGATCGATCATTGATTGGAAGGCTAACGTTTAGGCCGAATAGGTTACGTGGGGCACCTGGTTCGAATTTTACGCGTAGATGTCAGTTCTAGATTGATACACGTGGAGATATGATTCATGTACTAAAGCAGTATGAACAACAACAACAACGCTTGTTAGAAATCCTGAAGGTAAGATTTCTTTTTTTAAGATTTTTAGTTTAGCTATAGGTCGTGGTAACATATTCGATGCGTGGCAATTCTATTGTTTATATGCTTCATTGTGCTAGTCGAACAAGTTTTGACATGTCATTGACTCGCTGGCAAACTACGAGCTTTATCGATCCAATACGTCACTTTGTCGAGACTGCGCAATTACCACGTGTCACCTCGGTTGTATATTTATCGTTCTAGCTGGTAACTTTTTAAAACGATTTCAAACGATGTTTTTATAAAATGTTTGACTAACTTTCTTATTGTTTTCCATTACGTCTTAACGCTAACGCTCAACGTCTTAACGCCTTAATTCTATTGTTTTCTATCGAAAATCACTTTCTTAACATTATTTACTATATTTTTTTCAAATATGCTGACACTTTGATAAGTGGTAAAGGGTGCAAGACTAGATGTTTTATGTCTAGACTGAAACAAGTATTTTACACATTTTCTTTCAATTTTCCTGATCAAAATTCACATTTGTGCTCGTACTATAGTACGAGAACGCTATTGATTTTATGGTTTTCCGCTTAATGCCCGCCGGACGTCTGTTAGTGATACTTTCTCAGCGCATTTCTTTACGTTTTAAAACAACGTCTTAACGCCTTCATTCTATTGTTTTCTATCAAAAATTTCTTTCTTAACGTCATTACCTATTTCTACACATTTTTGTTAAATATTTCTGATTAAAGTTAAGATTTTGCTCGTTATCATTCTCGTACTGTTGTACGAGATGCGGGATTTCCCGGAAGTGCGTCATTTTAACTTTAGTGCGGGAATTCCCGGAAGCGCCGCCATTTTGACCGGAAGCGCCGCCATTTTGACCGGAAGCGCCGCCATTTTGACCGGAAGCGCCGCCATTTTGACCGGAAACCCCGCCATTTTACCGGAAGGGCCGCCATTTTGACCGGAAGCGCCGCCATTTTGACCGGAAGTGACGCCATTTTGACCGGAAGTGCATGCCGCCCCCTTTTATGACGTCATCACTGTGCTCGTTCTCTTATATAGCTCTCTACTTACTTCCGTCATCCTGTTTTACTTACTTCCCAGTCAGGAAGCTGTCAGGTTCGTAGTGTGGCCTGGGCCTCGTGCCAGGCCAACTGCAGCCGAGTCGTTCGTCACTGTTGGGCGTATAAGTTACCTGCGCATTACATCAATTCACCCACAAGCAGCTATCCGTCAGTAAACGGTAGTTGTGACGTCACACTAGTGTTCCAACAAAACATTATTTCTTAAGAAAGTCGCCCAATTAAGTGAAGCTTTATTTAAGACGACACCATGACAAACCTTGCGATATTAAAGCATACTTTATTAACTCAAATTACAATCTGCCTAGAGAAATAATATTTCAATCCTCAAATTAGAGCCCATGCGGAGAAAAAAAGGTATTGTTTTTTTCGAATGTATCAGATCTTTATCGTGACCTAGCTGGAGATGTCCAAAGTACTAGTATACTAAGGCCGAGGCCACACTATGAGCTTTGAGCCGAGCTGTAGCCGCGCTGCAGCTGCGCTGTGATAAACATACATGTGTTTCAGATTGAACCGGCCACACTATAAGCAGTGACCTAGCAGTGGGTGCTAGCTACAAGCGAGCATTGAGCGGCGCTTTACTTCTCCATGTTTACCGCCGCTCAAAGCTCGAGCCGTACTTTTAAAGGTTATTTTTAGAAATCTGGCGGAAAGCAACGATAATTCACGAATATTTGCGAACGAACCAAGGTGCCTTTCTTTAATCAGAAAGACCATAGGTGGGTGGGGGGTTTGGATTGCTACGATCGGCTTCAAGAAACGTTTTAATTATCATATTTTGGGGTGAAATGTTTACTCATTAATCAAATGACTTTATGATACAATAATTTTCTTGCTCCTGTATATTGCATGTGAAAAAAAAGCGTTTTATAGCTACGTTTTGTGTCCAATCACATACCTAGATAGTATACAATTTCATTTTACAGTTACATTAATATTTTGATTTAGTTCACTTTTCCAAGTTTTCGTTGAGCCAAACAATTTGACAGGCGCCTTCCACGGCCATTGTGGGGGTCTCGAGCAGAATTAGATCACTGGACAAATTTTGACCCCCAGACAAAATAATCTTACATATCGGTTTTTTGTCAACAGACCGAATCATATAATCAACCTAACCTTGTCTTATTACACTTCCTAAATACAATTCAGTCAATTTCCAATTTCCATTAAGAAAAAGTATAAAGCCCTTGGGATGAATAACAAGGGTTCTAAGAAAAAAATCTAAAACTACACTAAAATGGAAATTTCGTACGGATCCCTCTACATAATGGGTGCGCTCGAAACGCCAGTCCTGGGCATGTCCCTTATATTCCCTGTTACAAGCCGTTCCGAATGCACGAGAACAGGAAGTCGTGAAACCAAAAAGGCTTAGGCCTACATTTGTTGCATCGCTTGTCCGAACAAATGAACTATATATATGCGTGGAATGGACACTTCTAATTGGCTGGTTTGGATCTGATTTTGTAAAACGTGCTGCCATTAATAGTTGAAGCGCGCGTGCATAACAGATGTGGATCGAAATTGCACCATCTCCTAGTAATGGCGGCATTCCATGCAAATCAAATACCACGTGAACTACCGCCGATATGTTTGTTCCCGTCTGCACCACCTCAGCGAATTGGACAGCTAGAACACGTTCTGGACAGCTGTACTGGGGCACTCGAAACCTGTAGGGGTGTCCTGGACGTCCGGGACTGACGTTTCGAGCACACCCAATATCTTCAGCCTACCTGTCACCTGCCTCACGCGGGAGTCGAAGTAAAACATCAAGTAAACCGTCAGCTTCACATTACTATCCATTCCCTCGAATTAAAAGGGACATTCCTTTGTGTGTCAAAGGCGAAACAATGATTCCAAATATACAATATAACTATGAAGAAAAACATATTTTACGTGAAATGAGATGCCATTTATAGAGAAAATGTCGTAGAAACAGATTTGTTCGTTATTTTAAAAAAAAAATACAAAATAGAGGCAATCTGTCGATTCCAATCTTGAAGGTGTATGTTTATGTAGGAATAAAAATTACCAAAATGTACTAATACTTCCCGGCTGTTTTCATTTTGTCAGTCATTTGCACTCTTTATCGGTTCGTACGCTTTGTTGACTTTACCAAAACTTTTCATTTCAACGTAAATCCTTTAGATTTTCAAGGCTCTTCAAAAGTTTGAATTCTCTTGGAAATCGGAATTTATGACAAAAAGTCCGAATTTTGAAGTTATTTTTTTATAAGGCGCAAAACTCCCAAAAATCGTACTCCGACATTTCGACTATTTGAATATTGTCCGCTACTATCACACGTCTTCGGTTCACACAGGCTTCTGACTTAACCACTTTTTTTAATATTTCAATGTCAATCTTAATTATAGTTTTGCTACAAGTTGAAATAGAACCGAAATAGGCAAAAAATGGCAGCGCTTGGACCATTCTTCCATGCAAACGATCAGAAGCATTTGTTGGTTAACAATATCATTAAACACAAAAATTAATGTAAACTATCTGTAACTATCATATCGTCATGTAACTAGTTTTACATCTTATTTAAACTTTTCTCTATGAATAGAATATGAGCGACATGTTCGAGCTAGCTGTACGCTAGCAGCCTATCAAGCTATGACCGCTTGCAATGTGGCCATGCCAGCTTTTAGAAGCTTTTAGCTAGCTGGCCGCTAGCTTTTAGCTAGCTGGCCGCTGGCTGACAGCTTATTGTTACAGCTCGTGGTGTGGCCACCCAAAGCTTGTCGCTCGTAGCTCGGCTACAACTTGGTCAAAGCTTCTCTAAAGCGCAGCTCAGCGCGGCTCGTAGTGTGGCTTCGGCCTTAGCGCCAATAGAAAAGCACGGTTGAATTTTATGTTTCTAACCCAGTAAGGCTATTGGCCATTTACGTTTTGGTGTTTATTGTTAGTTCGAGTTGAGTTGCAATAACTGGATATCCTGTGGTGTTCCCTACGCGCCTGTCGTGAACATTACGCAACATTTCCTAATAACGTCCATTGAGTGTTTCACCGTCACTGAGAACAGCTTTCAGGGCTCATTTGTCGTGGGTTCAACACTTTACACGAAGCTCAGCATAAAGCTGGAAAAAAAAGTCAGAAAACGTTACCATGCCCCGACTTACTACACAACAAAGGGAACGTGCCATTGGCATGTTACAGGCGGGTCTCAGTTGTGCCGCCGTAGGACGTCACATGCAGTGTCATCCCTCCACAATTAGTCGCCTCAGAATCAGGGAACATGAAACTGGCAATGTTGCCGACCGACCACGCCCTGGTAAGCCAAGAGTTACTACAGCCCGCCAGGAACGGTACATCGGTTTGTTGCACACACGTGACCGATTTCGCACCGCGACACAGACTGCTCGTGAGACAGTGGGAATTGAAAGGCCCAGGGTAAGCCTCAGCACCATCCGACGCCGCCTCCAACAGATACAGATGCATGCACGCATCCCCTACCGAGGGCCCATATTGATACCCGCCGCACGCCAAAACCGTTTACGTTCGAAATCAAAGCCCACAATCTGCAAGGTTGACACAAGACTTCTTGCAACAGAATAATGTGAACATCATGGAATGGCCAGCTTACTCCCCCGATCTATCGCCCATAGAGCACTTGTGGGATCAGCTTAAAAATGCCGTTGCACAACGTCAACCCAGGCCACGCAACCGACGTGAATTGATCCAGGTAGTGCAGGAAGAGTGGGACCGGATCCCACAGCACAGAATAGCCACACTCATCAGATCCTTGCGTCGCAGATGTACTGCTTGCGTTGATGCCCGAGGTGGACATACCCATTATTGAATGATGACACCTTCAATTTCTGTATCAACGATTTGTTTGCAAGGAATAAAAGTCACCAGGGTTTCACATATTGTCAATTCTTTGTCTCATTGTGACCAATGCCTTGTTCTTCAATTTAAGAGTACTTACAATATTTTACACTTTACATTTCTCAAAATATTTTACATTCTTTTGGTCGTGCGTTGTTAATGGCGCTAAGTATATATTCATGATGTGTGGCTGGAGGAGGTGCCTTATTGAAACCTTATCTCTTTAGAATCACTCCATTTTTCTCTGATTTTCTTCTTATTAAAGCAACGCAAGCGGCACAAACTTTACACACATCCCATTCGATCCTTTAGTTCACCGTTCCACCGAAAAAAGTTCAAAAATCACGTTTGTGATATAAGCAAGGACATGATACAAAAGTGAGCTCTATTGGCCACACAATATCAATATACTTTGGCCACAAACGTATACTAACTTCAAAACAATTTAGCAAAATGATTCTGCTCCAACGCTAGAACAACAATACACCTATCTCTAGCTCAATATCAGGCCGACAGTTGGCAAACTATTCACCGACATTGTGAAAACTAAGACTATCGTTGGGCCATTGCTAACGGACAAAAGCGATCCTTGTCCAACCATTTTACAAAATTCAGACGGCTTAAAGTGGCATGAGCTGCTAAAATTCACTTTTTTTAATGATTTCTGATCGTCACGACAGTAAGAGACTTTGAAGGCCATCAAAAAACTAAATGACTGGCGTTGGAATGAAGAAAATCTATACAGTATGTGGCTTGCACGAACCGAAAACGTGTTCGAAAAGTAAACAAAATTGAAATAACCGGGACGACCATTCATTCATTCTAAGCCCAAGTTAATTCAAAACAATACTTTATCGTACATTTTCGAGGCTAGAAGCACTAAAAAGCTTCTGAATTATACGTCTTGAGAATAAATAGCCAATAAATTCAACATTCTGTTTTGACGTCAAAATATCAACGTTCTGTTTTGATGTTAAAATATCAACATTCTCTTTTGACGCCAAAATATCAACATTTTGGCAGCTCATGCCACTTGAACAAAAATATACCAACCATAGACAGACGACTCACCGAGAAATGGCTCCACTGCGCACTCCATTCTTTTTTTTTCTTTTGAAAAATATAATATGTATTTACCATATACTGTTACATTGATAAAACATAAATGTACATGAGTAAAACAATTACAAACGTAAACTTATAGACTTTTTTTTCTCCAAATCTCATTTTAACAATGTTGTAACTTTGTTATTGACCATTTTACAAGGGACACTTTTCTTGCACCACGTTTTTTTAGAATAACTTTTGTCAAATCTGTAAAAGTCAACATGAATTCTTGTATTAATAAGACCAATGGCTATTTTAACAATTTGTGCTGAGGTAAAGGGTTTTTTTTCAAAATTATTTCATTCCTTGCAATCCAAATAGAATATTGTATGACCACAATAAGGCAAATACATACGCTTGCGCACTCCATTCTTTGTACCACAACATAGCAGACATTGGAATCCTCAAATAAAACGCCCTATCCAGTGGTCCGTGGGAGCTGGGAAAGTTACCGATGGCCATCTGGAAACCTCATCTTTGTATAAACAACACTAGAATTGCACACATTTTAAAGGCCCACGTGCCGCCGTAGCCTGTTTGAATTTGCTAAGAAAACCAATTTAGATGATCTTACTACGGCTAAAACCACTAAACTTAAACATAGGACACATAAAACATGTCTAGTTAGCTTTAGAATGTAGAAATGGGGTGAAAAACAAACGAAGAATCGAAGCCTGATTACAACAACAACGATCAGAGTCGGTCAACTTTCGTGTTGGATTACCCTCATTTCAGGCCTTTTTATCTGTTGTTTACACTCAAACAATTATCAGCAGGCTTTTCCAGTCGCTGTTAACCGATCGTCAGTCTGTATTTCTCAGATAAATAGGCCTACGTAAAATTACACTGTGCCGTTAGTTCACTCACTCGACTGAAACATAAAATCGCCCCTGCGAGCAGTTTGGTTTGTTTACGTTTCGGGCACCTAACAATTCAAATTTTCAAATTCAAATTAAAAATACAAAGTGACGTCCAAACTGTTAAATTTTGGTAAAAATAGAAAGTTCCTAACTTATATTGTCTGGGAAAAATACAGAAAACGGTCTTTCTTTTTTAATGTAAACAATATTCCTGATTTTCGCGGCAAGTGTGCCTTTAACGCTAATCGTTCCGGGCACGCCCCTTTAAAGTTTTATGAACAACTTTGGCTAATATATCCTATTGTAAGTTAAATTTGCTTGTGAATGTGTACTTTTCAAGCCAGACCAAAAAGAAAAAATAATTTTGAGAGTAAAACATGCAAAATTGAATGCTTTATTTGTCGCTTTACGGCGGTTACGGAAACTTATAAGCTCGACAAAAACCTCGTCAAAAGTGACGTCTTACAAGACCGCTACCAGTGCCTATACTCATCGGAGGTCTGACGTCATATTTGGCGCATTTTACTGAGTGTTACAGAAGCTATGCATATTGCACCCCACGCCTCGATAAACGATCGGAGAGCGTACACTAAATTTATTTTACTTCATCTTTCCTTTTTTAAGATATATATTTAGCCAGAAGTCTATGGATGGGGAAGTGTGAAACGTCCCATTACATCATATGCAGGGCGTTGACGCCTTTTAACCCAGAGGTCACCATAAACAGCGCCCTCTCTGGGTTAATCAGAAACTGTGGCTTTTCTTGTCTTCTTTGTATGACATATTATTGGATGCGTAAGAAAACAGATGGCGAACATTTTAGATGTGACAACAGTGCTTGATGGAGCAAACGTTTAAGTTTCCGAAGAACTTCATATACTTTAAAATGAGACAAGGGACATTGTTTGGAACGATTTTAGTCGAAATTTAGATATTGGAGTCGTGTACTCGGTAAAGCTTTCATAAGAACCAATGTATTTTCCGAACTTCGGTTACTGGGAATGCCAATAGATATGATAGTCCACTAAGTGAAGAATGAATTTATTTTCTGATTTGAAATTGTGCAAGCGTTGGCAATTTCAAAATCTACCGCGCATAAACGTCACATAATGTAGTGTAAACAGGTTGAAGGCGTCAACGCCTTGAATATGGTGTAATGGGACGTTTCACACTTCCCACTTCGTAGACATCTGATGTAGCCAATTAACGCTTAGAAACAAGATATAAGACCTTTTCATAAATTCTTTAAACCATCGATCAGGAATAGAAACAAAATGACCAAAACCCAACGTTTTATGCCGATCGTGGGACAACAATACAACAACAGTTGGTTGACTTTGGTTGTGCTGTCTTGGGTGCTTCTGGTTAATCACACATGCGAAACAAATCATTCCACTTTTAGATGTTGAGCTTTGTAATCATCTACTTATGTGATAGTGCTGTTGTCCATTATCACATGTTTTGTTCTGTTAATTGATTTTGACGCCTTTCCAAATACACATTATACTAGCATTCCTTTGTGAAAGAGAATTGCCAGGATGGAGGAGAGAATCAGACGTACCAAAGAAACATTTAATCAGTATGTAGTGTGAAGTAACACATTCCTCATGCTTACACTTTCTAATTTATACATGCTTTTTCTTGTGATATACATTCTCATTAGAAGGCAATCTGTAGAGAGTGAAATCCTCTTTGCAAGGCTTAGGTATTATTGTTCTTACCATGCGCCATTAATGGATTTTAGCCTATTAACGAAATATCGACTTGTTAACATCAATATGGGTCCATGCAAAATAATGTTTATTCGACATATTAATGTGATATGAGCTGCCAAATATAGAGATAATTTCGTTGATACAGAATTAGCTGATTTTTGGCATTTTAATCAAGATATGCGAAATTGGACCTCTCTTTTGACATAACTCTTACTGATGGACCTTAAGGTGTTTCTTTATAAGCAGCAAAAACTCTAAAATGTACTTCTACATCTCGGCTATTTGAATTTTGCCCGTTATTAGCACATATGGTGAGTTCGTAAATAGGTGGCTTTTACTGACATTTTTTATTTCAATGTCACCCCCCCCCCCCCTCTCTCTTTTTTACGTACTTCAAACGCTCAATCCCCCGTGTGGGTTCCGGGGGTTAAATATATGTTCACAGCTTCTCTATGATCTTTTTAAAAGGAGGCTAAAGCACGGGCCGCCTATGGGCCGTTTGCAGTTTACCTGTGCTGGGGGATGACGGGGTCCTGCTGGCTGAGGGTTGAGGAGATCGCAATTAAGGCTCTAAAAACCCACCACTCCTTTTTGGCCCTGATTTCACCGAAACAGACGGTCGGATTGGCCCATACGATCAATCGACCGGTCATGTTGAGCTCTACAATGATCCAACTGAAACATTCCACGGTATTCGTAAACCTGGATAAATCTAAATTTCAAGACATTAATTTGACATCTACTGTTAAGAAAAGATCATTGAAGGTCATTGGGTCAAGCTATCTTTATATAATTATATTATTGAATACTAAAACACACGGGCACAGGGAAAATCTTCTTGTCTAGAACACACGGGCACATATGTCTCTACCTGCTCCCGTATACCATTCCTGGTTCCTGGTACCTCACCCTGCAGGTTCTACCCACGGGAAGGTATCGCCTTTATTGGTGTTCCGTGGCGTGTGGGAAACAGGGATGGTGAAATAAAATAAAATCATATATGGCTTCACCAAAAACGTCAAAAAAATGTAAGACGACGCCAAGTGGATCAACTGAACACAGCTGTTGATCAGTGGCCTAAATTCCTTGTGATATATAATACCACCGATCGATCTGTCACACAAATAGATAATTTTTGCAGAAAAAGTCAATGGAGGCTTGTGCTGGAAAGTGCAAGTCTGTATCAAAATTGAGGAATGGAAGCATTCTGATTGAATGCTTTCGAAGTCACTCAACAGTTGTAAAGGCATAATTCGTGGCCATGATCTCGCTGAGATATCCACGAATCTCATCTGCTCTGAACTCAGCGACCAGGGGGTCACGAAAGTGAAGCGCTTCTCGACAAAACGGAATGGCACTGTAGTCCAACTTGAACACCTATATTTTGACCGTCCCCGAGTACATTTCCATTGGCCTGTAGGCCTATAGGGTTGAAGTAGATATATTTATCCCAAACCCTTTACGGTGTTTCAACTGCCAGAGATTCGATCATGGAAGCGCTCAATGCCGCAACAAACCTGTTCTGCTAAAAATCATGATATTAACGAATCTAAAATTAACGTATAAATGCTCCATTTGCGGAGCTCTTCGAAAGACTGTCCTCTATGTCTTCGAGAAAGAAAGATACATAGGATCAAGTCGGAAAAGAATTTAAGTTACTTAGAAGCCCGCAAGTTGGTAGCTGATATGCCCAGTTCACCTGGCCTGGCATATATCAATGTGGCAGAGAAAGTTTGTGTTTCAAACTCGGCGCAAACCATACTTACCTGGCCCATTGACAAGGATAGGCCTACAGTTGTTGAGTTGGCTCAACAGTCAGCACAGCTTCAACATCTTTTCAAACTTCAACCCAAACATTGACTTTTTCTGCAAATCCAGCTAAACCGTCAAAAGTGCTAAGACTTCCCGGACCTTCGGTTGAACCATCAAAGTCAACCGGGGATGCCCTAAAGGTCTTTCCCTTTGAATCAAATTTAAACCGTGGCCCTGCAGGGCGTCCCTCCACAAAATCTAACATACAGACCTCCTCAGAGGTCTGGTGCTCCCAAACTCACCCCGCACTCTGAGATGAGCATCTGGGAACCCTTAATTCACATCTCCAATAGGTTTGAATCTTTAGAATCGCAGGGCTCCAGTCCCTTGCAAAGAAAGGCACACTGAGAGATGTAATACGATCCACCCTCTGCAACACTTGGAGGATCCCGGCACAGCTAAAAAACATTGAGACCCGGGCCAAAATCCTCCAAGGATCGAAAGAAGGTGGATCTTCAAGCGATGACCATCGTTCCAGACCTGGCAATGACTCACCTGCACGCCTACCTCTTTAATGGATACCATCATCCATTGGAATTGTCGTGGTCTTTAGGACCAACCATAATGAACAAACATTATTAACACAACAGTTCAGTCCTGTTGCTTTCTGTCTGTAAAGCCCCGTCCACACTATCCAACATCACCAAACATGCCCATTGCCCAACAAGAGTCAACTTCAAGTTGCTTCATGTTGTGGCATGTAGAGACACATCTCAGACAAACGGACATTGGTAAAGTAACTCTTGAAAACTACGTACTCCACAGCACCTTTGTTGGCGATGGCGAGAGAGCAACTGGTGGCTCTCCTATCTGTGTCAACTCTGGTGTTGTACACAGCCCTGTGTCTCTGAACACAGATTTATTGTTGTTATAATGGTATCGTTATTGTCATGTTGTATCCGTCCCTCTGTGGGCTTTGTATAGTTACAATAAACTTTGAATTGAATTGTCCGTTTGTCTTTAGATAAAACAATAACCTTGTGTTCCATATATATTCCACCTTTTTCTCAGTTAAACATAGAACAACTGAGACGATAAACCAGCCAGGGATTTCAACGCCCACTGTCCATTATGGAACTATGATTATACTGATCAAAAGGTTAAGGTTATTGAAAAGGTTATCGACGAGGAAGGTCTGTTGATCTCTGCGGTAGCGACCATTTCCCGATCATCCTGGAACATCTGACTTCAAAGAGTGTAGAGAAACTTCCCCGTTATAAATTCCAGAAAGCTGATTGACCTCCCCTTTCGGCACTTTGTGAGGCTGAGCTCACTCCATAGCTCAACGAAAAAGAGGATCCAATTCTGGAATTTACGAGAATCTTAATATTCATTGCAGACAGAGCAATACCTAAGACTTCGACAAATCCCAATGCACGTTGTTAACCATTCTATGAGGGCCTCTATACTGCAAAGCCTCTATTCGATCCCCTGATTTTGTTTCCTCTGTTCCTCTGAGAAAAGTACCGAACATGATACAAAATTGAACAAACAATAAACCAATAACCCACCACTTCGCGAAGTGGTACAACTTTAACCTCTCCCAGAGATAGAGCCTATTAGTAATAGTCAGAAGTAATCATGTATGGCCAACAGGTTCATTTCCTCCTTCTTGGACGGAGGCGTGCATTATCCCGGTCCCCAAACCCGGCAAGTATCATTCTGATCAATCGAATTACAGAGCCATGGCTTTAAGGAACTGCGTCTGTAAGACGATCGAAAGGGTGATCAACGACCGCCTTGTCTAGTATCTGGAGGAGAATAAGCTCCTCGCCAATATCCAGTGTGGATTCAGATAATACAGGTTTGAGACCTTTATTAGAAATGCCTTTGTGCGTAAGGAACATGCCGTATCGGTCTTCTTCGATTTTGAAAAGGTCTATGACACAATCTCAAAGACAATTACAGGCGTCTTTCTATGAGATCGAGAAGTGGGCCACTGAGAATGGGTTCCGCTTCTCATCTACCAAGAGCGTGGCCATGCACTTCTGTAACCTCAGGAAGCTCCACTTGGACCCTGATCTTAAGTTCTATGGTAAGTCATTGAAGGTGGCCAAGGAGACTAAATTCCTTGGCCCCATCTTTGACCATAAACTTAATTTTATGCCCCATATCAAAATGTTAGAAGCCAAGTGTATAAAGGCATTAGATATAATAAAGGTCCTCTCTAGCACTGACTAGGGAGCGGACCAGGATATTCTTTCGAATCTCTATATGTCTATGGTCTGGGTTTAGTTAGTGTCTTTTAGAAAGTGAGTATAACAATATTCTCGTTATTTTTTGGGATTACACTTTCTTGAAAAGAGAGGAGGCCGGTTGGCTGAATGGATAAGGCAGCGGGCATTTATTGCTGGTAATAGGTGCCATACTCTGGGACCCGAGTTTGATTCGAGTTTCACCCAAAATCGGTTGAAGAATTTTTGCCATTTTTCAAGAAAGTGTAATCCCAAAAATAACGAGAATATTGTCTATGGCCCGGTCCATTTTGGACTGTGGGTTTTTTGTTGATGGTGATGCCAGGAAAGCATACCTTGATCCTGTGCACCACAAGGGACTTCGACTCTGCCTGGGGGCTTTTAGAATCTCTCCTGTCGATTGTTTGTATGTGGAGGCAAACGAGCTTCACTCTCGAACAAGAAAAACAAACTAGGTCTCCAATATGCCACGAAACTGAAAGCCCACCCCACGAACCATGTCCACGACTGTGTTTTCCAACCGTTATTCGAGGACCGTCTCTCCTGGGCGGATTCCATCTATTGGTCTCTCTTTAAGGCTCCATCTAGAGGTTGCGGATGTAGACTTGAAGGAGGTCGCAACTGTAAGACATCCTAGTGTTCCACCTTGGCTGACACCTTGTTCACCTTTCATCTATGACATACGCCAACACGACAAGTCTACCACGAATCCTCTGATAATCCAACAACTATTTGCTGAAATCAAGAATAACTTTGTAGAACACAACTTCCTTTACACAGACGGATCGAAGGATGGCGGTCGAGTTGCTTCTGCGGCAGTGTTTGGCCGTAATGTGGCTTCTGTCCGCCTCCCTTCAATCCAGTTTTCTGAAGAGGCTCGAGCAATTCTTCTCGCCATGGACATGATCGATACACATGAGTTGGGCAAGTCCGTCATCTGTAGCGATTCTTTGTCGAGCCTCTTGGCTATTGAAATATAGAAAATAAAAATAAAAACGACTAATTCGTAACATTTTACACTTACACGATTTGTTAACATCTGCGGGCATGGAAGTTGAGTTCTGGGCGCCCAGTCATTGTGGCATCTATAGCGACACAGTCACGGATAGTGAAGCCAAATCTGCTTTGACCAAACCAATATCTTCGGTCGAAGTACCATATTCTGACATATAAGTGAAATAATCCTGAGTGCGGCGTAAAACTGCGATCAATCAGTCAAACGCTCTACTTCAAAATAGTATAATATTGGCGGGAATAAAGTCCTAGATGTTCAAAACTGCCTTATACGGAAGAGGGCTTATTTATACACAAACTTTTGCAAGAAGAGATGTGGCCCAGATTGCTGTGAAAGTACGATAAATCGTATTGGTTGTTTACAGTTATCTTACCCGAATTTGGAAACCGTGTCAATCATGTTGAAATGGGATAGAGTATTTTGGGTGGCAGCAGAGGATGATTAGACAGTTAGTTTTGTTACTATTTAAGGAGTGATGACATAGCCAGGGTAGTATCTTCTTGTGTGTTCAGATAGGCTGTATGAAAAGTGACAGGTGTAAGCAGGTCATGGCAGTCGGCGATATCTTTGAAATGAAAGTGGCATGAGCTGCTTTTTCAGCCAGCTCATCCAAATCCCTGCAAATGTATCATCCGTGTTGAACCCATTCCATTGTAAGTTGACAAAATCCGACTCTATAAGCCAATGCCTCGTGGAAATATTAGAGACCATAGTAACTCCAGCATATACTTCCTGTTGACGGTAGTAGCGAAACATTCCATAGGAGGTAACAGGACACTCGTCTATTTGCCAATTATCACCATTATTTGTATTTATACTGCATCAGGCCTCGTTTCTCTATATATATGTAAATATTTACAATAAAGCTATAGAGATATTGTATTACAAGATTATGCATATTCATTTGTTAGCACAGTATAGCACTTTTTGGTTCATTTAGAGACTGGATTTTATTTTGATTAAAACGTAGGCCTATACTTATTTTTTAAAAACTTCCCTCATAATGCATCTTCATGTTACCATTCCATGAACAGCTGGGGCTATATAATGGAGACATTATACATTTCCGTAAAACTCTTACAGTGAGAAGGGTCCGTTATAGATGGGTTATTTCCCTGAACTAAATACTATTTGTCTGTCTTATTAAATGCAGTATTAAGCTGTAAACATTCCATTAAATTGCAGAAATAGCTTTTCTCTAAACCTTTATATCAGCTATGAAATATTTCCATGTACCCGTATGGCAGGTATTTGTTCTGTGTTCTGTTATACCAAGAAAGGTTAACCTGGGAACGGGGATAAAATATTGATTCGAAGAAATTTTCTTGATATAACAAGACAAAGGTACCAGCCAAATGGGTTACAGAAAAGCCATCCCTGCAACTAACTCAAACATTCAATGTTTCCAAGACATTTTCGACTGGTTTCCAAGCACGTTTATATAACAAGGTAAGGGACAATATAATAGTAAAACATATCGGTCTGGAACAACGCTGCTTCTTTCATTTAAAAACAGTTTTATTCCAGTTGTGACGATTGTCAAGTTAAGAGTAGCTTGTCAATCTCACCTGGTACCAGACAGACTTTACGAGAGAAGAGACTCCGGCAATATTTGTACAGGCCTTCAGGTAATCTATTAATCTTGTGCAGGTTGTTTGAACAGGCTTGGTTTAAGGTTCATTACTGCCTCGTCACAGTTGTATTTTCCCCTCACTCTCTAGTCTTGTAAACAAGGCGACACGTGGCTTGAAGATTTAAGGGCCCTATGGAAAAGGGATGTAAACACGTGTTGATGGTTTATTTGTCATTATAATGATCCCATAGACGTCACAGTCTGGCAGAAAAGGTGTTAAATTGAGTAGTTGGGAGATGTTCCAAAGACTAAAGAACGACCGTGGGAGGAGCATACTTCACTGATACACTTTAATCCCATGTTATATATCATTCCGTCTGATACCTTGACATATGGTGTATCAAACTCATTGGCTGTTAATGCCCACCAGAAGCCGTTAACTTCTCTCTTCCCCTTTGACCATGTTTTATCACACCAGTTAATGCTCTCTACACGCCGTTATTACAACTTAAGACACTCTTATAAGAAGCTGGTTTTAGATTAGGTGAGCAGAGAGAGGAAAGCAAAACAGTATGGCTTTTTACTAAAACCAGTTTATTAGCTAACCTTAATCTTTCATTAACGTAGCAAGTTACAAGTGATACCAGAAGCCTATGAATGGGGAAGTGTGAAACGTCCCATTACCCCATATTCAGGGCACTGACGCGTTTTGACCCAGAGGTCCCATTTAACAGCGCCCTCGGTCGGAAAGCGTGGCTTTTGGATGCAGGTCACAATTTCTGACTTCCGTTGTCTGTTAGGGACAATAGAAGTTCCAGATATATTTTTTTTTTTTCATATTATTTTTTCTTGGCCCCCTTGTATTTTTTTTCTGCATGGGCATTTTGTAGTTTTTATGAAAGGACAGGGGTTGAGTTACTGTCTGGAAAGGATTTTAGAAGTGAAATGGGACCAGTTCAGGTGGATGGAGATCTGGTAGTTAGGCGTGCTTTGGTCTATTTACATCCGGTGGACTATGTGCATAGTCCCCCCTATCAGCTATTTGTAATGAAAGTGAAAAATGTCTACCTTTAATCTATGAATAAATTGTGTTCAAAATACTCCCAAAGGACTGTTTAAGGCTTCCACCGAAGGATTTGGTTGAACGAAAGTTAGGGAAGGTGCTGTGAGAGCCGACATTAACATTACCGCAAATGGGAAATGAAATTGTGACCTGCTGCCTTTTCTTCTGTTTCTCTTATGAACTATTATGGGATGCATACGAAAGGAAAGATGGCGAACATTTTAGATGAGACAACCGTACTGAATAAAACAAAAGTTAAAGTTTCCGAAGAACTTCGCATAGTTGAAAATGAGACTTGTTTGGTACAATGGAGACAATCGAAATGGAGATATCGGAGTCGCGTGTTGGTTATCGCTTTTATAAGAACCAATGAACTCCCCGAACTGCGGTTACCCAGAGTGTCAATTATAGTCTAATAAGTGGAGATTGAATATATTTTCTGATGTTAAATTGTGCAACCGTCAAAATCTACAGCGCATAAACGTCAGATATTGTTAGTATGTAGTACAAGCAGACTAACGATGGCAGGTGCCCTGAGTATGGTTTAGCAAGACGTTTCACACTTCCCAATTCATAGACTTCTAGTGATACACATTGCCAACACCATATGCCTCGTTTTCGCTATCATCTTATCGTTTTTTACTCTCCAGGCATGAAGCCCGGGGGTATCTTTTCGAATTAGTCTGGTAGAGTAGTCATATATGATGGCATCGGCTGTAACTGTCCTGTATAACTCTTTTAGTGGACATGTTTAATTGAAGTTATCATGAAGCATATCAGACAAATCAACACTCACATATGTTCATAAAATCAGACATTAATGGTCACCCTCCTGTAAAAACAAATATAACCACTTGGACATAACTTTCAAGTTAACTATTTTAGTCGTAACTTTCAAATTAACTATTTTAGTCATAACTTTCAAGTTAACAATTTGTTCATAAACTACAAGTTAGCCATCTGGTCATAAACTACAAGTTAGCCATTTGGTCATAAACTACATGTTTTGTTTTGGATTGAACAGCTTATTCCAACAGTTTTAAGACTGATCTATCCAAGTTTAACGAAGCATGGAGACAAAGGCTTTATCTGACTCTGATGCGTGATGCGTGAGTTTGGATGGGAAGGTCATTATCCATCTGCGCTCAGACTGCCATCAGATATTTAACTTCAGATATATATAAAGATATCTTACTCTTGGGATTTTTTTTTTCGTTCTAATTTATAGATAACGTATTTTGGATATTACTCTAACGGATATTATTTTGTAAATATTTTGCTACAGACAGACGCATTGTTATAGTTAAGAAGAACATAGTCTTTAAATGCTTCAGCCAATAGTATTCTAGAAAGACTCGGATTGGTCGATTATTATAGCACCTTTAATTCCATCAACGGTTGTTTCCAGCAGCATTGAGCATTAAATGTCCAAACCAGATAGCACAATGTTTGCTTATCAGTTAGCTGGACACAAGACTCAGATGTGAAGGAAAGTCTTGCACGGTGATGTTATATGTCCATACCTTGTAAACCCGACATCATCAGGGGATGATTAACCAAGAAAGATTTCTCTGATCAGTATCGATGGGTTTGTTTAATACATCCACCCACACATTTACAACAGGTCACCTGTAATATTACAGGTCATCGAGATACTTCAAAACTTTACCTATCTCATACCTACAACAGCTTGTTATAAAACAGCCGGTTTTTATCGCATCTTCAACATATACCATTTCACATACATCCAGCTGTTATTAACTATGGATCAGGGAATGGAGCAATAGAGATTTGAAAGATAGAAAATGCCAATTATGAGAACTTAAAACGTCTTTTGGATTATCCTTCGCTTTGAATGCTCATCAAGATGAATTCGTCACTGGAGTTAAATGCGAGCTTCTGGAATGAATCCATACCTATGGGTAAGCCACATTCCTCTTATCTCATGTATTCCCTCCTTGTAATAAATGTGTTATCATTAATATAGGCTATTAATATAGATATTATTAATCAACATCTATCTCTTAATTTCACATATTGATTAAAAACATCAGTTTTTTGTATATGTTAATTTTGTAATCGCTTCTTACATTCTCAAATAGACAATTTCCATCCGGTTGATTTAGGACAAATGTTTATTCGATAAATTTGACAAAAAACGTTCATATTATTTTAAATTTTAAACATTCACGGATAATGCCATCCTGAATATTGCATTATCATACAAGTATCTAGTCCATTAAATTGCTGTCAAATTTGGGACAATTCAGAAACTGTTCTTTCCCAACCTGAGCAGATCAGGGGGATGAAATATGCATCCTGGCGTTCTGAATTCTACTGTTCTCCACGAACATCTAGATACGCTTTGCACAGATTGAAACTAAGATCATGTTTTCAACCGGAATCGTTAAGATTTTTAACATGCACTTGCTGTGTATTGAAGATCGGCTTTCACCTGGAAAGGGTCATTTTCTCCACGCCAACTCGATCTTATTTTGTCTAGATGAGGCAGCAGTAGACTACAACAGACACGGGATTTGGTTTGAATGACAGTGTAAAGCCTGTCGATGAATTTTAGATTGTAAATTTAAGCCAAAAATACCTGAATTGAGTGTAATCTACCATAGGAATTGTGCGGTTCCTGATCGATCGGTTGGGGTTTGCGATTCATTTAAACGTATGCTTTTAAGCTATTGTTTAGACATTTTACGCATAACTGAGTGTATATAATGTGCACAATGTTTAATTTTCATAATATTACTTAAAGTAAAAAAGTCGGAAAGTCGGCTTCTTCACAAATACCAGAAATGTTACGGTGGCGGGTGCGCCTTTATCTTCCTGATTTGAATAATATTCATTGTTTAATGGTCGACAGGTATACAAAAGATAGACACTTTTCTAGGTGTAAAATGCACTACTGAAAACGCTCGTTTTAGAATAGAATAGAAGTACACCGCCCCCGTTTATGACGCCGAAAACACCTGGCTTCTCTGGTCGAGGCGACAAAAATCGGAATAACGCCGTCTTTCAGTCGGTATCTCATCTAACAAGCTAGCTACTGCAAATTGTTCGTTGGTGATTTTAACTGATTTGTTCGTGATGAATTGACAATTATCATTGTATTCCGATGAAACAGCCATTTGTAAAGTCGCCCAGTAAAACCTGTTTGGAAGATTTATCAGGTTTTCTTTGAAATCGTAAGCTATTTAACCTTGAAATACAAGCTTTAATAAAACATACGTTCTTCTTTATATATACAGGTTCTTTCTCCCGGCAATGGGGATGGTGGATGAAGCAGACGTTAACACCACTCATTGTTTTAGTGGGTATTGTGGGAAACACTTTATCCTTCCTTGTCATGAAATCTTCATCTGGTCTCCGACAGAAATCTTACAGTCACTACTTGTGTGCTCTGGCGTTCTTCGATAACTTAACGTTGATTGGTCGACAGATCGCCTTGGTCGACGAAATCACCACCAACGCCGGATCACCGGGACTGTTTACTACCTTTAATGACGCAGCCTGTAAAATATACAACTTTTCCGAACATGTCTGTTACATGATGTCCTCTTGGCTTATTGTAGTTATGGCATTTGAAAGAATTGTCGCTATTTATTTCCCCTTTAAGAAGAGAACTGTTTGTCGTCCTATAATAGCTGTCATCTTGATAGTGTCTATTCTAGTTATAGCCTCGTATACCCAGGTGTTTCGTCTTATTATGATTAGAGCCGACGGGGGAGTTTGTGTTTCTGAGGAAGAATATCGAATTATGTTTGTGATGCTTCACACCTATTTCTATCAAATCACGTTAACATTTGTACTCCCTGTCTGTTTAGTTCTAGTCTGTAATAGTATGGTACTCTACAAGGTCAACAAGATAAGGAAGGCCATCCAAGACGAAAATTCCACAACTAATCGACTGACTAGGTACCATAACCATTCATATAAGACAACCTTTATGTTGCTAACCATATCTTTTGTGTATGTTATCTGTGTCTTACCCGGTATATTTGTCACTGTCACCTTTCTCGTGGTTTGGGCTGTTCATGGCGTGGACAGTGTGGGATTTCTACATACACTGAAGCCATACGGAGATGCCTTCGAAGTTTTGTTCGTGATGAATTATGGAGTGAATTTCTTCATATACGTCTTTTCGGGCAGAGCCTTCCGTCGAGAATTCCTCGATCTGCTTCGAGGACGACGGATGAGATTTTACAGCAGTACACGAACCAGAGACTCACATGTTAGATGACTAAAATGTATCCCCATCAGAGGCGAATGTACCGTTCTTAGGCTGCACTCGTTTATCCATAATGGTTATAAGTTATAAGACAAACAATCGGAATATCCTGGACCAAAATATTTGGGGGTGAACATTTAACAACAAATCTCTGTATTACCCAATCCACTTATACGGTATTATTTTACCAACTAGCACGATTCAAAGGTACCCGTACAACCATTAAGAAGACGAACAGTTCGCTGGACGAAAATGGTGGGAATATACAACAACCCCCCCCCCCCTCCCCGTGCCCACATAAAAAAACAACGCCAAAAGAAGCAGGGGTGTTTGACAGCATACAATTTACTTTTCAAAAGAAATGAACAATCAATATTGAAAATGGCGTTTCCTGAATGTATTTATGTTGATATATGGCATTTTAAGTGGCACAAGTTCAGTATGTTGTAATGTGATTCAGACATCGGCAAAGATTAGAGCCTACACAAATCTTAAGTTTCACTGCACTTATGTTTTGTCCGTATCGATAAATAAGTTGACAAAGAAAAAAGTTAAGCGCCCCCCCCCTGGAAAGTCTGTACCGACCGATAAAATCATTGGTGTATGGAGATTGTTGGCAAACTGGTGTTACAGAAGCGATTGTGGTCATAAAGGGCAACATTCTGGCGATAAGAAATCGCCATTAATGGCAATAAGCTATACAATTTATTCAGGGTATCGTTAGTCTCACAGGAGGGTTGAGACGCAGGCTGGAAGCTAATGGAGGCTATACGCGCTATTGACCTTCTGCTCTGGGGATGTGTTCTACACACTCAAAGTGACATTTTTACTTCAATATGTTCCCCTTGTGAAACCAGATGGACTCTGAAGTTTCATACTTACAAGCATCTTTTTCATTTTGTTAAAATACACTTTTGATTTGGCTAACGATATCCTGAATAAATTGTATAGCTCATTGCCATTAATGGTGATTTCTTATCGCCAGAATGTAGCCTTTTATGATCACAATCGTTTTTGAAACATCAGTTTGCCAACAATCTCCCTACACCAATGATTTTATCGGTCGGTGCAGACTTTCCAGGGGGGTGCTTAACTTTTCTTTGTGTATATATGGTGTAATGAGACATGCATTTGCCTAAACAATTTAGGTAATAACTTTCCCAATATTTTATTTGGAACCCGCTGTTTGCCAAAGGTGTGCCCAAAAAACAGCATATTCGGGACATGATACCGATGCAATAGAAATGCAATACCCTACATTGAAGTGGAGAGAAAACACCGCGTTGGCGTAGGTTCCGCAACTCATGTTTATGTCCAGATGCTGATGATCTCGGATTTCTAGTCTACATTTATGCTCGATCTAACACCTTTGCATTTGCAAATTAGTTTGTGTGTCTTTTCATCATTCCATCTATTGTATCATGGTCGCTGTATTTTTACTTTGATGGGGTTACAAAAAAGTAAACCAAAAAGGGCAGTGTGGGTGACGTAGGTACACTCACCGTCGTATCTAGGGTTTATCACCCCCGGAAAACATAAGTTGTGAAACGCAATCTTTCCCTTGTCCCAAACGAAAATGACTTATCTAAGATTGTTATTTTGTCATTGTTTACAAAAACTTACTTTGTTGTGATGTATTGATTATCGTTGTCGAGATTGCCATTGTTGAACACCATTCTAGACACCAAGTCATTGGTTTACAATAATAAAAATAATTCAATGTGAAGGTTTTTATTATTACTTGAAACCAAAACAATACTACCTTCCGAGATTTTGAACCAATATCCGGAACAGCGTTAATAAAGTCTGTGAACCAACATGATTGGATGAAATTTTACAAATCGCAAGTTACCGCACATCAGTGTAATCGAATAGTAGAGAGCTATATGAGAGAACGGCAACACTTATGTGACGTCATTATGAGGCGTTATTTTAAATCCCTGATCCCTATACTTACAACATTATAGGAGAGTTCTAAAACAGCCCTGACCCCCATACCTACAACATTATGGCCTAAAATAGATTAAACGAGTGGTAAGGAAAAGGCTAGAGCGTATTTAGGTCACTGACACCAGCCAGGCGTGACAATAAAACAACCCGTGACGGGAGAAGTGGGAGAAATCTAATTAACTTCAAAATCACTCAACCGATCAAAGCGATAATTCGGATGGGTAGAACAAACGGGTCTAATGATATGATGTCAAAACACCGAAGGCTATATACCGATTCTAGCACATCAAAAAGGGGGGAAAAATGGGGGACAACGGCAGACAACTCGTGTAACCACGATTCGGGTGATTGTCTCCCTTTGCTGCAAACCCAAGTGGACTTAAAATAGACTAATCGAGCAAAAGGCTAGAGCGTATGTAGGTTACTGAAGCCAGTCAGGCGTGTAAACCTGAAGTTTATCAGATACAGTTGGGGAATATATTTAACTTTAAAACCGCTCAACGCGATAATTCGAATGTGCATACAAGAGAAGGTCTACCGTATGTGACGTCGAAACGCCGAGGGCTAAGCTGTGTTTTGACACCATTTTGAACTCTTAAATGAGTCATCTCAACCGTTTTTATAGATACAACAACGCGGTTTTCGAACACAAATAGATACGAATATCCCACGTCTGAATTGCATTAGTCTTTTTTTTTTTTTTGATCGGATCAACCGTTTGGTTGCTACATTAAACTCGAGGGAGACCGGGGCACACTGGATCAGAAATCTTGGTTTTGGAAAAATACTAAACCATAACCAACACAGCTGTAATTCAAATGTGTCAAGCCAAACTGTGTTTCCTGGTTTATAAATGGGGCATACTTCCATAAATCTAGAGATCGCCTTTTTTGACCTGTTGACGTTTTAAAAAATGAATTTTAGTGATTCACTGCACCCCTGTACCGGGGCACAGTGAATTGCTATCCGAGGCCCAATGAACCAGATATTGATACCACGCAAAATTAAAGCAAAATATATATTTAACAAAGAAATGTTGTATTTGTTTTCTCTCGAGAGATTCTGATTTTGAAAAACCCTGCTGTAAGTAGGTCTATAATAATTTCTCACTTTCGATTTCGTGCCATGCTGAATAGAAATAATAACAAAAGAAAAACATGTTTAAAATTAAATTCCGATAGTTCGAAGCACTAAATTAATAATTTGTTAATGTTAGGGTACACTGAATCAGATAAAATAGTGATCCACTGTACCCCGATTCACTGTACCCCCAATGCACCCAGTCACCTTTTAAGGCCATGTTTTTTTTTTTTATGGTTGCAAACAGATGAAATATAATGTGCTTAAAATGCCTGCCCATTGTCACTTATGCTAACAAAATGTACTAATTTCCCAAGTACTGCTTTGTTTGGTCCATATCAGAAAAAATATCAGTGGTGTATTTTTACTTTTGGTATCCAAAAACATACTCTACCTCACAAAATTTACGCAGTGACCCTTTTTGAAAGCAATGCTGGAATTTTAAAATGAGGCTATAACTGTACAAATTGTGATGACATCATAATGACGTTTCTAGTAAAAGAATTCTATAAATAGATGCTGATTGACTGTGCCCCTTGATTCACCGTGCCCCGGTCTCCCCTACTGTAAAACTTTGAGAGGTGTCTTCACCGAAGCAACTCAACCGTTGAACTTCAAATTTTACATATATTTAGTAGCCGCTATGGATTAAAACATCGGACGATTTTCATTGGTCAATATACTGACGTCACGAGTGATTTACTATTTCGTGAAATTAAAATAACAACTCGCAATGCTCGCCCACAGAACGTGGTTTTCAAGAATATTGAAACGGGCCACTGAAACCAGTCAGGCGTGTTAATAAAACAGTTCACCCGAGACGCGAGCAGTGGGAGAAATCTAATTAAAATCACTCAACCGATCAAAACGATATTCGGACGTGTGTGCTATGAGACAGGGTCTAATGGCATGACGTCAAAACACCGAAGGCTATATACTTTAACGCCATTTTGAAATTTTAAATGAGTCATATCTCAGTCGTTCTTAAAGATATGATAACGCGATTTTCGAGAGTCAATAGACAAGAATATCCCGCGCGTGGATTGCAATAGTTATTTTTGATTAGACCAGCGGTTTGACCGCTATATTGAACTCAACTACACATCTTTGAGAAGCGTTTTGACCGAAACAACTAAACCGATTTAGCTTCAAATTTTGCATATATTTAGTTAACGACAAAACCCGTTTACGTAGCACAACTATGGATGGTAACATTGGGAGGTTTTCATTGGACAAATTACTTATTGATTCAAATAACAGCACGCATTGCGCGCCCACAGAAGGCCGTTTTCAAGAGTAATAAGCGAAATTTTCAACAACCATTTGAAGTATTTCTATATATATCCAATGTTGAATGTGATCGAGACTCCGCACTGGTCATCACACAGAGAACATGTCTGCAGCCAGCCTCTATGAACCCACGCCTGCCGATCGCAACTAAAAGACATGCATATGAATATTTTAACGGTAATTGAACCGATGAGCGTAAACTAGACGCTATTTGTATACGAGATAGTTCGCTGTTTTTTACTAATTTACATGCCAATCTATCAGAAAAGAGACTAATGAGAAAACTAATTAGTAGGTACATCAACCGTAAGCGTGCATAGTACCGATGTATGTAACATATAATATAATCAAATTTAATGAAAGACAGTCATCTAATTATCTTCTCGCGTAATCCCTTGGCATTCAATTGGCCCTTAATATTGCTGAGTAATATATTCATCAAAACAATTGAACGTTACCTAAAATCTCGGAATCTTTCGATTTGATTTGATTTTTATTCACCAATATAAATAAATAACATACAATAGAGGAGTGATATATACATTGACGGGAATAAAACTCCATGGAGCTTGCTCTATCCCTGATGAAAAATAATTAATAACTTGGGACTATCGTGGCGCTAAAACAAGAAGGAAATAAATTTAAGTTCGAAACATATTTACAAACTCTGATGGAAGAACTGTTATTGACTATCATGAGTATAGTTGGCAAAGAAAAAAAGCTATGGATACACATATTAAACAGAATGAATTGAATTAAGGAGATGGATTGTGAGGCGATTTTTAAATAATGAATATGATTCGGTTGATTGTAGCTTACATGGCAAATTGTTCCATTCACGCAGACCTGTAACCCCTAATGAGTAAAATGAATAGTTACTGATGTAGAATGGCTTGTACAAGTTAAAATGGCTTCCCCTGGTGATATGAGAACGAGTATCTGTTTGTCTAACAAAATGATTATTAAAGCTCAATGGTAAATATTCTGGATGATATATGAATTTATGTGTAAATGTCAGAATTCAGCTATTAATGTCAGCTAACGGTAGGGATTAGAATGAACAGGCATGACTGATTTGTTTGAAATAGATTAAATTCCTCTATACTAGAAGAAAAACCAACAACTGTAGTGTATTCCCCCCAGGCAATACAGTTTTTGGACTATGGCTAAAATAGACTAATGTAAAAATTACCTCAAGATAATGGTAGTCTTCTTTTGACCGGGTTGTCTTTTTATAGACATCTTATCTTTGGCTTAACCATTGGACGTATCCTATTGCAATACATTGTTTTTACATCTAAACTATACGATTGTTGTATTAAAAACAATTGTTTTTTCCTTGCAACCACTTGGGTAAAAAATCAAACTTCTGAAAGCTGCACACAAATATCTGCACGCATGCAAAAGAATTCAACAATTAACTTTTGTCTGTGGAAACTTTATCAGTCTTTAAATATACCGTCTATAATGAAACACCAACTTGTGAGACCTGACTGTAACTATAGCCCTTTCCTCGAGTGGAGTTTGTTGGCGAGCGAGTCACGTGATTGAAACACCGATCAATGCGATAATTAAAATGTGCATAGAGACTCTACCGGTATGTGACGCCGCAGGCGAAGCTATTTGTTCTATTTTAAACGAGTCATATCTCAACTAATATTATAGATAGAATAACGCGGTTTTCATACACTATACTTATAACATAGTATGAGAGTTTCAGCACAGCCCTGATCCCCTTAAAACATTAGAAGATTTTCATTGATCAAAAAAAAAACTCACAATTTACTATTTTGTGAAATTACAACAACAACTCGCAATGCTTATGCACAGAAGGTAGATTTTGGCTTAAGCGGGCGCGTATCATAAAGATATATATAATGAGCTATCACCGTACTGTCGCTATGGATTAAAACATCGGAAGATTTTCATTGGTCGATATACTCGCGTTTGCGTATTTCCGGTACCGAGGGAACGCACTGTTGGCCTATGTCCGTGGAAACGCACCATAAGGCGAGAAGCGTTGGTATGTTTTGTGATGTCACGACCGTAAATCGACAAGAGTTGTGCCGTAAGACAGCAAAGCGTTATAACATTTAACAGTTGCGTTGTTTAACGCCGTTTGACGTAGTTTTGCGTCATACGGACGCCATTTTGCGTGGTGTGTGCGTCGTTTTGCGTCATGACGGCTTCAATTGGCTTCACTATGTACGACGTTCCGCTTTAGCGAGCCTGAAGATTAAATCATAATTCTATATTTCTTGGTGGGAGTTGTATCTTTTAGCGAGTTTACTGTCTAGGATTGTAATAAAACAATGCTACCCACTACATTATAAGTCTGTTAAATATATTGTAAATATTATAGCTGATAAGCCAGACGCGACAAAACGCGACAATATGCGACAATTTGTGAAAATACTCGACAATATGCGGCAATACGCGACAAAAATGTGATAATACGCGTTAAACCCTACGGGTTTGGTTAGTAGGCTGACAACAATCCCGAGGCGTGGCTATGATCTGACCATATCACTAATATATTTTGAGTAAGCGGGATTCGAACCCTCAACACATTGGCGGGAAACTGTTCGAATTGAGCGCCCCACGCTCTAATAAATACTTTGTACAAAATATCCCACGGCTTGTTGATAACTCAAATATACTGATAGGTGTTTAGTCATTGTTATTAGGCAAATGATTCATGAATTGTTCGGTGTTTTACACCGCACTCAAGATTATTTCTTTAGTATTGTTGCATTGTCAGACCACTTTGACAGGGATTCGGGTTGTCCCCAAGGATTTGTATTTTTTAGCAAGTAACGATTTTACCATCTAAGTCTGTAATTAATCAATGTTGAAAGTTCCTCGAAAGTTTGTAAAATATATCGGAATTACCTGGCTAAGTCTATGTAAATCCGGCATACGCTGCTTAGTACAAATAAAGATTCCCAAGTCCTTCTGAAAGCTGATAAGCTCGGGTTTTAAATCGATTACCTCAGTTAAAGCAGGTAAAGCAACAGCAAACTTGTCATTTTCGTTTGCAGAGATAGTCACAGACAATGTCCGTTCGGGCCTAACTTTAGGAGAATAATACACCGGCTTACTCATTTTCACAAATCATCACAACGGCCAAATACTTCCAAACGAAATCTACGACTTCTGTAGATTTCTACGAAATCGAAAAGTAGTAAATCAACCTCTCACAAAAACTTATCTCGGTGGATTTTCAAGAACAAAATCAGACACGTCTAAACCCCTCTGTACCAAAATGGCCACCCATCTTCAGCCAGTAAGTTGACCGTGTATTTAACCTGGGTTAAAAGTACCTTATGATTCGTGCTTCGCTGCACCAATCTATACTTGATTAAATTAACGAGATGTGCAGCGAAGCACGAATCATAAGGTACTTTTAACCCAGGTTAAATACACGGTCAACTTACTGGCTGAAGATGGGTGGCCATTTTGGTACAGAGGGGTTTAGACGTGTCTGATTTTGTTCTTGAAAATCCACCGAGATAAGTTTTTGTGAGAGGTTGATTTACTACTTTTCGATTTCGTAGAAATCTACAGAAGTCGTAGATTTCGTTTGGAAGTATTTGGCCGTTGTGATGATTTGTGAAAATGAGTAAGCCGGTGTATTATTCTCCTAAAGTTAGGCCCGAACGGACATTGTCTGTGACTATCTCTGCAAACGAAAATGACAAGTTTGCTGTTGCTTTACCTGCTTTATGTAAGGGAGCGCATATAGTCTTTAGCGATGTAAATTAGAGAGTACAATTGAGTTGGTGCCGCGTGCAAAATAGTTACCGAAACTTCGCGTATTGTTACAACAACTGTCACTCGAACTGTCACTCTAGGTTTAACTTGTTTATGTTTTAGTACTGATCGATGGCCATTTTGTTCTTAAAATGTTTTTGTTTAACATTGTTAACCATTTTCCATACATAATATGTCCAACAGCGGTCATTTTATTTTCTTTCAAACTTGTTTGGCGAGGAGCTATTTTTTTTTTTGTAATTTAAGCACTTTGGTAAGCATCCGCTTCCCTCCTGTCATCCTCTTATCGCCATTTTTGACAGCTCGACGCTCCAATGTTATTCAATCAAGATGATCATTTTTCTGGTTAACCATGTGAGTACTCACTTAAATAACCATGTAGAATTGTTGCTTATGGTATCTTTTCATGCACCGCGATTCAGATAGGCAATATTAACGTTGGTATTTTGTAAAATTGCTAGATATGTTTTGTCATGTAAAATGTACATTATTAGCATTGGTTAAAATACATGTCAACAAGTGTTTGCCGCCAAGGCGTAGCCTTTCGATCGAAGTAAGAGTTTCAAACCAATGACAATACTGTTTTATTTGCTGATCGATATCAATGTACAAGCATTTTTTATACGTTACTTTTATATTTTGTAAATGTTGTGCTATTTTAGACGTTAACAGAACACTCACTGTAGGAATTGTATCCCTGTAAGCTGTATGATGTTGTGTAGCATGATTTACTACGCAGCGATGAGCAAAACCATGTGTCCTGACAAATAACAACATACAATGGTGCTCTGATTTATCTCTAGGGGTGAGTTTTTGAAATGCCTAAACTTCATTGTGTTAAATGTATAAAGGCTTAAGTAGAATAGCAAAGCATTTGTAAATATATATATTGGTAGCACATTGTTATCTTTTGTTACTGTTCGATTTCAAGGTTCATTAGCATCTCTAGTGCAGAAAGCCAGGCACATGCATTACGCTTTTGTTTGTATATTTTTCTAGCATTTTAAACCGGGCTACGCATGATTATCATGGCAACGTATTTGTAATCATGGCAACGCATGTTTAATCATGACAACGTATATGTAATCATGGCAACGCATAGTTTAAACTTGGCAACGTCAACCTATACTTTGTTACATATGAGCTTTCTCATAAATACCCAACCTTTATTTAGTTCATTGTTGATATCAAACTATATTATTTATGTTGATAAATAGCTATACATTTTAGTTAGATAATTAATCACACCGTTCACATGTTCCATTTTCCTACTGTTTTTACAAGTTAGATAGTTTCATTTCATAAAAAAGGCTTAGACATTTGTTGTTGCGAATAGTGTTCAAGGTTGCTAGACTGATATTGTGAGATATTCACAGTAATGCCAATGCATAATATAATGCTGTAGAGATGTAGAGCATATCATGAGGATTACCTTATTATTTATAAGATAGATCTTGGTAGTTTGATATACTTATGTCATCTAGGGTCAGTTGTGTCCAGATTACTTATCGATTTCTTACGAAATACTTTTTCATATAAATCGGGTTATGGTGGACTGTTATTGACAAATTGTTTTTATTTTATACATTGCAGGTTTGTTGTTTTTGTGGTTGCTGCTGTCATATGTTGCAACTCTTGTCATCCGTTCTCCAATAATAAACTGTCAAAAGCTGAGAGAAATGTGTTTATTAATTTCCCCACCCCTTTACATTTGGTGTCAGAAGTGGGATGGAGATGATTCAAGCAGATGACTAAAACAAACCCTTGGAGATTGATTTTGTGGTAACATCATATGGGAACCTGAAACTGCAAACATGGACCTACTTGGTGATGCACAGCAGCTGTTCAATACAGATCAACATCCGGAAGAATTACAACAACAACCGGAAATGGCCGAATCAGTACCGGATGAATCACAGTCACCTGTATCATCTAACCAGCAAAGTGACAAAATGGATGCCATGTTTCGGGAACTTGAATCCTTGCGCACAAAAGTTAAGTCACAGGAAGAGAAATTACAACGTGGCTATTCATCGGTTAAACCACTGGTTGTGACGTCCGGAAGGCCCCTTACCCGCTTTAAAGATCGTCCTGAAAAATGTGGAGACATTTCATTGGAAGAATGGAACAATGATTGTGATAATGCTTTTGAGACACTAAAGCATAAATTAACCTCCTCACCTATTTTAGGACACCCCGACTTCACTAAACCTTACATTCTTGAGGTGGATGCTAGTCATCAAGGATTGGGAGCTGTTCTCTCCCAAGAACAGGATTGTGGGAAAGTTGTTCTCGGATATGCCAGTCGATCTCTGCGTCCAGCTGAAAGAAATATGGACAGATATAGTAGTTTCAAGCTTGAACTGGTTGCTCTGCGATGGGCAGTGACCGACAAATTTAGAGATTTGTTGATTGGTTCCAGTTGTACTGTGTTAACTGACAATGATCCATTGACATTTGTGAAAACATCTGCTAAGCTTGGGGCGACAGAGACTCGTTGGATTGGAGAACTTTCACAATTTGACCTCACTATCAAACATAGGTCTGGTAAGAAGAATCGAAACGCAGACTCTCTAAGTCGAAAAGTTGAGCACGGTGAAGAAGTTTGTCGACTGGAAAGCACTCAAGTTGAGTTTGTTTCACCCAATGTATCTACTTTTCTCCCACAGTTTCTAAAAACCACCATTGAGACTGACATTCAATGTTTACGTTCCGAAGCATTATCTGCCAAACCTCTCAGGGAACCACCTCTGCCAACCACACATATTCCGTCTGTATCTCCTGATGAGATTGCCAAACTTCAAAATAATGATGCCGATCTTTCTAGGTTTCTCTATTTCTGGAGAAAAGGGAAGCGACCTACCTTAAAAGTATTAAAGGCAGAGTCTTCGAGTGTCAGGAAACTTATCAAAAGTTGTTGGGACTATGCTTTAATTCAAGGTGGTATTCTCATGAGAAAAATAAGTGAAAAAGGTGAATCTATCAAACAGACTGTTCTACCTCAAGTATTGAAGTCTCGTGTTATTAAATCTTGTCACGATGAGAGTGGTCATCCAAGCCCAGATAGGACAGTTAGTTTGCTTCGTCGCAGATGTTTTTGGCCAAACATGGCGAAGACTGTCCAAGACTATTGTGCTAACTGTGAACGATGTATGCTAGGAAAGCATGGTCCTATCATCAAACCAACTTTCTCCTCGCTTATTGCAAAGAAACCTTTAGAAGTCGTGGCTATGGACTTTACTGTTTTGGAAAAAGGAACCGGTGGACTAGAAGATGTTCTAGTCGTCACAGATGTGTTTACTAAATTTACTCAAGCTTTCGCTTTTAGAGATCAAACTGCTGTGACAGTAGCAAAAACTCTTGTTCGTGGCTGGTTTACTAAGTTTGGTGTCCCATATAGACTCCATAGCGACCAAGGTCGTTGTTTCGAGGGTAAAGTGATACAAGAACTGTGTAAAATTTACGGCTTGAAAAAGTCGAGAACCACCCCGTACCACCCGGAAGGCAACGCCTCTTGTGAACGATTTAATAGGACACTGCATAACATGTTGAGAACCTTACCTGCTCATCAAAAACGTAAGTGGCCTATACTCCTCCCAGAGTTGATTTTGGCGTATAACAGCATTCCCCATGCGTCTACTGGATATAGTCCATTTTACTTGTTCTTTGGACGAGATCCTTTGCTACCTGTAGATTTGGTGCTCAGCAGACAAGTGGATGTTGACTTCGACATGGAAACTGAGTGGGCGGAAGAACATCAGAACAGGCTTAAAGTAGCTTACAGCCAGGCTAGTCAGAGAACTGAAGATGAGGCTAGGAAACGATGTAACCGGCTGAATCAACGTACTACCGACAAACACTTAAAAGTTGGAGCCAGGGTATTCCTCAAGAACCATCCAAGGGGAAGGCACAAGATACAGGATATTTGGTTGCCCGAGCCTTACAAAGTTGTAGAGAAGAAGGAGAACAACGTGTATGTTATCTGTCTCTTGAATGGCGATGGTGAAAGGGTTGTTCATCGTCGAGAACTGTTAGACTCTAGAACTCTTATTCCTGATATCACTCCAGCATCTCTAGTTAATCATCCAGGCGAAACAGAGAACGTTTCACCAACTGACTCTCCAGAAGATACTGTCTTCTTTATTCATCCGCCTGTGCCAACGAGCGTGGACCTTACTGCTTCACACGAAGCAGGGGAGCAGTGTGACAACGTACAACTTCGTGCTTCTCACGAAGCAGGGGAGCCCGATACTTTCAGTAGTGAATCTATGAGGGAGTTCGCTCCAACTCCTGTTGTGCCTACTCACCGTGACTTATCTGTGGAAAAGACTGTTTTGCCTACAGACGTCGACCAGATTCAACCTACACCATTTGTAGAAAATGAATCTTCTTCTTTACGGCGGACAACAAGAGTAAATGCCGGACAACATTCGAACTTGTATAATTTACCTAAAAGTGTTTTGAACCAAGAACTTGATTCATCTTTAAATGTTAATTCAAATGTTTTAGCTGACATTAGTAAAACTCAATTATTACTTGTCCAGTTGTTGTCGCGAGTTCAGTAGACATTGTATTTTTTGTATTTTACACATGCGATTGTGATAGTTGTCAGGGGTCAACTATGTAGCAGGGGAGTGTGTAAGGGAGCGCATATAGTCTTTAGCGATGTAAATTAGAGAGTACAATTGAGTTGGTGCCGCGTGCAAAATAGTTACCGAAACTTCGCGTATTGTTACAACAACTGTCACTCGAACTGTCACTCTAGGTTTAACTTGTTTATGTTTTAGTACTGATCGATGGCCATTTTGTTCTTAAAATGTTTTTGTTTAACATTGTTAACCATTTTCCATACATAATATGTCCAACAGCGGTCATTTTATTTTCTTTCAAACTTGTTTGGCGAGGAGCTATTTTTTTTTTGGTAATTTAAGCACTTTGGTAAGCATCCGCTTCCCTCCTGTCATCCTCTTATCGCCATTTTTGACAGCTCGACGCTCCAATGTTATTCAATCAAGATGATCATTTTTCTGGTTAACCATGTGAGTACTCACTTAAATAACCATGTAGAATTGTTGCTTATGGTATCTTTTCATGCACCGCGATTCAGATAGGCAATATTAACGTTGGTATTTTGTAAAATTGCTAGATATGTTTTGTCATGTAAAATGTACATTATTAGCATTGGTTAAAATACATGTCAACAAGTGTTTGCCGCCAAGGCGTAGCCTTTCGATCGAAGTAAGAGTTTCAAACCAATGACAATACTGTTTTATTTGCTGATCGATATCAATGTACAAGCATTTTTTATACGTTACTTTTATATTTTGTAAATGTTGTGCTATTTTAGACGTTAACAGAACACTCACTGTAGGAATTGTATCCCTGTAAGCTGTATGATGTTGTGTAGCATGATTTACTACGCAGCGATGAGCAAAACCATGTGTCCTGACAAATAACAACATACAATGGTGCTCTGATTTATCTCTAGGGGTGAGTTTTTGAAATGCCTAAACTTCATTGTGTTAAATGTATAAAGGCTTAAGTAGAATAGCAAAGCATTTGTAAATATATATATTGGTAGCACATTGTTATCTTTTGTTACTGTTCGATTTCAAGGTTCATTAGCATCTCTAGTGCAGAAAGCCAGGCACATGCATTACGCTTTTGTTTGTATATTTTTCTAGCATTTTAAACCGGGCTACGCATGATTATCATGGCAACGTATTTGTAATCATGGCAACGCATGTTTAATCATGACAACGTATATGTAATCATGGCAACGCATAGTTTAAACTTGGCAACGTCAACCTATACTTTGTTACATATGAGCTTTCTCATAAATACCCAACCTTTATTTAGTTCATTGTTGATATCAAACTATATTATTTATGTTGATAAATAGCTATACATTTTAGTTAGATAATTAATCACACCGTTCACATGTTCCATTTTCCTACTGTTTTTACAAGTTAGATAGTTTCATTTCATAAAAAAGGCTTAGACATTTGTTGTTGCGAATAGTGTTCAAGGTTGCTAGACTGATATTGTGAGATATTCACAGTAATGCCAATGCATAATATAATGCTGTAGAGATGTAGAGCATATCATGAGGATTACCTTATTATTTATAAGATAGATCTTGGTAGTTTGATATACTTATGTCATCTAGGGTCAGTTGTGTCCAGATTACTTATCGATTTCTTACGAAATACTTTTTCATATAAATCGGGTTATGGTGGACTGTTATTGACAAATTGTTTTTATTTTATACATTGCAGGTTTGTTGTTTTTGTGGTTGCTGCTGTCATATGTTGCAACTCTTGTCATCCGTTCTCCAATAATAAACTGTCAAAAGCTGAGAGAAATGTGTTTATTAATTTCCCCACCCCTTTACATTTAACTGAGGTAATCGATTTAAAACCCGAGCTTATCAGCTTTCAGAAGGACTTGGGAATCTTTATTTGTACTAAGCAGCGTATGCCGGATTTACATAGACTTAGCCAGGTAATTCCGATATATTTTACAAACTTTCGAGGAACTTTCAACATTGATTAATTACAGACTTAGATGGTAAAATCGTTACTTGCTAAAAAATACAAATCCTTGGGGACAACCCGAATCCCTGTCAAAGTGGTCTGACAATGCAACAATACTAAAGAAATAATCTTGAGTGCGGTGTAAAACACCGAACAATTCATGAATCATTTGCCTAATAACAATGACTAAACACCTATCAGTATATTTGAGTTATCAACAAGCCGTGGGATATTTTGTACAAAGTATTTATTAGAGCGTGGGGCGCTCAATTCGAACAGTTTCCCGCCAATGTGTTGAGGGTTCGAATCCCGCTTACTCAAAATATATTAGTGATATGGTCAGATCATAGCCACGCCTCGGGATTGTTGTCAGCCTACTAACCAAACCCGTAGGGTTTAACGCGTATTATCACATTTTTGTCGCGTATTGCCGCATATTGTCGAGTATTTTCACAAATTGTCGCATATTGTCGCGTTTTGTCGCGTCTGGCTTATCAGCTATAATATTTACAATATATTTAACAGACTTATAATGTAGTGGGTAGCATTGTTTTATTACAATCCTAGACAGTAAACTCGCTAAAAGATACAACTCCCACCAAGAAATATAGAATTATGATTTAAAGGGGCATGAGCTGCCAAAATGTTGATATTTTGACGTAAACACAGAATGTTGAAATTATCGGCTATTTTTCTCAAGACGTATAATTCATAAGCTTTTTAGTGCTTCTAGTCTCGGAAATGTACGATAAAGTATTGTTTTGAACTAACTTTGGCTTAGAATGAATGAACGGTCGTCCCGGTTATTTAAATTTTGCTACTTTTCGAACACGTTTTCGGTTCGTACAGGGCACATACTGTATGGATTTTCCTCATTCCAACGCCAATCATTTAGTTTTTCGATGGCCTTCAAAGCCTCTTACTGTCGTGACGATCAGAAATTATGAAAAATGTGTGAATTTCGGCAGCTCATGCCCCTTTAATCTTCAGGCTCGCTAAAGCGGAACGTCGTACATAGTGAAGCCAATTGAAGCCGTCATGACGCAAAACGACGCACACACCACGCAAAATGGCGTCCGTATGACGCAAAACTACGTCAAACGGCGTTAAACAACGCAACTGTTAAATGTTATAACGCTTTGCTGTCTTACGGCACAACTCTTGTCGATTTACGGTCGTGACATCACAAAACATACCAACGCTTCTCGCCTTATGGTGCGTTTCCACGGACATAGGCCAACAGTGCGTTCCCTCGGTACCGGAAATACGCAAACGCGAGTATATCGACCAATGAAAATCTTCCGATGTTTTAATCCATAGCGACAGTACGGTGATAGCTCATTATATATATCTTTATGATACGCGCCCGCTTAAGCCAAAATCTACCTTCTGTGCATAAGCATTGCGAGTTGTTGTTGTAATTTCACAAAATAGTAAATTGTGAGTTTTTTTTTGATCAATGAAAATCTTCTAATGTTTTAAGGGGATCAGGGCTGTGCTGAAACTCTCATACTATGTTATAAGTATAGTGTATGAAAACCGCGTTATTCTATCTATAATATTAGTTGAGATATGACTCGTTTAAAATAGAACAAATAGCTTCGCCTGCGGCGTCACATACCGGTAGAGTCTCTATGCACATTTTAATTATCGCATTGATCGGTGTTTCAATCACGTGACTCGCTCGCCAACAAACTCCACTCGAGGAAAGGGCTATAGTTACAGTCAGGTCTCACAAGTTGGTGTTTCATTATAGACGGTATATTTAAAGACTGATAAAGTTTCCACAGACAAAAGTTAATTGTTGAATTCTTTTGCATGCGTGCAGATATTTGTGTGCAGCTTTCAGAAGTTTGATTTTTTACCCAAGTGGTTGCAAGGAAAAAACAATTGTTTTTAATACAACAATCGTATAGTTTAGATGTAAAAACAATGTATTGCAATAGGATACGTCCAATGGTTAAGCCAAAGATAAGATGTCTATAAAAAGACAACCCGGTCAAAAGAAGACTACCATTATCTTGAGGTAATTTTTACATTAGTCTATTTTAGCCATAGTCCAAAAACTGTATTGCCTGGGGGGAATACACTACAGTTGTTGGTTTTTCTTCTAGTATAGAGGAATTTAATCTATTTCAAACAAATCAGTCATGCCTGTTCATTCTAATCCCTACCGTTAGCTGACATTAATAGCTGAATTCTGACATTTACACATAAATTCATATATCATCCAGAATATTTACCATTGAGCTTTAATAATCATTTTGTTAGACAAACAGATACTCGTTCTCATATCACCAGGGGAAGCCATTTTAACTTGTACAAGCCATTCTACATCAGTAACTATTCATTTTACTCATTAGGGGTTACAGGTCTGCGTGAATGGAACAATTTGCCATGTAAGCTACAATCAACCGAATCATATTCATTATTTAAAAATCGCCTCACAATCCATCTCCTTAATTCAATTCATTCTGTTTAATATGTGTATCCATAGCTTTTTTTCTTTGCCAACTATACTCATGATAGTCAATAACAGTTCTTCCATCAGAGTTTGTAAATATGTTTCGAACTTAAATTTATTTCCTTCTTGTTTTAGCGCCACGATAGTCCCAAGTTATTAATTATTTTTCATCAGGGATAGAGCAAGCTCCATGGAGTTTTATTCCCGTCAATGTATATATCACTCCTCTATTGTATGTTATTTATTTATATTGGTGAATAAAAATCAAATCAAATCGAAAGATTCCGAGATTTTAGGTAACGTTCAATTGTTTTGATGAATATATTACTCAGCAATATTAAGGGCCAATTGAATGCCAAGGGATTACGCGAGAAGATAATTAGATGACTGTCTTTCATTAAATTTGATTATATTATATGTTACATACATCGGTACTATGCACGCTTACGGTTGATGTACCTACTAATTAGTTTTCTCATTAGTCTCTTTTCTGATAGATTGGCATGTAAATTAGTAAAAAAACAGCGAACTATCTCGTATACAAATAGCGTCTAGTTTACGCTCATCGGTTCAATTACCGTTAAAATATTCATATGCATGTCTTTTAGTTGCGATCGGCAGGCGTGGGTTCATAGAGGCTGGCTGCAGACATGTTCTCTGTGTGATGACCAGTGCGGAGTCTCGATCACATTCAACATTGGATATATATAGAAATACTTCAAATGGTTGTTGAAAATTTCGCTTATTACTCTTGAAAACGGCCTTCTGTGGGCGCGCAATGCGTGCTGTTATTTGAATCAATAAGTAATTTGTCCAATGAAAACCTCCCAATGTTACCATCCATAGTTGTGCTACGTAAACGGGTTTTGTCGTTAACTAAATATATGCAAAATTTGAAGCTAAATCGGTTTAGTTGTTTCGGTCAAAACGCTTCTCAAAGATGTGTAGTTGAGTTCAATATAGCGGTCAAACCGCTGGTCTAATCAAAAATAACTATTGCAATCCACGCGCGGGATATTCTTGTCTATTGACTCTCGAAAATCGCGTTATCATATCTTTAAGAACGACTGAGATATGACTCATTTAAAATTTCAAAATGGCGTTAAAGTATATAGCCTTCGGTGTTTTGACGTCATGCCATTAGACCCTGTCTCATAGCACACACGTCCGAATATCGTTTTGATCGGTTGAGTGATTTTAATTAGATTTCTCCCACTGCTCGCGTCTCGGGTGAACTGTTTTATTAACACGCCTGACTGGTTTCAGTGGCCCGTTTCAATATTCTTGAAAACCACGTTCTGTGGGCGAGCATTGCGAGTTGTTATTTTAATTTCACGAAATAGTAAATCACTCGTGACGTCAGTATATTGACCAATGAAAATCGTCCGATGTTTTAATCCATAGCGGCTACTAAATATATGTAAAATTTGAAGTTCAACGGTTGAGTTGCTTCGGTGAAGACACCTCTCAAAGTTTTACAGTAGGGGAGACCGGGGCACGGTGAATCAAGGGGCACAGTCAATCAGCATCTATTTATAGAATTCTTTTACTAGAAACGTCATTATGATGTCATCACAATTTGTACAGTTATAGCCTCATTTTAAAATTCCAGCATTGCTTTCAAAAAGGGTCACTGCGTAAATTTTGTGAGGTAGAGTATGTTTTTGGATACCAAAAGTAAAAATACACCACTGATATTTTTTCTGATATGGACCAAACAAAGCAGTACTTGGGAAATTAGTACATTTTGTTAGCATAAGTGACAATGGGCAGGCATTTTAAGCACATTATATTTCATCTGTTTGCAACCATAAAAAAAAAAAACATGGCCTTAAAAGGTGACTGGGTGCATTGGGGGTACAGTGAATCGGGGTACAGTGGATCACTATTTTATCTGATTCAGTGTACCCTAACATTAACAAATTATTAATTTAGTGCTTCGAACTATCGGAATTTAATTTTAAACATGTTTTTCTTTTGTTATTATTTCTATTCAGCATGGTACGAAATCGAAAGTGAGAAATTATTATAGACCTACTTACAGCAGGGTTTTTCAAAATCAGAATCTCTCGAGAGAAAACAAATACAACATTTCTTTGTTAAATATATATTTTGCTTTAATTTTGCGTGGTATCAATATCTGGTTCATTGGGCCTCGGATAGCAATTCACTGTGCCCCGGTACAGGGGTGCAGTGAATCACTAAAATTCATTTTTTAAAACGTCAACAGGTCAAAAAAGGCGATCTCTAGATTTATGGAAGTATGCCCCATTTATAAACCAGGAAACACAGTTTGGCTTGACACATTTGAATTACAGCTGTGTTGGTTATGGTTTAGTATTTTTCCAAAACCAAGATTTCTGATCCAGTGTGCCCCGGTCTCCCTCGAGTTTAATGTAGCAACCAAACGGTTGATCCGATCAAAAAAAAAAAAAAGACTAATGCAATTCAGACGTGGGATATTCGTATCTATTTGTGTTCGAAAACCGCGTTGTTGTATCTATAAAAACGGTTGAGATGACTCATTTAAGAGTTCAAAATGGTGTCAAAACACAGCTTAGCCCTCGGCGTTTCGACGTCACATACGGTAGACCTTCTCTTGTATGCACATTCGAATTATCGCGTTGAGCGGTTTTAAAGTTAAATATATTCCCCAACTGTATCTGATAAACTTCAGGTTTACACGCCTGACTGGCTTCAGTAACCTACATACGCTCTAGCCTTTTGCTCGATTAGTCTATTTTAAGTCCACTTGGGTTTGCAGCAAAGGGAGACAATCACCCGAATCGTGGTTACACGAGTTGTCTGCCGTTGTCCCCCATTTTTCCCCCCTTTTTGATGTGCTAGAATCGGTATATAGCCTTCGGTGTTTTGACATCATATCATTAGACCCGTTTGTTCTACCCATCCGAATTATCGCTTTGATCGGTTGAGTGATTTTGAAGTTAATTAGATTTCTCCCACTTCTCCCGTCACGGGTTGTTTTATTGTCACGCCTGGCTGGTGTCAGTGACCTAAATACGCTCTAGCCTTTTCCTTACCACTCGTTTAATCTATTTTAGGCCATAATGTTGTAGGTATGGGGGTCAGGGCTGTTTTAGAACTCTCCTATAATGTTGTAAGTATAGGGATCAGGGATTTAAAATAACGCCTCATAATGACGTCACATAAGTGTTGCCGTTCTCTCATATAGCTCTCTACTTCGAATACTCCTTTCCCCTTGTCTGACGAAAAACGTATGGAACTATTACAGATAGTGACTGGCGGGAAGAGAATACAGATAGCAACTCCCAAGACAGACAAACAAAAAGTCTCAATGTTGTGTTGTTCAAGTAGCTAAATTAAGTCCAAATCAGTTTGGCCAAGCTCAATACACTGCTGTAGGCAACGTAAAGGCAGTCAAAAAACTTAAGTCACAAGAGCTGGTCATAACATTTAACAGCAAATGTCAACAAAAAACAATTACACAGGGTTAACGTTATTATTAGAGTTCAGGTAACATGTTAAGTCGACACCAAATCTAAAAGCAGAGAAGTTATTTATTGAATTGGGGAGGGCGTTATGGAACAGGAAATTTAAGACAATCTTAAGAAAGTAAAGTGTTAATGAGAAACGATTAAGGCATCACCACAACTGATGTAACACTTCATAAAAACACCGGTATAGGTGTCGAAAGCTCGTGCATTTCGCAAACAAGTTACTTCGTGGTGATGCCTTAATCATTTCTTATTATTATGGAACCCAGTCTTAAAAAGAGTTTCAAACACTTCAAACAAGTAAAGTGTTAGAGTTGGAGTTGAAAGATTAAAAAAGTAAAGATAAAACACCGACTACATGCTTTTATATTTTGATTTGGAGAAACTTCCTCAAGAAGTGACTTTAGGATTTGAAATATCCAAGGTAGATCCAGCGATTTAATTACATAGCTTCAGAGTGTCGAAAATCACGAATATAAAGATTGTCCAAATATAGACTCATCTAAATTCGTTACCTATCAAAAATTTCACTCGTCATCATATCGAAGATGCCAAAAATTAAAAGAAGCCAAAAGAGCTCAATTTATCAGTCACTGAAAATGTGCCCTTTGCCGAAGCCCTAAAGTGTGTACGTAAACAGTAAGCTGAGTCCTTGAACTGTTCCGAAAATCCTGGCGATTCTATTTGAGACCTTACACAACCCTCAGTTCAGAAATTAAAACATCCCCCAATCATCAGCTGTGCAGATCCCATTCCAGACAAAAAACGACGCCTATGCTCAAACTGAAGTAATTTCACCTATTTCCTTAATCAATGTAAGCTCTTTAGTAACAGAAATTGTATGTCATGTCGGATGCTGAATGCCCCAAAGGAGGCTGGCACAATTGAATACATAGCAAGACGTGCTGGGCCTCTTTTTGGCAGTGGTGATATTTATTCTTATTTCTTATAGGCGTATAGGCTTTGACGTCTGTTCTTTGTAAGCTCATGGAACGGATGGTTAATTCCAAACTCATTTGGTACCTTGATTGAAATAACATACTCTCTAATTTACAGAGTGGATTTAGAAAACACAGAAGTACCAGTGACCATGTTGTTACACTAGAAACGTCAATTAAAAGATCTCTACCTCGTAAGGAATGTAATTTGGCGGTTCTTCTTGACATTGAGAAGGCCTATGGTATGCTTTGGAGAGGGCGGCTGCTAATCAAAATTAGAAATATTGGTATTGGGGGTTGGATGTTCGGATGGGTTAGGGACTTTCTACCCAATCGCAAAATACAAGTACGTGTAGGCACGTGTTGTAATAACATCTACATTTGATTCTATGAAATCGGATTGACCGGTAAATAACAATAGCCAACGAACAAAATCTTTCAATTTAAGAGCTTATCATATTTTGAACGAGGTGGGTTATACTGAAAAGCCATTACACCATTTCTTCAGTGGCGATTACTTCCACCAGTGGTTTATTTTGAAATCAGACCCTCACAATTTTTAAAAGCAGTATGCTGTGGGATTCCTGGATAAAACTATTGGTAACTATTAACAAATTCTCAAAGTGCCCTGAAAGTGGAAGAGCCGGAGGAGCGTTTTTCATCCCAGAGTTAAACTATAGTAAGAATTTCGGACTGACTGATGACGTATCTCTATTCTGTTCAGAGCTTGCAACAATGCTCATATGCCTCCATTTTTTATTAGACTACAAACCAAACTTTGCTGTAATTTTCTCTGATTTCTTGAGTAATCTTTTTTTAGAAATTATACATTTATATACCACGTTATTTAAAGTGGCATGAGCTGCCGAAATTCACACTTTTTCATAATTTCTGATCGTCACGACAGTAAGAGGCTTTGAAGGCCATCGAAAAACTAAATGGTTAGCGTTGGAATAAGAAAAATCCATACAGTATGTGGCCTGTACGAACCGAAAATGCCGTAAACAAAATTTAAATAAGCCGGACGACCATTCATTATCATTCTAAGCCAAAGTTAGTTCAAAACAATACTTTATCGTACATTCTCGAGACGAGAAGCACTAAAAAGCTTCTGAATTATACGTCTTGGGAAAAATAGCCGATAATTTCAACATTCTGTTTCAACGTCAAAATATCAACATTTTGGCAGCTCATGCCACTTTAAGGAAGGGAAGAACGTCACATTTACATGGGTACCTGCTCAGGTGGGGTTTAGAGGAAATGGACTTGCTGATACTGCATCCCAACACACTATTTGATATACTAGCATATCCATCAGATTTCAATTTACTATTTCCGATATACACGTACTACTTAAAGGCCCACTTGCCGCAGTAGGATGTTGGGCATTTGTTAAGAAAACCTATTTTCTTGAGCTTACTACAACTAAAACCACTAAAATTAAACATAGAACACATAAAACATGTCCAGTTAGGTTTAGAATGTAGAAATGGGGGTGAAAAACAAACGAAGAATCGAAGTCCGATTACAACAAAACTAGATATAAAATCTATAAATGGGAGTGAAAAACAAACGAAGAATCGAAGCCTGATTACAACAAGAACGATCAGTGTTGGTTAACTTAAAACGTTGGATTACACTTATTTCAGGCCTTTTTGTCTGTTCATCTTACTTGATGGTCATTCTGTATTTCTCAGATAAAGTTCTTTAAATCATACCGTGCCGTTGGATCACACATACGACTCAAAACAATAGAGCGATTGTGCGCATGCTAAAGCTCGAAGTTTGTTTACATTGCGGGTGCTAGATAAATCTAAATTTCAAATACTAAATGATGCTAAAACGTTCGATTTTGGGTAAAAATAGAAAGTTCCTAACTTCTTGTCTGGGAAAAATACAGAAAACCACCCACTGTCTTTTATGTAAACAGTATTCTGGATTTTCGAGGCGAGTGTGCCTTGTAAGGTACGTTCACACTATACCCCGAATTCGGTTCGGGGTCCGAAACGATTTCCGTACTAAAATGGCTTCAATGTTTATCAGTACATTTGTTCACACTAGCTTGATCCGAATTCGCTACGGACACCGGATTCGGAAAGCAAGAATATAAATGGCTCACAGAGCCATTTTATTCGGTCCGGGATCAAAATCGTCCACGATTTTCCTCTTTGGCCAATCAGAATCGACCTGTGAAAAACATGGCAATCAAAAATACAGTGACCTACATAGTGGTTTGGAGATTAAACTATCGAGCGGTTTCGTGTAGAGATGGAGTTAAATACATTTTCGCATGATTTCTGAAGGATTATGACAACAGTTGTCTCTTTTCCTAAAAAATTATAGCAAACGAATCTCATCTTCCAAACCGCTCTCAACTGTTGTTGAGTTGTGTTGTTGTTGTGTGGATATGAACTGACTTGATAGAATCGGCCGATTATTCGTTGCAGTGTGAACACAACACACCGAATACGCTGACCTGTCCGAAATCCGGTTCGTACCTCGATGCGAATTCGCTGTATAGTGTGAACGTACCTTAAAACTTAGTCACATTTTGTGAATCAGTGGCAGAAACAGGAAAATGATTCTGACAAGGAAAGGTTTCATTTCCTTTATTATCCTGGAATTTTATCACCAAAGCTTACTTTCCCCACTTGTCTAGCTGAGGTAATGTTCTATACTTCAATCTGGTCATATTCCCCTGAAATCTTACCTATTCACATTCCATCTGTCTGAAATTTGTAATATCCAGCACACCTTAGAACATTTTTGTTTAACTGTAACAAGTATGTTTATCAAAGAAACTATTTTTTTACCGATTCCATTGGCTTCGGTATTAATCAACCCAACGTCTTCTAAACATACCAGAAACTCGAATCTCTTGGCATAATAGAACCAGCTAATGATCCGACTTAGGTGTTCCCGGTCGTAGCCACACTAAAACCAAAAAAACTAAAACCGGACCAAATTCGTCTCTGTAGACTTGAAAGGCCACAGCCGCCATACAAAGAGAAAGACATTGCAATCACCGTCGATGATATAATTACAGACTTACATAATGCTAAAGTTTTTTCTAAACTGAGTCTCAACAATGGTTACCATCAGGTAGAACTAGATGAACTAGATTAGACTGTTGCTTGGCTTGCTACTCGAGAAACTGTAAACAGCCCTTTCCTCCTTCCCGAACATTAAAAGACGTCGAAAAACGCTACTCCCAGAAAGAACGCGAGGCACTGACGATTGCTTGGACCTGTGACCATCATTACATGCATATCTGGGGCTCTGCATCACAACCCCTTACAGACCACAAACCCTTGTAATTTATTTTCAACAACCCTCTTTCAAATCCTCTCAGTAGAATTGAGCCTTGAACCAGAAGGCCTCAAGATTACCTGTGCGTGAAAATGAAAACCCTACTAATTTCATGTCGCACCGAGCTGAACAGCATGTCAACTGGATTGTCACCAATGTCACTCCCAAAGTTCATTCATTTGGATAAAGTAGAATTCATCAATTCCAGCGTTACGGAATTACATGACGACCCTGGACACATGCTGAAAGTTTATTTCAAACTAAAATTGTTATATCAGGATATTGACTGACGGCCGTCATATAAGGGAACAAACCGAAAGGAAATGCATGCAGTTTAGTTTGAACGTTTCTCGTGCGAATGTATTAGTCACGTGACCTCAAAATATTCCGTTACGGAATTACAGTAAATCAACCTTACTTTTCGTCGAGTGTCATTCATTTGAAAATCCAACGACCCCATAACAACAATGTTAGAAAAAATGATTTTATTTTAAAGCTTTGAAACTTTTGTAACATTATTTAACAAACTTTCTCAGGAATCATCTTTATATTTTCGAAACTGACTTAAACCACATGTTACGGAATTACATTTTGTCTTCGTTATGGAATTACCTATCTTGGTAATTCCGTAACAATATGTTAATATGGACAAGTAAAGTTTGGTAGCTGCCGTATATATATACCTGTATATATTACAGGCTACGCCTTAATCCGATTACTTGTCAGTCATTTAATTTTGGTTAAGAAAATATTCACAAGCAAGCAACAATTATGATATTCAACTCCAACAGCTATTTGAGCAGTAGACCTAACTAACCGTGTAAATGATACCATTGTCTCTGGCAAAACGTTGATGTTGACACATAGGTCTATGAAACACAGCTATGACACAAATTTCCAGTTAGGATCTCATGGAAGTTCATACTAACAGGAACAAATGCTGCATGTTAGGATGTAGATGATTGCGAGATGTTTTGGAACTCAAGAATTTAAATACATACGATCATCCATAGCCTACTAATTGAGACCATGGTGGTCCTACCTAGAATACCCCCTAGGGAGAAGAGCTTCAAAAAGAACAGGACAAGCCTGATTAAAAAAATCTTAAGAACTACAGTTTCTATAGAATCTAAAAATCTGAGACTTAATGACTCCCTTGAAAGTTTGGGAAGGATGGTATGACCCAGCATGTAGCAGCTGATGCATGTCAGTAGGTTTGAAGAATACTTTGTAATCTAGATGCCCAGTAGTATGACCTTTGTAAATAGTTACATCCAAAAAAATCCAGAAAAAAGTGTTATCAAAAGTAGGCTGTAGTTTAATGCTGGGGTCGTGAGAATTAAGAGTATTAATGAAAATATAAAGGTCTTCCTAAGGTATGCCGCCAAATGATAAAAATGTCATCCAGATACTGAAGGTAAATAAAAGGTTGTTTGTGACATTTGTGAAGAATATCACTCTCCCACTCAGCCATAAAAATAGAGGCAAAGTTAGGACTAAAACGTTTCCCCATATAGCACATTCTTTAATTTGCTGAAAAATCTCCCCATTGAATTCAAAATCATTACATTTTAAGCAAAGTTCCAACAATTCTAAAACGTCTTTGTCCGGACGACGGTGGTCAGGATATCTTTGGAATGCTGATTTTATGGATTTTAGACCCAAATCTATGTCAATGTTTGTATATATAGACTCCACGTCCAGAGTAACCAAAATCACATCCTGTGAGCTGGTTTTCGAAGACAATTTGGTATTTTTGATAAAGCTAGGATGCCTATAGGTTTTACATAGTAGCAATTAGCTACATCAATTAGCTCTGATATTCTATGACCTACACTACTACAATCTAAGATAATAGGACGCCCAGGGGGGGGGGGGGGGGGGCATTGTAGCCTTGGGTCATTTTTCAATGGGTTTGTGAATTTTCGGAAGAATATAGAAGACCCCGTTTTTAGAGTTATGATCAGATTCCAAATAGCGATACTGTTTTTCGTTAAGAAAGCCCTTAAGAAAATGTTTGCTGTAAATGAATAAACCGTTATGGAATTACAAGCAGCTGTAATTCCGTAACGATCATAATTGTAATTCCATAACGGTAAAAAAATCACAGAATTATTGATTTTTGTCCATTTTTTATACACAACTAGTTCTATAACAGTTAACACTCGGAAAAAAACACATGAAATTGCGCCAGAAAAACATTTATTTTATCGTATATTGAAAAAGCGGTATATTTTGTTACGGAATTACAGGAGCCGCCTTAATAGCACTAGTTGGCCTAATTAGCGTCTTGGGCCTTTTATTTTCATTTTCAAAACGTGAGACAGAATACCCCTACAGCGGCAAGGAATGAGCCTTAAAATAATATAATACTTGGAATTGTCGTGAATACAGGTTCGGTTTTGGTCATGATAACAAACCGTCAAAAATGTTATGTTTCTGTTTGCATTTTCGCGCCAAATTGTAACGTTTGCTCGCGCGTGATTTTGGGACAAATAGATGCTCTATATTCATTAACATTAATTAAATCGAAAAGTTTGATTTTCGCAGAAAAAAATAATATACGACATGCACATCTCTTTAATCAATGCAAAAATGACCATTAGGTTGAAATTTTCGTGGAATTGATGAATTAGCTAATAAAAATGTACCCTGTAGTGAGGGGGAATGAGGGGGTGTATAGACATGGTCAACGAGTCCGAAGGAAGCAATGCTCCGAGAATCATTGTCTGGGCGTAACATGGCTATGATGTAAAGGTGTTATAAACACAATTCAATGCAACATTTGTCACCAATGCCACTCCCAACGTTTACTCCGTGGATGAAGCAGAATAAGCTAACAAAAATGACCCTGTCCTAAATTGGATTAAACTTTAACTGTATTCAATCCAGATAAGGGTATAAAATAACTGCTTCTCCAATAATTGACTCTGGCTTAGACAATGCGAGAATAACCCTGACGTTATAGAGAGCCAAGTGTGGCAGAAAAGGATATTTTACTTTCAGATCACCGAACTGGTATTAAAAAATCGCTCAAGTCAAAACTAGTCAACTAAACCCAAGAAATGCACCAAGGGTTCATAAAACTAGACAGTTGCCATAAGAAAACGTGTGATTTGCCGGAGTTATTGTTCTGGTTGTAAGTCCATTTAATAATGATTATAGTATTGGTTTGATTCAGACATTGTAAAGTTCTATCCCAATATATCCTGCTATTCATTTTTATAAGTGGACAATTTAGAAATACATTATACTTAATTCTAAATGCAAAATTGACCTTCAGAACTGTTTGAAGTTCTCGTTGGGTTCTATTCTAATGATAATTAATCCATCACCATGATATAAGTTTTTGTTCAACTTACTTCGTGGTAAAGTCTTTATTATCTCTCATTAAAACATTTACCTTCATGCAAAATACATTATTCTTTATTTTACCTTGTTAATTCTATGATATTTTTTAATTATTTTCGGTAAGTCAGTAATGGTTAATTATATCATGGTCCAAGTGAGTTGATAACACAGAAACTGCAGCTGTAATAATGTATTTGTATGGTTAGTTCAAATAGAAAACATGCGCGAAATTCACCCACTTATCAATAACTGACCTTAAATGAAATGCATATGATGACAGAAATACTCGTTCAGAGCTGTATTCATTTCCTAAAGAGATTTCACGATAAAACCGATTTATTTTGATTCTCAGAACTTAGAGTTGGTTGAAAGAGGTCGGTAGGCTATGTGATTTTTATCCCCCCCCCCCCCCCCCCCCCCCTGCAACTTATACTTTTGACATGCCCTTAGAGACAGTTTGTGTGGCCTTTATGAACGAGGGTTTGCTGTATTGCTTCACTTAAAATTTAATCCAAAAGCACCCTGCTGTCTTAAAGACAAATGATGCCTATATAAAATAACATACATTTAAAGCCTGTCTCATTCATTGCTCTAACATTACACATGATTGGAATGGAAACCCAATAGGGCAAGTGCAACAGGGTTCAATTTATGGCATAACTCATTATCGTGCAAACTAATTTGTCAGTCGTTATTTTGTTTGACGTAACAGAACAGGTGGAGAAGTAATTCATTAAGCTAGCATACACTTTTCTTTGTTCTGATTTCTATAAATACAAATGTTCATTAGACGTGTTGTCATAAAAGACAGGATTAGGTTGTTGACTGTCTGTAAGCCATGTTATGGATACCATATTCCGTGATTCCGTCAGACGATATCCAGCCTTGACTTTATTAATCACATGATGTTCGGTAACTGAGAAAATGAAACAAGATTTCCACTTCATAAAGTTTGAATGGTATACTTGTTAATGATAAAATGGTATACTTGTTCTTCAAAAGTGTATTAGGCTAAATACTGGTATAACTTTGTAACATAACAATTGGATTTCTTTGTTACGCGAGGTCACTTATACCTGTATTAAGCCTAATACACTTTTGAACAACCCAACGCTGGAACCTGTTTCACAAAGCGGCGTAGCGTAAGTTTTTACGTAACTGCTATAGCAACGTATTTCTACAGTATGGATAGCTACGGCAGTTACGTAAAAACAGGCTAAAGCGCTCTGTGAAAAAGACTCCTGAGAGAGGAAGAAGGGAGTATCCTAGATGGCCCAAGCAGAACCATGGGTTCCACTAATATGTGATCCATACAGTATTTGTGCAGTGGCCGGCAGATGAATTTGATCTACAAACACTATATTACAAATGACTTAACATTTAGGTTTACCAGATGTACATTGCATGGGACCAAACCACTACCTTCACCCGCAACAGTGTAGCTATTTTGTGATACCGCAGTCCAACGCCTCATTGCAATGTAATCCGGTAATAGAGAGCCAAAGTGGGACGTTACTCACCATGGCTACCCACAATTTAAACAATGTCCGTTGTCATATGATATGACATGGGCTCTGGATAAATTTCATATCTTAGCTCTTTTTCACTTTTCACAAAACAGACCCTTTACGGGTGATTGAGAATCTACACAACACATTGGAGTGCATCAATTAACAATAAGCTCTATAATTAAGTACCCTTCAAAAGCCGTTGAAAAATCCCATTGCAGAGTAAAGATTGATTGTTGTTGTTTTTTTCAGACGAAACAGACTTAAGCCTGGCTAAAAAAATATTTCCGAACGCATCTTGATCAGATACTATGTAATATCACGAGGTATTGGTCTAATAAGACTATAATTGTATTTCTCAACCTACATTCGAGGTGTTAAAATATATTTAGTGAGACTGCTCAGAACTCCTTCCCTCGATCTAGTACCCTGTAGTTTCTGTGCGACCCCTGGACCCTTGCGTGTTCAATCGGCAGATAGTTGAACCCAACAACTCAAAATGTCCTGAGGAAACAAAGGCTGCACATCTTCCTCCAGAGAAATTTGCTGAAAATAATGCTTCATTTTAAGACACATATCGGACCTCAGCAAAATTGTGCTTTGTATAATGATAGATAGCCGAGGACCCCTCCCACTGGGGGCTGTTTCTCAAGACATTTACGCCCGACGAATCAGTATTTAAGCAGTAAATGACACAGCATGCTTGAATGGAAATTTTTTTCTGGAATTCAAGGTGTTTATTAGAACTATATATTTGTAACAGCCTTTAAGTTAACTCGATCGTTTCTGCCGTAGATCACGTTGCTGAGTAAAAGAAATAACTTTCTATAGTTATTGAGTTGTACCAGGTAAGGGGTGTCAAGGGGGATTGCTCTCCCAAGGGAAATCCTGCTCTAAAAAGCGCAAAATCCTAAATGGCTTTGATTGATTTGGGTTTTACGCCACACTGGAGGAAACCCACGAGCACCTGACAACTTTTCCACATAGGGTCTCCGCTTTGATCTAAAACCCATAATGTCCAAGCTTGTATATGTAAATTAATGGTCATCTTATGGCATGTTCAAAAGGAGTATTTCCTAATCAAACCAATGCCTGATTTAATGGTCCAGGGGTGTGTTATATTGTAGTGAAAATAAACCTCATCGTGAATCGGTCTTTTATCCGATCAATTTTATTTTAGGGTAATCCCAAGTCAGTTCTTTCAAGGTAAATGATTCTCACAACAAAATGGTACTATCCAGATAGCACATTATTTGGGTTCATACAGGCGTCAGACTATACTGTATACATTTATTTATGCCAACGTCAAGCATTTAGTTTATCGATCATTTTTTATCTCTCCCATTGTTTACGCAATGAGAATTAATGAAAAAATGTTTGAATTTTTGCAGCTCATGTCGTGAAGATCTGAACATCGTTAAAACCAAGGCTGTTATGGACAACACCATGCTTCGCTTTGTCACTCACACATTATGGCTAACAGGAAGAAGTGATATGTTTTTCCGGTAAGTTGATCTTCCCTGGAGTAGACAACCAATATTCTACCAGCTGACCTCCATTAGCATTCCATTGTCACATTGAACCGGGGTACAGGTCTTCCCGTGTTACAGTCAATACCCGACATGATTGCCATTATCATACTCAGTAAAGGCAGTAACATACACCTCTCAAATGACGAGAACTTCGTTAGAAGAAGAGGTAATCGTTAAAACAGAGTTCACTGTTGAAACAAGGTTAATGGAAATGTAAGCGAAATGTGACAGCTTGAAAAATCAATTTTACCTGTTTCTTCCAACCTAAGTTCTGTTTACACGAAATATATCTTTAATCCGTGATTTACTCTTTTCTCTTTAGTCTTAGCGTCTTACGTGTGTTGACAGTCTTTGCCTAGGAACATATATGCCTATACGTTTTCTTTGACTAGGTTTCACTGTTCGCTCGGAGAGTATGCAAGCAGCAATATAGTAAAAGTAATTGAGTACACGCAATAAATGTAACCCCCATCACTTGGTTAATTGATTAAACTACTTATTCAGACAAATTTAGTTGTGAAAATAAAAAGAGCCATTCAGCTGAGGAATGCAAACACTTTTAAAAAAAAAAGAGTTTCCTCGTAGCCGCTGAGTTTTCACCCAGTCACAACTATGTGGAAGAGTTATCGGGTATTCACTGCAGGTTGTTGTTTTTTTTTTCTGCCACTAAACCTAGCAACGACGCCTCATAAGTGAAAGTAGCTCGAGTGCAGCGTAAAATATCAACCAAACAATCAATTACTGTCCTAAGATAGATGGTGAACCAAATTGTTGGCAACTGGATTTATTGTTACTTACTTTACCATTAACCAGTGTTTTGTAACTTGGTAATAAATCAAATGGTAAATGTCTGTATGTGCCAGTCTATAGGCCTATACTGTAATGTGAGAAAAATATGGGCTAACAAATATTGAGTAGAAATTGTCAACGTTTGTTCCAATTATTGAATTGAAACTTCAACAAACCCAAATAAATCTGGTAGCCATCAATACAAATGTACATTGTAATTGTTTCAATTCTTTCTGAATCCTTCTTCATCTGGTAAGATCTATCTTTCTGTGGTAACTCGGCATGCAGTCTATGAGCCCCAAAACGTGTCGACATTCAGCTAATTATAACCCCAAATGGTATAAAATGTTTTCGTACACTGTAGTGAGGGCGTGGGGGAAGGGGGAAGGGGGGAGATGTACATAGTCAACGAGTCCGATGGGGGCAATGCTATGGTGTGAAGTGTCTCGAGTTGTCTTTAAGGTTTTAACAACCTCTTAAGCAATATTTTATAATTTGCGTCAAGTGTGTTGTAGAACATGTACTTTACTTCTTTTTCTGTCTGGGAAAAATACAGAAAAGCGACCACTGTTTTTCATGTAAACAGTATTCTGGAATTTCGCGGCAAGTGTGCCTTTAAGCAAATTTAATTTTGGGCACAGAGCAAGTAAAATTCAATGCTACATTTGCCTCTCTTCAACAACCCTCTTTCAAATCCTCTCAGAAGAATTGAGCGATGAACCATAAAGGCTTCAAGATAACCTGAACATGAAAATCCTACTAATTCATGTCGCACCGATTCAACGCATCAGAATTCTGCAGTTAGATCTTCAAATTCAGCTGAACAGCATATCAACTGTATTGTCACCAATGTCACTCCCAAAGTTCATTCCTTTGGATGAAGTAGAATGAGCTGATAAAAATGTACCCTGTAGTGAGGGGGAATGAGGGGATTTATAAACATGGTCAACGAGTCCGAAGGGAGCTATGTCCGAGAATCATTGTCTGGGCGTAACGTAGCTATATGTGTGAAGGTGTTATAAACACAATTCCGTGCTACATTTGTCGCTCTTCAATGCGTAAAACTTTAACACCAAACAATCAATCAATCAATTAGTCGTAGTAAGCTCATGTAAATTGGTATTCTTAGCCAATTTAAACAGGCTACGGCGGCAAGTGGACCCAACCGACGTCTGTGCACAAGAACCGCGAGAACCCGATTGAAAGCTGGAGGCCTGAGGCCAAGGAGATCCATCAAACGCCCCCACGAGGTTGGAATTTGAGGATCTGGCGAAGAATCCATTGGTCGAACGAAAGCATTAGCTCAAGAGCTTTCTTTTTGCCAAGGAGAATAAGGGCAATTCTACTCCTGTAAAACTGTTGAGCCTATGTGAATACTTAACATACTGTTCACCTTTGCTGATCCATTGTTTATATCATTGTTACACTGCGGTGACTGGTGACTGATCAATGCTTGAATGAGTGTTTTACGCTGCACACAAGATTATTTTCCTTAGATGGAGGCATAACCAAGTTTAGTGGAGGAGGAAATCGGAGGAACCCCACGAGGTACCTGGCAACTCTTTCACAAACGACGATCAAGCGAAAAAAACACTCAGAAGTTTTTCAATTTTGATTTGTCTGAGTGGGATTTGTGTGCGACTGAGGGACGCTCACTCTAACCGACTGAACCACCGAGGGCCCTACTGATCAATGGGCTTAACATCATAAACAACAATGAGTTCAATATAAATGTATTTTATTAGTAATAAAATAGTCGGTCTGGTTGTTTGTCTATTTCTAAAGGACAATAGTGTAGCCTTATTCTGCTTAGAGAGACACATGAATGTAACACGGTGTTATAACTAAATTCTTCACTTTGTACAACCATGATCTCACAGTTAATGGCTTAATCTGTGAGCAATTCCTAGAGTAGAGACACAACATAAGCAGAACCCAAAATATACACTGTCATTCAATCTTAACCAGGAATCCTTTCCCAAGGTGCTTTATAAACATCACTGTGAATTGCAACAGAATTCCATAGGAGGAATGGTTCTTTAGGCTATCAGCCAAAAATAAATGTTAGTGTCCCAGTCCAACCAGTCGTGTATCTCAGCCACTATTGTTATGGGGAATTCCAGGGTGTTGTAAAAGACAAGTGGTCAATGTTGTTGATTGTTGTGTGAAGTAACAGCGATTGGCTGATTGATGTATTACACCACCCTCAAGATTATTTCACTAATATAGTGGCGTTGCCAAGTTCTGTAGGGAAAGAAACCCACTGCATGCCTTTCACATGCAGCAATCTAGTGAAATCCAGTCAGAAATTTTGCAATTTTTATTTGGCTGGATTTGGAATTTGAACGCTCGCTGCGTTGATGGAAAGCACTTCCAAAATGAAGGATCCTGACAGGTTTCCATCCATTGAATTTAATTGTCATCACTGTCTGAACTACTAGCACTCCCAAAGATTTCTTCTTCATCTTTCTTTCCTGCTTTCTTTTCATCTTCACTATCACTATCCCCTTTATCACTTCCACTCCCAGATCCACTCCCACTTCTACTACCACTTCTGCTACGACTTCTGCTTCTACTACCGCTACAACTTCTGCTACGACTTCGACTGCCACTCTTACTCCTGCTACGACTTCTACTTCGACTGACACTTCTACTCCTGCTCCTGCTCTTCCGACTCCCGCCACTTGCCCCTGAGCGAACACTGGCTCGATCTTCTTCATCAGAGCCAGCTTTCTCACTGCCACTCTTAAACTCTTCATCTGAAATGAGAAATCAGACCCTCTTACTATTGTTTTAGACCGTTACATGACTGTTACAGGACTGATTAGAAGATTCATTGTTTGCATGAAATAAACACTGACAATGACCGAGAGCAGTAATATATTACCAGATTGTGCCCCCTCCTTGGGAGCCTCTTCGTCCACAGCCATTTCTTCCTCCTCCTCTTCTTCTTGTGGAGGTTCTAACATTGTTAGACGGGCCTCCTGAGAAAATAACACACAGAGACGTAAGTTCAAGTTTGGGTTAATGTAGACTTCTCTAGGAAACACAGACAGGTATGTTCACTTATGTGAATAAACACATCTATGTGACCAGATCCAATCAAAACACAGCAATATAAACTGAATACAATGTCCCCTGATAAACCCTCAATGGTAGCCAGCAACCATTCCATATTGAGGGATCCAGTGAAAACACAGTCACATTTTATTCCTTTTTTTCAGAACCCATTCATGGAAGGCTTGTAACAGTGGAAGGACTAACATTTTAAGCTACAATATTTGGTTGGTTCATCAATGTTTGGCCAGGTCTAAGTAACTGGCAACTTCAACAGAGGCAGATTGAGTGAAAAGTCAACTTATAAATTTGTACATTTTTCTTCGGACTGAGTGGGCTTGTACCACACGATGGAGGGCGTGGTTCCAGGCAACCACACGATGGAGGGCGTGGTTCCAGGCAATATTTAGATAGTAATATAAAAGGCTGTAGTAATGTTGGCATCAAGAAAGTTTGAAATTGTTCAAAGGAAATGTTATTTGAAAGGTACATTACCTGTGCAGCTACCTCCTTATCATTCAGCTCTCTATGTTTAACAACAAGGCGTGATTTAGCTATTTGATTTGAGGCGCCAATCTTCCGCCGTTTACTTAGACGTACTCTGAGGGAAAGAAATAATATAAAATAAGTTGTCTCTTTTCATATAGAGCGATAGAGTTGTCATGTCACGAATAAATTGGCCATAGATCAACCATTTTGAAACTGATAGTTCTGTTTAATTAGAATAACATTTCTTTAAAAAGAAGATTCTCACCTGGTTTCCAATTCATTATAATAGCATCCTTCCTCTCTGAACACAAAGAAATAAGTCTCCTCATATCCTTTGGATAATTTATTCTTCACATTCCAATTGTATTCCCTTGCCAAAGTATAATCATACCTGCAAAAATTTAAGTATACCATGGAATAAAAAAAGATTGTGGTCAACTGAGTGATTACGCTGTTTTAAAGATCAGAATTCTCAGAGGGGGCTGCCAGGTTTAGCAATGGCAGGGGCATAGGCTCACAGTCTGTGGGAGAGGTTTGGTGGAGACAAGAGGTATGAGCTCAAAAGGGGAGGCAAGGTTTAGCGGAGACAAGGGGTAGGAACTCAGAGGGGGCTGCCAGGTTTAGTGGAGACAGGGGGTAGGAACTCAGAGGGGGCTGCCAGGTTTAGCGGAGACAGGGGGTAGGAACTCAGAGGGGGCTGCCAGGTTTAGCGGAGACAGGGGGTAGGAACTCAGAGGGGGCTGCCTGGTTTAGCGGAGACAGGGGGTAGGAACTCAGAGGGGGCTGCCAGGTTTAGTGGAGACAGGGGGTAGGAACTCAGAGGGGGCTGCCTGGTTTAGTGGAGACAGGGGGTAGGAACTCAGAGGGGGCTGCCAGGTTTAGCGGAGACAGGGGGTAGGAACTCAGAGGGGGCTGCCAGGTTTAGTGGAGACAAGAGGTAGGAACTCAGAGGGGGCTGCCTGGTTTAGTGGAGACAAGAGGTAGGAACTCAGAGGGGGCTGCCTGGTTTAGTGGAGACAGGGGGTAGGAACTCAGAGGGGGCTGCCAGGTTTAGCGGAGACAGGGGGTAGGAACTCAGAGGGGGCTGCCAGGTTTAGCGGAGACAGGGGGTAGGAACTCAGAGAGGGCTGCCAGGTTTAGCGGAGACAGGGGGTAGGAACTCAGAGGGGGCTGCCAGGTTTAGCGGAGACAGGGGGTAGGAACTCAGAGGGGGCTGCCAGGTTTAGCGGAGACAGGGGGTAGGAACTCAGAGGGGGCTGCCAGGTTTAGCGGAGACAGGGGGTAGGAACTCAGAGGGGGCTGCCTGGTTTAGCGGAGACAGGGGGTAGGAACTCAGAGGGGGCTGCCTGGTTTAGTGGAGACAGGGGGTAGGAACTCAGAGGGGGCTGCCAGGTTTAGTGGAGACAGGGGGTAGGAACTCAGAGGGGGCTGCCAGGTTTAGCGGAGACAGGGGGTAGGAACTCAGAGGGGGCTGCCTGGTTTAGCGGAGACAGGGGGTAGGAACTCAGAGGGGGCTGCCAGGTTTAGAGAAAACGGTCAACACAAGAGGTCAGGCAAAGGGTTGCACAAACTTCGTTCACTTAAAAAAACTTCAAACGCTAGGCCTAGCAATAATATTAACCGGGTCCATCAAATCACCAAAAGAATCGCAAGGAACTAACTCGACGAACCGGCATTTACCGTTGATCGCTTGAACTAAAGTTGAACTCTGGATGATGTAAGCCGGACATCGGGAAGGCACTTTTGCATATCATCGTTAGGCCTCACAGGCTATGTCAGCAAGGTGCAGGAAGCAGATTGCATAGAACGATGTCTCATATCACCGTTGACTTTCACTTTATTAAACAATTCCTCTCTGAACTGGCAGATTTTTTATGTTCTCGAGTCAAATATGAGATGTGAAATTGTTTGCCATGTTTGTAGCACATGTTATCAATGTTTACCTTGTTCTCATAACCCCTCGTTCGTCGTACTGCCTTAACATTGAACTAGGCATGCTTGCTCACTAACACAGATGAAACTACACATGGGAATAGGGTGAATTATTACCCTTGAATTTGTGATTGTCTAAAGCTGTTTGAAACTTACTCTTGATCAGGTGTATAATCCACTCCTTCCGATTCCTCAGCTTTTCTTTTACCAAGAGTTTCATCTGTTGGTAAAAAGTATGCCACAAACTGTTCTCCACTCTCATCTACAGCTCCTCTGTAAAAACACAATAAACAACACCATTATTTTCATCCCAGAGTCTCGACATGAAAGTTATTATACATTGTTAGTTCTATTGGTAATGTGTAATGAAACAAACCAACAAATACTTTACTTGGATTAAACTTACATGAAATGAAAGATAAACAGAGAAATATCACAGAGTACTGAAGTCAACTAACCTAATCATAGCTTGAGACATTTCCTCCATCTGAGCTGGGAGTGGTCTCCCCTTAGGTGCAGGGTCAGAATCAAAAATAACTTGTGCAAAAGGGTGTTTCCATAGCTGCAAGAGAAAAGATTGTCACGTAATAAAATTAACTGGAGGGCAACAATAGGGGGCGAGGTTTTGTGATATTCGTGGACAGATGACCGTAATGACAATGTTTTTGGTGACGGTGCAATAACATTTGACATATTTTGCTTGGTAATGACAGGTGTAATGTCACAGTTAGAAGAAAAAATGCTCAGCCATATGCGCAATGCAGTCCTGGTGACAGGAAATTGGTGGAATTCTATTAGTTATGGATATTTGACCCTGGGTGTATGAATCGTTATGACCCTTCTGATAATCATACGCCCTGAGCTGGAGGCGAAGGGTGTATGAGGAACAGAAGGGTCATAAAAAGATATCAATGACGAATTTATTATCCCGAAACCCCTTGCACCGGTAGACAAAGAATTGTCACAGATTCATGTTTCAAGTTTAAATGCTATCGGCCTGTACCAGCTGGTAGGCCCCTACTGTTTATATTACGACTTCATCGTGTGTGAAAATTTCCAGCATTTCTTATTATTTGTTTTACTGCGCAGATTCTATCTGTGACAAATATATTTTAGCTAAAGCTAATATCTCGATATTTCACACTTACATCTACAGTGAAAATGTACGAACGTTTGTCAAACTGACCGAGTAGACCACAAACGATATACAGAGTTACGCCCCTTGTATACTTAGCAACTATATTGATCGATGTACGAAGAATTTTGTGTTTCGTTTCACCATTTGTAGATTTGAATTAGAGTCAAATTAGATAGAAATAAAAACTTTGCACAATTATTGTAAGCATTTGAAGTGGTGGCGGCCATGTTTTTTTGCCAGGCGGGTCATAACAAAATCAGGCCGGGTGTATAGGTTTATACGACCCGGGTAATCGACCAATCAAAATACAGCATTTACCAACTAACTTGGTTGAAGGACAATAATAAAGATGATTCATTGATTAATGTTTTACGCCACACTCAATATTATTTCTGTGTAGGACTGAGGGACGATAACTCTAACCCACTGGACCACAGAGGCCCCGGGAATTCCTAAGAGACTCCCTATAAAGATTATTTATTCGTGTATTGAAAGATATCAGAGGAACAAATTCTACTTGGTTGCCTAGATAAGTCAGACTTAAGCTTAATACAGTAGAACTTGCTGAGACCGACACATCTAAACATCGACATCTTGTCAACTTCGACCGGTTCAGGCGGTCCGGAAATATCTACAGGTTAAATAGATAGACAAACACCGACACTTGTCTATTCTGAACATCGACTTTGGTTTTAAGTCCAAACCCAATGTTTTCAATGTTAATCCATCGTTTATAATCCGACACGACATGCGTCTGACGGGCTTGTCAAAATATACTGACCGTTTATCACCGCCAAGCAGAAAAGCTCTGGGAGGGGACTTAATCCGAGCACGCACAAATTATAAAACAAGCGACGGTAAAGCAAAGAAACAACTGTCCACTCACATTACACCCAACGCGAAGCCGATTCTTTTGCTCTAAAACGACAACAAGTTTGAGAGTCCCTATAAATAGTCCAGCTCTTCAAATTTAATTTCATTTCTGTCTTGATGAATTCCAATTAATAACCATGTCAAGAAGACCAGCGAAACGCCGACGGATGGAGATGTCACTGTCGAACGAAGTGGAGCTTATCCAAACTGCTGAAAAATTGCCTTAGCATTTCTTGTGTGAATATCAGCTTGAATTTTTTAGTATACCGACATAGTGTCTATACCGACAATTTATCTTGGTCCCCCGAGGTGTCGGTCTTAGCAAGTTCTACTGTATATCTTTGTGCAACCAGTCCCTGTATTTTAGGAATCAATTGTATATTTAGCCGACACTGAACACCAAACCATTTTCAGATGTCTTGTGGTCTGGATTTGTGTATCATACATGTATGACCAATACCCGCCATATAATCCTCAAGAGGTCAGAGAGAACTTTTTAAATAATATCAAATATCACAGACAGTTCTATTTGTACTCCCTTTGAGATGAATCCCCCTAATCTAGTGACTGAAACCATAATCAATTTATGATAGGAACAAACATGTGGACAGCAAGGGTAACTGAATTGTTGAGAGAAGTTGTCTGAGAAAGAGAAAATGTATCTTACGGAGAAATCTGGAAAACAAGGTAACACTTCCACAGGTGTCACTCCTGGCTTACTGTGGTGCTTTATGATCTACAAAACATCCAAAAATGTCATACAATAATAAGAATTTATATAATAGATGTCAACTGTGATGTCACTGCCTCAAGCTAATTCATTTCAAGAGAGGTTGCAAAGAGTGTAAAAGTGCTTTCAATTTTGTGGGTTTTGTGGCAGACATTTTTTTCTTCTAAGGTTGATTTTGTACTGTAAATGCTTTCATTAAAAATAATAATTTGATTGATTGATTGATGTTTTACGCCGCACTCAAGATTCTTTCACTTATATGGTGGCGTTGGCAGATTTAGTGGGGGAGAAAACCAGGCTCATTGCTTGGAGGAAACCTCGACCTTCAGCGAGTACCTGGCAACTCTTCCACATACGGCGACCGAGTGAAAAATCCACTCAGAAATTCTAACAAATTTTGTCATTCAAGCTCACGCCGCATCAATGGAAGGTCTGTGTGGGACTGAGGGACGATCCCTCTAACCGACTGGACCACCAAGGCCCCTAAAAAATTGGAAGTATGGTCTCAAAGAAGCCATAAATCCTTAAAGTTCCTACAATTGGTTAATTCCGAATTCAGTACATCAGAGATATTATGATAGTAAATTGTAAGACATAACAACTCACAGGTTCAGCAGCAGAATTAAATGTTTTCTCAATGGCTTGTATTTGACTGTCTCTATCTTTGTATAAATCTTCATCTTTCATCATCTGTTTGATTCGGAAACCAACCCTGAAAACAAACACATTCAACAGTCTAATTTGCGTCTTCTACTTATAATGATTTTGGGTAATACTTTCATCCCAGAGTGAGATCCCATTGCTGTGGTTGTTGTTGAGTGTATATATAACTTGTAATGTTGTAACGATCGGTACAATTTGTTTTCTTGTTTAGTTATGCGATAAATAGAATCTCACATTCGTGGCCTTTAGATATGAAATTTATGAAACTTGTTCATTAAAAATTAGATGTACTGCTCCCTGAAGCTCGCAACATATTCAAACTTTACTCCACTTGTTTCATAAATTTAGTTTAACAAAAATATATTCAGACAAACCAATAAACAGATATAAAAGATGTATGGTACTCACTTTGATTCTGCTTTATCTGCTTTCTGAGTAAATCTGTTAAACTCTGTGGAAATGTATTCAGTCTTTCTTAACCAAGACACATTGGTTTGATGATGCCGGGATCTATAATACAGTCACATGACAATGTTAGCCATAAACAAGCAGTCCGCTATATCCCCCGCCTGTTCAAGAACAGTGACTATGAAGCTTTATGAAAAATCAAACTACCCAGTACCCAGTTTTTAGCAATCTATATGAGACATACATTTAACCTAAAATTTCTAAAGAATGTTTGTATGGAAACAATTAAAAATAAAAAAATAAAAAAAATGTTCAGGAAGTTGAAAACCTAAACAGGCACATCTACACATGGTGATTGTTCCACACACCAAGTTTCATTGGGTTATGTCTAATAGTTTTCGAGTTCTGGTAAAATCACAAGTTACAAAACAAATAATTGTGACCAGTCTAAAAAGCCAAGAAAATACATCTAAAAAGAAAATACATCTAGTATGGAGAGAAGTTTGGTTTAAAATGAATGTTTGTTAATTTAAAATTAACATTATTTTAGAATGTGTCTTTTTTCATGAAATCTTTCCAGCAAGTCTACCTTTTGGAGTCACCAGGTGTATTGAGATCTTCTTCCAAAAGTTTCTCATCTTCCCTTTCCAGGTAAGCTATAAGTAGAAGAAAGCAAGCAATCATTAATTGATTAATATTTTACACCACATTCAAGATCATATGGAAGCGTTGACAGGTTTATATGGAGAGGAAACCAAGCTCTTTAATCCGAGGAAACACCTGTACTAACACAAAAAAGCTTGTTCACAAGAGTAAAATAATCAAGGCGTACCCAACATGCTGGATAACACGCATGTATGAAGGTTACTGACTAAAAACAAGATGTACCCCCTACGCTTGATAACTCGCGTATGATTGATTGATGTTTTACGCCGCACTCAAGATTATTTCACTTATATGACGGCGTTGCCAGGTTTCGTGGGGGAGGAAACCAGGCTGCACGTTAGCAGGGGGTTTTACCCAGCGCTTTCGATTTAGGGCATACTGTATGGTTGCACTGCTTTACTTTTTATGATTGAATGAATTGCTTACATGGGTTAAAGTATATTCAAGGCTGAAAATCCACTGAGTTCTTCATAGACATCTAAAGAAAAAATCGTAATTCTGAAAAACAAAGACTCTTACCATTTGGATCAATCTGGTAAGTAGAAGGGTTAATTAGATCAATATTAACCCCCAGGTCATGCTCTGTAAGTAGGTCATACTTATAGCTTCTCTCAAGTGATGTAGGGTTATACTGGATAAATCTGAAATTTAAAACGAACATGATAAAATCACATTCCATAATGAGGCTGAGTATTGTAACAAACAGAAAGGCACTGAAATGAGTACCGTAACCAATACCTTTTTAAAATTGATTTGCCTGGATAATTACATGAAAAAAGTGTATGGAGCCATTTTAGTTGATTGATTGTTTGGTATTTTACACTGCGCTCAAGATTATTTCACTTATATTGCGACGTTGCCAGTTTTATTGTGGGAGGAAACCGGGCTTTGTGCCCAGAGGAAACCCACAACTTTCAGGTGGTAACCGGCAACCATCCCATACTATAGGCCGTTTGAGTGAAAACCCTGTCAGAAAATTTCCAATTTTGGGGGATTCTAACCTGCGACCCATTGGAGGAAGGCTGTTCAGATTGAGCGTCCAACGCTCTACCTACAGAGCCACGGAGGCCCCGCCATTTTAGTTATTGACTTGGACTATACAACTTTTTGAGTGTGGTCGTCGACTCCATGGTTCAACTTGTTGGTTTTGCCAAATATTGAAAATTTAAATAAATGACATTAACTCACCTGTTGGATTCAAATGGATAGGTGATGAACTTTGGGTCAAATGGAATATCTGGTAAGGTGTTATTATATTTTACTCTGCATACCAAGTCAGATCTAACAAGAGAAATAAAGTAAATAAATGAAAAACCATTTTTCTTAAATAACAGAATCAGTATGTATTTAAATTTTATACAAAGCCCGTCCATGTATGAATATTTTGAGCACTATTCTGTTTAAAGGTGTATATCGTCGACTCAAAAATTTTCAGGAAACTGCAAAGATGTGCACAATTGCTAAAAAAAAGGGAAATATTATCTTACAGTCGACCAATTAATAACTTTCACTTTTACAAAAAAAAGCTTTTGTGACTCGGTCAAAAAATGAAAATTCTTTTTAGACTCAAAGGTAGATAGTTATTTAAATTGATAAGAGTTTATTGACATGGGTAACTAAGGTCGATTAAATGTGACCCGGTACAAATCAATAAATTTCTGATTGTAAATTATAGCCAGGTACCTACATGCAGTGTAGACATTTCATATTTGTTAAATTGATGAGCTGTACAATCTTTCAATAACTCACAAGTACACCAAAGTAATTCTAACTCTCAAACATTGGATATACATGTGTCGAGTTCAAACGCATAATGCGGTCATCTTTTAATTTAATAGCATTTTTAGCATCTCTTCAATCATGGAAGTTTGAATATTGACCCCACAGTCACTCAGTTGACAACAACTTCAAGTATATTACAATATGAATCTATTACCTCCGAGCCTGATGACGTCACATATATTTACACAAAGCTTTCTGGGTAAAATATACCTCAGTTCGCCATTTTGTTTATTGGTACTGCAAGATGTCCCTTTTTTTAAAAACATTGATGACATAACCTGTTTTTATCCACACATTTTTCTGGTAACTTTACGCCTTTTACGTCTTCTCCTCGATACAGTATTATTTCGTCCGCCATATTTTAAAATTATGTTAACATCCCTCAATCTCCCGCAATGCTTTGCGAGTAAATTCCAAGTGACATCATCCAGCAATCGGTCAATTCATGTAAGAAAATCCACAGATTACCCATCGATTGACGGGGTCTATTCTCCGTCGTTCGGCGACCAATCAGTAGACAACCGGCCGAATGGAGACTTTGCCTGGCCAATATAGTATTATTAATGAATAATCAGAATATGACATTTCTCAGCGCTCCGAGTTTCTTCAACTAAACGAATTTGTTACACCAAGAAAATTTCGTCGAGCCACTATTTTAGCCAGGAATGTCAAAGCAGATTTAAAAGGGAAATAGCACATTTGTCCTGAAGTTGTGAGTTCTATGTTCGCAATGGTTTCAATTTTATGTTGTTGTTGTAATAATGCCTGAACCTAGTTAGTTATCTAAACTGAACAGTACTGTAACAGTGTAAAGGATTTTACCGCTTTTCGCCAGGTCTCTGTTTCCTTTCTCTGCCGTCTCTAGGACCAGTTTGAATAGTAGGAGGCATCGTGCCTCAAAAGTCTTGTACAGCTGTCGATTTTTTTTTTATCTGATTCCTTTTCGACCAGTTTCGTTTCATCAAAGACTCCTTTCTTCGGAAGTCATTTTTCGACATTACTTTACAAAAATGTACGAGACTATCTACCTTATTAAAACTCTGCCAAAAATTGAATATGCATAATTAGTTTTTCTCTTTCAAACGAGTTCGTCTGATAAACATGGCTTGGTAAGATACCTTTCCTATAAATTCTAAGAAAACTTGAGGAAGAAAAAGAGTCATTTGGCAAATTTAGTAAACTTAATTTGGCAGAGTTTATTTTTCTGGCAGAGTTTATTTGTCCATCACTCCATGGTCAGAAAACAACAATGGCGGGTGTCCCAACTTCTCAGCAAAATGTTCAGGCTGCTCCTGTTGGACAGGGGGTAGCTTCCTCACAACAGTCTCATCCACAACAGTCAGTTATGGACGTAGACCCAATCACCAAATTCCAAATGCTGATTCCAACCCTGAAGAATTCTCTTGTGGTACGACCCTTGCTTAAACTAAAGTGGCATGAGCGAGCTGCCAAAATCTGAAAATGCTGATATTTTGACGTTAAAACAAAATGTTGAAATTATTTTCTAATTTTCTCAAGACGTATAATGCAGAAGCTTTTTAGTGCTTCTAGTCTCGAGAATGGTCGATAAAGTATTGTTTTGAACTAACTATAGCTTAGAATGAATGAATGGTCGTCCCAGTTATTTACATTTTGTTTACTTCTCGAACACTATTTTGGTTCGTATACGGTATAGGCCACATACTGCATGGATTTTCCTCATTCCAACGCCAATCATTTAGTTTTTGCAATGGCCTTCAAAGCCTATTACTGTTTAGCTCCAGTATGTAGCGTTATTGTGAAGCCTGAGCTCCTGCTCCTAATTCAACAAGTTAAATCCGATTAACATCTCCGACACCTTTTCTGTAATGCTGTTTTGGACAAATATGAAACTTTACTGTAAGTCAGAATTTTCATTTCTTAAGATTCCTGTGTTGATGACAACATATTTCATAGTTTTCTAGTGGTTTTTATCGGTAAAATTCCGAAATATTTGTTGTTTTGTTACAGACAATTTCAAATCGTGTCTTTCAAAAAAACAATGGCCACAAACACAACGAACCGTTTAACCAAAAGGGGGGTAATTGTCTTGTTCAGTCTCGCGATGGCTGCACACTTTCAAGCTATCCGATAAATCCCTGAAGCTGGCGATAGCACGTGGCTGACAAAAATGCAAAATGACAGATTTTTTTATTTTTTATTTCATCAAATAAGCAGATAATTTTACTTTTACATTCTTTCAACACAACCTCAACCTCCTACAAATATTGGGGTCGCCGAAGTCAACCATGGCAACCGATCTCGATCATGCGCAAAGATATTTTCATCCCATTGGACTTTCGTCGGTTCAGTGCATTACTAGTTAAACAATGGCGGATAGTGAATTCCGTTCTGACGACATAATGAAAATCCGATTATTGAACAAGGAGGCGGGTAAGGAATTCACTTTGGTGAATTACTCCTGCTCCCAGCTCGTTAGACCATTGTTTTCTACAATTAATTACTGTGGTGACAATCAGAAATTATGAAAAAGTGTGAATTTTGGCAGCTCATGCCACTTTAAACTTAAGCGAAGGTCTAAGCGTAATACCTAAGTAATACTAGTAGTAGTACTGTAATTTGTAAAGCTTAAAGGGGCATGAGCTGCCAAAATGTTGATATTTTGACTTAAAAACAGAAAGTTGAAATTATTGGCTATTTTTCGCAAGACGTATAATTCAGAATCTTTTTATTGCTTCTAGTCTCAAAAATGTGCGATAAAGTATTGTTTTGAACTAACTTTACCTTAGAATGAATGAATGGTCGTCCCGGTTATTTAAATTTTGTTTACTTTTCGAACACGTTTTCCGTTCGTACAGGACACATACTGTATGGATTTTCCTCCTTCCAACGCCAATCATTTAGTTTTTCGATGGCCTTCAAAACCTCTAACTGTCGTGACGATCAGAAATTATGAATGAAGTGTGAATTGCGGCAGCTCATGCCACTTTAAGTGTAAATACCATTACTATTGGTATCACTGTTAGTTAGTAAGTGGTACTGGTAATGATTAATAAATAACTAAGTACTAAGATATTTGCTTTGGTGAAATACATTGCAATAGCTACGAGAAACACTTACGGTATTCAATTGAGATTTGAGAGGGCTTTGGGTTTCAGATTTCAACTCCATCCAAACGTTTAGAAAATCCACTGACTTTTAGTAACTCCACTTGGCGTGTAAAGGGACCACCTGACCAGAAGCAGCACACATAGATTGTTTAAATATGTGCTATTTGACTTGTTTATATTAAAATACCGTTTTCATATGGCCATTGGTAACCTAGCTCCTGCGGATCGCTGGACAAGGCGTTTTATTTGTGGTTAGCTGCGCGGTACAGACCTTTTTGTGACTGTGCGTGTGGTGCATTCTCGGCTGTTTGTTTACTGACTGTTAGACAGAAAACAATAGCAGCAGAGGATTTCCTATATATATTTTTGGCAGAGAGTCGACTTGAAGCCTTTCAGCCTAGATCAATTGCATGTATCTGGGTGCGTTTTTTTTTTTTCGGACCGGTTTTCGGAATAAGTGATCAGTTATGTATCTGGGCACCGGTTTTCAGAATAAGTGATCAGTTATATATCTGGGCACCATTTTTCGGAATAAATGATCAGTTATGTATCTGGGCACCGGTTTTCTGAATAAGTGATCAGTTATGTATCTGGGCACCGGTTTTCGTAATTATTGATCAGCTATGTATCTGGGCACCGGTTTTCGTAATTAGTGATCAGTTATGTATCTGTGCACCGATGTTCAGAATAAGTGAGCAGTTATGTATCTGGGCACAGGTTTTCGTAATTAGTGATCAGTTATGTATCTGGGCACCGGTTTTCGTAATTAGTGATCAGTTATGTATCTGGGTACCGGTTTTCGTAATAAGTGATCAGTTGCATGTATGTATCTGGGCACCATTTTTTTCGGAATAAATGATCAGTTATGTATCTGGGCACAAGTTTTCAGACTAAATGATCAGTTATGTATCTGGGCACCAGTTTTCAGAATAAATGATCAGTTATGTATCTGGGCACAGGTTTTCAGACTAAATGATCAGTTATGTATCTGGGCACAAGTTTTCAGACTAAATGATCAGTTATGTATCTGGGCACCGGTTTTCAGAATAAATGATCAGTTATGTATCTGGACACCGATTTTGAATAAATGATCATTTATGTACCTGGACACTGGTTTTCAGAATAAGTGATCAGTTATGTATCTGGACACCGGTTTTCAGAATAAGTGATCAGTTATGTATCTGGGCACCGATGTTCAGAATAAGTGAGCAGTTATGCATCTGGGCACCGTTTTTTTTTTTTACAGAATAAGTGATCAGTTAACTTATATATCTGTGCATCAGTTAAATACATATGTTCTGCTTCCATGCAAGTTGACTGTCAATTTAATAACCCTATCAAACAACTTTGGTAATATGTGTGGCTCTGAACGGACCATCTGTAGTTCTAGAGCCGCACATGTGCCTCTGCATAGTCCTGGAGACTAAAACGGTTATTGTTAGTGTCCAACCAGGACCGGTTTCTGGGCACCGGTTTTCGTAATTAGTGATCAGTTATGTATCTGGGCACCGGTTTTCGTAATTAGTGATCAGTTATATATCTGGGCACAGGTTTTCGTAATTAGTGATCAGTTATGTATTCAGGCACCGGTTTTCATAATTAGTGATCAGTTATATATCTGGGCACAGGTTTTCGTAATTAGTGATCAGTTATGTATCTGGGCATCGGTTTTCGTAATTAGTGATCAGTTATGTATCTGGGCACAGGTTTTCGTAATTAGTGATCGGTTATGTATCTGGGTACCGGTTTTCGTAATAAGTGATCAATTGCATGTATGTATCTGGGCACCATTTTTTTCGGAATAAATGTCCGGTTATGTATCTGGGCACAGGTTTTCAGACTAATTGATCAGTTATGTATCTGGGCACCAGTTTTCAGACTAATTGATCAGTTATGTATCTGTGCACCGATGTTCAGAATAAGTGAGCAGTTATGTATCTGGGCACCGGTTTACAGAATAACTGATCAGTTATGTATCTGGACACCGGTTTTCAGAATAACTGATCAGTTATGTATCTGGGCACCGGTTTTCAGAATAAATGATCAGTTATGTATCTGGGCACCATTTTTTTCGGAATAAATGATCAGTTATGTATCTGGGCACCGGTTTTCGGAATAAGTGATCAGTTATGTATCTGTGCACCGATGTTCAGAATAAGTGAGCAGTTATGTATCTGGGCACCGGTTTACAGAATAACTGATCAGTTATGTATCTGGACACCGGTTTTCAGAATAACTGATCAGTTATGTATCTGGACACCGGTTTTCAGAATAAATGATCAGTTATGTATCTGGGCACCGGTTTTCAGAATAAATGATCAGTTATGTATCTGGGCACCGGTTTACAGAATAACTGATCAGTTATGTATCTGGACACCGGTTTTCAGAATAAGTGATCAGTTATGTATCTGTGCACCGATGTTCAGAATAAGTGAGCAGTTATGTATCTGGGCACCGGTTTACAGAATAACTGATCAGTTATGTATCTGGACACCGGTTTTCAGAATAACTGATCAGTTATGTATCTGGACACCGGTTTTCAGAATAAATGATCAGTTATGTATCTGGGCACCGATGTTCAGAATAACTGATCAGTTATGTATCTGGGCACCGTTTTTTTTTTTACAGAATAAGTGATCAGTTAACTTATATATCTGTGCATCAGTTAAATACATATGTTCTGCTTCCATGCAAGTTGACTGTCAATTTAATAACCCTATCAAACAACTTTGGTAATATGTGTGGCTCTGAACGGATCATCTGTAGTTCTAGAGCCGCACATGTGCCTCTGCATAGTCCTGTAGACTAAAACGGTTATTGTTAGTGTCCAACCAACATGGGGGTCTCAATCGGCAGACCGGTAGTCTATCAGTCAATGTCTATCAATCAGAATTAACCATTCAATCAACTAAGTTTTAGTGATTTAAACAATATTTATTTGGCAAAAGATAGAAAAAAAATACCAAAGCGAATTAGCGAACAGGCGAGACGCCTATATTAACGCTTTTCGGTTTTAACGCTTGTGCAAAGTCATTATGACCTTTATTTGTGTGTTGTTTTGACCAGGACAAAGTTGTATCTAGTTAATTAATAACTTGCATAGTCCATTAATAATGACAATTATTGACCCATAATATGAGTTAGTGGGGCTTAGGGTTTTTTAATGCTATGGCTCTGATTTTTATCTTGTATATTTCCTGTTCTCAGTGTTTTATTATTATTTCCAGAATTTAATGAAGATATCAAGTCAAGTTTTGCAGCAGAATGGATTCACTGATGGTGGCAAGTGAGTAATATAAGCAATCTAGACAAGAAGATTTTCTGTGTGCCCGTGTGTTTTAGTGTTCATAAATATATACAATCCAAAATGACTATTTTTTTTAAACTGACAGGCGTATTTTGGAATCAGGACTCATTGCAATTAAAAAGTCGGAGTAGACTGCTCGCTTCTGGTCAGGCAATTTGCTGTTGGATTTAGACATTAAATAACAATACAACTGACTCAAATAGTATCATTATGACAAGCATGAATAATGTAGCTTTTTGTACAGTGAATTCAACGTTTTAAAACTGAAAAAACGCTAAACAGTGATACGTCATCAATGTCGGAGAGTTTGAAACTGGCAAAGGCAAAAGTGAATTCAAGGGAAAAATGTTTACTGATCGATCCTACTCGTCCATATCAGACACTGGTAGGTAGCGAAATTATCCACAAACGCGATTATTTATGACCGTTTAGACAGAATTTAGGTAGGTTATATTGTTATTTGTCTGTCTAAATCAGACCACATACTGCCCTCTCCACGACCATCCGTATAAAAAATAGTCATTTTAGAGTCAGAAACCCGGACTAATCACAAGTTGCTGTTGTTGTAAGACAAAACCTATATTTCATTAGGTTGAAAACAGACAGAAGTTTGGCCTAATCTTTGATTGTCAGTAGACTTTTCTGGAATACTTCGTAATTTATTGACAAGGTTCTACAGATCTTAAGAATATTGGTTAGCTAAAAATGTGATGATGGGAAAAGAAATTTAAGATTTTGTTTCCATCAGTAATACATATTGGTAATGATTATGGATATGTCCAAAGTGAAGGGGAGGTAACTTAGTTTTGCTTGAAGAAACCATTGGAATAATTTGGTTGTTGGGACATGCTCACTTAGGATGATCCTGTACATAGGTTTAACCAGATATATGACGTCCAAGTGGACAAACAGTTTAGGTATTGGGTCCATTTAAACAAGCAGTTTTTACCAATTTTAACATGGAAAAATTTAATTTAAAATTAAATTAAATTAAACAAAAAACTTTTGATCTTGTACAAAACCAAGGGAACAGTCTAAATAAAATGTGAATGTTAACCACCTAAAATATGATTTTGATTTGATTTCAAGGGGTAAAGGACTCGAATCTCCAAACCCACAACAAAGATTTGAGAAAAGCCTTGAAGAATTCTACTCTATTTGTGACCAGATTGAAGTAAATTTGGTGAGTACAAATTTATCTCATCTCACTTTTGGTTCACGGTTTCATTATAGTTACTGAGTTAGAATGTAGTTTGTGTGAGACCATTCTGTTAGTTAACAATGCACTTGGCTGGTTATGAAATTTTTATGTGACTTTAAATATACTAAACCTATTATTGCCTTTTATAATGTTTATGGTATTATGCTTTCATAATGTTGCTGAGGAGAAAGTAATGGCCGAGCGAGCACTATGAAAGCATAATGCCCGAGCGAGCACTATGAAAGCGTAATGCCCGAGCGAGCACTATGAAAGCATAATGCCCGAGCGAGCACTATGAAAGCATAATGCCCGAGCGAGCAATATGAAAGCATAATGCCCGAGCGAGCACTATGGAAGCATAATGCCCAAGCGAGCACTATGAAAGCATAATGCCCGACCGAGCAATATGAAAGCATAATGCCGAGCGAGCACTATGAAAGCATACACACTGAGTGAGCACTATGAAAGCATAATGCCCGACCGAGCAATATGAAAGCATAATGCCCGAGCAGGTACTATGAAAGCATAATGCCCGAGCGAGCACTATGGAAGCATAATGCCCGACCGAGCAATATGAAAGCATAATGCCTGAGCGAGCACTATGAAAGCATTATGCCCGAGCAGGTACTATGAAAGCATAATGCTGAGCGAGCACTATGAAAGCATACACACTGAGTGAGCACTATGAAAGCATAATGCCTGAGTGAGCACTATGAAAGCGTAATGCCCGAGCGAGCACTATGAAAGCATAATGCCCAACCGAGCACTATGAAAGCATAATGCCTAAGCGAGCACTATGAAAGCATAATGCCCGACCGAGCACTATGAAAGCATAATGCCTAAGCGAGCACTATGAAAGCATAATGCCCGAGCGAGTACTATGAAAGCATAATGCCCGAGCAGGTACTATGAAAGCATAATGCCTGAGCGAGCACTATGAAAGCATTATGCCCTGAGCAAAAGGCAATAATAGGTAAATATCTTGCTTTTACTTCATGTTTATCTTTTTCTGTGTTTATTTACAGAGATTGGCTTTAGAGACACACAGTCATGTTACAGATTCTATCAAGAACACACCCATTTCACTACCATCACAGAAAACAGACACAACCCCAGGCCAGGAGAACCAAGCTGCCCTTTACCCACAATACCTTTCCATAGTAAAGAATCAAGTAGCTTGTGCCAAGGAACTGCATGATATGTTAGCTCAAAGTGCTAGAAAACTCAGTGATACATAAATAATGACATTTGCCGTTTTGTAAGCAATCATTCTCATGAAAACCTACTTATAGGTTGTCAATGGTGCTAGGTTTTCCCAAAAAAACATCCTCATCTAAGTTACCATGGCAACATGCTAACAGTATCCTAACACCCCATGACCTTTTTTCGAGGTTACTTCCCAGCACAGTCAATAAACAGACATTAAATTTGAAATAATGATGTGAAGGTGTTGATCTGACAGTATCATGGTAGACCCAGTAGTCTATTATTGAGTTGTCATATCTCATTAAACAATACATGTTCTTATGCTGCAACAGTGTTCTCCATCTACGTTAGACCTCTATGCCACAGCACTGCCTATCGTATGGTAACAGCAGGTTGTTGATCAACCTGGAGACGATTGCAATATCTGGTATCAAGACACTACTGTGTTCCCTGCATTTGAAACTTGTCTATCCTGTGACTGTGAAGCTGTCGGCAACCTTAGTTACCTCAACCTTTGAATTGGAAGCAGGGTATGTTTGGGCACCCCTATCTTTCTGCCCTCAACTGACCCTTCAAGCTCTTAAAGATACACAAAACAAAAACCAAACTGAAACTGGAAGACCTTACAGCCATGTTCTGAGACTACAACAGCCAGGAATCGGAATTAGTTAGATGTATTATTTTCAATATGAACGTGTCATTTGATTTAGTTATTCAAGAATAGCACTGTAGTCTTTGCAACCTTTGTCTTAAATGCTTTCCGTTTTACTTTAAGAGAGTTTTAATTGCATGATAAGATCACCTCAACTGAGGGAAATTTGATTAGCTAATTGCTCAATAAAATACATTGTACATTTTTTGTTGACTTCTTGGAGATCCATATTGCATAGCTATGTTTATAATGTTGATTTCCGGTATCATGTCCATAGCGCAAATTTATGGTTTTAATCACTAGCCAAGAAGGGCTAGTGTAAATCATATTTTACTCTCACTAGCCCACTACTATTGTTAGAGAGATGACAGATTGATGATTAAAAGAGTAAAAATTGGCCTGTACATTCATGAATTGGTCAACTTGAAATGGGTCATCCTCCTTTCACGAAAAGTGTTCACGTTCAAATTTAATAAAACATTGGACCAATGTAAGTAAGACTATCCCCTGGCTTAATATATACTTTGAATAGTTGCTCCAAGAACATTTTGACATACACATATGATCCAAAGGGATTCATACTAAATTAAGATAGTATACTAATTCAGTATAAAATTAAAAAAACTGAGGACAAAATCAGAGAATCAATTCTTGCCAAATGCCTTCATGATCCATGTCAGTGAAACAAAATAAAAACATGACATTGCAATCATCAAACTTTTGTATTAACATTTGTCTTAAGAAAGTTGTAATACTGTTCTATTTTTTATTTGAACTCTGTCAAATTGTTTAAAGTTCTAGATAATCATGGACTAATTCTCAATTGCTCGATATTAATTTTGTACATATCTCTTTGTTTTAAAATTCTGTTTATATATTATGCTGATAGTTGAAGAAGTATGCTAGAAGATATACATCGTTCAATGTCTGCAGCTCTGGGTTTTCTTTGTGTAAATGTTATTTTATTATACTTAAATATTGAAATCATGTCATGAATTTCCACTATCAACCTGTCCGTTTCTACGGATAAAAAGGTGTCCACCTTATCCAAATATTTAAACCCAAAATAAATAGAATTGATCAGAAAGGGTTGTACTACACTTTTCACTTTAATTCTGATCAGCAAGTTTACCAAATCTAATCATTCATTGTCCCAACATTGGTGTAAGTATGATTTTGGTCCTTTTGCAAAGTGATCGCTAAATATGATGACAATACCAATAATAAACTCCATTATCGATATGACCTTGTTGACAAGTCTTTGGAAGGTGGATGGTGCGTTTCACATACCAAAGGGCATAACTATACCGGTAAAACTCTTATGGTTTCTGATCAAAAAAGAGGTTTCTAAAGCCCTCTTCGCGAGAGAATTTGAGGAGAGCTCCAACTGCTGTTGCTGGGTTTGAATCTTTACTCAATAGGTAACACGTTTCTGTTTTGGAATCAATCTACAACTGGAAGTCACCCTATTCCTAAAGACAAGATAGTGACCTCCAGCACCAGAAGTGGTCTTGCGGTCAACTAAACATGTAACTTTGAAACATTTGACAAAAGAACATTATGAAGTTCAATCTGATGCTTGCTTGCATTTCCCGCTTTTTATTCATCTCTAACACTCAGCTTTGGATGTTTTGAGTCACATCCAACAATAATTCAATAATTATTAGAAATGTGTCAAATTGCCAAATTCTCCAAAGCTATTGCCGACGACAGACTAAATTGAAAGGCCATAGGTTCTCAACAAATTCTTGTACTTTTTGTTTTATTGTTCCGCTTGATTCATACAGGATGATGAATCGTGATGCGAGAAAATTCCAGAGCGACAATATCTCTTGCTAGTATTTAGTCTGCAAAACGCTAAGCACTTAGTGTTATTTAGTGGATATTTCTTATCCTATTCGGTAAAAATATGTTAACTCATGGTTCAAGTTAAAGCCCACAAAGTAAGCATGTGTAAGATATTTGTGTTTTGATCATCAATGATGTTTATACAAGGTTTGCGTTTATTCATTTTGGTCAAAGTAATTTTAAAACACCATAAAACGATCATTCTGAAAACTTGTGATATCCATATTTCGGCAGCTTATATCACTTTAAAATACCAAGAGATACAGGCGCATCACTTATCTTGTCTAAAGTCAGTAAAATAAAAGAAGAAAAGATAACAAATTTGGATTTTTCATTCGATCGCAGTATGGTACTCGTCGAGGGTTGTGGAATTCCTCCCCCACTAACTTGGCAACGCAGCCATATAAGTGAAATAATCTTGATTGAGACGTAAAGCATCAATCAATCTTGTCAAAAGCAAAGGCGATTTTCAGAAGCTCTTACACAGGCAAAAATGTCTTGCTTATACGTGTAAACTCTTCTGACCCTGAACCTGTCTCATTCCTTGTTGCTATTGTTTTCTGTCTGTCGGTAAAGAGTTTAGAATACACCGCACGCGCAGCCACATAGGGCATTACCACGCAGCTTACAAAGGTCCAGTATTTATACCACAACAAAGCAAAGGAATGTCCAAATGAAACTCCCTATCCAGTGGTCCGTGGGAGCTAGGGAAGTTGACCAACAGTGGAATAGCTCCCATTTTAACGGTTACTGTAAATGCACTCACACATCCCAGCATTAAAATTTGTCCGTTATTAGCAAATATTTTCGGTTTGCACGAGTTAGTGGTTTTAGCAATAATTTGTATTTCAACGTCCCTACTTTTTCAATGTAATTATACTGCAATTTATGAAAAAGCACGAAACTTTGTTGCTCGTGCAACTTTGCCCACGGCTTTTCGCAAATAAAGTTTATGAGGGATGTTCGAGATAATACTTCTGTAAATGACAGGGTATCTACTAACCTACTTCTCCAAACACATTATATGACTAGCTGTGGACATCCGGAGATTTAGTAACTGTTTTTTGGTCATATGGCCATTTTGGTCATATATAAATGCGCATTCCCGGGTTCACCGTTACTGATATTGTGGGTACCTAACAAATCAAATTTTCATTTTCAATTTAAAAATATACACCTTTGTGAAAACTTTCGAATTTTGACAAATAAATCAGAGTTCCCTACTACTTCTATATGGAAAAAATACGGAAACGGTTTCCTTTTTCAATGTGAAAAAATATCCGAGAGTAGGCCTATACTCTATAGGCTTTAGTTTTAAATCGGTTATTGACTGAATTGCTCCCAAAATTAGCAATAGCACTGTTTTTATCAGACAATTTTAATAATGAATTGGTTTTAAGTTATTTTGGGATCAAATAATCCAGTACATGTAAATTGGTATCTATGTGGTGGGGACATTATATAGTAAATCTTAAATCTAGTAAATTTAGGGTAGATATGCCTAGTTCCCGAACGTTTGACATTTACGCCATGTGACCTGTCACATGATTCTCCTGGACAAAATGGCGGAGGACTCCGGTTCATGCGATATTCGACCAAAGAAAGAAGTTGAAGTACGAGAACACCTATATAAAGTTCTTGTCATCGGCGAGTTTGGTGTCGGTATGTGTTAATGATACATGATTAACAAATTAAAGATGCTTGTAACCAATTCTACTGCGTTTCTTTCATAAGTAGGTCTATACGTGTAGTAGGCCTACAGCATTAACCTTTGTTTGTGTCTACCTCGTTATTTACTTCAAACATGTACGTTCGGACAGGCCTACTTATTTATCTACACTGAGTTGACTCTCGATGATAGACAGGGATTATTACATAATGGGATATGACATTTACTTTAAATTAGTGAAGAACTTGTTGGTTTGTTACAAACTTATATGGTTACCTTTAGTAAGACTTGTTTAAAACAATATACCGGTACTTTGTACCAATAACTATTATCAGTCACTAAAATCCCTGAACCCTTCAAAAGTTTAATGAACTGATGTTCAATCTGGAAAAATAACGAAAACCCGCCCAATGAAGTAGAATATCACAGATTCCCATCGGTTCCCATATTAACACCCTGCCAAAAAATCAATTTAATTAGTATTATCACTTTTTTTATGAAAGAATACTATCAGAAATTAATTTTCTTTACGATTTTTCACAGGAAAGACCTCTATTATCAGAAGGTATACAGAAGGTATGTGGAATTCTCAAAGTTACAGGATAAGATATGTTTTTCATAGATCAACTGTTTAGAAGTCCCACAACAATAGCTACATGTATGTTCTATGCCAGTTTGGCAAACTAAAAAGACTGACAGAGGTCTTGCTGCTTTTGTAATGGATAATACTCTAATAGCTTAGACCCATGTTCGTCTTATTGTATTTGCTTGTAATGATAATTTTCATTTGAATATTTCCGGTATGTAATGTTATGACAATGCTTCATTAATGTTTTGTAACACCTTTAACACAAAATATTATTTTAGGATCTTTTTCACCGAACTATAAGCTGACAATTGGAGTGGATTTCGCCTTAAAGGCAATAGAGTGGAACTCAAATACAAAAGTTAACTTGCAGCTGTGGTATGTATACTACTTTAGATTTTTGTAAAATAAAACCAGTTTTAAATTTGAAAAAAAAAATCAAAGTTTGCACAGGGGCAAGTTTGTTCATAATTCGATGAACCGAAGAAACATCGAGGTCAATCATTATAATTTGATTACTAATAGATATTCTACTTTGAACAATAAAAAAATAGTTAAAGGAAGTGGTACACTTTTTTCAAGAATAAACAAAGCAATGCATGTAAAGTACATGTAATGACAAGGCTGTCTGCCAAGTGACGTCATAAGGCAAAGACTGTACTAGGTGATGAAGTTATCTCTCTTCATAGCGTTGAATCTGTCAATGCACGGTTTTGACACGAGTGTAAACGTTTCCATATGCCAACATAATAAGTGGTTATTATTTCTTTCAAATCTTATGGGCAGGTATTTATTCAACATATTTTTCAATCAATTACATTCTCCGTTTCAATAAATAAAATGTATTTTGGTATCGTCGGTGCATCACATATGCCGTTGTCAAAAATAGTCTGCTAATGGTGGGCAGGGCTGGTACGTTCATCAGACTTTTAATGAATCAAATTGCAGTATTTGTCATAGACACACTGGAAATTACATGTTTTGATGATCGCTTCTATGTTGACCTTCAGGTACCAAACCAATAAATATATTTTGTAATTTAAACAAGCTTGCACAGGGAATACCTTCTGGGCTGATATAGCTTTGGAGACAAGTTCATAAAACTAAATCCGATAAAATATGACCAAGTGACTATTCCACTTCAATACCAACAAAAAGCAAAAAGTCCAAACCAAAAGATTGGTTATTTGTAGTGTACCCCCCCCCCCCCCCCCCCTCCCCTGGTCTGTAAGTAGGGTAAAATGTCACTCTGGACATGGACTTTCTTGTTTGGTTGGAATATTAAATTTTATTTATAGACACTAAAAACAAAGCCATTCTGATTGTATTTTGTACTATTTGGTCATTGTCATTTTTCCAGGGATATTGCAGGTCATGAACGATTTGGTCACATGACTCGGGTGTATTATAAATATGCGTAAGTAGGCTATGATATATCTTTTTACAAATTCAGATGGATAATCAGATGGATCCCCCCAATAAACCTAACAATGTGGCTGTATACATTGCTGGGTCCCCCAATAAACCTAGCAATGTGGCTGTATACATTGCTGGGTCCCCCAATAAACCTAACAATGTGGCTGTATACATTGCTGGGTCCCCCAATAAACCTAACAATGTGGCTGTATACATTGCTGGGTCCCCCAATAAACCAAACAATGTGGCTGTATATATTGCTGGGTCCCCCAATAAACCAAACAATGTGGCTGTATATATTGCTGGGTCCCCCAATAAACCAAACAATGTGGCTGTATACATTGCTGGGTCCCCCAATAAACCTTACAATGTGGCTGTATACATTGCTGGGGATCCCCCAATAAACCTTACAATGTGGCTGTATACATTGCTGGGGATCCCCCAATAAACCTTACAATGTGGCTGTATACATTGCTGGGGATCCCCCAATAAACCTTACAATGTGGCTTTATACATTGCTGGGGATCCCCCAATAAACCTTAGAATGTGGCTGTATACATTGCTGGGTCCCCCAATAAACCTTACAATGTGGCTGTATACATTGCTGGGGATCCCCCAATAAACCTTACAATGTGGCTGTATACATTGCTGGGGATCCCCCAATAAACCTTACAATGTGGCTGTATACATTGCTGGGGATCCCCCAATAAACCTTACAATGTGGCTTTATACATTGCTGGGGATCCCCCAATAAACCTTAGAATGTGGCTGTTTACATTGCTGGGTCCCCCAATAAACCTTACAATGTGGCTGTATACATTGCTGGGGATCCCCCAATAAACCTTAGAATGTGGCTGTATATATAACTGGGTCCCCGCTAAACCCTCAAATTTGGCCGAATTCAGTGCTGGGGTCCCCAATAAGCCTTAAAATGCTGTTTTATTAGGGTCCCACAATAAACTTTACACGATCCTGATGAAATAAAAGGGTCTGAAGTTACATGAAATGAATTTTTATTTTGGTATACTTATCTATGTCAGAATTGTTGTGCTAATTCTGGAGAAAAAAATCTTCAACAAAATGTTATCCTAGTTATAGTAATTCTATTTTAATGGACATGAAAGGGTTGGAGAATAGTTTCATCTTGGGAGAGTGAAAAACATACACAAGGGCCTGAAACCGGTAGGGAGAGTGATAAACAGGTCTCCTCAGACCCCTCTGGGGGTGTGTGGAGGGGAAGGAGAGCAGTGACTCCCCCTATAATGACAGCCCTGTAACTTTGTGGCTGTATACATTGCTGGGGTCCCCCCAATAAACCTAACAATGTGACTGTATATATTGCTGGCGTCCCCGATAAACTTTACAATGTGGCTGTATACATGTAATTAAACCAATCAATCAGCCAAGCCTTTACGGTAGCGTGAATACATTTTAAGTCTTGAAATATGAACTCCATCCCTTTGACTGTTTCAGAATTGCAGCAATAATTGTGTTTGACTTATCAAGGTATGTTGACAAAAAGATGTTAAATATTTGTTGTTTTTGGTCGTGACTTAGTGAAGAATTCATGGAATGGTTTTAATAAGAGAGAAATTTTATCAAGGGAGTCTAATTGCTCTTTTAGTAGGAAAAGAAAACCCAGAAAAAGGGGCCAATCTTTTCCCCTTTTGTTATCAGTTCATATCTACATCATGTATTCAAAAAAGTCAGACACTCGCCGAAGGTCATGGGTTCCTCTGGACAAAGCTACCGGTTTCCTCCCCCAATTAAACCTGGTGACGCGGCAATATAAGTGAAAAAATCTTGAATGTGGCATAAAACATCAATGAATCTATTGAGAAAATTGTAGGCATATCCTGGCAGTTAGGTTGAACCCCTCACTGTTTATGTGATTTGAGGATTTAGGGCTGGTGAGGGGGTTACAAATGGTGCCATTTCACCATGTTAAGTCCATTCATTCTTCTTAAAATCACACATGTACATTTATTAAATTGAAGTTAAGGGCATATGGTTGTGTTCAATTGAATAAATATGTAAAAAAGAACTTAAGTAAAGTGTCAACTAGCATATCCTAAGTATTTTCTCATCCATATTTTTCTAATTATATAGTCAAAGTTTCTAGCTTGCTTTTGCTCGAAATAAAAATTTATTAAGCTTTCTTACAAAATTTTGAACAGAGAAGCAGTAATACTATTCTTGTTTCTTTACAGGCCAGCTACATTTGATTCAGTTTTGAAGGTAAGTTATTTAGAATTGCCTTATTTTTCCATCTTTTCATTTATAAAAACAATTGAATTGGCCCCCGGCAAATGTTTTTATGTGAATCCGCTTACATATTGAACAATTAGACTGTAGGAATAACATGCATGCAAAGTTTGCTGAAAATACATGCAATAGCTTTGTAGTATTTGAAATAACAAAAAGACTACATGTATCAAACCATGTATCAAAATCATTTGATGTCATCTGCATCTGATGGTGGGGTCTATAAAGCCCAAACTGAGATGTTTTTCTTTTACAATAATTGTATGTTTTAGTGGTTGAATGATGTAAATTCCAAAGTGATGCTGTCCAATGAGCAGCCAGTTCCTGTTCTTCTTTTGGCCAATAAGGTTAGTCTTGCAGCATTAACAGAAATCCCAGAGAGAATGGTTGATGGGTTAAGCTTTAAAGTGAATCGCTTATTAACATGGTTACTTGGTGTATTTGGTAAGGACTGATCCCGGACAATTGGTCCTGCTTGTTGGCAGCTCATTCCAGGCAGAGTAGCTGATAGAGCATGGCTTCATTAGATTGTTTAATGAGTTGTAAAACACTGTCATGTGGTCATCTTGTGATATCTTCTTATCACCTGACAGGCCTATTATTCTATGTATACCTAAGGTTTGGTTTGTTACAATTTATGGAGTATAAAGGTCTAAATGATATAGGCCTACCTCTTTTTAACACAATTAGAAACTTGTCTCCATGGTTATTTTAGACAAGAAGATTTTCCCTGTACTCGTGTGTTTTAGTGATCATAAATAAGTATTAAAGAGAACTTCTACATAGTATTTAAAAGAGTGTTATTACAGGGAGAATGGATACCTCTTACTATTATATCAATTTCTGGCCGTAATAAAAGTAAAATAGCTGCTGAAAAAGTTGAAGGTTTTCAGTAGGAAAATGACCTGCACGGTGCTTGTTATTATGATATGTTTGTCAGTGTGATTTAGAGGATGTACGTACACAATGCAGTTAGTTATTTTGATATGTTTGTCAGTGTGATTTTGATATTTTGTCAGTTTGATTTTGACATGTTTGTCAGTGTGATTTAGAGGATGTATGTAATGTTGTTTGTTATTTTGATATGTTCGTCAGTGTGATTTTGATATTTTGTCAGTTTGATTTTTATATGTTTGTCAGTGTGATTTTGATATGTTTGTAAGTGTGATTTTAAGATGTACGTAGTGTTGTTTGTTATTTTGATATGTTTGTCAGTGTGATTTTGATATGTTTGTCAGTGTGATTTTAAGATGTACGTTGTTATTTTGATATGTTTGTCAATGTGATTTTGATATGTTTGTCAGTGTGATTTTGATATGTTTGTCAGTGTGATTTTGATATGTTTGTCAGTGTGATTTTGATATGTTTCTCACTGTGATTTTGAGGATGTATGTAATGTTGTTTGTTATTTTGATATGTTTGTCAGTGTGATTTTAAGATGTACGTAGTGTTGTTTGTTATTTTGATATGTTTGCCAGTGTGATTTTGATATGTTTGTCAGTGTGATTTTAAGATGTACGTAGTGTGGTTTTTTATTTTGATATGTTTGTCAATGTGATTTTGATATGTTTGTCAATGTGATTTTGATATGTTTGTCAGTTTGATTTTGTTATGTTTGTCGGTGTCATTTTGGTATGTTTGTCAGTGTGATTTTGATATGTTTGTCAATGTGATTTTGATATGTTTGTCAGTTTGATTTTGTTATGTTTGTCGGTGTCATTTTGGTATGTTTGTCAGTGTGATTTTGATATGTTTGTCAGTGCAATTTTGATATGTTTGTCAGTGTGATTTTGATATGTTTGTCAGTGTGATTTTGATATGTTTGTCAATGTGATTTTGACATGTTTGTCAGTGTCATTTTGGTATGTTTGTCAGTGTGATTTTGATATGTTTGTCAGTGTCATTTTGGTATGTTTGTCAGTGTGATTTTGATATGTTTGTCAGTGTCATTTTGGTATGTTTGTCAGTTTGATTTTGTTATGTTTGTCGGTGTCATTTTGGTATGTTTGTCAGTGTGATTTTGATATGTTTGTCAGTGCAATTTTGATATGTTTGTCAGTGTGATTTTGATATGTTTGTCAGTGTGATTTTGATATGTTTGTCAGTGTCATTTTGGTATGTTTGTCAGTGTGATTTTGATATGTTTGTCAGTGTCATTTTGGTATGTTTGTCAGTGTGATTTTGATATGTTTGTCAGTGTGATTTTGATATGTTTGTCAGTGTGATTTTGATATGTTTGTCAGTGTGATTTTGATATGTTTGTCAGTGTGATTTTGATATGTTTGTCAGTGTGATTTTGATATGTTTGTCAGTGTGATTTTGATATGCTTGTCAGTGTGATTTTGATATGTTTGTCAGTGTGATTTTGATATGTTTGTAAGTGTGATTTTGATATGTTTGTCAGTGTGATTTTGATATGTTTGTCAGTGTGATTTTGATATGTTTGTAAGTGTGATTGTGATATGTTTGTCAGTGTGATTTTGTTATGTTTGTCAGTGTCATTTTGGTATGTTTGATAGTTTGATTTTGATATGTTTATCAGTGTGATTTTGATATCTTTGTAAGTGTGATTTAGAGGATGTACATAACGTTGTTTGTTATTTTGATATGTTTGCCAGTGTGATTTTGATATGTTTGTCAGTGTGATCTTGAGGATGTACATATAACATTGTTTGTTATTTTGATATGTTTGCCAGTGTGATTTAGAGGATGTACATAACGTTGTTTGTTATTTTGATATGTTTGCCAGTGTGATTTTGATATGTTTGTCAGTGTGATCTTGAGGATGTACATATAACATTGTTTGTTATTTTGATATGTTTGTCAGTGTGATTTAGAGGATGTACATATAACATTGTTTGCTATTTTGATATATTTGCCAGTGTGATCTTAAGGATGTACATAATGTTGTTTGTTATTTTGATATTTTTGTCAGTGTGATTTTGAGGATGTACATAACGTTGTTTGTTATTTTGATATTTTTGTCAGTGTGATTTAGAGGATGTACATAACGTTGTTTGTTATTTTGATATGTTTGCTAGTGTGATTTAGAGGATGTACATAATGTTGTTTGTTATTTTGATATGTTTGTCAGTGTGATTTTGAGGATGTACATAACGTTGTTTTTAATTTTGATATGTTTGTCAGTGTGATTTAGAGGATGTACATATTGACACAGGCTACCTGGGGAAATTTTGTAAAGAACACAACTTTCTAGGTTGGTTTCCTACATCTGCCAAAAGTAACAACAATATAGGTATGTTAAGTATATATTGTTCAAAATTTGGTGATAAACACGACAAAACAGAAAAAGTAAGTGACACAATACCCGGTCCCATTTTGTGGGTTTATAAATGTGAATTATTCTAGCTTTACCATCATATCTGTTATAATCAGAGCAAAACAGAAAAGAAAAGTGACACAATGTCTGGTCACATTCTGTGGGTTTCTAAATGGCTCTAACATCATATCTGAAAGGGTATTTTAAGTTATAATTAAAGTTTGAATATATACGGATGTATATTTTTTATTGGTTCTTAACAGTTAAAATTGAACATGTTTTTTGCAGATGATGCAATGAAATGTTTGATAGAACACATCTTAACTCTTCCGTCCGAGAGTCAGTCACCAGGGGACACAATCACGCTACAAAGTGTCACAATAGACGAAGAATCAGACAGTGAAGATGAACTCAGTGGAGAAAAGAAAAAGTGCTGCAGTTTATAGCAGAGATCTATGTGTTAGAAACTTTCTTTAGTATTCAAAAATGTGTCACAAATTTTTAAAAGTGTTTGTGACCTTGTTTACACTGTTGGTATATATTATATTTGTCAAAATACTAAAAACTGTGGCGTATATGTACCTAGTCAACATTCAAGATGGTATTCTATTACTATTTTATTACACTTTATCTCAAGTAAAAAATCCCACTGTATCATTCCTACTTTAGGTCTCCCTCCCATCTTAAAATTAAATCTGTATTAAGCACCACTGATATGTTAATTGCCAGTCCCATGTTAAGCACCAGTCCCATGTTAAGTGGCACTCCCATGTTAAGCACCAGTCCCATGTTAAGTGGCACTCCCATGTTAAGCATCAGTCCCATGTTAAGTGCCAATCCCATGTTAATTGCCAGTCCCATGTTAAGCACCAGTCCCATGTTAAGCATCAGTCCCATGTTAAGCATCAGTCCCATGTTAAGTGGCACTCCCATGTTAAGCATCAGTCCCATGTTAAGTGCCAATCCCATGTTAATTGCCAGTCCCATGTTAAGCACCAGTCCCATGTTAAGTGCCAATCCCATGTTAAGCATCAGTCCCATGTTAAGCATCAGCCTATGTTAAGCATCAGCCCCATATTAAGCATCAGTCCTATGTTAAGCATCAGTCCCATGTTAAGTGTCAGTCCCATGTTAAGCATCAGTCCCATGTTAAGTGTCAGTCCCATGTTAAGCATCAGTCCCATGTTAAGCATCAGCCCCATATTAAGCATCAGTCCTATGTTAAGCATCAGTCCCATGTTAAGTGCCAGTCTCATATTAAGTGTCAGTCCCATGTTAAGTGTCAGTCCCACATTATGAGCCAGTCTCATGTTAAGCATCAGTCCCATATGTTAAGTGCCAATCCCATGTTAAGCATCAGTCCCATATGTTGAGCATCAGTCCCATATGTAAAGCATCAGTCCCATATGTTAAGTGCCAATCCCATGTTAAGCATCAGTCCCATATGTTGAGCATCAGTCCCATATGTAAAGCATCAGTCCCATATGTTAAGCATCAGTCCCATGTGTTAAGTGCCAATTCCATGTTAAGCATCAGTCCCATATGTTAAGTGCCAATCCCATGTTAAGCATCAGTCCCATATGTTAAGTGCCAATCCCATGTTAAGCATCAGTCCCATATGTTGAGCATCAGTCCCATATGTAAAGCATCAGTCCCATATGTTAAGCATCAGTCCCATGTGTTAAGTGCCAATCCCATGTTAAGCATCAGTCCCATATGTTAAGTGCCAATCCCATGTTAAGTGCCAGTCCCATGTTAAGCATCAGTCCCATATGTTAAGTGCCAATCCCATGTTAAGCATCAGTCCCATATGTTAAGTGCCAATCCCATGTTAAGCATCAGTCCCATATGTTAAGTGCCAATCCCATGTTAAGCATCAGTCCCATATGTTAAGTGCCAATCCCATGTTAAGCATCCGTCCCATATGTTAAGCATCAGTCCCATATGTAAAGCATCAATCCCATATGTTAAGCATCAGTCCCATGTGTTAAGTGCCAATCCCATGTTAAGCATCAGTCCCATATGTTAAGTGCCAATCCCATGTTAAGCATCAGTCCCATATGTTAAGTGCCAATCCCATGTTAAGTGCCAGTCCCATGTTAAGCATCAGTCCCATATGTTAAGTGCCAATCCCATGTTAAGCATCAGTCCCATATGTTAAGTGCCAATCCCATGTTAAGCATCAGTCCCATATGTTAAGTGCCAATCCCATGTTAAGCATCAGTCCCATATGTTGAGCATCAGTCCCATATGTAAAGCATCAGTCCCATATGTTAAGCATCAGTGAGTCCCATGTGTTAAGTGCCAATCCCATGTTAAGCATCAGTCCCATATGTTAAGTGCCAATCCCATGTTAAGTGCCAGTCCCATGTTAAGCATCAGTCCCATATGTTAAGTGCCAATCCCATGTTAAGCATCAGTCCCATATGTTAAGTGCCAATCCCATGTTAAGCATCAGTCCCATATGTTAAGTGCCAATCCCATGTTAAGCATCAGTCCCATATGTTAAGTGCCAATCCCATGTTAAGCATCCGTCCCATATGTTAAGCATCAGTCCCATATGTAAAGCATCAGTCCCATATGTTAAGCATCAGTCCCATGTGTTAAGTGCCAATCCCATGTTAAGCATCAGTCCCATATGTTAAGTGCCAATCCCATGTTAAGCATCAGTCCCATATGTTAAGTGCCAATCCCATGTTAAGTGCCAGTCCCATGTTAAGCATCAGTCCCATATGTTAAGTGCCAATCCCATGTTAAGCATCAGTCCCATATGTTAAGTGCCAATCCCATGTTAAGCATCAGTCCCATATGTTAAGTGCCAATCCCATGTTAAGCATCAGTCCCATATGTTAAGTGCCAATCCCATGTTAAGCATCAGTCCCATATGTTAAGTGCCAATCCCATGTTAAGCATCAGTCCCATATGTTAAGTGCCAATCGCATGTTAAGTGCCAGTCCCATGTTAAGCATCAGTCCCATATGTTAAGTGCCAATCCCATGTTAAGCATCAGTCCCATATGTTAAGTGCCAATCCCATGTTAAGCATCAGTCCCATATGTTAAGTGCCAATCGCATGTTAAGTGCCACTCCCCTGTCAAGTGCCGATCCGACGAAGTACATGTACAGGTGTAGCTAAAACATATCTTTCTATTCATTCAATGGATCAAACCTCTTCAAAAGTTGTAACATTTCAGAAATCTTAATTTGAAGTATGCCGTTTGGAGTCAGCAATATCCTTGTGGTGTCCTGTCAATACAGTTGAATGTCATACAGGCAATATGTTGATTTAATCCGGCGCCATCGCCATGCAACAAGGCAAACTAAGAATGGTATGAAATCGCTTTACATTTATTTGTCCCTCCAAGTTGTGATACATATATTTATGGCACCCTGTCTCTAGGATTATATGGAAATGTGGGAAGTATACGTAAACATTCCTTTTTATTCCTGGTAACCATTATATAGAAGTTCCCTCAGTATTTAAAGGTCAGTAGAGGGATTGGTGCTTGGTAACTGCATATATGTGGATCTAATAACAACCCAGTCTGATTGGAACCAGCAACATGTTGTTGTAAGGTTTGTCAAAGGGAGTGTTACATCGTAAATCAAGTAAGCTCCCTTGTAAATGCCGGTTCTCACTGTGCGATTTGTTGTAGCATGCAATTCAAATGGATGCATTTGATTGGTTGACAAATTGTATCTACCAATTAAAAGCAGCCATTTTAATCGCATCCTTCAAGTTGGTATAATTCGCACAGTGAGAACAGGCCTTAAGGGTAAAGTGAAGCGGAACTCATTAAGGCACATTATCAGCAAACTAATGATCCTACACAAAGCACATAAATCAATTTTATTGATTGGCACGGAATAGAAAGTTTTTTTTCACATGCATCTGTGTAAAGTTGAAATTTACAATGAAAGTTCTTTAGTTTATTAACAGCTGATGTGTTGATGTAAGTGTATTATTACAACATACTTTCAGGTTTTTTCGCTCAAAATTGAACAAACTCAAGGTTAAAAGGCCAAATTAATATTATTTAGCCAAGGGTGAACAATTGTCTGTATTGATATTTTTATACCATCAGACTTATTGAATGTTCATTGTTTTAAGCTCATTTTTCAGTAAAATCACCTTTTTATACTCAGAACATAGAAAAAAGCTGTAGTTTAATTTATATTTTATAAATTTTTTATAATATTTTTCTATGCTAAAAAAAAACTAGATGTTATATCATTACATATATTCATAATTTTTTACTTTGAGTAAAATAAACTTTTAGAATGTATCATTGAAGTATTCTTTAATCATTCAAAACAAAATTGCGGTCACAGCTTAACTCAAGAAACTATTTATTCTTGTATTTCGATATAATTGTTCAAATGTAAGTGATTCATAAGGTTCAACCCAAACCTTTGGTAGAAGGCTTTTCCCATTGTGTACCTATCACAATTTAAACCCAACCCATTGTTAGATTGATTGATTGTTTTACACCACACTCAAGATTATTTCATTTATATGGCATCGTTGCCTGGTTTAGTGTGGGAGGAAATCAGGCTATTTGCCTCGAGGAAACCCCAACCCAACCCATACCTGGCAACTCTTCCATATACGTTGATCAAGTGAAAAATCCACTCAGAAATATTCCAATTTTATTTCGTCTGAGTGGGATTTAAACCAGCGCCACAACGATGGAAGGCCTGTGTTGCATTGAGGGACAATCACTTCAACCATTGGTAGAAGACTTCACATTGTGTACCTACAATGTATCAGAATTTAAACCCAGACCATTGGTAGAAGGCTGTTCAGACTGTGTACCTACAATGTATCAGAATTTAAACCCAGACCATTGGTAGAAGGCTGTTCAGATTGTGTACCTACAATGTATCAGAATTTAAACCCAGACCATTGGTAGAAGGCTGTTCAGATTGTGTACCTACAATGTATCAGAATCTAAACCCGGACCATTTGTAGAAGGCTGTTCAGATTGCGTACCTACAATGTATCTGAACTTAAACCCAGACCATTGATAGAAGACTGTTCACACTGTGTAATGTCAGAGTTAATTCAAGTGCTGGAAAAAAGTAGAAGAGTGCAAATTCTCATCTTAATTCAAGAGAGAGCTTGTAAAACATTCAATGATTAATTGCTGGTCAATCATCTGTCTGGACTGAGATGTGTTGAAAGTTTAAATCTCATTCAGAACCTTTTTGTTATTGAGGATTTAGCAACATGCATAGTCCTCTAATTAACTCAGGCATTACCGTACCTACAATGTATCAGAGTTTAAACCCAGACCATTGGTAGAAGGCTGTTCAGATTGTGTACCAACAATGTATCAGAATTTAAACCCAGACCATTGGTAGAAGGCTGTTCAGATTGTGTACCAACAATGTATCAGAATTTAAACCCAGACCATTGGTAGAAGGCTGTTCAGATTGTGCACCAACAATGTATCAGAATTTAAACCCAGACCATTGGTAGAAGGCTGTTCAGATTGTGTAATGTCAGAATATCAGCATAATACTCAACGAATATTTCATATTCGGCCTAGTTCAGTGGTCATGACAAAAGATTTCCGAAGATTACGAGTTACGTATTTCTAAGATGCCCCGCCGAGTTTTTAGGTAGGTTAATGTTTTACTATGGCGGTTACGTCAGGTTGAAAGTCAGTGGACGGAAGCAAATATATACTGCATAAAGGAAAGCTTACCACATTACAGCCGCGTACAGTTGACGAACTCCTTGACATTTGTTTTGGTTTTGTTTATTAAACTTTAGTTTACAAAGGTATGCTATATTTTCACCAATTCAACATAATCATACCATAACAAGAACCAGATGAACTGTCGCAGGTTTGCAGTGTTTTGTAGGTCACGGCTCGAAATAGAAGTTTTCAAATAACCTAATTTTTCATATCCAAAAAAAAAGCAAGTGAGGTCAAATGCAACATCACTTGCTAATAAACGATTTGAACAGCTATTTTTGAAATGATTGGAAATTCGTAAGAAAATGTATTATGATGGTCAATTTGGATTATACAAGATAATCAGATCCAATTTTACCCAAGTTTTGGAGAATGTGATTCGAAAATAATGTGAGCTTTGGACACAAACAACAGAAAAATGACTAAATAAATTCATGGCTTGACATTTTGTTCTTCTTTAATCTTAGAATTTAGCAGGTAAAATTTTAACATGGCCTGCTACAAATTTCCCCTTGCTTTAAGCCATTGGCAGGCTGCCATTTTGAACCTAGCAGGTCCATTACACTGTCCCTGTTACTCTTATTTCCCCTGAATGTATTACAAACTATTAATGTACATTGTTCTCTTTCATCAGATCTCATACAGTTACATTGTGTTTTGAACTAGTTCAGTGAGGAGGGGGCCTGAGATGGGAAACATCCTTTTCACTGCTACCTTACACATAGCTTAATCAGATTTAACTGATTGCTTTTACTTTCCTACATGATTAAAATTAATCAACAATCTCACCAAAAAATAAGAATGTTTTTATTTAATAAAAACATATCATTTATTAAACATTACTAAAATATTGCAAAATATAAAAAAGTCCATTCTTCGCCAATAATTGGTTATTGCAGGTCTGTTTAATTCCATTGCAATCTATGTTCATTGGGGCAATTATCTCCTGTTAGACTGAATAACCCTGATACATTGACTTCTATTTTATCAGCATGTATTGGTATTTCTTTTGTTAAGAATCTCTCCTAAGTGCTATAAGCACTAGGACTGCATTTTCACTGCCCAATGATTTTCATAACCAATAGTCTACATCTGGGGAACCTAGCATTGAAAACCATTATCTCCCCTTGTTTATCTCTGCACTAAACCTGGCATTGACCCAGAACCTTCTGTCTGCTGTAATTGGTACTCCTGGAAACGCATTGATATCCTTTGTGTCATCTTTAAATACTTCTCCATACAATTCAATGAGCACTTCTCCTTTAAGAAAACAAACAAGCATATTGTATTTTAAATACTTTGTATTTAGAAAATTACAATTTGGGGTGTTTGAAATTGCCTTCTTTCAGAGCAGGAAGAAAACTTATTTTCCTATCCAAAAACTAATCATTTAGATTAAATGTATTTTTTTCCGCACCACAAAACAAAGATAATCAAATAGACATTTTTGGCTCATTTGATAAATGTTTACCCATGTTCTAAATGGTACATGTATTTCATGAACATAGTTGAAAGGTACCAAACAATTGTCTAGAATTAACTACCTTTCAATGACCAAGAATATGAGAGGTAATCTTCATGTGTCAGTTAAATTCAGCACTTTATCAAATGTTACAAAAGATATCTTACCTCGGAATCTAGGACTTTCCTTGTGGTGAAATCTGCAGCACAATCCGTAAAACACATCTCAGACAGCTTGTTATATGAAAGGAGGAATTCTTTGAACTGTTACAAAAGAGGGGAAAGAAATTACTGTAACACATATTGTTAGAAAATAACCTTTAAAATAAAATTGTATAAATTTGCAATAATTTCACTCACTTGTTTCACAGTTGCCTCTGCATCAGCTGGGAGTGTGGCCATTTTATCTTCCTGTATATCTAAAAGGATTAAAAGAGTCACAAAATTAACTATATAATAATCTGACAAATTTGAAAAAAAAGACAAGAAAAGGATTGATTGATTAATGTTTTTTGCCGCACTCAAGATTTTTTTACTTTTATGGTGGCGTTGTCAGGTTGAGTGAGGGGGGACCCCCAACCTGTGGGCTGTAACCCTGCGATCATCTCTAACATAGGGAAATGGAGACAAAAGCATACATTTCCAATATCGCTCTAGAGACAACAAGCCCACACATTTGGCCTGTTACAATTACACGTATTCTTGTTTAATTATATATATATATATATATCAGAGAAATGGTTTGCAGCTCTTCTTCAACAAAGACTTTTGAGCAATTTCTAAAAAAAAATGAAATTCCAAACAGTTCAGAACGCCTCTCTGGTGACAGTTTACGCAGCTTTTGTGGCTCCTAGGCCTATCTGTTGTTTTTGGGGGATATTGAACAAGCACTTTGTTCTTGACAACATATTTTTTAGCAAATCATCTGAAAAATATCATACTAAAATCTAGCTTTAGATGCCGGAAAATGGCTTAATATACATGATCTCTTGTGGTTTTGGGAGCTTTCCCGTTCCACGACCCTTGCATAATTTTGATGTGTTAGTGGATCGGCGTACAGCCTTAAAGCGTGGCCAGAGGGAGGGATAAAGTGTCATTATTTTTGTTAGCCCCAGGTTCTTGACTCCAAATAAGTACAAATGGGTTGAAGACACAGCCGCAGTCCTGAATACATGTACATTTTTTTTTTCTAAATAAAATGGATGTTCAACCCAGGTAAAAAAATTTTCCCACCAAGCATGTCACTCCAGTATAGTTTAGTCCATTGGATCATGACAACACACTGCTTATTCAGAGAAATTTTTGGTAAACTTCTGTAAAGTTTTATGTGCCATAAATGGCAAAGAACATATCTCAATCTTTATCTTTCTGACAGGCAATGAATTAAAACAGGAAAAGACACATGAGTACTGCTCCAGCCATCTAAATTCGAAGAGTATGGGGCCTACTACTTCAAAAAACTATTTAAGGTCTTCATTTATTGGGAGTCAACGAATAAACATACGCTCGTAAACTACGAGGTGTCTTCATACATATTTCAATATGGCATGTTCTCCAGCCACAGAGTTTGGATATCTCTAGTCCGGGTATCTGACTCCAAAATTACTATACTGACGACTGTATTTTGGAGTCAGGGCTCAATGTTCATTACAATCAAAAAGTCAGAGTAGACTGCCTGCTTTTGATCCGGCAGTTTGAGGTCAGATTTAGACGGTAATAAACAATACAACTAGCTCAACTTGTGTCATTACGACATTCATGAATAATTTAGATTTTTATAACGTTTAAAAACTGAAAAAAACAATACACAGTGTTACGTCAATGGGGGAGATTGATCCTGGAGAAGGCAAAAGTCAATTCAGGGTCCTGGGGTGAATATAGTTTACAGGCTGATCGGCGATCCTGCTCGTCCATATCAGGCACTGGTAATGTGGTATGTAGCGAAATTATCCATGAACGCGAAATTTATGACCGATGAGAAACGATTTGAGTAGGTTATTCCGCAGTCTAATCCAGCTTTTTGATTGCAATGAACCCTGACTCCAAAATACGGCCGTCAGTATAAAACAAATAGTAATTTTGGAGTCAGAAACCCGGACTAGGAATAGGAAATCTCCAGCTAGTTACGGCTTTTAAGTGAATTATTTGGAAGGACTTCTGATTTCAGATTTAAGCTAAGTCTTAACTATCCTTAATCTCAACTACCTTTCAGCTATTACCGCCTATTATATCTTTGAAACATTCCTCTTTTCACTGAACCAGTTGATTTCTTCGAAATCCGTTGTTAAACTGTAAAATCGCTCTTTGTAAAGCATAGCATAAAAATTGGCCTAATGAGGTTACATTAGTTATCTCACCCTTATAATGGCGGTTTAATGTGTGGCTCTACCTGACAAGCAAAGTAAGTAAACCAGGATAGAGACACACGAGTGCGGCTAATCTCCAGCATGTGTCTGGTTTACAACAATCATGTGTCTGGTAAAAACAAATCATGCCAACCAGCATTCAGGACAAGGACAAGAGGAGAGATTTAAAGTTAAGGGATTAGGGGGCGCTTTCGTTCTCAAATCAAGAAAACAAGCCTTACTTTGAATTATTGTTAAACTGTACTAGTCGATCAAGAATGTACAAGTTCTGGCATGAATTTGACAGCACGTTTCCCTTATGCCGTAAAGCTGACTGACAAAATTCGGGATAAAACATCGAATTTGATTGGCATTCCCTCGTGTCGTAAAGTAGGGTCTCTAATTTCATCCAATGAAAATAACTCTAACATTCGAGGATGTTATGTTGTTGTTGTAAACGCAGTCGGCGGGATGTATTTGACTGTGTAAGTTATCTTAGATAGTTACATAATGTTTAAATTGCTCCAAATTCCCTCTTATTAAAAAAATTCTGCCAACCATCAGTTTGTAATACAAGGCTAACTCCTACGTTGTTATACATCGACGATAATAAGAAAGATTTATTCATTTATGTAATGGTTGTCATCGAAATTCGTACACTGAGTCAGGCTCACCACAGAGGCACTTTATTCTACCCTCGAAGTTTGGTTCTATAATACACAATAAATAATAAGCTTCAAAAACCTCCTAATAATATGATGCGAACGCGATGAATGTTTTAGGCTATAGCCCTGTGAGGAAAAGACGAGGCTTCGTCCATGCCCAATTCACCAAAGTGAATTTCTTACCTGCCTCCTTGTTCATTAATCTGATATTCATTATGTCGTCAAAACGGACAGGAAATGTCAGAATGTAGATAACGAGTCGGATTTAACTTGTTGAATTACGTCCATGCCATGCCCCATGCAATATTTGTCTGTATGATAATGCAGTCGATTCCAATGGGTCATCTTGTTATGATCTTGAGTATCGATAGTTCTCGTAAACTTAACCAGTGAGACAAGAAAATATGATAGTCGTGTTGGAGGGAAACTTCTCCAACCAGTGCTTAGTATGGATTATGGACCATCGATGAATAAATCCCTGATAGCAATAAGGCCTATGTCTTAATACAAATGCTACAAACTAAAAATTACTTGGATAGCCTCTTGAACTGAGGAGCTACGTAAATACATCCAGGCACATACTCTGATCACACTTTTTATTGCAATTTTTAATGTAGTTCTATAAAGATTTGTTCTGTTTTAGCTCCTTATTTGATAGTATATATGGAGAAGAGAAATGAGCAGTCAAGTGGAATCTGCAGTAAATATGATAGAGTTACTGTCCATCACAGATGCTGCTGTGAAAGCTTTGAGTACATCTACTGCTTCCTCAAATTCAATCCTGGTAGAATCTGACAAAGAAAAGACCAACTCAGGCTCAAAGGACATAACTGAGAAGAACAAAGCTGATGACAGTGGTATTCAGAAGACAGAAAGTAGAAATACAGAATCTAACAAAGTTAAGAAGACCAAACACATATCTGAAAACCATGAGAATTCTAAGAAAGATTCAGACACAAGTACAACAGCGAGTGATGTTTTGATCAAGTCAACTATATTGGATGACAGTGCAAGAGTTTCAGCCAAGTTGAATTTGTTAAACTTTAGTTTCTCTTCAACTTCATCAAAGTCAGGATCAATTAAAGGAGGGGATAGCTTTAACAGTAATGGTTCTAGAGTGAGAGTTTCCACTAGAAAATTACGGGAAATTCCTTCACCGTTTGACAGGCAAAATGTTTTAGAAGAAAGAAAATCACTTGAAAAAATCCCTGCAGCTTTATCAGAAAATAGTGCTGTTCCTTTCACTAGACAGAGAGAAAACAAAGACTTTGGGAAAACAGCTGCAACTTTGTCCAGCCAAGTAAGACATACAGAGAAGACTAAAAGTGACAGTCACATTGCAGTAGAGCGCCATTCCTTATCTGATGGAGGCAATAAGAAACAACCTCAACTACGCCTTTCTTCGTCCCCCATAAGGCAGAACCATTTCCAAGAAGTTCAAGGTATGATCTTTGACTGTACATTACATTAAAAAGTATATATTGTCAGCCGGTACATTATTTTAAGATTACTATATTTAAAAATCTTGAATGAATCCTGAGGTATCAACACTAAGTATCATAAAAGGCACCGGTGTCAAAAGCTTGTGTTGTTCACAAAAACTTGATAACTACGTGGGGGTGCCTTAATTTTTTGTTCTTGTTTAAATTGAACATAAAGCATTTCTCATGATTTGAATCATTTATTCAAATAACTTAATGAAATTATCAACATTTCAAGAGGATGTAATAAATTTCCATTGATTATTAAAGGTGATGAAAGTGTATTAAGCAGTCAGCCGGAGATAATAACTGTACCAGAGAGAATTGTAACAATTCCAGCCAGGACCTCAGCCCTTAACTGTGATTCGTCCCTCACAGATGATGATCAATCCCAACAAAACTCTGCTCTTACTAAAGCTCGTTTTCAGCTGTTTGGAAAGGTAACTGCTTATGCCCACATTATCAATAGACCCTACATATGTACAAGTATTTAAATTTAAGTGACTCTAAAACCAGGGTCAACAGCTGTTCAAAATTTTGGCTTGAAATTGTCCTGCTCAAAATAAAGCAGTCTGAAGATCATTGAATACGGAATATTAGGATTCCCAAAGTTGAAGGAAATGTTGAAAAACAAAACAAAAGGCTGCAGCTGGAGCTGTTTTGATGCCCTTGGAGCAGGCAATCCCTGTAAAAAAGTTAGACAAACAAAGGGTAATTTGAAAAAGATATTGTGCATACCCCGTTTCATGGTTTAGTAGGTAGTCCAACAACAAACCTGCAAACACAAAATCAATCAATCAAAAGATAAAGCGTCACCTTTAGTGGGCAGTCATGTTTCCTATCTTTAAATAATTATGGTTAACATGTTCATTTTAAATTTGTGATTCATGTGAATGAAATATACACTCAAATGACTTGATCTGACACTAGCAGTGTGATGAACAGGTAACTTTATGACCCACTCTTCTTTGATTGAAATCGTTTTCATGATCTATTTCAGACTAATGGAACATGTTTAAAGCAGGGGGCACCTGTTGTTGGTCAGTCAGCATTGGACACCAACTCTCAGCAAACAGATGTACAAATTACTCACTTTCAACTCTCAGAGAAACAAAGGAATGCCAAAAATAGATTTACAAAAAGGTTTGTCTGTTTTTTTACAGATATTACTTCAAGATAAAGTTTAATCAAATATTTTCAAATAATATAAGGCTTAAGTTTTAAAAACTGTTTAGAGATATAGCCTTAAATTTCTTATTTAACCTGGGTTCTGAAAATTTCAGGACACTAATCCACCAGTCATTTACTTTTCTAGGCGCTAATTATGTTGTCCGTTTTTCTTGTTGTCCAATCTTGTTGCTATTTCACTTGTTGTTTAGGTATGAAGAGCCTGGTCCTGTTCGCCGTGTTGTACAACCTCACTTTGTAGGACGCTCAGCCCAGTCAAGTGATAACAACAAGACATCTTTATCATCATCAACTACCGATGCAATTACTGCGGCAGTTGCAGCAACGGCTGCAGTGGCTGCTACTCAACCCTTTATAAAGGTAGGAATTTTAGGTCATTAATTGCTCTATTACAAACAGTATAAAATCATTCCTGATAACAGTGGATATTAGACGCAAGTTTTCTAGTTGGCTAAACAAACCATCACTTCACTGTCATGATATACATTTTCCTACTAACATTTCTTTAAAAGGACATAACGCTTTAGTTTGTTGTGGATTTTCGTTGACCTTCAGATTAGTAGAAAAAACGTTGATTTTCCCACTTAAAAGTACATTTAAAGAATTAGATTGGCTGTCATAATCAACAGCAGCATCACATACATAGCATGCACAGCTAACCCAGGCATAATTCTCATATCCAGCGATGCATGGCCATCTGGAAACTTCATCTTTATATAAACAACAGTCGAATAACGCACATTTTAACGATCTTCTTTGCAGTGGCCCTGGGCTTGTCCCTTTAAAGTACCTTAAAAAACTAAGGGATTGATGTTTTAATAGAGAATATTGGTAAAGCCTGAGATATGTGCTATTAATTGACAAAATTAAAACAGCCTGGTTGTCCAATTTAAGGCTTTTGTTGCTTATTAAAACTACCTAAAGGTACATCCCAAAGATAGGTATCAGCGGAAAGCTGTTATTTAATACAGCTTGATAAAATGATAAACAATTAGATAATTCTGTTTAGTTGATGTTAAACATTATCCTAATTGATCTACATTGTATCTCATCTGATATCTTGAAAGGCCCAGCAAGATTTGGAAAACCGCATGTCTGAAATACTGAAAAGCATATCTCATATAAAGGGAGGTAACCAAGATAACACATCAGCTACTGTTCAATTAGAAGATGAGCGTGTGAAGAAACTAGAGGAACAAATATCAACCATCACACAGTCAAGATTAAATCATCTGGAACAATTACAAGAAAAGCAACTGGAATTACAGGTAACAGGTGCTTTGTTTATCTTTACAAAAATCCCCTTTGTTCACAAGTTCTATGGTGTATAACTATTGGGATAACATTTTTGAAATTAATCTTAATTTGTCATTTTTTAATTGTAATCTTTATACTTTTCTCTTTTTGTTGGCGTATAAAGGATTTAGTTATTAGCTTGTATGCCTGTTTGTCTATAATCCACCTCCACCCATAGCTAGTGAATATGTTGTATAAGATGATGTGCATCTCTTATTTCCGGTACCCTGGTTTGATTGTTTTATTATTCACCTTTTCAACGGTATTGGATGGAATAAACAATGGATGTTTGACATGACTTGTACAGTTTTTATCAGATTTGTCTCAAGACTTGCTGTTTATTATGCAAGGATGTGCATGTCTTATATTGCTTTGACTTGTTTGGCAATTTTAAGTTTACTATCCTTTTTCAAGTGATTGTCATTGTAGGTCCTAAAACAAAATATCATCAGAATGTTGTACAGTTGTTTGACATATTGGATATTAATGAATGTGGATCTCCTGTTCTGGTTACACTTTTTGTTTTAATTTCACAGCTCAAAATTTCAGTTCCCCTTATTTAACTCTGTATATAGATAAATAGATGATGCTTGCCCACCCATTTTCATCTACAGTTATTATCAGTGAGAATATATCATCTTCAAATAACTTTTGGCTACTTTCTTTGTAGGCAAACATTTTAGCATTGTCCTCTGGTGACAAAGTTACCCTTAGGGAAAAGACATCCCCAAAAGCTAGAGAGCCTGTGAAAAAGGCTTTCAGTAAAAGTAAAGTACTCAGTCCAAAAGGGAAGGGAGACAAATCAAACAACTCAGTCAACAAGGAGAAATCTAAAACAAATCATCAGTTGGAGATGCAAAAAGTCAGAAATTCCCCTTTAGACACCCCAGCTCCACGAGACAAACCCCCTAGACCTACACTCTACAGTGTGGAAAGTACTAAAGCAACACAAAAAGGTAACTGTTTACTGTTATATGGGTTTCTGTTCATTCTATCAATATATCAAAGCTTCAGATCCAAATTGTGGAAAGTCACCACATTGTCAGGAAACTACATTTTACCTTTGTATCCTCCTACTTAACTTTGGCTGTTAAAGTGGCATGAGCCGCCAAAATGTTGATATTATGACGTTAAAACAGAATGTTGAAATTATTGGCTATTATTCTCAAGACGTATAATTTAGAAGCTTTTTAGTGCTTCTAGTCTCGAAAATACACTATAAAGTGTTGTTTTGAACTAACTTTGGGTTAGAATGAATGAATGGTCGTCTCGGTTATTTAAATTTTGTTTACTTGTCGAACACATATTCGGTGCGTACAGGCCACATATTGTATGGATTTTCCTCATTCCAACGCCAATCATTTAGTTTTTCGATGGCCTTCAAAGCCTCTTACTATCGCAACGATCAGAAATTATTAAAAAGTGTGAATTTTGGCAGCTCATGCCACTTTTTCTACGTTTGTTTTAAAGTAAAAATACCTAATACATAATAAATCTGCTTGAAAACATTCAAGTTCAAAAATAGCCTATATTACTCTTCACTTGTTATCTTTTAATAAAGGGAAAGGCTGTGGTTTGCTTCAAGAGATTTTGGCTGCTCAGAGTCCTGGCAAAGATGCAAATGACACCCTTCGTAGTAACATGTCATCAGGGTCGTACATCCCCCCATCCTTAACTCACAAGCAGGAATATAGGTGAGTACCTCAATCCCACTCAGACATACATCCCCCCATCCTTAACTCACAAGCAGGAATATAGGTGAGTACCTCAATCCCACTCAGACATACATCTACCATTCAGTGTACATCTGAAACCAGTGGTAAAAACTGAAAGAAGAATGAAAATTTTATCAAATACAATGCTTTCCCCCACTACCTCATTAGCTGTATGGTCTGTAAACATAAACATTAATACAAATGTATTTAAAGTGAACACTTAATCTGATAAACTTATTTTTCATTTAGAAAATAATGTTAATCTGCTGCCTTATTTGGTTATGATTGATTCCTTTGATTTTTCTCAAGAAGCGATGAATTATTTTATTTTAAAAAACTAAAAATGATGAGGATATCAATATTAGAAAATATTCTGAAGTTATAAAGAGGCTATGTCATTTAGACTTTAATTCTAAAATGTAAATGTGCATGTTTAATATTTGAGGCAAAAGCTGTTATTATACCAATATATTTACTCTCATATCTACATATACATTACTAATACTGACCTGTAAAAGTCAAGCTAGGCCGATTAATTGATGCATCTACCTATTATTCCATGCACCCGTGTGTTCCCAAATATTCAATAAACAATTTTCAAATAAATAAATTTAAAAAATTAAATTAAATTAAATTTAAAATTTTGTAGATAAATGAACAAAACTTTTTTTATATTAGTAGGATATATTAGTAGAATGTATTTTATTTGCGTTTACTTAAAAGTTTGGCTCTTTTACTTTACTGGTCTGTCTCATCCAAGTGGGGATAACTCTTGCAGACATAGAGAAGATAGTTTATTTCTGTGCACACCACTGAGGTGACTGTTTCAGTGGGAATACTTCATTATGATCAATATTCATTAATCAGTTATATAAGGTATATATTGACCCACATATACAGAAAACAGCAAGTAACTGCAGTAATATATATGACTGTTTATGAAATGTTAAAATAGGGACTTGCCTTTTATTAGGTTATCTAATCTTATTGCTGGAAAAGGTCATTGGGTATAAAATATATATATCACAAACGTCATTATTTAGTAAATTGTTAGAAACTAATATCTAATATCCAGACTAACACATTGATGACTTTCTGCTGTATAATGACATTTAATTAAGAACTCTTTCTCTATTTTAAAAACTGTAGAGAAGTAAAGTGAAATAGACAGCAATATTGTCTGCAGATAAACATCATGTCTTCTAACAGTCTAAAATTTACAAATATCTCCCTCTTCATCTTTATTTTCCCAAAATTTAACAAATTGTTCACACTGGAGTAGGTTTATAGATTAACTAGAGTTTATTTTAAAATTTGATTTTTCTCTCTGAATCCAGGTTTTTGTTTACGTTTATGGCAGAATTGTTATGTTTATCTGGGTATGGATTCTCGCTTGGGGAGGGGTCTTCTATTCAATTCTACATTGAGACATGAAGGCTATCATTCGTTATATGACGTTTTTCTGTGGGTATACAGGTAGATATTTGATGTCTGGACATTAAAGGAAAACTATATGTCAGACCACAAATATCTACCCGCATACCCACGGAAGAGCGTCCTATAACAAATTTATCACCATCAAGAGCAGCTTTTTTACTTAAAATTAGCACTGTTCTATACTCGATTATACTGGTTTTAAGTCTAATACACATTTGAACGACCGTCTTCATCTCTCAGACAAACAAAGTGTACCTCGCCAGCGTCTCCTAACGAAACATTCTAAACTGACGTCACGATTGGATTCCGTCCTGATAAACGAACTTTGTTAGGCACAAAGGCCTTCACTCTATGGTAATATCAATGTATGACACCTTAACTCCAAGGTGATACAGAATCAAATACATACACAGAAAGCACTCCGATAAAGACTCACATTCTGGGCCTTTTGACCAATCAAATGCCTAGCAATTTTACTCAATGGTGATAAACCATAATATCCCCGGACGACAGCAAAGTCTTATTGACTAACAATAAGTTACTTTATGTGCTTTTCTTCCAAAGGATGCTGTTCCACCAATGGGTCGCGGGTTAGAATCCCACTCAGTCCCAAAAAAAAATTGGAAAATTTTCTGACTAGGTTTTCACACGAACGACTCGGATGGTTGTCAGTTACCAACCGAAGGTTGTGGGTTTTCTCCAGGCATAGAGCGCGGTTTCCTCCCACAATAAAACAGGCAACGCCGCCACAAAACACCGAATAATCAATCAATCCAAAGGATGCTCAGCTCAGGTCAATATTTTGGTAGAAGTAGACCACACATACAGGAAGCTCACTGGTGTAGATTTGTTCAATGTAATGAGGAAATTGAGTAGCCTGATAGGCTGCAGTAAATCTCTCAGCTTAACTACATATCCAATTAACAAACATATATTATTTGTTGTCAATTTTATCTGAAGCAATGCTATTATTCTTACTACTATTATCGTTTACCTTACATAAGTGAATAAAATGATAAGAATGTTAATTCAAAGATTCCTGTGTTTCTCACAGAACATGAATATAATTTTTTCATGTCCAAAACCTGAGTAGAATACATGATCATTTTCTCTACATAATATGTGACGTTATATAAAAGGACAAGTATTCAAAATTGAACAGAGGAAAATCAGGGCAGAAAAACTTTCTTATGACACTATGTAACATCGATGTTGGGTAATGATGTTTCTCACTCTACACCTAGCTCGGATTTTCGGTCTAGAGGGCAACTTATTTTATATTTGGCTGGTAACTAATGTGAATTACCGTATGACGAATACGGGGAAAAAAAATTTGGGAAGAGCCCAGATTTCTCGGCTAACTCTACACCCAATACTTCCACTCCGAGGCAGTTTGTGATTATTCTGAAATTACGATCCAATTTGCCACTGATTGTTCAAACACAATATTGGTGTTGCAGTTCTGAGCACACAAATTTGCATTGGTTTTCCTTTTATGTAATATTTAGGACAATTTGTTGATTTTATACCTAGGAAGAACTTCCTTCTTCTCGGAAGGATAAAGGATAAATAGATTATTAGGGATCCCCTACTTGGAGGGGATACCTATTGAAATCGTTCTGCTTTTTCTTATTATTCTTATTTGTTTTCCACGGTTTTTGTAGGTGATATAACTCAAACAGTTTTCTAGACACGACTCTCATCTTTCACATACATATTCTTAAACAAATTATCTAGGTCCATTTTTTCTGAATTGTCCGCCATTTTGAAAAAGGCGTATTTGTCCAAATTTTTTCTTCTCTGAAACCGTTCATCCGATTTAGCTCAAATTTCACATACACTTAGTAGAAGTCGGGGGACTAATAAGTTGTCCAAATCAAGAATCTCCGCGAAAATTCATAGCAGACTTTTATTCGTCAAAGTTTTGATCTTTTTAACTTTTCAAAAAAATGCAATATCTAGAAAACCATTTATTGGAACTTATCGAAAATTCTTATGCTTGTAGACCTATTATAGATCTATGAAATTCCAAAGTTTTATGAACGTGCAAAAAATCACGTGACCAGGACGCCATTTTGAATTATTGAAAACTTTAATGAGTCATATCTCAGCTAATTTTTCAAATAAAGCAATCGGCTTTTTAAATTTAGATAGACAACATCTTTTTTCATCTTTGAACCGCTTGTTAATTTTTGATTGGATCAACGGTTTTGTCGCCATATTAAATTCAACATACCAATAGTGTTGATCAAGGTCTATGTATTGTGTGAAAATCAACCAGTTTCAATAAAAGCTCAATAAAATATGACTGTTTAAAAATATGATGTTAATAAAACTATGTTCAAATATTTATAAGAAAGATCTTCGACCACACAGACATAAACCCATATCAAGTAAAGGACAAAACCTAGGATGTTAATGAAAGATGTGCATTTTATTGATAGAATCTTTGTAAGTAACATGATAAACGGATATTTTCACCATCGAGGATACAAATACGCCCAATATTTTAGGGAAAGAAATAGCACGCAGAGTCTCAATCAATCGCCCATTGGTTTAAGACAATAACAGAACTTATGCGGAATTATTCCCGTACAGAGATTAAATGTTCCAGTAAACCACAACTGGCTTATTGACCAATTTCAATGTCATTTGACGCTCGCAAGCAAACTTACCGTTAACTGTAAGTTGTTGTAGCGACTGACACCAATTATGGTTTTCTCACTGAGAGCGACTTTGATTTAGTGACCAGCGCCATAACTGCTATGTTTACGAAGACAGACCTAATCTTGTACAATTTGATGTGACATAATATAAATAATACATAGTATGTTACCAAACTGAAAATATCAGAGACAGTGCTAACCATGTTTAAGGCAAATTATGATTAAACAATATAAGCAAATAGATATTAAATTCCCGGATTTAGGTTTTTTCTGAGATTTCTGTCTTAATGTGGTGAATAATTACGATACCGAGAAACGAACTGATAAAAACTTAACTGGGGATCCCGGACCTTGAAGTTGCCCCGCTGCAACTTCATCAACCTCTAGTTTTCGTTTTGTTTTTGTTCACACCATACTCAAGACTATCATGGCTGATTTTTTTTAATAAACAATCTGAGTTTGGTTATAATAATGGAATGAATTCATGGCAGTAACCTTAACCTTGCATGTTTTCCACCTGACTCTTAACAACCTTACATTATATGTATTGATGATACATAACCAAGCAATCATTGACCTGGAAGGATATGTGATACTGCAATTGTGTGAAATCTATGTGAGAGTGTACTTCTTGAATTACTCCTGGGCTGACATACATCTTCAGTAGGATACTGTCTACATGTGATGACATCATTTAATATTCTATCTGATCCTTAAAGGCCCACTTGCCGCCGTAGCCTGTTTAAATTTGCTAAGAAAACCAATTTACATGAGCTAAGTACGGCTAATACCACTAAACTTAAACATAGGACACATAAAACATGTCTTGTTAGCTTTAGAATGTAGAAATGGGGTGAAAAACAAACGAAGAATCGAAGCCTGATTACAACAACAACGATCAGTGTCGGTCAACTTTCGTGTTGGATTACCCTCATTTCAGGCCTTTTTATCTGTGGTTTACACTCAAACAATCATCAGCAAGCTTTTCCAGTCGCTGTTAACCGATCGTCAGTCTGTATTTCTCAGATAAATAGGCCTACGTAAAATTACACTGTGCCGTTAGTTCACCCACTCGACTGAAACATAAAATCGCCAATAGGGGGCAGTGTGGTTTGTTTACGTTCCGGGTACCTAACAATTCAAATTTTCAAATTCAAATTAAAAATACAAAGTGACGTCCAAACTTTTAAATTTTGGTAAAAATAGCAAGTTCCTAACTTATTTTGTCTGGGAAAAATACAGAAAACGGTCTTTCTTTTTTAATGTAAACAATATTCCTGATTTTCGCGGCAAGTGTGCCTTTAATAAACTGTGAGAAACCAATCAGGTTAAATATTATACCTGTTGACTTATTTCTGAGGAAGAAAACAAATCATGTACTGTGTAAATAACTGACCACTTCAAGGCAATTCTATCAAATTCCATACTTCTTTTAGGATATCATTGTCGGGAATTAATTATCTTTAATTAATCAATGGAGATCTTACAGCGGGTTTAAACATTTCTTACCCCTATCCTGTAAATACTCTGTAATATAGGCATTAAATCTTGTGGATGTTATACTGTTTGATTATTATACAATATGGCCACCTTCTACTGGGACTTTGTTTTCCTGTAAGGAACATTCCAAGGAAAGGTGTAAATTGATGTACAGGTTTAATAAATATTATTGTAATAGTGGTTATATGGAAAAAGTCATTAAATACTTGACAGTCGTAGTATGGTGTGTTTTGTGGAGACCGGTGTGCAATTATTAGCTGTTGCATGGTAACCTATAGAAATTGGTGATCAATGGGTTGCTAGGATGTCCGTTACTATGAAGCCCTAATCTGATGTGACTCTCTGTCTGGCCTCTTGTCCTCATTACCAATGCAGATTGGGGGGTCTTATTAGACTTGAACATTGTCTGTTGTAACCGGCTGGTGCAGGTCATCAACATCTCCACAGCACCATTATTATCTGGTTTCCATAGCAATTATTCTTCCAGAACTCTGACTAATATTATTTTGTTTCATTGGGAGAGTGTTTCCTTGGATCCCATGCTTTATATAATAAGATATTTGCCTTGCAATAGATTTGTATGTAATGAATCCTATATGGTTAGCTGGAAAGATGTGTGTTTAAGTTAGCAAGAACTGCCATGCCTGCTGGGGTGGGGGAAATGCAGCTGGTGACAAAAAGATATTACAAAAATATTATTTTTTCTGAACTAAGGGAGATTACCTATGCATTACAAGTCCTTGGTACCTGGTAAGGTTATGAGGGATTTAGTACAGGATAAGGTTGGGGATTAGTGACCATGCTTTATTCTGTGGGGATAGGTCTGAAGGTAATGTGTGGTGTACCAAAGTTATAGATGACATGGGAAGCTGATTGGAATTCTTGTCAGGATTAGAGATTGAAGTTGAATTGTCTGGCTGGACCAGAGAGTAATTGAGTAAGGTGTGAGTGGAATAATATCTCATCCTCTGATTTTATTGTCTTAATCAATCACACCCTCCTGCCTTCCAAAACTAACACAGCATACAATCTATCTGTGGGTTAAAGGGAATTGCAACAGGCCATTAGTTGAGTGATTATACAGTGTATATCATATTTATGACCCCTAAAATACACAGAGAAAATCTTCTTGTCTAAAATAAACATGGAGACAAGTTTCTAATTATGTTAAAAAGGGGTATATCATTTAGACCTTTATACCCCAGCATAAGTTGTTGTAGTAAAGTAAAACCCATGATAGGTTGACACTGACAGCCATTTTCATATGTTATGCTGCACAGGTAGGTTCAGTGATATCTGACAAACACTGATGAATATTGATTCTAAATAGATGAAATACATTAAGTAGAGCAAAGTAAAAAACAAAAGACTCTCTCTCCTCCCCCTCAAACATAAGTTGTTTTAGTAAAGTAAAACCCATTATAGGTTGACACTGACAGCCATTTTCATATGTTATGCTGCACAGGTAGGTTCAGTGACACCTGACGAATACTGATGCATATTGATTCTAAATAGATAATATCAATACATTAGTAGAGCAAAGTAAAAAACAAAACAAACTCTCCCCTCCCCCCATCAATAAATATTGACAACCAAACGCCATAGCATGTAACTATTTTGATGTATGTTGTGACCTTGTGTTAAAGTGACAGTGAAATTAACTACATCTGTTTGATATACATTGTAATATACCTTACATTTCAGCTTTAGGTCATGTTGGTGCAATAGTACATTATGGGGTCTTTGAGTGCGTTCATTAAAGTGCTACTTATATGGATGATCCATATTTTGAGTTATGGTTGAATGAGTTTTGATTGACAAGCTGTCGAGGATACCTCATGTACCAGGCCGCTGTTAGACTCCTTTGGTGGTGCATTTGTATGTATATACACCCTTACTCTCCTTTACACCAAATCCCCAAGTTCCATTTCCAGTTTATGCTGCAGGGACATGTCTTTAAGAGACAAACTGATTGGATGTACAGGTGATGTGATCTTCTCTGGGGTTTTGACCCAAAATGCCCCAGTTATGGCTTCGCTTAAAATACAAATTTTAGTATTAATGGGGGTATAGCCGTTCACTAGTTGCATCACCAATATCCCCCCTCCCTCCTCCATAGTTATTTGAGTGCATATCTGTGTGCCAGTATGTTTAAAAGACCCATGTGTGTGATATTATTTACATGTTGGGGCAGTTTGATGCTGATGCTGTTATTCCTAAGGTGACTGTCCTTTTACACGTCAGTAAGCGAGGAGCACTGTATCCTTGCAGGATACACTTCAGTCACCTGCAATAATATATGTCAGTTATAAATTATAGACGTAATATATTCAAATAATCTAAGGAGCTTTAAAAGGGCAACGTACATCTGATAAAAGAACTGTCATATTGGGAAGGTGCTGCTAGACCGTTAACAATTTCTGAGTGGAAAACATCAATCAATCAATCTAACGGAGGCTCTTGAGCTGTCGGTGGCACGCTTACAGCCCGGTCGGTCGTTTCGTCGTCTTGTGACTTTTTTGTGGTTTTGTCCTGATTCTATAATGTATAAGTAAACTAAAGGTCACAACACCCAGTTTGTGTTTTCTCAGGCAATGAAAATTGATTTCGGGTATGCTGGAGCTAGGAGGTGGCTTACATAGTGATAGTTTGGTATCTGGGTTATTTGAATATTTGAATATTGGATTGAAACTAACGCAGGTCTACTGTACATACTTTAAGCTTTCAATCCATGTCTGATAACAGATTTTTGTGTGTGCTTTTTTAATGTTCACCCAATTTTGAAAATACCAAAGTTTGGCTTAGAATAAGGAAGCCTAAAACTGTCAAAATGGCGGTACCCATGTTAAATTGTGTGTAGCTTGAAACCGACATGCACTATGTCAACTTTATTTGGTTGTAAAGGATTTCTCATGTGTTGATCTATTTGAAAATGTTAACATTAACATTACCGCAAATGGGAAATGAAACTGTATCATGTAACCTAAAGAGGGTCGACACTTAATATGTCATACAGATAAATATTAGTTACGGACCTCTATTCACATCCACCCGAAACTGTCCGTCAAACAAAGTAACACGGAATTCCCACGAATTGCTGGTTCGTTGTACAGTTTTTCGCTGAAAATCAACCTACCACCTTTCACTTTCGCTCTCGTAGTCCAATCACTCTTATTTTTCAAATTAGTGTAGGAATGTTATGAAAAATATAAACAATAATACACGACGAGTTCCTTTCAGGACATCAGTATGGCAGTCGAGTTCACTCTACAGCCAAGTTGTCAACGTATGTGATGTGTCATTATCTGCTACTAAAATGTTGATATTTTTTCCGTAGAAACATACGTGTAATTGCTAATCTATCGGCTGTTTCTAAAGGAAGACAAATCAGAAGTTTTCAAATGCTACTAGTTTCGAGACCGTTCTTTTTGGCATAGAAATAACTTAGGCTTAACATAAATAAGCGCCAATCTCGGTTATTTCAGTTTTCAAGACGACGATTACTTATGAATAACAACTTCTTTGTTTATTGGGTGAGAAAGTGCCGATGTAGTTCTTACATGTTATCATCATAACAACTTTGAAGTCGTTGACTTCAGACATTGATTCGTCTTGGGTTGTACTTCCACTTCTAAATGTCAATGGCGAATGCCACTTTAGTCAGAATTGATAAAAAATGTGACATTAATATTAACTGATCCATTCATCCTTGTATATATTGTTCTCTCAATTATAGCGTCGATAGCTCGTTTCTCTAATTTAATCATGTGCATATATGACCCGTTTCCCGCTGGTTTTGCTATAGCCAATACTAAGAACCTTTACCCCATACCCTTGTTGGCAATTTTTCAAGTCATATGTGTTTCCCCTGTTCTTTTCCACAGTTTGCGTGTAACATATAAACGAGAAACACGGTTAGCATTTGTTGTTCCACGTCAGCTGAAAACTGCGGAGTTGTTTGGTCTATATCAGCTGATTTCCAGGAGAGGTTTTACTCCACGCACTCACGTCTTCCATATAAATACCTTCAGCAACTCGGTAGCCTACTGCACATGACCCCAAAACCAAGATTGATTCTTTGAAAATATCCCATCTCAAGCAACTATCTCACACCCTGCGTCCCGCATGTTTGCGTTGGTGTTACACTTTTTGACCATAATCCACATTTAATGACTGCATATCGTCAGAATCTGTGCTTTTTATTTATTTCTCTTTTTTATGTTATGTAATTTCTGTAAAAATATCAAATACATTTAACCCTCTGTTCGATTGTCTTGATGTCATCAGACATGTGATAGTTATAACACAATTATGAATTGTAATCATACCTTGATTATGATACTTTATGATTGTTAGTTACGTGATGTGATGTTCAGTTTGTTTGGTAGCTCAGAAGGTGCAAAGGCAGCTCGTCAGAGGATTGATTATGACAAGTATATGGTTCTTAGTTCATTCAGTGATACACGTGCCTGATGATTTGAATGACGGGAGAAGTTCCTGGCATTAACGTGTACAGTGCACTGTCAAGTTACATAGGGTCTTGTTTGATATTTGATAAGGAGAGTCCGCTATGGCGCACCGACAAACAGACTTACACGATCGATCCTTCGTTTGTTCGTCACATCCTGCAAGAACGAGGTCAACTTTCTACGGTTACAGTTTTGTCCTAAGGGACCCCAGTAGATTACAGCAAAACACACCCACCACGTTATTTACCGGTAATAAGGAGTATGCCTTACATATATACTAAAACATACATTGGTAGCCTGCTCGCGAATGAACATAAGAGGAAACAATTTGTTGGAGATGTTATCTCTGTTATTTTGGTAAAACAATTAAGCATAAAGAAAAGTTAACCGTTTTAAGTCCTTTCGACCTGGGACTAATATATATTAGTCCCAGTTTCGACCAACTCGTTTGGTTTCATTGCAAGGGTCAAATTTGGCTTCAAGTCTTTGACCGGTGGCCTTCCTGGCCCGATGAACTGGAAGCCCGTTATAACATATATCACCTAAGTTTGTTCAAATACTACCTTAAAGTACTTTGTAGAGACTTGTAGCGCTAAAAAAACTTCTGAATTGCACGTCTTCAGAATAATAGCCGATAATTTCCACATTTTGTATTAACCCAAAAATATCAACATTTCCGCAGCTCATGTCACTTTAAATTTTGGGCTTTGGCCGTTTCTATGAGGGGATGGACGGATATAATTCATCTGAATTTTTGTTTTTCATGACATGGAAGCACGAGACGACTAGTTGCAATGTATTGAATCAGGATTTGTAAACTCTCTAATTAAGAACGCTGTCTTAACATATAGTATGAAAAATGTCGTCGGTATGTTGATCTGCCAACTGTTCTTTGGTCTTTTTTATCCTTACATAATTGTTCTCACTCCCAATTTGTACACGCTCCGTCAAATCGTCCCACATATTCTTATTGATTTACTTTTTGTAATTGAGGATACTTGCCATGCTCACCGACTGAAGGTGTTTAGTTTGTCTTCCAATAAACCTGACAACACGGACATGTAAGCAAAATAATCGTCTATAACCCCAGAAGGTAAAAACGAAAATATTCAAACGCTGCCGAAGTATGATGATGATGTGCTGAACAGTACAGGTGGACAGAAAATAGAGAATCGCCTCATTTTTCTCCCTAGTTCAAGCAACTAAACCGGTCGAATGTCTCTGTACATCCCAATCTATCCTTTAGATCGCCGCATGCATCAAACAATCCTACAAATGCTGTACATTTGGCCAGTGACCTCGCTGTTTTCCATGGAATGGAGGATTAGGATTTCTTTTCTAACCAATGGTTACTTCCGATTAACGTTTGCATGATTTTGTTTGGTGTGAGTGACGGAGTAAAGGATAGAATTTCAACCGGTTCAGTTGCTTGAATTATGATAAATTGCACACAAGATTATTTAACATTTCTAGCAGCGTTGCTAGGTTTAGTGCATGAGGGACGAAATCGGGTTCTTTGCCCAGAGGAAACCCTTTTAACCTTTCAACTATTTCACATACCTTGAATTAGAAAATCAGAGAAAATTTAAATGATTCTCTAATTTATACACTTTCCAACTCTGCTGGCCGATATACTTTGGCCCAAGAGTTTGATTATTTCCAAACATCCAAATGGTCCTGCATATATAAGTTTGCCTTTTTATTGTCTTGAGCAATTTTGAAGAATTATTTGATTGATCAAGATATGACAATTAACTTGAAAGTTTCATAACTTTATCGTGAAAAAAACATTTTACATGGGCAGATGTTTCTTTTCGTGATGGATAGTCAAGATGTAATGTCAAACTCCTGTGGTTTCAGACAGTCTCGCAGAGAATGACGCATCGGATATGGAGGTCTGTTACATCGCCTTGCCTTACTTCAGCTGAAGCTCTCCACAGCTGATATTCATCCAGGCATTCAACATCTCCAGCATATTGATTTTTCTCATTGACATTTGACATTTAGACTTTTTGTAGGGCGAGACAAGGGAATGTTTGAGTTTCCTCAACTTTTGTCTTGTTTATAGGTTAAAATGGAGAAAAAGCTAGAAGCATTAGCGTTTAAGCTTATTAAGAAATATATGGTTAAGAAAGTTGGTTAGTGGATGATTTGGGTTGTGTCTATTTTTACATCATTGGTGCGCACAAGAACATTTTTTTTTACAATCTTCCATCCCCTCACGTACGCACAACAATGGCTGGGGTAGGATGTTTCGTGACTACCGCGTCTAATGATAATACTTGGCATTTATTCAACTATTTGAGAGAGCAAGATAATCTACTATACAGGTCTAGATATATAGGTCGATCAGGCCGTTGGCTGTCTGTCAGAGTGCTACGTCGCACTGACGTCAGTTTTTAAGCCAGTGACTTTTCTCTGGGAGGCAGCCCAGCACAAGACCTTTTCCTTGCACAATGATTGATGTTGTATCGATTTTTCACTGGACTGTTCAAATAAATACACATTCGTGATGTCAGCAGAAAGAGCCTTTATTCATGACATTAATCTGCCGTTATTGATGTCCTCATCCATGCCTGCTTTCGCCCTGCATCCGCTCAATTTCTTCTCCTACTTGGCCAGTCATCACGACTCCGGCTTGGCACGAAAACACGTAAACCTAGCGTGATTTAATCAAGCGCACATGGAAATCGAGAGAAAAGCACGCAAGGCCTCTCCCGCGACAAACTGTGTCTGAGCCGTCATTGGGGACAGTTGTCAGGTCACTCATATCGTTTTCTACACGTAATTCTCTCTTTCTCTGTGTTCGTGAAGCCACATCTGTCTACCTTCTCAAGTCAATCTAGGCTCTCATTTACATTCCACCGACCCAGCCTTAATCAACAAACAAAACGTGACGCTTCAGTTAGCTCCGGTATATTTGCCATATTGTCGAGTGGTTTTAATGTCGTACTGGTAATATAACACATGGTGGTGAAGCCTATGAACTTAGCAGTTGTAGTGAGTGAAATCAGGTGGTTTTCTTAAAGGGGCCGGGTCTAGTGCTATGAGAGAGGCGGAACTTCTATTATCGACCAACTGCTCTAATTTCCTGAGACGACTTACCCGCCAGTTAAAGAGTCAGGGCCATTGCGTGCAGCCACTGATATTGAGGGCTGAGGGCTGTCTTTTTTCTCTGGTGCGTTTCTTCTGAATTGCCGTGGGCAATTTTTGCTGTTATGCGGCTTTTTGTAATTTTAGCTGTGCTATATTTCAACACAACACCCACACGTGAGCTATGGAAAAGACGCGAGGCTGAAGTGGATACGCATGCGCACAAGTGAAGAGAAATCGTGTCAAACCATTTGGAGTGATTGTCGGCTGAGAAGTGAGAGGGTTTGCCAGCAGGCACAAGGACACTATTTACCAGGCTAAGAAACACAGGAAATCTACCGGAGTATGATGCCTGCTTTTCTTTTCCTACGTTGAACACGTAATTCAACATGGCTATGCCACACCGCGCTCAACGTCAACACTGTTATCTCTGTGACTTACCCCGTACACCATGGGCAATGTTACATGATTTCTCGGAACCTGTATGCCGAGGCTGTGTGAACTACGAAGGTCCCGATCGTATAGAAATGGTGATCGAGGCGGCTAGACAGATGAAAAGAGCCCATGGATTTCATGAAACACACACCGGTTCACATTCTCGTCCTCCGATGAAACACCAACCTCACTCAGTTCCCGGACCGGGTACTATGCCACCCCGCAATTCTCACGAGGGTCATGCAAGCCTGGACCCTCGATCACATTCTACACCAGGACATCCGCCACCCGGACCACCACCCGGGACTTTGGACAGATACCAGGTTCACGAAGGGCGTCAATCTCGATCCCTTATGGACTTCAACCACAGTCAACGTTTGTCAACGAACGGTGGGAACCCTGGTAACTTACACCGTGAAGATCCTGGACCTCCAGAGCTTCATCGTCGGAGCCCCAGTGTTAGTGGAGTACGTGTTGGAAATACCCACCACCCGCCACCGCCGATCCACGTTACAAACGGCGGTGTCTTGGGGTCACTGACATCGCTGTCTCATGGAAGACCCGTCGCTGCTCATCAACAACAAGCAGCCAACCACCTAAATGGCAAGAGGTCAGAGCACGAGGACGATGATAATTCAAATCATTCCAGTAGTGAGGAGATGGGAAACCTTAAGATTCTCTCCGAAGCAGACCTAGCGACGAAGCCCACGGCAGTAAGGGAGACGATAGCTGTCTTATCAGCCAGTCTACCCTTCGAGATACGCTTTAAGAAGGACCATACATTATGTGGCCGTGTTCTTGGATTTGATGCTTTGAATAAGACAGGTATTGACTATGAATTGAAAACGTTTGTTGAATATCCATTAGGCTCTAGTAACATTTATCAGAGTGTTTCTGGTGCCACAAAACAAATGTACCAAGACAGTGCAAAAGACTATGGGAAAGCCATGTCTTCTGGTTATAAGTATCTGGAGTATGAAATGAAACATAACTCTGGAGACTGGAGGACTTTGGCCGATCTTTTATCTGAATCTGTTCGATTCTTTAAAGAACCAGTAAAAAAAGACATGATGCCAAGTCCATTTGTGGATCCAAATTATCCTAACTGTTTACCTCGTGCTGTGCATGGTTCGTCGAAACATCCTGCCAGAGCCTTCTTTGAAGGTCATATGCGAAAACGAAAGTTATCACCTGAAAGCGAAAGTGTCTCAAATAACGGGGCCAAAGTCACAGCAACAGATGATCAACATAAACGGCAGCAGTGGATGCAGTCTCAAGCTGACACTCTAAAATTGACAATTTCCTCAGCTAATTATGCTGGTGGTACTCCCAGTTCATCGTCAGTGTCTCCAATGAGTACACATACACCTACTCCACCCGACGGAGCACCCTCACAAGGGGGACCATCGCCAATGGCAGCCCTCATGAATGTCACAGACAATTTATCATCAAGCCCTCCGAATCGTGAGGGCCCTATGGTGGCCGGTCGCCCCAATATGAGACACTCAGGACAGTCGCCTGTACACCCTCCAGGGATACGTATGAAACCCACGACCGGTGCGTTGGCTACTGACACTGGCGGTGGATCGTCAGATTCAACCACTGCTAGTAGTGAACCTTTAAAATGTACTTTATGTCAAGAAAGACTGGAAGACACTCACTTTGTGCAATGTCCATCTGTCCCTGAACATAAGTTTTGTTTCCCTTGTTCACGAGATAGTATCAAACGACAGGGAGCAGGGGCAGAGGTATACTGCCCCAGTGGAAAAAAGTGCCCGCTTGTCGGTTCTAACGTACCGTGGGCTTTTATGCAGGGTGAAATTGCTACAATTCTTGGTGAGGATTACAAGGAAACGAAAATCAAAAAGGAACGAGATGCATAAAATATACTGTGGTTTATTTTCTTCTGTTGTATGCGACAACCGACAAATTGTGATTTTATGTATATATTTGTAGTGCTAAATACATGGACAAAATATTCTAAATATTTGTGACTGACTCAAAAACTTTGAAATATACACGTGTTGATTCTTGCACTGTAAAACCTGCAACATGAAGTGTAAACTAGTCTTTTGTACTCTACACAGCAACGTTTTTTGACTTGAGTCACTTGATTGCGTTGGTTTATATTTGACTTCGTGACTAATCCAGGCTAGAATTTGTGTGTTGCTGCGTTCAATTGGAATGTGATGATTTGAGTAAGTTTCCTGGAGAGAATGTGAACAGTAGGTGTTTGATAGGCCTGGATTCTAGAAACAAAACAACTCTACGATAACTATGAACGTGTAGTTTAATTTGACAATTTAACGTTGTACATAAATCAAACTGTAGTATATATTGATGACATTACGAACTATTGAGCTATTTTCGCCAGCTTATACACTTGTCACTAAATATTCACATTTCTACTGTTGCCATTGTCTCGTGTACTGCCATGTGCTACAAGAGAACCTTGAGTTCTTCCTTATCGCTGTCTCATGCCTTTATAATAACTGCACGTATATACTTAATATATATACATATATAATACTTTGAAGCTGATCCTCAGTCATGTTTCTATGTCTGTTTATAACCGTGCTCAAAATTTTCGTTACTTGTTTCTGCTTAAACCATAGAAATTGTAAGTCTTTTCCATTAATGAGAACAATGCCCTAAAGATGGTTTATGTGTCATCCATACTTTCAAATGACGACTGAAGTGTTCTGTTCTCCAAGACGGTTTTCATCAAAATCATACTATCAGTGGCATAGAGAAATTCATGTTTTTGTGTTTTTGCGGGTCGCCTTTTATGTGTCCAATAAAAGGAATTCGTTCAGATTATATCTTACAGAATATGTTTGTCCTAATTTAAAGTGTTCAGATCACGAATTTTACGTGATGTTATTTGTTCTTGTCACCCCATTCATCTACTAAAGGCTTTCAGATTAAGGTAACATTAACTATATTTTGACATCAACCTTTTAGTTTTAATGCGGATGGAAAATTGCATGAGGTTGTCCCATTATTGTATATTTTGAGTCGACGGCAAATTGTCTTTATAGTGTATTTCCCACTGTTTTCAAATGATGATGCAGTTTTCTCCTCCTCTAATTTCGTCTGTACGTCACGACTAAGCTTTGTTTTCCTGGTGGATGTTAAGATCGTACGTGGATGCGGTTTGCAGTTTATCGACTGAGCTCAACTATAATGTTGTCAGTACGTGACATAAAAATTGGCCCCAGTCATCTTGCGTAAGTTATCAGGGACACACGATGCTCTCTCTACAGAGGGTTCTGTCTTCTGGGTTTGACCATATCAACTAGAACGAAAGACGTTCTGAAGGCCATGTTTCTCTGTTATAATAACAATCCCTCAAGTAAATAATTTTCTACAGCCGGATAATATTTCTTTTTCAAGAATAGTCCTACAGGTCTACAAAACACCTCGACCTTAAAAGGAGACACCGTCTAGGTTTGTTATGATTCCGATCAGTAGAAAAATAAGATCGATCTCTGAATGAAAGGCTGCAAGTCGATTTCCCACCAAAAATGTGACTGACAGTCAGTAAACAAACAGCCGAGAATGCGCCAAACGCGCAGCTAACCCAGACCTCTATTCTCATAATTGCAACAAAACAGAAAAACGAATCCCCAATTAAAACTGATTATCCAGCGGTCCATGAGAGCTAAGAAAGTTACCAATGGCCATGTGGAAACCTCATCCTTAAATAAACAACAGACGAATAGCACACGTTTAAAGTGGCATGGGCTGCCGAAATGTTGATATTTTGACTTAAAAACAGAACGTTGAAATTATTGGCTATTTTTTTTCAAGATATATAATTCAGAAGCTTTTTATTGCTTCTAGTCTCAAAAATGTGCGTTAAAGTATTGTTTTGAACTAACTTTGCCTTAGAATGAATGAATGGTTGTCCCGGGTATTTAAATTTTGTTTACTTTTCGAACACGTTTTCCGTTTGTACAGGCCACATACTGTAAGGATTTTCCTCATTCCAACGCCAATCATTTAGCTTTTCGATGGCCTTCAAAGCCTCTTACTGTCGTGACGATCAGGAATTCTGAAAGAAGTGTGAATTTTGGCAGCTCATGCCACTTTAAATTGTCTTCGTTTCAATGTCTATGGGTATCTTCCTTTAAAATTCGGTAGTGTTGATTTTCTGTGGATGCTTGGATACCAATTTTAAGCCCGGGTTTATTCATTGAAGTATACCTGTCCTAAAATAACGCAGTGCATGACTTTGTATCTTGTACGCAGTGCGTGCTCGGCGAAAGACAAGACGGTTGAAGAGAACATACATGCATGCTACTTCTTCGCTGCCTTACTCGTGCTTCGTTCGTGACCATGTATCCTGGCCATTTGCCCGATAGATGATTTAAGAACCGTTTTCCCTGACAACGTGTTAAAAAGTGCCGTTGAAATAAGGCTTCATAATTGTTATGTAGGCCTATTGTATTCTTAAAAGTTGTGGTCTTGATATCTTTTTGTCAATAACGCACTCGTCTGTGGATGATATTGACGAGTACTTTGTTGTCTGTTTTTAGTTAGTGTAGGCTGCCGTGTGTTGTATGAGCGTGAGGCAGTGAAGTTTCTAAGGGCTCGCTTATTGATTATATACATCTGGGCCCTCATCTCTGAAAGTTACCCTATCGATTTGCTCTATAGGCGGATACGGTTTTTACGACTTTGATATCTTGTTGATTTTGTCTCTTACAATTATCACTTCTCATCTTTTCTTTTTTTTTTCTCTTGGTTCTGGTATTATTTATTTTTCACTCGTGAGAAGCTAGGAAAACCAAATCAGTCGTTTTTTCTCCGTTTTTTAGACTAATCGATTCGGTTCGCTATAATTTGAAAAAGCGTAAACAGTAATCGCGCCACAGTCGAAAACTTGGCTATTAACTCGATCGTACCAAAACATATGTTGTGCAGAGGGAAATTATCGTCGATAAACAAATGATTGAAATAACCCAGTAAATGCTGATATAGTGATAAAGCAATTGGCTGTAATCAGGTCACTTGTCCCTAGTTTGTCTGTCTGTTTTATTCTGAGTAACGTGACCTGTTTTTCGTTGCCATGGTTTTGTCACGGAGGCTTGATGTCATTGGTTTGCTGCAGTTTGAGTGACAGGTTACGTCACTGGTTATTCTTAGTAGGTATATGTCGTGCCAAACAGAGTAGATTGACAACCGACTCGCTTTTGATCAAAACCTTTTGTCGATGAAGTTTCAGCAAACTGTGTAAAGTGGTGTGACTGTCAGATTCCCTTGGAAACATGCTGTGGAAAAAAAAAAATGAATAATAATGAAATAAAAAAACTGTTCACGCCTCCACCAACAAATGGATATGAAATATTTATAGATATTATGGTCACAAGAAATAAACAATACAGCAGCTTATGCTACTTTAAAGGACCACAAACCAATCAATTTGGTTGTCTGTTTAAACAGGTGATATTTTATTTTCTTTACTAAATTTTACAAATATCCCTATTGACTCCCACCGCCCCCCGCCCCCTCACACCTCTCAATTTTGGCAATATATACTGTTGAACGATTATTTCCAGAGATTTAATTACGTTTTTCAGATAAAATTTACTCAAGAACAATTTCTGTAGTTTTGATGCGTGATCAATGGCATCTGTACCCATGATGTGCAACTGTATAGTACTATCTGTGCCCATGCTGCCCATGATGTGCAACTGTGCTATCTGTGCCAATGCTGCCCATGATGTGCAACTGTACTATCTGTGCCCATGATGTGCATGATGTGCAACTGTGCCCATGATGTGCAACTGTACTATCTATGCCAATGCTGCCCATGATGTGCAACTGTGCTATCTGTGCCCATGCTGCCCATGATGTGCAACTGTACTATCTTTGCCAATGCTGCCCATGATGTGCAACTGTACTATCTTTGCCCATGATGTGCAACTGTGTTATCTGTGCCCATGATGTGCAACTGTGCTATCTGTGCCCATGATGTGCAACTGTGCTATCTGTGCCCATGATGTGCAACTGTACTATCTGTGCCCATGATGTGCAACTGTGATATCTGTGCCCATGATGTGCAACTGTACTATCTGTGCCCATGACGTGCAACTGTACTATCTGTGCCCATGGTGTGCAAGTGTACTATATGTGCCCATGATGTGCAACTGTGCTATCTGTGCCCATGGTGTGCAACTGTACTACCTGTGCCCATGATGTGCAACTGTACTATCTGTGCCCATGATGTGCAACTGTACTATCTGTGCCCATGATGTGCAACTGTGCTATCTGTGCCCATGATGTACAACTGTACTATCTGTTCCCATACTGCCCATGATGTGGTACTGTGCTATCTGTGCCCATGATGTGCTATCTGTGCCCATGCTGCCCATGATGTGCAACTGTACTATCTGTTCCCATACTGCCCATGATGTGCAACTGTACTATCTGTTCCCTTGATGTGCAACTGTACTATCTGTGCCCATGATGTGCAACTGTACTATCTGTGCCCATGATGTGCAACTGTACTATCTGTGCCCATGATGTGCAACTGTGCTATCTGTGCCCAAGATGTGCAACTGTACTATCTGTTCCCATACTGCCCATGATGTGGTACTGTGCTATCTGTGCCCATGATGTGCTATCTGTGCCCATGCTGCCCATGATGTGCAACTGTACTATCTGTTCCCATACTGCCCATGATGTGGTACTGTGCTATCTGTGCCCATGATGTGCTATCTGTGCCCATGCTGCCCATGATGTGCAACTGTACTATCTGTTCCCATACTGCCCATGATGTGGTACTGTGCTATCTGTGCCCATGCTGCCCATGATGTGGTAACTGTGCTATCTGTGCCCATGCTACCCATGATGTGCACCTGTGCTATCTGTGCCCATGCTATACAACTGTACTATCTGTGCCCATGCTGTACAACTGTACTATCTGTGCCCATACTGCCCATGATGTGCAACTGTACTATCTGTTCCCATACTGCCCATGATGTGGTAACTGTGCTATCTGTGCCCATGCTACCCATGATGTGCAACTGTACTATCTGTGCCCATGCTATACAACTGTACTATCTGTGCCCATGCTGTACAACTGTACTATCTGTGCCCATGATGGTAACTGTGCTATCTGTGCCCATGATGTGCAACTGTACTATCTGTGGCCATGCTACCCATGATGTGCCGCTGTACTATCTGTTCCCATACTGCCCATGATGTACAACTGTGCTATCTGTGCCCATGATGGTAACTGTACTATCTGTGCCCATGCTGTACAACTGTACTATCTGTGCCCATGATGGTAACTGTACTATCTGTGCCCATGATGGTAACTGTACTATCTGTGCCCATGATGGTAACTGTACTATCTGTGCCCATGCTACCCATGATGTGCCGCTGTACTATCTGTGCCCATGCTGTACAACTGTACTATCTGTGCATATGCTACCCATGATGTGCCGCTGTACTATCTGTGCCGATGCTGCCCAAGACGTGCAGCTGTGCTATCTGTGCCCATGCTGCCCATGATGTGCCGCTGTGCTATCTGTGCCCATGATGTGCAACTGTACTATCTGTGCCCATGATGTGCATCTGTGCTATCTGTGCCCTTGCTACCCATGATGTGCAACTGTACTATATGTGCCCATGATGTGCAACTGTACTATCTGTGCCCATGGTGTGCAAGTGTACTATCTGTGCCCATGATGTGCAATTGTGCTATCTGTGCCCATGATGTGCAACTGTACTATCTGTGCCCATGATATGCAACTGTACTATCTGTGCCCATGATGTGCAACTGTGATATCTGTGCCCATGATGTGCAACTGTACTATATGTGCCCATGATGTGCAACTGTGCTATCTGTGCCCATGATGTGCAACTGTACTCATACTGCCCATGATGTGGTACTGTGCTATCTGTGCCCATGATGTGCTATCTGTGCCCATGCTGCCCATGATGTGCAACTGAAATATCTGTTCCCATACTGCCCATGATGTGCAACTGTAATATATGTGCCCACGATGTGCAACTGTACTATCTGTGCCCATGATGTGCAACTGTACTATCTGTGCCCATGATGTGCAACTGTGCTAGCTGTGCCCATGATGTGTAACTGTATTATCTGTTCCCATACTGCCCATGATGTGGTACTGTGCTATATGTGCCCATGATGTGCTATCTGTGCCCATGCTGCCCATAATGTGCAACTTACTATCTGTGCCCATGATGTGCAACTGTACTATCTGTGCCCATGGTGTGCAAGTGTACTATCTGTGCCCATGATGTGCAACTGTTCTATCTGTGCCCATGATGTGCAACTGTACTGTCTGTGCCCATGATGTGCAACTGTACTATCTGTGCCCATAATGTGCAACTGTACTATCTGTGCACATGATGTGCAACTGTGCTATCTGTGCCCATGATGTGCAACTGTACTATCTGTGCCCATGATGTACATGTGCAACTGTTCTATCTGTGCCCATGATGTGCAACTGTGCTATCTATGCTCATGATGTGCAACTGTACTATCTGTGCCCATGATGTGCAACTGTGCTATCTGTGCCCATGATGTGCAACTGTATTATCTGTTCCCATACTGCCCATGATGTGGTACTGTGCTATCTGTGCCCATGATGTGCAACTGTACTATCTATTCCCATACTGCCCATGATGTGGTACTGTGCTATATGTGCCCATGATGTGCTATCTGTGTCCATGCTGCCCATGATGTGCAACTGTACTATCTGTTCCCATACTGCCCATGATGTGGTACTGTGCTAGCTGTGCCCATGATGCCCATGATGCCCATGATGTGCAACTGTACTATCTGTTCCCATACTGCCCATGATTTGGTAACTGTGCTATCTGTGCCCATGCTACCCATGATGTGCACCTGTGCTATCTGTGCCCATGCTGTACAACTGTACTATCTGTGCCCATGCTGTACAACTGTACTATCTGTGCCCATGATGGTAATTGTGCTATCTGTGCCCATGATGTGCAACTGTACTATCTGTGCCCATGCTACCCATGATGCGCCGCTGTACTATCTGCTCCCATATTGCCCATGATGTACAACTGTGCTATCTGTGCCCATGATGGTAACTGTACTATCTGTGCCCATGCTGTACAACTGTACTATCTGTGCCCATGATGATAACTGTACTATCTGTGCCCATGATGGTAACTGTGCTATCTGTGCCCATGCTACCCATGATGTGCCGCTGTACCATCTGTGCCCATGCTGTACAACTGTACTATCTGTGCCCATGCTACCCATGATGTGCCGCTGTACTATCTGTGCCGATGCTGCCCAAGACGTGCAACTGTGCCCATGCTGCCCATGATGTGCCGCTGTGCTATCTGTGCCCATGCTGCCCATGATGTGCCGCTGTTCTATCTGTGCCCATGATGTGCCGCTGTACTATCTGTGCCAATGCTGCCCAAGACGTGCAACTATAGGCTACTGTTTGTACATACAACTATTACCCTTGAATAACTTCTAATTGATTGATTCATTGATTGGAGTTTTACTCCACACTGAATATTATTTTGCTTGTATGGCAGCGAAGAATTACTTTTGAAGAGGGCATAACACTGTAGTGTGTGGGTATGTGTGAATGGGGTGGGGGGATATTCGTTCTTGCAGAAGTGTTGTAGTTTGAAGGGAGAGAAAAAAAAATGCAATTGTATCGAATTGTATATTCATGTGTGTTAATCTTGCAACTGGTTTACAGTGTGAAAACGAATCTGTCAGACAGCCTCTTGTTCGATCGCCAGTGGAGCTCGCCATTTACTATTAGAAATTGACAGGAAGACGTATTCGTGAATTACTTATCGTATTTTGTTTGACTATAACCTACAATAGTAACTGGTGAGCTATGTGTATGCTGATTGGCCGAACGGAACACACAGTGAGTAAAGTCTTGCTGTGAAGATGGCTTCTGAGTCAGTAAGTCATTCTCTTGAGATAACGAAAACACATAGAGTGTGGTTTTGGTACCGTTAGGAAGGAAAATTTACCGCGCCTGTACTGTATTTATATTAGTTTACTACATTCTTTCGTTTCCCTCTTCTTTAAACAAGTTAATAAAAGGAATAATGATAGAGTTTTGCTGCCATTGGCTTTTAATTCAAAGAATCTGTCCTAAAACTAGCCCTTTTATTTCAAAGGCTTGCTTTTTTCTAGGCATTGATTTTGTTGGAGGACTAACTTCTTAGTCATATGTGTTTATTTAATGAGCAACATATCCATGTTATCCATTGTTTATTTGTTACAAATACCTGGGCAATTAGACACCTTTTAATTTTTCATTTGTAACTGAGTACTTTCACTTTTGTCTCCTGCCAGTCAGACTTGCCAGGGCTGTGGTAGGTATTGATGTTAAGCATGTTTGAACCTGTATGTTTTGGAAATCGTTTGAAATTTAAGATCAAAGACTTTTATTTGTATATACACATGTAAGTAAATGTACAGTGACATGATAAATATCTTGACATCGCTGTTCGTTATATTAAGAGGTAGACACTTGGGTTAGGCAAGACTGTCACTTCTGTGGTAATAGGAGTATAACTCTATCAAACTTGGAAACTGATAGATTCCTCCCTCTATGAAGCTGGGTGAACGAGGTTTAACATCACCTTCCATCGATGCAGCCCGGGTTTGAATCACGAAATGAATAAAATCACTAAAATCACCAAATGAAAAAAATGAAAAAAATTTCTGAGTGGATTTTTCACTTGGACGCTGTATGTGGAAGAGTTGCCAGGTACTCACCAAAGGTCAGAGGTTTCCTTAGGGCAATGGGCCTGGTTTCCTCCCCCAATAAACCTGGCAATGCCGCGATATAAGTGAAATAATCTTGAGTACAGCGTAATACATCAATCAATTTCCTTGAAATTACAGTTCATACTAGTAGACAACGACTTATAGAATAACCCACAAAATAACCGTATGTGTAAAGCGATGTTCAAAATCTACACCCAAAGTTGTATTATGCTAAAAAAAATTAGCTACGCTAAAGGCGTCGGGCTGTTGGCTAAGAAATGCCTACATTTCTTGATCAGATATACAGTGATTACAGGGATAAAAATGCCAATAACCTCATGATTTTGACTCAATGAAACTGCAATATCACATTAAGCTATTAAAAGAGAAAAAAAATGGATAATCTGTCTGAAAAATAAAAAAACATCTTCGTCAGTTTGATTCACAAAAGCCAATCATGACTCCTTGCACTTAGAGGATCAAGTTTGTAAGCAAGAGTATGAAATTGGTTAAAATCAATGGCAAGGAAATATTCATTATGGTTTTAAACTCTTGTATTTCAAGTCCCTGAAGTAAGTGCTTTGCCAATTACTTTCAAATGATGTAATTTAGCGATGTCACAATTGTGGCCCTAATACTTGACCGAACAAAGCATCTGTCTGTTATACAGAATACAACATTTAGAAAAGAAAATTTTAACAGTTTATGTCTGAAATAATCAAGTAACGCAAAAAATCTTGCAATGTGTTCATCAACAAGACGCCTATCGGAGTGTGTTCATCAACAAGACGCCTACAGGAGTGTGTTCATCAACAAGACGCCTATCGGAGTGTGTTCAACAACAAGAGACCTACACCAATGTGTTCATCAACAAGAGGCCTGCACCAATGTGTTCATCAACAAGAGGCCTACACCAATGTGTTCATCAACAAGAGGCCTGCACCAATGTGTTCATCAACAAGAGGCCTCCACCAATGTGTTCATCAACAAGAGGCCTACACCATTGTGTTCATCCTCCACCAATGTGTTCATCAACAAGAGGCCTGCACCAATGTGTTCATCAACAAGAGGCCTGCACCAATGTGTTCATCAACAAGAGGCCTATCGGAGTGTGTTCATCCTGCACCAATATGTTCATTAACAAGAGGCCTGCACCAATGTGTTCATCAACAAGAGGCCTGCACCAATGTGTTCATCAACAAGAGGCCTGGACCAATGTGTTCATCAACAAGAGGCCTGCACCAATGTGTTCATCAACAAGAGGCCTACACCAATGTGTTCATCAACAAGAGGCCTGCACCAATGTGTTCATCAACAAGAGGCCTACACCATTGTGTTCATCAACAAAAGGCCTACACCAATATGTTCATCAACAAAAGGCCTATCGGAGTGTGTTCATCCTGCACCAATGTGTTCATCAACAAGAGACCTGCACCAATGTGTTCATCAACAAGAGGCCTGCACCAATGTGTTCATCAACAAGAGGCCTGCACCAATGTGTTCATCAACAAGAGGCCTGCACCAATGTGTTCATCAACAAGAGGCCTGGACCAATGTGTTCATCAACAAGAGGCCTGCACCAATGTGTTCATCAACAAGAGGCCTGCACCAATGTGTTCATCAACAAGAGGCCTACACCAATGTGTTCATCAACAAGAGGCCTGCACCAATGTGTTCATCAACAAGAGGCCTATCGGAGTGTGTTCATCCTGCACCAATATGTTCATCAACAAGAGGCCTGGACCAATGTGTTCATCAACAAGAGGCCTGCACCAATGTGTTCATCAACAAGAGGCCTGCACCAATGTGTTCATGAACAAGACGCCTCCACCAATGTGTTCATCAACAAGAGGCCTGCACCAATGTGTTCATCAACAAGAGGCCTACACCATTGTGTTCATCAACAAGACGCCTCCACCAATGTGTTCATCAACAAGAGGCCTGCACCAATGTGTTCATCAACAAGGCGCCTGCACCAATGTGTTCATCAACAAGAGGCATGCACCAATGTGTTCATCAACAAGACGCCTCCACCAATATCAACAAGACACCTCCCTGAATGTTTTCATTAACAATAAACCTACACCAATGTGTTATGAAACTCTCCCTGAAAACTCACAGTCTAAATGTTCGATGTTGCTAAAATAGCTCATGAACAGAGGGAGAAGCATTAGAAGCATTTTTCGCAGCCACTTGCAAGGTTTACAATGTAACCATAGTGAGTGTTGTTAAATGACATGTCTTTAAACGTTGTTCTTCAGTTTGTTCATCCTGTCACTAACATCAAACATCCCATCTGTTTGACACAGGAGACAAAGCATGTTTCACAACACTATTTCTCTCTCTTCTTTGTAATATGGTAGGTTTCCTCCGGGCATAGAGCCCAGTTTCCTCCCACAATAAAACTGGCATTGCCGCCATATAAGGGAAATAATCTTGAGCATGGCGTAAAACACCAAACAATCAATCAATCAATCCTCACTCTTCTTTCTAATATGAATGGTTTATATTAGTGTGTTTCTGGTAGCATACATATGCCCTAATCACCAATGGGCTATGGATACCTGAAGGAAACCGGTACATGAAATCCTTTGTGACAGATTAACAGTTTGCAATGGTTATTAACCTTTGATAGTTCTGGTAAAGTAGATGTTTCTAGATAATTGCAAACTTGTCTGCTTATGTTGACAACCACTGTCTATACTTTCTTACACAGTTAAAAACATTTTCTACATTCATTTAGGAAATTTTAAACTTATAATTAGCAAGACTTGAACGACATCAAAAGGAATATTTAAGACATTTCTTGAAATTCAATAATGTGTGAAATATGTAACTGGACATATTTGTAATATAATTATGGTTTATTCCAACAATTAGGTAATGTTGTAGCTGCTTTTACGTGGAATTGATGTATAGCCCTTTTGTAGGTTCTGGGATATCAGAACATGTAGATGAAGAGGTTTAACCTGAAATGACTCTATTCCTTACCAATGAGAGCAGTTGTGGATACATTTAACCTTGCAGGATTAAAAAAAACATATTGTCATACAATATATCAGTCTGTTTAAGCACTCATTAATAGAATGTTGTAAAAGTAATGAACCCATTTGGAGAGTAGATACTTTGCATAGAAATACCCCACAGGCGTTCCACAGGTCATGAAGCCAAAAGTGAAGGTTACCTAACCAAGGCGAAATACATTGAAGCCAATTATAACAATTAGTAGTTACAAAGATGAAACTTTTTTTTCATATTTGATCGATATCATTTACGGTCAGTGTAGTCTATAGGACTGTGGTGAAACCTTATACATGTATGACTGAAGATGTATTTTAGTCAAGAAGATTTTCTCTGCCCGTGTGTTTTAGTGTCTATAAGTATGATTTAAGATGTTTCATTACAACAATCAAAGTTACACCATTTCTATCAGCCTAGGTCTGCCTGTGTCAAGGACTCAGACTTTTCTGTGAATAGAATCACAATTTCCTCAAATTATCCTTAAACTGTGTTATTTTTAGATAAGGGTATAGCACAATGAATGATAACATGTTCAGCGGGCTTTAAAGTACATTGTTAAACAAATAGAGTAGTAAATGCCGATGGCAATATAGACTGTATATAGACATTACAGCATTTGTTGCTGAGAACTTCTCTAACGGAGAATAGGACTGTTTACCAAACAGGATACAGGGAAGGAAGTTGAAGTAAGGCTATGCTAATGTATTAATAAGTTGATGTGATGCAAGCTGAGTTTTGGACGTGACACAAATTCCCTTAGCAACGGATATCCTGTTGAACAGTCTAAATTACAGCCAAATTTGCTCTTCATATCCATGCATTGTCATATGTTCATTCTGCACTCAATTAGTTCAGTTTGAACATCCAACCTTTTATTTTTACTTATCATGCACTAGGATATTAGAGACACACTGGCCGAGGTAGCATTTGTGAAGAAAGCAGATTTACACAAGCTTGAATTTGTTTAAAACCACTAAAGTGAAACGTTTGTCACATTATATATGTCCAGTTAGGCTTAAAATGTCTGAATAGTGGTGGAAAAACATAATTGAAGCCACAACAACAATCAGAAAACATCAGTTAGATTACACCCAATCCCGGTCATTACAATTCTAATTTTATTGGCAGGTTGTTTGTGTCGCTCTAACCAAATCCATGGTCTGTATTTCTCACATAAAGAATAATGTACCATTATTAACTTGTTTGTTCAAATCACACATGCCCAGGCTCATCTTCGCAAGCCAAGTTAAAATCTTCAATGTCCCCATTCCGTGTTTTACCTTGGCGGACTACTCCACTCCAACCAGTAAATAGAACAGCGCCCACTGGTGAGAATGTAAGAGTTGCCTTTCCTAGACTTACAGGGTCTTGGCCAACCAGCACTCGTTAAACAAAAGATCAGGGTATACACAGCCGCCATTATGTTATTTTCAGTGTAAGCGCCCGAGGATTTGATTAGCTGCGAGAAGTTTTACTCGCATCCAATCAAAACGAGCTGTTCGATTTACATGTTCAAGTGGAGTAGTCCGCCAAGGTAAAACACGGAATGGTGGACATGCAGATTTTATCTTGGCTAGAGAAGATGGCCCAGGCTCAAATGTTCAATTACAATCTAAAAATACAAAATAACACCAAACTTTACAAGACTAGACGATTCACAACTTATTTTGTCTGGGAAGAAAACACAGAAATTGTCTGCTATTTTTAATGACTTGTTAACAATATTCTTCATTTTAATTGTAAGTTTGCCTTTGGTTTGCCTTTAAAGTGGCATGTGCTGCCAAAATTCACACTTTTTTCATGATTTCTGATCGCCACTACAGTAAGAGGCTTTGAAGGCCATCTCAAAACTAAATGATTAGCGTTGGAATGAGGAAAATCTATACAGTATGAGGTCTATACTAACCGGAATAGTGTTCGAACTGTAAACAAAATTTAAATAATCGGGACGACCATTCATTCATTCTAAGCCAAAGTTAGTTCGAAAAAATACTTTATCGTACATTCTTCATACTAGAAGCACAAAATTTAAATAATCGGGACGACCAATAGTATCAATAGTATTAACACATGGCTAATATCTAACAGACTATCACTAAATTTAAAGAAAACTAAATGTATGCTAATCAGCCCAACTGTCAGCCACACAAATCCGTACCCTCCGCTTAACTTGAACGGCTCTGATATTGAATTTGTTTCTGAATTTACTTTTTTGGGTATAATTTTCCATTCCAGTCTCTCTTGGGCTTCTCATATCAGCTACACGAGTAAGAAAATAAGCCGAAACATAGGTGTGATAAACCATATAAAGAATCACATTAATAAACGTACACTGCTCATATTATATTATTCTCTTGTTTTCCCCTTTCTTTCTTATTGTAATGTACTATGGGGTAACACCTACCCATCCCGACTAAAACCTCTGGTGCTTGCCCAAAAACGAGCTGTGCGTGCTATCACGAAGTCTAAAAAACTCGCTCATACTGCCCCGCTTTTTACGTCCTTAAAGATACTTCCCTTACAAAACCTTGTGACACTCTCCCTGCTCTTAATTATCCACAAATTTTTGTACAAACCTCAAAATATTCCTGTCCTGTTTCGTAACTTCTTCACCAAACAATCATGCATACATCACTATCCAACCAGAATACTTAATCTAAATTTATATAGACCTTTTCACATTTCCAATTTTTCGTATTATTCTTTAAGGACAGCAGGACCTCGTGAATGGAACAGGTTACCTAATTTTCTCAAATCGAATGATTCTTCATCTTTATTTAAGTCTCAGATTACTAATATTTTGTTACAAGCTTTAGAAGACTAGAAAGTGAAATCTTTTCTAAAAAAACTGTATTCTATTCATGCCTGATTATTATTTGTTTTTGCTTATCTCTTGTGTTGTCGTCAACCTTTTAAACAAAAATGTTTTTTATTATTATATTTAACTGCCACCTACCTCCCATTATATCTGCTTCTGCCATAAATTCTATTTTGGGATAGATCAAGTCCTGCACGGACTTTATTCCCGCCAATTACTTAAATCTGTCCATATATCTCCCTTATTTCTTATGGTGAATAAACAAACAAACAAACAAACAAAAAAGCTTCTGAATTATACGTCTAGAGAAAAATAGCTAATAATTTCAACATTCTGTTTTTAAGTCAAAATATCAACATTTCGACAGCTCATGCCACTTTAAACAGCACTGAAAATTATTCGCTCATAATTTCTTTTTAGAAAACTGTCTTATCAAATGACTTTAATTGTTGACTTATTGTCAACCCTTTTTTTTCTTCTTATTTCTGATTTGGAGAGATCTTCTTAAACCTGTAGCTACCTTTTTATCTTATGGTTTACATGTACATGTAGTTGTGTACTCTTCTACTTTCCCCCGTTTTCATATGAACATTCCTTGGGTGCATTAATTATGATTGGTGTTATAACTGTATTTTGGATGATGTTTTGGTTTATGATGGTTGTTTGGCTGGTGTTATGATTTATGATTGGTGTTATGGTTGCATGACTGAGGATTTAGTTCATGATTGGTGTTAGGACTGTTTGACTGTTGTTTTGATCAATAATTTATGTTGTGACTTTGGCTGGTGTTATGATTTATGATTGGTGTTGTGACTGTTTGACTGGTAGCCTACTTGGGTTTATGACTGGAGTTATGTTCTGGAGGAACTGAACTTTTCACTAAAGTTGTTTTCCCATGATCCTATTGGGTTCAAACTCAGTTTACTGATATTCTTACCGTACGGCATAGCTGAAGATGCGTAAACATTGTCAATATATTACAAAATCTTCCAGAAAATTCTTTTGACCAAAGCCAAACTCCTGTCTGTGGTCAACCTAATAACATATCATGGGGTCTAAATAATTTCCTCCTTTTTTTAAACACAATTAGAAACTTGTCTCCATGGTTATTTTAGACAAGACAATTATGCTTGGGCCTACATGTGTATGTGTTTTAGTGTTCATAAATATATAAAGTGGTCAATTCCAGAGTTTGGTCTACTGTTCCCTCCATTCCCATCCATGACAGAAAGTATTAGCGTTGAAATCAGTAAGTTGTATAAGCAGTGGAGTTGACATCTACACACGCACATCACTCTTAACACTGATTACAACATTGCATGACAATCTCACATTGAATAAAGGCTTTTGAAATCTTCTGAGGGCATTTCAAAGTGAATACTTTATTCCCATCTATCAGGGCCAACTGTCAGACGACAGCCTTCCTCACTCAGTTTCCACGGCAACTCACCGTAACGCTCACGCAGCATGACAATAATGTTGATAGTTGTAGAATTCTGTGTATCAAAGACAACAGTTAAACAGAGATGGGATATGACATTTTGACATGAGAACTTGAATTATTCAGTCACAATGTTCATAGCTCTGGCTGCTTTATCAAGCAGTAATAACCATCATACAGTCTATTTTATATGTCAAATATACAGCCATTTTTCAGTAATTATATCTCTTGTTTACACTCTGTCCTGCAAGATTATTTTCTTGTACATACAAGCATTGCTGAAGCAAATTGATGGCTTGGCAACCATATACTTTTGTTCATTGAAGAATAATTCAATCTGTAGACTTCCAAATGAGAGAAGTTGAGTACACCGCTTGGTCTTGAGCCCGTACAATTTTATGTGGTCACTTTTCCGATACAGAATAAACAAAAGATATGCAAGTATTCATAATATCATAAAATGTAAAAGAAAACTTGTGGACATGGATATTTAAAGTGGCATGAGCTGCCAAATATATGGACAATTTCATTAAAACAGAATTAGCTAAATGTGGGTTATTTTTTTTAAACCACAGAAAATTAGAGCTTTCCGCTGATACCAATCTTACAGTACTTTTAAAAGCAGTAAAACACCCCAAAATGAACTCCTACATCTGACCTATTGGAATTCTGTGTTCTAATACTGCAGTTTTGGGGTTCGTACAGGTTATTTACGTTACCAATTTTTTTTTCAACATCAATTCTTTACTTTTTAAAGGTACTCCATATGCTGAACTTCTCTTGACAATTTTAGGGGGTAAAAATCTGAATTTTTGCAGCTCAAGTCAATTTTAAGTTCATTTGTTGGTTGTTTTCCGTTTCTTATTGGTCATTGCAGAAAAGTGTTCTGTTAGTATAAACAGATTTCTGGATTATAGTGTTGTCAGATTTATGCCTACTCTTGTATATTTCGTTTGACCCATTTTTTTCCAGTTCTTTTCTATAAATATAAAACTGAAAACATTGCATACAGAAAACCATAATACAGCTGTAAGCATTTCTCTGATTTTTTTATATGAGTTTTTTTTTTACAATGTATCAAACTAGTTAGCGTAACCATAAAAACCTGAATGTCAATCAAATATAGCCTGGTTATATGGATGTTGTAAAGTAAAAAGCACATTTCACAGCTAAAATGTACATCTTATAGGATTTGTTCAAGATGCTTTTATATTATAACACTTTGATTATCAGACAATTGGTCTGATTAGGTACATACAATGTACATGTTGGCTGGAGTGTTCTCACTGCACAATAATGAACCTACAGGTACAAATTGTCTGTCAGTTCCTATGAATTATTAAAACCATTGTTGTATTTTGAGCTTTCCTTTGGCACAGTTTCAATTCTTTGACCTCAGCCCCCTTTCTTTGTCTTAACTCTTTCATTAATGATTTGTCACGAGTGAGCTTTGTTTCTGTTATCTAATAGGCCTTTCTTTGTCTGTAATCACCTACATACTCCAGACTCTCCATAAGAAAGAATTTAAATTATGCAATTATATTCAGTTAAATATCGTGGTCTTGGTGGCTCTGTCTCTCAGTCCAACACATGTCTTCCATCGACGGGTCACATATCCAAATCCCATTCCGACCAAATAAAATCAAAAAATTTCTGAGTGGGTTCTTGAAAAAAATAGGGATTTGAAACTGGATGATAAAAAAAGACGACAGCTACATGTATGTTCTTTGGTCAAAGTGCTTATAAGTCATTGATTTAATATCAGTCCTAGTACCACCTAATGATGTTAATATATCTCCCAAACCTTCATTGTTATTAAGTGATATCCTTGTTGTTTAAATGTGCCCTCTATCAGGTGTAGGATTGGTCTCAGCAGTTTAAATTGTACATTGTGGGGGGGGGGGGGGTATTTTCTTCCCTTTTGTATCTGATATAATTGTGTGTGAATGATGGAGTGTGTGAATGATCGAGTGTGTGAATGATGGAGTGTGTGAATGATCGAGAGTGTGAATGATGGAGTGTGTGATTTCTTCCCTTTTGTACCTGATATAATTGTGTGTGAATGATCGAGTGTGTAAATGATCGAGTGTGTGCATGATCGAGTGTGTGAATGGTCGAGTGTGTGCATGATCGAGTGTGTGAATGGTCGAGTGTGTGAATGATCGAGACTGTGATTAATGGCTTTAAAGGAGAAGTCTTATTTCAGCTCGTAATTGAATGTATAATGTAGTAGAGTATATGTCAGTCATGAAGCTACGTGAGTAAGCATACTGAATGAAGGAAATCACCATGTAATATATTCACACAGATCATCTTTGTGTCCGGCCTATTTATATAGACAGCTTCTCCCTTTGTGTGCAAATAGAAATATAGACGTGTTCGGAGACCAGGGGGAGAGAATTACTACTTGGTAAGAAGAGTCACGTAATATGAGATTATACCATGGGTTTTAATCCTAAGGTGGCCTTAAATTGACCTCAAGTCAAACCATATAAACCCCTGATATCAAACTATTATTATTGTTTTCCTTGAGTGAAAATACTCCCTTTAGAATCCTGGTTAGAATTTTGAGGGACCAGACTGGCTCTAGTAGAGACATTTGTAAATAAAGTTGAACACGACTGGTGTATTACTGATCATGTTGTCCCTGATTCTTACCCATAGATCTAGCCAGTGTCCTGTTTATAAAGTGAAATGCCAGCCTCCCTCTGTATTGACTACTGTATCCCAATAGCCAATCTCTCCTCTCAATTAGCATGGCAGAACACGCTTCACTGATAATGTTTTTGTAGCAGTGCAAGACAGCAATTCCTCTCTCGTATTCACAACATGTTTCCCCGACTGTAATAAGCGTGCAGAGAAAGGGAATTTCTGGATCAATTACGCCAAACTTTTTTTTCCTTCTTCATGTCCCTGTTGTTTGTTGAATGAGGAAGTAGAGATTGCACAAGGTCTGTTTGTCAAACATTTTCTCACTGCTCCGTTACAAATGGTGACAAGTTAATTCCCTATTGTTTTACTCGTCCACCCCAGGGTCCTCTAGTCTTCTCAAGACCCTGCAGTCTCTCAAAAGGTGCCAAGACCTTGTGTATCGTCTAGCCTCAACTCCTCTCATGAACTAAAGTGATTCCGTATTCAAATATTGTGCCGTTTATTAAATGAGCTAAGGGAAAGGAGATGAAGCTTGTCAGGTATTGCTACGTGCAGGGAAATCTCTAGCATCAATTTATACTTAAATCACTCTCGCATCATGTTAACCTTCTATCCTGGGCTTAACTCTCAACTGCTCACCAATTTACACATATTTCAAAGTATTCAAAGCAACAAACAAGTTTGTCAGCCAATGCCCTACATTTGTACCAAGTTTAAGCAAATGATTTATACTGGTGCTTTGAATTATATAACCCATTCTGACTTAAAAAGCATTCTAGATTGGTGAAGGTTGGTTACATGTGTTATTTATTTTTGAACACTAAAACACATGGGCACAGGGAAAATCTTCTTGTCTAAAATAACCATGGAGTTTTTAATCTTTCAATGGCATTAAGAAGTGGAAAGGTTACAATAAGGTGAAGAATTACTTATGGATAACAACTTCTTGGTTTATAAATAAACAGTTTATTAATACACCAAGAAGTTGTTATCCATAAGTAATTCTTCACCTTATGGAGTTTCTAATTGTGTTAAAAAGGAATATCATTTAGACCTTTATACCCCATCATAAATTGTTGTAACAAACTAAATCCATTAGGTTAACGACTGACAGTAGCTTGGCCTTTAATAGTTAGTGTATTTGATTGGATGATTGATCATTATAGGTTTGTGAAGGTTGGTTACATGTACATTTGCTATCTGTTGGTTGATAAACGATCATTATAGGTTTGTGAAGGTTGGTTACATTTGCTACATTGTATCTGTTGGTTGATAAACGATCATTATAGGTTTGTGAAGGCTGGTTACATTTGTTATCTGTTGGTTGATAAATGATCATTATATATTTGTGAAGGTTGGTTACATTTGTTATCTGTTGATTGATAAATGATCATTATATATTTGTGAAGGTTGGTTACATTTGTTATCTGTTGGTTGATAAATGATCATTATCTATAGGTGTTTGTGAAGGTTGGTTACATTTGTTATCTGTTGGTTGATGAATGATCATTATAGGTTTGTGAAGGTTGGTTACATTTGTTATCTGTTGGTTGATAAATGATCATTATCTATAGGTGTTTGTGAAGGTTGGTTACATTTGTTATCTGTTGGTTGATGAATGATCATTATAGGTTTGTGAAGGTTGGTTACATTTGTTATCTGTTGGTTGATAAATGATCATTATCTATAGGTGTTTGTGAAGGTTGGTTACATTTGTTATCTGTTGGTTGATAAATGATCATTATCTATAGGTGTTTGTGAGGTTGGTTACGTTTGTTATCTGTTGGTTGATAAATGATCATTATCTATAGGTGTTTGTGAAGGTTGGTTACATTTGTTATCTGTTGGTTGATAAATGATCACTATAGGTTTGTGAAGGTTGGTTACATGTGTTATCTGTTGGTTGATAAATGATCATTATAGGTTTGTGAAGGTTGGTTACATTTGTTATCTGTTGGTTGATAAATGATCACTATAGGTTTGTGAAGGTTGGTTACATTTGTTATCTGTTGGTTGATAAATGATCATTATCTATAGGTGTTTGTGAGGTTGGTTACGTTTGTTATCTGTTGGTTGATAAATGATCATTATCTATAGGTGTTTGTGAGGTTGGTTACGTTTGTTATCTGTTGGTTGATAAATGATCATTATCTATAGGTGTTTGTGAAGGTTGGTTACGTTTGTTATCTGTTGGTTGATAAATGATCACTATAGGTTTGTGAAGGTTGGTTACATTTGTTATCTGTTGGTTGATAAATGATCATTATAGGTTTGTGAAGGTTGGTTATATTTGTTATCTGTTGGTTGATAAATGATCATTATAGGTTTGTGAAGGTTGGTTACATGTGTTATCTGTTGGTTGATAAATGATCATTATAGGTTTGTGAAGGTTGGTTACATTTGTTATCTGTTGGTTGATGAATGATCATTATAGGTTTGTGAAGGTTGGTTACATTTGTTATCTGTTGGTTGATAAATGATCATTATAGGTTTGTGAAGGTTGGTTACATTTGTTATCTGTTGGTTGATAAATGATCATTATCTATAGGTGTTTGTGAAGGTTGGTTACATTTGTTATCTGTTGGTTGATAAATGATCATTATCTATAGGTGTTTGTGAGGTTGGTTACGTTTGTTATCTGTTGGTTGATAAATGATCATTATCTATAGGTGTTTGTGAAGGTTGGTTACGTTTGTTATCTGTTGGTTGATAAATGATCACTATAGGTTTGTGAAGGTTGGTTACATTTGTTATCTGTTGGTTGATAAATGATCATTATCTATAGGTGTTTGTGAGGTTGGTTACGTTTGTTATCTGTTGGTTGATAAATGATCATTATCTATAGGTGTTTGTGAAGGTTGGTTACATTTGTTATCTGTTGGTTGATAAATGATCACTATAGGTTTGTGAAGGTTGGTTACATGTGTTATCTGTTGGTTGATAAATGATCATTATAGGTTTGTGAAGGTTGGTTACATTTGTTATCTGTTGGTTGATAAATGATCACTATAGGTTTGTGAAGGTTGGTTACATTTGTTATCTGTTGGTTGATAAATGATCATTATCTATAGGTGTTTGTGAGGTTGGTTACGTTTGTTATCTGTTGGTTGATAAATGATCATTATCTATAGGTGTTTGTGAGGTTGGTTACGTTTGTTATCTGTTGGTTGATAAATGATCATTATCTATAGGTGTTTGTGAAGGTTGGTTACGTTTGTTATCTGTTGGTTGATAAATGATCACTATAGGTTTGTGAAGGTTGGTTACATTTGTTATCTGTTGGTTGATAAATGATCATTATAGGTTTGTGAAGGTTGGTTACATTTGTTATCTGTTGGTTGATGAATGATCATTATAGGTTTGTGAAGGTTGGTTACATTTGTTATCTGTTGGTTGATAAATGATCATTATAGGTTTGTGAAGGTTGGTTACATTTGTTATCTGTTGGTTGATAAATGATCATTATCTATAGGTGTTTGTGAAGGTTGGTTACATTTGTTATCTGTTGGTTGATAAATGATCATTATCTATAGGTGTTTGTGAGGTTGGTTACGTTTGTTATCTGTTGGTTGATAAATGATCATTATCTATAGGTGTTTGTGAAGGTTGGTTACGTTTGTTATCTGTTGGTTGATAAATGATCACTATAGGTTTGTGAAGGTTGGTTACATTTGTTATCTGTTGGTTGATAAATGATCATTATCTATAGGTGTTTGTGAAGGTTGGTTACGTTTGTTATCTGTTGGTTGATAAATGATCATTATAGGTTTGTGAAGGTTGGTTACATGTGTTATCTGTTGGTTGATAAATGATCATTATAGGTTTGTGAAGGTTGGTTACATTTGTTATCTGTTGGTTGATGAATGATCATTATAGGTTTGTGAAGGTTGGTTACATGTGTTATCTGTTGGTTGATAAATGATCATTATAGGTTTGTGAAGGTTGGTTACATTTGTTATCTGTTGGTTGATGAATGATCATTATAGGTTTGGGGAGGTTGGTTACATGTGTTATCTGTTGGTTGATAAATGATCATTATAGGTTTGTGAAGGTTGGTTACATTTGTTATCTGTTGGTTGATGAATGATCATTATAGGTTTGTGAAGGTTGGTTACATGTGTTATCTGTTGGTTGATTATTGATCGTTATAGGTTTGTGAAGGTTGGTTACATGTGTTATCTGTTGGTTGATAATTGATCATTATAGGTTTGTGAAGGTTGGTTACATTTGTTATCTGTTGGTTAATAATTGATCATTATAGGTTTGTGAAGGCTGGTTACATGTGTTATCTGTTGGTTGATTATTGATCGTTATAGGTTTGTGAAGGTTGGTTACATGTGTTATATGTTGGTTGATAAATGATCATTAAAGGTTTGTGAAGGTCGGGTACATTTGTTGGTTGATTATTGATCATATAGATTTGTGAAAGTTGGTTGCATGTGTTATCTGTTGGTTGATTATTGATCATATAGATTTGTGAAAGTTGGTTGCATGTGTTATCTGTTGGTTGATTATTGATCATATAGATTTGTGAAAGTTGGTTACATTTGTTATCTGTTGGTGGATAAATGATCATTATAGATTTGTGAAGGTTGGTTACATTTGTTATCTGTTGGTTGATAAATGATCATTATAGGTTTGTGAAGGTTGGTTACATGTGTTATCTGTTGGTTGATAAATGATCATTATAGATTTGTGAAGGTTGGTTACATGTGTTATCTGTTGGTTGATAAATGATCATTATAGGTTTGTGAAGGCTGGTTACATTTGTTATCTGTTGGTTGATAAATGATCATTATAGGTTTGCGAAGGTTGGTTACATGTGTTATCTGTTGGTTGATAAATGATCATTATAGGTTTGTGAAGGCTGGTTACATTTGTTATCTGTTGGTTGATAAATGATCATTATAGGTTTGCGAAGGTTGGTTACATGTGTTATTTGTTGGTTGATAAATGATCATTATAGGTTTGCGAAGGTTGGTTACATGTGTTATCTGTTGGTTGATAAATGATCATTATAGGTTTGTGAAGGTTGGTTACATTTGTTATCTGTTGGTTGATAATTGATCATTATAGATTTGTGAAGGTTGGTTACATTTGTTATCTGTTGGTTGATAAATGATCATTATAGGTTTGTGAAGGTTGGTTACATTTGTTATCTGTTGGTTGATTATTGATCATTATAGATTTGTGAAGGTTGGTTACATTTGTTATCTGTTGGTTGATAATTGATCATTATAGGTTTGTGAAGGTTGGTTACATGTGTTATCTGTTGGTTGATAAATGATCATTATAGGTTTGTGAAGGCTGGTTACATTTGTTATCTGTTGGTTGATAATTGATCATTATAGGTTTGTGAAGGCTGGTTACATTTGTTATCTGTTGGTTGATAAATGATCATTATATATTTGTGAAGGCTGGCTACATTTGTTATCTGTTGGTTGATAAATGATCATTATATATTTGTGAAGGTTGGTTACATTTGTTATCTGTTGATTGATGATTGATCATTATAGGTTTGTGAAGGTTGGTTACATGTGTTATCTGTTGGTTGATAAATGATCATTATAGATTTGTGAAGGTTGGTTACATGTGTTATCTGTTGGTTGATAAATGATCATTATAGATTTGTGAAGGTTGGTTACATTTGTTATCTGTTGATTGATGATTTATTATTCTAGATTTAGTATGTTCCTCTTCATCTACACCAGCGATCCTCAATTTTTTTATTCAAATTTATTGTATATTCTGTAATATCACTCAAATTTATTGTATATTCTGTAATATCACTCAAATTTATTGTATATTCTGTAATATCACTCAAATTTATTGTATATTCTGTAATATCACTCAAAGAATGTGCATTTAGTTTCTATATGTCATTGAATTCAGGTTTCTTGTCTGGACATTTTCACCTGTCTCAGGTAATTAGACTGACTCGTCCTCGTTATATGACATGTCTATTTTTTCTAGAATCCATACAATTAAACTAATTAGTGACATTTCAATCGTTTCTGAGAGAGCTTGACATTTAAGCACAGATTCTGTCTCACCAATTCCAGTGTAAACTCCACCCTTTTTAATGAGGAAATCGGAACTACTCTGTGATCACATTCTTTTATTTATTTATTGTGTCCGTCTTTTCTGATATTCTAGACCTTTGTAATCACACTATAGTTTCTACAGTACTGTGACGGGCCACTTCTTGCGACGGCCCTGTTCCTCCTTGTGGTCACCCTCTAACTACATTTGACAACCCTTTGTGTCCTTGTGACCTCCCTGTTCCTCCTTGTGACCTCCCTGTTCCTCCTTGTGACCTCCCTGTTCCTCCTTGTGACCTCCCTGTTCCTCCTTGTGACCACCCTTTTCCTCCTTGTGACCCCCCTGTTCCTCCTTGTGACCTCCCTGTTCCTCCTTGTGACCTCCCTGTTCCTCCTTGTGACCTCCCTGTTCCTCCGTGTGACCTCCCTGTTCCTCCTTGTGACCTCCCTGTTCCTCCTTGTGACCTCCCTGTTCCTCCTTGTGACCTCCCTGTTCCTCCTTGTGACCTCCCTGTTCCTCCTTGTGACCTCCCTTTTCCTCCTTGTGACCTCCCTGTTCCTCCTTGTGACCTCCCTGTTCCTCCTTGTGACCTCCCTGTTCCTCCTTGTGACCTCCCTGTTCCTCCTTGTGACCTCCCTGTTCCTCCTTGTGACCTCCCTGTTCCTCCTTGTGACCGCCCTGTTCCTCCTTGTGACCGCCCTGTTCCTCCTTGTGGCCACCCTCTAACTACTTTTGCCAACCCTTTGTCTCCTTGTGGCCACCCTGTGACTCCTTTTGGCCACCCTGTTACTTCTTGTGGCCACCCTGTGACTCCTTGTGGCCACCCTTTGTCTCCTTGTGACCACCATATAACTCCTGGTGGCCACCCTGTGACTCCTTGTGGCCACCCTGTTACTTCTTGTGACCACCCTGTGACTCCTTGTGGCCACCCTTTGTCTCCTTGTGACCACCATACAACTCCTGGTGGCCACCCTGTGACTCCTTGTGGCCACCCTGTTACTTCTTGTGACCACCCTATGACTCCTTGTGACCACCCTGTTACTTCTTGTGACCACCCTATGACTCCTTGTGACCACCCTATGATTCCTTGTGGCCACCCTAGGACTCACTGTGGCCACCCTAGGACTCTTTTTGGTCATGCTTTGACTCCCTGTGACCACCCTATGACTCCTTGTGACCACCCTGTGACTCCTTGTGGCCACCCTGTGACTCCTTGTGGCCACCCTGTGACTCCTTGTGGCCACCCTGTGACTCCTTGTGGCCACCCTATTCCTCCTTGTGACCTCCCTGTTCCTCCTTGTGACCTCCCTGTTCCTCCTTGTGACCGCCCTGTTCCTCCTTGTGACCGCCCTGTTCCTCCTTGTGGCCACCCTCTAACTACTTTTGCCAACCCTTTGTCTCCTTGTGACCACCATATAACTCCTGGTGGCCACCCTGTGACTCCTTGTGGCCACCCTGTTACTTCTTGTGACCACCCTATGACTCCTTGTGACCTCCCTGTTCCTCCTTGTGACCTCCCTGTTCCTCCTTGTGGCCACCCTGTGACTCCTTGTGACCTCCCTGTTCCTCCTTGTGACCTCCCTGTTCCTCCTTGTGACCTCCCTGTTCCTCCTTGTGACCTCCCTGTTCCTCCTTGTGACCTCCCTGTTCCTCCTTGTGACCTCCCTGTTCCTCCTTGTGACCGCCCTGTTCCTCCTTGTGACCGCCCTGTTCCTCCTTGTGGCCACCCTCTAACTACTTTTGCCAACCCTTTGTCTCCTTGTGACCACCATATAACTCCTGGTGGCCACCCTGTGACTCCTTGTGGCCACCCTGTTACTTCTTGTGACCACCCTATGACTCCTTGTGACCTCCCTGTTCCTCCTTGTGACCTCCCTGTTCCTCCTTGTGGCCACCCTGTGACTCCTTGTGACCTCCCTGTTCCTCCTTGTGACCTCCCTGTTCCTCCTTGTGACCTCCCTGTTCCTCCTTGTGACCTCCCTGTTCCTCCTTGTGACCTCCTTGTGACCTCCCTGTTCCTCCTTGTGACCGCCCTGTTCCTCCTTGTGACCGCCCTGTTCCTCCTTGTGGCCACCCTCTAACTACTTTTGCCAACCCTTTGTCTCCTTGTGACCACCATATAACTCCTGGTGGCCACCCTGTGACTCCTTGTGGCCACCCTGTTACTTCTTGTGACCACCCTATGACTCCTTGTGACCTCCCTGTTCCTCCTTGTGACCTCCCTGTTCCTCCTTGTGGCCACCCTGTGACTCCTTGTGACCGCCCTGTTCCTCCTTGTGACCTCCCTGTTCCTCCTTGTGACCTCCCTGTTCCTCCTTGTGACCTCCCTGTTCCTCCTTGTGACCTCCCTGTTCCTCCTTGTGACCGCCCTGTTCCTCCTTGTGGCCACCCTGTTCCTCCTTGTGACCTCCCTGTTCCTCCTTGTGACCTCCCTGTTCCTCCTTGTGACCTCCCTGTTCCTCCTTGTGACCTCCCTGTTCCTCCTTGTGACCTCCCTGTTCCTCCTTGTGACCGCCCTGTTCCTCCTTGTGTCCACCCTCTAACTACTTTTGCCAACCCTTTGTCTCCTTGTGACCACCATATAACTCCTGGTGGCCACCCTGTGACTCCTTGTGGCCACCCTGTGACTCCTTGTGGCCACCCTGTTACTTCTTGTGACCACCCTATGACTCCTTGTGACCACCCTATGATTCCTTGTGGTCACCCTATGATTCCTTGTGGCCACCCTATGACTCACTGTGGCCACCCTAGGACTCTTTTTGGTCATGCTTTGACTCCCTGTGACCACCCTATGACTCCTTGTGACCACCCTGTGACTCCTTGTGGCCACCCTGTGACTCCTTGTGGCCACCCTGTGACTCCTTGTGGCCACCCTGTGACTCCTTGTGGCCACCCTATTCCTCCTTGTGACCTCCCTGTTCCTCCTTGTGACCTCCCTGTTCCTCCTTGTGACCTCCCTGTTCCTCCTTGTGACCTCCCTGTTCCTCCTTGTGACCTCCCTGTTCCTCCTTGTGACCGCCCTGTTCCTCCTTGTGACCGCCCTGTTCCTCCTTGTGACCACCCTCTAACTACTTTTGCCAACCCTTTGTCTCCTTGTGGCTACCCTGTGACTCCTTTTGGCCACCCTGTTACTTCTTGTGGCCACCCTGTGACTCCTTGTGGCCACCCTTTGTCTCCTTGTGACCACCATATAACTCCTGGTGGCCACCCTGTGACTCCTTGTGGCCACCCTGTTACTTCTTGTGACCACCCTGTGACTCCTTGTGGCCACCCTGTTACTTCTTGTGACCACCCTATGACTCCTTGTGACCACCCTGTTACTTCTTGTGACCACCCTATGACTCCTTGTGACCACCCTATGATTCCTTGTGGCCACCCTAGGACTCACTGTGGCCACCCTAGGACTCTTTTTGGTCATGCTTTGACTCCCTGTGACCACCCTATGACTCCTTGTGACCACCCTGTTACTTCTTGTGACCACCCTATGACTCCTTGTGACCACCCTATGATTCCTTGTGGCCACCCTAGGACTCACTGTGGCCACCCTAGGACTCTTTTTGGTCATGCTTTGACTCCCTGTGACCACCCTATGACTCCTTGTGACCACCCTGTGACTCCTTGTGGCCACCCTGTGACTCCTTGTGGCCACCCTGTGACTCCTTGTGGCCACCCTGTGACTCCTTGTGGCCACCCTATTCCTCCTTGTGACCTCCCTGTTCCTCCTTGTGACCTCCCTGTTCCTCCTTGTGACCGCCCTGTTCCTCCTTGTGACCGCCCTGTTCCTCCTTGTGGCCACCCTCTAACTACTTTTGCCAACCCTTTGTCTCCTTGTGACCACCATATAACTCCTGGTGGCCACCCTGTGACTCCTTGTGGCCACCCTGTTACTTCTTGTGACCACCCTATGACTCCTTGTGACCTCCCTGTTCCTCCTTGTGACCTCCCTGTTCCTCCTTGTGGCCACCCTGTGACTCCTTGTGACCTCCCTGTTCCTCCTTGTGACCTCCCTGTTCCTCCTTGTGACCTCCCTGTTCCTCCTTGTGACCTCCCTGTTCCTCCTTGTGACCTCCCTGTTCCTCCTTGTGACCTCCCTGTTCCTCCTTGTGACCGCCCTGTTCCTCCTTGTGACCGCCCTGTTCCTCCTTGTGGCCACCCTCTAACTACTTTTGCCAACCCTTTGTCTCCTTGTGACCACCATATAACTCCTGGTGGCCACCCTGTGACTCCTTGTGGCCACCCTGTTACTTCTTGTGACCACCCTATGACTCCTTGTGACCTCCCTGTTCCTCCTTGTGACCTCCCTGTTCCTCCTTGTGGCCACCCTGTGACTCCTTGTGACCGCCCTGTTCCTCCTTGTGACCTCCCTGTTCCTCCTTGTGACCTCCCTGTTCCTCCTTGTGACCTCCCTGTTCCTCCTTGTGACCTCCCTGTTCCTCCTTGTGACCGCCCTGTTCCTCCTTGTGGCCACCCTGTTCCTCCTTGTGACCTCCCTGTTCCTCCTTGTGACCTCCCTGTTCCTCCTTGTGACCTCCCTGTTCCTCCTTGTGACCTCCCTGTTCCTCCTTGTGACCTCCCTGTTCCTCCTTGTGACCACCCTGTTCCTCCTTGTGTCCACCCTCTAACTACTTTTGCCAACCCTTTGTCTCCTTGTGACCACCATATAACTCCTGGTGGCCACCCTGTGACTCCTTGTGGCCACCCTGTTACTTCTTGTGACCACCCTATGACTCCTTGTGACCACCCTATGATTCCTTGTGGCCACCCTATGATTCCTTGTGGCCACCCTATGACTCACTGTGGCCACCCTAGGACTCTTTTTGGTCATGCTTTGACTCCCTGTGACCACCCTATGACTCCTTGTGACCACCCTGTGACTCCTTGTGGCCACCCTGTGACTCCTTGTGGCTACCCTGTGACTCCTTGTGGCCACCCTGTGACTCCTTGTGGCCACCCTATTCCTCCTTGTGACCTCCCTGTTCCTCCTTGTGACCTCCCTGTTCCTCCTTGTGACCTCCCTGTTCCTCCTTGTGACCTCCCTGTTCCTCCTTGTGACCTCCCTGTTCCTCCTTGTGACCTCCCTGTTCCTCCTTGTGACCGCCCTGTTCCTCCTTGTGGCCACCCTCTAACTACTTTTGCCAACCCTTTGTCTCCTTGTGACCACCATATAACTCCTGGTGGCCACCCTGTGACTCCTTGTGGCCACCCTGTTACTTCTTGTGACCACCCTATGACTCCTTGTGACCACCCTATGATTCCTTGTGGCCACCCTATGACTCACTGTGGCCACCCTAGGATTATTTTTGGTCATGCTTTGACTCCCTGTGACCACCATATGACTCCTTGTGACCACCCTGTGACTTCTTGTGGCCACCCTGTGACTCCTTGTGGCCACCCTGTGACTCCTTGTGGCCACCCTGTGACTCCTTGTGGCCACCCTATGATTCCTTATGACCACCCTATGACTCCTTGTGACCACCCTATGACTCCTTGTGACCACCCTATGACTCCTTGTGACCACCCTATGACTCCTTGTGACCACCCTATGACTCCTTGTGACCTATGACTCCTTGTGACCCTATGACTCCTTGTGGCCACCCTGGGACCCTGTAACCACAATCATTGTGTTGTTCTGTGTGACCTTTCAAGGTATATGTATCATCCTGTAGTTCCATGTGATCAATTTGTAGACCCAAGACACCGTCTTGCTGTTCGATATAATGCTGTAGTTTGTCCCAATTGGCCATCCTGCTTTTCCAAGTGATCATCATGTAGTTCCAAGGGATCATCATGTAGTTCCAAGGGATCATCATGTAGTTTTAGGTGATTATCATGTAGTTCCAAGAGATCATCATGTAGTTCCAAGCGATCATCATGTTGTTCCAAGCGATCGTCCTGTAGTTTAATGTGATCATCCTGTAGTTTAATGTGATCATCCTGTCATTTAATGTGATCATTATTTCGTTTAATGTGATCATTATGTCGTCTAATGTGATCATCATGTAGATTAATGTGATTCTCCTGTAGTTTCAAGACATCAGTTCAAATTTAGGTATAGCAGTCGAGGTGAACTTTTGTTTTCTGTTACTCATCTGCCACTTAATCCTTCAAAATGTTCTTGACCTCTCCTACATTTCTATGTGAATACCTGACCCAGGTATTTGCTGATCTTCCAGTTTTTCAGACTCCTTTTGATTATTACCTCAATTGGGCAGATAACTTTTGGCACTGTTATGTATTGTCACTTAATCTTGCTATAATAATGTTGTATTTGTGATTACAGAAATCATCCTGGCATTCCAACTGTGCCCCTATATTACCATGGACCTCCCACAAACCTCGTGCAGGAGATGACAGACGTTAAGGGAAGGGTACAAGATATGATTCAGGTATACAGTTTTATTCCTTCCGCTCCAAGAGTTTTGAGCTGATCTTTACAGTTCTGTCACAGAATATTCTTAATGTGTATATTGTGTGTCGTGAACCATTTATGACATCCCTGGTTGCATAATACAGCATTCATATTAAATTATTTAATTATATCTTGGTTCCCTCGGCTTCTGCTCCATAAATAGAAGAGTTTTGATCCAATCTTACAATTCTTTCAGAGAATACCACAGCATTGAAATCTTCGGTTGCATTATTGCATAATAAGGCATCTGTACATGTACTAGATTATGTAATATTGTAATACAATGTAAAGTAATCAGTCGTAGTGGAGGGCGTATGTTGAGTTTACTAAAACTCTTGTTACAGAGTTTTTATTTGGTACCGTGGATAACCATATAATGACTTATCAATTGAAGTTTGATGCCATACTCAAGAATATTTCGGTTCTACATGTATGGCGGCATTGGCCGGTAAAGCAACAGACAAAAATCAGCTCTTTGCTTGAAGGCCTTTGTCAGACTGAGGGACATCACCCTTCTGACTGAGCCACCAAGGCTCTCAAAAGTCTACTGTAATGATTCGTCTGTTTGTAGAAAGAAAAAAAATATTGTCGGAGATAATTTCTTGTCTCGATTTGTTTCAGACGACAGAACATTGGAAAAATGACATGAAATATGTGAAAGAGGATAACTATAACTGCAGTGTAAGTATTATGTCAATTGATTCTCATTAAATATGATTAACCACATATTTTTATAGTCCCATCCCATATTGACAAAATATAATCAATTTCTGAAACGGACTGTTGTCTTGATAAGTGCTCGAAAACCTAATGATATATTTCTGTTTCAGAATTTCCCGTCACACTTTCCTGTTAGAAAAGGACCATGTCCCCTTGATGACTATATGGTATGTACCTGGCTGTTAATTATGGTTACATGCTATGTTTTATAACCTTGCATGCCTGAAGCAGTGGAAGAATTATGAAAAAAATATATGTTTGTCTGTTAAAAACACTCCATCTAAACATAACTAGCTCTTATGAAGAATGCAAAATACAGAACTTATATTCAATATTTTATATATTTTTCCTGTGTATTGTTCAGTCACTTTGCCCCCCCCCCCCCCCCCCCCCGCCCCCTCAGGCATGACCCTCTATATACCTTGCCAGTCACTTTGCCCCTCCCCTCAGACATGCTCATCTATATACCTTGCCAGTCACTCTGCCCCCCCCCCCCCTCAGACATGACCCTCTATATACCTTGTTAGTCACTCTGTCCCCCCCCCTCCCTCCCCCAGCGTTCAGGCATGATCCTCTATGTACATGTACCTTGCCAGTCACTCTGCCCTCCCCCTCAGGCATGGTTCTCTATATACCTTGCCAGTCACTGTGCCCTCCCCCTCAGGCATGATCCTCTATGTATATTGCCAGTCATTCTGCCCTCCCCCTCAGGCATGGTTCTCTATATACCTTGCCAGTCACTCTGCCCCCCCCCCCCCCTCAGACATGACCCTCTATATACCTTGTTAGTCACTCTGTCCCCCCCCCCTCCCTCCCCCAGCGTTCAGGCATGATCCTCTATGTACATGTACCTTGCCAGTCACTCTGCCCTCCCCCTCAGGCATGGTTCTCTATATACCTTGCCAGTCACTCTGCCCTCCCCCTCAGGCATGGTTCTCTATATACCTTGCCAGTCACTCTGCCCTCCCCCTCAGGCATGGTTCTCTATATACCTTGCCAGTCACTCTGCCCTCCCCCTCAGGCATGGTTCTCTATATACCTTGCCAGTCACTCTGCCCTCCCCCTCAGGCATGATCCTCTATGTATATATACCTTGCCAGTCACTCTGCCCTCCCCCTCAGGCATGGTTCTCTATATACCTTGCCAGTCACTCTGCCCCGCCCCCTCAGGCATGATCCTCTATGTACATATACCTTGCCAGTCACTCTGCCCTCCCCCTCAGGCATGATCCTCTATGTACCTTGCCAGTCACTCTGCCCTCCCCCTCAGGCATGATCCTCTATGTACCTTGCCAGTCACTCTGCCCCTCCCCTCAGACATGCTCATCTATATACCTTGCCAGTCACTCTGCCCCTCCTCCTCAGGCATGATCCTCTATGTACCTTGCCAGTCACTCTGCCCTCCCCCTCAGGCATACTCTTCTATGTACCTTGCCAGTCACTGTGCCCTTCCCCCTCAGGCATGCTCCTCTATATATCTTGCCAGTCATTCTGTCCCTCCCTCTCAGGCATGCTCCTCTATGTACCTTGCCAGTCATTCTGTCCCTCCCTCTCAGGCATGCTCCTCTATGTACCTTGCCAGTCATTCTGTCCCTCCCTCTCAGGCATGCTCCTCTATATATCTTGCCAGTCATTCTGTCCCTCCCTCTCAGGCATGCTCCTCTATGTACCTTGCCAGTCACTCTGTCCCTCCCTCTCAGGCATGCTCCTCCATATATCTTGCCAGTCACTCTGCCCTCCCCCTCAGGCATGCTCCTCTATATACCTTGCCAGTCACTCTGCCGCTCCCCCCCCCCCTCAGGCATGACCCTCTATACACATGTACTTATACCTTGCCAGTCACTCTGCCCTCCCCCTCAGGCATGCTCCTCTCTATATCTTGGGACGTTGCCAGTCACTCTGCCCCTCCCCCTCAAGCATGCTCCTCTCTATACCTTTCCAGTCTCTCTGCCCACCTCCTCAGGCATGGTCATCTACAATGTATAATATACCTTGCCAGTCACTCTGCCCCTCCCCCTCAAGCACGTTCTTTTGTAGACTCTGTCAGTGTAAGTTAGCATGTATATGCCCTTGCCCATTTGACATTTATCTGTGTAGGATATCAATGGCAGATTGGAACGTGAGTGAATGTGTCGGATGGAGCTATAGGCCTCATGCACCTTACTCCTGCTTGATCCACTGTAACAGCACTATACAAACATAGACATTGTCTGCCATTACTCACACAATTACCTATTTGCCATGGCATGGAAACTGGCTTCCTTTTGGTGTATGGAGCATGTCTGAGTGACGTGAAGTAACACGTCCTGTTTGATACATCATAGATTATTCACAGCTCTCAAGGCCAGTCTCCATTCCATCAATGGCCTTCCAAATACACCCACATCCCTCCCCTCCTCTACAAAATGTTTACTGGCCTCAGGGAAAACAAAATATTTACAGGGGAAAAGTAAGCTGTGAAATTTTGCCACTTACATTAGCTACATTTTTCTCTTTATTTGGTAGCTCATATCAGGCCACTTCAAGTTGGAATTAAAAATAAAAGACGCGCTGGTGAGCTGTGTGTTGCTGAATAAAGGGACAGTTGCGGAAAAAACACTATTTGAGGGTGAGGGACGAAGCCCTGAGTCTTCAAATAATAGTGGTATTTCCGCCACTGACCCTTTATTCAGCAACACACAGCTCACCAGGAAGTCCTTTATTTCTATTCTAATGCATATCATATGTAAATTAATTCAATTTCAGTATTATAAACGTAAGAATTTTAATCAGAAAACCAGCCTTTCCAACCTGCATAGGTTTGGGTAACCAGAGCCAATCAGAAATGTTTTGGACCAACCCATATGTAGAACGTATAGCGGGGGAAATCAGTGCTGTCAGCTCAAACGCGATGACGTCATAATTCCGGAAAGTTGTGACGTTATCGAACACTGCTCTCTCTCTCAAGTGACTTGTCAACGACGCAAGTAATCGAATGACGTCATGCAGTTTAAATCCTATGACGTGTTAGAACACAGAGCTGTCACCCAGGGCGTTCGGTCCAAGATTATTCTACACCAACTCACCCCTAATTTATAGCGCAATGTGGTTGAAAACAGCAGGAACCCTTTATTGCATCAGATAATGGGTCCCTGTCTTCCCTATCTCTGTAATGTTAAACGAGTTGGAGGTGTATAGTACTTCATGCATATTTATTGTTTACTTTTATATCACAGTAACATTTTTTACTTAATGTATTTTTTTTCATACTTTAACATGCTCAAGATCAGGACTTAGTCATGTGATCTGGATTTTAAATTTATCTCAATCTGGTCTCTATTCACCTTATTAACATTATTACTGACCTCATTAATCAGTTTGATGGATACAGGTTATGTACTTTCTCAAGCTCTTACTCAGCCTATATACACCAATGTTTAGTTGGTAAATTAGGAGTTGAACATTTTCTCTGACTGTTACTCAGCCTATATACACCAATGTTAAGTTGGTAAATTAGGAGTTGAACATTTTCTCAGGCTGTTACTCAGCCTATATACACCAATGTTTAGTTGGTAAATTTGGAGTTGAACATTTTCTCTGACTGTTACTCAGCCTATATACATCAATGTTTAGTTGGTAAATTAGGAGTTGAACATTTTCTCTGACTGTTACTCAGCCTATATACATCAATGTTTAGTTGGTAAATTTGGAGTTGAACATTTTCTCTGACTGTTACTCAGCCTATATACACCAATGTTAAGTTGGTAAATTAGGAGTTGAACATTTTCTCTGACTGTTACTCAGCCTATATACATCAATGTTTAGTTGGTAAATTAGTTGAACATTTTCTCAAGCTCTTACTCAGCCTATATACACCAATGTTTAGTTGGGAAATTAGGAGTTGAACATTTTCTCTGACTGTTACACAGCCTATATACACCAATGTTAAGTTGGTAAATTAGGAGTTGAACATTTTCTCTGACTGTTACACAGCCTATATACATCAATGTTTAGTTGGTAAATTAGGAGTTGAACATTTTCTCTGACTGTTACTCAGCCTATATACACCAATGTTTAGTTGGTAAATTAGGAGTTGAACATTTTCTCAGGCTCTTACTCAGCCTATATACACCAATGTTTAGTTGGTAAATTTGGAGTTGAACATTTTCTCAGGCTGTTACTCAGCCTATATACATCAATGTTTAGTTGGTAAATTAGGAGTTGAACATTTTCTCAGGCTCTTACTCAGCCTATATACACCAATGTTTAGTTGGTAAATTTGGAGTTGAACATTTTCTCAGGCTCTTACTCAGCCTATATACACCAATGTTTAGTTGGTAAATTAGGAGTTGAACATTTTCTCAGGCTCTTACTCAGCCTATATACACCAATGTTTAGTTGGTAAATTTGGAGTTGAACATTTTCTCAGGCTGTTACTCAGCCTATATACATCAATGTTTAGTTGGTAAATTAGGAGTTGAACATTTTCTCAGGCTCTTACTCAGCCTATATACACCAATGTTTAGTTGGTAAATTTGGAGTTGAACATTTTCTCAGGCTCTTACTCAGCCTATATACACCAATGTTTAGTTGGTAAATTAGGAGTTGAACATTTTCTCAGGCTCTTACTCAGCCTATATACACCAATGTTTAGTTGGTAAATTAGGAGTTGAACATTTTCTCTGGCTCTTACTCAGCCTATATACACCAATGTTTAGTTGGTAAATTAGGAGTTGAACATTTTCTCAGGCTTTTATTCAGCATATGTGTTTCTAGAATTTTTAGAAAAGGTAGTCTTACTGCTGACATTGCAGGTTTTAAGCACACAAGATATGATAAGCTCGCAAGGGAAGTAATTCTTCGTTTCAGTTTGGAAACATCAATGGCGCGCTCCACTGACAATCGAACATGGTTTTGTCTGGCAGATTCATTTTCAGTGTATTTTCACACCATAAACCACATACAAGATTCAAACACACGAATATGATGGCCTATGGGAGCCTGTTCGATACCAATTGTATGCCTTTTTTTCCCCTGTTATTTTGGGAAAACCATTTAAGTTGAATTTGAACTTGCTTATATCCTCAGTGCCACCCATGTAATCTGATGGTTGTATTACCCAACATTCAACTAATACATGCGGATCTACTTGTCCCATCTATGCTGGAAATCAGAAATTATGACCTTGTCGAAAAAGTATTAAGTTAAACACACCAGAGTATTGTTTCAATCTTTTCAAACATTCTGCCCCATAGGGTTTACTTTATTTCTTATTCACCACGCCCCCTATTATAGTATTAAGATAAAGGCTTTGAGGAGAAAACTGTTGTTTACTTTAAGCCCACCTTGTATAAAGTTGCGTTTCATGCTGTTATATTTCACATTGACAGAAATTTCAATATATTTGACTTTGGCAGATTTATAAAGGTGGAACATACGGATTTAAAGTAAAGCCGGTTGTAAATCAAGGTTATATTCATTTATTATATTTCCGCCAATAAATCTATCGATAAATAATAAACATTGGTCAACATACACTCACATGTCTATATAATGCCCCCCCCCCCCCCTCCCAACACACACACACAGTAACAACTAGTGCTTTCCTACAAGATATCTCCATTCTCAAATTTAATTGATTTTTTTTTGCAAATTGTTTGTAGTCGATCAAGTTTTGTTGTCTGTACATCTGTCTGTTAGTCTCAAAATCTGATAGATTTCATTGGTTGTTGCTATTTTTTAAGATACGTCAAAAATACTTTACTACACTGTTATACTTACTGCTTATTGGTGAGGTACTTCATCAAGTTTGAAATTTTTACATTGTTCATATGGATATTCTCTCCGTTGCATAGGCGTTGGAGACTTTTATTGTCCAACCTCTAATGTCATTAAGACATATTTATATTCTGCTTTGTTTTCTTGTTGTCAAACACTGTATAACTGTTTGTTTGTTAGAAGGTGGGGGGGTGGGGGGGGGGGCTGTTTAACTGATATGGACAAATTTGTCTGAAATAAAATAAATCATCATCAATATAGAATACCATGGCTTCCCTATATAATGGGTTGGTTACAAATAATTAGCTGTCTTTGTTAATGGTACAAGCTGCCAAAATATCGTCATCTGATTGTCAAGATAACCGACATATTGAATGCTGATTCTCAATGGTCTCATGCCCTTGTTTGATTCTATTTTAATTATATGTAGCCAATTTTGTACATTTTTTCTTCCCAAAAATTTTAATTTATTTTGATCATCTTGTTTTTCCCCCCTTTGCAATTGAAGCTACAATTTAAATGATGCATACATTACTGGGCATAATCACAAAGCAGAATCAGGAAAGTTTTAACTCGCTGTGACAATCCCATTTTCTAAACCATTAGCAATATTGAAGCATATAGTCTATGTAGTGATGTTAAAGACTGTATTATATTTAGACCAGTTGATGTTGTTACCGGTTCAAGTCCCACTCCACGGAAAATTTACAAATTTCTGAATAGTTTTTTTTACATGATCACCCAGTTTCCTCTCCTACTGAACATGGGTGATGCCATCATTTCAGTGAAATAACCTTAACTGTGGTGTAAAACATCAATGAACCAACCAGTTATTCTATAAATCTTTGCATTTGAGAAGCGGTCTACTTAAGAAATAATGTTTTTGTTTGAGGTCATTGTCGTGGGATTTAGGTTTTATTTTTGACCGAGGGGCGTTAGCCCCGAGTTAAAAACATTATTTCTTTTCTATCACTCTTCAAATGTATTTTGGGATATGTTTTTGTTACAAAAGTTTGGTTGCCAGTAGCTCAAATCATCGGGGACTCCATCCATAACGTTTGGAATAGTCCAGTCAGTATTTGAATGTTGCGTCTGCGGCTTGCTGTCACGCCAACTGCACGTGGGCTTGTTCTTAGTCCATGACACCATGTTCTTAGTCCATGACACCATGCTCTTAAATTTAGGACACCATGGTCTTAAATCCATGACACCATGTTCTTAAATTTAGGACACCATGTTCTTAAATCCATGACACCATGTTCTTAAATCCATGACACCATGTTCTTAAATCCATGACACCATGTTCTTAAATTTAGGACACCATGTTCTTAAATCCATGACACCATGTTCTTAAATCCATGACACCATGTACTTAAATCCATGACGTCATGTTCTTAAATCCATGACGCCATGTTCTTAAATCCATGACACCATGTTCTCAAATCCATAACAACGTGTTCTTAAATCCATGACACCATGGTCTTAAATCCATGACACCATGTTCCTAAATCAACGATTCCATGCTCTTAAATTCATTACACCACCCATAAGCAGTTTTTTATAAGAAATCCCAGTTAGTGTTGATTTGAGACTAATTAGTTTCCCCATTGGTTAGATTCTCTAACTTTGCCGACCAATGTACATGTAGGCTCGTGGAATTTTAAGCTGTTACGTAGAATGGAGAAACTGGTGCAGGTTAGCATGAAGAATAAAGTTTCTTAAAGTAACAATTGTGACCTATTTCATAAAGAAAACAAAGGGAAGACGGCCTCGAAATTTTAAGGTTGTGGTCTTCTCAGCAAGGGTAAAGCTTAAATAATGATATTTCATTGAGAAAGTGATAACAAATGTAGAAGATTCTGTAACTGTAAATTTACAAATATACAATAGATCTTCTCAAATTATCATTAAAACAAAGCCGGGCATTTACATGATCTGTGTCATTATTATTTACGGTAATGTGAAGTTTGTTATGTGGTTGTCATTGCATCAGATGCCTTTGTTACCCAGACGTAGACCTAATAAGGAAACTATTTCAATTGTACACAGTCAATCCTAGTAACCTTGGTATTCTTGGTGACCTATTTGTGTTTTATGGAAACACTCTATCGTCACAACTTTACACAGCTGATAGGCTGCTGGAGTTAAATTGGCGGAAGTTTTTCAGACAATTTTCTGATAGTTCTAACAACAGGTGTTTTTCCATGATGACCCCATTTTTTTTACTGTTAATCTCACCTGAGGGGTTCGCCCTGAATCCTGTGATCGATTGGTGCTTAATGTCACTCTCATTAGCTTCCATTATATCCTGACAAGTATGGATTTAAGGTCATAAAACTAATCTACAACACTGATTTATTGTTTGATCGAATCAATTTAGTCTATCTACTATGAAATATTGTATTTAAATAACCAATATGTACTTTACATGTCGATAAAGCTTAATGGGACTTAAAGCTTTTCCTCCCCTGGCTCTATGAGAGTTGTCTATTAAATTTCCCTCCCCCGGCTCTATGGGACTTGTCTATTAAATTTCCCTACCCTGGCTCTATGGGACGCGTCTATTAAATTTCCCTCCCCCCGGCTCTATGGGACTTGTCTATCAAATTTCCCTCCCCCGGCTCTATGTTACTTGTCTATCAAATTTCCCTCCCCTGGCTCTATGTTACTTGTCTATCAAATTTCCCTCCCCTGGCTCTATGTTACTTGTCTATTAAATTTCCCTCCCCTGGCTCTATGGGACATGTCTATTAAATTTCCCTACCCTGGCTGTATGGGACTTGTCTATTAAATTTCCCTCCCCTGGCTCTATGGGACTTGTCTATCAAATTTCCCTCCCCTGGCTGTATGGGACTTGTCTATCAAATTTCCCTCCCCTGGCTCTATGGGACTTGTCTTGTAAATTTCCCTCCCCTGGCTATATGGGACTTGTCTATTTAATTTCCCTTCCATGGCTGTACATGTATGTTACTTGTCTATTAAATTTCCCTCCCCTGGCTCTATGGGACTTGTCTATTAAATTTCCCTACCCTGGCTCTATGGGACGCGTCTATTAAATTTCCCTCCCCCCGGCTCTATGGGACTTGTCTATCAAATTTCCCTCCCCCGGCTCTATGTTACTTGTCTATCAAATTTCCCTCCCCTGGCTCTATGTTACTTGTCTATCAAATTTCCCTCCCCTGGCTCTATGTTACTTGTCTATTAAATTTCCCTCCCCTGGCTCTATGGGACATGTCTATTAAATTTCCCTACCCTGGCTGTATGGGACTTGTCTATTAAATTTCCCTCCCCTGGCTCTATGGGACTTGTCTATCAAATTTCCCTCCCCTGGCTGTATGGGACTTGTCTATTAAATTTCCCTCCCCTGACTCTATGGGACTTGTCTATTAAATTTCCCTACCCTGGCTCTATGGGACTCGTCTATTAAATTTCCCTACCCTGGCTCTATGGGACGCGTCTATTAAATTTCCCTCCCCCGGCTCTATGGGACTTGTCTATCAAATATCCCTCCCCTGGCTGTATGGGACGCGTCTATTAAATTTCCCTCCCCCGGCTCTATGGGACTTGTCTATTAAATTTCCCTCCCCTGGCTGTATGGGACTTGTCTATTTAATTTCCCTCCCCTGGCTCTATGGGACTTGTCTATTAAATTTCCCTCCCTGGCTCTATGGGACTTGTCTATTAAATTTCCCTCCCTGGCTCTATGGGACTTGTCTATTAAATTTCCCTCCCTGGCTCTATGGGACGCGTCTATTAAATTTCCCTCCCCTGGCTCTATGGGACTTGTCTATCAAATTTCCCTCCCCCGGCTCTATGGGACTTGTCTATTTAATTTCCCTCCCTGGCTCTATGGGACTTGTCTATTAAATTTCCCTCCCCCGGCTCTATGGGACTTGTCTATTTAATTTCCCTCCCCCGGCTCTATGGGACTTGTCTATCAAATTTCCCTCCCCCGGCTCTATGGGACTTGTCTATCAAATTTCCCTCCCCCGGCTCTATGGGACTTGTCTATTAAATTTCCCTCCCCCGGCTCTATGGGACACGTCTATCAAATTTCCCTCCCCCGGCTCTATGGGACTTGTCTATTAAATTTCCCTCCTTGGCTCTATGGGACCTGTCTATTAAATTTCCCTCCTTGGCTCTATGGGACTTGTCTATTAAATTTCCCTCCCCCGGCTCTATGGGACTTGTCTATCAAATTTCCCTCCCTCGGCTGTATGGGACTTGTCTATTAAATTTCCCTCCCCCGGCTCTATGGGACTTGTCTATTAAATTTCCCTCCCCTGGCTGTATGGGTCTGAGTCTATTCAATTTCTCTCCCCTGGCTGTTTGGGCTCGTCTATTTTATTTCTCTCCCCTGGCTACATGGGTCTGAGTTAATTGAATTTCCCTCCCCTGGCTGTATGGGACTTGTCTATTTTATTTCTCTCCCCTGGCTGCATGGGGCCTGTCTATTTTATTTCACTCCCCTGGCTCTATGGGGCCTGTCTATTTTATTTCTCTCCCCTGGCTACATGGGTCTGAGTTAATTGAATTTCACTCCCCTGGCTACATGGGTCTGAGTTAATTAAATTTCTCTCCCCTGGTTACATGGGTCTGAGTTAATTAAATTTCCCTCCCCTGGCTCTATGGGGCCTGTCTATTTTATTTCTCTCCCCTGGCTACATGGGTCTGAGTTAATTAAATTTCACTCCCCTGGCTCTATGGGGCCTGTCTACTAAATTTCCCTCCCCTGGCTGTATGGAACATGTCCATCAAATCCCCCCCCCCCCAGCTCTATGGAACATGTCTATCAAATTTCCCTTCCATGGCTGTATGGAACATGTCTATTAAATTTCCCTCCCCTGGCTGTATGGAACATGTCTATCAAATTTCCCTCCCCTGGCTGCATTGGGAGTCTATTGAATTCCCTTCCCCGGCAGTATGGGTCTGAGTTAATTAAATTTCACTCCCCTGGCTCTATGGGGCCTGTCTATTTTATTTCTCTCCCCTGGCTACATGGGTCTGAGTTAATTAAATTTCTCTCCCCTGGTTACATGGGTCTGAGTTAATTAAATTTCTCTCCCCTGGCTACATGGGTCTGAGTTAATTAAATTTCACTCCCCTGGCTCTATGGGGCCTGTCTATTTTATTTCTCTCCCCTGGCTACATGGGTCTGAGTTAATTAAATTTCACTCCCCTGGCTCTATGGGTCTGAGTTAATTAAATTTCTCTCCCCTGGCTACATGGGTCTGAGTTAATTAAGTTTCACTCCCCTGGCTACATGGGTATGAGTTAATTAAATTTCACTCCCCTGGCTACATGGGTCTGAGTTAATTAAATTTCACTCCCCTGGCTCTATGGGACGCGTCTATCAAATGTCCCTCCCCTATCTTTGGGTCTGAGTTAAATAAATTTCACTCCCCTGGCTCTATGGGGCCTGTCTATTTTATTTCTCTCTCCTGGCTACATGGGTCTGAGTTAATTAAATTTCCCTCCCCTGGCTACATGGGTCTGAGTTAATTAAATTTCACTCCCCTGGCTACAAGGGTCTGAGTTAATTAAATTTCACTCCCCTGGATGTATTAAATCCTTAAGCTTTTACTTGCCCATGGCCCTGTCTACATAAGCTTATATTGGATTCAAGCTTCTCCTCTCAGTTAATGAAAGCTTCAATCGGAGTCTAGCTTTTCTCTCTCCCTGACCATAGATGATAATCTGTTACTCAAGCTTCCCATTTTTTGGCCACTCTTTCTGGCTATTTAAACTAACATATCAAGCTTATTAAAAGGCCTCTTTCTCTCTGTTTTTCTGTCTCTACCTCTAGGTTGGTACACTCATCTCATTTACATGTACAATTAATGATGGTTAATCAAGAGAGTTACTTAGTTCAAATTTGAAATTAAAGGTAGGATTGTTCTTAATCCAACCCCAATTGACCTATAACATTGTCACATGTACTATCATTATACCTCCACCAATCAATGTTTTTTAGTGATTATCATATATTTAATGTGTTTAAGTTAATATATCAGTTATATTGCCTCTTATTTCCATGATTACAGTATTTTTTACATGGACTTTGACCTCGAGGGAATACATTCCATCAGGTGTTTTCTAAAAGCACAACCTATGGATACATGACTCTTATTTTACCTCTAAATCTGACACGTTGCGAAGCTATAAAAATGAATTACTATGGACCAGTTCGTCAAATGAGCCCAAGCAAAGGCCATATATTAGAACAAGTGATTTGTTCATAAGAAAAACATTTAACATGCTAGTCTTGATCACAACTCTAAAATTTAAAAAAAAAATCAGCTTAAATTGGAAATATGATTAGGTACAGTAGACGTTATATAAGTACGTCAATCACAAAAATAGTGGAGGTTCGTGGAAAATGGGAGGATTTGAATATCACCGACCTTTAATAGGCCTCTATGTACTTTAAATGAAGGAATGTTGAGTTTTTACATAAGTGTTGTATAGAATGAATGACCTGATTGAAATAATGTTATTTTGTAGAAAGTGATTTTGTAACCCTGTCTTGTTTCAACTTGTATAAGGTTAAATTTTAGGTAAATATGCAGTCATGCATGATCATTATGGATTGTTTGTGTAGCTTAAATAGAATTCTTTTTTATTCCTTATTTATTTTTTAATAGAAGTTCTAATCTTTCTATTTTAGCGAAAATTGGAAAGTTTTTGCATCAATTTGTGTTTTAAATTCAAAATTTAATTTGTTTATAGTTACCCACAATGTAAGCAAAGTTTTGACAACTGTCCTAATGATTTGAACCATCTAAGTGAACTAAAGGTAGAATTATTTTATGGACTTTATCTGAATAATATTGACAAATGATTTGGTTTGAGGGACATAAAAAAGCCTGTCTGTAAATTTTGGACTATGAAGTAAAAATAGAAAGACTGAAGTAATCCCGTTTCTCATCAATAGACTGTGCTTTGGCTTCAATTCTTCTGTTCTAAATCTTTGTCCATTTGTTTGGGCTTTAATTCTTCAGTTCTGAATCTTGGTCCATTTACTTGGGCTTCAATTCTTCAGTTCTAAATCTTTGTCCATTTGCTTGGACTTCAATTCTTCAGTTCTAAATCTTTGTCCATTTGCTTGGGCTTCAGTTTCTTCAGTTCTGAATCTTTGTCCATTTGTTTGGGCTTCAATTCTTCTGTTCTAAATCTTTGTCCATTTGCTTGGGCTTCAATTCTTCAGTTCTGAATCTTTGTCCATTTGCTTGGGCTTCAATTCTTCAGTTCTGAATCTTTGTCCATTTGTTTGGGCTTCAATTCTTCAGTTCTGAATCTTTGTCCATTTGCTTGGGCTTTAATTCTTCAGTTCTGAATCTTTGTCCATTTTGTTTTGCTTCAATTCTTCAGTTCTGAATCTTGGTCCATTTACTTGGGCTTTAATTCTTCAGTTCTGAATCTTTGTCCATTTGCTTGGGCTTCAATTCTTCAGTCCTGAATCTTTGTCCATTTGTTCGGGCTTCAATTCTTCAGTTCTGAATCTTTGTCCATTTGTTTGGGCTTCAGTTCTAAATCTTTGTCCATTTGCTTGGGCATCAATTCTTCAGTTCTGAATCTTTGTCCATTTGCTTGGGCTTCAATTCTTCAGTTCTGAATCTTTGTCCATTTGTTTGGGCTTCAATTCTTCTGTTCTAAATCTTTGTCCATTTGCTTGGGCATCAATTCTTCAGTTCTGAATCTTTGTCCATTTGTTTGGGCTTCAATTCTTCAGTTCTGAATCTTTGTCCATTTGCTTGGGCTTTAATTCTTCAGTTCTGAATCTTTGTCCATTTTGTTTTGCTTCAATTCTTCAGTTCTGAATCTTGGTCCATTTACTTGGGCTTCAATTCTTCAGTTCTGAATCTTTGTCCATTTGCTTGGGCTTCAATTCTTCAGTTCTTAATCTTTGTCCATTTGTTTGGGCTTCAGTTCTTCAGTCCTGAATCTTTGTCCATTTGTTCGGGCTTCAATTCTTCAGTTCTGAATCTTTGTCCATTTGTTTGGGCTTCAGTTCTAAATCTTTGTCCATTTGCTTGGACTTCAATTCTTCAGTTCTGAATCTTTGTCCATTTGCTTGGGCTTCAATTCTTCAGTTCTAAATCTTTGTCCATTTGCTTGGACTTCAGTTCTAAATCTTTGTCCATTTGCTTGGGCTTCAATTCTTCAGTTCTGAATCTTTGTCCATTTGTTTGGGCTTCAATTCTTCAGTTCTGAATCTTTGTCCATTTGTTTGGGCTTCAATTCTTCAGTTCTGAATCTTTGTCCATTTGCTTGGGCTTCAATTCTTCAGTTCTTAATCTTTGTCCATTTGTTTGGGCTTCAATTCTTTAGTTCTGAATCTTTGTCCATTTGTTTGGGCTTCAATTCTTCAGTCCTGAATCTTTGTCCATTTGTTCGGGCTTCAATTCTTCAGTTCTGAATCTTTGTCCATTTGTTTGGGCTTCAGTTCTAAATCTTTGTCCATTTGCTTGGACTTCAATTCTTCAGTTCTGAATCTTTGTCCATTTGCTTGGACTTCAATTCTTCAGTTCTAAATCTTTGTCCATTTGCTTGGGCTTTAATTCTTCAGTTCTGAATCTTTGTCCATTTGCTTGGACTTCAATTCTTCAGTTCTAAATCTTTGTCCATTTGCTTGGACTTCAATTCTTCAGTTCTGAATCTTTGTCCATTTGCTTGGCCTTCAATTCTTCAGTTCTAAATCTTTGTCCATTTGCTTGGACTTCAATTCTTCAGTTCTGAATCTTTGTCCATTTGCTTGGGCTTCAATTCTTCAGTTCTAAATCTTTGTCCATTTGCTTGGGCTTCAATTCTTCAGTTCTGAATCTTTGTCCATTTGCTTGGGCTTCAATTCTTCAGTTCTAAATCTTTGTCCATTTGCTTGGGCTTCAATTCTTCAGTTCTAAATCTTTGTCCATTTGCTTGGACTTCAATTCTTCAGTTCTGAATCTTTGTCCATTTGCTTGGGCTTCAATTCTTCAGTTCTAAATCTTTGTCCATTTGCTTGGACTTCAATTCTTCAGTTCTAAATCTTTGTCCATTTGCTTGGGCTTCAATTCTTCAGTTCTAAATCTTTGTCCATTTGCTTGGACTTCAATTCTTCAGTTCTGAATCTTTGTCCATTTGCTTGGGCTTCAATTCTTCAGTTCTAAATCTTTGTCCATTTGCTTGGACTTCAATTCTTCAGTTCTGAATCTTTGTCCATTTGCTTGGGCTTCAATTCTTCAGTTCTAAATCTTTGTCCATTTGCTTGGACTTCAATTCTTCAGTTCTGAATCTTTGTCCATTTGCTTGGGCTTCAATTCTTCAGTTCTAAATCTTTGTCCATTTGCTTGGACTTCAATTCTTCAGTTCTAAATCTTTGTCCATTTGCTTGGGCTTCAATTCTTCAGTTCTAAATCTTTGTCCATTTGCTTGGACTTCAATTCTTCAGTTCTGAATCTTTGTCCATTTGCTTGGGCTTCAATTCTTCAGTTCTAAATCTTTGTCCATTTGCTTGGACTTCAATTCTTCAGTTCTGAATCTTTGTCCATTTGCTTGGGCTTCAATTCTTCAGTTCTGAATCTTTGTCCATTTGTTTGGGCTTCAGTTCTGAATCTTTGTCCATTTGCTTGGGCTTCAATTCTTCAGTTCTAAATCTTTGTCCATTTGCTTGGGCTTCAGTTCTGAATCTTTGTCCATTTGTTTGGGCTTTAATTCTTAAGTTCTAAATCTTTGTCCATTTGCTTGGGCTTAAATTCTTCAGTTCTGAATCTTTGTCCATTTGTTTGGGCTTAAATTCTTCAGTTCTGAATCTTTGACCATTTGCTTGGGCTTAAATTCTTCAGTTCTGAATCTTTGTCCAATTGTTTGGGCTTCAATTCTTCAGTTCCAAATCTTTGTCCATTTGCTTGGGCTTCAATTCTTCAGTTCTGAATCTTTGTCCATTTGCTTGGGCTTAAATTCTTCAGTTCTGAATCTTTGTCCATTTGTTTGGGCTTCAGTTCTGAATCTTTGTCCATTTGTTTGGGCTTCAATACTTCAGTTCTGAATCTTTGTCCATTTGTTTGAGCTTCAGTTCTGAATCTTTGTCCATTTGTTTGGGCTTCAATTCTTTAGTTCTGAATCTTTGTCCATTTACTTGGGCTTCAATTCTTCAGTTCTGAATCTGTGTCCATTTGCTTGGGCTTCAATTCTTCAGTTCTGAATCTGTGTCCATTTGCTTGGGCTTCAATTCTTCAGTTCTGAATCTGTGTCCATTTGCTTGGGCTTCAATTCTTCAGTTCTGAATCTGTGTCCATTTGCTTGGGCTTCAATTCCTCAGTTCTGAATCTTTGTCCAATTGCTTGGGCTTCAATTCTTCAGTTCTGAATCTTTGTCCATTTGCTTGGGCTTCAATTCTTCAGTTCTAAATCTTTGTCCATTTGTTTGGGCTTCAATACTTTGGCTCTGAATCTTTGTCCATTTGCTTGGGCTTCAATTCTGAGTCTTTGTCCATTTGCTTGGGCTTCAATTCTTCAGTTCTAAATCTTTGTCCATTTGCTTGGGCTTTAATTCTTCAGTTCTGAATCTTTGTCCATTTGTTTCCATTTCCAGATAAAAGCCGAGCCAATGTTAGCAACATTTCAATCATTACGCAAACCAGAGACTGCTGTGGCCACTAAAACTGACCCTGAAGCACTGAAGATGCTGAGGAAGACTCAGTCAGCTCGAGATTGTCTGGAGGCAAATTTAGCGGCTGTTCTAAAATCCCGACAGGGGACGGATGTCTATTCTCTTCTGGATGCACTTTATAAAGATGGGTCAGTTTCTGATACACACACATTCATAGCGGAGTTATCTCCCTTGATTCTTTAAAGTCTTATTATTTTGCTTTTGTCAATCTGTTCTGGTAGGTTTTAAGAATGAAAAAAGTTATTGTCTCTTTTCTAGATATTGTCATCAAACTGTTTGTATGTATTTTTAATTAGGAGTGCTTTAGAGTTTGTTGTTAGTATTTTTAATTAGGAGTGCTTTAGAGTGTGTTGTTTTTCATTGGGAGTGCTTTAGAGTTTGCTGTTTGTATTTTTAATTAGGAGTGCTTTAGAGTTTGTCAGGATTCAGAGAATGGTTGATGACCACATTGCAGAAGCTGAAAAACAACTAAAGGTAATTTTAACAAAGGATGTCGTCTTGGAATCAATATAAATGAAAATAATCCTGAGTGTGGCATAAAATACCAATTAATTCTTCACCACTATCATCTATAAAGGCTTATTTTTTTGTTTTTTAAACCATGAATCTTCCCCCCATAATTTATTAACATATTGTTTTTGTTTGTAGAGGGAACTGGACAATAATGCTCAAATACCCACCAAGGGCCCTTCTGCTGCTGCAGATAAAAAGGGAAGAATTGGTGCAAGAGGGAAGGGTAACATTACCATGAAAAAGCCTCAGACTGGTAATCAATCCAGTAAAGTTGTTTCTACAACAACAAAGGAAACTAAGACTAAAAAGGTATTTCTCTCCTCATTTATGTCATACTACAGAGTTTTCTCAACAGGTAATTCTCAACTAAGAGTGCCAACATGTTTTTTTCATATACGGATTGACTTCAATGTTTCTTCGGTTCATCAAGTTATGAACGAACTTGCCACTGTGCAAACTACATAAATCCCCGAAGCGGTTTATGAAAAGTTTGCACAGGGGCCAGTTTGTGTCCATGAACCGAAGAAATATCGAAGTCAATCCTTATAATTTAATTACTATCACATTAACTACGTAAAACGAAAAAAAATATTCACAGGGAGTGATATATTTTATTTTTAAAGACTCAAAAGAAACCACAGCGCGCAAAGCTACACTTGATGTCAAAGACCTCTACCAAGTTGACGTCACAATCACAGGCAAAGGGACTGTACAACGTGATGACGTCATCTCGCGTCTTAGCGTTGAGTTAATCAGTGCACTGTGCTGACATGAGTGGAAACGTTTTCGTAAGCTAACATTACAAGTTGTTCTTTATTTCTTTAAAATCTGTTTCAGAAATACAAGATTGCTGATTTTACTTCTACTGAGGAGTTTCTAACACATGTTTATGGCAAGGCTCCGTATCAAAGTGGTAGAACTACAATTAGAGAGCCGTACCTTCATTATGTGAACACAGCTAGACCAAAGTCACCCCGTCCTAGTGCTGTCAATCAAACTAAAGGTAGGAAACTTATTTAAGTATCAAAAATAGTTGTATTTCAGTATTTGTTGATTGATGTCTTATGCGGTACTCAAGATTATTTGACTTATTTGGTGGCATTGTCAGGTTTAGTAGGAGAGGAAACCAAGCTGTTTGTCTGGAGGAAACGCCCTACATGTACCTTCAGTTACATAATACAACAACCATATTGTACTAGCTCGCCAGGTTTAGATGCATTTTGCTGGATTTTTACCTTCTTTGCCAACTTTGTGTCATAAACTGTTTATGACATAATGTAGGCTCATCGTATAGGGAAATCCAAATTTTTCGTATTTTCTATAATGTAATTAGCGATAGCAGAGTGTGTATGTTGAGTTAACTAAAACTCCTGTTTTTCATAGCTCCTGTAGATGGTCAGCTTATTGCTATGGCTATTCCATTAAACTCCCCTCGCACAAAGTCGGGTGTTACAGTGAGCACAGCTATAACCACTTCAACGGCAGTAACTACCTCACCGAGGGCTCAACCTCAAGTCTCTGCCCCCTCTAATGTCACCATGGTAACTGTGACCAAGGAAGATGAGGAAGTAATGACGAAAAAAACAACTTTAATGAAACAGGTCTGTGATATATTCCACCATCTTTTAGTTTTATAATAATGGTGAAATGAATGTACAATGAGACAGTTATTTTGTTGTGAACAACAAGTAAACTCTATGTGAAATGTTGTAACTTCTCTGTCATTGGACCAGCCTCGATAGCTCAGTCGGTAGAGCGTCCGCTTCAGGCCTGGGAGATCCGGGTTCAAGCCTGGGTCGAGTCAGACCAAAGACTTTAACAGTGGTAGCTGTTGCTGCTTCGCTTGGCGTTCAGCAATAGGAGTTAGAGCAGCGACTGGTTGGCCCGGTGTCAGTATACTGTGACTGGGTGAGGGGGCTTGCTGGTTGTCTTCGGCAAGTCGTCTCAGTGAGGCAGCACCTAAAAGAGCGGTGGAAATCCGCCCTGCAACAAGGAGACAACGTCTTCATATAACTGAAATACTGTTGAGCAGGACGTAAAACCCAAGTCACTCACTCACTCTCTGTCATTGTTAACAGGTTTTACCCCAGGTCAATGTAGAAAGCTCTTCAGACAAGGAGGTGAAACAGCAAACACGAATCAGCATCAACCCAAACACATATTTTGATGTAGCTGAACATGAATCATCAGAAGAAGAGGTAAATTATCAAAACAAAACTTAACTACTTATTGTTCTAATGTTATCATTTACATTTCATCATTATTATCATGACAAAATAAAGAGATAAAACTTTTTTCTTAAGCAACTGTATTTAAGCACATTTTTACAATTCATTATTCTGGAATGCATACCTGGTAGCCTTGTATCATTTAGTAGGTGACTAAGATATTGTACTTTTCAAAAAGAGTATACATTGATTTGTTGACAGGATGTAGCTGACAAAAGTGCAGAGGTTGAAGAGGAGAATGGGACTGGGATGGCTTACCCTGGCTACAAACCTCCACCCACACCAACTTATTATGGCCCAAAGTATCCGCCTGTTGAGGCGACTCATACACAATCTGACTCCACGGCTGTCTTGGATGAAATTCGTAGACAAGAATCTGTCGAGCGCCAGACACTGGAATGGTTAGAAATTTATATCTTCCAACTCTTTTTACTTGTAGTTAGTTGTATTAATGATAAACGTCTATAGGTAACTTTCAGTTTTGGTACTCAATGAATCAATCAACAAAATGTTGTCTGTTAATTTTAACACATAGACTTAGTCTTTAATACATGTGTATACTGGCCCTACATGGCATATGGGAATTTCGTCTTCAATTTCAACTGATTGGGCACATTTCATTTCAACTATTTGTATATTTTTATTTAGGGTTGAACAAGAATTGATGGCTCGCCTGGTTACTGAGATATATTCTCAATCCAGGTCATCTGTATTACCTGCAAGAGAAACGGCTACAGTGAAGGACTCTGATACGAGTGCTGTATCTGATGACTCCATACAATGTAAGCCATGTGCATTGATTGCTACGTTTGTTAACAAAGATCACCTGTGTGTAAAATAGGATTGTTTATGTTCAAGTAGAGATATTGTGGAACTTAACCCGTTGGACACTGAAGCCCTGAACGACTAGAGGCCTATATACAAGCCTCCTGGGCAAAAATGGACATTTTATGTTTTTTCGTTATGTGTCTGTTTTATACATATTTATTCTTTTGTATAATATTACTCAAAAGAACACAGTTTTGTCACTTTTGTGACCGTATGCATCGCCACCTTCGCTCGGCCCTTTAGATTCTCAATCACCTGATCGGTTGACAACTTTCGTTTTGCCATCACTTTGACGTTCAACAACAAAATAACTTCCGTTACATATGCAGACCAAAATTCAATGAAATAAGGTCGCTGATTGGCTTAGAAGCTTCTACCTAACTGGTAAACATGAGCAGGACGAAGCTTGATGAAAGAAAGTCGTTGATTCGCCCAGAATGTACCACGTCACAAACAGGTTAATGTTTGGGGGTCAAGATGTCTGACCAGATATTGGATAACTTGAAGACTGATTTGCAACTGAGGTACCAAGCGATGGTGGATCAGAGAGTATCCATCAGTTTTAGCGATTGTAGAATATCACAGTGTAGATAAAAAACTTTGTACATTGTTGTCACCCTTATTGCATAGCATACATACAGCCATGCATGATAGTGAAATAGTGGTCTATAATCATTAACAGTGTTCAGGCAATCAAGAGTTACTTCCCTGTCCATAGAATTATTCCCCTTGTTTTCACAGTGATGGATGCTCTGGGTGAAGATGGAATGCAATTGTTTGTGGATGCCGGTCAGCCAATAGACAGTCAGCTTGTTAACAAACTTATCCAAGATGTTCTCTCAGAGAAAATCACTGACATGATTGGACAGTTTCCAGATCGAGAAGAAGTCCACTCAGTTATAGAAAAACAAGCAGAAGGTCCCCCGTCTCCAGGTCCTCCATTAGATGAGAGAGGTGGAGCTACTGTTTCACCAACACCCAAGGTTAACATCTTAAACTGATTCATTGAATGATACATATCAAGTGGTTATTCCAATGATATTGTCAGTAAAAGAGGGACAACTGAATTTCCCAAGGAATACATGTATTGTTGAAATGTTCTATAATTTAACATGGCATTGAAGCGAAGTGTGTTTGTATGACCCGAATGTTCAACCAATTATAGATATTTTGTTTGGGAGATTCTGTTTGTCCCTCTCAGTCTCAAATTTGTGTACATGTATGTTTATCTTCAAGCTATATTCAAATATTAACAAATGACAATTCTGTTGCTAAAATGCTGCTGTTAATTCTTAACAATTACTTTCAAATTGACTTTCCTTTGGTTCATATATTTGATATTTATTTCTTTTAGCCAACACCCAGACGACGTGTTGTTGTTACCCCTCAGCCTACCCCTAAATCCAGTCCTGCCCCCTCACCTCCAAGACAAGCCTCGCCACCGTACACCCCAGCTGATTCCCCTGAGATATCACCCCAAGTGAGGGCACCTGTTACCCCAGTAATAACCCAAGCCCTTCCCCAGCGCCAGCCTGTAGTGGAGGATTCTGAGCCAGACACATCATCCTCTGTAGATATTGTACATGAGATGAAGCGTATTGCAGGTCAGCACTTCTAGTCTTTTCTCAACATATTTTTTAAGTCAATTTTGAAATCTTGTATTTTTTTTATCTCAACAGTTTTGATAGTTTGTTGAATTTAAAGATCGTTGAGTGATGGGAGTTTTTTTAATGTATTTAAGTAAGATACAAAACAATAATATAATGTATATATGATGTTATGATGCAACATTTGTAATGGTGTTATAATAATCCCTTCTCTAAACTATGGGACTAATCAATAAAGAGATAAATATTAATTATATTGAAAGCATGATATTTTCTAGGTCAGAACACTGATATAGATAGTACATGTAGTGTCCAGTTTGTTCCTCTTAGTTATTTTTATGACTATTTACCTTGTAGCCACCAAAGTATTTCCGGAGGAAGAGAGCAGTGTTATTCCTCTTGAGAGAGAAGTACCGACGCCTATAGGTTCCCCAGAGCCCCCTGAGGTTGTAATAGAGAGAGTAATGACTCCGCCCCCTGATGAACCTGTCACCCAACCACAGCCCACTTCACCTACAAGAGCTCCTCAACTCCAGATAAATACACAAGAAGTTGATCAGCCAGAACCAGAATTGATGTAAGTATTTTTGGTTTGGTTCATAAAACAATCTGTTTTAACATTAAGATGAAGAATTACTTATGGATAACAACTTCTTGGTTTATCCATAAGTAATTATCCATAAGTAATTCTTTATCTTATTGTTAACCTTTCAACTTCTAAATGCCATTGAAAGATTTAATCTGTAATAACGAATTCATCTCATGTGTAGTGACAGGATGATGTTTTGAGGATGACAGGTAATTTGTGTATACAAACGTGGACAATGTTATTAGATGGAGTTAGCATCACCAGAACAGATCTTTTTTTATTATTGGTCATGCACTCTCTTCTCAAATCTGCTATAACATACATTTTTACATTACTTTTAATAAAAGCTGATCCCCCCTCCCCCCTTTCATTATTTGACAGTGATGCTGGTACATCAATGAAGCAACCTCCAATGATGACAGACAGAGAGATACAGGTTTATTCCCCCACACAGACAAGTCCTCCCCCTGCAGTGGAGACTTCAGAGGGGGAGTCAGTGTCACAGTCAGAGAGCAGTTCTCTCCCCTCCAGCCTTACAGAGACGGTCAATGAAAGTTTGTCTGAGGGTCAGTGGCTGGTCAGTCGAAGTGAAGGTCAAGTGCCCGGTATAACTGCTGATGAAGGTGAGACAAATGAGGCAATGGTCTCCCTTGATTCAGTTTAAGATTTACTACTTTTATCATGTTAATGGAGTTCCACTTCTCGATTTATTAAACCCCAATGCTTTTCTGGGTGTTTTCTTACAATGTTTTCAAGTGATCTTAGGAACTCTTTTCAGATTCAGAAGAAAGTCCTGTAAATAAACTTTCTCTTTTTTTTATTATTTTTTTTAGCACTATGATATATTTATTTTTAAATTGATATATTTATACACATATTGCATATATTATACCCGGTTAATACTACAAGTCACAATCTGTTGTCTGTGTTACTTGATTTGTTGATTGTCATTTATCATTGTTTGTTGTGACAGTGGCACGTTTATTACACCCTGGATATAGACTGGGTGATCAGAGTGTGGCCAGTACTCTGAGGGATACAGAAGATTTAGAAACGGTCAGTCCAACCATTTCTATCAACCTTATTTATAGTTATACACGTATACATCTACTTAATGGTATTCTGTGTGTACACCATAGGCTCTTGTTTGATATGACCGTGAGTGATGTATTTAGCTACCACCTTTATATATGCCATATCTTTTCGTGGACTTGAAAGGCATCAAAAAGCCAGGTGCTAAGAACATTTTCAGGTTTGGGATTTGACCATTGTATACATTTGTTTGTGATGGTTTCTCCCCAAATAACATATCTTATCAAACCAAGACAATTGTAAAAACTTGTCTATATAGCTTACCTAGTAAAAAAACACCATGCTTGTTCATGTCCCTGTACCAGTGTCACTTTATTTTAAAAATATAAAAGACCTTATCTTCAGTGGGATATAAAACATCAAATAATTAATTCAGACGTAAGCCTGCATTCCAGCCTTTTTTATCTGTTTTTTTATCAGCTTTGTTCCCCTATCTTATGACTTTGGGACGACACTTCATACTTTCTATTCTCCACTTTTCCAAGAAAGTATTTCACATTTAGTATATGGCAAAAAATATTTGTTTTGTGAGGGTATTTTTTTTATGGTGTTTGGTGGCTGAGCCAAGACCCAATTCTATTTTGATTTGACCCTTGGGCTGGGGACATTGTGGCTTTGCTTTACTCATGTTTGCTGACCCAGCAAGGAGGAACATTAAGTATGCCAAATACATTACCCTTCCGGACATCCTATTGTCTGAAGAGCATAATGTCAAAATTTAGACTGGGATGGTGGAGGTAATATTTTTGTTGGTTGGTACTTCTATCACTAGATGACCTTAGCTTTAGAAAGCAATGTTAAACCCCAGTCAATAACTCTTTCTTTATTACTTAGAAAAGACTAGATTATTGAAAACAAAAGCATACCTTATGTCCTTTATCTACTTCCTCAGGATATATCCCAGAGTGAGGGTGAATTCTGTGTCCGTACTGTCAAACAACGGGATCCTATGTTAGCTTTAATGGAGAAGATCCAGGAAGGAGGAGGGTTGTATCAATATGATCTACCTGACCACCAGGTAACTGATGTCCTTAATCAGACAGGTGTCAGTACAGGTGAAATCAGCCTTGGAGAACACCTCCAGAAAGGACACAGTTCACAAATACACGGACTTAAATCTTCCCAGGCACATTTGAACATTATACAGGATCATCAGACAGACAGGCAGACAGACAGGCAGACAGACACACATTCTCCTGATAGACCTACGGTCACAGTTGTACAGAGTGGTCCTTCATCTGGGTCCAGGACCGAGGCTAAACCAGGACCATCCATCCTGAGAAAATCACTTGAATCAGGTAAATAACGTCAGGTCAAATGAAGCACATCCGAATTTTAACATCTTAGCTTACATCTTCCAGATAGGTATCTAGCTAAAAGCTGTTATTTTGTACTTTTTTATAAAAATGACCAACAAAAAGCTATTCCTGTTTCAAATTTTCCCTATATTTTGCAGCTCATGCCACTTTAACTATGGTATTGTAAATCATATCCTTCACAAAACTTCTTCCATGATTTTATTCTTCTCTTTTATAAAAAGTGTCCATATGGTTTTATTTGTCTTCAGATGGTGATGTGTCCATGAGGATGTCGGATTTACAAACCAGCACACCTAATCGTAAATCTGTTACCATGGCAACTGCAGGTATTTATTACATTGTTCTATTTGATTTCTAAAACAAAAAACCCTTTCACTTAAAATTTTATAATCCTGGGCCTAGTTTCACAAAGCGATCTTAGCAAAGTGTGATCATAACTACCATGGCAACCAATGCTAAAGGTATACGTTGCCATTGGTAATTAAGATTACCTTAAGCTAAGATCGCTTTTTGAAACTGGGCCCAGCTGTCTTACCTGTCTTAGCACCTCCTCACAAGAGCCTTGTAAATACCAGCAAAATTTTAGCATCTCAAACTTTGAATGCGAAAATGCAAGCTTTTAATTGGCTCTTTTCAAAATTGTAACTTTGGAGAAATACATGTAAACTGTTGAGATATTGAGTCTCTTGATGTTTGGAGTTGTGTACTATGTCACATAGTTTAGATAAGACATACATGTAATATGTTCATTATTGATTGACAAAACCTCATTATTTACTGCTGATTGGATATTGCTGACTTATATATATGTGCTTTTTTATTTTTCAAGGGGGGCGCAGTAAGGGCCGTGGTCGCCCTACCCCAGGGGGTAGATCGTTGGGTGGCCAGAAACCCCCAGTTCGTAATGGTACACGCCTACGAAGCAGTCTGGATGATGATGATGAAGTTTACAAACCAGGTAATAATGTCTATAAAAACAGTTCTTTTCTACCACAAAGTACATGTGGTAACATGTCCCCCGGCACAACATGGCCATGCCAAACAGCCGAAACAAATCCAGCTTTGTGATGGTACAAATGGCATGACATCAAAGAGCAGTTTCACTGAATATGTTGTTTTTGACCTTACCATGTGGTCCTGACAGAAAATGAATTATATAGAATATAAAGGTTCTTTCTAAATGTACGGTAAGATCTCCTTGTTCGTGTATTGATGTACAAAATTTTAGTATGGCATATCTGAGACATTCGGATTTCAGCTAGACTGTCGAGTACATGTGATCCCAACGACTTGTAAACATCACTCCTCGGCTAAGTGAATTACACCACACATGGCGGTAAACTGTCTATTTGATTTGGCAATTATTTTACCGAAAGCTGTTTTCACTGCACAATGAAAAGTTGAAATTTAAATGAAAGAATGAAATCATTTACATACAGTATATACTTGTATCGGATTGGGTCCAACATAACACTGAATAAGAACACCTCGTCGTGTCTGGCTGTATATTATATAATTTATATTGTCAGACTTGTTATGATCGGACAAACCACATAAATTCCTGGTCCAAAAACTATTGCCTCATGAAACTGGTGATGTTATAAATATTCCATCGATCGTATGCGGCCACATGGCTGAAAAACTTAACAAGTACATCAATGGTTTCTCAGCCAACAGCAGTGTGACACACACATATCAGGGGTCCGATCTGATAAGCATTAACTCACGTGATTTTTAGACAAGCCATATGATAAATCACTCCCAATTTTAGAAAACGCTTTTCACTATGCTTTTCAGAGCTACAGATTTTTTTAGAGAGCTTGAATTAGGGGGAGCTCTTACTGTACTTTGTATCTCATATTCTGTTAATCATGATCTTTAAATCTAGGAAACTGTTTTTATTATAAGATACTTTACTTTTTTATGATGCCCTGTACGTAAATATTCTTTCATTAAAGCTTGATTATTCTATCCATTAACAGGTACTCGTACATTTACCCCAGATCAAATGAATACTGATGATCTGCTTAAATCAGGAGGCTACCTAACAGAATCAATTAGCCAATCAGATGGGAGAGTTTCATCCGAATTCAACCAATCAGGAGGCTATCTCAATCAATCTGTCAGCCAATTAGATGGACGAGGTTCATCAGAGTTTAACCAATCAGGAGGCTATCTCAATCAATCTGTCAGCCAATTAGATGGAAGAGGTTCATCTGAATTCAACCAATCAGGAGGCTATCTCAATCAGTCTATCAGCCAATTAGATGGAAGAGGTTCATCAGAGTTCAACCAATCAAGAGGTTTGACTCAATCTTTAAACAGATCAGAAGGGAGTATGTCTGCCAGGATGTCATACGAAATGAGCCAATCAGAACAGATGGGACGATCTGGTGAATATCTCAAGTCCACACAGTCCTTTGAAACGGAGACTGGTAGTTTAAGTGAGACAGAACTTCAGCAACTGGCTAGATTTGGGACTGGTTCTGGACCTCGTATAGTTTCAGTGACGATCCCTGGGCAAGATGGGGAAGAGACTGACTCTGATATGGTCAGTGATGATCAGTAATGCTTTGTTATATACTTGTTTGTAATATTATATGTTTTACAACTGTGTCTACTGGAAATTACATCCAAATATATACATTATATCAACTCTCCGTCCTTAACAATATATTGTGATAAACATAAATTATATTTAATAGTTTGTTTATATTTACATGTATAATAATGGATGTACTTGTCAAAGTAGATTATTGTCATAGTTGAAACGTACAGTTTTTGACAAATTTTATAGTTTGGTTGTGTAAATGTTCTTTTTCTGTTTAAGTAGCATGGGCTGCCAAAATTCAAACTTTTTTCTGATGTGCACCACAGTAAGAGGCTTTGAAGACCATCGAAGAACTAAATGATTAGCGTTGGATGAGGAATATCCATACACTATGTGACCTGTCCAAACCAAAATAGTGTACGAAAAGTAAACAAAATTTAAATAACCGGGACGACCATTCATTCATTCAAAGCCAAAGTCAGTTCAAAACAATACTTTATCGTTCATTCTCGAGACTAGAAGTACCAAAAAGCTTCTGAATTATTCGTCTTGAAAAAAATAGCCGATAATTTCAACATTCTGTTTTTATGTTAAAATATCAACATTTTGGCAGCTCATGCCACTTTAATTGAACATTTACTTGATTATGTTGGATGTGGGTCACATTCTAAAACACAGAATACATCACCATAGGCATTATAACATTATACTGACCATGGTATTTATATAATAGACTAAATTTCCTCATGTAATAGTTGCCTAGTGTTTCATCTATAATAACAACTTACAAAAGAACTGTTCAGCATATGTCTCTTTTACTTATTTCTATTTGTGTTAATGAACTTATATATTTTGGGAACCAAATTACAATGTACATTCTAATTTCCTTTACCATGATGTACAAATATATATATATATATCAAGTATAGAATGAAACATGATGAAATTCAGCCCATTTATAGTTTAATTTATTGTTAATACATGATAGAGAGAAATAAAGTTTGGTTTGATTAACTCTAGCTGTTTATTTTGGAAAACGTTTTAAAAGTATCAACTGAATTTTTCTCAGTGTAAGTATGGGATGGGTCCCCAGGCTGTCTGCTGGAGTTCTCCACTCACACATTCAGTCAGTCTGTCCCACAAACAGACCTTCACTATATCACTATGTATTCAAGGGAAGTAACCTGGGGGTCTGAGGTAAAACAACCAATCAAAATACTTTGCAGTTAAGTCCCTGCAGTGTCCTGTGTAAACTCTACAGCAGGACCATGTTCAACCCATACTGTGGGCTTGAAAATCATTAAATTAAGAAATTCAAAGCCTTTCGTAATATACACCAATTCAATGCCCCTTCTTTGCTAGACAGCATTTTTTCCTATTTTTTTCTGACAATCCCTGGCTTTTATATGGATTTTCTCCTCTAAAATTTTGTCTGAGGGAGTTATTAAATCTTTCAATGGCATTTAGAAGTTGAAAGGTTACAATAAGGTGAAGAATTAGTTATGGATAACAACTTCTTGGTTTATAATGTGATATAATAAACCAAGAAGTTGTTATCCTTAAGTAATTCTTCACCTTATTGAGGTAGTTATTGTATAAAAGTATATCCCTCACTCTAAATTACATCACTTGATTGGTGACTTCAGGTTTATATTTACTTTAGGAAATGATATTTGGAACCAGGAGAAAACCACATACCTTTCATTGCTACAACCATAGCCAATGTATTGCATGTGATAGAAACCATGGAAACATTGATGGAACACACCTCTCTACACCACAGGAACACAGTCATTTTTAATGTTTCAGACATAAATTATCTGTATTTCGCCAGTATTATTGTCAAGTAAAGTACTGACATTGTATTGTATTATTATTTGTATTATTTGTGTGGCGCATAAAAAAATAATAGATATGTAGGTTTATTTATCTTCACAGTTTGTTCTCCCACTCTTGGAAAATTTTCTGCCTGGGTTTTCGCTCGAACGACCTATGTGGGATGGTTGCCAGTTACCAACGGAAGGTCGTGGGTTTCCTCCGGGCATAGAGCCCGGTTTCCTCCCACAATAAAACTGGCAACGCCGCCATATAAGTGAAATTATCTTTAGCGCGGCGTAAAACACCAATCAATCAATTTTCACAGTTTGTTGACTTACAATTATATTGAAGGTACAGAAAACTCCAGAAAGGGATACAATCTAATTTAAACAACAGAACGACTCCTTTCACCTGCAACCTGTACGTCAGTAAAATGAAAATCACTTTTGTTCCCACAGACGTTTATTAATGTTGACATTAGTCTGGCTTGTCTATTGCATCATATCGTAGCCGCTATTTTTAAGCAGCCAATTAAAGGAGGTACTTAAAGGTTTGGTCTGGGTTTCTTCCGCTATCGCCCCGTTTTGTTTTGCAATAACTCAGTTACCTAAAGGAACCTGATTACCGTTTCAAATGTGACACATAAAGGCCTAGGTCATTTTTTCACGCAATCACAATGTGATCAAAGGGCGAGATCACGGATAGGTCACACATGGGCTAAAAAGATTGTTACCACATTTCTCAGAAAACAGTTGCTTTAAATTACGTGAAACTTGGGATATATCATCGCTAAGGTAAGGTTGCAAGTAGCCAAAACTTTGACCATACTCAATAGCTCACGTTTTATTGAGTATGGTCAAAGTTTTGGCTAGGTTGCAAGGTGAATTACTTTTTGACGTACATCGGCTGAAAGGTCAACGTTACACAAGAGTTCAAATTTTGGACGAAAGAGCTTGTTGCCATGTTTAACATAACCGTTTTTTTTTTTAAATTTCACGAAACTTAGGATATATCATCGCTATACGAAGGTGTCAATCTGAACAAAATTGGACGAAGATTAGTCCAATGGTCACGGTCACCGGGAGGTCGCACATATGCTAAAAATCTTGTTACCACGTTTTTTCAGAAAACCGTGTTTTGTTTTTTTTTATTCAAATTCGTTGAAACTTGGGATATATTACCGCTATAGTCGGGTAACGAGCTATTTGGCTCATGATGATCATTGGTTTAAGGGTCAATGTCACCAAGAGGTCACACAGGAGCTAAAAACTGTTGCTTTAAATTTTATGAAAATTGAGATATATCATCGTTATACTAATATTGGGAGCTGAATGACTGGACAAATATCTGTTCAAAAGTCAAGGTCACACAGAGTTCAAGTTTAACAAAACTGTTGTTTCAAGTATCTTGACATTTGGGATACATCATCTAAATACTAAGATTTCGCGAGGCCACACATAGGCTTACAAACTTGTCACTGCGATTTTGTTTTAGAAAAATCATAATTCCGCGAAACTTTGGATGTATCATCGCTATACTAAGGGGCTGAATGGTGTTTAGGGGTCAAGATTGCCGATGTTGTTCTCTTAAACAAGCAGAGCTTAATTTATCAAGCATAGCCTACTATTATGTGTTTATCATATATTTATGAACACTACGTGAAGAAGTCAGTATTTCAAATTCAATTGCATTAAATTATACTATGCTGTCCTAAACATACATGTAATGGATTTTCACTAAATTGTTTCGTACATGATGGCAAAAGTTTATTGGTAGAAGACAATGTTAACGGAGGATTGCCTTCTCTTTGACATAACCTTATTTACTACTATACGTATGCAAGTATTTGCAATAATTGTACAGATTGCAATAATTTTACAGGTGTCAGCTTTGCAAATAAAGCCGGAATGAGTTTCGAACTTGGGAATCTTGGGGGCACTGTCCTATACTGCTCAACCAATTCAACTACCGAGCCCTAATGGTAACCGATCAATTATTAGAATCTTTTACATACAATGCTGCAATAAACAAACGACATATACATGTGTTAAATATAAGGCCTTATGAAACTACATGTATCGCCTAAACAACTATAGATGTGTTGACAACATTAGGGCTTTGGGAAAATAACTAGCATATTATTTTAGACCGAAAAGTGTAATTAAAACCGTTAGTTATATTGTATACTGAGGGGCAAATGGTGAAGAGGGTAGTTTTAGGCTTCATGATGAGAGGGGGCTGCTTTCGCGTTTGTCAAAACAAACAAAATTCTTTGCTAAATCATTGTTTGAACTATGTACACTTTTGGATGGAAGTTTATTTTAGCAAAATGGCGAGGTCTATAAACTCCGTCATTTTTCATCATTGGTTTACTGGATCATGCAGCTAATCTTCCTGACATCCCCACTTTACTCAAATCTGATAGAGGGCAGACAATGTCCGCGATATTGAACAGACTCGCGTTGCTTCAATTCATGTGATCACGGACGTTTTTAATTGTTCGGTTTTCGCTATCAAAACCACGAAAAAGGTATTGGATTGTTGTTTTAAGGCCAGGAAACACTGAAATAACCAATAACCATGAGTGCTTTATACAAGTCAATCAAACAATGGTCCAGAAATATTGTTCTAAAGTGGTTTTATACTTAGCGCCATTAAAAACGCACGACCCAAAGAATGTAAAATATTTTGAGAAATGTAAAGTGTAAAATATTGTAAGTACTCTTAAATTGAAGAACAAGGCATTGGTCACAATGAGACAAAGAATTGACAATATGTGAAACCCTGGTGACTTTTATTCCTTGCAAACAAATCGTTGATACAGAAATTTAAGGTGTCATCATTCAATAATGGGTATGTCCACCTCTGGCATCAACGCAAGCAGTACATCTGCGACGCAAGGACCTGATGAGTGTGGCTATTCTGTGCTGTGGGATCCGGTCCCACTCTTCCTGCACTACCTGGATCAATTTACATCGGTTGCGTGGCCTGGGTTGACGTTGTGCAACGGCATTCTTAAGCTGATCCCACAAGTGCTCTATGGGCGATATAGATCGGGGGAGTAAGCTGGCCATTCCATGATGTTCACATTATTCTGTTGCAAGAAGAAGTGTCAACCTTGCAGAGTGTGGGCTCTGATGATTTCGAGCCCATCGTAAACGGTTTTGGCGTGCGACGGGTGTCAATATGGCCCCTAGGTAAGGGATGCGTGCATGCATCCGTGTAACACAACGTCCGTGCCCATTACATAGGCTGACACTACAGTTTTCTGTCCAGTTCAGGAGGTCTTTAACGTAAGGTCCTAGTATGTTTTGCATGTAGGCATGAAGCTGTGTACATTGTTCCTCGTTCTGTATATTAGCCGAACTCTCCCAGATGGATACACCGGCTGCCCCGGAATCCACGGCTTCACCGATAGTGTTCTGTAAAGCAGCCTGAAAGTGAGGAAAACATGGACACCTCTGTTGGAGACGTCGTCGGATGGTGCTGAGGCTTACCCTGGGCCTTCCAATTCCCACGGGGCCTCCGTGGCTTAGTAGGTAGAGCGTTGGACGCTCAATCCGAACAGCCTTCCACGAATGGGTCGCGGGTTCGAATCCCACTCAGTCCAAAAATTGGAAAATTTTCTGACTGGGTTTTCACTCGAACGACCTATGTGGGATGGTTGCCAGTTACCAGCGGAAGGTCGTGGGTTTCCTCCGGGCACAGAGCCCGGTTTCCTCCCACAATAAAACTGGCAACGCCGCCATATAAGTGAAATAATCTTGAGCGCGGCGTAAAACACCAAACAATCAATCAATCAATCCAATTCCCACGTTCTCACGAGCAGTCCGTGTCGCGGTGCGAAATCGGTCACGTGTGTGCAACAAACCGATGTACCAATCCTGACGGGCTGTAGTGACTCTTGGCTGACCAGGGCGTGGTCGGTCGGCAACATTGCCAGTTTCATGTTCCCTGATTCTGAGGCGACTAATTGTGGAGGGATGACACTGCATGTGACGTTCTACGGCGGCACAACTGAGACCCGCCTGTAACATGCCAATGGCACGTTCCCTTTGTTGTGTCGTAAGTCGGGGCATGGTATCGTTTTCTGATTTTTTTTTTTTCGTCTTTATGCTGAGCTTCGTGTAAAGTGTTGAACCCACGACAAATGAGCCCTGAAAGCTGTTCTCAGTGACGGTAAAACACTCAATGGACGTTATAAGGAAATGTTTCGTAATGTTCACGACAGGCGCGTCGGGAACACCACTGGTTATCCAGTTATTGCAACTCAACTCGAACTAACAATAAACAACAAAACGTAAATGGTCAATAGCCTTACTGGGGTAGAAACATAAAATTCAACCGTGCGTTTTTAATGGCGCTAAGTATATTAAAATTTTCTTCTGTCAAGTGTATAGTTTTGCTGACCATTGTTTAGGTTTAATGTCCAAATTTAGAAGGAGGTAGTTGGGTGAGTGATCTTGGGTAGTTTTGTCCCCATTTGACCTCAGGTGTTGAGTGCATGTTAAGCTCCAATCAATCAGTCATGTTGATGGTGGACATGTATCTATTTTTTAACACATTGGCACAGGGTTTACCTTCTGGACTAACACAAATCTATATGTAGGCGTATGTTTATGTTTCTCTTTAGTAATAAATGACCTGTACGTTTGAATTCTTATTTATTTTTCTCTCCAAGGTAAGTTTAATAGTGACTTGTCCATTTTGTAACACAAAAATATTTTTGGGAGAACATTTCTCCATAGATATTCGAGTGCAGAAGGTATACCCTATACAAGTGTATTAACATAATATATATCTGGTTTATAAATACAATAGTTAAAGCATAAATATAGATGAAACGGTAGGGCTTAGATCTCATCTCGTACAATACCAGTGCTCTGCATGCTTACGGATTTTAAAAATAATATGACACTCAACACGTACTGTTTCAAAATGTGAAATGTCAATCCATCTCATGCACGAGAAATGTTTTATTCTCGTGTCGACCGACCGAGAGATGACAATTCTTATAAAATCCAAAACAACACTTTATTTTTCCCCAAATAAAACTAAGTTTATTTTTACAAGCGACATCTTTCGCGTCGGCTTGATAATGCTGTGTCTTAATAGACAAATAATACGTTCCAATGCATCTTATTCTTTCTCAGAAACCATGTGAGGTGGGTTCCATGTTTCCCATTTCTCCCGAATAAACCCGACAACGCAGCCACGTGAAAAATCTTGAATGCGCGTCAACCACATGCCGAAGAATACACACATATCACATACTATCTTTGTCATGTTTTCTTTAGCGGTGACCCGCTCTGGCATACTAGCTTAAAGGAGAAGAAAAGGAAAAAACTAAGTAAATACAGTACAGGCGCGACACATTTTCCTTTCTAACGGTACCAAAACCATATTTCTACGATTTTTCCTCGCTCAGCTGTGCTATAAGAAAGTTAACAATCGTTATCAGAGAACGTCTAAACTGACTCGGCAGCCATCTTCACAGCAGAGCTTAGCTGTGTGTCTCGATTGGCCAATCAGCATACGCCTGGCCACCTGTCACTCACTAGCTTAAGAGAAATTGGTCAACTCTGAAAGTCTCCCATTTAAACCTAGGTTAATTTTGATCATTTCGACGCGCTAATAAGAGTAGATAAACACTCTAACAGCTCTGAAATGTACACTGGCTAGTAAATCAACCTTTTGGGAAGACGTGACAGGCTGCTATGTTGTCTACGCGACTTTTGGGGATCGTTGTAGAATTTTCAAAAAAGGTAGTCTTACCGCTGACATTGCAGGTTATAACCATACAAGATATGATAAGCTCGCAAGGGAAGTAATCTACTAATACTTTTTCCGGTCAATTTCAAACCGTCAATGGCGCGCTCCACTGACGATCGAGCACGAGTTTGTCTGGTAGATTCATTTTCATTGTATTTTCACACCGTAAACCACGTGCAAGACTCACACACATGAATATGATGGTCTATGGGAGCCCGTTCGATACGATTGCATGTTGTTTTTTTGTTTTCTCCTCCTTTAACATCCAAACACATGATTATTTGTCCAGGTTTACCCAAGCGATTATTCCATCAAATGAAATCGCCGACATTATCCATGCACAATTAAATCACCATGCACACATAGTGGTATACTTACAAACCAGATTACAACGGAATTATTGGATTTTCGAAACACCCATAAAGGTCACATTGGTCGTACCAATATGAATCTTTTCAAGTCTTAATATCACAGTATTTCCCAGTCCAGCCAGGATAGCATCGACATATATAGCTATCATAGTTATTAGCTAGATGACGATCTTGTGAATATGTCTGTTGATGTTGATTTGAACCCCGATGTATATGTCTGTTTCTTGTCTCGTTCAAATCATAGCCAGATTTATCATGTCTACTCCTATTAGGTGGACGTTGGTTCACTTCTGGTTTGAGATTGTGCTCTGTCTGTAGGGATTTCTCCGGTCTTCCTGCAATGTTAATGACAACATCTGGTTTAGGGAGATACAAACCTATATCATTGTTGACTCTTATAGAAGATTTCCCTATACGAGCATCTCTTTTCTTTAATCGGTGATTCACATTGTGATTACTTTTACCGCTATCGTAACCTTTAACTTTCACCTTCAAATCAACATTTGCTGCATGTTTGTACACCAGATATTCAGAAGTCTGGGCACCGTGTTCTGACCATTGTAATTTCATCACGGAGGCTGTTGAATCAGAACGCGTGTTTTCAAATGATTCGTCGGTTATAAAAATGTGACGAAACCTGACATAAACGATGATAAGCAATCGAACGAATGTGTTGAGTAATGTCCATTCAGTTGAAGGTTTTGAATCAACTGTAATTGTTTCCACACTTGGATGATCTGTAGTTAGTTCTATACTTGAATTATCTGTAGCATTGAATGGTACTCTACTTTTCTCTTGCGTTTCATACGAGGAGTTTGTTGTTTGAGGGGTGATAAGCTGTTTGGAATTGGTTTGGCTTGATTCGCTATGGCTTTCTGTTAAAATTTGTAACGGTGGTCTTGATGTATATAGGCCAGTTTTTGATGAATGTTGGCTTTCTTTTATTCTTGTAGAAATTCTTGTTAAAATTTGTGAAGTTTCTGTTGAAGTTTGTAGACTTTGGATTGAAGGTTCTATGTGCTGTGTTGAAATTTGCGTTGAAGTTTGTGGGCTTTGGGGTGAACTGTGTACTGTTATTTTCGGTAAATATGTTGGGCTTTGGGTTGAAATCTGTAAACGTCGTGTTAAAGTTTCTTGGCGTTGGGGTGAGGTTTTTGTGGATCGCGTTGACTTCATTACAGTTTGAGTTGAAGTAGACGGTATCGAAGTCGTTTGGCTTATGTCCACAATTTGTTTCTTTTGTGGTTGAGTTGGTTCTGTTAGTGTGGAAACCTTCAGTGCAGGTGATTGGGTATTTCTGTAAGACAGAGTGTGGAATAAAAGTTCTGGAGCCCCTTGTTCAGTAGAAGTTACCATTTGTTGTGTAGACAATATTGGCGAAGTAGTTGAGGTAGAACCATTTGTAATTTTCACAACTGGGTTAAAGATAGGGGGAGATAATAATTTAGTGTTTTGTGTATTGTTGACGGCTAAACTGGTTGCATAATTATTTGATATACTAAGTTTAGTTGTTGGATAAGAAACAGGGGTTTTCGTATCTATAGGTTCCGTGTTCCGTGTTTGATGGGATGTGGACTCTACTGAACTTGTGTCTTCACTTACTTCAGTAAATATATCTGGAACCATTGCTTTTGAAGAATTGAACCTAGTTTCAGGATAACCCAGAAGTGGTGTCTTAAAGATATATTGACGCCAGTTCGTTGTCGTCTCTATTGATGTTGACAATTGCACACTTTTTGTTGAGGCATGACCACGGTTTTTTGAGGGCCTGAATTCATTGAGTATTTGTGATCTAGAATCAGGTCCCGAAATACGTGTTGTGGTTGAATTCAGAATATTTGGACCAGAAGAATTCACGGTATTCCGGGTAACAGTTGATTCAGTTGTTGAAAAAGGACCTGTGGTTTGTTTTCCGGCGACCTTTTCTAGTGGAGTTCTTGGTCTCGGTGTTCTTTGGGGTTTTTCCTTGTGGACTTTAATCCGATTTATTGACGGACCTTTTCGGATGGTGACTGTCCCCCCAGAGAATCCTATGTTTGATTGGTAGTATGGTGTAACACAACGTCCGTGGCCGTTACATAGGCTGACACTACAGTTTTCTGTCCAGTCCAGGAGGTCTTTAACGTAAGGTCCTAGTATGTTCTGCACGTAGGCATGAAGCTGTGTACATTGTTCTTCGTTCTGTATATTAGCCGAACTCTCCCAGATGGATACACCGGCTGCCCCGGAATCCACGGCTTCACCGATAGTGTTCTGTAAAGCAGCCTGAAAGTGAGGAAAACATGGACACCTTTATATCACTACATAGATTGCCAAAATCGATTTAATCCACTGAACAACTTAACATAATTTGATGTACTCATAATTCTCCTGACGATGACCTAATTAAAGTCAAAATATTGAGATTCACCATGAATATTTACGGAGTTTTCTTACTACTAGATTGTCAAATCCTTGGATAAAGTTGACACTTCTTTATATGTAAAATGCTTACTTTTCTGGAGGGTATATATTTTATATTTGTTTTATCTCTCACGATAGCTGCTTATAACAACACTTTAACCATACCTTGTCATAAAATTTCCCGCTATCGGAAAACACATATCTTGTATAAGGAATGACGGGAATAAAAGGGTGGGTAACTCTTGTTCGAACCCTAAATGCCTCGTTAAGGATTCCCCGCACATGAAGCCTTTGCTCTGGTGTAGTGAATTTGTCCGACAGGTAAATAGATGGGTACAGGGCTGAACTTTCAGTAAACAACCAGAACAATCTGAAACATTAGAAGGCATTCGATTTATACTCAAATCCTGTAGTATAAAAAGCCTCAATTCATGTTTAAGTATAAAGTGACACAGAGAGCAGCGTGAATTTGTCCACCATATGACATCAATGCTATTAGCAAATCTAGAGAAACGTGCCAATAATATGGTCAAATTATTATATTATACTTTATTATTCTCACTGATACATGTATGTAATTATGACATTATATAGGTATCAAAAATGCTCTCGAAAATCAACTGATTCCAGGCCTACTTTGATTGAAATGGACGATACACAATCAACAATAAACACGTTCTTCTGTCATGGACCCAAAGAAGAAGAAAGAGAAACAACCAACCCCACCCCCACCCCCCCTTACCCCCACCATGATTTATTAATCAATTGTTTTTACAGACCGTTTTTATATTACTTGAGACAATGAACAAAGTGCATCACAAAATGGTGTTAAAAACATGATTTGTATACGTTTACGCCTGGCTTAGTGAAACCGTCAATAACTTTCTCGTAAATGACTCTTTCGCTTCTTTATTTCTATTACATTCCCTGTACTAACTTCCAATATAACATAATCAACTGTGGAGAGTAATAGTTTAGCGTTATGTAATAACTGCAGATGACGAATGTCTCTATTTTTGCTTGCAATGTAGATTTAATTCATTGGCCAGCATCCGTCTTGTCATTTTCGTGATCGTTTTTCACTCTATATGGTATAGACAATAGTAATGGAACAGTAATGTTCGATAAGGTTGTCACGATATACAGCTATTTAACAAGCCAACCACGCCATAACCCATCCCAGAACATCCGGTTCACTTGGCTTCTTGAATTCCATCACCGACCATCACATTAACTCTCCCATATTACTAACAGTCACATACCTCTATTCATATGTCTGTTATAATTAGATGTAAATGTTAGATGGAATTCCTACCTGTCATTTCCCTCTATAACTCTTCGTTTACATCTCTCCTCACCCGGCTTATAGTTATAACAATCCGGGAAAAGATAAAACCCCCATTTAGCTAGTGGTCTCAGTTCACGGCATAATGATAACGTTTTCTTCATGAATTCTCTGTAGAAGAAAAAAAAAAGATTGCAATCAATCGGGGAATATTGGGGAAACGCTGCGATAGTAGGTAGATAGATTCTGTCAACTGCACAGGCATTTGTTTTATACGTTCTTTTTTCATATATGAATTGCACGATTTGTCCCCACTAGTAATCATAGTAAAGGAGACATTTGAATTACATAATTGACATCATTTTCATTTAAATAAGTGCGTGCAATTCTGTGCATCTGGTTTGATTATGCTGGGGCCCTGTCATTTACTTTAATACTGGACATGTTATACCTTTATTTAGGTCGATGGAGATCTCAAGGTTGGGCGTGCCTTGGTCTGTTGACATCAACTGAACCACATGTATACTGAACCGCAAAAGAAACGTCATTCCTTCTTGGATATTGATAATCAGTGTATTTCAAATAGATGTAAACAACACACTTATCAACGGAATGATTCCAAATTTGATCATCATCATTGGTAGACAAATGTTAGAGAATTTCAATTGAAAGTGAGGACAGGTGGCGCCACAGTGCGATCTGGAAGTCAGTAATGTGTATGGCCACCATGGGCGTTGATTACGGCGTTGCATCGTTTGAACATTGAGTGGATGAGACGGTTGATAAAGATGATAGGAACTTGGGCCCAAACTCTGTGATACGCCTGAGTGAGTTCAGCTGCAGTTGTCGGCCTTGGCAGCACCAAATTGAGCCTCCTCTGAATCTCGTCCCACAAATGTTCTATCGGATTTAAATCTGGACTGAGAGCAGGCCATTGAAGAGTCTGTATGTTGTTTTGACGGAGGAAATCTCTCGCTGCTCTGGCAGTATCGGCTCGTGCGTTCTCCTGTTGAAAGACGAGCAAAATGGGCCACGATGGAGGTCTCATCGCCTGATCGATGTAGCGGGCAGCTGTTACACCATTTCCTCTACAAGGACCAGCATTCTGGAACACCATTGGGCCTAGTTTTTGATTCAGCAACCCATACCATAATGCTGGGACCTCCCCACGCGTCTCTTTCCAGAACATACTAATCTGTAAAACGCTCCCCTCGTATACGCCACACTATAATTCGCCCATCAACCGTCGAGATGCAGTGCCGACTTTCATCCGAGAAGACTACAGTTCTCCTCTCCCGGTGACGCCAATTCCGATGCTATGTGGCCCAATACAGACGAGCGCGGCGATGTCGAGCAGTGAGGATTGGACCCCTGTAAGGCCTGTGACATCTGAAATTTGCCTGCATCAAACGCTTGCGCACCGTGTCGTCGCTGAATGGTCTCTGGCGATTGCCAATGGTTGTCCTTGCAGTTTCCGCAGCTGTAGCGAAGCGGTTTTGCAGGTGTTGACGGACAATCTGTCGATCTTGCCTCAACGTTGTTACAGGCGGTCTTCCACTACGAGGACGGCCTGCTGTGCTTCCAGTGGCTTGAACAGGTCTTGCAGTCTAGCCAGCATGAAGTCTTCCCAAGGCTTGGTCTCTCTGCTCCCATGACAGTCGTGGCATGTCACTACTGTCAAACTCTAAATGATTCGGTGCATGCTCGGTGCTTTTTATAGGGATGACACCTCGCAATACACGTGCATTGTGACTTTCAGGCAAAACGAACCGAAAAAGCACCCCATCATTACTTTAGTAACTGTGCTTAGACGACGTGTTTTGCATATTAGTAACAGGATCAGAAACCAAACTGTCTTGACCACTGTCTTTAAATCAGGTCTTACAAGGATATCAAAAGAGAAACATTATTGAAAATTATGATAATATATGCATTTAGCAATATTTGGATAGGGTGACGTTCCTTTTGCGGTTCAGTATTTAATGACCCCTTTGATACAGACGCTTTTGTTTCTGGGTCGAAAGATGTCCCTTGTCGCTATATTCAAATTCTGATCAAGAAACTCGCTAAGAAGTGCTGAATTCACAGAGCAAGTGATTTGGCTCAAAGAAAATTAGACAAGGTGTCAGGAGGCAAAAAGTGCATATTAAAACAAATGGAAAAAGAAATGTGTACTACCTTATTTTGACTTACTTACTTAGCCGCTATTTCAAATTGTCGCTTAGCTTCAGGAACAACATTTTGTGGGGACCACCATGGATGGTGCTTCCGAACAAGATCGATGGATGCTTTCTGGTAAATACGTTTTTGTTGCCAATTCCTAGAAAACAGAGGTCTCCATGATTCCCAGTCGATGACAGCCAGGCCATTGTAAGTAATGTTTGGAATATACCACTCTATATCCCGTCTCACCCATTCCAAATGAGCAGTTAAGTTGGCCAACTAAACAGAAACATAACATTCAGTAAGAATATTTGGTGAACTAAATAGTAAGTTGTAATGTTTCGTTCAGAGAGTACAGCTGTTCAACTTTGACAAAAAACATTTTGGGATATTTGGCGAACTAAACCGAAACTTTATATTGCTACAGGCAGCATACGTTAGCAACTAAACCGAAACATTATATTGATATGGACAACGTCGGTTGTCAACTAAACGGAAACATTGTATTGATACAGGCAGTGTAGGTTGTCGACTAAACCGAAACATTATATTGATACAGACAGTGTAGGTTGTCAACTAAACCGAAACATTATATTGATTCAGGCAGTGTAGGTTGTCGACTAAACCGAAACATTATATTGATACAGACAGTGTAGGTTGTCAACTAAACCGAAACATTATATTAATACAGACAGTGTAGGTTGTCGACTAAGCCGAAACATTATATCCATACAGAAAATGCAGTTGGTCAACTACACATAAACAATATATTTATACAGATTACAGGGCCCTGTCTTACAAAGCTGGCGTAAGTTACGTCGGACGTAAATCAGTGTTAAAGCTATAGGAACTTACGCCCTAGTCGCAACTGGTCCATGTTGTAGGCTTATGCGCAACTTTACGCCAGCTTCGTAAGACAGGGCCCAGGGGCCCGTTTTACAAAGCTGGTGTAAGTTACGTCTGACGTAAATCAGTGTTAAAGCTATAGGAACTTACACTCTGGTCGCAACTGACCCATGTTATAGGCTTATGCGTATCTTTACACCCTCTTTGTAAAACAGGCTCCTGGGGGTTAACTTCACAGAAATGATATGTTCATACAGAGATTGTAGATGCTTATGAGGGCGTTTACCCAAAACCCCTAAATGTTGGTGCGTTTGGATGTACATTTTTGGAAGTGCATTTGTCCACGAGTTATTACTTAACACACGTTGGTAGGCCTAATGTGTTTTAAGCATACGAAGAATGCCCATAGGATGGGCTTTTGAACGGCAATCAGGTGTTGGAAATTAGGGTACTTGATATATAACTGATAATAGGTTAGTGTCTATTATGTAAATGACATTCTTCTAACACCGGCAATTTAACTCCAATGAGGTCATTACTGGGACGGATGAACTGACATCATTACTGATTAGTGTTGTGGAGCGGATGTATCCTGGAAAATGACACAAGGACAAGTATGACGTTTGTATTGATGGTTAAGCGATATAGTGGAGCGGCATTCGACATTCTCACACCTCCGAAGGCACCTTCTCGTTAGCCCTGGAATCAGGGACAACGGGATTCTCACATCTCCCATATTGCATTTTAGAGCAATATGTGAGGATATATATATGTTAAAATAGATAAACTTTATACGAGTGTTGTAACTGAGAAAAATAAAACATAGCGGAATGAGCCGAAATCTCATTAAAAATATCAACAGTTTTGTACTCTATTTAGGAATGCGCACTTAATAATACAAGTACCAAAATTAAAAAAATGAATAAATCTTGCAAGTCTGGTCGAGAAAATCACCATGCTATCTAACATTGCAAGGAAATTAAATTCGTAAAAAGAAAATTAAATATGTCCCAATTGGGATATTAGTTAGTTGATCAACTTGCATGAGAAGGCCTATTACAAGACTCAAAGCGTTGCTGGGCAAACTGAATCTAGCGAGATACTAAACGTTTTCGTCTTACTCGAATTCACCTGGACACAACGCGTTGTCTTATCTGAATTCCCCTGGACACAAAGTGTTACCGTCTTACCTAAATGCAACAAGACATAACACGTTGTCGTCTTACCTAAATGCAACAAGACATAACACGTTGTCGTCTTACCTAAATGCAACAAGACACAAAACGTTGTCGTCTTACCTAAATGCAACAAGACACAACACGTTGTCGTCTTACCTAAATGCAACAAGACACAACACGTTGTCGTCTTACCTAAATGCAACAAGACACAAAGTGTTGATGTCTTACCTAAATGCAACAAGACATAACACGTTGTCGTCTTACCTAAATGCAACAAGACATAACACGTTGTCGTCTTACCTAAATGCAACAAGACATAACACGTTGTCGTCTTACCTAAATGCAACAAGACACAAAACGTTGTCGTCTTACCTAAATGCAACAAGACACAACACGTTGTCGTCTTACCTAAATGCAACAAGACACAAAGTGTTGATGTCTTACCTACATTGTAAATGCAACAAGACACAAAGTGTTGATGTCTTACCTAAATGCAACAAGACACAAATTGTTGATGTCTTACCTAAATGCAACAAGACACAAAGTGTTGATGTCTTACCTAAATGCAACAAGACACAAAGTGTTGATGTCTTACCTAAATGCATCAAGACACAAAGTGTTGATGTCTTACCTGAATGCAACAAGACACAAAACGTTGTCTGCATACCTGAATGCAAATATCCGTAAATAATCTTAAAGCATTGTAGCATTGGATACGTGATGTGACAAATTAATCTAAACATGGTATTTTTTCGAACTCTGTGCCTTGATATATATTGGCTGGATGTGAGTTTTTATACCAATTTAAGAAGACTGAAAGTATTACTTTGGTCAACAGGTCACAAATACTAAGGAGTAATATTGGTTTGGTAAAATAATGTCACTACCATCTTGAAAAGAATTTGAAACATTGTATATTCTTATACCGAACGAAGGTAAGACTAAAATAGGGCAATAGATGTTTACATATTGTGAAATATCATTTAGAAAATTGGATTAATGATGTTAATTTCCATACAGCCCGGAAGAATGCCTTGCGGGAATGAAGTATTGATGAGTTGGTTATAGCGTTGACAACCACCTCAGTGAGGGATGCATGGATACCATCTTTTCCTACAGCTCTATTTCTTAATCTGCAGGTTTAATCTGTACGAATGTACAATCTTAAGGTGATGTGGACTGAAATGTAAAAACAAGTGTCTGATTTTGGAAGCTAGCCTAACAGCATCATAAATCCACATAAACATATTTATTATTGGGATTGTTGTACCAACGGAAAATTATCCCAAAATGTAGACTAATACTAGATAAAAATGTATTAGCAATCAATGAAAATGCAATTTGCCTGGAAAAATATATTTTCACCAAAAATGTATAAATCTTAGATATAGGTAAAATCCTTTGCCAAATTTAAGGCAAATGTTGCCGACATTTGAAATTGACATCGATATTATACAGAGGATTACAAATCATATTGTGGGAGATCTAGGTGTAAATAACTTAGCCGTTACTTGTGACACTTTTGATACACTGTTATAAATCAACCAATTTAAGGTTGAAGTCAACCCAAACTAGTTTCGGTGAAACCGTCAGACTTAAGACCTCCATGCTCTTCATAAACTGCATATATTTATGAACATTAAAACACAATAAACTGCATATTATATATGTGGTGTTTTAAACGACACTGTGTTTGTCTCATAAAATCGGAGTTGACCTGTCTTAAAGGTTAGGACACGTGCTTTCCTTCTCAGCCTAGAAAACTGATAAATAGACCTAGGTATTTGTAAAGTCTATGTGTCTAGACTATGAACGTCATGTATTTAAACATGTACAGTAAACTATATGTTGTAAGTGTATTTAACGTCCTCAATGAGACCCATATCTTTTATAAAACATATCTAGAATTCCATTGTATATTATGCAGTCTATAATTGTGACAAATAAGAGGATTGATTTCAAAGCGACGAAGCAATCTAAGCTTTTACCTAGGATTGACTTAACCGTATTTTCATTTGACAAGCATTCAAATTAAACGACTATTGTAATTTTGTCTACACACCGTCAAAATGACCGCATTGACATGCTCCTCTCGGAGGTAATCCATGCGCCTCCATCAATAAGCAGAGATAGTGACATTAGCATTAGCCTTCACATGGACGTCAATCGCTTTTAATAAACAATTGATTAAGCTAAGCTAAAATGAAGTTTTATATATTTTATCTAAAATATTCACTTTATGGTATGTCGATTAAGCAGAATTGGCGAAATAACTGAACCTTGCAGTGGTTAACCTCGGATACAGTTCACATGAACTTAGCATAAAAAATAGCTATATTTGGGTTATGAATGATGTTGAATAATATAAGGACCTATATGGCCCAGTTTTACCTAAATAGACTATGCTAAAGTTAATAAGTAAATTACCTGTGGAATTCCCCCATACTTGGGCTCCCCATTGGGCAGGTATCGCGGATACAGCCCCAGACGAGATTCGTAGAAAATATTGATCGCCTCTCCATGGAACAGTTCAAATTCATTGCTTATAATACCAAATTTATAGAGATCCATAGGCAAGCCAAACCTCCGGCCACACCTAAATGAAGGCGAGTTCCATACGATATAGAAAGGTTTGTGGTCCGGGATAGGTGTCACTGGTTGGCTCATCCACGATAATAAAGCCTTCCAGTGGGATAAACGTCTTAAACGAGGTTCTCTCTCATAAATCCCTAACACCATACATAAATATAATACACACAGGTTGACCAAAATACGTGTGAGTCGGTTAGCTATCAGTGAGATTAACATGACTGTTAAGTCATAGGTGCCAGTGGTTTATCGCCACTCACCAAGCTCGTCAGAATAAATGCCTTGGTTTTTGATATGTGACATATTTTCACTTTACTTAGGAAAAGTTTCCCAAGAAATGAAATTAACGATTGACTGATGTATTTCCCATTGCCACACCTGCCTACCGGTAATCTGCCGACTAATACTAACATACAGAAATCCTCACGTCTTTGTGACGGGATGTAACAACCTCACTTCAAAAGACCGACGACTCTCAGTAGATATGGGTGGTGTTCGGACCAGAAAAAAATCTCACGAAATAAACAGCTAATCGCTTGACTGACTTGTAATGGTCGAGCTATGTAGGACCACCGAATAAAGGTAAAGCACTCAACCGTATACCGAAGCTCTTGTCTACCGAACCTGCAAATAAATACAGCATATAAACTAACCTGTCAGCCACTTAAAATTAAAGCCCATTAAGCTTGCGTCATCAGTAGATAATCGAGATAATCCAGATAACTGCTACTCTGACCTCACTCTACACTTCTCTCCAATTGTCCGTGTTTTGTATGTCTGATTCATCCCCATACTTTAATTGTCTCTTCAAACCAAAAACTAAAACAAACGTTGAGAGATTGACTTTCTGTGTTAGGATTGGCCAAGCTTTTGCCAGAGGTCAGTATGTTTTTATTCCCCAATTAACTGTTTGACGTTCGTATAGTCCGGATTTCTGACTCCAAAATGACAATTTTTTATTTTGACGGCTGTCCAAATTACGGCCGTCAATATGAAAAAATAGTCATTTTGGAGTCAGAAACTCGGACTAACGTTCGTATAAATTGATTTGTTAAATTTTAGGAATTAATTATATTTTCTAATTGAAGTTATATTAATGAAAATATATGCAGAAAAATACATTAACGATACAAATTACTGGGAAGCCCGTTTACCTTAGTTTCATTTTCTTGTGAATCGACAAAGACTGGACGTCTATAGGCCTATAACATCACAAATACACCACGCTCAGCATGTAGGTCTGTTTCTGCGAAGTGCAACAGGCCTATATATGTTGTTATATTATATGTTAATACATCTTCACTTATGATCAATATGGGTATAGGAATATGATTGAATCTAATTATGCAGTTAATTGACAGATGTCAAAGTTTTGAATCGCACGAGGACAAAGGAGCGACTTGAACTCCCGGAAAGATGCGCGAATACAAAAGGACGAACTGAGCCAAATAATAGTGATCAGTTTCCAAGTTTATAGGTGAAAATCACCAATTCATCAATTCACGGCTGGTCGATGGAAATGGAGACTACTAAGCATGGACATATAAGAAACCAGAGAGAATTTTAAGTACCATTAAGGTGGCACGAGCTGCCAAAATTCGGAAGTTCTGCGTTTGAAGGACCTTGGAAAATGAAATGATCGACATTGAAGTAAAAACAAACTATTGACCAAGCTATTAACCTGAACAAAAGGATGATAAATGCAAATGACGGACAACATTAAAATAGCCTGGTTTGTATTATTCTTTAGTGTTATGTTATAATGGGGGGGGGGGGGGGGTATAGCGGTCAGCTGGTCTGTCCGTCTGTCTGTCTGTCCGTAATCATTTCTTGTAATCGCATCTCCTCCCACAGTTTTTATCAGATTTTTGGGTGGACATGCTGGATATTCGATGGTGTGCACCTCCTTTTCTGAATGTGCTGGTGTCATTATTTTTTACAGTTAGTCCCCTTTTTCGACAGTATAGGAAGACATAGACAATTAGTTCTTGTCATCGAATCTCCTCCCACAGTTTTTATCGGAATTTTTCGAAACTTGGTGGACTTGCTGGATATCATTTGAGGGTAGGCACCTCCTTTTTTGGATGCGCTGGTTTCATTATTTTTTAGAGTTAGTCCCCTTTTTCGACAGTATAGGAAGACATAGACAATTAGTTGTTGTCATCGAAACTCCTCCCACAGTTTTTATCGGAATTTTTCGAAACTTGTTGGACTTGCTGGATATCATAAAGGGTGTGCACCTCTTTTGGGATGCGCTGGTTTCATTATTTTTAGAGTTAGACCCTTTTTCGACAGTATAGGAAGACATAGACAATTAGTTCTTGTCTTGTTGTTTAATTATTTTCAGAGTTACTGTGCTTTTCCGGCAGTATTGGAAGACTTAGACAATGCATGCTTGTGTCTACATGTACAGTGTTTCGGGGCACTGCATGCCCCTTTTCATAACTCTGCTTAACCACATGCTCCTGCTTGGACTAAATTGTTACCTTCTGGAATGTTGTGCCTGTTGTTTTTTTTTCTGGGTTCCACCTGGTATTGGTTTCCCAATGCATTTATTCCTACAGATAGCCTTGAATATTGTTAAAACTTGGTGAGGATGATTGCTTTCAAGTGAGGATGAGCATATCCTGTTTGTAAATGAACTGATGTCTGTTCTTAGACTGTTTCCACTTATAACATTGATAAATCTTATGTGGGGTCGAGGGGATACGTCATTTTCTAAAGACTCTTGTTGATTAAAACGACCAATATTGGTCTATATTTGGCAGCTCATGCCACTTTAAAGAGATTGAACTTGTAAACATTTAGATCATTTGAGCCCTGTTAGTGCCATGGGTGGAGTTTTGACTTCTCCGCTGTACTTGCCGCCTTAGCCTGTTAGACATTTGTTAAGAAAACCAATTTACTCGAGCTTACTACAGCTAAAACCGCTAAAATTGAACTCAGCACACATAAAACGTGTGCAATTAGATTTAAAATGTATACATGAGGGTGAAAAACAAACGAACAACCTGAGGTCGATTAAAACAACAACACCGATCAGTGTCGGTTAACTTAAGTGTTGGATTACCCTGTTTGTCTGTTTGTCTGCAAGCCTTTAAAGTAGTCCGGGTTTCTGACTCCAAAATGATTATTTTTTTATACTGACGGCCGTATTTTGGAGTCAGGGTTCATTGCAATCAAAAAGCCGGAGTAGACTGCGCGCTTCTGAGCGGGCAGTATGTGGTCCGATTTAAACAATGAAATAACAATATAACTTACTCAAACCGCGTAAAAACAGCCATAATCGCGTTCATGAATAATTTAGCTACCCACCAGTGTCTGATATGGACGAGCAGGGTCGTTCAGTAAATTGCCTCCTCCATTCTCAAACTTCCCCACCATTATTGACGTAACACTGTTGCACTGTTTTTTCCAGGGCCCTGTCTTACAAAGCTGGCGTAAATTACGTCGGACGTAAATCAGTGTTAAAGCTATAGGAACTTACGCCCTAGTCGCAACTGGTCCATGTTGTAGGCCTATGCGCAACTTTACGCCAGCTTCGTAAGACAGGAGCCAGGGGCGGGTTGTTCAAAAGTGTATTAGGCTTAATACCTGTATAACTTTGCAAGGTCACAATTGAATTTCATTGTTACGCGACGTCATTTAGACCGGTATTAAGCCTAATACATTTTTGAACAACTCAGTCCAGGCCCCGGTTGTACAAAGGTGTATTAAGCTTAAGTCTGACTTAACTATGCGACGTCACAATCAAATTCCTTTGTGATGCAACGTATTTAAGCCTGACTTAAGCTTAATACACCTTTGTGCATCTTTGTTGCTTTGACAGGCTGGGTTGCTGACGACGCTAGCGGGGGAAATGTTGTGAAATCAACCCTTTGGTGACTGTATACGTTCATGACAGCCCAGTTTTCAATATAAAAGGACAGAATATAACCACACTCACAACATTATCAGGTTAAATCCTTCATTTTGTATGATAACAAGCAAAAGATCACTTCTTCCGGGGGAGGTAAACCTACCAGCCGATGATGCACTACAGACTCGATGTTGCTTGAAAAGTCATCTCTACTAAACATGTATATTTGCACACGGCACGCACATGCAGGAGGGGTAGAATTAAGAAGGCGATTCACGTAAAAGGACAATTCCACCCCCACCCCGCCCCCTAGTAGTTGTTACTGATTCTACCCCTCCTGCATGTGCGTGCCGTGTACAAATATACATGTTAAGTAGAGATGACTTTTTAAACAACATCGAGTCTGTAGTGCGTCATCGGCTGGTAGGTTTACCTCCCCCGGAAGAAGTGATCTTTTGCTTGTTATCATACAAAATGAAGGATTTAACCTGATAATGTTGTGAGTGTGGTTATATTCTGTCCTTTTATATTGAAAACTGGGCTGTTATGAACGCATACAGTCACCAAAGGGTTGATTTCACAACATTTCCCCCGCTAGCGTCGTCAGCAACCCAGCCTGTCAAAGCGGTAGCCATAGTGACATTATGTCATTCTGCTTCAAAATATCTGGGTCAAGCGTTGCACGTGACCAAAGCTTATCGTTGATTGGTTAAAAGTTCCCACTCTGCCCGAGGGAGGGAAAAGGAACGGCAATCAACAACAGGTCACTTTTTCCTCATTTTTCTCAATTATCGGGGTAGAATCGACTTTAATACCTTCGTCTTGGTGTTTATTGCATAACCCGATACCGCTGAACGTTGGTTCGCACCTCGTCAAACCCCTCGAATGCTGTGCATTCTCGTGGTTTGACTCGGTACGAACCAACGTTCAGCGGTATCGGGTTACGCAACAAACACCGCTACGGCGGTATTAAACCCTTAAACATTTTTGAACAACTCAGTCCAGGCCCCGGTTGTACAAAGGTGTATTAAGCTTAAGTCTGACTTAACTATGCGACGTCACAATCAAATTCCTTTGTGATGCAACGTATTTAAGCCTGACTTAAGCTTAATACACCTTTGTGCAACCGGCCCCAGGTTTTTAACGTCAAATTCACTTTACAGAAAGCTTAATTATTCATGAACGTCGTATTGATACTATTTGAGTAAGATATAAATGTTATTTACTCTCTAAATCTGACGACAAACTGTCCGTATGCGAACAGTCTACTCCGGCTTTTTGGTTGCAATGAGCCCTGACTCCAAAATAAGACCGTCATTATAAAAGAATAGTCATTCTGGAGTCAGAGACCCGGACTACCTTTAAAGATGGGTGGGCTCGAAAGAACTTTCCGTTACATCACTGATCACAGATACAATGGGAAATGTCCCACCACACGTCTCAAAGTCAAGTCAGTAGTGGGTATGTCCACCGCGAACATCAATACATACCAGAACACGTCTTCGGACTGATGACGTCAAACGTCTGATGACATTGGGAGTGATGCGTTCCCATTCCTCGAGGCTCAAGGCGCTGTCTGATTTGCCGATCGAGGTGGTCCCATAAGTGTTCGATGGGATTAATGTCCGGTGAACATGCGGCTCATGGCAAAACCTGTACGTTGGACGTTCAACTCACCTGGCCCATACCAATCTGTCGTTCCGGTGCCGAGGCGTCAGGAGCGGTCCGCGGAAGGGATGATGTGGCCGGATACCATACTGGAAGCCGTGTCATATTTTCCTCACTTCACCAACTCACCCCAGAATTGTTAACAAGTTAGTAAAGTTGACCTATTTTTATAGCTGATCGGTCGGCGGTAGTGTTGCCCCAGATGCTTTATTTGGTCAGTCAGAACTGTCTTAAGTATGCTTTTAAGAATGCTATTTGGATGCAAATTTTGTGTTTATTCTTATTTAGCGTTGTATTATTATATTCGGCTTGCTAACTTTTGTCAGTGATACAGTCATTTAATTGAGCTGTTAATTCTTTTATCTGGGAAAAGAGTTAATGAATGTGTTCCAGTGTTTTATTCTGTGGATTTATTTTGTGGATTTACAACCATCTTTCCAAGATTTTATTCTGTGTATTATATTAGTGATCATCGGATCTATACTGCTATACCAGTGAACTTTGTAAGTTCTCGGATTACAGTTTTCTATCAAAGGAACTGTCAGTTCTTCGTTTGTAAAAGTTTGTCATTATTATATATGTTTTCAGAAGTCTATAGATGGAAGAGTGTGAAACGCCCTATTGCCCCATATTAAGAGCACTTTTGACTCACAAGTCACCTTAAACAGCGCCCTCTCTCATAAAACGTGGCTTTTCCTCTTTTCTTCGTATGAACTATTATGGGATGCATTAGAAAAGAAAGATGGCGAAAATTTTAGATGAGACAAGACTACTCGATAGAGCAAATGTTTACGTTTCCGAAGAACTTCGTACAGTTGAAAATGAGACAAGGGGCCTTGTTGGGACGATTTGAAACGAATTTGAGATAATGGAGCCGCGTGCCGGGTAAAGCTTATTTAAAAACCACTGAATTCTCCGAACTGCGGTTACTGAGAGTGTCGATGGATATGGATAGTCCAATAAGTGGAGAGAGAATTTGTTTTCTGTTTAAAAATTACACAGCTCAGGACAATTTCAAAAATCCATCCCGATTAAACGTTACACGATAAGTAGGTTGGCAGTGACCAGTGCCCTGAACATGGGGTAGGGCATAATGGGACGTTTCACACTTCCCCATGGTTTCTTTCCACTATTTGTATAATATTTTGCCTGCACATACGCTACTCTATTTTTTGTAAAATATGAATCAAAATTTGTACATTAAATCTACATGTAGGCCTACTGTTATTTCGTTAATTATTTTGTCTCGTAACAATTGAAACTGGATTTTAATACCTCGTCATTTTGTAAGTTATCTGGATAAAAATATGCTCAGCTTATTGACCAATTGTTAACTCTTTACAGTTGATAGTTCATAGGCTTACTTTTAAATACTAAATAACAATTTAAAGGCGCTGTCAACTTTCAGCTTAGCTGACGTTCATTCTTCTGCATAGGTTATTAACCCATTCAGAGCGCTATTGGTAGACCAAAGCTGACAACAGACCTTGTCCGAAGTTTTCTATCCAATAATGGACTAGCAGTCTTTTGAATCTGATGCAATTGAAGCCCTACGCATATGTGGCAAAACATCGGGAAACAAGCAACAATAACGTAAATACTAGGTGGACGTTGGCTAATTCAATAATATTAAATGTCTACAGGTACCTCGTTCTTTATGTTTGGATATTTATTGGTCGGAACCGGGTAGTCGACAACCATAGATGTCAGAAATGATCAAATAAAGGAGTAAGACCTTTACTTTAGTGAAGTAGGCGTTGGCATAACGTCTTAATAAAGTCGTATGCATGGTACGGATAACCCAATAGGCATAGGGACAGAATTATGTTGTACCAATCTCGTGGGATCCCATTGACTCAATAAGTCATTACGACAAATTTCTGCTATCATGGTAACTTCAGGAGCCTGTTTCACGAAGCGGCGTAGCTTCAGTTTTTGCGTAACTGCCATGGTAACCAATACTGTAGAGATACGGTGCTATGACAGTTAAGTAAAAACTTAGGCTACACCGTTTTGTCAAACAGGCCCCTGTTCAGTGAATAATCTCCGGGATGAACAATTTCCCTCGAGATTTTAAAATTTAACCCTCAAACAAACCATTTCAAACAAAACTAAGGAAATTTCAAGTGTTTATATTTGCTAAATGTCTGATACAGTATGCCATTTTTGTATGAATATCTTTGGAATAAATTGAATATTTCAATTTCAAATTTATTGTTCGTTTTTTCTCTCGAGCCACCCGATATATGATACAGTTACGGAAGAGAGTAGAACTAAAAGACTTTTTATTCCTATTTTCTAAATGAGAATATATCTAATGAATTGCTTCTATCTATTATTTTAACATATATTTATTAAAGTGTTTACGTAAAGTCAAAGTTAACCATAGAAGACAAAAGGTTGAGGTTTTTCAATTATATTAATGAAAATAGCTATGTTGTTCTATAGAGAAACATAACTTGAGGGGTTTGTTTGCGTGTGGCTTAATGAACATCAGTCTCATGTTGACAGACTATCGCTTAGAGCCGGCCCAATACAAACCAATTGATTCTGGTCTATTGCATTACCACTGCTATGGGCCTGGTCATAGGACGGAGATAAAGAGTCAACGTTTCCTGGCTAGGAATAATGGTCTACTTTATGTACACGAGCAATCCGTCTGATAGGAACTTTAAACATTCACTATACAAAGTAATCCTTCAAGAATAATGATATCAGTCAGACAAAATATAGTAGGGTAGAATATATAAACATTGCATAACTCTGCTAACTCATGCAGTTAGTCATATTATTTACGGTTTCCAAAAGTAATCATTTTCCCTGTGTCCGTGTGTTTTAGTGTTCATAGATATATAACTGAAATGATGTATCGTTAATTATTCTCATCAGCATTATCGTTTGAGTAAATGAAATAAGAATAAATCACAGAATTGTGGGTTTATTTGCTCAAATATCATTTGTATTTTATAAACTGATTATAAAGTCTTATATCATAATAATGTGAACACGTATGTTTCATCGGAGTAAGACTCCATGCTCACTTAAAGTGGCATGAGCTGCCAAAATGTTGATATTTTGACGTTAAAACAGAATGTTGAAATTATTGGCTATTTTTCTCAAGACGTATGATTCAGAAGTTGTGTAGTGCTTCTAGTCTCGAACATGTACGATAAAGTATTGTTTTGAACCAACTTTAGCTTAGAATGAATGAATGGTCGTCCCGGTTATTTTAATTTTGTTTACTTTTTGGACACTATTTTGGTTCGTATAGGCCGTAGACTTTATGGATTTCCCTCATTCCAACGCCAATCATTTAGTTTTTCGATGGCCTTCAGAGCCTCTTACTGTCATGACGATCAGAAATTATGGAAAAAGTGGGAATTTTGACAGCTCATGCCACTTTAATAAAACCTATGAAGGCACCGGCTCTAGAAATTCACTCTCTCAGTAAAAGGCATTGTCGCAAAATTGATGAAATGTAGGTTTCTTAGGGGTTAATTTTTCCAAAACAGCAAACATTTTTTTCACAAATTGAAGATTCTAAACTGAAGAAATAACATAAGCCTGACGGAATATGTGTAATTTGTTCTTTTTATAAGCAATGGCTGGCCGTTGGTCGAGCCATTTTACCCAGAAACAGTTTGCATTTTTCTATTATAATCTGGGCCATATTCATGCTAGCCTTATTATACTGAAATATACGAATTTATGGTATAACACGACACCTACAAGGGTCAAGCCGGAATATAATAGATGGTCTGTGTCCCATTGTGTTCGCGATTGCCGATTGAGTACGTAACGACTAATTCTGGTATTTCCATTTCATTTATAACTACCAGACTGGTTAAGATAATTTTATATAATCATAGTTTCTTTCGTTTCGTTGTTATTTATAATTATTGATTTGACCAGGCATGACTTATAGCATAATGTCATGGATGCGTCAATATCACCATTTCTGGATACAGGGCGTCATAGCCTCAAGTTGAATATTGCTGTCTTACTAAGGTAATATATCAACGATTCTCCATCTTATATAACTCTATTAAAACTTCCTTAAACAGTTCTTGAGTATCGCAACCTTAAAGGGACAAGAGCTTCCAAAAAATTCGTTTTCTTTTTTTCATAAATTACGATTGTCTAGAGAATTTCAGCGTTTGGATTACCTTGAAAAAATTAAAGGATAGGCATTGAAATAAAATGTTTGTTATCAACTGAAAGCTCTTCGTTTTTACTTTTCCATATAAAGATGACGCACAATTAACACATTCTGTTTCAACGATTTTTTTTACTACATTTGGCAGCTCTCGTAACTTTAATATGACAATCAAACAAAACTTTAAGTTCGCTCATTAAAATTCTTTTTAGTTCAGTATTTTCCCTATCCATACAAAGATACCTTGCAATTCTCTCTTAGAAAAAATGAGTATGCTTGTATTGAATGTTACTCAGCATGAAAATACTAACTGGATAAAACAATAAGATCTGACGATAAGATTAGCTTTGTGTGTATCTAAAACTTAATAACCATTGTTAAAGAGCCGTCAACCATTATAGGGTTCCACCTGGTATTGGTTTCCCAATGCATTTCCTCCTACAGATTGCCTTGATAGATATTGTTAAAACTTTGTGAGTATGATTGCTATCAAGTGAGGATTGTGATATCCTGTTTATAAATGAACTTATGTCTGTTCTTAGACTGTTTCCACTTTACATTACATTGATAAATCGTATGTGGGGTCGGGTGGATACGGCATCTTCTTAAGACTCTTGTTGATTAAAACGACCAACAAAAAGTTAATTCTGTCTCCAGGATTTTTTGGGTCTATATTTGGCAGCTCATGCCACTTTAAAGAGATTGGACTTCAACACATCTAGATTATTTGAGCCCTGTTGGTGCCATGGGTGTTTTTCGTCTTTAAAGGCCCACTTGCCGCCTTAGCCTAGCTGTTAGACTTTTGTTAAGAAAACCAATTTACACGAGCTTACTACAGCTAAAACCGCTAAAATTGAACCCAGCACACATAAAACGTGTGCAATTATATTTAAAATGTATACATGAGGGTGAAAAACAAACGAACAACCGAAGCTCGATTACAACAACAACACCGACCAATGTCGGTTAACTTACGTGTTGGATTACCCTCATTTTAGGCATGTTTTATAGTCCCTCTTTATGAACTGCTGTTTATGGCATCGTGTATGCATGCTAGAAATAAATTGTGATATATATATATATATATTGGGCAAGCCTTTAAAGTAGTCCGGGTTTCTGACTCCAAAATGATTATTTTTTTATACTGACGGCCGTATTTTGGAGTCAGGGTTCATTGCAATCAAAAAAACCGGAGTAGACTGCCCGCTTCTGAGCGGGCAGTATGTGGTCCGATTTAAACAATTAAATAACAATATAACCTACTGAAACCGCGTAAAAACAGCCATAATCGCGTTCATGACTAATTTAGCTACCCAGCAGTAGTGTCTGATATGGACGAGCAGGGTCGTTCAGTAAATGTAATTCGTCCCCTGGATTCACTTGTGCCTCCTCCAGTCTCAAACTTCCCCACCATTATTGACGTAACACTGTTGCGCTGTTTTTTTCCAGGGCTTTAACGTCAAATTCACTTCACAGAAAGCTAAATTATTCATGAACGTTGTCTTGACAGTATTTGAGTAAGATATATTGTTATTTACTCTCAAAATCTGACCACAAACTGTCCGTTTAATGCAATGAGCCCCGACTCCAAAATACGACCGTCAGTATAAAAGAATATTCGTTCTGGAGTCAGAAACCCGGACTACATTTAAAGATGGGTGGGCTCGAAAAATGAACATTTCGTTAGAGCACTGATCACAGAAACACCCGATCCTCTCGTTGTTAGCAGCTATTAGCTCAGTTCTGTTATCGCTGTTACCCCGTTACAAGCAGGTAAAACGGACAGGCCGTAGGCCGTGCGGCCTGCCAAAGTATAACAAATCCAGCTTCAAGCTTTAACTTTCCTCGGTAGTCAACGATTGGCTGGTCCCCAGTCAGCTCTCCTGTTGCATCATGGGTACAGTACCCAGAAGCGGCGACAGATAAGATGGTGATCCTGCTTAAGGTGCATGATCATAACAAAGGTATTTCTCCTCACATATAACTGCCGGCCTTTGTGCAGGCTACTAGTACAGCCCTTGCGGTCGTTTCCTGTTTCAGTAGTTTGTCTATATGACATATCGCTACATTAGATCATAAGATTAGTTTTACATTTGTTCATGGTGTTGTTGTTGTTGCACTTGCAGATTTATTGTTTTATGTTTTTAATACATTGCACTCCAGATTGTTTAACTCACACTATATATCATGCGTTTTCAGGTTTATTGGGAAAGAAAATCGGAGTCTTTGCTCACAGGACCTGATCTTCTAATTCAAGCAACTACACTGGTTGAAATTGACTGTGCATCCTGGCTGATACTGATAGTGATAGATCTTTTACTTTGTAGTTCGCCGCTCACATCAAAACAATTATGCAAATGCCCACAAGCTACGTAAAGTACCTTTTTCATATTGTTGAATTACCCCAGACACACAAGTGCGACTAAAGCGGTAACTGAGTATGGTCAAGATTGAGTTAGAAAACAGTGTGTGCTCCCCCTCTTTATTCACCTTAAAGTTAAAATATCAACAGAAATTTGGATGACAAAAATTACTTACAGGCGTAAATAAAACTCCATGGAGCTTGTTCTATCCCATAAAAAATGTTTTTTGGTATAATTCTTGTGGACATGGTGACGTCTTTTGAAAAATTAAAATAACATATATACAGACAAAAGAAATGTACATCGAACATCAAACAATCTTTACAATAAAAAAAAAAGTGTAGTCAGGCCATAAAAACAAAATTTTGTTTGGCTTTCACCTCAGCTAGTAAAAATACCAATATACTAGGGATGAAGTGTCAAATTTTAAATTTTCAAGATTGAAGGCTCTTTGAAGTGTAGGCAATAGATATAGCCTCAGTTGTTCGCATACAAGTTTCAAACCTGCATCAGACATTGAGATTGTGAAAAATCAGCCTTCAAATGTTGCCATTTCAGTAGCTGTACCGGTATGCCAAAAGATAACCTGCCTTCATTGTTGAGAGCTCTTAGGACCAATAAAACAATGCTAAACCAGTGATAACCTCTCAGCCAATCAGATAAAGACTAGACAAAGGCATGTTCGAAGGGCTTACATTTAGGTGCACACTATGGTGACAAGGTGAGGTAGACCACACATCCCTAATAAATACAACGGTTTAATTAAATAAATAATAAAAAATCTACCGAAATTATCTGTAAATAGATCTTTTCCCTTCTTTCCTTGTTTGTATTCCTGTGTAATTACAATGAGAACGAAGCTTCCCCACTCATACCACCAAATGCACCTCCACTTTGAAGAGTTCTACTAATGGAAATAGAACTCATTGGGGGACGGGGTGGGCAAAGAATGAGATTAATTTCAACTCCTTGAGATGGTTTGAATAAAAAAATCAATTTATCCGGTCAATATGAGTTATATGTCATTCTTAAGGTTGCTTACAGAGCTTTAAAAACAAAACACTTGACTTATTTAAAGTGACATGAGCTGCCAAAATTCATAGTTTGGAATAAGGAAAACAGTGTCCAAAAGTAAACAAAATATAAATAACCTGAACAAATGTTCATTCATTCTAGGCCAAAGTCTGTTCAAAACGCTATAATAACGTACATTTTCAAGACTTGAAGCGCTAAAAAACTTTTTGAAAGAAATGGCTCCCCAAAAAATAAAAATTATTTTTCTCTCAAAAATATCATTTTGGCAGCTCTCCTGCCATTTAAAAAAATCATAAAAATTTACAATTAGTGTTTGAGACTTTCGTCAATATCTTTCTTTTGTCCATGTCTCATATTTTGGTTTGCAGCGTAGAACATCAATAAATCATATTTTGGTAACCTGACCTGCAATGTGTTGGCATTTAGTGTCAAACACCCCAGGGACTTCATTGAGATTCCATGCCATCACAATCCAGATCATAGCCTTGATGACCTCAGACAAGATTCCATGCCTTTGATGTTTTTAATGAGGTAACATAGATTAGTATATAAGTACATGGAAGTGGCTTTAGAGTTTGGTGGTTTGCCAATTTTAAAGTTATATATCTTATTGTCTTGAAGCTGTTTGCAGTTTCTTTCTTCAATTTAATTATAATCTTGCCACCCTGTGTGTGAGTAATGAAAGATCAGTGGTATAAATAATCAATAATTGTTCTCCCATACTTGTATCTTGTTTTTAATCCTTTAGGTGAAAAAAACGTTTTATTTCTCTTAGTCCAAGACAACAATTTTCTTGTTTGGTGCAGACTTGTCAGAAAGAAAACTTCTAGAAAAGTCAGCAATCCACAAAACATGAAGGACAATTTTCTGTGGACGAAAATTCATTTGACAGTACCTGTAGGGCTTCATCTTAGAACTGTAAAATCATAGAAGGTAAGCGCGTAATGCCAATACCAATGTTTTCCATGGTGTTAAGGTAGTAAGGTCATTGTGTTGCATGTAGTGCAATCTGATCTTAAAGGGACTGATTGTGTATTATTGTTTACTTTTTATTTCAACTAATTTGAAAACTTAGAGTGATTTGACTTTGGTTGAAAGGTGGTAGGTCTTTTTTCAGGGAAAATGTAAAACTTACGAGCATAGATGACGACAAAATAGTCAGCCAGGCTGTAAGCATTTAATGGCCCGCTCTGGAGCCTGTGTTAGAAAAGCCTGTCTGGCTAAAACTAGAAGTAAACAAACCATCTGCAAAGAAACTCAAAAATCATATTAAGCTCGTCATTAAATGGTCTATCAGGGGAAAGAACTTTACCAGTGATCATCCAAACCCCTTCCCAATATGTATACAACAGTAAAATCTGGACATATTTTGGATATGTAATTTGCCTCAGCCAGGGGGTGTTATATAAATAATTTCTTTATCTTAGAAGTATATTTGTTTTGCTTTTCTCAGGGGATATATTTTGAGGAATGACAAAAATCCAAAAAACAGTCTTTAAAAGACAGAAACCACATCAATATGACCAGAACTAGAGTTAATTTAAATAGGTAATAGACCAATTGCCTAATTATGTCATCAACTGTTAGCCCTGTGAATTATGATGGGATATCAGAAGGGGGTTAAAATGTTTAAGATGGCCAATAGTATTGTGTTTTATGCGGCTGAGAAGTGCAAGAAAACTATATAAGAAATTATATAAGAAAAGTGAGTTGAAAAGAATAATGAGACAGGATTGTTTTTATGGATCGTTTCTATTGCTACATGTAACCTAGACAAAACAGTTTTTGTGTATGTTTGACCCATGTAGGATATCTGTGAACTGATGAGCATGTTTGTTTACAACATGGACCAAGAAAATGGCAGACTCAGATCCCTCTAATTTTCCAACAATGTAGCTCATTAGTTTCAATTGTTGATGTCATTAGGGTTCCAGCTTATACACATTTAGGTAAAACTGATTTATGATGGCTGCTGTGTTTTAAAAAAAAGAACTCTTAGTAGTTTTGCAAATTTTCACTGTCTTTTCCCATGACCCCATAATATATAGTCTGACGATATTCTTACTATAGCTTAAGATGCGTAAGCATTGTCAATGTAATACAAAGTGTTCCAGAAAATTCTACTGACTAAGGCCAAGCTCCTGTCAGTCGTCAACCTAATGAAATATCATAGGTTTACTTTATTACAACAATTTATGATGGGGTATAAAGGTCTAAATGATATACCTCTTTTTAACACAATTAGAAACTTATTTTAGACAAGAAGATAAATATATATGGACACTGCATGCCTACTCGTAAGTTAATAACAGAAAACAACTGCCTTATTGACTGGTCTGACATATCTTTTAGCTATCGGTAAGGTTAGGAATACACAGCTCAGGTTTTGGCTATTCTCGAGGCGGTGGAAATGCCTTTACAGTCACAGGGTATAGGAAATAAACAATAGCGAGCCAAACAACTAGGATCCCACTGACTGTAATACAAAGGTGTTTCCTGTCTCTTTTATATTAGTACCAGATTCAACATATACTCCCAGATGGTTTTCCTCTCATTTCCATCCATTAACTAGAATGACAAGCCGTACTGGTCACCCTACTGTAAACTGGTCAGCTAACCCTAACATTTTCATGGTATGATGTGGCTATAGTGAGATATATTTTGGATGAATGTTTTTGTTCAAACTGTTTTTTTCCTTCTTTCATAGAATTCTTCAGATCAGACGGAACAGCCAAATTTGTTTGAATTGAAATCCACATGTCAGCTAAGAGAACTACAGATTCTGGTAAACTTTTTAAACCTTGGTTTCCTGATATAAAATAACTAGCGCTATTTTGTCAATAAAATTGTTCAGTTATTATAAAAATGAATTGCAAATTAGTGAGATTCTCTGCAATTATATACCTACATGTAATTCTAAACTGACATGATAAAAAAATATTCCTGTGAGCAACACGATAATTATAACATCAGGGTAAATTATTCTTAATTTCCTTTATTAAGTTTATAAAAAAAGATTAACCCTTTATCAAACCTATTCTCAAATCCTTAACATAATTAAAATCTGTAAACTTAACATTTTGTAAAAGAAATAAACAATCACTTCGATATATAGAGGCTTAAATTCCACTGCATCTTTATTTTGAATGTTTTCAACCAGGAAGAAAATTTATGACAAAGGAAGGAAAAAAAACTCTCTTCCTTTTGGTTACTTACAACTATCTTACAAAGCTGCTGTTGTCTATCTGATTCATTAATTGAATATTTGCCTATATAAATTGAACTCTTACTATTTCAGCTACCTGTACAGTACTAGAGAAGAAGATATATGCTCACATTAGACAAATAAAACAAAACACACAAGAGGTAAGTTATATTAGGTTTGGGTCACTTACAATGTGAAGAAACAGTGTTTCATGCGAATAGAAGAGAAATTGGTATAAAATTATGGAAAAAAAAACATACAACCCAATTTGCATTGTACTGTTTAGTTTAATTCAAAAGAGATATCTGGAATGCTGTATAATTAACATTGAACTTTAGATTGATTCATTCTACATAGTTGGGATTATTTCACTGTTCCATTGTTTTTATCATTGTTCCATTGTTATGCAGAATAACACAAGTCAGCTTAGCACAGGAGTCACTGGGCAGCAGCAGCATATAAGGACAGTATAAAGTGCAAACATTGTATGTGCTTGGTGTTAAAGGGGTCCCTAGCTTTTCATTTGGTAGTTTTTTGTTGACGTATGTATATTTTATCCTCTGTCCTCATCAATAAGCAACATAGTTTCACATTTGTTCTGTTTGTGAGTAGCGAATCAAGAGAAAAAATGTGAATTGTAACTTGACCGCCATATATGAAATGGTTACCATATGTTGACTAATGCATTTCTTTATTTCAGGGTTCTAACATCATCTGTGTAAGAAGGGGTCTATAAGAGAAACTCCCCTGTCATACCAACAGTACCTGGAAAACAGCAGAGAACAAATCTTCTTTGTAATGATTTGAGTGGTATCTGAAGACCTCTCTGTCTGGATTTCTTTAAAGATTTAGAAGTTGCTGTGTTTATCTTCTTTTAATATCAAGATAGAAAGGTAGAGAAATTTATGCAATCAAATTAAGTTCAGTACAAATATTAATCATACATGTATTTGATCACTTCATGTACATTTTAAGAAATTCATTGTCATAGTTTTCTTATAAATAAGTTGGACACTGGTAACTGATATTATTCTTATATATTGCATAATATATACTTGTTACAAGGAAAGAAATGTACACTTTAATCAAGATTTCAAAATACTTCTTTACAACTCAGTTTTTTTTAAACTAATGCTATCTTTATTTTTCTTCAGATGTACAAGCCATGATTACTTAGGAAGGCAACTGAAGGAGTCTGTTCATCCAATATTCAGAGAGGATGTTGAAGACTAATATGACTGCCAGTCTTACTTTGATAATTAAAACAACGTTTGTTATTATCAAAGACAGTGCTGTCCAACTCAAATTTAGAAAACTCCATTCGTATAATGTGTTGATGTGATCCGTTTACCCCATTATTGACCTCCAATAGACTTTCTTTATTCTGGACTTTTTTAAAAGAGTGCTTTAACTCTGTGATTGTACCAACAGTAACTAAGAGGTGATTCATTTGAATCTGTCTTAAACCTCAACCATCATAACCAAATCTACATGCAATGCACTTTAGATCAAACTCCCTTTTTTGTATCCAGTGTACATGTATATCCAAGGACCCATTAGTGATGTGCTGATATTGTTCATGGTTTCATATCCTTAGGGGTTATATAATTGTAGTTACTGTTTACTCCAGAGATTCTATGGCTTCTCCATGCAATTAACTTCCCATACCCTTGAAGAAATATATGTGCCTGATTATTTACCTTTATTGTCAGAACTTAAATAGTATACTATACAGGTAGCTATACACACTGTAGTTGATCAAGAATGGCAAAAAACAGATGCGTCATCAACATTTATTAAAAATTGTAATTTAGTTGTATGTATATGAAGGTCCTCTCATGTTTTATCCTTCCTGGAAAAGTAGATGGGATTTCTTTGCAAGAAATTACATTAGGTTTTTGTGTTTACTAACTCAAAACCCCTGTTATATAAAGGAGCCATACGGCTTATATATTAGATCATAGCTCAGATTAGCCAAACTTGGTAGTCAGGTTCAGTCCAAGTGTATAAACACACTTAAGCAACATCGCTCTGTGTGTAGAGACTTGGATTGACAAACTGAGTAACCTATTAAATAATAATTCACTGGTTAAAACCCTCTCAGTCAATGATATACCCAAAACTATAATCTTTATTAAAAATGAAGCTAACAGTTGTTTGTCGTTTATTATGTATTTTGCCATAATGTTCCAAAAATTTTCGGGGGGCCTCCATGTCTCAGTAGGTAGAGCGTTGGACGCTCAAATCGAACAGCCTCCCTGGAAATGGAAAATTTTCTGACTGGGTTTTCACTCCGAAAGGCCTGTGTGGGATGATTGCCAGTTACCACCGAAAGGTCGTGGGTTTCCTCCTGGCATAAAGCCCGGTTTTCTCCCACAATAAAACTGGCTATGCTGCAAAAGTATCATATATTCTTGTTTTGTTTTTCGTATTATACAATAAATTTTTTCTTAAAACCCATTAAAACTGAATCTTTGATGATTTCGGTGGGAATGCATGGGAAGGAATAAGTATTTAGTCTTGAAGAACTTCCAGCGGGAGACTGGTCGGGGCTTAATCTAGGTTGATTTTGAACCCCATATATGGGGTTTGGGCATCTGCAGTTTGGGCCCCCAAACCAGGGTATGACGAAAAAATTTTTTGTGATTGTTGCTTTATATATCTCTGCAAAGTATTTAAAACATAAATGTTATGGACATATTACACAGAAGTGGTGGTTTAAAGTTGGAGTTCTCTCCATGCATCCTTTATGGGCCTTGGGATGGTATTATCCAGTTGTACTATGGGTGCCCTAGATGAGGCCCTGCTGGTTTGCATGTTTGGGGTGGTGGGGAGAGGGTGACTTTGGGGATGAAGGGATGAGCCACCATCATTTGTCTCACCAATATCTCCAGTAATCAAAAATGAGATAGTTCTAATTTTATCCACCCAAACTATCCTTCGGAAAAAAGAACACAGCTGTGGTATATGCTAAGCCCAAATTTAATCAATCTCTCAAAATTATATATTTGCATCTTCGTACCTTTAGATCAAAGACTTGTGTTTAATAAAACAAATGGCTAGAATGTTTGCTTTTGTACTCTTTATTACTTCACTTGCCTGGTTATTTGAACGACACATTGACTTTCTCTTGGTATCAGGCCATGCCGCCAACAGATCAGAGGAATGATTGTCGCACCTATTTTTTTAGACACGACCCCCACACATTTGACGTGAGGCCTGACTCCCTACTCCCCCCCCCCCCCCCCCCCCCGCCTTTCTCCCCACCATTATGCAGTCTGCATATGACAGATTGGTTGTTGCTAAACTCCAAACTTAAAATTATTTCACAGATATGGCGTTTTTGCCAGGTTTAGTATATTGGATGGTTCCATAAGTAACCTCTGCCAAAAACCCCTTTCCATAGATATAAATTCATCTCTTGCTTCTGGATTGTATAGGTAGCCAAACGGATATGGCTGCTTTGGCAAATTATAAGAAACATCTGAGCTCCACATAGAAAATATGCTTGAATAGCATGGACATCTACAACGAACGGCTGCTTTGGCAAATCTTGCATATAAGAAACATCATCTAAGTTACCTAAAGAAAACATGCTTGAATAGCATGGACATCTACGACGAACGGCTGCTTTGGCAAATCTTGCATATAAGAAACATCATCTAAGTTACCTAAAGAAAACATGCTTGAATAGCATGGACATCTACGACGAACGGCTGCTTTGGCAAATCTTGCATATAAGAAACATCATCTAAGTTACCTAAAGAAAACATGCTTGAATAGCATGGACATCTACGACGAAAGGCTGCTTTGGCAAATCTTGCATATAAGAAACATCATCTAAGTTACCTATAGAAAACATGCTTGAATAGCATGGACATCTACGACGAACGGCTGCTTTGGCAAATCTTGCATATAAGAAACATCATCTAAGTTACCTAAAGAAAACATGCTTGAATAGCATGGACATCTACGACGAAAGGCTGCTTTGGCAAATCTTGCATATAAGAAACATCATCTAAGTTACCTATAGAAACATGCTTGGATAGCATGGACATCTACGACGAAAGGCTGCTTTGGCAAATCTTGCATATAAGAAACATCATCTAAGTTACCTATAGAGAACATGCTTGAATAGCATGAACATCGACGACGAACGGCTGCTTTGGCAAATTTTCCGTAAGAAACATCATCTGAGTGACCTATAGAAAACATGTTTGAACAGCATAGACATCTACATGTGCGATGAACGGCTGCTTTGGCAAATCTTGCATATAAGAAACATCATCTAAGTTACCTAAAGAAAACATGCTGGAATAGCATGGACATCTACGACGAACGGCTGCTTTGGCAAATCTTGCATATAAGAAACATCATCTAAGTTACCTATAGAAACATGCTTGAATAGCATGGACATCTACGACGAACGGCTGCTTTGGCAAATCTTGCATATTTATAAGAAACATCATCTAAGTTACCTATAGAAAACATGCTTGAATAGCATGAACAACTACGACGAACGGCTGCTTTGGCAAATCTTGCGTAAGAAACACCAGCCGTTCATCGTACATGTAGATGTCCATGCTGTTCAAGCCTGTTTTCTTTTGTGAACTTAGTTGAGGTTTCTCATGCAAGATTTGCCAAAGCAGCTGTTCTTTGACGGCTCGTGGAGTCATTTCAAACCCCAATAATTAAACCAACGTGAACATCATTGACATGTAACTATGGGCCTAAAAACGAACGATGAAATTATATTCTTTACATTTGATCCAATTTGACTTACTTAAACAAGGAGAGGGGGTATCCATCTCGGAGTTTTATGAACTTAGTTGAGGTTTCTCATGCAAGATTTGCCAAAGCAGCTGTTCTTTGACGGCTCGTGGAGTCATTTCAAACCCCAATAATTAAACCAACGTGAACATCATTGACATGTAACTATGGGCCTAAAAACGAACGATGAAATTATATTCTTTACATTTGACTTACTTAAACAAGGAGAGGGGGTATCCATCTCGGAGTTTTATGGGTCAAATGTTACGGAAACCTCAATGAGAAATCAAGCGGTGTGTTTTCGTATGGAGACATTAAGAAAAGAGCAACAAAAACACTCAATTTATTTGTTTGTAGTCATGGCCCAACCAATTGGTAGAGGTTGTTTAATAAACATTCTCACTGCTGATATCTTTGGAATGGTCAATGGTATCATAAACCAAAAACAAAATGATAGTTCTAAGCAGACGAGTTCCAATGTCTGCTGGTATCCAAATGGCTATGGGAACCATTAAAGGGCACCTAATTTCTGTAGAATTCGGGGTTTGAGAACTTGTCAAATAACGACTTATCACTGCACCCGTGAGTTTAAAGACAATATTCACCTTTTACATGAACATGCTTTGTTCATATTATTTTTTTGAGAAATCTCTGAAAGGAGGGAGCTTTGATTGATAATTCACAGAGGTCAAGTAAGACGATTTCAAAGATATATGTTCACCTTTCGACCAGGGGTCACGATAGGATGACAGTTTCCCAGTGGTCATAGGTCAGAGATATGTGGGAAATCTGTTTTGAAAACAGTTGAAAATTGTATTTAAATTAAAAGTTTTATATATTTTACCTGAAGTTTTCACTTAAACTATTTCGAGAGTCGATCCAGAATGTGTTATAAACAAAACCACAGGCATTCTTCACATTGTACAAATACTTTTATTACAAATACTTTAACATCATCAAATCAGTTGTACATAAATATCATCTTACTACAGTGTACATGCAGATATTAAATCTAATCACTTCACTTTTTATAAAGTTTGATTTTAAGTTTCATTAACATAAAATACAACATTTAAGGGGTTTCTCCATACAATAGTGTGGGATATTAATGTAATACAGAGTCCCTACATGAATATACAAGCAAAGTTGTTACAAATAATGCCAGGCAAAAATTCCTCATAATATGCGAGGGGATACAAACCAAAACTTACTTATAATAGAGATTTAGAGAAATTTCGGTTAAGAGTACCAAATTTAATAGTATCTGGAAGTTGAGAGGTCAACACTGTACACCATTGTTCATTGGAACTTATAAAACAGTTAATCTCTAACATTGTTGTGACACTGATGATGAAACATTTAGTCTTGAAACATGAAATGTATATTGTGATAATTACACTGTAGTGATACTAAGACAAACAAGCTATAGGTTAATGAACTGATGAAAACTGAATTTACACTACATCAGTGTAAAAAATGTGAGAATGTTAACATTTAGTTTATATCCTCCACTGGCTTCCATCTTTATGTCCCTTCTATCCACATAACCATAAACTCCACTGTTTCTTTTTATCCAGCCATTCTATATAAAGCAAAACATAGTCTTAAGTTGTATACATGTATATTATGAACACTAAAACACACAGGCCCAGAGAAAATCTTCTTGACCAAAATAACCATTGAGACAAATCTAAGTTGTATATAAATAAAGTAAACAATGTGCGGTTTCAAGTCCAGCATAAAAACCTAACACAGACTTTTGTCGCAGCAAATAATATGCTTGCTCATGTAATACAAAGCCCCTCCCCCTTTCCTATTTGACCCTATTACTGTAGAGGAATCAAATGGATTGGATCAGGTAGGATTGTGGCAAACATATTTTATTCAAGTCACATTAACTAGAACGATGGCCAGGTCTAAAGTAAAGATCAAATACAACAATAAAGTATAGTATTTGAAATATATATCTCAATTCCAGGTGGCCTAGAGCCGTGGGAGGGTTTAGATAGGGGCAGGCTAGTTCAGTAGTATTAGAAAAATATGATCTACATGTAGGTTTAATAAATAGGAATTTTACACAACATTGGTTTCTGTAAAAACATTTGGTACCCTTTTATTAGGTACATTAAATTATGGTTACTCTTACATACAATGTACTTTTAGCCATCAGTCTTGAAAGCTTTCTCCGAATATGAGGATCATCTGAGATATATATATACAGTGAACTTTATAAGTGGGAGTCAACCTTTCATCATACCGCCGGACAAGTAACATCTCCAGGATAAATCCCTTGTGTACAATCTGAATTAGAAATTTAATTCTGTACAGTGAATCTAGAAATTACATATACATCATTCTGTGATTCTTCTAATCTTTCATCTTATTAATAAATAAAGATATTGTACATGTAACATTACATATATGATGCAAAAGATGCTCGGATTTGAGAACATTTTAGTATAAATATTTAGAAATGTTTGCAATTTTATGATCACAAACAGAAGTAAAATTGTCTGTTATGATGATTGTAATTCCAAATACCACCCTGATTATTTAAAGCCTGTAGAATATATTTCAAATTTTCATTACTGTCTGTTTCCGCAATTACATTCTCACGTTTTGCCATTTTATATGCGTATTTAAAGACTTTGTGTTGTTACTTCTCTTTTTGTTTTCCATTTTTATGGTAAAGGAAGGGACAACTATTATTCCATGTTCTTTACAAATCACCCTAACTTGAGCTTACAAGGAATCACTGCTGTTATCTACAGTATTTAAAATAAAGTCGTTATTAATATCATTATAATGCATTCTGACTGCAGAGTTAGAATGAATAATACAAACCCTTTTACAATTCCTCTTTTTTTTAGATGAGACATCCCATTTCAAATATTAAGTTTAGTATTCAATAATCAAGATCTGCAATTCAAAAAGAATAAGTGTAATTAATATAAAGGACAGTATGATGACAAAATCAAGCATCTCTTACACTATTAAGTAAACTTACAGATTGATATGAAAACCTTTAATTCAGATACTGAACACTAAATGTTTTCTAATTAAAACACACTGGCACAGGAAATGCCCTATGGACTAAAATAACTATGGGGACGAGTTAAAAAAAGAGATATACAAGTCATTATTCAGCTTAATCTAAAGGATAAATCGTTTATACATGTACATGTAGTTTGTTTTGACCAGACACTGAGACAAAACCTAATTCTAACGATAGCCCCTGCACATCCCACGATTCAGTTTGTTTGATAGACGTAGCATGACCATGCAACATAAAAGGCATTTCAAACAAGATCCTTCAAAAAGTGCCAAATCCATCCTTGAATTAATATACTGAAAAACATACAGCATAGTACTTTCTTTTCTACATCTACCAGGGTCTAAATTTTCACCTAAATGATAAGGGTTTGTAGTGTTCGTATCGAAAAGCACTTTCAAACCATTTACACTTAGTTTTGACAGCAGATTTTAGAAACAGGATTTTCTAATTAGTCGTGGAACAAAATATACATCTCAAAGAACTATAAATGAAGATGCTGTCCTGAATACAAATGAACCTAGTTGCTACATGTATGTTAAATGAATATATTGATTGATATTTGTTGGTATATCAAACATAAATGTACCGGTACATAAAATGATATAAAACAATCACCTTGTTGATAGATCATATAAAGATTAACAAACCGATGCACCTTGTTAATGTGAAAAAGTAAATGTTTGTCTTATAAGTACATGTATGTGTACCTTGCTGGCATGTAAGTTGCCTATGTAGCTTTTCTAGTAAAAAAAAAAGCATTCTTGTTAATGTCACTGAGTCAATGTAATTTTATTTTCAAAAATACATCTGAAATATGAAGTTACTGTATTTTACATGACGTACCGTATGTTATTTGTTAGTGTGTAAAATACATGTACCTTTATGGTGGGTGAATAAGTAATATCCTGTGTTATACATGCATGTATATGTACATGTATATTTTTGATGTGTAAAATAATGTTGTCCTAAACACACACAAATGGCCCTTTGTCTTAAATTAAGTTACTTCCTTTTACACTGATGTACCTTTTTCATGTGAAAAATCAGGTGTTAAGTAAACATCTTGTGGTGGGTAAATAGGTTGCTGTCTTAAACATACCGCTGCATCAAGTGACATAAAAATGCATTCAAATCAAGTGAGGTCAGTGGGAGTGGAAAAATTAATAACCTGTTAAGATAGACGGCCTTTAAACGATGTGATCATAGAACTTACTTTGTTACACTACATGGTCATGGGTTGAAGAAAAGGAGATTTCACTTAAAATCAGATTTTTTTATCAGCTTCCAAACTTGAGATTTCTTAAATGATACAGACCATAACAGTAAAGCTTGAAACTGTAGTTGTGTAATGACTATCGTTGTGGGCATAAACTAAGGTAACATAAAGTTACTGCCGCCTGCATCTTGTGTATGAAAAATAGAGGTTGCTATGTAAGACATATATGCAACTTGTTGGTGTGTAAAATAAAGATGCTGTCTTGAACATAGATGCATCTTGTTGATGTGTAAAAGCTGGGATTAATATAGAAAGAACACGCCTTTATCACACTCGCTATTGTTTGTCTCAGACAAATGGTGAGGGCATTCCGATCCACCCCAAGAACAGCTGAAACCTCATTCCGAAAACAGACTTCGGTTGTCTTTGCTTGCTATCGGTCGGCTCTGACACTCTGAAACCAGTAGCCAGCGATTGATTGTTTGGTGTTTTACGCTGCGCTCAAAATTATTTCACTTCTATGGCGGCGTTGCCAGTTTTATTGTGGGAGGAAACCGGGTTCTATGCCCGGAGGAAACTCACAACCTTTTGTTTGTAACTGGCAACCATCCCATATAGGTCGTTGGAGTGAAAACCCAGTCAGAAAATAGTAGCGAGCGAAGACAGCTGAAGTCTGTTCCAGTTAGGGTTTCTGCTATTCTTGGGGTGGATCAGAAGGCCCTTGCCAGGTGTCTGAGACAAACAATAGAGGGCCAAACTAAAATAAAGTTGACACATATACCTTGCTGGTGTGTAAAATGAAGGCTTCTTGGGCATCTGAATATGAAATGGAATCAGATCATTTATAAAGCTGGGTCAACTTTACGATTTTTAAGCATGAGTCTCAGAAAGCAAGTGCATAATTCATTTAAAGTTCAAGCTACATGCTCATTTATAGCATGTGCTAGATTTTCTTTCATTAATTACTTTTGTCAAAACCTGTTCCCCTGTGCCAGAGTGTTACAGTATATTTAGATGGATTGTATTGCTTAGATATTTACCAGTCTCCATATTCCTTCCCTTTTGAGTGGTAATTGCAGATTTGCTGTCCAAAGCTCCCTCTTATAGAGCTAGAAAAGAAGATCGCATAAAACTATTAAAGATATAAATCTAATCAGACATTTCAATACAGAATAGAACTGAATGTGTCAGCTACATTTGACTATTTGATATGATTCAAGGCCAGGAAGAACACTTCAAACAGATTGAACTCTACACTGCCACTAAAAACTATTTTGTAAAGATGAAAAACGATGGTAAAAGACATGAAAAATTGTACATGTGTGTTCATTTCTACCCAAAATTCTAGCAAATTCACATTACTTCAAACATGAAGCCATGCCTGGGTATCAAGTTTTGTGTATAAAGTAAACTTACATTGAAATCTTTATCAATCAACATTAAACAAAATCAATTGGCTCACAAGAAGATAACAGTAGAGATAAAAAGGTTCACAACCTTTTTCATGAAAATCCTTTAATATATTCAAATTATCATTGATGATCATAGGTGTTGTCTGCAAGTTTCTTTTAGGGGCCGTGATGACTCAGTGGGCAGAGCAATAGTCTCTGTCAGCTACAAGTCTCCCATTGAAGGTCCGCAAATTTGAATCCCATTCAATTCAAGAAAATTTGAAAATACTTTGAGTGGGTTTTTAACACAATCGTTGTATGTGGGAGCCAGGTACTCACCGAAATGTCTGGGGATTCCTCTGGGCTCTTTCTTCCCCCAACACTAAACCTGCTAAAAACACAAATCAAACAATTAATCCAATTCATGGAAAAACACTATAAAAACTCCTTCAAATTATTCATGCTAATGATACCAACTTGAAATTTGAACCCTATACCAAAATAGTACTACATGTGCATGGGTGAAAGAAAAAATAAATTTCAGTTAAAAGCACATTATCAGCTTTCAAACTTGTGACTAATTAAATGAGATGGACAACAACAGTATAGCTGGAAATTGTAGTAGTGTAATAATGTCTTTGGATACTGTTGTTGGCACAAAGGTAAATACAATGCAAACACTTCATGGAAGGCCTATAACAACAATTTATTTTACTCAATATGCTACATGTCCACCCCTAAAAACTAATTGTAACCAAGGCAACATACCATATTAAATGAACCTGTTTGTGATAAAGGTGATGTTACATATGCTATCACTATTGTAGTCGTTATTTCGTATAACTTGGGTATGTAAAAGATACACGTCCCGTAATGATCAAACCTTTTATCAAACTAACCAACTTTGCTTTTCTGTCAGTTCTACCTTTCAGCAACAACCAAAATCCTGATTAAAGAGAAAGGTTACATAATTATTACAATTTCTCACATACACTGATTTACTACAGAAATATGATGAATGCATTATTAAACCTGCAAATTCAAATCGAGCATCAGTGGACTTACGTGTATGTATTTAGGGATTGAAAGACATGGGCCAGAGAAGAGATTAAGCCCAGAAATATGGTGTATCAACTATCTAGTTTAGTTTTTTAACTACATGTCCACAAGTTCACTTGGACAGTGTGGACTGGTCGTTGTCTAGCTTCTGGGGCTTTATGTAGTTCAGTCACTCTTGTTTGAAACATTCAATTGAGTGACCGATAAAGTATTAGAGAAGGATGATTCAGTGAAATAAACAGTTGTGTCAGACATAATATCAGCAGTCTAACATCTGTTATAAAGATACCATTGGTTAGTTAGTCATATTCAGAGCTGAATGTCCATCCTTAGCAATGTTTTTCTCAATAAGAGATCTTGTTTTTAAACACAGAGTGTAGTTACACTAATTTGCCCTCTCGTCTGCATAAAACAATCACTATCACTCAAAAATCTCACATATAACTTACCCAAGCTGCAATTATCATTAGGGAAATAACTGACTAACTTATCCAAGTCCGTTGCCTTAGTACATTATTGCTCATTAAGTTAAACTCACAAATTATGGATGTCACAGTTCAACTTAAGGCAATAAATAAGGATACTTATTATTATTAAGAACTGCAACTTAAGTCTGTGTAAAATGTTAGATGTCTTATTTAGGATGTTACTCTGAACTAATTATTCTCATATAGATTTATGATAATAATTAGTTCGGAGTCCAAGTATGATGCATAAATAACCTGTACAAGGGTGTTTACAATATCGTAGATATAAAGCTTAGTGAATACACAGTTGATGGAGATTATAAGTGGAGCCTGTGCAAATTCACCATATTGCTGCCTTACACCCTGATCAGGAACATTTCTATGATTTTAGCTGTCATTATCATTTTGTTAGAAAAGATTATACCACACTACTCTGCTCCACAGAGAATCTTTCTTTCTATCCTATAAGCATCTCTGCGAAAGAAATAGTTTTTTTTCGTGGAATGAAGACCTCAGCCACCATTTATTGTAGGTGGATTTGTGTAGCCAGCCAGTAAGGCGTTGGTAATGACCTACATTGCCGTTTGCTAGTTACTTAAAGTAAAAAAAAGTGTATAAACAATTTTAACTTTACAGGTATAAATGATCAATCGCCTATCTGCATATGTAATATACTGTAATGTAAATTTTTATGATTGATTAACATCAAACTCAACAATTAAGGTTATATGGCGACAAAGAAACCAACTGACCAAAAGATTACCCTCCCTGTGCCCCCCACCCTCCCCCATTGTTCCAAATCTAAATTTTGACACAAGGCTCCACAGACGATAGAAAATCAGGAAGGCTAATGTATTTGGCATAGTTACTGTCTGGTCCTCCTTGCTAGGTCAGCAAACATGGCTAAGGTAAAACCACAATGTCCCAAGCCAGAAGGGTCTTTATGCAATAACATGCATAACTGCCTTTCCTGGTATTTTTTCCCTTACTATTCATCATTCACAGAAATATAAATGGTAAACCTTTCGAACCTGCAGCTGAAAGTAAACTTGTTCAACAACCACTTTACAGGGGAGGGGACCGGTTACAGAGGGTAAATGTAATATTCATTGATCGTCTAATAAATTGGATTGGGTCAAAGTAATGTAACTTTGGGAGTGCCAATATGAACCTGTTTGCTACGTTAATGTATTAAAAATAGTTAAGCATTGCTGGGTGATTGCCTTTTCTTTATCAGAAGGGAAGTCAGCCTGGTGTCCGACTGAAAATTCAACAGTGAGGGAACCAGTTATCGAGGGTTGGGAATTTTTTTCCTTTTTTTGATCATTTTTTTCAAAAATTTCTACAAATAAGCACGTTTATCGAAAATAATAGACAATTGACAGTAAGGTAAGGGCCACTTTCAAAAGCCAAATCCTCAAAGCGGTAAAGGAAAACCATGAACTGAGCTAACACTTTTAGGGAGCGGTCCTTTATGTGTTTGCCTATGTTAACCTATACTATGGGGATACTAGGATAACCAAACCAATGACGGGTCCCCACTTGAAGGACTGACCTAGATTCTGAAGTCGCCCTTCAAACTTATTCTCGTAAAAATTTTATGTTTATTTTTCATGCGATATAATCCATAATGTTAATATGTGGTTCTGGGAGCTAATATTTGTTCAATTTCTTGATACTTTAAGTTTAAGGATTTTTTAAACTTCTGTTACTATGTCTAATTTTTGCCGGACAGACTATAGAATTGGTTTGTCAGTCTCAAACCGCTATAATCGTCAGTTGAAACCCCTCGTTTTATTCATTTCTTCTAGAACATGACTAATTTAGTATTACAAGCTTAAAACTAAACTATCCCTACTAAAAGCTAAAAGAACTAACATCTAAAAGACGAATTTGAAGAGAAGTTAAAAACGACGGACCTATTCTATATTTGCACCTTTTTGCCGATCGATTTTTAATAACATCGTTATTTTCCTGACCGGCAAGTTAGTAACACAGGAAAGAGACACATGAGTGCGGCTATAACCAGCTGATAACATCGTCTGCTCGGACCAAATTACAAAATCGGCACTTTGACAATGAAGGAAATTAGGAAAGTGTGAATTTGGTTTTACACGTACCTAGGCCTAACCCTCGATAACTGGTAGGCCTACTCCCAGGCTACGGCCATTTAATTCGTTTTATCTGTTTATTACTATTACTAGTATTAGAATAATAAGTGTGGTTTTGATAGCCAAATAAACGAAGAATGTTCCCTCAATTAATTATTTACAGAAATGCTTTCGACTTTCCCTTGCAAATCGTATAAAAACTTAAAAAAGTAACTCACCTTGCATCGCATGCCTCGTCAAGCAAAAACGAATCACAGCTTATTTACCTCAAGTACAAAAGAGTTCCATTAGAGGTCTATTACAATGCATTCACAGGTCAGTTGTTAACTTTAAGGTAAAAGCTGGATTTGTTATACTTTGGCAGGCCGCACGGCCTACGGCCTGTCCGTTTTACCTGCTTGTAACGGGGTAACAGCGATAACAGAACTGAGCTAATAGCTGCTAACAACGCGAGGATCGGGTGACAGAAACAATGGGAAACGTCTGAAGACATTGGGAGTGATGCGTTCCCATTCCTCGAGAAGATAGGCTTGACTGGAGGCTCACGGCGCTGTCTGATTTGCCGATCGAGGTGGTCCCATAAGTGTTCGATGGGATTAATGGGATCAATATGTCGTTCCGATGCCGAGGCGTCAGGAGCGGTCCGCGGAAGGGATGATGTGGCCGGACACCATACTGGAAGCCGTGTCATATTTTCCTCACTCACCAACTCACCCTAGAATTGTTAACAAGTTAGTGAAGTTGACCTATTTTAATAGCTGATCGGCCGGCGGTAGTGTTGGCCCAGATGCTTTATTTGGTCAGTCAGAACTGTCTTAAGTATGCTTTTAAGAATGCTATTTGGATGCAAATTTTGTGTTTATTCTTATTTAGCGTTATATTATATTCGGCTTGCTAACTTGTCTCGGTGATTCAGCCATTTAATTGATTAGTTTGTAAAAATTTGTCATTTTTATTTATGTTTTCAGAAGTCTATAGATGGAGAAGTGTGTAATGTAATATTACCCCTTGTATCATGGTTGCGGCGTTTTTCTTTTGATGAGCAGTCCTCGACAAACCCGATACCCAATGGACAGAGAGTGGGCGTGGCTTAAAAGCGTTGAATAACTTCCCGATCTGGAAGTTATTGTATGGCTCTCTTAACTGGGTATCACGACCCTCGGAATTCAAAATTTTCCCACGGCAAAAAAAAGTTGCCGCGGAAAAGTTTATTTTTCACGGCAAAAGTGATTTCACCACGCCATTTTTATCCAAACAATTCGCACTGCTCAAATGTGCATTGACAAAAGAAAAAATGTCAAACGCTGTTCAAGAAAGATTTTTTTTAAATGTCTTCTTTGATTATCATAGAAACCAGCATAGAGAAAATGCTAACTTCGTCTTACGTCTGACTCTGAACGGCCAATGAGACATAACTGACAGTTGGAGACATTCTGACGCCAGCCCCCTGCAGAGTTGAACTTTGTTTCAAAGTTGTGTCATTGTGGGAATTGCGGTACATTGCATTTCTCCCAAAAAGCAGAACCTTTGACATCATATTTAAATTAGAAATTAAACGCCAAATTTCATCTTGGCCAATGTTGTAAAGTTTTCTGATTGGCCAGTGTTTAAACACTCGCTAGTTGATTGACAACGTCAATCATTCGTTCCATGATACAAGCACGTTATTGAATGGCTCCCTCGAGTGTGGGAGAAATTCTGAGAGGCGTCCTCGTGCTTCGCACTCGGCCTCTCAGAATATCTTCCATACCCTCGGGAAGCCATTCAATAACTCTAACATATTTAGAGCACTGGCACCTTTTGACCCACAGGTCACCTAAAACAGCGCCCTCTCTCATAGGACCTGGCGTTTCCTCTCTTCCCCGTATGAACTATTATGGGATGCATAAGAAAAGAAAGATGTCAAAAGTTTTAGATGAGACAAGAGTACTCGATAGAGTAAATGTTTAAGTTTCCGAAGAACTTCGTATGGTTGAAAATGAGACAAGGTGCCTTGTCAGAACGTTGTGAGACGAAATTGAGATAATGGAGCCGCGTGCCGGGTAAAGCTTATTTAAAAACCAATGTATTCTCCGAACTGCGGTTACTAGGTAGTAAGACCTTTACTTTAGTGAAGAAGGCGTTGGCATAACGTCTTCATAAAGTCGTATACATGGTACGGATTACCCAATAGGCATATGGACAGAATTACGTTGTTCCAATCTGTTGGGATCCCATTGACCCAATAAGTCAGTACGACAAATTTCTGCTATCATGGTAACTTAAAGGCCCGCTCACACGGTGCGATTTGTCGTACCGACTTGTAGCATGCGATAAAAATGGATGTATATGATTGGTTAACAAATATTATCGACCAATTAAAAGCATCCATTTTAATCGCATGCTACAAGTCGGTACGACAAATCGCACCGTGTGAACGGACCTTAAAGGTCCAAATATACAGAGCGCGAACGCGTCCAACGCGAACACGAACGCGACTTTGGAGCAGTTTTGCCATTCAAATAGAGCACAAACGCGAACGCGGAAAACTGCTGACGGCTTTCGGGGCAGCTGGTCTTTTTCTTGCTGAGAAAGATAAAATTTGGTCATTTGGAAGTTAAACCGTATTTTAAAATTGTTGAAACATATAAACTCAACAAAATTTCAATCACATACTTGCCAGTCCCACTTTCTGTCCAATTGCTTTCCATATGTCTCTTTTTTTTCTTGATATCTTTGAAATCTTTGTCTGCTTTGTTGTACAAAACAGGATTCCTCTCAATTTCCAGAAGCATGGCTTCTGTGTTGTCCATTGTCTTGTCCATTCTTCTTCGCAAAGTAGACTGACGCTAGTGCCTAGCTTTTTCTTGCAACGGTACAAACGGTACGGCAACGGTACGGTTTCTATTTTTGGAAATGGTGCGAAGGAAGTACCTGCTGATTGGTTGATAGCAAAAAAAAAACGCGCGACTTTTTTAGAAAATTGGCTCTGGAGGCAATCAAGGCGGTCGTTCGCGCGAACACAAATTTTTTCGCGTTCGCGTTCACACTCTATATGAACGACATTACATAGATATGACTAAGCTATTCCAGGACGAAAAACCGCGTTCATATAGAGTGCGAACGCGAACAAATTTGTAGAAACTTGAACCGTTGCAAGAAAAAGCTAGGCACTAGCGTCAGTCTACTTTGCGAAGAAGAATGGACAAGACAATGGACAACACAGAAGCCATGCTTCTGGAAATTGAGAAGAATCCTGTTTTGCACAACAAAGCAGACAAAGATTTCAAAGACATCAAGAAAAAAAGAGACATATGGAAAGTAATTGGGCAGAAAGTGGGACTGGCAAGTATGTGATTGAAATTTATTTGAGTTTATATGTTTCAACAATTTTAAAACACGGTTTAACTTCCAAATGACCAAATTTTATCTTTCACAGCAAGAAAAAGACCAGCTGCCCCGAAAGCCGTCAACAGTTTTCCGCGTTCGCGTTTGTGCTCTATTTGAATGGCAAAACTGCTCCAAAGTCGCGTTCGCGTTCGTGTTCGCGTTCGTGTTCGCGTTCGTGTTCGCGTTGGACGCGTTCGCGTTCGCGTTGGACGCGTTCGCGTTCGCGTTGGACGCGTTCGCGCTCTGTATAACTGGACCTTTAGGAGCCTGTTTCACGAAGCGGCGTAGCTTAAGTTTTTGCGTAATTGCCATGGTAACCCATGCTATAGAGATACGGCGCTATGACAGTTACGTCAAAACTTAATACGTTACGCAGCTATGTCAAACAGACTCCTGTTCAGTGAATAATCCCCGGCATGAACAATTTCCCTCGAGATTTTAAAATTTAACCCTCAAACAAACCATTTCAAACAAACTAAAGAAATTCCAAGTGTTTATATTTGCTAAATGTCTGATACAGTATGCCATTTTTGTATGAATATCTTTGGAATAAATTGAATATTTAAGTTCGAATTTATTGTTCGTTTTTTTCTCGAGCCACCCGATGTATGATACAGTTACGGAAGAGAGTAGAAGTAAAAGGTTTTTTATTCCTATTTTCTAAATGAGAATATATTTGTTTAATGAATTGCTTCTATCTATTATTTTAACATATATTTATTAAATTGTTTACGTAAAGTCAAAGTTAACCATAGAAGACAAAAGGTTGAGGTTTTTCAATTATATTAATGAAAATAGCTATGTTGTTCTATAGAGAAACCTAACTTGAGGGGTTTGTTTGCGTGTGGCTTAATGAACATCAGTCTCATGTTGACAGACTATCGCTTAGAGCCGACCCAATACAAACCAATTGATTCTGGTCTATTGCATTACCACTGCTATGGGTCTGGTTATAGGACGGAGATAAAGAGTCAACGTTTCCTGGTTAGGAATAATGGTCTACTTTATGTACACGAGCAATCCGTCTGATAGGAACTTTAAACATTCACTATACAAAGTAATCCTTCAAGAATAATGATATCAGTCAGACAAAATATAGTACGGTACGATATATAAACATTGCATAACTCTGCTAACTCATGCAGTTAGTCATATTATTTACGGTTTCCAAAAGTAATCATTTTCCCTGTGTCCGTGTGTTTTAGTGTTCATAAATATATAACTGAAATGATGTATTGTTAATTACACTCCTCAGTATTATCATTTGAGTAAATGAAATTAGAATAAATCACATCATTTGTATTTTATTAACTGATTATAAAGTCTTACATCATAATAATGTGAACGCGTATGTTTCATCGGAGGAAGAATCCATGCTCACTTAATAAAACCTATGAGGCACAGGCTCTAGAAATTCACTCTCTCAGTAAAACACCCTGTAGCAAAATTGATCAAATGTAGGGTTCGTAGGGGTTAATTTTTTTCCACAAATTGAAGATTCTAAACTGAAGAAATAACATTGGGCTGACGGCATCTATTTGTAAAGTGTTGAAGAAACGTCAATTTCTCTGCAGGTCATATTTTGAATACGGAAAATGTGTAATTTGTTCTTTTTATAAGCAATGGCTGGCCGTTGGTCGAGCAATTTTACTCAGAAACAGTTTGTATTTTTCTATTATAAACATGCTAGTCGTATTGTACTGAAACACACATTTATGGTATAATACTTTTTTCACGACACCTGCACGGGTCAAAGTTTAAGCCGGAATATAATAGATGGTCTGTGTCCCATTGGGTTCTCGATTGCCGATTGAGTACGTAACGACTAATTATGGTATTTCCATTTCATTTAGAACTACCAGACAAGTGAAGATAATTTCATATAATCATAGTTTCTCTCGTTTCGTTGTTATTTATAATTATTGATTTGACCAGACATGACTTATGGCATGATGTCATGGATGCGTCAATATCACCATTTCTGGATACAGGGCGTCATATCCTCAAGTTGAATATTGCTGTCTTACTAAGGTAATATATCAACGATTCTCCATCTTATATAACTGTATTAACATTTTCTTAAAACAGTTCGTAAGTATCGCAACCTTAAAGGGACAAGAGCTTCCTAAAATTCGTTTTCTTTATTTCATAAATTACGATTATTTAGAGAATTTCAGCGTTTGGATTACCTTGAAAAAAACTAAAGGATAGGCATTGAAATAAAATGTTTGTTATCAACTGAAAGCTCTTTTTTGTACTTTTCGATAAAGATGACGCACAATTAACACATTCTATTTCAACCAATCTTTTCACTACATTTGGCAGCTCACGCCACTTTAATATGACAATCAAACAAAACTTCGCTCATTAAAATCATTTCAGTTCAGTGTTCTCCCTATTCCTACAAAGATACCTGAATATTGCAATTCTCTCTTAGAAAAAATGAGTATGCTTGTATTGAATGTTACTCAGCGTGAAAATACTAACTGGATAAAACAATAAGATCGGACGATAATATTAGCTTTGTGTGTATCTGAAACTTAATTACCATTGTTAAAGAGCCGTCAACCATTATATCTGAAGAACACTAAACAAATCAAATATTGGCTCACTACTGTTAAAGAGAAATCATTATGAGATAATGGTAACTGACAGACCATTGGTTACATGCTCAAAAGGAGGCTTTAATCAGTTGTTTTTTAAATCTGTTTTGGAAAGATAACATATCAGTTGTCTTTGACGTCAAACAGTACTGGAAAACTATAAATATGTTAGCAAGCCCATTATCGAACTTCTACACATAAGTGTTATATGTTAGCACGACAAGTGGCCGATTTCATATATCGTTACTAAGCCGGCATACGAAGTCGGCTATTATAGGCATCCAATGAACAGTTCCATTGATTCTGTGGCATGGCTAATTTGAAACCTCGTTAGTCGGAAGAGAATGGACCAATGAACTGAAGTGAATCTCTACAACCAGTTCATCTTTAAACGTCCATGGTCATGTCTTGGAAGTCAGTTGCATTGCAGTGTGCTGTGAGGGATGGAACAGGTAGACCTCTGCATTCAGGGATATAACCATCAGCTGTATGGGCTAGAAGATTCACTCGGAGTGTTAAATGTTTATCAATAACGTGCTGGACCAAACACGCCTTGCGTGATACGTTTCAGTGATAGACTCATTCTAAAGGCTTGTCCCAGACACTCTTGTTTTAAAGACTTTTTCCACTACACTGGCCGTGCAGCTTGACAATTACTGAGAGTTTCAAATAAAAAGTCAGAAAGAACCGTTGCTCGAGAGACGTTATCTTATAGGCTAAGTTAGAGTTAAGGAGAGTTTGTTTGTGTTTCGGTGTTCCGACTTCTGATGGAATGGATTTAACCTTTAAGCTATGAACTACCTGGAGTCATATTAGGTAAATAAAGTAATATCTCGACTAATCAGAATGGTCACACCCTGTAAGGTTCCCAAAAGCAAAGAATTGATGAGTGCCACAAAAACCAGTCAGCGAGGAGGGTTGGAATAACTTGGTACTAGAAGTGTAATGGGATGCGGCGTATACAGTACCACCAGGCCAGAAGACGTTCAAATCAGTGCGTTTTTAACGGCACGTCAAGTTGATCTGGTTAAGCACAGTTGGGAACTCGTCAAAGATGATATGGATTCGACAGGTTTACTTATCTATGCCAGGTAAGCTTATCTTCTTTTTGATACAATCACGTCTATTGTAAACATCTATCTATCACAAGCATCTTCACTTCCCCATAAAATATCGTCTATGACAAGCATCTCCACTTCGATTGCCCGTACAATCACGTCTATAACAAACATCTTCACTTCTAGTTATCCGTACAATCACGTCCAAAACAAGCATCTTCATTTCTTTTTACCATAAAAATATCGTCGTTGACAAGCGTCTTCATTTCTTTTGACCGATAAAGTATCGTCTATAACAAGCATCTTCATTTCTTTTGACCGATAAAGTATCGTCTATGACAAGCATCTTCATTTCTTTTGACCGATAAAGTATCGTCTATAACAAGCATCTTCATTTCTTTTGACCGATAAAGTATCGTCTATAACAAGCATCTTCATTTCTTTTGACCGATAAAGTATCGTCTATGACAAGCATCTTCATTTCTTTTGACCGATAAAGTATCGTCTATGACAAGCATCTTCATTTCTTTTGACCGATTAAGTATCGTCAATGACAAGCATCTTCATTTCTTTTGACAGATAAAGTATCGTCTATGACAAGCATCTTCGCTTCTTTTGATCATAAAAATATCGTCTATGACAAGCGTCTTCACTTCTTTTGATCATAAAAATATCGTCTATGACAAGCATCTTCATTTCTTTTGATCATAAAAATATCTTCTATGACAAGCATCTTCCTTTCTTTTGATCATAAAAATATCGTCTATGACAAGCGTCTTCACTTCTTTTGATCATAAAAATATAGCCTATGACAAGCGTCTTCGCTTCTTTTGATCATAAAAATATCGTCTATGACAAGCGTCTTCGCTTCTTTTGATCATAAAAATATCTTCAATGACAAGCATCTTCACTTCTTTTGATCATAAAAATATCGTCTATGACAAGCGTCTTCACTTCTTTTGATCATAAAAATATAGCCTATGACAAGCGTCTTCCGTCCTTTTGATCATAAAAATATCGTCTATGACAAGCGTCTTCGCTTCTTTTGATCATAAAAATATCGTCTATGACAAGCATCTTCCTTTCTTTTGATCATAAAAATATCGTCTATGACAAGCATCTTCGCTTCTTTTGACTATAAAAATATCGTCTATGACAAGCATCTTCATTTCTTTTGATCATAAAAATATCGTCTATGACAAGCGTCTTCACTTCTTTTGATCATAAAAATATCGTCTATGACAAGCGTCTTCACTTCTTTTGATCATAAAAATATCGTCTATGACAAGCGTCTTCACTTCTTTTGATCATAACAATATAGCCTAAGACAAGCGTCTTCACTTCTTTTGATCATAAAAATATCTTCTATGACAAGCATCTTCCTTTCTTTTGATCATAAAAATATCGCCTATGACAAGCATCTTCGCTTCTTTTGACTATAAAAATATCGTCTATGACAAGCATCTTCATTTCTTTTGATCATAAAAATATCGTCTATGACAAGCGTCTTCACTTCTTTTGATCATAAAAATATCGTCTATGACAAGCGTCTTCACTTCTTTTGATCATAAAAATATCGTCTATGACAAGCGTCTTCGCTTCTTTTGATCATAAAAATATCGTCTATGACAAGCATCTTCATTTCTTTTGATCACAACAATATCGTCTATGACAATTGACAAGCATCTTCACTTCTTTTGTCCATAAAAATATCGTCTATGACAAGCGTCTGCACTTCGTTTGATCATAAAAAATATCGTCTATGACAAGCATCTTCACTTCTTTTTGGTCATAAAAATATCGTCTATGACAAGCATCTTCAATTCTTTTTATCATAAAAAATATCGTCTATGACAAGCGTCTTCACTTCTTTTGGTCATAAAAATATCGTCTATGACAACCATCTTCCTTTCTTTTGATCATAAAAATATCGTCTATGACAAGCTTCTTCCGTCCTTTTGATCATAAAAATATCGTCTATGACAGACATCTTCCTTTCTTTTGATCATAAAAATATCGTCAATGACAAGCATCTTCCTTTCTTTTGATCATAAAAATATCGTCTATGACAAGCGTCTTCCGTCCTATTGATCATAAAAATATCGTCAATGACAAGCATCTTCGCTTCTTTTGATCATAAAAATATCGTCTATGACAAGCGTCTTCCTTTCTTTTGATCATAAAAATATCGTCTATGACAAGCGTCTTCACTTCTTTTGATCATAAAAATATCGTCTATGACAACCATCTTCCTTTCTTTTGATCATAAAAATATCGTCTATGACAAGCGTCTTCCGTCCTTTTGATCATAAAAATATCGTCTATGACAGACATCTTCCTTTCTTTTGATCATAAAAATATCGTCAATGACAAGCATCTTCGCTTCTTTTGATCATAAAAATATCGTCTATGACAAGCGTCTTCCTTTCTTTTGATCATAAAAATATCGTCTATGACAAGCATCTTCCTTTCTTTTGATCATAAAAATATCGTCTATGACAAGCATCTTCCTTTCTTTTGATCATAAAAATATCGTCTATGACAACAATCTTTACTTCTTTTGACCGACATACACGCCAATAACTGTCTCGGAAATACAGAAACCAACTGAAAAAGGACACAAGCCATTAATGCCCCACCCCCTAGCTTTATCAAAAATGTTGATGATTGATTGCCAAATTCTACTGAGGTCGAACTCCTGTCTGCCATCAACCTAATGTTTATTACAACTTATGATAGGGTATAAAGGTCTGAATGATATACACCTTTTGAAGACAACTTTTTTGTTGTCTGTACAAACATATCTATAACAAACATCTTCACTTCTATTGCCCGTACAATCACGGCTATAACAAACATCTTCACTTCTATTGCCCGTACAATCACGGCTATAACAAACATCTTCACTTCTATTGCCCATACAATCACGGCTATAACAAACATCTTCACTTCTATTGCCCGTACAATCACGGCTATAACAAACACCTTCACTTCTTTTGTCCGTACAATCACGTCTATAACAAACATCTTCACTTGTATTGTCCGTACCATCACGTCTATAACAAACATCTTCACTTCTATTGCCCGTACAATCACGGCTATAACAAACATTTTCACTTATTTTGTCCGTACAATCACATCTATAACATCTTCACTGTTTAGGTTTTAGAAGTGCCGTCACTCTGGCTTGTGAGAATCGAAAAATAAAAATAGCCCGTACAATCACGTCTATAACAAACATTTTCACTTTTATTGCCCGTACAATCACGGCTATAACAAGCATATTTACTTCTATTGCCCGTACAATCACGGATATAACAAACATCAAAAATAAAAATATTATTTCGTCCAGAGCGGTGTCACGTGGCTTTTGTACAACCTGTGGTAACAGTTGATTATTTAGTAATTTAACATGTTCTGGATACCAAATTGTTTTGGTCATTTTGGATACCCACTTTGTAGGGAGAATTTCGAAAATAGCTATTTTTGGACACCCCATTTTAGATCTTGGATGGTACTTGCTTTTATTAAAAAGAAATGCTATAAAATAACGCAGTAGCCTATGGACTGCATAGTTTATCAATTATTTACCATGTCTAAAAGCTGTCGGGTGTTCGTCTATTTAAACAGACATTGATATGTTTTCTGCCTCAACCCTGGGGCGTTGATGACTTACTTATAAAGAAATCAGTGAGAAGTTTATCTATTGACTGTATAAGTGTTTCATTAAACTTTTAATGTGTGGTAAAGATAACATAAACGTTAAACAGACACAATCAAAGTAATCAATAAAATGTGAAGAGACCAGCATTTTTTTATTATCAACGATCAACCTGGTTTATAAAATGTGAAGATTTTCAACATAGTATATTAGGGCTATAAATGTTAAACGTATAACTACATTGTAGTCCAGTACAACTCTCGGGGACCGACAGCGTCTTGGTCTTGACACCTACAGTAGCCGGCTTATTAAGAAAACGAAAACCAGTATTATTATTAGGGCATTTTATTTGAAAGGTAAAAGCGTCTCCATTAAAAAAGAAAAATAACAAAAGTACGGAAGCGTTTGAGGGCCAGGTGAAACAAAAATGAATAAGAGAGCTTAATAAAATGCTCTAATTCGGAGTAAGTATCTCCAAATCACCTAGCCCTATCACGCTTCGGTACAAAACCATAGTTGGCCCTTATATGATGAAAATGCATTTAACTGGATTTGGTTTAGTTGTCAATATTTGGCTAGCGTTGTTTGTCAGGTTGAGATCAACCGCACAAGCATAAAGCGTCAGTGGCGTACGTAAAAAAATGATTGATTGATTGATTGTTTTGCTCAAGATTATTTCACTTATATGGCGGCGTCGTCAGTTGGTTTATGTGGGAGGAAACCGGGCTCTATGCCCGGAGGAAACCCACGACCTTCCGTTGGTAACTGGCAACCATCCCACATAGGTCGTTCGAGTGAAAACCCAGTCAGAAAATTTTCCAATTTTTGGACGTAAAAAATTGAAAGCGAGAGCAAATTTACTTGGAAATATTGTCTTTCTGACCGATATATGAGCGCAATCAAAACAGTTGGTGCTTGGTTTTACCATATTATATGTTTTTAATTACATTAACATAATATACGTGAATCTCCTCCCGGATCTCTTCTATGCGGTTTTGATTAAATCTCAGGCAGTTTTTACAAGCCAATCATACGCCGGTCAAGTAGGATTATAAAGGCCTTGAAAGTATGTTTGGACTAGAAGTTCCATCTGGTCTAATCGTGAACTAAGAAGTTGTTATCCATAAGTAATCGTCGTCTTGATTCCACCCGGTGCTCAGAATCTACAAGTGTCGTTGTCTGTCTATTTATACTTGCCTATTTAAGGTGTAAAGGGTTTGGGACCGTCTGGGTCTGTCGGGATTGATGAGATGTCGGAGTTTAGATGTGTCGGTATTCTACTGTACCAAGAATATTTTGTAAAACAAATAGACGATCCAGTCTTACAGTACCACGGCGAGTCGGTTTGTTATAAGCCTCTCTGTAAACTGAACCATTTGTTCTACTACAGTACTCGAGGGCTACAGGTTCGCCAAAATGGAACATGTTCACAACTTATTCTCGATCAATCTTTGCAGAATCTTTATTTAAAATACATCTCCAAATTGTCTTTTCAATCTGGTATTATTTGTTTAATTGTGAATACACATATTATAAAGTACGTGGCTACATTAACGTTTAACCTCGCAAATGTTTCAATATTTTCCAAATTCGTACTTATCATCCGTTTTATTTTTTCTGTCACCGCTTCTAATTTCATTTTGGCTTCAGAGTATGCGATAGAACCAGCTTCACGGAGCTCTAATGCCGCCAACATTTCTTATTTTGTTTAGTATACTATTTTCTGTACATATCAAAGACTTATAAGAGATTGTGGCGGTATCGATTATATGATTAGGATGTCCTGATCCTGATTTTCTGCCTTTTGTTTGCCGACGATACGGTCTTATACTCAAAATTTACACAAGGGCTGCCTCTAGACAAATTTGACACATATTGCAATCTCAGGGTAAATGTGAACAAAACAAAAATTGTAGGCCTAGTGTTTAGAAGCAACAAATATGATGGTTGTTTTAAACGGACCCTTTATATTGGTCATTGGATTGAAATACATGTAGTTGAGAAGTGTTCTTATCTTGGCATAACAAAAACGTTTAATTTGAATATAGCAGAAACAAATAGACTTTAAATTGAGAGTACTAGAAAGGTTGCTATGCACTAAAGATAGGCTTCTATAGTGTCTGTTTGAACCACATTAACAAGCTTTACAAGCTTCGGGATTGCCGAACAATACATCCATGTTTTTTCTATATGGAGAGCTATAGGGTGCGGTGTAGTCTGAAAATTGTCATAAAGGAAAAAAATGTTCGTGACAAAATCATTACTTAACCATTGTATAAAACAATATTACTACTAAGAGGTAACAATGCCCAATGTTGTATCATTTTGGAAATCACCATTATCTTGTCAGTAATTTCAAAACACATATTAAGTAAATTAATAAGAATTAGATAGAGACTGATTTTACCATCTGGTTCATTTGAACAATTCCTTATCCGTCTCTTGCCATCTGGTTGATTTAGACAATTCCTTATCCTTCTCTTACCATCGTGTTGATTTGGACAATTCCTTATCCTTCTTTTACCATCGTGTTGATTTGGACAATTCCTTATCCTTCTTTTACCATCGTGTTGATTTGGACAGTTCCTTATCCTTCTTTTACCATCTGGTTGATTTGGACAATTCCTTATCCTTCTTTTACCATCTGGTTGATTTGGACAATTCCTTATCCTTCTCTTACCATCTGGTTGATTTGAACAATTCCTTATCCTTCTCTTACCATCTGTTTGATTTGGACAATTCCTTATCCTTCTCTTACTATCTGGTTGATTTGGACAATTCCTTATCCTTCTCTTACCATCTGGTTGATTTGGACAATTCCTTATCCTTCTCTTACTATCTGTTTGATTTGGACAATTCCTTATCCTTCTCTTACCATCTGGTTGATTTGAACAATTCCTTATCCTTCTCTTACCATCTGGTTGATTTGGACAATTGCTTATCCTTCTCTTATCATCTGGTTGATTTGGACAATTCCTTATCCTTCTCTTACCATCTGCTTGATTTGGACAATTCCTTATCCTTCTCTTGCCATCTGGTTGATTTGGACAATTCCTTATCCTTCACTTACCATCTGCTTGATTTGGACAATTCCTTATCCTTCTCTTGCCATCTGGTTGATTTGGACAATTCCTTATCCTTCTCTTACCATCTGATTGATTTAAACAATTCCTTATCCTTCTCTTACCATCTGGTTGATTTGAACAATTCCTTATCCTTCTCTTACCATCTGGTTGATTTGGACAATTGCTTATCCTTCTCTTACCATCTGGTTGATTTGGACAATTGCTTATCCTTCTCTTACCATCTGGTTGATTTGGACAATTCCTTATCCTTCTCTTACCATCTGCTTGATTTGGACAATTCCTTATCCTTCTCTTGCCATCTGGTTGATTTGGACAATTCCTTATCCTTCTCTTGCCATCTGCTTGATTTGAACAATTCCTTATCCTTCTCTTACCATCTGCTTGATTTGGACAATTCCTTATCCTTCTCTTGCCATCTGGTTGATTTGGACAATTCCTTATCCTTCTCTTACCATCTGGTTGATTTGAACAATTCCTTATCCTTCTCTTGCCATCTGGTTGATTTGGACAATTCCTTATCCTTCTCTTACCATCTGCTTGATTTGGACAATTCCTTATCCTTTTCTTACCATCTGGTTGATTTAAACAATTTTTATCCTTCTCTTACCATCCAGTTGATTTGGACAATTCCTTATCCTTCTCTTGCCATCTGGTTGATTTGGACAATTCCTTATCCTTCTCTTACCATCTGCTTGATTTGGACAATTCCTTATCCTTCTCTTACCATCGAGTTGATTTGGACAATTCATTATCCTTCTCTTACCATTTGGTTGATTTGAACAATTCCTTATCCTTCTCTTATCATCTCGTAGATTTGGACAATTCCTTATCCTTCTCTTACCATTTGGTTGATTTGAACAATTCCTTATCCTTCTCTTACCATCTCGTAGATTTGGACAATTCCTTATCCTTCTCTTACCATTTGGTTGATTTGAACAATTCCTTATCCTTCTCTTACCGTCTCTTAGATTTGGACAATTCCTTATCCTTCTCTTACCATCGTGTTGATTTTGGACAATTCCTTATCCTTCTTTTACCACCGTCTTGATTTGGAGAATTCCTTATCCTTCGTTTACCATCGTGTTGATTTAGACAATTCATTATCCTTCTCTTACCATCTGGTTGATTTAAATAATTCCTTATCCTTCTCTTACCATCTGGTTGATTTGGACAATTCCTTACGGTATTTACATCATATTATTCATTTTTAGAAACTTGTCTCCATGGTTATTTTAGACAAGAAGATTTTCCCTCTGCCCGTGTGTTTTAGTGTCCATAAATATATTATTCATTTGGTTTTCTTTGTGTCTGTTTCAAACGTACAATTCATTTGCTATTTTGTCTATAGAGCGCAAGGGAATTTCTTTTTATTGTTCTTATTTTCTACCACATGACGTACATAACATTGTTTTTGCTCTCTGTACTTCAGAAATATCATGTTGACTAATTCCTTCATCTTCATATTTACTCTCCACCTCTCCAATGTCAGTTATATTCATTATGTATTCATTTTCTTCTCAACTTTGTTTGTCAAATCCATTATGGTCTGTAGAAGTATTGAGTCAAAATATCTCCCTGTATTTGTAAATGGATTCCATTGTGTCTTTCATTCAACTCGGTGACAATTGTTGATCTCATTGAATGTGCATTCGGTAACAAGCTGTTCTATTTCTGTATTGCTAGTGTTTCATTGATATCCATATCTCTCTCATCTAGCCTATCTAACAAATCGATTACACATGAAAGAACTATCAGAAATGGATTAATAGATACCAATATGTCTCGACTTTTATTACTAAGAAACATGTATATTGAAATCAGCGACATCAATTCAATGATTCAACGAATAGTGCGACATGGAGGGTTACCTAATAGTGCGATACGGAGGGTTACCTAATAGTGCGAGACGGAGGGTTACCTAATAGTGCGATACGGAGGGTTACCTAATAGGGCGAGACGGAGGGTTACCTAATAGTGCAATACGGAGGGTTACCTAATAGGGCGAGACGGAGGGTTACCTAATAGTGCGATACAGAGGGTTACCTAATAGTGCGATACAGAGGGTTACCTAATAGTGCGATACGGAGGGTTACCTAATAGGGCGAGACGGAGGGTTACCTAATAGTGCGATACAGAGGGTTACCTAATAGTGCGATACGGAGGGTTACCTAATAGTGCGATACAGAGGGTTACCTAATAGTGCGAAACAGAGGGTTACCTAATAGTGCGATACAGAGGGTTACATAATAGTGCGATACAGAGGGTTACCTAATAGTGCGATACAGAGGGTTACCTAATAGTGCGATACGGAGGGTTACCTAATAGTGCGATACGGAGGGTTACCTAATAGTGCGATACGGAGGGTTACCTAATAGGGCGAGACGGAGGGTTACCTAATAGTGCGATACGGAGGGTTACCTAATAGTGCGATACAGAGGGTTACCTAATAGTGCGATACGGAGGGTTACCTAATAGTGCGATACGGAGGGTTACCTAATAGTGCGATACGGAGGGTTACCTAATAGTGCGATACGGAGGGTTACCTAATAGTGCGATATGAAGGGTTACCTTATAGTGCGATACGGAGGGTTACCTAATAGTGCGATACGGAGGGTTACCTAATAGTGCGATACAGAGGGTTACCTAATAGTGCGATACGGAGGGTTACCTAATAGTGCGATACGGAGGGTTACCTAATAGTGCGATACGGAGGGTTACCTAATAGTGCGATACAGAGGGTTACCTAATAGTGCGATACAGAGGGTTACATAATAGTGCGATACAGAGGGTTACCTAATAGTGCGATACGGAGGGTTACATAATAGTGCGATACAGAGGGTTACCTAATAGTGCGATACAGAGGGTTACCTAATAGTGCGATACAGAGGGTTACATAATAGTGCGATACAGAGGGTTACCTAATAGTGCGATACGGAGGGTTACCTAATAATGCATTACAGAGGGTTACGCAATAGTGCGATATGGAGGATTACCTAATAATACGATACGGAGGATTACCCAATAATGCAATACAGAGGATTACCCAATAATGCAATGCAGAGGGTTACCTAATAATGCGATACGGAGGGTTACCTAATAGTGCGATACAGAGGGTTACCTAATAGGGCGAGACGGAGGGTTACCTAATAGTGCGATACGGAGGGTTACCTAATAATGCAATGCAGAGGGTTACCTAATAATGCGATGCAGAGGGTTACCTAATAATGCGATACGGAGGGTTACCTAATAGTGCGATACGGAGGGTTACCTAATAGTGCGATACAGAGGGTTACATAATAGTGCGATACGGAGGGTTACCTAATAGTGCGATACGGAGGGTTACCTAATAGTGCGATACAGAGGGTTACCTAATAGTGCGATACGGAGGGTTACCTAATAGTGCGATACGGAGGGTTACCTAATAATGCGATACAGAGGGTTACCTAATAATGCGATACGGAGGGTTACCTAATAGTGCGATACGGAGGGTTACCTAATAGTGCGATACGGAGGGTTACCTAATAATGCGATACGGAGGGTTACCTAATAGTGCGATACGGAGGGTTACCTAATAATGCGATACAGAGGGTTACCTAATAATGCGATACAGAGGGTTACCTAATAGTGCGATACGGAGGGTTACCTAATAGTGCGATACGGAGGGTTACCTAATAGTGCGATACGGAGGGTTACCTAATAGTGCGAGACGGAGGGTTACCTAATAGTGCGATACGGAGGGTTACCTAATAGTGCGATACAGAGGGTTACCTAATAATGCGATACAGAGGGTTACCCAATAATGCAATGCAGAGGGTTACCTAATAATGCGATACGGAGGGTTACCTAATAGTGCGATACAGAGGGTTACCTAATAGTGCGATACAGAGGGTTACCTAATAGGGCGAGACGGAGGGTTACCTAATAGTGCGATACGGAGGGTTACCTAATAGTGCGATACGGAGGGTTACCTAATAATGCGATACAGAGGGTTACCTAATAGTGCGATACAGAGGGTTACCTAATAGGGCGATACGGAGGGTTACCTAATAGGGCGAGACGGAGGGTTACCTAATAATGCGATACGGAGGGTTACCTAATAGTGCGATACAGAGGGTTACCTAATAGGGCGAGACGGAGGGTTACCTAATAGGGCGAGACGGAGGGTTACCTAATAGTGCGATACGGAGGGTTACCTAATAGTGCGATACAGAGGGTTACCTAATAGGGCGAGACGGAGGGTTACCTAATAGTGCGATACAGAGGGTTACCTAATAGTGCGATACAGAGGGTTACCTAATAGTGCGATACAGAGGGTTACCTAATAGTGCGATACGGAGGGTTACCTAATAGGGCGAGACGGAGGGTTACCTAATAGGGCGATACGGAGGGTTACCTAATAGGGCGATACAGAGGGTTACCTAATAGTGCGATACAGAGGGTTACCTAATAGTGCGATACGGAGGGTTACCTAATAGGGCGAGACGGAGGGTTACCTAATAGGGCGAGACGGAGGGTTACCTAATAGTGCGATACGGAGGGTTACCTAATAGTGCGATACGGAGGGTTACCTAATAATGCGATACAGAGGGTTACCTAATAGTGCGATACAGAGGGTTACCTAATAGGGCGATACGGAGGGTTACCTAATAGGGCGAGACGGAGGGTTACCTAATAATGCGATACGGAGGGTTACCTAATAGTGCGATACAGAGGGTTACCTAATAGTGCGATACAGAGGGTTACCTAATAGTGCGATACAGAGGGTTACCTAATAGTGCGATACGGAGGGTTACCTAATAGGGCGATACAGAGGGTTACCTAATAGTGCGATACACAGGGTTACCTAATAGTGCGATACGGAGGGTTACCTAATAGTGCGATACAGAGGGTTACCTAATAGGGCGAGACGGAGGGTTACCTAATAGTGCGATACACAGGGTTACCTAATAGTGCGATACACAGGGTTACCTAATAGTGCGATACAGAGGGTTACCTAATAGTGCGATACAGAGGGTTACCTAATAGTGCGATACAGAGGGTTACCTAATAGTGCGATACGGAGGGTTACCTAATAGTGCGATACAGAGGGTTACCTAATAGGGCGATACGGAGGGTTACCTAATAGGGCGAGACGGAGGGTTACCTAATAATGCGATACGGAGGGTTACCTAATAGTGCGATACAGAGGGTTACCTAATAGTGCGATACAGAGGGTTACCTAATAGGGCGAGACGGAGGGTTACCTAATAATGCGATACGGAGGGTTACCTAATAGTGCGATACGGAGGGTTACCTAATAGTGCGATACGGAGGGTTACCTAATAGTGCGATACAGAGGGTTACCTAATAGTGCGATACAGAGGGTTACCTAATAGGGCGATACAGAGGGTTACCTAATAGGGCGATACAGAGGGTTACCTAATAGGGCGATACAGAGGGTTACCTAATAGTGCGATACAGAGGGTTACCTAATAGGGCGATACGGAGGGTTACCTAATAGGGCGATACAGAGGGTTACCTAATAGTGCGATACGGAGGGTTACCTAATAATGCGATACGGAGGGTTACCTAATAGTGCGATACGGAGGGTTACCTAATAGGGCGATACGGAGGGTTACCTAATAGGGCGATACGGAGGGTTACCTAATAGGGCGATACAGAGGGTTACCTAATAGTGCGATACAGAGGGTTACCTAATAGGGCGATACAGAGGGTTACCTAATAGGGCGATACAGAGGGTTACCTAATAGTGCGATACAGAGGGTTACCTAATAGTGCGATACAGAGGGTTACCTAATAGGGCGATACGGAGGGTTACCTAATAGGGCGAGACGGAGGGTTACCTAATAATGCGATACGGAGGGTTACCTAATAGTGCGATACGGAGGGTTACCTAATAGGGCGATACAGAGGGTTACCTAATAGGGCGAGACGGAGGGTTACCTAATAGTGCGATACGGAGGGTTACCCAATAATGCAATACGGAGGGTTACCTAATAGTGCGATACGGAGGGTTACCTAATAGTGCGATACAGAGGGTTACCTAATAGTGCGATACGGAGGGTTACCTAATAATGCGATACAGAGGGTTACCTAATAGTGCGATACGGAGGGTTACCTAATAGTGCGATACAGAGGGTTACCTAATAATGCGATACGGAGGGTTACCTAATAGTGCGATACGGAGGGTTACCTAATAGGGCGAGACGGAGGGTTACCTAATAGTGCGATACGGAGGGTTACCTAATAATGCGATACAGAGGGTTACCTAATAGTGCGATACGGAGGGTTACCTAATAGGGCGAGACGGAGGGTTACCTAATAATGCGATACGGAGGGTTACCTAATAGTGCGATACAGAGGGTTACCTAATAGTGCGATACAGAGGGTTACCTAATAGTGCGATACAGAGGGTTACCTAATAGTGCGATACAGAGGGTTACCTAATAGTGCGATACAGAGGGTTACCTAATAGTGCGATACGGAGGGTTACCTAATAGTGCGATACAGAGGGTTACCTAATAGTGCGATACAGAGGGTTACCTAATAGTGCGATACGGAGGGTTACCTAATAGTGCGATACGGAGGGTTACCTAATAGTGCGATACGGAGGGTTACCTAATAGTGCGATACGGAGGGTTACCTAATAGTGCGATATGAAGGGTTACCTTATAGTGCGATACGGAGGGTTACCTAATAGTGCGATACGGAGGGTTACCTAATAGTGCGATACACAGGGTTACCTAATAGTGCGATACGGAGGGTTACCTAATAGTGCGATACAGAGGGTTACATAATAGTGCGATACAGAGGGTTACCTAATAGTGCGATACGGAGGGTTACCTAATAGTGCGATACGGAGGGTTACCTAATAGTGCGATACAGAGGGTTACATAATAGTGCGATACAGAGGGTTACCTAATAGTGCGATACGGAGGGTTACCTAATAGTGCGATACGGAGGGTTACCTAATAGTGCGATACAGAGGGTTACATAATAGTGCGATACAGAGGGTTACCTAATAGTGCGATACGGAGGGTTACATAATAGTGCGATACAGAGGGTTACCTAATAGTGCGATACAGAGGGTTACCTAATAGTGCGATACAGAGGGTTACATAATAGTGCGATACAGAGGGTTACCTAATAGTGCGATACGGAGGGTTACCTAATAATGCATTACAGAGGGTTACGCAATAGTGCGATATGGAGGATTACCTAATAATACGATACGGAGGATTACCCAATAATGCAATACAGAGGATTACCCAATAATGCAATGCAGAGGGTTACCTAATAATGCGATACGGAGGGTTACCTAATAATGCGATACGGAGGGTTACCTAATAATGCGATACGGAGGGTTACCTAATAATGCGATACGGAGGGTTACCTAATAATGCGACATGGAGGGTTACCCAATATTACGATACAGAGGGTTACCCAATAATACGATACGGAGGGTTACATAATAGTGCGATATGGAGGATTACCTAATAATACGATACGGAGGATTACCCAATAATGCAATACAGAGGGTTACCTAATAATGCGATACGGAGAGTTACCTAATAATGCGATACGGAGGGTTACCTAATAGTGCGACATGGAGGGTTACCTAATAGTGCAATACGGAGGGTTACCTAATAGTGCGACAGGGAGGGTTACCTAATAGGGCGATACGGAGGGTTACCTAATAGTGCGATACAGAGGGTTACCTAATAGTGCGATACAGAGGGTTACCTAATAGTGCGATACAGAGGGTCACCTAATAGTGCGATACAGAGGGTTAATAGTGCGACATGGAGGGTTACCTAATAGTGCGACACGGAGGGTTACCTAATAGTGCGATACGGAGGGTTACCTAATAATGCGATACAGAGGGTTACGTAATAATGCGATACGGAGAATTACCCAATAATGCAATACATTGGATTGCGTAATAATGCGATACGGAGGATTACCTAATAATACGAAACGGAGGGTTACGTATTAAGGCGATACAGAGGGTTACGTAATACTGCGATACAGAAGGTTACGTAATAATGCGACATGGAGGTTTTCTATTAATGCGAATAATAGTAATAGCAACTAATTATTGGAATGTTGTCTAGTCTGGAATCGAATGAATAATTGGCAAGGTAAGTTAACTAAATTCTTCAATAACATTTTTTCAGTTGGTTTGCGGTAGCACCTTCCATCATTCCTCCGCTATGTAGACATAATTATGTCCGGAATTGTGCCAGCCGTTCAACAGGAATTGTTTCCATTTTAATGGGATATCATCTAACATATTGAGATTCGTCTTCTTGCAATATAGACTGTCCGGTGCAAAATTACTCCCTGATATGGTTTTTGCCATTCTATACTTCTCATAACAAAATTGTTGAACAGGAAACTATTTAGGAACATTTGAGCCCCTTTAAAAGCAATGTTGCTGGCGTTGACTTGGCTTGTCGTTTGGCTGAAGACTTTGTATGAAAGGTGAATAAAACGGCTCAAGAGCTTCTGGACTTTTTGGCGGTCCTTGTATCTGGTTCTGCTTTTGGTTATTTTCTTACAGCATTACAGATTTTTACTTTGGTTTGTCTTTACATCCGTTCTATAATATTATAAGCATTTTGTGGAAATAATGAATGTTAGACAAAAGTCAAAACCATTTTCACTATCATATATGGCCGTTACATTTACCTCGTTTTAACTCAACAAAAAGTACTGAAACACGTAAAAAATAACTCCAATTATGTCTTCCACATCGTAAGGACCTTCCTCTGTCAAGCTGGGTGATTTTGACGTTGTTATGTTTATTCAAAACCTTTGAGTGTCAAAATCTTTGTATGCAAAAAAAGCTGTTCCATTTTCTGAAAGAATTGTGTATTAAAATGGAAGATTGATAGAAGATATTTTGGCAGAGTATGCTAACTAATTTTTGTATTTCAGTCAACAACCTGGATGTTAATGAACATTCTTGCCCATCGTTAAGCCCTGTACCCCTTTGTCACCTGGGCATTATAGAGCGGTTTTCTATACATGACCAATGCTATTGTTAAGTGTCATTGACGTTTTTGTTATTTGTTTCTGGAAGTATTTTAGCAGACAGTAGGGCTGACAGTTTGACGAAACGCTTGGAAGAATGTAGTTATCCTGAAATAGTAAACACGTTGTAAACCACGGCAGTACTCCTGATTGTCGTATTACATAATGATCTTAATCTTCCTTTTACATTGCTTGACAGTAAGGACATAACGACCATCAAGTTTGCTGAATATAAAACATTAGAATGATTTCTTGGAAAAATGATTTTGCAGAGACGTTTTCATGCCTGTATTAAATGTTCGTCATCTTCGTACTGATGTTAACTAGCCATAAGACTAAATTTATCCATGAAACAGATATAGGAGCACTGACGGTAAAATCCCAGGACCCACTTCTAAATTACTATTTGTATTTCTAATCATAAGCAATAACAATTTCAACCGCCAGCCATGACATCCACCGGATTCATTATTCAAGGTTTTGGTTAAAACTGATGTCGTAAGAGTTATTCTAGTTTAGACACCCACTCATTCCAATAGAAACTATTCATAAAACTAGTTTTGTGCACTCTTTATCCAATTAAACTAATAACTTTGTCCTTCAACTGAGAAACATACATAACCTATATTTCTAAATAAGCATTTTAAAGAAAGGCCGATCTGGAATGACTTCGGGGTCTGTTACTTTATGTGCGGTATACTGAAGAAGTCCGACAATTTGTTTGATTAAAATCCAAACTTTTAGGTCCAGATAAGAGTTTTCAGTTTAATGGTTGTCTTTCCCGTGGATGTGTATTATGATTATCGGTATGGAGAAAAGTGTTATTGATCTTGTGGCCGAGTGTTGATCTACGAGAGCTTTTAACACTGATCCATTTGACTCTTTAAAGTAGAAATCTGTTCCAGCAGTGTGTCAAGCGATCAGATAATTAAACCATCTCTAGTGCATCTCCGCTCTAAGATGCTTAGCTTACAGGACAGCAGTGTTTGACATTGGCATAATTTTCACCATAGACATCTTGACAATATTTTAAATCTCCCCATATACCTACAGGTTATTACTTCTAATTTTATCATAGACCAAATGGATTTATCATAGATTTGGCTATGGGTCCATTGCTAATGTCACGCACTGCAGGACAGTTTTATGGTCACCTGTAGATTGGAATAGATTGTTTCAGGTCATTGATTTTCATCTCGTGCTCCTTAATGGTAAGGCAGGTTTTCTTCAACCCTGGATCGACTTACCTGCTCAGAAAGTGTAATAGTACACCTATTTTTAAGTCGATTAGTTCAAAAACTGTGAACAAATATTTCTATAAACCCAACACATATTATTCCAACGGACTGACTGTGGGACTCTACTGAAGACAAAACTAACAAACGACCAGAAGATTTTATCTACAAATTTAAACTGATATTTAAGAACAATAACATATTTACAGGCACATATTCTATAGATTGACGTCCAATGTAACTTAGCCAGCTTTGGAAGACCGGGTCCAGAGCAACATACGCTGACTCAATCAAATTATATCAACAAAACAGCTCATTGTCTTATGGCACAGCTACTGAATGGTTCCACAAACCTTGCGCCTTCATCATAGTTAGCTGGAAGGTTCTGTTGGAAAACACAATCCAAATATATGCACTCACAAACGCTTTTGTGTTAAAGCAAGGCATCATCTCTAGTATTATTGATATAATATTACCAAGCGGGGTGTAGAAACTCTCTGTTATTTTCTGGTTTCTGCTTTGCCAAATTCTTAACGAGTTTATCAAACTTACTGAGTGTGACTCATGCAGTATTTATTGCCTTTAATTATCAGAACTAATTACAGTATAACGACAGACCCTAGTAACCCTCCATTGTTTTATCTGCAGGTTTTTAGATACAGAGAAGGATTTGAGGCGATACTTCCCGAAAATAATGGAGAATGATTCTGGTCAACTGGAGAAATGGGAGGTAAATGAACGAATGCTGAAGAACCACGCCTCTATTGTGATGCAGGGATTGGGGGCTGCAGTAGAGAGTATTGAAGACTCGACCTGTCTCCATGCCATCTTATTGAGTGTGGGAGAGAAACATTACGAAATGGGAGTCAAAGCTCAGTTTCTAGAGGTAAGTTGTCGATGATGACATGTTAAGCTCAGGTGAACCACAGAAAGTATAGACGGTCTGGGTGGAATTAAACTATAGAAAATATATCGGAACTTATATTTATTGAAGGAAATCTGACATGTAATCTTTCATGATATGAGAGCTGTTCTCGTTTGCAAAATAACGATATTAGCAATGTATATGGACTAAGAAATATATTTCGTTTAAGATGCATAATATGATGACAGCGATTTGGAAGGCTTTTTTCAACTCGCTCATCTACTTTGTAGAGATACATGTAAATTCATCCACTAATGGCCCAGTCCCAATGTCGGCGATCTGTCGGGGATTAGTTTTGGCCGGGGGTCGTCGTAGAAAATAAAGAATCCTTGAACAATCCTATCAATAATCCTAATAAAAGTGGAGCAGTCACATTGTCTGAGATTTTTTCAAGGATTTTGACCCGGTTTTGTCGGAGGCGGAGGCGATCGGAGACGATCTCTGCGAGGGTTTTTTCTTTTCATTTTTCCCCCACCCTGGGTATATGTGGGGGAAAGGAGGGCGATTTACTACGATTCCACCGTACGATTCTTCGGAGACGATCACAGAAAGCGTACGAATCGTCGCAGGGCGCCTCCGATTCAGTTGGAGGGCTCCGGAGACTACTCGCAGACATTTAATCTCAAACTGAATTTCCAATCCCACACAGAATCTTGCGACTTGTCTCAGATTATTCGGAGGAAGCCTTCGATTAATCGGCGGGCACCGTAGGTCATCGGAGATTGTGGCTAGGATGGCCAAAATGGGTGAAAAATCTTGCGAAATTTTAAGTTCAAAGTTGGGGACCGCGAAGGCTGTGGCGATGCCTAAAAAATCTGCGACAAGCCGCATGCGTCCGGAGAACGCCTCCGACGGGTGCAAAATCGTGAGATCTGTCTCAAGATTTTGTTAAAATTTCCCGAGTTTTACCCATCGCCGACACATCGTAACTGATTTGTGACTGGCCCATAAATTACCGGCCAGTGAAGTTTCGAACATGAACCTATAAAACTCTGTTGCTTCCAGGATGAAGAGAGTTATGGTCATATCAAAAATACCCCATTCAAAATTTAAAGTATCAATGGACAAAATTCACTGGACCGGAGATACAGCATCTTTCTTGTATAGGCATACCCACTGGACGTAGAACTGCAGCTAAGCAACCTCTTCGTTACCAAAACCGTGATTAAGAAATTTGGCCGGAAAATGTCAGAAATTTCAATAGAATTCTTCTTTCACTTGAAGAAAAAGGCTATCTTAATGAAAAAACAGTATCGCTATGTGGAATCTGATCATAACTCTAACAATAGGGCCTTCTATATTCTTCCAAAAATTCACAAACCCATTGAAAAATTGCCGAAGCCTACAATGCTCCCTGGGCGTCTTGTTATCTCGAATTGTGGTTGTGAAAGTTATAGAATATCAGAGCTAATTGATTACTATCTAAAACCTATAGCGAAACAGCATCCTAGCTTTATCAAAAACACTGATGATTTGTTTGTCAAATTGTCTGAGAAATCCATCCCACGGGATACGATTTAGGTTACTCTGGATGTGGAGTCTATGTATACAAACATTGACATAGACTTGGGTCTTAAATCCATAAAATCAGCATTCCAAAGATATCCTGACCAACGTCGTCCGGAAGAAGACATTTTAGACTTGTTGTAGAATTAAAATATAATGATTTTGAATTCAATGGGGAGATCTTTCAGCAAATTAAGGGATGTGTTATGGGAAACCGTTTTAGTCCTAACTTTATCTCTATGTTTATGGGTGAGTGGGAAAGTGATATTCTTCACAAATGTCACAAACAACTTTTCATTTACCGTCGGTATCTGAATGCCATTTTTTATCATATAGCAGCTTACGTAGGAAGACCTTTATATTTTCATTGATATTCCTAATTCTCATGACTCCAGCATTAAACTACTACCTGCTGTTGATCACACTTCTGTGCATTTTTTTGCTGTAACTATTTACAACGGTCATACATATCATACTACTGGGTATCTAGAAACTTTTCTTTAAAAAAATCCCTTTTCTAACTTCCGCTGCAGATACTGAGCACAAACGTTTGGAAATGGAAAGTTTTTGGATTCAAACGTTAAAAACTATTTATCCTTCGGATTTGAACTTGAACCCCCCACTTTTATTGCTTTTAGATTTGGATTTAAAATTAAAAACACAAATAAAAGCCCTCTTCATATCTTTATTTTCAAGATCTTGTTTCTTTCTATTGTGTCCAAGTTCAAACCCAAAGAATAAATAGTTTATAACGTTTGAATCCAAAACGTTCCATTTCCAAACGTTTGTCCTTGGTATCTGGGCCCAGTTTCACAAAGCGATCTTAGCTAAGTGCGATCTTAACTACCATGGCAACCAATGCTAGAGGTATACGTTGCCATTGGTAATTAAGATTACCTTAAGATAAGATGGCTTTGTTAAACTGGGCCCAGCGGAAGTGAGAAAATGGATTTTTTTCAGTGGGCAAGATTTCAAAATTGCCCTTGACCGATGTTTTACTCAAATACCATTTGTGTGGCCAGCATTGTCATCGCCAAGATTATAGAAGTAAAGTAAAATGTCTCGACCTCTGTCCCAGAGACCTCTCATTGCTTATAAAATAGTTTGAAAGATATACTGGTCAGGGCTAAACTACATTGCCTGTCTTCTACTTATGCTTTTCTGGGGGGAACCAAAATCTTCACTTTCTTTTCCTATGGTCATATAGGGTTCGATCCCAGTCTACTGATATTCTTTATTCTTGCCATAGCTGAAGATGTGTAAGCATTGTCGATGTATTAAAAAGTGTTCCAGAAAAGTCGACTGACCAAGGCCAAGCTTCTGTCGGTCATTAACCTAATTAAATCTCATGGGTTTTAGTTTATTACAACTTATGATGGAGTATAAAAGTGTATATGATATACCTCTTTTTAACACAATTAGAAACTTGTCTCCGTGGTACAATAGCAGATACTAGGTCGACAATTAGACAGAATTAAGGGACTTGATCATTTGACGTCAGCGCAACCCTGCATCATTGTATTTGACTTTGGTAAGATGGTCGACAATCGATATATGGCACGATAGATAGTTAAATGATCCATCACACCAATTAAGTTGGTCCAACCGCAGCTTCTTAATTGTTCATTTATGAATATTTTCGACGAGCCATGTGAAATGTCTAAAAAATAGATTAAGTGCAATACACTTTTAGTATTAGTACAGTATTGTAACTATCGTCTAACTTGTTTTTTCACTGTTTCCTTTTCAATGTAAAACCCAAACAGGATAGAATGATACAAAATACACTGAAATGTCCACAGGGTTACTATATGTCAAATGGCGATAATATTTTTTTAATTTATTGTTCGCTAATATCTGTCTAAAACAACTTCAGAAGTATAGGGCATGGGAGTCTACCGAGAGATTTCGCGATATCCGGTGACAGGTGACGTTTTTTTATGACGTTTTCAGTTCGATTGGCGTTTTTTGTTCCAAAACGTCAGAAATGAGCGTCATATTCGAATGACAAAAGGCTTCCCACATGCGTAATGACAACGCCGGTGACAGGAAATTTGTGGAATTGTCACGTGACTCCCGCTCCCTATTCTACAGCTCCACTTAAAAGGTGCATTATTGTCCGGCGGTAGTGGAAAACCATAGATATAATAGCGTGTTTGTAATCGACTATTGATGCACAAAGTACCAGCCACGGATTCATTTCCGATTTGAAAATGTCATTCAGCGTTTCCTGAGGGAAAACCTAAAGGTAACTCGCCAGGATCCTTGTTGCAGAACGTATTCAGTAAATGAGCGGAGTCAAACTTCACTCTTAAAAAACTCAGTTGTTGTACATTTTTTAATAAGAGGATGGAAAAAACATGTAGGCTATTATTGTTCACATTCCGGAAATCCTAAAGCGAATTGAAATGGTTATACCATCATTTACCTGTATTGTAAAAGGTCAATCTATAATGAAGCCTTTAATGTGTTGTTTTCATAACCTACGGAATCTTCCAAACGTCTCTCTTTCGGCCTTCTGCATGATCAGTTTACAAATGGCCCAGCGAGTAAGCCAATTCGACACTTGTCTTCGTGGTTATTTTAATCAATAAGATTTCTCTGCGCTCGCGTGTTTTAGTGTTCATAAATAAATATATAATGTGTATATCGTACAGAGTACAATTAATTATTAACATCAGGGGTATGGGACAGATGCAAAATTTGGTTTTTGATAATGGAGCTTCCCAAAAAACCTTGGGTAAGTGGTTAAAAGGCTATGGTCCTACAAGATAAAATATATACTAAAACAGCCATAACAGAAGCCCTCGTTAAGTTTTTTTTTTTTAAACCATTTTATTCCTATGGTTATAATATGAAAATGTCAGATTGAAGCTTAGCTTTGAGGAATCTTATTTTAATATCAGTTATTAGATATTGTTAAGAGAGTGCAAAACAATTTGCAAATTCCAACTGTTTTTGGGGGGCTATCATTGGAAGGTTTATGATTATTAAAATGTTCTCGTCAAACTTCATGTGGGGTAATAAAGTTGATGTATATTAATTACATCAATTTCCTTCATAAAATAGTAGGCCTAGTGGCTCCTTGTCGATTAATAAGCTAACCACCAATAAATACCTAATTAGAAGATGTGCCGGGTTTTGTGCACCTATCCTATACCCCTGATAAATCTCAAATTCAACGAGACTTACTTGTAAGTTGAAAGTCAATGGGAATTCTGCCGAGCCATATACATCATCAAGGGATTATTAAAAAAGTGAGATAGATGTAGTATCATAGCATGCCAAACCAGACATTCAAAGAAGTGAATACAATAGTTTTTAACCAATTAATGCCTGTGTGTGGGCACATAATCCCTTGGTGCAGCACATGTGTCGCCAGAATCCCTGTTGACCTTCAACTTACATGTTTAGATTCTGCCTCCCCATACTGCACCTTGGGATCACGTGGGATGTTGAAAGCCAAACTAGTGTATTTCTAAAAAAGCAATGGATTAAGCAACAATAAATGGACACCATTATATAATGTCATTCTTGAAAAAGGTAAAGTTTACATGTAAATAATTTGATGAACTGTTATTTCAAAATGCATGACTAATTCTAAAAAATAAAGAACCAAATTACTGTTTTCCGACAAAGAGAGCCCTTTACGTTTACGTTAACGGGCGGAGAAAGGAGCTTGTCCCATTTTTATCGCATCAGACGAGTTAACGGACGAGAGATTTCCCCAATCATGACGTCATTACAGGGGTTTTGGACCTTGAATGACCTTTTAATGTCAGATCGAAATCCACAGAAAACACCCAGTGAGTTTCTTTACTCATTTTTACTGACTTATGCATTTTCTGTGGAAAAGCTTTGTAGATGTCCACTTATTCACATTCTTTGGCTTGGCTTTTGACCATAACCATGTGACAGATTACACTCTCGATCCGTGGAAACACTTCATCCTGTCTGTTAAAGAGGCATGAGCTGCCGAAATTCACTCTTTTTTCATAATTTCTAATCGTCACGACAGTAAGAGGCTTTGAAGGCCATCAAAAAACTAAATGATTGGCGTTGGAATGAGGAAAATCCATACAGTATGTGCCCTGTACGAACCGAAAACGTGTTCGAAAAGTAGCAAAATTTAAATAACCGGGACGACCATTCATTCATTCTAAGTCAAAGTTAGTTCAAAACAATACTTTATCGTACATTTTTGTGACTAGAAGCACTTAAAAGCTTCTGAATTATACGTCTTGAGAAAAATAGCCGATAATTTCAACATTCTGTGTTTACGTCAAAATATCAACATTTTGGCAGCTCATGCCCCTTTAAACAATCGCTTCCGTCAACGCACGCTTTAACGCATTTCCATGGAAACACACCGTAAGCAAGAAGTCTACTATTGAGTGCTAACACTGTAGCAGGTCAAATACGGTACCGGGACATTTGACGAGGATTTCCGAATTGCGGTCTATCCCTCTAAAACAATTTTTTACAATCTCTGTCATTTTTTCTCTGCCTGGTGCTGACGAAGCAAACTGGCCCGTCTACTTTTAGTTGCAAAACAATCAGTGATAAATTTCTTCGAGTTAATACAAAGTATTGACTCATTGTATGTGTTTGATTCAGTGTTTCTGGTTTAGTTACTCAATGAGATGCGAATTCCCTATTAATCGTGAAAATCCGAATTCCTAAAAATAGCTCTATTTTCTAGAGGTGCATATAAAAATAAAAAGGAATGTGTGATATATCAGCGGTAACATCTAATATGGGGAAAACGAACCACATTGGAAGAAATTATTCTTCTTTGAGTTGAGAACCCGTTCCCGTTATGTCAGTGGGAGATTAGATCATAATCACATTTGCAAGGTACCACATTTGTCATTGTATGCATGGGGCTGGCGCATGTGTGATGCAGAGATTTGACGCCATGCAACTTAAAGCGTCAAATGTAATGACAACGTTTAGACCTTTATACCCAATAATAGGTAGTTGTAATAAACTGAAACTGATGATAATTTGTTAGTTGTTTAAGTGGCATTTAGAAGTTAAACTGTCAATAAACACGAGGTTGGTATGGATTACTTGAAAACGGTGTTAGTATCTACACCGGAACGTCGTCAGAAAAATAAACGAAGAGGTTGTTATCCATACCAACCCCGTCTTTATCATAATTTATTAGGTTGGTGACAGACATGAATTCGGATTTAGTTAGTAAAACTTTCCGGAACGCTCAGCAATTAATTGTCAATGGTTACGTATCTTCAGCTATGGAAAGAATATCAGTAAGCTGAGATGAAACCCAATATGATCCTTGGAAAAAAGGTGACAATTTTGGTTCCCACAGATATACCTAGGCAGAAGACGGGCAAATGAGTTTAGCCCTGACTAGTACAGTCTTCGGTATCTGTCACCGAATAGGTGTCACAAAACCAGATTGAAAAGTACAATGTTAATTGGTGTCTTCTTTTCCAGCGCCTATGGCCGTCCATTGACTTTGGTTTGAAGGAAGTGTTACGGGACGTGTATACACGAGAGGTGAAGGATGCCTGGAAACAAATCTTCCTTTATATCATAACTAAGATGAGAGAAGGGATGAACAGAGCTCGACAGCTTGACAGAGAACTATCAAAATCTCACGGAGAAGAATATTCAAATATTTCAATTAAATGACTCCGGTAATGGTGTGTTTTGGTGCTGAATCCGATATTCATAACCCGGTTTGACTTGGTAAGAAGCCGGACGCGGTAAGACGTCAGAATGTGTTGACTTAAGATTCTGAAACTTTAAAGGAGAACTGAATGGCAAAATATACCTATATTTGGCAATCCGGCATTTTGTGAAATAGACCAATGCAGTAAATCTTTATTTTACTCACCTTACAGTGATTGACTTGAGTAAAACGTATACATTTATCGCTAAAACGATATTCATTTTTTGTTTGTTTGTTAATTAGTTATTCAACTTGTTTAACTCTTTCGCTTTCAAAGCATTTACACATCTGTGTAACTATATATACGACAAAAATGGATCGAAAAAAAATTAAGAATTTTTGTCTAACTAAATGATGCCGAATATACCCAAATGTAGTGTCCTTGGAAAAAATGGTTTATTTTCTAATTAAAAAGATAAAAAAAATATCCACCGTTTCAAATTTCCAATTGTGAAATTCAGTAAGTTTTAAAGTTCACAAATTTTGGTAATAAGATGGGGAACAAGGTGGACGTACATGTACATTATTCTACACTGAAAAGTATAAACATGCAGACAGGCATGCCGTTTCAAGAGCGGCCACTTCAAAAGAATGCCCTCTAATACATCCCATATTTTTTGAGTGAGGTCATTAGTCTTTATGGCTATTACATTCAAAAGCCGAATAACATGGACAATTCACATCGATAGAATTTTTGAAAACATATGCATGTTGAATTTTGCCAAAGGAACGACTATTCTTCCAGACACATAGCTCAATGTCCTCTCCCACTTCACCTGCATGAGAGCCCTCCCATTTCCACTGGAATGTATACACAAAGAAAAAAGTTAAGCACCCCTCTGAAAAGTCTGCACCGAGCGATAAAATTATTGGTGTATAGGGAGATTGTTGGCAAACGGATGTTGCAGAAACGATTGTGATCATACAGGGCAACATTCTGGCGATAAGAAATCACCTTGAATGGCAATAAGCTATATAATTTATTCAGGATATCGGTAGCCAAGTCAAAAGTGTATTTTAACAAAATAAAAAGATGCTTGTAAGTATGAAACTGAGTCCATCTGGCTTCACAGGGCGAACATATTGAAGTAAAAATGTCACTTTGAGTGTGTAAAACACATCCCTAGATTGATTGATTGATTGATTGATTGTTTGGTGTTTTACGCAGCGCTCAAGTTTATTTCTTTTATATGGCGGCGTAGCCAGTTTTATTGTGGTAGGAAACCGGGCTCTATGCCCGGAGGAAACACACGACCTTCCGCTGGTAACTGCAACCATCACATCCCAAGAGCAGAAGGTCAATAGCGCGTGTAGCCTCGATTAGCTTCCAACCTGCGTTTCATCTCTCCAGTGAGACGTCGGATCTGTTGAAGGGGTAACTGCGCGGATTTGAATCCTTTCGAGCACATTTGGGATAGGATGGGCAGCAACATTCAAGCCCTACAGCCTCCTGTACAATATCTGCAGGAATTGGAAGCCGCCGTACATCGGTATTTGCGGCAGTTACCCCTTCAACAGATCCGACGTCTCACTGGAGGGTTGAGACGCAGGTTGGAAGCTAATGGGGGCTATACGCGCTATTGACCTTATACTCTAGGGATGTGTTCTACACACTCAAAGAGACATTTTTACTTCAATATGTTCGCCCTGTGAAGCCAGATGGACTCATGCTTACAAGCATCTTTTTATTTTGTTAATATCCGCTTTTGATTTGGCTAACGATATCCTGAATAAATTGTAAAGCTTATTGCCATTAATGGTGATTTCTTATCGCCAGAATATTGCCCTTTATGATCACAATCGTTTCTGCAACATACATTTTTTCTTTGTGTGTTCTTAAAAGTTCTCAATAAGCACCTTTGGAGTTTGGACTGAAATCACGCATAAGGCCCAAGTTAAGGGTATAGCTTTTCCTGCATGTACCACGTAGGGTCGTAAGGGGGAACAACCATTACTAGTATTGTATAGAGATCTACACTGTTGAAATCTGTTGTCAAACTAGTGTGAAATTCGCCCAGTTTATTGCAAGCTACAAAAAAGGGCCGGACCCAGCAACGTGGGCTTTGTCTGAAGACGTTTTGTCTCCTCAGATGAGCCCCAGCGAGGAAAATAAACGTAATTTAGCGGCATACTCCTAATCCTTGTTGTTTCGCACTAGTTGGGTTCATTGTAGAGTTCGTTTCTCGTCAACGTGCATATATAGAGCCCCCATACGCCCCGAACCGCCGTTAAAACGCCACATGGGGAACAGCCTATGGTTACGGGCGGGGTAGAGGGCCCAGTTTCACAATAAAAATCGCTCTTAGCTTAAGATGATCTTAATTACCAATGGCAAGGTATACTTTTAGCATTGGTTGCCATGGTAGTTAAGATCACACTTAGCTAAGATCGCATTGTGAAACTAGGCCCAAGTCACAAAAGGGCAACGCCACAAGAGAACAGGCCCCAATGGAACAGTCTAAGGATACTGGACCTACATGTAAGAGACCCTTTTGTTTTAGAATGTTTTTCAGGAAGTTGTTCGAATTGTATGGTATTGAAGTTATTTCTCTATCACAAACGCCGTGACACGCATCTATCACATTGTGTCACAGACAAAATGAGTTTGATTCCAATGTCAAATTGATCTAAAAACGTCAATTACTATTTCATTTACAAGTCCATTGCCAGTTGGTTTCCAATAACGAATTTAGCTACATCAAATTAATAGTTATCATGGTTCATGGAGGGGGGATAAATACTTTGTAACGATTTTATTACCTCGAAGGGCGCTACTTTGGCATAAAATTAGCCAGCAAATCGCCCAATAATTCAATCGAACACACACCAAATAGTTTCAAAAGGTGATCTGATACTAACTTGCACTAACACGCACAATCAACGTCAGCATAACATTCGCCCGACGTCCACCATACAAACAGGTGCAAAAGCGCTACGACGTCATCAAACTACGTCACGAAACAACGTTTAACGTTCAAAATAACTTTCGCGCGACGCCTTATTGTGGGTGTCTGAATACGAGGTTTTACCGTATCGGGTATATCTTATAACTAGATTGGCTAATGGTAATAGTCGCCATCTTGCTATAGTTGGTTTCTGACAAGTGGTTTTCTAATCTAATGTGAACTTTCCTGCCATATTTCCGAGAAAGGAAAAAAATTCAAGCGTAGGTGCAGTATGAAATTCCTCGCCCACCAAGACAAACGTTTACAAATTGCTATAGTAGGGCCTATGTCTTGACTACCGTGCAGGGCAATGACGCCTTTTGACCTAGATGTCACCATAAACAGCGCCCTCTCTCGGTTAGTCAGAACCCGTGGCTTTTTTTTTCTCTTCCTCGTAAGAACTATTATGGGATGCATAAGAAAAAGATGGCAAATGTTTTTTTTCTTCTTTTTGTTTTTTATGTATATGCTTTATTTTTTTGTGCACAGTAAGCTGTATCAGCTTATTTTGTACAACAATTCCAAGAAAGGTCAAATAATTAAAATAGACATGAAATGAATGGTAATCACAATGATGGCAATGATGGCAAATGTTTTAGATGTGACAGTAGTACTTCATGGAGCGAACGTTAAAGTTTCCGAAGAACTTCATATAGTTGAATTGAGACAAGTAGCCTTGTTTGGAATTATTTGTGTCGAAATTGAGATAGCGAAGTCGCGCGCTCGGCAAAGCTTTTATAAGAACCAATGCATTCTCCAAACTGCGGTTACTGGGATTGCCGATAGATACGATGGTCCAGTAAGTGGGAAGTGAATTTATTTTCTGATTTGAAATTGCACAACCATTGACGATTTCAAAATCCACCGCGCGTAAATGTCACATAATGTAGTATAAGCAGGTTGAAGGTGTCAGTGCCCTGAATATGGGATGATGTGGCCTTTCACACTTCCATATTCATAGACTTCTGTGAGCTTTATATATATATGTTTTTCTTGTTGCTATTACTGTATTGTATTCTTTTCTAAATACTTGTTATTTAGTATTAGATTCTGGTGAATAAAATAAAATCAAAAGCCATTGGACGACCCAAAGAATGAGAATCAACATACTGGTATAACGCTTATTGAAATATATTGCAAAAGATAAAACGTGTGTTCAAACTGTGCTCGTCAACTTTAGATTATTAAGATTGATATTCTTTGAATATGTTAAAACAAATTTAATGTCTCTTGTTAACATATAGGCTCAAAGAAAACTGTAAATTACAAATGACTTCAACTACAAAACTAGCGCCGAAGAACTCCTTTAAGCCAAATTGTGTTTATCGGTTTTTGCGCATGAACTCTTCATTTCCACTGGATCAATGGCCAGGACATATACATCAAATGACATTCTCGAGAAATATTTATCAATCCATTTAAATACTCAATCTGACAAGCTGTTTGTCAGATTGCATCTCCTTTTAATTGCACTATAAGTCATCGTAAAACCCTCTTTGACCTAGGTTTGATCCTAATGAATTGGTTTGCATCCCTTAAATGAATTCTATAGAGTTAATTTTCTGATGGATACTTCTTCCTAAGAGGTCCGTAAACTTCAAAGAATGTGAATACATGAGATGAAGATAATTGATTGGAATAATGTATCCTTCTGACGTGTCCCTCGCCGTGACAGCAATCACAGATAATGGATTTAGATGTGAGATCTTAAAGATATATTCCCTCCTTAACAGTATACTTTCAACCAGGATAATAAACAAATGAACGATATACTCCTTCCGTAACAGCACACTTTCAACTAGGATAACAAACCAATGAACGATATATTCCCTCCTTAACAGTAAACTTCCAACCAGGATAATGAACCATGTATACATTGTATTTGTCTGTCACGTTTTCCCAAAAGGTTGAAGTATAAACCAGTATATATTTCAAAGAAGTAGTTCGGTGACTTATTCTGCACAATCTACCAACTTAACCAGAACCGACAGAGATACAGCCAAGCTGCATGACCTGCTAACTCAACTACCAAAACCGACAGAGATACGGCCATGCTGCATGACCTGCTAACTCAACTACCAGAACCGACAGAGATACCGCTACTCTGCTTGATCTACCAACTCAACTACCAGAGCCGACAGAGATACGGCCACTCTGCGCGATCTACCAACTCAACCAGCAGAGCCGATAGGGTTACGGTCACTCTGCATAATCTACCAACTCAACTACCAAAACCGAGAGAGATACGGCCACTCTGCATGATCTACCAACTCAACTACCAGAGCCGACAGAGATGCGGCTATACTCTGCATGATCTACCAACTCAACTACCAGAACCGAGAGAGATACGGCCACTCTGCTTGATCTACCAACTCAACTACCAGAGCCGACAGAGATACGGCCACTCTGCGCGATCTACCAACTCAACCACCAGAGCCGATAGGGTTACGGTCACTCTGCATAATCTACCAACTCAACTACCAAAACCGAGAGAGATACTGCCACTCTGCATAATCTACCAACTCAACTACCAGAGCCGACAGAGATACCGCTACTCTGTATGATCTACCAACTCAACTACCAGAGCCGACAGAGATGCGGCTATACTCTGCATGATCTACTAACTCAACTACCAGAACCGAGAGAGATACGGCCAGTCTGCATGATCTACCAACTCAACTACCAGAGCCGACAGAGATACGGTCACTCTGCTTGATCTACCAACTCAACTACCAGAGCCGATAGAGATACGGCCACTCTGCGCGATCTACAAACTCAACCAGCAGAGCCGATAGGGTTACGGTCACTCTGCATAATCTACCAACTCAACTACCAAAACCGAGAGAGATACGGCCACTCTGCATGATCTACCAACTCAACTACCAGAGCCGACAGAGATACCGCTACTCTGCATGATCTACCAACTCAACTACCAGAGCCGGCAGAGATGTGGCTATACTCTGCATGATCTACCAACTCAACTACCAAAACCGACAGAGATGCGGCCAGTCTGCATGATCTACCAACTCAACTACCAGAACCGACAGAGATACTACTACTCTGCATGATCTACCAACTCAACTACCAAAACCGACAGAGATGCGGACAGTCTGCATGATCTACCAACTCAACTACCAGAGCCGACAGAGATACGGCCACTCTGCATGATCTACCAACTCAACTACCTGAACCGACAGAGATACGGCCAGGCTGCATGATCTACCAACTCAACCACCAGAACCGACAGAGATACGGCCACTCTGCATGATCTACCAACTCAACTACCAAAACCGACAGAGATACGGCCAGGCTGCATGATCTACCAACTCAACCAACAGCACCGACAGAGATACGGCCACTCTGCATGATCTACCAACTCAACCACAAGAACCGACAGAGATACAGTCAGTCTGCATGATCTACCAACTTAACCACCAGAACCGACAGAGATACGGCCAGTCTGCATGATCTACCAACTCAACCACCAGAACCGACAGAGAACAGCCAAGCTGCATGATCTACCAACTCAACTACCAGAACCGACAGAGATACAGTCAGTCTGCATGATCTACCAACTCAACCACCAGAACCGACAGAGATACAGTCAGTCTGCATGATCTACCAACTCAACCACCAGAACCGACAGAGATACGGCCACTCTGCATGATCTACCAACTCAACCACCAGAACCGACAGAGATACGGCCAGTCTGCATGATCTACCTACTCAACTACCAAAACCGACAGAGATAAGGCCAGGCTGCATGATCTACCAACTCAACCACCAGAACCGACAGAGATACGGCCAAGCTGCATGATCTACCAACTCAACTACCAAAACCGACAGAGATACGGCCACTCTGCATGATCTACCAACTCAACCACCAGAACCGACAGAGATATGACCAGTCTGCATGATCTACCTACTCAACTACCTGAACGGACAGAGATACGGCCAATCTGAGTGGTTTCTCAAAGTGGGCAATATCGCCCCCCAGGGGGCGATGAGACCTGCCTGGGGGGCGATAAAAACAAAAAAAGGGAAAGGGGGGCGATGAGACCTATCAAGGGGGTGATGAACAGTGACACACACAAAATTTTAAAATTTCACATTGGCAAACTTATTGAAATTAACGCATCAAATCCACCCTTATCACTAAATACTTGTAAGAGAATCTCCAAAGTGTCGACAAAACAGAATAAAGTGCATCAATCATTTTTAAAAACTTGAAAATCTATTTACGTACAGAGCACTTTGTAAGAGTGGCCTTGTTATTAAGGTCTCAATTTCCGCGGGGTGTTCTTCATGAAGTAATATCATTTTCATTAGCGACGGCTATGAGCAACCAATCTCAAGGGGGTGATGAGCTTGACAAGTTTGAGAACCACTGGTCTATATCATATATGAGATTAAGATAGTTTGATTTCATTTTTAACCAATGGTCTGCTTTTTTATAAATTCACACCAATCGATCGTTTGAAATGGTTTGTTCAATGGTGTGCAATATATTTATGCAATGAATAATTAAATCTTTTAACAGAATCATGAGCGATCAGCTCAATTTGTGTTTCAGGATTCTAGTACTTCCAGCCAGCTGTCATAAATGTTCTTTTATCCGCAATATTTTTATATCTTATCATGGATTGATTTCCATTTCTTGGAATTAGAGCCTTGTACGTTTAAAGGGGCATGAGCTGCCAAAATGTTGATATTTTGACGTTAAAACAGAATGCTGAAATTATTGGCTATTTTTCTCAAAAGGTAGAATTCAGAAGCTTTTTAGTGCTTCTAGTCTCGAAAATGTACGATAAAGTACTGTTTTGAACTAACTTTGGCTTAGAATGAATGAATGGTCGTCCCGGTTATTTAAATTTTGTTTACTTTTGAACACGTTTTCGGTTCATACAGGCCACATACTGTATGGATTTTTCTCATTCCAACGCCAATCATTTAGTTTTTCGATAGCCTTTCAAGCCTCTTACTGTCGTGACGATCAGAAGTTATGAAAACACTGCGAATTTTGGCAGCTCATGCCCCTTTAAACAAAAGCCTCTACTTTATGACTCAGGAGAAGTAGAAGATGGGGATAAAGATAACTGATGGGAATAATTTGTCCTTCTGACGTCTTCCCGATTGTAACAGCAATTACGTAAAGTGAAAATAATTATCTCTATCAGAGAAACAAGAATTGTCAAAGATATATACCAATACATTCAATCATTAAGCTCTTGTGATGTTTGGAAAATGAATTATCCAATATAAACGAGTTCACTGCATGTATTTGGAAAACCAATATCTATGGCGGGGTATAGAAGAAATGGTATGTCAATCGGTATAGGCCTATCAGACGGACCGTGATCCTATCGGGTCTGGTGTGTCAATTAGTAGATCAGACGGACCGTGATCATGTCTGGTCTGGTGTGTCAATTGGTAGATCAGACGGACCGTGATCATGTCGGGTCTGGTGTGTCAATTGATAGATCAGACGGACCGTGATCATGTCGGGTCTGGTGTGTCAATCGGTAGATCAGACGGACCGTGGTCATGTCTGGTCTGGTGTGTCAATCAGTAGATCAGACGGACCGTGATCATGTCGGGTCTGGTGTGTCAATCGGTAGATCAGACGGACCGTGGTCATGTCTGGTCTGTTGTGTCAATCAGTAGATCAGACGGACCGTGATCATGTCGGGTCTGGTGTGTCAATCGGTAGATCAGAGGGATCGGGATCATGTCGGGTCTGGTGTGTCAATTGTTAGATCAGAGGGACCGTGATCATGTCGGGTCTGGTGTGTCAATTGTTAGATCAGACGGACCGTGATCATATCGGGTCTGGTGTGTCAATTGTTAGATCAAACGGACCGTGATCACGTCGGGTCTGGTGTGTCAATCGGTAGATCAGAGGGACCGTGATCATGTCGGGTCTGGTGTGTCAATCGGTAGATCAGAGGGATCGGGATCATGTCGGGTCTGGTGTGTCAATTGGTAGATCAGACGGACCGTGATCATGTCAGGTCTGGTGTGTCAATCGGTAGATCAGAGGGACCGTGATCATGTCGGGTCTGGTGTGTCAATCGGTAGATCAGAGGGATCGGGATCATGTCGGGTCTGGTGTGTCAATTGGTAGATCAGAGGGACCGGGATCATGTCAGGTCTGGTGTGTCAATTGGTAGATCAGAGGGATCGGGATCATGTCGGGTCTGGTGTGTCAATTGGAAGATCAGACGGACCGTGATCATGTCGGGTCTGGTGTGTCAATTGTTAGATCAGAGGGACTGTGATTATGTCGGGTCTGGTGTGTCGATCGGTAGATCAGAGGGACCGTGATCATGTCGGGTCTGGTGTGTCAATCGGTAGATCAGAGGGACCGTGATCATGTCGGGTGTGGTGTGTCCATTGGTAGATCAGACGGACCGTGGTCATGTCGGGTCTGGTGTGTCAATTGGTAGATCAGAGGGATCGGGATCATGTCTGGTCTGGTGTGTCAATTGGTAGACCAGAGGGACCGTGATCATGTCGGGTCTGGTGTGTCAATTGGTAGATCACAGGGACCGTGATCATGTCGGGTCTGGTGTGTCAATTGGTAGATCAGACGGACCGTGATCATGTCGGGTCTGGTGTGTCAATTGGTAGATCAGAGGGACCGTGATTCTGTCGGGTCTGGCGTGTCAATCGGTAGATCAGACGGACCGTGATCATGTCGGGTCTGGTGTGTCAATTGGTAGATCAGACGGACCGTGATCATGTCGGGTCTGGTGTGTGAATCGGTATATCAGACACGGCGATCCTATCAGCACTGGTATGTCAATCGGTAAATCAGACGGACCGTGATCATGTCGGGTCTGGTGTGTCAATCAGTAGATCAGACGGACCGTGATCATGTCGGGTCTGGTGTGTCCATCATTAGGTCAGAGGGACCGTGATCATGTCGGGTCTTGTGTGTCAATCGGTAGATCAGAGGGACCGTGATTCTGTCGGGTCTGGTGTGTCAATCGGTAGATCAGACGGACCGTGATCATGTCTGGTCTGGTGTGTCAATTGGTAGACCAGAGGGACCGTGATCATGTCGGGTCTTGTGTGTCAATCGGTAGATCAGAGGGATCGGGATCATGTCGGGTCTGGTGTGTCAATTGGAAGATCAGACGGACCGTGATCATGTCGGGTCTGGTGTGTCAATTGTTAGATCAGAGGGACTGTGATTATGTCGGGTCTGGTGTGTCGATCGGTAGATCAGACGGACCGTGGTCATGTCGGGTCTGGTGTGTCAATTGGTAGATCAGAGGGACCGTGATTCTGTCGGGTCTGGTGTGTCAATCGGTAGATCAGACGGACCGTGATCATGTCTGGTCTGGTGTGTCAATTGGTAGACCAGAGGGACCGTGATCATGTCGGGTCTGGTGTGTCAATTGGTAGATCACAGGGACCGTGATCATGTCGGGTCTGGTGTGTCAATCAGTAGATCAGACGGACCGTGATCATGTCGGGTCTGGTGTGTCAATCGGTAAATCAGACGGACCGTGATCATGTCGGGTCTGGTGTGTCAATTGGTAGATCAGACGGACCGTGTTCATGTCGGGTCTGGTGTGTCAATCGGTAAATCAGACGGACCGTGATCATGTCGGGTCTCGTGTGTCAATTGGTAGATCAGAGGGACCGTGATTCTGTCGGGTCTGGTGTGTCAATCGGTAGATCAGACGGACCGTGATCATGTCGGGTCTGGTGTGTCAATTGGTAGATCAGACGGACCGTGATCATGTCGGGTCTGGTGTGTCAATTGGTAGATCAAGCGGACCGTGGTCATGTCAGGTCTGGTGTGTCAATTGTTAGATCAGAGGGACTGTGATTATGTCGGGTCTGGTGTGTCAATTGGTAGATCAGACGGACCGTGATCATGTCGGGTCTGGTGTGTCAATTGGTAGATCACAGGGACCGTGGTCATGTCTGGTCTGGTGTGTCAATTGGTAGATCATAGGGACCGTGATTCTGTCGGGTCTGGTGTGTCAATTGGTAGATCAGACGGACCGTGATCATGTCGGGTCTGGTGTGTCAATCGGTAGATCAGAGGGACCGAGATCATGTCGGGTCTGGTGTGTCAATCGGTAGATCAGACGGACCGTGATCATGTCGGGTCTGGTGTGTCAATTGGTAGATCAGACGGACCGTGATCATGTCGGGTCTGGTGTGTCAATCAGTAGATCAGAGGGACCGTGATCATGTCGGGTCTGGTGTGTCAATCAGTAGATCAGAGGGATCGTGATTCTGTCGGGTCTGGTGTGTCAATTGGTAGATCAGACGGACCGTGATCATGTCGGGTCTGGTGTGTCAATCGGTAGATCAGAGGGACCGAGATCATGTCGGGTCTGGTGTGTCAATCGGTAGATCAGACGGACCGTGATCATGTCGGGTCTGGTGTGTCAATTGGTAGATCAGACGGACCGTGATCATGTCGGGTCTGGTGTGTCAATCAGTAGATCAGAGGGACCGTGATCATGTCGGGTCTGGTGTGTCAATTGGTAGATCACAGGGACCGTGATTCTGTCGGGTCTGGTGTGTCAATTGGTAGACCAGAGGGACCGTGATCATGTCGGGTCTGGTGTGACAATTGGTAGATCATAGGGACCGTGATTCTGTCGGGTCTGGTGTGTCAATCGGTAGATCAGAGGGACCGTGATCATGTCGGGTCTGGTGTGTCAATTGGTAGATCACAGGGACCGTGATTCAGTCGGGTCTGGTGTGTCAATCGGTAGATCAGAGGGACCGTGATCATGTCGGGTCTGGTGTGTCAATCAGTAGATCACAGGGACCGTGATCACGTCGGGTCTGGTGTGTCAATCGGTAGATCAGACGGACCGTGATTCTGTCGGGTCTGGTGTGTCAATCAGTAGATCAGAGGGACCGTGATCATGTCGGGTCTGGTGTGTCAATTGGTAGATCAGAGGGACCGTGATCATGTCGGGTCTGGTGTGTCAATCAGTAGATCACAGGGACCGTGATTCTGTCGGGTCTGGTGTGTCAATCGGTAGATCAGAGGGACCGTGATCATGTCGGGTCTGGTGTGTCAATCAGTAGATCACAGGGACCGTGATCACGTCGGGTCTGGTGTGTCAATCGGTAGATCAGACGGACCGTGATTCTGTCGGGTCTGGTGTGTCAATCAGTAGATCAGAGGGACCGTGATCATGTCGGGTCTGGTGTGTCAATTGGTAGATCAGAGGGACCGTGATCATGTCGGGTCTGGTGTGTCAATAAGTAGATCAGAGGGACCGTGATCATGTCGGGTCTGGTGTGTCAATTGGTAGATCACAGGGACCGTGGTCATGTCTGGTCTGGTGTGTCAATTGGTAGATCATAGGGACCGTGATTCTGTCGGGTCTGGTGTGTCAATTTGTAGATCAGACGGACCGTGATCATGTCGGGTCTGGTGTGTCAATCGGTAGATCAGAGGGACCGAGATCATGTCGGGTCTGGTGTGTCAATCGGTAGATCAGACGGACCGTGATCATGTCGGGTCTGGTGTGTCAATTGGTAGATCAGACGGACCGTGATCATGTCGGGTCTGGTGTGTCAATCAGTAGATCAGAGGGACCGTGATCATGTCGGGTCTGGTGTGTCAATCAGTAGATCAGAGGGATCGTGATTCTGTCGGGTCTGGTGTGTCAATTGGTAGATCAGACGGACCGTGATCATGTCGGGTCTGGTGTGTCAATCGGTAGATCAGAGGGACCGAGATCATGTCGGGTCTGGTGTGTCAATCGGTAGATCAGACGGACCGTGATCATGTCGGGTCTGGTGTGTCAATTGGTAGATCAGACGGACCGTGATCATGTCGGGTCTGGTGTGTCAATCAGTAGATCAGAGGGACCGTGATCATGTCGGGTCTGGTGTGTCAATTGGTAGATCACAGGGACCGTGATTCTGTCGGGTCTGGTGTGTCAATTGGTAGACCAGAGGGACCGTGATCATGTCGGGTCTGGTGTGACAATTGGTAGATCATAGGGACCGTGATTCTGTCGGGTCTGGTGTGTCAATCGGTAGATCAGAGGGACCGTGATCATGTCGGGTCTGGTGTGTCAATTGGTAGATCACAGGGACCGTGATTCTGTCGGGTCTGGTGTGTCAATCGGTAGATCAGACGGACCGTGATTCTGTCGGGTCTGGTGTGTCAATCAGTAGATCAGAGGGACCGTGATCATGTCGGGTCTGGTGTGTCAATTGGTAGATCAGAGGGACCGTGATCATGTCGGGTCTGGTGTGTCAATCAGTTTATCACAGGGACCGTGATTCTGTCGGGTCTGGTGTGTCAATCGGTAGATCAGAGGGACCGTGATCATGTCGGGTCTGGTGTGTCAATTGGTAGATCACAGGGACCGTGATTCTGTCGGGTCTGGTGTGTCAATTGGTAGACCAGAGGGACCGTGATCATGTCGGGTCTGGTGTGACAATTGGTAGATCATAGGGACCGTGATTCTGTCGGGTCTGGTGTGTCAATCGGTAGATCAGAGGGACCGTGATCATGTCGGGTCTGGTGTGTCAATTGGTAGATCACAGGGACCGTGATTCTGTCGGGTCTGGTGTGTCAATCGGTAGATCAGACGGACCGTGATTCTGTCGGGTCTGGTGTGTCAATCAGTAGATCAGAGGGACCGTGATCATGTCGGGTCTGGTGTGTCAATTGGTAGATCAGAGGGACCGTGATCATGTCGGGTCTGGTGTGTCAATCAGTTTATCACAGGGACCGTGATTCTGTCGGGTCTGGTGTGTCAATCGGTAGATCAGAGGGACCGTGATCATGTCGGGTCTGGTGTGTCAATCAGTAGATCACAGGGACCGTGATCACGTCGGGTCTGGTGTGTCAATCGGTAGATCAGACGGACCGTGATTCTGTCGGGTCTGGTGTGTCAATCAGTAGATCAGAGGGACCGTGATCATGTCGGGTCTGGTGTGTCAATTGGTAGATCAGAGGGACCGTGATCATGTCGGGTCTGGTGTGTCAATCAGTAGATCAGAGGGACCGTGATTATGTCGGGTCTGGTGTGTCAATTGGTAGATCAGAGGGACCGTGATCATGTCGGGTCTGGTGTGTCAATTGGTAGATCAGACGGACCGGGATCATGTCGGGTCTGGTGTGTCAATCGGTAGATCAGAGGGACCGTGATCATGTCGGGTCTGGTGTGTCAATTGGTAGATCAGAGGGACCGTGATCATGTCGGGTCTGGTGTGTCAATTGGTAGATCAGACGGACCGGGATCATGTCGGGTCTGGTGTGTCAATCGGTAGATCAGACGGACCGGGATCATGTCGGGTCTGGTGTGTCAATCGGTAGATCAGACGGACCGTGATCATGTCGGGTCTGGTGTGTCAATCGGTAGATCAGAGGGACCGTGATCATGTCGGGTCTGGTGTGTCAATCGGTAGATCAGACGGACCGTGATCATGTCGGGTCTGGTGTGACACACCAATAGATCCATCAATTAAGTAAAAAAAGGACAAAAAGAACATACTGCAAGTTGCTTGGGTCACTTTGATTTGCCAACTCGAACGAACGCGGTCGGCTGTTCACGGCTGGGTGGATTTGATCACATCCAGATTTCTGTAAAATTTATCCTACAATAGGATGAAACTCAACTGTTCTGGCCATTTTACACATATGCATACATGTAGTAATAGTTGCAAATATGCTTTTTGTTGATTTCAGACTTAAATATAACCTTATTTTCATAATTTATGCAAACTTTTCTACATTTTATATCTGCAAGAATATTTAATCAAAATAAGATATATTTTTAGATTATTATCAAACTTTATTTAAATTTATAAATTATTAAAATATCAGTTTGAAATAAATTCTTTTATGATGTGCATAAATTTCTGAAATTGAAAAATTCTCATTTTAGTCTAAATTAAATACTTATCATCTTAGATCTGTTATGCAGCTGTGGGATATCAATTTTCAAATTTAATCCCAAACACACTTGATATTTATGATAATATCTATTCATTTATAATATTTATAATTATTCCCTGGAATTTGAAATAAACATATGTTCTTGATATAGGCCTACATGTATATGTCGTTCTATTCGGGTTCCGTTTTTTTATTCCTGATAATTGAGGTTTAATGTCATAGGCCTACTCAAGATTATTTCCCTTATATGCCCGTGCTGCCAGGTTTATTTCTGTAGGAAACCGAGCGGTTTGTTTGAAGAAATCAACGATCTCAGTTGGAGTTATGGTTCTTCGTCGCGCACTAGTATAGACCGCGCTCGCATTGCATGTTAAAGTGGCAACTCGAAGAAAGTTATCGCTGTTTGTTTTGAAATTGAAAGTAGGCGGGCCATTTTGCGTCGTAAGTAGCCTACTAGGCGATATGGCTGATCTTTCCCAAGCAGTTTCGCCTGCCGGTCCTTTGTCTGCCCCCGGGAGCGCACCGAGACGACTTTCTAATGTCCTTGGTTTTCACCGGTATTTCTTATTGATTCTTAAGTCTTGTTTTCGTCGAATGACTGGACTTGACTTGATTACGCCGACGTTGTTGTTGTATTCACAGCTTAGCGGTGATCTATATATGGAGATCGGCACGCCCCTTGCTTTTTGAATGCCTAACTCAGCCGGGATACATGAGTTTGTTTTTGTGTCTTTGATAGTTCTAAACAATTACTTAACGTGCAATTCTGAGGCTGATATTACCGAAAAGCTCTTTATTTGTACTGTTTGGGAAAAAATAGCCATTAATTTTATTCTATTTTAACGGAAAAATATCAAAATTTCGGCAGCTCATGCCACTTTAACCAAATATGGCGACAGAAGCCGAAAGTTTCTTTTGGAATAGATTTTGAAACCTTACGTTAATTTCATTCCATCAAAAGAATAAACCCGATATATTGGACAACATTTTTTATCAGTGGTACTGGGAGTGCTCGGCTTCCCTCGCTTCGTCAGGATTTAGACCTCCTCCATATATTACGACATTACTCGGTGGCAAAAAAAAATCTGTAGTTCCGAGTCCCAATCCTTTTAACTGTAGGCCTAAGTCAGCAGAAGAATTTTTTTTGTACTACATGTTCACTTATTCAGTCCCTTCGATAAGACGCTTCCTCGCAATCGTATTCTCGCGAGATCTCCTTTAGACGTCGCTAAGACAGAACTCGTACGACTTTACCGGACATAGCGCAAGGATTTTCGCGTGCGATCTAGGGTAACATTTTTAAAAGTTATCAGATAAATATAAAAATCCTGACATCACGCTGTACGTGAATATATATTTTGAATTTAAGAAAATGTTAAACTAGTAACGAAAACATAGAGTCAATTTCACGCAATAGTCCCATTTTGACGAAAACAGGCAAAATGGCGACGTTCCCTGTCGCTCCGATTCATTTTGAGCTGGCCACTGAGATAGGTTCCATGGGGCGTTTCCAATAGCTTCTAGTGTTTAAATGTACGATGTAACTAACAATAGCTCTAACACAGTGTAAGACAATAATAGAAAAGCACGTAGATGCGAGTAAATGCCAGGTAAAATTCCATGGTGTTGTTGTTTTGTCGAAAATTTAAAATTCCTATGTGAACTCTCCGTCCCCATTCCGGTGGCTATTTCTGATAAAAATGTCAACCATTGTCCTTAGAGGTTAAATCTAGCCTTTAGGACTAGGGTAACTTCTAATTTTAGATTGCCTTCCTCGGTCACATTGGATGACAATGTTACCTACGCGGTTATCAAATTTATTCTGTAGCCTAATATGAAAATTAAACTGACAAAGGCAGAGACATTATTCTTTTTTTTTTTTCGTGTGTGGCTTTTAAAAGCTTATGAATAGACTGCACCTGGGGCTATATCCTAATCTAACAGTAAACGCCGAAACGGTTGAGTGGCCAATGATAAACTGAAACGGTGGCTGTAACTTACTACGAGATACCAGAGGTCTTCCTTTTCACTTCATACATAGTGGTTGTCTCTATACTGGAACTGTATCCAATGGGTCGATTACCTACCTGCCCGTCATTATCGACCATACGCCGTAGAACAGCATTCGATTAAAAGGCCGATAGCTGAAATGCCACAAGACCTGGAATATGCACTCAGCAGGTAAGGTAGTTTTACCTCAGAAGAGATAGATTGTAAGGTGTCGTGTTATGCTCTCCCGTATGGTAAGTCAAGCGTTCAAAGCTCTATTTGGTAACGTACAACAATGTATATTAATGTAACGATATTGCACTGTAGGCCCCTACACCAGGTTGATAATTCAACATTTTTTACGCAGTGTTAAATTAGAAGGTGCCAAACATCCAAAGGTCATGGTAAACCATAGCCTGGCTGTAATAAGGTTAGATGGACCGGTCACACGCTCCAGATCACAACAAAAGCCCTCACTGTCTCTCAGTCAAAAACAAAGATTTCCTGTTAAAGATTCCATGTGAATACTCGGATCACCAGTCAGAGGGGGACGAACAGATATCATGTTATCCATAGCTTTATGATAATTTCGCTACATTGATTGTAGTTTCAGTAATGATACATTTTACTCAAACAAACAGGCCTTCGATTAGGTAAGGATGCAGTAAACGTATGGAATTTGGTCTATCAAGTTAAACGGCCCAGTGGTATTTCGCAACACTGATTCTAATCCGATTCAGTAAAAAAAAATCTTCATAATGATTTGACTATAATGGTGAACCTTTTCTACATAATGATTTAACTATAATGGTGTCCATTTTTTCATAATGGTTTGACTATAACGATGTCATTTTTCTACATAATGATTTAACTATAATGGCCAGTTACCAGCGGAAGGTCGTGGGTTTCCTCCGGGCACAGAGCCCGGTTTCCTCCCACAATAAAACTGGCAACGCCGCCATATAAGTGAAATAATCTTGAGCGCGGCGTAAAACACCAAACAATCAATCAATCAATCAACTATAATGGCGTCTCTTTTATAATGATTTGACTGTGAATGATGTCCCTTTCCTACATAATGATTTGACTGTGTGAATGGTGCCCCTTTGCTACATAATGGTTTGACTGTGTGAATGATGTCCCTTTTCTACGTAATGATTTGACTGTGTGAATGGTGTCTCTTTCCTACATAATGATTTGACTGTGTGAATGGTGTCCCTTTCCTACATAATGATTTGACTGTTTGAATGGTGTCTCTTTCCTACACAATGATTTGGCTGTGTGAATGGTGTCTCTTTCCAACATAATGATTTGACTGCATGAATGGTGTCCCTTTCCTACATAATGATTTGACTGTGTGAATGGTGTCTCTTTTCTACATAATGATTTGACTGTGTGAATGGTGTCTCTTTCCTACATAATGATTTGACTGTGTGAATGGTGTCTCTTTCCTACATAATGATTTGACTGTGTGAATGATGTCTCTTTTCTACGTAATGATTTGACTGTGTGAATGGTATCTTTTTTCTACGTAATGATTTGACTGTGTGAATGGTGTCTCTTTCCTACATAATGATTTGACTGTGTGAGTGGTGTCCCTTTCCTACATAATGATTTGACTGTGTGAATGGTGCCCCTTTCCTACACAATGATTTGACTGTGTGAATGGTGCCCCTTTCCTACATAATGGTTTGACTGTGTGAATGGTGTCCCTTTTCTACGTAATGATTTGACTGTGTGAATGGTGTCTCTTTCCTACATAATGATTTGACTGTGAATGGTGTCCCTTTCCTACATAATGATTTGACTGTGTGAATGGTGCCCCTTTCCTACATAATAATTTGACTGTATGAATGTTGTCTCTTTTCTACGTAATGGTTTGACTGTGTCAATGATGTCCCTTTTCTACATAATGGTTTGACTGTGTGAATGGTGTCCCTTTCCTACATAATGATTTGACTGTGTGAATGGTGTCTCTTTCCTACATAATGAGTCGACTGTGTGAATGGTGTCCCTTTCCTACATAATGATTTGACTGTGTGAATGGTGTCTCTTTCCTACATAATGATTTGACTGTGTGAATGGTGTCCCTTTCCTACATAATGAGTCGACTGTGTGAATGGTGTCCCTTTCTTACATAATGATTTGACTGTGTGAATGGTGTCCCTTTCCTACATAATGATTTGACTGTGTGAGTGGTGTCTCTTTCCTTCATAATGATTTGACTGTGTGAATCATGTCCCTTTCCTACATAATAATTTGACTGTGAATGGTGTCCCTTTCCTACATAATGATTTGACTGTGTGAATCATGTCCCTTTCCTACATAATGATTTGACTGTGAATGGTGTCCTTTTCCTACATAATGATTTGACTGTGAATGGTGTCCCTTTCCTACATAATGATTTGACTGTGTGAATCATGTCCCTTTCCTACATAATGATTTGACTGTGAATGGTGTCCTTTTCCTACATAATGATTTGACTGTGAATGGTGTCCCTTTCCTACATAATGATTTGACTGTGTGAACGGTGTCTCTTTCCTACATAATGATTTAACTGTATGAATGGTGTCCCTTTCCTACATAATGATTTGACTGTGTGAATGTTGTCCCTTTCCTACGTAATGATTTGACTGTGTGAATGGTGTCTCTTTCCTACATAATGATTTGACTGTGTGAATGATGTCTCTTTTCTACATAATGATTTGACTGTCTGAATGGTGTCTCTTTCCTACATAATGATTTGACTGTGTGAATGGTGTCTCTTTCCTACATAATGATTTGACTGTGTGAATGATGTCTTTTTTCTACGTAATGATTTGACTGTGTGAATGGTGTCCCTTTCCTACATAATGATTTGACTGTGTGAATGGTGTCCCTTTCCTTCATAATGATTTGACTGTGTGAATGGTGTCTCTTTCCTACATAATGATTTAACTGTATGAATGGTGTCCCTTTCCTTCATAATGATTTGACTGTGTGAATGGTGTCTCTTTCCTACATAATGATTTGACTGTGTGAGTGGTGTCTCTTTCCTTCATAATGATTTGACTGTGTGAATGGTATCTCTTTCCTACATAATGATTTAACTGTATGAATGATGTCCCTTTTCTACGTAATGATTCACAACATTAGTGGTGTTTCTTTAAGACAAATTGCGTGTTTGCTCTGCAGCTCAATCTAGTGTGATTCTTATAGTTGGAACATTTACGCATACTTGAATACATGTATATAACTGCATGTATCTCACACAGTATAAACATAACATTGTTCACAGAGGCCTGTCTAAAAGATTTAGAACATTCCGTTATCTAGGATCAGACTCCTACAGGATGGATGTTTGATTTATACTTCTTGAAAAATAAATATTTCCATGCCATTCGAGGAAAAAACTTTAAGTTTTTTTCATATCTGATAAGAAATCCATGTGCTTCTCTTATATAAATAAATCTGATATTTTTCAATTCACCTTTAACAAAGGGATGCCTATAAAATCCGCCTTATGTTGGGGAAGACATGATGTGGTACGATGTTGTATCGCGGAAAGTTTTCACATTCCAGGAGCCACACACAAAGTTCTGATGGTTAGAATACACACAGTAAAAGGTCATTCTGTTGACACGAATACAGACAATATCAATGTTAAGCTACAAGTTAAAGTGGCATGAGCTGCCAAAATGTTGATATTTTGACGTTGAAGCAGAATGTTGAAATTATGAGCTATTTTTCTCAAGACGTATAATTTAGAAGCTTTTTAGTGCTTCTAGTCTCGAAAATGCACGATAAAGTATTGTTTTGAACTAACTTTGGCTTAGAATGAATGAATGGTCGTCCCGGTTATTTAAATTTTGTTTACTTTTCGAACACGTTTTCAGTTCGTACAGGCCTCATACTGTATAGATTTTCCTCATTCCAACGCCAATCATTTAGTTTTTCGATGGCCTTCAAAGCCTCTTACTGTCATGACGATCAGAAATTATGAAAAGAGTGTGAATTTTGACAGCTCATGCCACTTTAAATAGGATATAGGACACACAAAGTCAAATGTCAAAATTAAGACAAAAGTTATTTTATACAAAATAGCAGGCCTATGTTCAGTTTATAAATCCCTCCATCATGAATAAGAACACTGCAGATCTAACTCTACTAACAACAACACTTCTGACAGAATTATGTTCTCTTCGCGGACAGAGTAAAAAACATTATAACAACGATCTATTTTTTAAATTCTAAATAGGCCTACGTCATTCATTTGTTTACACTACTGTCATATTGCTAAGTTATAGAACTTGTTGCTAATCCCTTTGACGACAATGTCTATAAAACAATTCAGACTACCCCGGTATATCCCTGGCGGATTTAGACTGCACAAAGCTGTGCATCAGTATACTTCAAACCTCAACAACCACTTCAAATCTTCTAATACATCCGACCTTGACCTATGGAAAACATAGTCGATTTAATTTGATGCCAATAGTCACTTATCCCAGAATACACATGCACTAAATATATTAAGGCATCATCCAGTCGAATTCCGATCCTAGCAGATTACATAGAAACCTGTTCCAAACTTGGTCAAGTTTTCTTTTATGACGTGCTAAGTTAATACAATGTCAGTGGCTACTGATTGTGTTTACAACCGAAAACTTATAGACCAGGGGACTGTTTCTCAACAAATTTATGCCCAACGTAACTTTGCGCCTGGTCGTAACGTAATGTTGAAGGGATATGTTGCCAAAACAGATAGGTCTTGTATTGGAAGTCGCTTGTCATTAGCCAATCTAGTTATTATAAGATATATATGCTTCTACCTAGGTGTTTCTGGTGGAACGAAAAGGTTCACATTCTTTTCCAATGATCATCTTTCGTTTAATATTATTTCCATAGCTGAAGATTCGTACAACCTTGTCCATAGGCCTATATAACAAAGTGTTCCAGAAAATCTTATGGACTAAAAACTCCTGCCTGTCTTCAACCTAATGAAATATCATGGTGTTAGCTTATTGCAACAACTTATCGTTGAGCATATGTCCTAATGACATACCATCTTTTTAACACAATTAGTCTCCACGGTTATGTTCCTTGTGTCCGCGTGTATTAGTATTAATAAAAATCTATATATCTTGTGGCATCTTTTTCTAGGAACAGTCCTTGTATTACAATTTAAGTTTACAGCAATTTTACTTCGACAAAGTTACGTTGGGCATTGACGTTATGTCCATGCTTCCAAGCCTTCTCCAATACGGCATGCGTGCCAACACTAGTTTTGACGAAATCATTTGAATGGCTGTTAGGTACTTACAAACAGTCCGGTCATCATGTGTCTTAAATGAAAATGTTTATCTCTGAACAATACATAATAATGTTGTTACGTTAGTGACTTCTCCAATTATACCTTAATTTAAATATGTAGAGAGGTTTTATGTGCTTTTCTTGCCTTTTGTAGATTGTATTCTAAAGGGGAGGAAACTCGATCCTCGCTGTTCGTGCAGGTAAGTCCGTGTAAGGATTCTAAACTCACGTCCCTTGAGTATTATGAAAGATTCGAATATTCCGAAAAAGGTGAACTGGTTGAACATTTCTTATTCAACAAGTTTATTGCTTTAGTAATTTCGTCAAATATTTTCCAATTTGAAACATGAGTTACCTTTAAATGCGGCCCGAGAATCCCTGACTGATTTTTTTTTGCACAAGACCTACTCGTGAAAAACATTCTACAAAACAAAATGGTGCGAGGTATTCATAAAGTATATAGGTTGGGGGTTTCCTCCTGAAAAAGAGCCAGGTTTCTCTCCACTTAACATAGCAACGCCGCCATATAAGTAAAATAATCTTTAGTGCGGCATAAAACATCAATCAATCAATTACATGTCATTCCCAACGCGGATCGTAAGCTACTTCGGACTTGAAGTTGACAAGATGTGTGGCACGCTTGTCATCTTGGCCATTATGACAATCATCACCACCCTTTATCTAATTGCATGTATTAAAAGTTCCCCTGAGTTGCTCAATATTATTAAGTCTGACGTTTTATTGCACTTTTTAAATTATTATTTTTTTCTCCTCAGATCTTGATATAAAACACAGACCAGGACCATTTCTTCACCATGTTGTTTGCACGAAAGTTTCAACTACGATTAGTTGCTGGAGCTTCATTTATAATTTGCCTCCTCTTCTTTTTGTTGCACTTTCGACTTGATACTTTGGACAGTTCACGATCTCATAGAACTGAAAACCGTGCACTTGAAGCTAAGGCTTTGAATGTAGTTACTCAACGAAGAAAACAAACTGTTCCAGATTTACTTCAAGCTAAGGCTTTGAATGTCGTTACTCAACGAAGAAAACCTGCTGTTCCAGATTTGACTGGACAAGTTGATACTTATGGCGACAAAAAAGAAGTTCGCCTTAAATTTTCCTGTCAGTCGACGCCAGTGAATAATGCTGTTGCTGATATCCATACCTTAAATTTTTGGGAGAAAATAAAGTTCACTGAAGGACCCATGAAATACAATGTAGCGTTTGACAAGGAGCGAGTACATGAGAAAAGAGTACCTAATGAACATTTAACCGTTCTTCTTGTCCCTCACTCACATAACGATCCGGGATGGCAAGAAACTGTACAAGATTATTACACATATAGTACTCGAGAAATTCTCAATAACATAGTGAAAATGTTACGTAAATACCCTAGAATGAGGATGATTTGGGCGGAGACTGTGTTTCTGTCTATGTGGTATGATGAGGCGAGTTTGGAAGAAAGAGAAGCCCTGAAGGTTATTGTTGATAATGGTCAGTTAGACATCGTCACTGGAGGCTGGGTAATGCCCGACGAAGCTTCCACTCATTATTATTCCATTATAGATCAACTTATAGAAGGTCACCAATGGCTTTATTCAAAACTTGGAGTGAAAACAAGAATTAACTGGTCTATTGACCCCTTTGGTCACTCTGGAACTGTTCCTTATATTTGGAAAATGGCAAATTTCAAAAACATCATTGTGCAACGGGTACACCAGGCTATAAAAGACTATCTTGGACATCAACAACAGCTTGAGTTTTATTGGCGCCAGATTTGGGATGTTAACGGTCAAAATGATATATTTACCCATATGATGCCATATGTTTCTTATGATACTGCAGATACATGTGGTCCTGATAAAATGGTCTGTATGCAATTTAAATTTATGGGGAGACGACGCCTAGATTTGGGTATCCCAGGTACCCAGGAATTCAAATCCAGATTAGAAAGTTTTACCACGCCACTGTATGAACAGTTCAGGAAAAAGGCTTCCAATTTTCAGCACAATGTAATATTTGTGCCTTTGGGAGGAGACTTTGCTTGGCAATATCCAATAGAATGGGAGGTTAATCTAAATAATTTCACCACGATAATGGACTTTATGAACTCGAAACGTGAATGGAACATGGAAATACGGTTCGGAACACTAAGCGAATATTTTGACTTGATAGAGAAAACTTCGATACCAGAACCAAATCCTACTTTAACGGGGGATTTTTTCGTATATTCTGAAACTCCTGGTCAATATTGGAGTGGTTATTTTACCACTCGTCCTCTCGATAAGTTTCTCGGAAGAGAGGTGCAATCTGCCCTCCAAGCGGCGGATATTATCCATGTCTTGGCGACCCTTTATTCACCAGCTGGCGAATACCCAGCTGCCGAAGCTTACAAGTCGATGGAGATTTCAAGACGTGATCTTGCGTTATTTCAGCATCATGATGCGATCACTGGTACCGCTAAGTCCCACGCCGTGGCAGACTACGAGGCCCGTTTAGCCCGAGCCTTTCTTTCACTACAAAATACTATAGCTATAGCCATGCTTCATTTGCTGGATCGAGGCAAAGGCGATAAGTCACCTATACCATTCAAGATAAAAGATATACCTGATGCTTTGGGAATGTACACGAATGAGTTTGTGTTTAAATTGACAGAACCTGTAACTAAAGTTGTGGTATTTAACCCGACTATCTTCAGAAGAGAACAAATGATTTCCATAGTGGTAGATGAATATCGGTTGAAGGTCGCTGAATTTCAGAATCCACTTGACTATATTCCACATCAAATTAATCCTATTTGGAAGTCCGGAGATCGGCTCTCTACACATTCTTTCCAACTCTCATTTCCAGTGAATTTAGCACCTTGGTCAGTGAATACATTCTGCATCTATAAAGATACACATCCCAAGTCCAACCTGGTGGACATATATACAAATGAAAAAGATGACGTTCAAGTCATACATCAACTATTTCCATTCAGAACAGAAGAGTTCCAAGGTTTCCGGAATTTTGAATTGGAGAATGATTGTATGAAAATCAAGTTATCTTTAGCTAGTGCTATGATTGCTAATGTTTTAGACAAGAGATCTGGAGTAGATAGTAAGATGTTTATGGAGATGTTGTCTTACAAACCTGGTCCGATGACTGGTGCATATTTACTCAACCTCCAGGGACCACCAACACTTCTTTCAGGTAAAACCGCAAAGATTACCTACGAACCAGGTGAACTATTCTCTAGTGTTAGAATCCTGAATCGCGGTGTACAAACGACGATCAAACTCCATAAAGCAACCGTGGATAATCCGAATTGCTGGGCATTTAGTGTGGAAAATGTTGTTACTTCTGATAGGAGATACCGAGAGAACGAGATAGTTATGCGTCTGAAATTAGATATAGACAATGGAAATATACTATACACGGATGGCAATGGATTATCCATGGTAAAACATAGACGCTTTGATAAACTACCAAAATCTGCAGCATTTTACCCCATGACTACTATGGCATCGATAGAAGATCGGAATAAACGGTTTACCATACATGCTGCACAGCCATTAGCCGTGGCTTCTTTGGAAACTGGTACCATTGAGGTCCTTCTGGATCGTACCTTTAGATCAGACGATGGAAAAGGATTGAATCAAGGTGTTTGGGCAAATGAACCGACTCCTAGTAAGTTTCTACTGCACCTTGAGCATGGCTTGGAAAGGGACGTAACTTTTGATAATGAAATATTTTATCCAACCTTGGAGAGTTGGCGACTTAATGACATATTACAAAATCCACTCCGGACTGCTCTGCACAACATGAAACTCTATCATACCTTTAATCCTCAAATTGCATCCTTTCCGTGTGACGCTAACGTTGTCAGTTGGCGTAACCTAAAATCGGAAGAAACTCTTACTTCTGCCTTCATTCTGCAAAAACGTGGATTTTTGTGTGGAAGTAATTCCTTGTTAACTTGTTCCAATGATTGGACAAACTTCACTTTTGAATCTGTGTTCTCTCTACAAAAACCAAGAGATATCAAAGAAATGTCATTGTCTCTAATTGATTTTAAAAGAACAATTGATCTTAATCGTCCTTTGGACCTACAAACTATGCATCTTAAATCATATTCTTTAAGTTGGGGGGCGTAATTTGTAATACTCCCGATACAAAACTGTTTGACTGCCTTTATAAAAAAAAAACTCTATACCTTTATTTTTAGATCTTACGTTTAAATACCGAAATGTTTTACCGTTGTTAATCAATCGCTTTATATATCTATATTTATACACAAAGAAAAAAGTTAAGCACCCCCCTGGAAAGTCTGCACCGATCGATAAAGTCATTGGTTTTGGGAGATTGTTGGCAAACTGATGTTGCAGAAACGATTGTGATCATAAAGGGCAACATGCTGGCGATAAGAAATCACCATTAATAGCAATAAACTATACAATTTATTCAGGATATCATTAGCCAAATCAAAAGTGTATTTTAACTAAATAAAAAGATGCCTGTAAGTATGAAACTTCAGAGTCCATCTGGACTCACAGGGCGAACATATTGAGGTAAACATGTCACTTTGAGTGTGTATAACAACACATCCCTAGAGCAGAAGGTCAATAGCGCGTATAGCCTCTATTAGCTTCCAACCTGCGTATCATCTCTAGTGAGACGTCGGATCTGTTGAAGGGGTAACTGCGCGGATTTAAATCCTTTAGATCACATTTAGTATAGGATGGGTAGAAACATTCAAGCCCTAGAGCCTCCTGTTCAAAATCTGCAGGAATTGGAAGTCACATTACATCAGTATTGGCGGCAGCTACCCCTTCAGCAGATCCGACGTCTCACTGGAAGGATGAGACGCAGGTTGGAGTTTATACGCGCTATTGACCTTCTGCTCTAGGGATGGGTTCTACACACTCAAAGTGACATTTTTACTTCAATATGTTCGCCGTGTGAAGCCAGATGGACTCTGAAGTTTCATACTTACAAGCATCTTTTTATTTTGTTAAAATACACTTTTGGTTTGGCTAACGATAGATAACCTAAATAATTGTATAGCTTTTTGCCATTAATGGCGATTTCTTATCGCCAGAATGTTGCTCTTTATGATCACAATCGTTTCTGCAACATCAGTTTGCCAACAATCTCCCTACACCAATGATTTTATCGGTCGGTGCAGACTTTTCAGGGGGGTGCTTAACTTTTTTCTTTGTGTATATGTGTTTTGTGAATTCATCACCTACAGAGAAACTTCATTTACCGGGATGAACAATCACAATAAGAATGTAAAAAAGGGCCCAATAAAGTTGATTTTAAGCCAAGCAATTGGCAATATGCATATAAACAAATAAAAAAATTGAAAGACGTGCTATTAGACACATTGTGTTTTTATTATATTGTAAATATGTAATGAATTACTCCCGTTAGTTCTCTGGTAGTCAGAATAGGAGTGAGGACAAAATTTGTATATATTCCGTATTTTTCTTAACTGCTCGGAAAAAGTCATCAAATGTGACGTAACCATTAAATTATTTACGTAGGATGACCACGTCTCATTAGCTGGTTTGGATCTAACGTTCTAAAAAGCGCCGCCGTTGCTACACGAGCGCGTGCCAATCTAAAATTAGAAGCTACCCTAGTCCTAAAGTCCAGGTTCAACCTCTAAGACCAAAGGTTGGCATTTTTATCGGAAAAAATCCATCGGAACGGGGTTGGAGGGTTCACCTAGGAGGTCAATTGATCATGTGAATTATAAGTATTCGACAAAACAACATCATGAAATTTTACCTGGCGTTTGCTCGCGTCTACCCGTTACTCTCTTACGCTTGGCTAGAGCTATCGTTAGTTACATCAAACATTTCAAACACTAGCAACTATTGGAAACGCCCGGTGGAGCCTAAAACAGTGGCCAGTTCAGGGCGAACCGGGTCGACAGGGAACGTCGCCATCTTGCCCGTTTTCGTCAAAATGGGACTATTTCGTGAAATTAAATTGACTCTACATTTTCGTTACTAGTTTAATGTTTTCTTTAGTTCAAAGTATATATTCACATACAGAGTGGTGTCAGGATTTTTATATTCGTTGACAGCTTTTTAAAATGTTACCCTAGCTGGCATGTGTAAATCTCTGCGCTATGTTCGGTAAATGCGTACGAGGTCTATCTTAGCCACGTCTAAAGGAGATTTCGCGAGAATACGATTGGAGCGCGTGCATTATAGGCAATGTAACCGTGACCGCCATCTTGTTTTTATTTTTCGAGTGGCGTCTGGTAGGATCTGTCAGTCCGAACGCTGATAGTTTTTCCTCAAATACTAGCACCATAACTTTCACTGATTAACTCTTTACATGTATGAAGTGGACATAGACATAAATATTAGTGGGAATGAGAGTTTTCATTCTGGATTCATAAACATATTTCTTGATTTTATATACTTTTTTCAGGTGACCAACACTACCTTTCGCTGGTCCCTGGTGACCATCCCACTTACATCGTCCATGGCCCCCCGATCAGGGGCCCCATGAGTGATCGAGAGTTTACCTCGCGCATGAAGTGCCAAAGTAAATTCCAGATTATTTAAGAAAGACATCTATTCAGTACAAAGCAAGTCCACACTAAATCGAATTATTGCATTAAACATAGGGGGTATTAACAAATATTTAATACCCCCGCCACATGTAGTTTGACAGTTTTTCCTCGATCCTAACTTTTTTGAGTGTTTGGGCTTTAATGGGAGCTTCAGACTTTCTTTTCTTGGCAGCCTATGAGGACAACTCATACAGTCTGTGGAGTGTTCAAACTGAAAAAATACCCGAAAAGTAAACAAAATTAATTATAGGGCAAAATGAGTTCAAATACTACTTTAACGTACATTCTCGAGTACCATTAAAATACTTTTGATTTGTACCTCTTGAGAAAAAATAGCCGGTAATTTCCAAAATTTGTTTTAGCGGGAAAATATCAACATTTTGACAGTTCATGCCACTTTGAAGAATCGGTATCTTACAAGTGCCAGGAAAGAGATTAAACCAACGCATAGAGATCGGTATATTCTAGTCTATTTAATGTTGTCAGTTGGATACCTTTGAAGCGAGACGTCGAGTAGAGACTTGTTCCGCTGTTCGATCAATCACTATAATGAGGTCGATCAGTGTTGAGGTCTGCACTCGTGCTATACATTTCGCGTCACTAACGTTTATGAATGCACATACAAAATCTTATTGTTGGTACCAAGCCATGGCGTAGAGAACTCGCTACGATTTTTTCACAGGGTTATATAAAACATAGTTTTCTCATATCACACTATAAGGCCTCCATTCCACTGAAGTACTAACTATGATTTATACCCAGTGTGGCACGGATTATAACTGATACAAAACCACAAAGTTGACCTGATTTAGTGAAGTGGCAGGTAAGTTCTTCTTCCAACCCATGACATTGGTCGTGTTCTATGCTCAAATTTCTTTATATTAAACCAATCTAAGCCTCACCATCGTGGATCACAGAATCTGTGTGCTACCTTCAATCCACACCAGATAAATTGGTGCAATAAGCATATTTGTGTAAGCGTGAATATCCATCTATCTCAATTTGCGTTTTGTCCCATGGCGACCATTTTACCGTACCAGTCTTCCGTATGATTACGATATCATCGGTATCAGTCCGGCGTCCGATTCCCTTTCGCTTTAGAACTCTTAAAGTTTTGATCCAATCTTAACAAACGTATTAGGTATATGCCTTATAGGTACAAGGTTTGTCATAAACTATTTATGCCCTCACGTGTTACAAAATAGGCCTTTAGCAGTTACATCGGAGTAAATTATGTAGTTTTGCTGGGCCCTCGGTAACAAATCCAATAGAAATCAGTCCGCACTATTACAGAGTTATAGAAGAAGCTTTATAACACTTATGAAGTGAAGGCCTACACGCGATGTCCCTAATTCTTTAAAAAAATGATAGCAAGAATAGTTTTAGTCCAACACGATAGGCCAGGGTCCAGGAGCCGCCTGGGTACCCGGAGATCGTAAGCTCCGAAAGTTTTCTAGATTGCTAGAGAAGCGTTCTGAGGGCTGTTCTGGAAATCAAATTACCCATGATTTTTGGATTGTACTTTTCCTAATTCTTGTCTTCGAGCCATCGCCGAGCTAACCACAGGAGCTGTATCCTGTATTTTAAGTAAAGACTGTGAATCACGTCCCTTAAAGTGGCATGAGCTGCCAAAATTCACACTTTTTCATAATTTCTGATCGTCACGACAGTAAGAGGATTTGAAGGCCATCGAAAAACTAAATGATTGGCGTTGGAATTAGGACAATCCATACAGTATGTGGCCTGTATGAACCGAAAACGTGTTCGAAAGGTAAACAAAATTTAAATAACCGGGACGACCATTCATTCATTCTAAGCCACAGTTAGTTCAAAGCAATAGTTTATCGTACATTCTCGAGACTAGAAACACTAAAAAGCTTCTGAGTTATTATAAGTCTTGAGAAAAAATAGCCGATAATTTTAACATTCTGTTTCAACGTCAAAATATCAACATTTTGGCAGCTCACGCCACTTTAAAAACCAGACGCGAAATCCATGGACTTTTTTTTTTCATAATTTTTCACAATAACCATAGCAACCCAGACCGTAGACTCAATGGAATTTTACTCCCCTCCGACAAATGTACGTAATCAACTTCTTTTAAATGTCGAGCTGCAAATTATAGTAAATCGTTCTATCCACAAACATAACGTGAATGGAACGAGTTACCCGAACCGATCTGACTAATACCTAACGAATCTAGCTCTAAAAAATCACCACAAAATTGTTTCCTCATACCAAAATTTCTTCTTTGGTAGGCTATAACGTTGGCCAACGCAGACAAAACTTAATAATACTATGTCGACTGTGCAACGGCCGCAGCATTCTGAACGAGGACCTGTTAAAGTGGCATGAGCTGCCGAAATTCACGTTTTTTTCATAATTTCTGATCGTCACGACAGTAAGGTGCTTTGAAGGCCATCGAAAAACTAAATGCTTGGCGTTGGAATTAGGAAAATCCATACAGTGTGTGGCCTGTACGAACCGAAAACGTGTTCGAAAAGTAACAAAATTTAAATAACCGGGACGACCATTCATTCATTCTAAGTCAAAGTTTGTTCAAAACAATACTTTGTCGTACGTTTTCGAGACTAGAAGCTCTAAAAAGCTTCTGAAATATACGTCATGAGAAAAATAGCCAATAATTTCAACATTCTGTATTAATGTCAAAATATCAACATTTTGGCAGCTCATGCCCCTTTAAACTTTCAAACAGATCCTCCAAAACGTGCCTGTGGATGTTCTATAGAGAGTAGGCGTTTTCACATTATCTACTTGATTTCGATTTCGTATAGCCACGCACGCTTATATGATTGATCGGATACAGTTGGGTGGTTATACTCGCCATTTGTCACCTACACTGTTGCTGAATGGCGCGCGTGAATTCAGTTTAGAATAATAATGCTATTTCTTATTCAGTTTGCAAATTCATAATACTGTCAAACCGTTTTTAACATAAAGAAGATCAGTTACCGCCGAGCCTGATGACGTCACACAGATTTTCGCAAAGCTCTCTTGGTAAAACGTACCTCAGTTCGCCATTTTGTTTATTGATACTTAGCAAGATGTCACTTTTTTGGAAAACATTGATGACATAGGCCTACCGGTAACCTGTTTTTATCCACACATTTCTCTGGTAACTTTACGCCTTTTACGTCTTCCGTTCTATACAGTGTTATTTCTTTGCCATATTTTAAAATTATGTTAACATCCCTCAATCCCCCGAAATGCTTTGCGCGTAAATTCCAAGTGACGTCATCAAGCAATCGGTCAATTTTGTGACTTTAATAACATGCATACAAACTATGTGTTCAAGCTATGTATGTAAGCCCATTGACTGTTAAAGTTCCACTTGTCGCCGTAGTCTGTTGAACATTTGTTAAGAAACCCAAATCACATGAGCTTACTACGACTAAAACCACTAAAATTAAACATAGGTACGGAGGCCCATTAGTGCCATGGGCGGGATTTTGACTTTTCCGGTGTTTTCCCGTCTTTAAAAGCATTTTGCACAAGCGGAGACGAGAGATTCTGTATGTCGAAGAAAATCAAGCGTGTCTCATGAGAATCATACCTTTAAGTAAAACGATTTGCAGAGAAAGTAAAAAAACGCATGTAAACAGTCAAATCACAAGGGAAACATTTCCACAGCGGTGAGAATGTTTCCACCGCGGAGAAAACTTTTCTCTGCAGTGTAAACATTTCCACCGCGGTGGAAACACTTCAAGCGCGATTGAAACGTTTCAAAAGGTTCCCCTCGCGGTTGAAATTCAAATTATTTCTAGACATCATGTGATTTATCACCGCGGTGGGAATGTTTCCACCGCGGTGGGAATGTTTCCACCGCGGTGATAACGTTTCCAACGCGGTGGAAATGTTTACACCGCGGAGAAAAGTTCTCATCGCGGTGGAAATATTTACACCGCGGAGAAAAGTTTTCTCCGCGGTATGAACCTTTTCTCCGCGGTGGAAACATTCCTACCGCGGTGGAAACATTCCTACCACGGTTGAAACATTTTCACCGCGATGGAAATGTTTCCCTTGTGATTTGACAGTTTACATGCGTTTTTCGACTTTCTCTGCAAATCGTTTTACTTCAAATCGTTTCTGCAAATCTTCTCAAAACCAAGTTTTAGCTTGTGCAAAATGCTGTTAAAGAGAGGAAAACACTGGAAAAGTCAAAACTCCACCCATGGCACTAATAGGCCTCCGTACATAGGACACATAAAACAAAAAATACTAAATGATGACAAAACTTTCTATTTTTACCAAAAGTCCCTAACTTCTTCTGTCTGGGAAAAATACAGAAAATTACCCACGGCTTTTTATGTAAACAATATTCTGGATTTTCGCGGCAAGTGTGCCTTTAATTAAAAGGCTGCCCAGAACGTTTTAACAGTAGATTTCCGAAGGGATGATTGAATGAGTATAGTTGATCCATGCAACTTACAACATTAAGGCGTTATTTAATGCGTGGGTGTAAAGGATTCATTGCCTAGAATTGTAAACCTTTTTCAACAAACTTATGCTATATTAGCCTGATGACGTCACATAGATTTACGCAAAGCTTTCTGGGTAAAATGTTCCTCAGTTCGCCATTTTTTATTGGTACTTAACAATTAGATGTCACTTTTTGGGAAAACACTGGTGACATAACCTGTTTTTATCTACACATTTTTCTGGTAACTTGTACGTTTTCTTCTCGATACAGTATTATTTTTGCGCCATATTTTTAAATTATGTTAACATCCCTCTATCCCCCGAAATGCTTGACGCGTAAATTCCAAGTGACGTCCTCAAACAATCGATACCATGATTTGCCGATTACTTGCAAATGACGTAATTTAGCGACGTCACAATTACTGCCCAAGTAGTAGACCGGACAAAGGATCCGTCTGTTTTAACTTAAAATTTTAGGCATTTTACAACAGATATAAGAAATGAAAACCTATATTCCATCAGTTTATATCCGAATGAATCTAGAAATGCGAAAAAATCGTTGACTAAAAGAGATTTTGACCGAATATGGCAAAAGACAAGATCACTGTTGGGCTAGTCCGGGGTAAGATTGATGCAGCGAAGTCATGGCATTGTTGCCTGCAAAACTGCCAAATGGTCTATTCATCAACACATTGTGACGCAACAATAACCCCGTTATACGGTCACGTGATTACGTCGAGGAAAGACGTTACCAAGTTACAATACTTTGCGAAGACGCAATCAAAGCTTATTTTGCAAGTAACCGAGAAACCTACGCTTAATCATGGGAAGACGATTCCAACGTTTCAAAAAACGTATCAACAACATGGTGCGGATCACCCGCAGTTTTATCCGTGCCTGTGGATGTGGACTAGTCCATAAACATACAGAAACAACATTTGTCCACGTGTCTAAGTTAGGAGAGGACCGATCAGACAGAGCAGCAGACGAACAATCCAGGACAGAGAGCCTCTCTCAGTGAACCGGGCTACAGAAGAAACTTTTCATGGAGATGCCTGACATCCGAGGCGGACCAGCGTTCAAATGTCCTCAGGACCCATTTCATGGCTTCTCCAGCCTGGATGTCCGTCTACCCTCGAGACGGAGAAGTCGTGAAGGGTTTCCACAATGGAGCTATGGCGGATGTCAAACTGATGTCGTCGGTGAGAGGCAGCTTTGTGAGGAAGATGGTGGTCGACGAAGTAGGGGAGTATGAGGCATCAGTGACTATCGATGTCCAGTGTGAGTTTGTTGTCAGACTGCTGTCCTGTTTTTCTCAGTCTGGCACAACTTACCTCCATTTCCAGTATTATGGCATGGGAGATTTGTCATACTGGATGGCGATGGATAGGAAAAGAACTGTCTTTTCAGAGGAAATGTCCGCCTGGACAACTCTTCACATCCTTACTGGATTGTCAGCAATCCACAGCAAAGGTATCATTCACATGGATATAAAGCCATCCAACATCCTAATCAATGATCTGGGGTATCCTTTGCTGACGGATTTCGGGGCTGCGATCCGTACATGTAACAATATGTGTTTCCACTCCTGTACCCCCGCATATCTTTGCCCCGAGCTCTCAGAGAACGAAGATCTTATAGTATATTCTGGAGCTGCTGACATGTGGGCTACCACTTTGATTTTTTTTGAGCTCGTGACAAACAAGATGCCTGTACGCTCCCACAAATGGCCATTATGCTTTTTGAAGGCTGTCCCTTCCTCACACTCACAGCTCGACCTCTCTCCATTCAGTAAGACAGCCGCTGATTTTCTCAGATCCGTCCTTCAGCCGGACCCTACTGCTCGCCTGGGATACACTAAAGGAGTTAAGGAACTCCTGTTACACCCCTTATTCCAAACATGTGACTGGGAGTCATTGGTCGGGATATTTTTCTCCTCCCGATCCCCACTCTTTGACAAGCTAATCACCTTGATTAGGGGTTAGGTCTACTTTAGATAAGTAGACCGAGGATGACTAGAGGAAAACAACCGAAACGCCTAATGGACTACGCATTACAAAGTTAGCGATTTTAAAATATAAACAGCCCCAGGAGCAAAATAGTATCAGATCATCAAGTATATATATATATGACTGTTATTTTAGACAAGAGGATTTTCCCTGTGCCCGTGTGTTTTAGTGTTCATAAATATATATGACTTCATGGAAACCATATTAACGACAAAGCAATAGAACAGCCAGTGGACATCGCCTACCGCGGAACCAAACTCTCAAGAACTTGTTACAATTAATGTTTTATTTGACCACCGAAGAGCCAGCTAAAGAACCCAGACTGCATGCAACAGTTGTCAATTCCCAGCCACCTGTGCCTGTATAGATTGAAAATCAGTTTACAAGAGTGAACACGACCATTTCATCACTGTGGGATTTTCGTGTCTTTGACAATCAGAGGGTTGGTATCATGCATGCAATAGGGAGCGCAAGTCTCATAAGAATCATTACGAGATTTTGTGATATCCAGTGACAGATGACGCCATTAAGGACGTTGGTAATGACGTTGCAATTCCATTTGACGTATTTTGTTCCATAACGTCAGATTTAAACGTCATATTGGAACGAAAAAACGCTTAATCACATGCGCAATGCAGTGCCGGTGACAGGAAATATGTGGAATTCACACGTGACTTGCGCTCCCTATACTGATAAATTTGGAAGTTTGATTGGCAAGCATACATCCAGACGAAGTCGAAAAGCAATTACGGGTATCTGTTTAAGATTGAACGGCTCTGTGTGGATTGATACTCGATTTCAGATGAAGTCAACAACCCGAGGCTTTTTAGAGCATGATTACAATGCCCCCATGAACCTTTCAATGGCATTGAAAGACTCGTTGGAACATTCAAAGGACCGAATATATACAGACTATTATGTAAATACATTGTTTTAAAAGCCAATATGATTATACCATACAACATCCTTTAGTTCTATGGTCAAGACTATGTATGGAACCATTATCAGATATGCGATCAGATATTGATCACCCTTTGGATATTAAATGTGTATCCATGGACGCTATCATGGATACACCTTGACTCCGGGCTGCATGTGCTGGATACATCTGAACAAGAGTCGACTTCCAAAAAGACATCCATAAAGTAAAAAAAAAGTATATTTTATTTGCTTGTGATGTATTTTTAAAATCCAATGTTAAAATCTGCAATAAAGCTTTAAATGTTATGAAAATGTTTAGTTCGTTATTTTAGTAGAAAAGATTACTCTTTGTCTGTATGTGTCAGTGTGACACCATTGTTCACTGTAATGAAGATATTCTCGCACCCATTTGTTAGTTTTACGTATGATGCTGCACGCTTACCGTTCTCAATAGGCCTACATACAACAGAACTTTCTACTTGGGTCTGGCTGCAGTTCCACCTATATAAGTTGGCCGAAAAAAGAAGCCAGTTGAAAATGAAATGGTCTAAGTAAGGTGGGATCCCTAATCCATCCATAGTATCAAGCTTGTTATACAGACGTGTGTAAACAGCTGAGAGGGAACCACCTTTCAAACTATAAATGCTATTCAAACACAGCTGTGCAATATTCTGTTTATTATTTATACTGTCATGTTTTAGACTGGGGAATGTTTATCAAAGCAGAAATTTATCAAATATAAAAAAGAAAATATCAACAAACTTATGACGGATTAGGTTTTCATCAAACTTCGGGTACAGTCGTGTCGGGTCGCAAAGCTCACTGTGTACCTGCCTTTTAAATTAAGTGAAATAGTTTCGGAAGCCCCGCGACCTTGGCGAGTTGATATTTATTGATAAATAAGGAGTTGTTTATGATATACATATTGCTCTAATTATCAGTTGCCATTCCTCAAACGTTATATAAGGTATATGACTTGAAAAATGCGTCACAATTTGTTTACGCCAAAAGGCTGGCAATCTTTATCTAGTATGCCTAAAAGACTGAAGAACAATGCACAAGTAACTGAAAATTTCGTCCCTCCTAGCCATTTTATCAAAGATCATTTTAAAATCAGTCCTATTGATAAACCCCGTTTCTGTTTTCTGCTTTCAAAACGAACTCTAAACGTTTGAAAATAGGGTGCTTTTGGACACAAATACTACAAACGTTTTATCTTCGGGTTTGAACTTAAAGCCTGGTGGGAATCGTGGAAAAGTGCTATTCTCTTTATTTCTGTATGAAAAACCTAGTATACATGGCGGCTAGCTTGTACTGAAACAGATCAAGGTGCTGAAAGATAAGATGTCTCGACCACTATTTCAGATGGCAATCATTGTCTTTAAGAAAATAATGACATTTTGTATCATGTATATTAAAGATACATAGTAAAGTGCTTCATTTGAACCGAATCGTTCAAGTAAAGAAGCACAAAAAAATATACGCCAATATCAAGCCAGCTAACACAGAGCATCAATTTCATGTCTTTGAATTCAACACGTGATTTACGGTGTGAAAGAAAAATAAATATGAATAAACCTAACCTAACCTAAGTTTAAAAGGCAGACTTTTGAGTTGGCCGATTTATAAAGCGCGGGTGCAGCGACTGTTGTGTTATAAAATTCACAACACTTGTACTGTATTTACTTTGATCATTGGATGTACAGGGTTTACTAATTGAAATGGCTTACATCTAGATATACACGATTTAGTCTTTGGATCTTTTCTTGGGGAAGGTGTTTGGTAATGTACCCTTCTAGGATTCCCATAGGGCAAAAGAGAAAGAAATTGTACAAGTTTTCATAATATATCATTACACCGGTGCCAGTGCCTTAGTTTAACTTTATTTCAATTTGTCTGTTCTCTCTTGTTTGGTTATAAATAACAATAACTATAAATAACACTGAACTAAATAACTGTTTTCCTATTCTTTTCAGACCGGTTTACAAAAGTCAGAGTCGCCATGAAATTGAAGTCCCGTTTTCTTCTGTTCCTGATTTTTGTCTCATCCATATTTGCACTGCACTACGTTTTCTTTGAATTCGAGCAAGTTGAATTGGAACTGAGGGAAACTGAAACACCAGTCCGTCCAACAGAGAAGATACATAAAGATATCAAAAAGAGACATCAAGTACCTCCCAAACCAAGAAAACCTGTTACAAGAGACTGTAAACTACAACTTCCACCAGATATTTCTCCACACTTTACCACAGATAATATTATGGACAATCTCAACTTTACAACAGGCCCTGGCGGGGATTATAAAGTGCATCTATCAAAGGACGATAGTATATCGACACACAACTTTAAATATGAAGAGCACTTTAAGGTTATAGTTGTTCCGCACTCAATTGTCGATCCGGCCTACCTAATAAACTATAAGGAAACGTATTCTAAAGTTAAACCAATACTCGATCAAGTTGTAGTAAAACTTTTGCAGTACCCTCAGATGACGTTTATTTGGTCAGAGGCATCAGTGTTATCAGCTTGGTTGAGTCAACAAAATATTACAGTGCGCAATCAGCTTAAACTCCTGATTAAAAATGGTCAATTGGAGTTGGTATCTGGGGGTTCTGTAGTCCCTGACCAGGCGACTACCCACTATCAAGCTTTGATACAGAACATCATTGACGGCAGCCAGTGGATCTACCAAACCTTTGGAGTGAAGCCAGTTTCTAACTTAGCTGTAGGACCAACTGGTCATTCCAGTACATTCTCGCACCTGTTGAAATTAAGTGGCATTAAGTTTATGGTTATAGACAAAGTACATGAAGCCATCCGGAATTATATGACAGCAACTGGAAAGTTTGAATTCACTTGGAGGCAATTCTGGGACGTCAAAAGTCAAACGGATATACATTGTCACGCAATGCCTTTTAAAGAATCCGCATACAGCATAGCGAAAAGCTGTGGTCCCAAACCCAAAGTGTGTAGCCGTTTTGATTTTTTACAAAATCCGCCCTTATTAGATTTCCAATCAGAAAATGATCCCGATTTTATAGTCATGGCCTCTGCTCTTTATGAACAATATCGTTTAAACGCCAAATTGTCCAAGTACAATACAGCTTTAATCCCACTGGGTGGTATATTTAGATGGACATCTTCAACAGAGTGGGACTCTCACTATAAAAGTTATGAGAAACTGTTCAAATATATTAATTCACGTAATGACTGGAATATGTCCGTGAAATTTGGTACCTTGAAGGATTACCATGATGAGCTTGATAAAAGTGGAGAAAAGGGAAATGGTTTCAGTAAAAGTCCAAGCTTACCGTTATTTGGTGGTGATTTTTTCCCATATTCTGATAAGAACAATGAATACTGGTCTGGTCTATACACATCAAGACCATGGCTGAAATACCTTGGCCGAGAAGTAGAATCTATTGTTCGAGCTGCAGATATACTTCATCTGTTGGCATGCGCGACCGATCCGTATAGCTCGGGTTTCCGAAATATATGTAGAGCTCACGGAGGAAGTCTTCAAGAGGCCAGAAATAGTGTTGCTGACTTTCAGCATCATAAAGCTATAACAGGTATTTCCAAATCTAAAGTTATTTTAGACTTCCAACACAAGCTCTCCGATGCATATAGAAAGGCTGAGATTGTCATCAGTTGGGCATTGCCTATTAGACTGGTTAATAGTGTTACAGTTAATATTACTATGTTTCCATCACAAAGTCTACCTATGGCTACAGAAGTTAATCAAAATCCATCGCCAGCTGTTTTTAAAAACGGCTATCTTGTCGTCATATTTAATCCATTGCCAATAGATCGAAATGAAGCTGTGACCGTACGGGTGAACAACTCTGAACTAATTGTTTCCAGAAATGGTTTCATGATGCCTTCGCAGATTTTACCGGTCTTAAATTTAAAGAATCAAGTACACCCTAAACTATATGACATAACATTTACGGTACAGTTACCTCCTCTCGGACTAGAAACTGTGCGTATATTTCAGCCTCAAAGTGGTGTACATGTTTCCAGCCTAAGTGAACTGAAAGTCAAAGATATGGAACGGGCATTCAAGACGAAATCAATTTTTAAAACCCAACCTCAGCCAACGTACAAGGAAATTGTGATTGAAAATGACTGTCTAAGAATTGAATTCGAAGGAGAGTTTGGTCTTATGCGAGCCATTTTCGATAAAGTATCTTTGAAGCGAACTCTAGTTGAAATGGAGTTCCTGAGATACACACCTTACAATGATGGTCCTCATGTATTCCAAACACAGGATCACGCGACGCCATTCTTGGACTCTGATACAACAAATGTGCTAACAAATAATGGAAAAGTAAAATCTTCTGTGACAGTTCTAAATAGATACTTTCAACACACGATATCTTTATATAACACGACAGGTCCACATTGTTGGTCAGTGCATGTTGATAACTTGGCTTTATTAAATAACGCCAATAACTTTGAATTAGTCATGCGTGTTAAAACAGACTTAAAGAACCATGGGGAGTTATATACAGACTCGAACGGTTTCCAAATGTTGAAAAGAAGCCGGCGTCCTAAGCTTCCACTTGGTGCTAACACATACCCTATGACCTCAATGGCGTTTATCCAGAGTCGAACACAAAGACTCACTGTGCATTCTTTTCAAGCACTAGGTGTGAGTTCTATACGAGATGGCATCCTTGATATACTTCTCGATCGTACTATGGATACAGGTGATGGACGTGGGCATGACGAAGGCCTTCCATGGACACCACCTGCCCCCAGTAGATTCATACTATCTGTAGAAACGGCCGGTAAAGACATGACTGACCACAGTGAAACAACTTATCCCACACTGTTGAGTTATCATATCAATGATCATTTACAAAATCCAGTAATAATGTTTCAGTATGCATATAAATTAAAGCCACTGCACTCTCCGACTAGAAACGGCTTAAAAACCTCATTACCGTGTGACCTACATCTTGTCAGTTTGAGAGAACTAAAATTCAAAGACACTCAGGAACTTAATGGTGCTCTTATTCTCCACAAACGAGGTGCCCGATGCAATCCTCAAACCAGCCACCTTACGTGTGCACCGATTGAAAAGACTCTGAAACTTAAGTCTTTTTTCCGATCTGTAAAACAACCAACTACTTTAAGTCAATGGTCAATATCTTATTTGGAGAAACTGGAGAATAAGTCTCCTAATGATACAACACCAATGCAACCCATGGATGTATTCGCCTTTCGTGTTCAGTGGAATAAATAAGGTTATGGGTTATAGACAAATACCAGGACGCATGTCAGTGACAAATGAATATATGCCTACTACCTGTTGATTACCTCATTGTGCTGCAAAAAATGTTATTTTGTTTACAATACCCTCTTGGCAGGCGTGAGACTTAAGTTGACGTTGGCAAATCTAATTCGTTGATGGCGGTTGTTATGTTTCATATAAAAATCTGAACTGAATTATTAACTATGATACTATTCGCAACATATATATATTTATCATATCTCATAGAAATGCGTAGGATTCTGATTGGTCAGTTAACCTTTGTCAAGATAACGTATCTTGCTTCGGACAGAGCGCGCTTCCTTTACAAGGATGAATCAGAGATCACACACCTCAGCAGTAAAGGAAGCTCGAAATTACCTCCTTGACAATCACGTCATAATGTATTGAACTAATTAAATGTTAACATCATAACGTTTGAATTACACTGTATTTTATTGTTTGATTTCTGACCTGAATTTCCTCATAAATCCATTAGAAAGCATGTACCAGGAGCGAGGCGATAGTCAGATTTATCTCTCGTAATGTCTTCTCTATTTTTAGTGATCTCCATTTCATGATATTATTATTATAAGTCATCGCTATTATTGTTTGAAAATAAAATGTCAAACCATTAAGCTCTTTCATACGATAAATCAATCAAATGGACTTATTGCGCTGGTGTCGTCAGGCACCATCTTTATATGACTTAGTTTGTATTTATTTTTTGGGGCCTCCGTGGCTCAGTAGGTAGAGCGTTGGACGCTCAATCCAAACAGCCTTCCACCAATGGGTCGCGGGTTCGAATCCCACTCAGTCCAAAAATTGGAAAATTTTCTGACTGGGTTTTCACTCGAACGACCTATGTGGGATGGTTGCCAGTTACCAACGGAAGGTCGTGGGTTTCCTCCGGGCATAGAGCCCGGTTTCCTCCCACAATAAAACTGGCAACGCCGCCATATAAGTGAAATAATCTTGAGCGCGGCGTAAAACACCAAACAATCAATCAATGTATTTATTTTGCATGCATGCTATAGGATGTTTGTTGGGATATATGGCAAGTACAGCTTAACCATTATGAAAAGGTTTACTAATAATCAGCAACAAATCAAGACACCCAATGGGCTATACGACATAATGTTGTCAAAATGCTACACCTCAAACACCTTGGCTCCAACCCAGAGCGTATGTAGAAGAGGGACCAGGAGCCAGTTTCACAAAGCGGCGTAGCGTAAGTTTTTACGTAACTGCCATAGCAACCCATACTGTAGAGATACGTTAGTAAGAAAGTTACGCAAAGAATACATCTACGCCGCTTTGTGAAACAGGACCCAGTTACTTATCGAAGTACCCTGTTATTAGCCCAGAACGCCCCTCTGACGATCTAGGACAGCGGAGCTTCCTTGGCGGCCCCTGGACCCTCGCCTATTGAGCTGGGATAGTAATTCAGTCCCCCCCCCCCCACCCCTCCACCAAATTCCGAAACTAAAACAAGAGGATGACGGATATACGGTAAGGCTGCAGATGATAATTTACCTCTACAAAATGATTATCAAAGATTTTTCCTGACATATCCAGTTATAATTTTTTTTAAATTCTGAGAGCAACTCTTTAGATTATGTTGACGTGGTATTGAATGCCGTGCGGCCGTATCAGAATAACTTCAAACCACCCTATCGGCTTAAGATTGACGCTTGCGCGGAAGCTTCGCTGTGTGGCAAAATGACGGTAATTTGAGTGTCTGGATCAATCTGACGTCGGAATCGTGTTCATTTCATCTATGACGCAATGCTAAAGAGGCGTGTCACTGTCACAGTGAATGCAACTGATTAGATTAGATTTGTTTATTGTACAAACAAAGCAAACAATATAGCCAACATGGGACAAGAACAATAACAACAATCAAACAATAAATAACAACAAAAAAGTTTTAAAATATCAATAAGTTTGACCCCCCAAAAAAATGTTATACATGTATTAATGATTAGATTTTTCTGAATAATAATATAATAATATACAAATCTTGAGATGTTTCAGTGCTGTTTAAAGGGTTCAGAATGTATTTAAAGTGACATGAGCTGCCAAAATTCACACTGTTTTCATTATTTCGGATCGCCACGACAGTAAGAGGCTTTGAGGGTCATCGAAAAACTAAATGGTTGGCGTTGGAATGAGGAAAATCCATACAGTATGCGGCCAGTACGAACCGAAAACGTGTTCGAAAAGTAAACAAAATTTAAATAAGCGGGACGACCATTCATTCATTTTAAGTCAAAGTTAGTTCAAAACAATACTTTATCGTACATTTTCGAGGCTAGAAGAACTAAAAAGCTTCTGAAATACACGTCTTGAGAAAATAGCCAATAATTTCAACATTCTGTTTTAACGTCAAAATTTCAACATTTTGGCAGCTCATGCCACTTTAAAGAGCTCTTTTTATATGTGAATAATGGGATAAAGATGGGTCTTCACGAAAAATAGATGTAACCAAACATTTTCTAAGGCTCTTATTCCTTGGACATTTTGTGATAAAGTGCATGTATTCGGCTTCCACAGTGTAACGGTTTAAAAATCTTAAATTGTGAGGCGTATTTTCATATCGGCTTCTTTAAAAGAGTGGCAACTGAAAAGAAGCTGTGTCAAAAGTTCTAACAAGTAGTTAGAAAACTCTGGCCTTTGTTTTGATTTGGCCATATGATCTGAGCTTACCGCAGTCAGGAAAGATACATTCTTCAAATGATGTTCTATAACAGACATAATTTTCTTATCACTAGGCCTGGAATGATTGAAGTAGGTCTAAGCAAGTGTTTTAGGTGAGGTCAGCAAATGTTGAATTCCATATGACCAAGCTGATGAGGCAGAACTGAGTCTGCTAACTGTTTGTTCTCAAGAAATGCATGATGGAGAAGTCTAATCCGACTCTAACTGTCACAGTCTCAGCCAGAACCATATTTCAGTAAATATTAAGAGATGCATCAGCTGCTAAATAGGCCTACTGAGCCGTACCATCCTCCCCACACTTTCAAGGGAGTCATTAAGTCTCAGATTTTTAGATTCTATAGAAACTGTAGTTATTAAGATTTTTTTTTAATCGGGCTTGTTCTTCTCTTTTTAAATCTCTTCTCCAGAGGGGGTATTCTATTAGGTTACTCTGAAGGATCACATCTGACACATTAAGACAAATCACTTATCCCCCTTCAGCCCCCGACACGCTCGCCTCTCCTTCACGAGTGTACCATTACCGCCCAACATTTTTTCTCGGGTAGGCAATGATATACCTAAAGACGCGATGCAAACTCGATGTATACGTGCCAGATCGCGGAACCTGGAAGATGTCGTGAAAAAAATATATAATACCATTTGTGTTTCAGTATAACAAGGCCAGCATCGTCATGGCCAAGATTATAGTAGAAGACTACAAACTACTTTAAAGTAAAATTGCTCGACCTCTGACCCAAAGGCCAGTCATTGCTTATAAAAAGAACAAGTGTTTGAAAGATTGGCTAAACTCCTCTGTGTCTTCTACCTAGGTTTTTCTGGGGAGGGAGGGAGACCAAAATTTTCACTGTCTTTTCCCATGATCCCATGGGGCTCAATCTCAGTCTGCCGATATTCTTGTCATAGCTTAAGATGCGTAAGCATTGTCAATGTATTACAAAGTGTTCCAGAAAATTCTACTGACGTTACTATTTCTTACACAGGGGCGGCGGAACCATAATTTTTGTAATAGGCCAATTATTGGGGGGGGGGGGGGTCCAAAGATAGGTCTGGCCCCCTACGTTGATTGTTGGGGGGGGGGGGGGTCCAAAGATAGGTCTGGCCCCCTACGTTGGTTGTTGGGGGGGGTCCCCCAATAATCAAAGTAGGGGGCCTGATCTATCTTTGGACACCCCCCCCCCCCCCCCCCCAATAATTGGCCTGTTAAAAAAATTATGGAGTTTTCAAACACGAAAGTTAAGTGATTAAAGGGCAGAAACAGTTGAAAACAGGTGTTTAGAAACACAGATTTTTAGCCGCTTCGCCGCAAATCTTAGATAAATACAATAAATATACAGTTTCTGAGGGTCAAAGAACAAAACCTCGCCCTACCACCCAATCTGTCTTGATGTTGGGTTGTTTTGTGATAGTCCATCGTCTGATCGCAATGTTTACTACTCTCCGTTTCAGTAAAATTTCTAAGAAAAATCTATATTTTTATAAGCCAGAAATGGCTGACAGCTGTCAGCGATTTAGTACCCGCGAGCTCTCCGGACTTAGCCCCTGGTCCTTCGCGTGATTGTGCTGTGATTTTGTCTCCCACGTAATCAAACTTTTTTCCCAACTTCGCCCAAAAACTCAAACTGTCTTGCTGTAAGATTACTTTGTTAGTCGATCACCTTATCACAATATTTGCTACTGTAAGTTTGACAATTTCTTTTTAAAATGTCAACTTTTCAATGTCAGAAAAGACCTAGCTGGAACGCATCGCCGGCAATCTCGAACCTTGGAGTTGCCCGGGCCTACAGGGCCCTAGACCTGGCTACGATGCTGAGGGAGAGTAAACCTATTATCTGAAAGCCTTGAAAGTTTTTTTGGGTGCGTAGACCTACTTTATCTACAACGTCAGTTGTTACAGATCCCTAAAATATCCAGCGCAATGGCCTTTAACAGATTTTTTTCTTCCAATTGAGTAGATTACCGAGTTTACAAGTCAAAAATCTTTACATCAAATTTCACCCGTTGGGCCTTAAAAATGGCCCAGAACGCATGTATGGTATTCTCCTGTTTCAGAGCTCCCCCCCCCCCCCCCCTCCCAATATCAAAAACGTTCCGCCGCCCCATACATCTCGCATCCATCACATCTTAGAAGTCTTAAAATGGTCCAATGCATCTGTTCACAGGATACGATATCTCGCATAGGGGCCTACAACAAATTGTAAGGCGATCGCATCGTGTGAACGGGCCTCAAGGCCAAGCTCCTGTCAGTCGTCAACCTAATGAAATATCATAGGTTTAGTTTATTACAGCAATTTATGATGGGTATAATGGTCTAAATGATATACTTTTTTTAACACAATTAGAAACTTGTCTCCATGGTTATTTAAGACAAGAAGATTTTATCTTAGACTTATAATAATAAGATATCTGTGAACAGAGGGTGGATAAGGGAGAGCACTCTGTGTGCCTGTTGTTCAATCCACTTTTGTACGGACTTGGCTCTAAATGGAACAAGTACAACACATGTACATTCCTCACGAAAAAACAACACAAATTTAGGCGTTTTAACATACCTCTTAAAAGAAGAGAGACCACGAGGGCTAGGGCCTAACTAGAGTCCAGACGTCCCATTTCCTTATGCCGATTTTTACGGTAAGCTATTGCTCTTGTTTTGTTGTTGTTGTTGTTGTTAATGTTATGCTCATGATCGATAGGTTGTGGGACCGGCAAAGTAAGTAAACCAGGATAGAGACACACAAGTGCGGCTATAGTATAGAGACACACGAGTGCGGCTAGGTTGTGGTGTGTTTTACTAAAGATCCTGAACTGTCTGGTATTCTTGGTACGCGACACCGCTGTCTGGAGAACTAAAACTAATTAATGTAACTGACAACGGTGATCAACAAAGAAAACTGAAAATGACATTACCAACAGGCAACGCACTGCAACGTCTCAAGCGCAGCGGTACGCGTCGTAGCATTTCATTTTCAACATATTCAAGCATGACCTTACGGCCGTAGGCTTATATACAAATCTTGAGGAATATTGTGAACACATTTCAACATATGATCACATGCAGTGACTGACTATCTTCTGCACCCCCTGAGTTTGGGTTGCCGATACAGGATTAGGATAAGGGATTAACTCAAAGAGATGATTTATGATCCGTTATAAAATTTACAAGTTTGGATTTAACTCACACATTATCTATTTTAATATTTTTATCACTATCGGTACAAGACATTTTTTATCAACTATGAATGTAACTTCTGATATAAATTAAAGTGTAATATTTTATATGTTTTAGAATAACAATTTTAAGTAAATGACTAAATTCACTCTAAAACACAATATGTCTCAATAGATCTGAAGCTAATTACCAATCATACATAACAAACTGAAAAAAAAACACTATTAATTGCATTTTTTACATTTAATTTGACACAATAGTTTATAGTATAGGTTTTATTACGGTGAGTCATCTCGCTTGCCAAATATTTTCGTCAGACGGCAAGTGCTACGCCCATTCTGTTCCAAGGCCCCACGGATATTTTGAAAAGTAACTTCAGAACTTGGTTAGAGTGCTGCAAACTGTTTTATCTGTCCCAACTACAATGCGAACACCTTTATTAAGTTTACGAATGAGAAAGGATATGAAAGGGTAAGAGTATGAGGTGACTAAGGTTAGGGATGCTCACCCTGGATGGATCTGCCAGCTTTTAGTTGATACTAAGTTGAATGGGGAAAATGTGAAATTCAAAATGAGGCTTCCAAGGTCACATGGGTTCATTTGCATACAAAAATAGCCTTAACCTGAAATTATTTTCTTGATTACATGGGAACTGTTAGGATTTGTTAACAGTCAATATACACATGAAATCTAACAACAACAACAGCATAAACATTCAGTATTTGGATCTGAAATACAGTGTCTAGGCCAAGCAAAAAAAATATATTTTGAAAGTCAAGGTAGCAATTCAAACTTCAAATACAAAACTGATAACTCCAATAAACAACAAAACATCTAATGGCTGGTGTAATTGGCATCTTTTACCTGTGTCTTTCTACAGTGATTCCATTTTAAGCTAGAGTAGAACAGGAGAGGGTCCAAATGAGGGGACAACTTTGATTTGTGATATGACATTCCTGAACAGTAAATGTGGTCCTTCATTTGAACCCTCACACTTCCTAGTGAACTTTAGGCCAATGAAAATTGTGCTCTCCTGCATATAGTTTTTTTGTCCAAGAATATTGTGTGGAGAACTGAATTATGGGCATATTTGGAACTCTTGTGTGTTTAACCAGTTCTACATTAGCAAGCTGAGACTTAGGTGGGACACTTTGTTGATCTGTCCTAGAGTTTGACTGTCAAGGTTTGGTATAAATGGTCAATTGTAAGGTATTTTGGTATATGCTTGTTCATTTCCACCCATTATTTAATACAAAAAGTGTATTTAAATTTTATGCTGCACACATCCCTACTAAGGTACAAAATGGATGGTTGGGTTATGAAACGGTTTGGCCAGAAGGCCTACCCTAAAGTGACCACAAAAAGTAAAATGTTCAGCAGATTTTGTTTATCTTCAAATAATCTGTTTTATTTTTGTCTCCTTCACTTTGCAGATATTTGAAAAAGAGGCCTTAGATGTGTATCCAAAATTGTGAAGAATGACCATTTCGCGTGTTAGACCCCTTGTTTCCACCAATTGGCTGGTTGAACGTTTATCTGCCCTGAAGAGTTCTAGTCAACTCAGAATTCTTGATACGTCTTACAATGCTGATCCAAGTTTTGACAGTTACAGTGAATCCTACAAACCGTACGTTGATATATCTAGCTGATGTAGGCCTACATGTACTTCATTAAATAGTTTACATGCTCATTGATATAAGATACTAAATTATATATTTTAGACGTACAAATTACAGTAAAATATGTTAATACCTTTTTTATTGAAGTTGAGGTAAGAGAGAATTAGCTGCTCATGCCAACACAAGCGTTACAGCTATGGGTGAGGGATATGAAACAAAGGCCTATCCCAAAATTGGATAAAATCTGACTTGACCTGACTGTTTTCCCCCTATTTGGAAGGTCTAGGGTTTCAGAATAGTCTGTTTTGATAAAATAATTGTGAATGGGCCAGGAAAGTTTGATCAGGGAATCCATCTAAAATTAGGAAAGATTTTGCTTTAAACAGAATCAAGAAAATTTTGCAGTCATATAAGTAAATTAATCTTGAGTGCATTATAAAACATCAATCAACCAATTCATGAATTTTTTTAACAGAAAAGATTTTCCTCTCTCATGTCAACGATATTCATAAAATATTTACAGCTAAATTTTTTTGTTTTGTTGTTATACATGATATTTTATTCTCGACCAGTAAGCACATACCTGGGTCAGTGTATTTTGACATCCATCATTGTGTGAAGAGTACTCCTGAGATACCCCGTAATCTCCCGGACCTAACCTGTTTCACCAACTACCTTCAAGACTTAGGGATTTCAAGTGACACTCATGTAGTCGCCTATGATAGGGTGGATAACAAGGCCGCTTGTCGAACTAGATGGACCCTTAAGGTAATCATCTACATTCTCTAGCTCTTATTTATTTTTCTGATGTATGTCATCATATTATTCACCAAAGAATACCACATACCCCTACTTTCTCCTTTTATATTTAACTATGATAGTTACAGGATTTCATCTCCCAAAGCCAATTCTGCTTTAGGCTCAGTTTTCCTTCACAATGATGATGGCAAACTGACACAAAAAACTGTTCAATTGACAGATTATATTATCTGGCTCAAGGACTATCAATGTGATTTGGCTTGATCATTCGTAATACTCAATATATCCCTACTGTTAGGTTCAGGAACGGCATGTCCATATGAGTCAGTCTGTTTGTTTTGTTGTACCAAGAAAATATCAAATCAATATTTTGTCATTATTCACAGCTAAAATTTTCTGTAAAAAAAAAAAATGCCATACAAAGCTCTTAGCTGTCTTGTATGACAGATATGCTGGATAATTATAGAAAAGCCATTTCTGTACCTTAATGTACATTTCCAAGAAGTTGTCAATCCGTGATTTAACTTTTTAGTTGTCCTGCTGCTGAATGTTAACAGCATAAATTCCACTTTAATATTTGGACGCATCTATGTATGATTACTATATGGATAGGCTAATAATTTCTTTTATTTAAGATAAATGCAAATTATAGACAAGTGTGGCTAACATGATTTTTGTTGTTGTTGAAGTTACATGGCCACGAGCAAGTATCTGTACTTGATGGTGGATTAGGAAAATGGATAGCCGACGGTCATCCAACAACTTCTGAGGAGCCACATTATGAGGTATACTTATGTTTATTACATACTTCCTGCCAACTGACAAATGAAATGGGCAAATTCCGTGTTAAACATTCTGTAAACTGTACTATAAAGTAAAAGGATCCAGATTTTTTTCTAGCTGTGTTATGATTGGCTGTATCACAACTGTCAAAATGCCAACCAACAACCTATCACATTTTAGAGACATGAGGTGAAAAGTATTCCTAAAGCCTGGCGCACACGGGGGAATATAGCTGCGTCCTCGGTCACTCGTGGCAGGCAGCGCAGCCCTTTCCACCGTGTGCGGCGAACTTTTGGTGTGATTTTGGCCACAAGTGGCGTTGTGGAAAATATCTATCGTGTTTGATATTTTGTGGCACGACTGGTTGATGGCACACTGGAACATTTAACTGACCAAAAGAATTAGTTTACAGGGACATGTGATTGGAAACATAATAACATCATGGCGGCATTATCTGTCACGTGGGTACTAAAAGTCACATGGCACACATTCATGAGAGTGGAAAGGGATACCGTGTGCTCTAAAATTTTCTGCTGCGCTGCCTGCCACAAGTGACCGAGGGCGCAGCTATATTCCCCCGTCTGCGCCAGGCTTAAGGTACATTCTAACCAATGAAATGTACATGTCAGCTAAGTGATCTGAAATTCTCTAAAGGCCATAGTCATAGTGTTTATGAAATAAGTATATAAGACAGCCTTTAAAATGCTGTTTTTAATTCAAACATTGTGTGAAACATTTATATCTATCGTTATGTGGTCAATTTCTTATAGCACGGCTTCAACCCTACTATTTTTAGGGAGGTCCTTACTATTGCTTACTTAACCACAAAGTACTGCCTATTTGTTAACATGGAATTTGTTCTAAGAACTGTTTGAAACTCCCTTAAAACGTGTATTTCATTATAATGAGAAATGGTGAAGACTCAAGCTTTTGAAACTCAAATTATGCAGGATAGAAGATTCAAACTATGTCCGGTACTTAAACAACATTAATGTGAAAAGCTTGTGCTGAATTTGTTAACAAAGACTTACTTTGTGGGGATGCCTTAATTATTTCTCATTATAATGGATATTGTCATTTGTCATATCTTTTTAAGCATACTTTCCTCTTCAGAAGGCTATTGGTTTTTTTTCTGGCTGTGATATTGTATGGGATTAATTGCCTGATAAAGGATCGTTTGCTAAGAATTTATAATGCTGACATATTTGCTGAATAAATTTAAGTGTTGCTGACTTTTTTATAAATGCTTGGCAACATAATTTGGACATTTGCTCACGGGAATCTTTTTTGTCTGACTTAATTTGAGTGTTTGCTGACTGAAATCCCTTCTCCCATGTCTGTTTTCAAACTAGGTATTTCTATGGGAACTAAAATTTTCATTTCCTTTTTTTACTTGATCCTGTTGGGTTTATTTATATTTTTGCCATAGCTGTAAATGCGTTAAAAAGTGTTCCAGAAAAGTCTACTGACTAAACCCAAACTCCTGTCTGTTGTCAACCTAATGAAATATCATGGGTTTTAGTTTATTACAACAGCTTATGATTACTTATGACGGTCTAAATGATATACCCCCTTTTAGCATAATTAGAAACTTGTCTCCATGGTTATTTTACACAAGAAGATTTTTCCTGTGTCTACAGGTGTGTTTTAGTGTTCATAAATGGATATATTTTGAATCAGGTGCTCAGTATGTCATATTGCAAGACTCCTATAATAAGCTGAAGGAATGGTGTATAGCTAACATAAGTGGATGTCTGCTCACAAATGATAAGATCCTGCTTGTCTGTTACAATTTGAAATGACATTTTTAAACATTTCATTTAATACCCAGATGGATTTGAAAATGTTTGGGTCTTGTCCATCAGATATACAATGAAGTCAAATTTTTGGCTTTTTATTTTCATTGCTTCATTTTCTATGTTTAACACATTGATCATCATCACTGTATTATTTTCCTATAGTAACTTATTTCTGGTTTGATCCAGAGAGGGGATTTTCAACCACAAATGAACGTCTCCTTATTGAGAACTTTTGAGGCTGTGTTGAAGAATACACGAAGTGAAAAAGAGACCATCTTGGATTGTCGTATGGAATCAGATTTTGTGGGCTCTGGTAAATATCTCCATGCTAGATAAGGGTGACATTAATTCTGTGAACTGTGTCTTTTCAATGAACATGCTACAATATGTAAACTGCCATATATCCATCCTATCTTCTCACATACCATAGTTACAGTCAGTGCTGCCAATCCAATTGTAGAGGACAAATCATATGTTTCCTCTTTGCAGAATTGAGCGGGCCTCGGTGGTCCAGTGGGTAAGAGTGATCCTACCTCAGTCTCACACAGACCTTCCATCGATGCGGCGCAGGTTCAAATCACACTCTATGTGGGAGGTTTGCCAGTTACCACAGGAAGGTCGGGGGTTTCCTCTGGCAACTTCGCAACACTGCCGTATAAGTGAAATAATAAGTGGGTTAGAGTGATCCTCCCTCAGTCTCACACAGACCTTCTATCGATGCAGCGCAGATTCAAATCACACTCTATGTGGGAGGTTTGCCAGTTACCACCGGAAGGTTGTGGGTTTCCTCCGGGCATAGAGCCAGGTTTCCTCCCACAATAAAACTGGCAACGTAGCCATATAAGTGAAATAATCTTGAGTGCGGCGTTAAACGCCAAACACTCAATCAAATCACACTAAGACCAAATAAGCATTGAAAAATTTTCGGAGTGGATTTTTCACTCGGTTAGCGTATGTGGAAGAGTTACCAGGTACTCGCCGAAGGTCCGGGTTTTCCTCCGGGCAATGAGCCTGATTTTCCCCCTACCCCCCCCCCCCCCCCCCCCCCCCACTAAACCTGGCACCACCGCCATATAAGTGAAATAACCTTGAGCGTGGCGTAAAACATCAATCAATCAATCTTTGCCAATTTGCTCTGCAGGAACTACATGTTTGTCCTATAATTACTTCAGGTGATTGGCTTTATATTTTGTAGATGAAGCAGGTGGTCATATACCTAACTCAAAGAACTTGCCCTATCATTGGCTATTCAATGAGGACAGAACATTTCGTAGTGAGGAGGAGTTAAGACGATGTGAGTAATAGTCAAATTACATCATTTATGATTGGGATTACCAACTGCAAGTTCTCAAAACAATGAACCTCTACCTTTCTCAGGAAGACAGCAATGATTTAACTTATTGGAGACATTCTTAAGGACGTGCAGCTCTTTGGCTGATCAATATTTAAAAACAGTTATCACCCTAAGTGCCAAATAATTAATAAGCAAGCCAAATGTATTTTTAGATTCGGTCTGTGTTTTTTATCATTTCTGTTCCTTTAATTATCCCTCCCATTATCTGGATTCATTTGATTTACCCCATATTCATGGCACTGGTGCCTTTTGGCCCAGACATCACCTTAAACAGCACCCTTTCTCGAATAGTCAGAAACCATGGCTTTTCTTCTTTTCCTGGTATAAACTATTATGGGATGCATAAGAAAAGAAAGATGGTGATGGTTTTAGATGTGACAACAGTACTCTATGGAGCGAAAGTTTCTGAAGAACTTCACATAGTTGAAAATGAGACAAGGAGCCTTGTTTGAAACGACGGTGGCCAGTGCTCGGAATATGGGGTAATGGGACGTTTCACACTTCCCCATTCATAGAATTCTGGTGCTAAGTACCAGCTTCCAACTGTAAATGAATTTATTTTATGTCTTTTTAAATATTTGATAGTGTTTGAGGATGCTGAAGTTGACCTTAGTAAACCATTGGTAGCTACATGTCAGTTGGGTATGACAGCCTGTGGACTTTCATTAGCAGCAGAAATGATCTCCAAAAAAACAGTACCAGTCTACTATGTAAGTTACTGCCTTCATGTACGCCTATGTATCATGTTTAACAAAGTTTAAATGTTCTGTACTACACTTGTGCATGTATTGAAACTGACAGTTTAAATGGTCAGGACCCTGTTTCACAAAAGGGCATAGCGACCTATCAATGCAGCATGGGTTGCCATGACAGTAACTTATGCTACACCTCTTTGTGAAGCAGGATCCTGATCTTTAAAATAGACAGATTGCCTAATGGAACTCAATAAATTAGGGGAAAGCACAGGGGTTCGAATTTTTACAATATGATCGATAGTCGTTTCGAGATTTGCGGTCCAACATGTGCCATTTGAAAAGCACTAAACAGTGACCTTTGAAAAAGCCAAACTCGAGTCTTGAAATAATTCACATTACAGAATAAACACAGGCTTGTCAGCTAGCTTCCATAGACCTTGTTTTTGTTAGTCTTAAGACACCTGATGGGGCTAATCCGCTTACCCCCAGTGAATAACCAAATCCTATGTTGTGCGTCTCGATTCACCCCAATCTAAGGGAGAGAATGGATAGGACAGTCAAGCAATTTTGGAGTTTTGTTGAAAGGGTGTAATGGTTTCTTTTGAACAGATGCTTACAGATGTAGGAATATCCTTAAAATCATTTGTCTTTTTTATATATAAATGTTTTATTTATAATAACCAGACATTATATACAGACTGTGTATGGTTCATGTCAAAGTGTACACATTTGTCTCAATCCAACCTGCCTTCTATAGAAATAGGCAGCCTGCATGCCTTTTTGGTTTAAAGTGGCTACCAAAATGCACACTTTTTTCATAATTTCTGATCGTCACGATAGTAATAGTGTTCGAAAAGTAAACAACATTTAAATAACTGGGACGAACATTCATTCATTCTAAGCCAAAGTTGATTCAAAGCTTAATCATTCTTTCATTCCCGAGACTACAATGTAGAAGCATTAAAAAGCTTCTGAATTATGTCTTGAGAAAAATCGCCAATTATTTCAACATTCTGTTTTAACGTCAAAAACTCATGACACTTAAAGCAATAGATGCATAAAAGGAAAATTCATTAACGAATGGACAGCAAACTGAGAGAACTGGATTGAAGGTTTGCTTTTTACCAAGAATATAGCCTTGATCTTTCCACTTATAAATCAGACAATGATACCTAAAGGGATGAACATTGGTTAACTTTTGCTGAGATAGACATGTATATTTCTAATTCCATATTGATTACATGAAGGATATGATCTGTTACAGGGTTCGTGGAGAGAATGGAGTCAGAGGGCAACAGAAGAATTAAAAGTTAAGGGATATGATTAATATATTGATACAAACCTTTTTTGTGCTTATTTGGTAAGCTGGTTGGCTCATCTGGGAAAAGGTTAGGTTTCAGGCTTCAAACTATATATACTTATTATATTATTATTATTATACAACTTTATTCGGGGGTTTCTTAGTGTTTTTGTTTATTGTTATGTCTTTTAGTTTGTTTCCCGTTTGTGTTTTTGGTTTTTTTTTCATACTATATAAAGCTGGCACATCCAAGTTTTGTGAATGTGAGATCTGTATACAGGATAAAATTTCTCCATATACTAGTCAGTGCTTGTAAATGAGAAGAACACTCAGACATATACTTTTCAATTTTTCCAAAGTTCTTTAACAATTAATATATATACTTTTGCTATTACTACCTTGGGGAAATATATGCAAAAACTTTCCACTGTCATCATCATCTGTTTCAAATAATCCTGAAAAGATAATTACAAAGATGAGCCTGTGTATATATATCACCCCCCACTCGAAGTCTGGCACCGCCAGCATATAAGGGAAAGACAACCACAATCAATCTTCACTAAAACACCTAGTATCTCTTATATACAGAAACACAGTTGGTTTACGTGAGATGGTAATGTTGTCACCAGACACACAAATATCATTGAACAGCTTCTGTCTCTGAATCTCACATTTAAAGTAGCATGAGCTGCCAAAATTCACGTTTGTTTTCATATATTTTGAATTTCACAATACAGTCTGAAGCCTGTATGAATGGACGTTATTCAAGCATGATGAATGTTCATATATTCTAAGGCTAAGTTAGTTGTAAACACTACATAAACATTCACAAAACCGTTCTTTGCCGATTTAACATAAGTTAGTGTTCACTAAAAAATATTAACATTTTGGCAGCTCATGCCACCTTAAGTAAATAATGCACATTCTCCTGCTTTTGTTGACCTGTGATGTTTGACATGATCTCTTTGTGCTATATAACTAAACTGGGATTTAGAATCCTATTCTATATCAGATCTCCACCCATTACCATTTGATAGTCAAGGGAATTTATCTTGTTTCTCTATAATCCGTTCTGTATATACCTGTATCAGATGTATATTTTTTTAGCCAGATCTGTTTTATGAAATAAAACAATTGTTAATTTTTATGCCATACGATTTTTTTTTATTATTTTTTATTGCTTTATTCTATAAACCATTCAATTTAAATTACTTGAAATCTAAAATATTTATTTATTAGGTACCCATAATATCAACAACACACAAGCACTCTAAATTATTTGGATCATATTCAACTATATTCCATGAATTTAAGCTGAGAAATACAGACAAAGGACTTCGTTTCGTTGACAAAAAATGAGCTGTTGATAGATTTGAGATAGTAAACTGATGAATGCTCCCCAATCCCTCATCCCAGATATATGCTAAAACAAATTTGAAGAAAAAGGAATTAAGGCCAATAACTCTAAAAAATATTATCATCGCCAAAGCAAAAAGCGGCAGCACAAAACTACTAGGTAGTGAGTATATACCAGCTACGTTTCAGATCTATTCTAAAAAAATCAACCGAGACAAATAACTCTGGAACTTCAAAACGTGCGACAGGAGTTTTGTACAATGCAGTGTCTTCTTATGGTCAATATCGCCTATAAAAACATTATCTGACATCGGATTTTGGACAGGGCAGCCTGTTATGGTTCTGAAACGAACAAAATGTGACCACAGACCTTCATGAAAGAACTGAAAGAAGTTTGTTCAGGGTAGTAGGACTCCGCCATGGTCCGCTCAGCTGTTAAACAGTTAGAACTCTGTTGTCATGAACATAAACTTGGAGAAATTATAGTGCATGTACTTGTGAAGGTGTACTATACTATTTCCAGCGCTCCCGCGATAAGAAAGCTGAACCAGTGGTTCCTATAAGACGAATTAAATTCTACAGAAAGCAGGATCAGTCCGTTGTTCCTATTAGATAGACTATGTGTGGCAGAAAGCAGGAGCAATACTTCCTATAAGATGGATCGAATGTGACAGAAAGCAGGATCCAGTCAGTGGTTCCTATCAGATGGCTTACGAATGAACAAGAAGCAGGATCCGATCAGTGGTTGAAGCAGGATCCGATCAGTTGTTCCTATCAGATAGCTTACGAATGACCAACAAGCAGAATCCGATCAGTGGTTCCTATCAGATGGCTTATGCGTGACTAAGAAGCAGGATCCAGTCAGTGGTTCCTATCAGATGGCTTACAAATGAAAAAGAAGCAGAATCCGATCAGTGGTTCCTATCAGATAGCTTATGCGTGACCAGGAAGTAGGATCCGATCAGTGGTTCCTATATCAGATGGCTTACGAATGAACAAGAAGTAGGATCCGATCAGTGGTTCCTATATCAGATGGCTTACGAATGAACAAGAAGTAGGATCCGATCAGTGGCTCCTATCAGATTGCTTACAAATGAACAAGAAGTAGGATCCGATCAGTGGCTCCTATCAGATTGCTTCTGCGTGACCAGGAAGTATGATCCGATCAGTGGTTCCTATCAGATGGCTTACGAATGAACAAGAAGCAGGACCCGATCAGTGGTTCCTATCAGATAGCTTATGCATGACCGAGAAGCAGGATCCGACCAGTGGTTCCTATCTGATGGCTTACGAATGGCCAAGAAGCAGGATCCGATCAGTGGTTCCTATTAGATGGCTTACGAATAAGCAAGAAGCAGGATCCGATCAGTGGTTTTCTATCAGATAGCTTATGCGTGACCAGGAAGTATGATCCGATCAGTGGTTCCTATATCAGATGGCTTACGAATGACCAAGAAGCAGGATTCGATCAGTGGTTCCTATCAGATGGCTTACGAATGACCAAGAAGCAGGATTCGATCAGTGGTTCCTATCAAATGGCTTACGAATGAACAAGAAGCAGGATCCGATCAGTGGTTCCTATCAGATGGCTTACGAATGACCAAGAAGCAGGATCCGATGAGTGGTTCCTATCAGATGGCTTACGAATGACCAAGAAGCAGGATTCGATCAGTGGTTCCTATCAAATGGCTTACGAATGAACAAGAAGCAGGATCCGATCAGTGGTTCCTATCAGATGGCTTACGAATGACCAAGAAGCAGGATTCGATCAGTGGTTCCTATCAAATGGCTTACGAATGAACAAGAAGCAGGATCCGATCAGTGGTTCCTATCAGATGGCTTACGAATGACCAAGAAGCAGGATCCGATCAGTAGTTCCTATCAGATGGCTTACGAATGACCAAGAAGCAGGATCCGATCAGTGGTTCCTATCAGATGGCTTACGAATGACCAAGAAGCAGGATCCGATCAGTGGTTCCTATCAGATGGCTTACGAATGACCAAGATGCAGGATCCGATCAGTGGTTCCTATCAGATTGCTTACGAATGAACAAGAAGCAGGATCCGATCAGTGGTTCCTATCAGATAGCTTATGCGTGACCAGGAAGTATGATCCGATCAGTGGTTCCTATAAAATGGCTTACGAATGAACAAGAAGCCGGATCCGATCAGTGGTTCCTATCAGATGGCTTACGAATGACCAAGAAGCAGGATCCGATCAGTAGTTCCTATCAGATGGCTTACGAATGACCAAGAAGCAGGATCCGATCAGTGGTTCCTATCAGATGGCTTACGAATGACCAAGAAGCAGGATCCGATCAGTGGTTCCTATCAGATGGCTTACGAATGACCAAGAAGCAGGATCCGATCAGTGGTTCCTATCAGATGGCTTACGAATGAACAAGAAGCAGGATCCGATCAGTGGTTCCTATCAGAGAGCTTATGCGTGACCAGGAAGTATGATCCGATCAGTGGTTCCTATATCAGATGGCTTACGAATGAACAAGAAGCAGGATCCGATCAGTGGTTCCTATCAGATGGCTTACGAATGACCAAGAAGCAGGATCCGATCAGTGGTTCCTATCAGATGGCTTACGAATGACCAAGAAGCAGGATCCGATCAGTGGTTCCTATCAGATTGCTTACGAATGAACAAGAAGCAGGATCCGATCAGTGGTTCCTATCAGATAGCTTATGCGTGACTAAGAAGCAGGATCCAGTCAGTGGTTCCTATCAGATGGCTTACGAATGAACAAGAAGCAGGATCCAATCAGTGGTTCCTATATCAGATGGCTTACGAATGACCAAGAAGCAGGATCCGATCAGTGGTTCCTATCAAATGGCTTACGAATGAACAAGAAGCAGGACCCGATCAGTGGTTCCTATCAGCTTATGCGTGACCAGGAAGTAGGATCCGATCAGTGGTTCCTTTATCAGATAGCTTACGAATGACCAGAAGCAGGATCCGATCAGTGGTTCCTATCAGATGGCTTACGAGTAACCAAGAAGTAGGATCCGATCAGTGGTTCCTATCAGATAGCTTATGCGTGACCAGGAAGTATGATCCAATTAGTGGTTCCTATCAGATGGCTTACGAATGACCAGAAGCAGGATCCGATCAGTGGTTCCTATCAGATGGCTTACGAATGAACAAGAAGCAGGATCCGATCAGTTGTTCCTATCTGATGGCTTATGAATAACCAAGAAGTAGGATCCGATCAGTGGTTCCTATCAGATAGCTTATGCGTGACCAGGAAGTATGATCCAATTAGTGGTTCCTATCAGATGGCTTACGAATGACCAAGAAGCAGGATCCGATCAGTGGTTCCTATCAAATGGCTTACGAATGAACAAGAAGCAGGATCCGATCAGTTGTTCCTATCTGATGGCTTACGAATGAACAAGAAGCAGGATCCGATCAGTGGTTGAAGCAGGATCCGATCAGTGGTTCCTATCGGATGGCTTACGAATGACCAAGAAGCAGGATCCGATCAGTGGTTCCTATCAGATGGCTTACGAATGACCAAGAAGCAGGATCCGATCAGTGGTTCCTATCTGATGGCTGACGAATGAACAAGAAGCAGGATCCGATCAGTGGTTCCTATCAGATGGCTTACGTATGAACAAGAAGCAGGATCCGATGAGTGGTTCCTATCAGATGGCTTACGAATGACCAAGAAGCAGGATCCGATCAGTGGTTCCTATCAGATGGCTTACGAATGACCAAGAAGCAGGATCCGATCAGTGGTTGAAGCAGGATCCGATCAGTGGTTCCTATCAGATGGCTTCCAAATCTTTGGTTACATCCAACATTTCAGACACTGGCAACTAAAGGAGATCTCGCGTGAATACGATTGAATTGACCCATTAGCTACTTATTCGTATCCAAAACCGGTGTGTCCAATGGGGCTTATTCAAGGCTATAGATGTATCCATGTCAAAAAGACAAACTTCGAATCAATTATCAAAGTGCAAATTAACAAGCAAACTCAATAAATCTAAATCAAAATTCAAACCAACGAACGTAAACTCAACCTTGAATCTGTCTTCAAACGATCAACGAATGAGACATTTTGAATCAAAAGCTTACTTAAAATCAGCGAACGTACCAACGAGAAACTGTTACGTTAGACCTAACTTCAACCCAAGAGCTACTTTCAAATTAACACTAGAAGGCGCAAAAAGAATACTTCAATCGCAAAATTTTAAATTCAAGAACGATAAATTTGCGAACGATATTTGGGCAAGCCCCCTTAAAAAAAACAGCGATCACTGAATAATAGGCCAAATGGATTCGGTGTGACTGTTTCAGTTTTTCAATGAATTGCAGGTCCTCTCTTCTTTAAAATCTGAATTCATGGAATTATTTTGGCAGCTTATACCACTTTAAAATCCTATTCGCCAAAACGATAGAGTAAACTAAAAGGGTTTTGACAGGCAAGAAGTTTCAACAACACAGTAGGCATCAAATGAATAACCACTCGCTTCGGTTATTTTAATAAAAAAGATGTCTGATTAATCTATTCCAGTAAAATTTCTGTTCTTGCACAATTAATAGTTTATTAAATCATTAATCATTTGTGATTCACTGATCGTCAAACGCTCGTATTCTCTTGACAAAGTAAGTTTATGCGCACCTAAGTCACTTTAAAAAAGAACCTGACAAGTGATATGATTAATTACTATTTTATTATTATAATTTTTTACTTCGATAACGATGTAAGAACCACAACGAAACGTCGTCACCAAATAAATCAGGATGTTGTTACCCATAATTGAATCTTCACCTTATTGCAACCGTTTAACTTCTAAATGTCGATGAAATATATAATTTGGGTGTTTATACCCTTTCTGTGTACGATTTCAAGGTCTTGTTCATCATAGATCGAGGAAATATTCTTCTGAGGATTTTCCTTGAGGCGGGGAAAAAATTTATTTCATCATTAATCATTTGTGATTCACTGATCGTCAAACGCTCGTATTCTCTTGACAAAGTAAGTTTATGCGCACCTAAGTCACTTTAAAGGCACACTTGCCGCGGAAATCAGGAATATTGTTTACATTAAAAAAGAAAGACCGTTTTCTGTATTTTTCCCAGACAATATAAGTTAGGAACTTTCTATTTTTACCAAAATTTAAAAGTTTGGACGTCACTTTGTATTTTTAATTTGAATTTGAAAATTTGAATTGTTATAGGTGCCCGGAACGTAAACAAACCAAGCTGCCCCTATTGGCGATTTTATGTTTCAGTGGAGTGAGTGAACTAACGGCACAGTGTAATTTTACGTAGGCCTATTTATCTGAGAAATACAGGCTGACGATCGGTTAACAGCGACTGGAAAAGCCTGCTGGTAATTGTTTGAGTGTAAACCACAGGTAACAAGGCCTGAAATGAGGGTAACCCAACACGAAAGTTGACTGACACTGATCGTTGTTGTTGTAATCAGGCTACGATTCTTCGTTTGTTTTTCACCCCATTTCTACATTCTAAAGCTAACTAGACATGTTTTATGTATCCTATGTTTAAGTTTAGTGGTATTAGTCGTAGTAAGCTCATGTAAATTGGTTTTCTTAGCAAATTTAAACAGGCTACGGCGGCAAGTGTGTCTTTAAAAAAGAACCTGACAAGTGATATGATTAATTACTATTTTATTATTATAATTTTTTACTTCGATAACGATGTAAGAACCACAACGAAACGTCGTCACCAAATAAATCAGGATGTTGTTATCCATAATTGAATCTTCACCTTATTGCAACCGTTTAACTTCTAAATGTCGATGAAATATATAATTTGGGTGTTTATACCCTTTCTGTGTACGATTTCAAGGTCTTGTTCATCATAGATCGAGGGAATATTCTTCTGCGGATTTTCCTTGAGGCGGGGAAAAAATACAGACCGCCACAAAAACAATGGCCGGATACTAATTGTCTCAAGAATGGCTGCGAGGACAGAAAATTCTTCTGACTAAGGGGAAATTCCTGCCTGTCCTCAACCTAATGAAATATCATGGGTGGTGGTTTATTATAACAACTTATGATTGGGTATAAACGTCTAAATGATATGCCCCGTTTTAACATTCGTGTTTTTTTTAGACAAGAAGATTTTCCCTGTGCCGGTGTGTTTTTTTTAAGGACTTTCATTTCTGCTTTGCCCCAAATCATTATCTTATATTGGGACCTTTATTTAGTAAATTAGTTCATGTTATGGACTTCTCCAGAAATATAGGTCTGGGTGCATGTTATCTACTGATATTCTTTTACGTCTTAAAGCGGATACACACCCCCTTCTCACAAATATAAACGTAAGTCGTGACTCTGTACCAAGAAAATTTTATGGTTTACGTAATCCTAGAAACCAACATAACCCTACTTAGTCAAAACATATATCGTTATAAAACCTGCTGATAAATGCTCGATAATAGCAGGATTATGATTGAGGAGGTATGCCGACAGCCAAACAACCCTTTATTACCAAAAACTTTATAAGGAAATAAGACCGGAAAATGTTGGAAATTGCAAAAAATAAGAAAAGGCTATTAGGCTATTAGTAAAACGCAGTAGGCCTATTGCTCTTTGGAATCTGACCTTAATTCTAAAAACATGGTACTCTATATTTCGAAAATACACAAACCATTGAAAAAATGACCTAAGCCTCCAATACCCCCAGGGCGTCCTTTTATCTCGGATTTTGATAGCGAACGTTAAAGAATTTCACAGCTAACTGATTACTATCTAAAACCTATAGCAAATCGGCGTGTTACTTTTATCAAAAATACTGATGATTTGTTGCCAATTATCTTTTCCACAAAATTCTACTGACTAAAGCCAAACTCCTGCCTGTCGCCAACCGAATGAAATATCATGGGTTGTGGTTTATTATAACAACTTATGATTGGGTATAAACGTCTAAATATTTATGAACACTAAAACACACGGGCACAGGGAAAATCTTCTTGTCTAAAATAACCACGGAGACAAGTTTCTAATTGTGTTAAAAAGAGGTATATCATTTAGACCTTTATACCCCATCATAAATTGTTGTAATAAAGTAAACCTATGATATTTCATTAGGTTTACGACTGACAGGAGCTTGGTCTTAGTCAGTATAATTTTCTGGAACACTTTGTATTACCATTGACAATGCTTACGCATCTTAAGCTATGGTAAGAATATCGTCAGACTATATATTATGGGGTCATGGGAAAAGACAGTGAAAATTCCCTTTCCCAGAAAACCTAGGTAGAAGGCAGACAGGGGAGTTTAGCCCTGACCAGTATGTCCTTCAAACTCTTGTTCTTTTTATAAGCAATGACTGGCCTTTGGGTAAGAGGTCGAGCAAGTTCACTTTGAAGTAGTTTGCATTCTTCTACTATAATCTTGGCCATAGCGATGCTAGCTTTGTTATACTGAAACACAAATGGTATTATAGTCTTTTCACGACATCTTCCGGGGTCCAAGTTCAAACCCAAAGGATAAATAGTTTGTAATGTTTGAATCCAAAAACTTTCCCTTTCCAAACGTTTGTGCTTGGTATCTGCAGCGGAAGTGAGAAATGGGATTTTCTCAATAGGCATGATTTCAAAATGGTCCTTGACCGAATGACCTTGAGTATTGAAATGTTGTGCCACGGGTACATCATGTTTAAGTCTTATACTAGATAAATGGTTGGCTGCTCTTTGTCGTAGAGAATTCTGAGTTTCTCCGACGTACTGTTTGCGACATTTTTTGCACGTGATTACATACACGATATTAGAGGAGTCACAATTAAGATTCTCTGCCATTTGATATTTGTTGCGAGTTTGTTCTCCGAAAAAGGTTCCGCGATCGGGTACGTATATATCGAGTTTGCATCGCGTCTTAAGGCATTTCATTGATGTACCTGAGAGAAATGTTGGACGGTAGTGGTACACTCGTGAAGGGGAGGTAAGCGTATCGGGGGATGAAGGGGGAAACATGATTTGTCTTACTGTGTTAGATTTCATCCTTCGGAGTAATCTAATAGAATACTTCCTAGGGAGGAGAGCTTTAAAAAGAACAGAACAAGCCTGGTTAAAAAAATCTAAAGAACTACAGTTTCTATAGAATCTAAAAATCTGAGATTTAATGACTCCCTTGAAAGTGTGAGGAGGATGGTATGACCCAGCATGTAGCAGCTGATGCGTGTCAGTAGGTTTGAAGAATACTTTGTAATCTAGATACCCAGTAGTATGATATGTATGACCCTTGTAAATAGTTACAACCAAAAAATCCACAGAAGTGTGATCAATAGTAGGCTGTAATTCAATGCTTGAGTCGTGAGAATTAAGAGTATCAATGAAAATATGAAGGTCTTCCAACGTATGTTGCCAAATGATAAAAATGTCATCCAGATACCGAAGGTAAATAAAAGGTTGTTGGTGACATTTGTGAAGAATATCACTCTCCCACTCAGCCATAAAAATAGAGGCAAAGTTAGGACTAAAACGTTTCCCCATAGCACACCCTTTAATTTGCTGAAAGATCTCCCCATTGAATTCAAAATCGTTACCTTTTAAGCTAAGTTCCAGCAATTCTAAAATGTCTTTATCCGGACGACGGTGGTCAGGATATCTTTGGAATGCTGATTTTATGGATTTAAGACCCAAATCTATGTCAATGTTTGTATACATAGACTCCACATCCAGAGTAACCAAAATCACATCTTGTGGGATGGATTTCTCAGACAATTTGGCCAATAAATCATCCGTATTTTTTATAAAGCTAGGATGCCGATTCGCTATAGGTTTTAGATAGTAATCAATTAGCTCTGATATTCTATAACTTTCACTGCCACAATGGGTTTGTGAATTTTCGGAAGAATATAGAAGACCCTGTTTTTAGAGTTATGATCAGATTCCAAATAGCGATACTGTTTTTCATTAAGTAAGCCTTTATCTTGAAGAGAAACAAGAATTTTATTAAACTTCCTAACATTTTCAGGCCAAATTTCCTTATCAAGTTTTCTGTAATGAAGAGGGTTGCTTAGCTGCCGTTCTATCTCTTCAATATAATCCTGTTTTGACATAATAACTGTTGCCGAACCTTTATCAGCAGGTTTAATAACTATGTTTGGATTTCTCCTTAGCTTACTTAAGGCAAGACATTCTGAATGAGTAAGGTTATGTTGGTTTCTCTGATTAGTTAAAGCATCAGACTTCCTTGATACAGTGTCACGACTAATGTTTATTTCTGGAGCATACATGTGAGAAGGGGGTGTATAGCCGCTTTTAGATGTAAACGGCTTGCGTACCCCACTAGAATCTCGGTAGATATCAGCCAGACTAAGATTTCTGGAGAACTCCATAACATGCACTAATTTACTAATAGAAAAGTCCCTATCAGATAATGATTTAGGGCAAGGCACAAATGAGAGTCCTCTATTGAGTAGAGATATATCATCAGCAGTGAGTTCCTCGTTACTAAGATTAACAATATTACTTCCTAAGCCGAAAGTAGGGTGGCACATGCCCTGTCCCAAATTTAGTTTAAATCTAGTGTCTGAAGCCAGTGGGTATACAAGCAATTTGCTGTATCTTCGGTCCAGTGAATTTTGTCCGTGGATACTCTAAACTGGATCTCTACAAAGTAGATGAGCGAGTTGGAAAAAGTCTTCCTAACCGCTGTCATCATGTTGCGCATTTGAGTTAACGAAGTGTTTGGCTCAGTAGTTGTCTTGTTATTGATACCAATATTCAAGATAACTTTCTCAGGTTTGGGACCTTGATACTTTTGAATTAGAGTCCGAAATGAATTGAGATTGGCACCAGGAAAACATTCTACCTGCATATCAGGGTGGGGGTCAAGGTTAATTCTAGATAGATTAGAATCCCCAAGTAAAAGAACTTTCTTAGTTACATTAGGAAGGTGCCAATTAGAGGAAGTGTGCCGGAATTTCCAAAATTTAGAATTAGCTAATTTATTCCGAGGGTTGCGCTGACCCCTCGGAGGGGATCTCACTGCATCTGAATATCTCATAGGAGAATGGACTGACAAAACTGGGGATGATATGCCCCATTTTAACACAATAAAAAACTTGTCTCCATGGTTATTTTAGACTAGAAGATTTTCCCTGTGCCCGTGTGTGTTTTAGTGTTCTAAAAGGCCCACTTGCCGCCGTAGCCTGTTTAAATTTGCTAAGAATACCAATTTACATGAGCTTACTACGACTAATACCACTAAACTTAAACATAGGACACATAAAACATGTCTAGTTAGCTTTAGAATGTAGAAATGGGGTGAAAAACAAACGAAGAAGCCTGATTACAACAACAACGATCACTGTCGGTCAACTTTCATGTTGGATTACACTCGACCATTTCAGGCCTTTTTATCTGTGGTTTACACTCAAACAATTATCAGTAGGCTTTTCCAGTCGCTGTTAACCGATCGTCAGTCTGTATTTCTCAGATAAATAGGCCTACGTAAAATTACACTGTGCCGTTTATAGTTCACTCACTCGACTGAAACATAAAATCGCCCCTGCGAGCAGTTTGGTTTGTTTACGTTACGGGCACCTAACAATTCAAATTTTCAAATTCAAATTAAAAATACAAAGTGACGTCCAAACTTTTAAATTTTGGTAAAAATAGAAAGTTCCTAACTTATATTGTCTGGGGAAAATACAGAAAACGGTCTTTCTTTTTTTAATGTAAACAATATTCCTGATTTTCGCGGCAAGTGTGCCTTTAAATATTTATGGTGGGCCAATTATTTGACAAGGTGTTCATTTTATTGCTCGTCGAAGTTTGCAGTTACAGTGGTAAGTAATGTATTGTATATATAATCGGTACAACTAGACTGTTCAAGCAGGGATCCTGATTGTAGATTATTATATCGTTTAACACACATATTTTGACGGCTCCATCTCGTTGAATTAGCTATAACAAACTCCTTCTTATATAGAAGCCTACCTTTCGGTTTCATGTTTGCAAAGATCTCTCCCGTTCATGTTGTGTAAAACCACAATTAAGTATTTGTATACCCCGAATTATCCTAACACAAATTATTTTACTGCGAGCATGTTTCCAATTATTTATAGTATTGGTTTTTACTATGTTGTGATTGGTGTGCAATGATTCGCCCACACCTCTCCCATTATGCATTTATACAATGAGAGGGGTGCACATACCGGCAAGCTCAGTTGCCCGTTCATCGATCTGACTAACAAACAGCTGCCTGAAGTCATATAACGTTTCGACTGTCACAGAAAGCTGTCAGTTGTAACGAGACATTCAGTAAGGACGCTCGCGTATCTCTTAACATATATCATCCCTTCGTTACTTAAACACAATGTCTGAAGCACATCCACATTATAGAGGTGATCCCGATGTTGAATTGGCTCACAAAGTACGACATTTGTCAACAGCCAGAAGTCTATCGGTAAGCAGTGACAAATCACTACCCTCCACTCCCCCTGCTCACGTATTCTCGGCGCCCACTACCAAACATAACGGACCATTTATGGCACCATCACAAGCATTGAGTCTGACCAAAGTGGAACCAGAGCGAGATGACGACGAAGTATTAGACGACCTTTCCAAAGCCTACAAGAGCATTCTCTCTGGTTTAGGGGAAGACCCAAGCCGACAAGGACTCCTTAGGACGCCAGAACGGGCAGCCAAGGCCATGATGTTCTTCACAAAGGGTTACAAGGAAAGGATAGAAGGTAAGTTGCTACAGATTGTCAGAAGGTGTATTTCTAAAGTAAAGTAAATTACTAACGTTAACAATTAAGATTGCAACTTTTGGCGTCACAAGTTAAGTTAGTCTGGATCAGTAGCCTACCTTCATACAACTATTGATAATATAAATCTGCCAGAGCACTGAAATCACAGTGTTGATAAATAGCCTAAACTTAACTGTCAGAGTATCTTACTTCTCCAATACAGTAGATATTAAAAGTAAATATAGGGCCTACTAAATTGTAGATACATCAACATGACGATGTAAGTAGACCAACAGGCTCCCTTGGTAATTCTACATTTATTCTTCACCATTCCTTTATAACAGTTAATGTCACTCCAAGTCATCATATAAAGAGGTAAACTATGAATTATAGACATGGAAAGACCACCCCCTGTATATCCTGTTATCAACTTGTTCTATTATATAGGCCCATGGTATCCTATTACAGCCCTCAAAAACTAAGTGAACTAAAACATACAGACAAAAAGTTATAAAACACTTGATTTTTGACATCGCTACATGGTGTAATCTTCCAAGCCTGAGGGAGATATTTTTAGACGACCGTTGACTTTAACTGCAAGTGGATTTTCTACATATTTTAAGCCTTTAAATTTTCTACTTTTATCCAAGAGTTACATAAGGAGTGTGCCATATTTAACAGAACCGTCATTAAGTAAATAGTTTTATTCCCTTAATATGTCCACGTTATTTATTAGTTATAACATGGCTACATATACATGAATAAGTAAGTAAGTGCACCCAACCTTATATAGTATAAATGGCAAGTTTGTCCACGCCATAAGAAATGTATCAAATAAACATAGACCTATAGGGGTGTTTGGTACGTTGTTGGTGATGAGCCCCTTTCATTTCAGATTCAGATCCAATGTATTATTGTCACAGTTTTGTTAGGCACACCTGTATGATACAGGTCATGTGTAGGCTTCTTTAATCAGTGTGAATGTCAAAACAAAATTGTTAAGAAGTTACAATATTATTTTTGAGCAATATGTCACATACAAGGAAATACCAATTAAACAATATAAGATTAGTTGAATGACACATGCTCACATATTTGATAATCTCCCTCCAGTATGACAGACTTTGTAAGAAATGTGGCCTCATGGTTATTCACTTTTGCCAACAATAACCTTCATAATCTCTGGAAGCCATTTAACATTTCTAGCATATTCAAGCCAAACTCACTCAGTCCCAAAAAATTGGAAAATTCTCTGACTGGGTTTTCACTCGAACGACCGATGTGGGATGGTTGCCTGTTACCACCGGAAGGTCGAGGGTTTCCTCTGGCCTTAGAGCCCGGATTCCTCCCACAATAAAACTGGCAACGCCGCCATATAAGTGAAATAATCTAGAGTGGAGCGTATAGCACCAAACAATCAATCAATCAATCCAGCCCAACTTATCATATTTCCTGATATGTGACATGTTTCTATGATCGATGATATTCCTTGTTAATAAAAAGGTTACATCTTTGAGCCTAATAAAAAACACTATAATATTTTTTTAATAATTCAGAAATGTTCATGTTGGTTTTGGGTCAATTTTATAAGACCAGTGCCAACTGTTGAGAATGTAGGTTAAACCAGTAGTAAGAAGTAATTTAGGCCTAAACTGGATAAATGTTTCTTGATTACTTAATTTTTATTAAAAAAACATACCGACTGAAGCAATGTTGTTTTTGTTTGATTTTGTTGTTTATAGTATTCAGGAGATTTAGTTGAGTATCAATCAATCAATCAATCAATTGCTCATCCATTGATCACACAACAAATAAAACAATAAATGATTTTTTATGATTTTCAAGACCTTATATCAGGCGTCATGAAAAAGTGTTTGGCAGCTCATGCCTTCAGTAAAATCGGAATCCTTCAGATTAGAATAAAAAATATTTACCAGATTGGAGATTGGACTTTGTGTTGTTTTGGAGTTCTGAATTGGCTGCTCCTGATGATAATTCTTTTATTTTTTTTCTAACATATGATGTAAGAACTGTTACAGACATTCAATTGAATATAAAAGAGCCTACTGTATATCTATACAAAAACCTGTGTGTTTTAGTGATCATAAATATACAAAAACGGTCTGTGGATTGTAGCATTCCTATCATTCAGATTAGAGTTTAATACACACATTCATAGTAAAAAAACCCATTCTGTTTTGAAGATTGATGTATAAAAGTATAGTTACATTAACTTGAAGACCATGTTCTTATTGTAACAACCAGTTCTAATGTATGAGAATTTCAGAAAAAAATGTAATAATTAACTTTGACGTTCAAGGCTGTTTCACAAAATATCTAGCTCGATCAGTTTGCTGGGTAATTGTTAAAACCCCAATCCTTTCTCATAGAATTTCATAGAAATTAAGCATTATTGTATTCATCAACAAATGAGAAATAAGTTTTGAAAGCAAAGCTCAAATATTGTGTCAGTCATGGTAACCAAATCTGTGTAACTAATACACTGAGGTCAGCATGTAATTGATACCATAGTTTTAACTAATCCTAGATGTCCTTAATATCCCCCTCCTCCCCCGAATATCATGTGATACTTTGATGATAGACTGCAATACTAAAATGGGTGATTATGCATGTACAACATGGAATATTGTCAGGGTTGATTAACTTAGTACCAAAGTCTTATACCAAGTCTATAACATTTGTTAAAAAATTACAAAACTTAAAGTGGCATGAGCTGCCAAAATTCACACTTTTTTCACAATTTCTGATCGTCAAGACAGTAAGGGGCTTTGAAGGCCATCGAAAAACTAAATGATTGGCGTTGGAATGAGGAAAATCCACAAAATTTAACAAAAACAAAATTTAAATAACCGGGACGACCATTCATTCATTTTAAGCCAAAGTTAGTTCGAAACAATACTTTATCGTACATTTTCAACACTAGAAGCACTGTAAAGATTCTGAATTATACGTCTTGAGAAAAATAGCCAATAATTTAAACATTCTGTTTTAACGTCAAAATATCAACATTTTGCCAGCTCATGCCACTTGAAAAATATTTACAAAATTATTTTGGTCAATAACTTTTTATTGCCCCAGGTAAAAGATCATTTGCCATTATATGGGTCAATTGTGCTATTCCAGAAGGGTGTTTACCTACATGTATACTTTATTGAATATATTGTGTCATTATTGGAAAATGGGACCCAAATAGGTTGTGATAAAATCATTGTCAAACTGTGGTGCTAAACCAATTGTCTCTATACCCTTTATTAGTTTGTCAAAAGCATTATTTTATTGGACATGAACAGTTAAGATAAAGACTAAAAGTGGACTTTCGATGTTAGTGCTTATTGCGTTGACTTTTCCTAACCTTCATATGTGGGCCTGGGGGCCTCAGTCGGAATTTACTTTTTTTTTTTAGATTTTTGATTTGTATAGTTAGAAATCATTCTTTAAAAAATGTAATAACCCTTGCACAGTAAATCATTTTGAAATTGCACTAGCTGTATATCTTCAATTTTGACAATAGGGTTTCCATCAATGTGAATCAGCAAGACAGACTGTAAACCATGTAACTTAACATTAATTTAGGCCTACATCCTAGAAGAAAGCCCTTATTGGTTTGGTGTGTTGGCTTGAGAAATGCCTTACAGATTCCTAATTTCATCCAATTGTGTTTTGTTCTATTCATCAATTGCTTCAATATTTAGGGCAGAATTTTGTTGGAAAATCAATATGTGACTCTATAATATGTTTAAGGACAATTTTCCTAATAGGGCATTTTCCAGTATCTAATTTCTTTATGCAAATATTTTATATAACAATGCAAAACTGTAATCATTGGTGTATTTTAATGTTAACGTCATTAATAACCACTAATTTAGCTGTGAAATTATTTCTTTATTCTCAGTTAGAAGTCGGCACAAACTGACAATCACAGCCTTCTCTCCACATTGATTTCTCCCCTATCATGTATAGGTGTTAATCATAACTGTCATCTGGCTGGATGTGTAAACTACCTGGGAAGTCTGTAAAACAAATGGTTGTCTTTGTTAGAAATGACAATGGAAAGTCACCTGTATGTCTGTAGATCACCTGTTCCATACCTGTCAACAGTTATGTACTGAACACCTGTCAAAATAAACCTACAAATGATCTCATGTAATGCTGAGTGTTTATGTATCATTGACTCTTCCCTCAGATGTTTTCTCCCTCAATTTAACTGACATGGGTACAATATAGGTGAAAGTATCTTTAATATAACATAGATTCCTAGAAGACCAATCAAGCAATCCTGAATGTGATCTATGCCCCCCCCCCCCTGTCACATTGATCTATGCCCCCCCCCCCCCCCCCTTGTATCCCTTGTAGGCATACCTTTAATTGGAGCTTAACACATTTCTAGCTCTTTTGCACAAATATATAGACTCTTGAAATAAAATGTCCAGTGTATCTTGACAATCAGGCTTAGCAAAGGAGAATATTGTGTGTTTGCCTCAACAAAGGGTCTCTACTTCTGGTGAGAATCAAACAGATTACCCAATCCTTACCCCTGGTCTATCAGTGAACAAGCACACCTTATGCATGTATTATGCATAACCATATGACTGTGTTATATCTATTATTAAAGCATTTTCAACTATTCAGGATTGTATATTATTCTTGTGAATAGTGACTGACAGAAATTCATGGACATTATATCGTTGATATTTTATCAGATTTATCTATTAGTTTTGTAATAAAACTGACAGTAACGATAAAAACCTTTTCCAGAATATAAGACTGCGAATGTGTTTACATAATTGTAATTACCAAGTACAGATCCAAACTCTATAAATGGTTACGACTTAATGGAAACTCTATGTTAATCCAGCCTGTACTGGGATATGACAGACTCTTAATAAAAAATCCTGTTTCAGTGGTAAGTGGAACAAGGAAAGTCCATTTTGTATGAAGTCAACCGGATATTGGTCTCCATTTAAGCTCTCTCAGACCATTTTACCTTTAGTTAAGTAGAGAGAGAAGTGAGGGTTTCCATTCAACTGACTGACTCCATCTGAATGACGCCTAGGATCAATACTGGGCTATTCCATAGTGGGTGGTGATCACACTGCTTGTGTTGTAAGCATTGTCTAAGGGCTGGTTCCTTGTCATGTTATAGATTGACCGTCTAGATCAATAGCAGTCTGCCAACCATTATGTCAAAGGGCGATTTATTCACATACAATTTAAGGGCACTTTGGGAGAAAAAATCACATCAGCTATTCTATGCCCCACGTTGTATTAATATCCATGCTGTATAGATTTTTGTGAGAGAGAAAAACGGTATTAAATAGTGATTCTACGATAAAGTTAGAATTTTTGTCAAAAATGAGATTTATGCATTATTTTCACAAACTGAATACATTTCCAGGTGCACTTATGAAATGAGATTTTATAGTTCAGTATCTGAAAAATCCTGTTTTAATGTTAACCATGTGTTTTATAAGAAATACCTATTTTTATATTTCATGAATGCATTATTTCCATTTGAGTGACTTTTGTCGACCATTTAAAAGATTTAGAGGGAATATTCCTAAACTCATTAACCTTTAATGAAGTGCAGATAGAAATCGTGTATTTGTATGTGAATCACTGAGTGGTGTGAAGCATTCTAATGGGAATCATTTGAATTCAAATCCATCAGAAAAAAGTTATAAATATTAATGTTCTTTTTCACAAATCTCATAAATGTGCTATTGTGTGGATGACCTTTAGACGAAATTCATAAAATGTTTTAATTAACCTTCAAGTGGCATGAGCTGTCAAAATTCACCCTTTTTTCATAGTTTCTGATCTTTACGACAGTAAGAGAATTTGAAGGCCATCGAAAAACTAAATGATTGGCTTTGGAATGAGGAAAATCCATACAATATGTGGCTTGTACGAACCGAAAACGTGTCCGAAAAGTAAACAAAATTTAAATAACCGGAACGACCATTCATTCATTCTAAGGCAAAGTTAGTTTAAAACAATACTTTATCGTACATTTTCGAGACTGGAAGCACTAAAAAGCCTCTGAATTATACGTCTTGAGAAAAATAGCCAATTATTTCAACGTTCTGTTTTAACATCAAAATATCAACATTTTGGCAGCTCATGCCCCTTTAATATAAAACCTTTTAGAACCAGTTGAAACAGATGTTTTTAAAACTGTTGTGTATGTGGCCCATAAGCTTTTAAAATTTTTGTGAAAACTATTGTGGGAGTCAATTTAAAATAAAGCACTGCCACAGATGTTGACCACCCCCTCACTAGCCTTTCTTTTGTAACTTTGGGACTTTGATTCCAATTCAAGACCCTAACCATTTCCTTCTTATACACACATATTGTGTGTGACTTTCAAACAATCTGGCAAATTAGATTGTTGTTTATAGTATTCAGGAGATTTAGTTGAGTATCAATCAATCAATCAATCAATCAATTGCTCATCCATTGATCACACAACAAATAAAACAATAAAAGTATAAGAATAATGGTAAAATTAATCTTACACTGTGGATGATATTAACGCCAAGTAGTGTATAGATTGCTGGTTTAAGTTAGGGTATTTGTAACAGTACAGTACATAATAAGCAATGTTAAATGCAAATATTAAAACATTTAGAACAATAAGGCAATGTGTCAAATTTTGAATTTCATGCACTTTTCAGATTATTTGAAGGATTTTTTTTAGAATAGAGCATTTTAAAATGTTAGATATGCTGAAGAAATGAACAATATTTTAGATGTACTACGTTTTTTTTTCCAGATATTATAAATGATGCTGTGTTTGATGAAGACCATGATGAAATGGTAATCGTGAAAGACATTGAAATGTTCTCCCTATGTGAGCATCATTTAGTGCCATTTTTAGGAAAGGTAAATCTACAAACTTATATTTCTATTTATGTATACAAACAACATATATTTATGAACACTAAAACATACAGGCACAGGGAAAATCTTCTTGTCTAAAATAGCCCTGGAGACAAGTTTCTAATTGTGTTAAACTGGGGTAGGCCTATATCTTTTAGACCTTTATACCCAATCATAAGTTGTAATAAACTAAACCCATGATATTTCATATTGAAATGAAACCTATACATAAAGTGCACCCTGTGTATACCAGGACCTCTGCGGGAAAGCAAAATGTGTCGGTTTACCTTGGTTTTACTGTATCAAGTTTATTATCTGGGTTTAGTCAAAGCTTTACTAAAGAGGCAGACCTCAGTCAAAGAATTATAAATATTAGTTATAATTCAAAACATCTCCATACTTGAAATCCATGAGAATTGCATTAAACACAAATTAAGCATAGAATTTTAATCTACCTTTCTGCAAAATGTTTACCATATGATTCCCAGTTTTGTTTGTTACTTCTATATCATTTGAGGAATTTTTTTTATAACATGTAACACTTTGATCAGTTGACAGAGCCCGTCAGTCCGACACAATGCATCAATGCATGACCGGTTTGAATCTCACTCAGACCAAATAAAATTAAAAAAATTCTAAGTAAGTATGTGGAAGAATTGCCAGGTACTCGCTGCAGGTTAGGGTTTTTCTCTGGACAAAGAGTCCTGTTTCCACCCCATTTATCTTGACAACGCTGGCATATAAGTGAAATAATCTTGAATGTGACGTAAAACACCAATCAACCAACACTTTGATAACTATTCTTTCTTCCATCTGTATTGAGGATTATGCCCAGGCAGCATGTGTATCACTGTCAATTTTATTTAGTTAAAAAGAAGGATTTTGCTTCAGTTATTATATATATGTTCTAATTGTTGTGTCTTTGACAGGTTTCTATAGGCTATTTACCAAATAAACGGATTTTAGGATTAAGTAAGCTAGCCAGGTAAGCATAGTCATTCCTTTATAAGAATAAATCATTTCTTTATAACCCATACAAAATAAGGATACTCTGAATGAAGCTAGCTGATACCAATTCTCAATAAAATAAAAATTGTGAACATTATTAATAAATTATTTGTAGAAGCACTATGAACAAAAAAGAAATATTTTATCTTACCAAAGGTCAATACAAAAACTGAAAGGCCAAATCTAAATAAAAATGGATTTCTTCTGAAATCAGCCATTTTACTTAATATTCTTTGAAAAGTTAGATTTGATTTTTTTAAAAATGATTACACAGATACCCTGTGGTTTGAAAGAGAAACAAATTTGAATTAAAAAATAGAGATAATTCTATTACTCGGTAACAACTTCATATTAAATAAAGTAGAAAGTCACTTGATTACATATCTTAATTATTTTATTCACAGTCTGGGGGGGGGGGGGCATGTTCAGGAGAAATATAGACTTGCTGTGGGGAAATGTTCAGATGGAGAAATGTAGACTTACTGTGGGGAAGTGTTCAGAAGGAGAAATGTAGACTTACTGTGGGGAAATGTTCAGATGGAGAAATGTAGACTTACTGTGGGGAAATGTTCAGATGGAGAAATGTAGACTTACTGTGGGGAAATGTTTAGATGGACAAATGTAGACTTACTGTGGGGAAATGTTCAGAAGGAGAAATGTAGACTTGTTGTGGGGAAATGTTCAGATGGAGAAATATAGACTTACTGTGGGGAAATGTTTAGATCGACAAATGTAGACTTTTTGTGGGGATATGTTCAGAAGGAGAAATGTAGGCTTGTTGTGGGGAAATGTTCAGATGGAGAAATGTAGACTTACTGTGGGGAAATGTTCAGAAGGAGACATGTAGACTAACTGTGGGGAAATGTTCAGATGGAGAAATGTAGGCTTACTGTGGGGAAATGTTCAGATGGAGAAATGTAGACTTACTGTGGGGAAATGTTCAGAAGGAGAAATGTAGACTTACTGTGGGGAAATGTTCAGATGGAGAAATGTAGACTTATTGAGGGGAAATGTTCAGATGGAGAAATGTAGACTTACTGTGGGAAAATGTTCAGAAGGAGAAATGTAGACTTAGTGAGGGGAAATGTTCAGATGGAGAAATGTAGACTTATTGAGGGGAAATGTTCAGAAGGAGAAATGTAGACTTACTGTGGGGAAATGTTCAGATGGAGAAATGTAGACTTACTGTTGGGAAATGTTCAGATGGAGAAATGTAGACTTACTGTGGGGAAATGTTCAGATGGAGAAATGTAGACTTATTGAGGGGAAATGTTCAGAGGGAGAAATGTAGACTTACTGTGGGGAAATGTTCAGATGGAGAAATGTAGACTTGCTGTGGGGAAATGTTCAGATGGAGAAATGTAGACTTACTGTGGGGAAATGTTCAGATGGAGAAATGTAGACTTATTGAGGGGAAATGTTCAGAGGGAGAAATGTAGACTTACTGTGGGGAAATGTTCAGATGGAGAAATGTAGACTTGCTGTGGGGAAATGTTCAGAAGGAGAAATGTAGACTTACTGTGGGGAAATGTTCAGAAGGAGAAATGTAGACTTACTGTGGGAAAATGTTCAGATGGAGAAATGTAGACTTACTGTGGGGAAATGTTCAGATGGAGAAATGTAGACTTACTGTGGGGAAGTGTTCAGAACGAGAAATGTAGACTTACTGTGGGGAAATGTTCAGATGGAGAAATGTAGACTTACTGTGGGGAAATGTTCAGATGGAGAAATGTAGACTTACTGTGGGGAAATGTTTAGATGGACAAATGTAGACTTACTGTGGGGAAATGTTCAGATGGAGAAATGTAGACTTTTTGTGGGGAAATGTTCAGAAGGAGAAATGTAGGCTTGTTGTGGGGAAATGTTCAGATGGAGAAATGTAGACTTACTGTGGGGAAATGTTCAGAAGGAGACATGTAGACTAACTGTGGGGAAATATTCAGATGGAGAAATGTAGGCTTACTGTGGGGAAATGTTCAGATGGAGAAATGTAGACTAACTGTGGGGAAATGTTCAGAAGGAGAAATGTAGACTTACTGTGGGGAAATGTTCAGATGGAGAAATGTAGACTTATTGAGGGGAAATGTTCAGATGCAGAAATGTAGACTTACTGTGGGAAAATGTTCAGAAGGAGAAATGTAGACTTAGTGAGGGGAAATGTTCAGATGGAGAAATGTAGACTTATTGAGGGGAAATGTTCAGAAGGAGAAATGTAGACTTACTGTGGGGAAAGGTTCAGATGGAGAAATGTAGACTTACTGTTGGGAAATGTTCAGATGGAGAAATGTAGACTTACTGTGGGGAAATGTTCAGATGGAGAAATGTAGACTTATTGAGGGGAAATGTTCAGAGGGAGAAATGTAGACTTACTGTGGGGAAATGTTCAGATGGAGAAATGTAGACTTGCTGTGGGGAAATGTTCAGATGGAGAAATGTAGACTTACTGTGGGGAAATGTTCAGATGGAGAAATGTAGACTTATTGAGGGGAATTGTTCAGAGGGAGAAATGTAGACTTACTGTGGGGAAATGTTCAGATGGAGAAATGTAGACTTGCTGTGGGGAAATGTTCAGAAGGAGAAATGTAGACTTACTGTGGGGAAATGTTCAAAAGGAGAAATGTAGACTTACTGTGGGAAAATGTTCAGAAGGAGAAATGTAGACTTACTGTGGGGAAATGTTCAGATGGTGAAATGTAGACTGACTGTGGGGAAATGTTCAGATGGAGAAATGTAGACTTACTGTGGGGAAATGTTCAGATGGTGAAATGTAGACTTACTGTGGGGAAATGTTCAGATGGAGAAATGTAGACTTAATATGGGGAATTGTTCAGAAGGAGAAATGTAGACTTACTGTGGGGAAATGTTCAGAAGGAGAAATGTAGACTTACTGTGGGGAAATGTTCAGATGGAGAAATGTAGACTTACTGTGGGGAAATGTTCAGATGGAGAAATGTAGACTTACTGTGGGGAAATGTTCAGATGGAGAAATGTAGACTTACTGTGGGGAAATGTTCAGAAGGAGAAATGTAGACTTACTGTGGGGAAATGTTGATGGAGAAATGTAGACTTACTGTGGGGAAATGTTCAGATGGGGAATTATAGACTTTCTGTGGGGAAATGTTCAGAAGGAGAAATGTAGACTTTTAGGGGAATTGTTCAGAAGGAGAAATGTAGACTTACTGTGGGGAAATGTTCAGAAGGAGAAATGTAGACTTACTGTGGGGAAATGTTCAGATGGAGAAATGTAGACTTACTGTGGGGAAATGTTCAGAAGGGGAAATATAGACTTACTGTGGGGAAAGGTTCAGATGGAGATATGTAGACTTACTGTGGGGAAATGTTCAGATGGAGAAATGTAGACTTACTGTGGGGAAATGTTCAGAAGGAGAAATGTAGACTTACTGTGGGGAAATGTTCAGAAGGAGAAATGTAGACTTACTGTGGGGAAATGTTCAGATGGAGAAATGTAGACTTACTGTGGGGAAATGTTCAGAATGAGAAATGTAGACTTACTGTGGGGAAATGTTCAGATGGAGAAATGTAGACTTACTGTGGGGAAATGTTCAGATGGAGAAATGTGGACTTACTGTGGGGAAATGTTCAGAAGGAGAAATGTAGACTTACTGTGGGGAAATGTTCAGATGGAGAAATGTAGACTTACTGTTGGGAAATGTTCAGAAGGGGAAATATAGACTTTCTGTGGGGAAATGTTCAGAAGGAGAAATGTAGACTTTTAGGGGAATTGTTCAGAAGGAGAAATGTAGACTTACTGTGGGGAAATGTTCAGAAGGGGAAATGTAGACTTACTGTGGGGAAATGTTCAGATGGAGAAATGTAGACTTACTGTGGGGAAATGTTCAGAAGGGGAAATATAGACTTACTGTGGGGAAAGGTTCAGATGGAGATATGTAGACTTACTGTGGGGAAATGTTCAGAAGGAGAAATGTAGACTTACTGTGGGGAAATGTTCAGAAGGAGAAATGTAGACTTACTGTGGGGAAATGTTCAGAAGGAGAAATGTAGACTTACTGGGGGGAGATATGTTCAGATGGAGAAATGTAGACTTACTGTGGGGAAATGTTCAGAAGGAGAAATGTAGACTTGTTGTGGGGAAATGTTCAGATGGAGAAATGTAGACTTAGTGTTAGGTCACCAAAAGATTCTTCCAGCCGAGATTCTGTTTTGTATTAACGGTGTGAAGTATGTCTTTAATATTGAGCATGAAGATAGCTACAACAAATTTTCCCTTGCAGGAAACTTTTGTTAATAAAGGTCATGTAAAGTGGATCTCATTCAGCAGAACTATTTAAGCTTGAGCATGAAATAACAAGTTGACAATAGGCCTATTTCTCACATGTCATATGTAAGGTCTTTCTGTATTCTATTGTTTTAAAGAATTAATACAACACCTGAAGTAAGCTAATGAACGTGATGATATTTAAGATGCCCTCTATACAATATTCAATTGTGGGAATGATCTACTGCTGATGCAAAAAAGTAACATTGAATTCTTCAGTTTGTTCAGATTGTCTTATTTGCACTAGTATTTTATTATTATACAGAATTGTTGAAGTATACAGCAGAAGATTACAAGGTAAGACATAAATCAATATTTTCTCACCTTATTTCTGTAAAATGGTCTGCCAATATGTCTAAGTCTTTAAAACTTCTGTAGACTGTATAAATACATATAGGATATATGCAAAATATGTAATTTGCATTTGTAACAATAAAGAATACCACTTTCAGTTATTTCTCTATCAGTTAAAAACCTACCAACTATTTTAAAAACCAGTTAACATTTTCAAGATTTAACATTTCAAAACTACAAAGATTCACTGTTGGTAAATTGACATCATCTAGTAATCTAAGTTAAAGTTTAATTGTAAAAAACTATCCTTAAAACATCTGACTGATTTTTCACATATCTGTTGTGTTGTGTTAATTTGCACAGAGTTTTAGTCACATAGGTTTACACCAACGATACTAGTCATTGCATTTTTTTTTTTTACTTTTGCGAATTATATACACAAATTTTTCTATCTTATTATTTCATTTATAGGGTTTTGTGTTATTTAAATGGTTATGGCTTTAATAATTTAGCATAGTTAGATTCTTCTGATTTCTGATTAAAATGGATTAAGTGTAGAAACTATCCGTTTTCTATCCTGGTAAAGGTATAGATATATTCTCCCTTGTCACATTGTTGTATATTAGGGGATGTCTTTTACAAACAGCTAAGTTAATATTTCGAAGAAATTGTTTGGATTTTTTTCCAGTAAGTTAAATATATCTACGTGTAAGACATGCCTTAATGGATGGTTGTGTAATGTTTTTATGTACAGCAACTGTTGCCCATTTTATAGGATAAATCTGCCGAGTTGATACATCAATTTTATTGTAAATAAATTATTGAAAATCAGGTTTATATCATACAGATATCCAACTGAAATTTCAATTTTGTGATTGTGTCATTATTAATGTTTACAGTACAAGAACGTCTAACAAAGCAGGTAGCTGTGGCCATATTGGAAGCAATACAACCAGCAGGAGTGGCAGTTGTTGTGGAAGCTACGTAAGTTACATCCGTGTCAAATAGTCTGTAACCATTGTCTGTCTCTGTCCTAAGTGTAGCCTTAAGGCCCACATGCCGTCGTAGCCTATTTGGCATTTGTTAAGAAAATCGATATACATAAAACCATTAAAATTAAACATTGGACACACAAAACATGTCCACTTAGCTTTAGGATGTATTAAATGGGAAAGTTGAAAAACAAGCGAAGAATCAAAGACTGTATTTCTCAGATAAACTACATAAAATTACACTGTGTCAGATCGCTCTCACGACTGAAAACATTGGGGCGCATTTGGGCATGGTTCAGGTTCAGAGTTTGTTCACATTTCGGGTAACTGATAAATCTAATTTTCAATTTCAAATTAAAAATACTATATGATGCCAAAACTTTCTGAACTTCTTGTGTCTGGGAAAAATACAGAAAACCGCCCATTGTTTTTTATGTAAACAATATTCTGGATTTTATCGGCGAGTGTGTCTTTAACTGTTTCACTGTGTATGTGTAGTCCCTTATCAACAAAGCATAGAATTTTAAGTTTTCAGGACTTTTCTAAAGGCTTTCAGATATTGTGGTGAAATTTGAGTCAACCATGATGAGTTATATGTAGCATTAGGAAGTTTACAGGTAACAGGAGGAAACGAAAAAGAAAGTTTATTGCTTGTCTTCAGTCAGGAAGCATATCTTTTTGTAGTGGGTAGTCGATTCCAGAGTATTGAGCCAAAGAAGGATAAAGTTTGTTCTGTTCTGTGACTCTTGAGTTTGAATAAATTGTCCATATAGTTCGCAAAAAAAGATTGTTGAGGGATTTATATACAGTGAGAATTTTATGGTGATGGATAAGTTCATATAAAGATGTCTCCTGTTGTAATATTTCTGCCATTGGTCAGAATAAGTCTGGTAGCAGTTTTTTTGTAGCCTATTAATCCAGTCAGTTGAAGATTTTGGAGCAATTCTGCCATATTGGAAGACAGTAATGTATACCCCGATAACATTCCCTCATTGGGCCCATATGGGAATTACACGGGCATGTGGGCAGCAATCTGCCCAGCAAAAACCCACATGGGACCCATGTCAGGCAGCCCATGTCCGTAGCCTACAGAATAATGCCAAATAGGGCCCATACAGGTGTTACGTGGGGCCAATATTAACATGGACCCATATAGCCTTATAGGGCCCATATAGATACCATGCGGAAAATGCATGGAAATTCATCGATTCGGGGATGATTTTAATTTCTATATGCGCGATAAAGCTGTGTGTGCTAAAAGTATAATAAATAATATGTAGTACTATTCTCGACTTCAGCCTTATTTTACCATTCACTCCCATGTTAAACTTCAACGGCTGGCTGTTTCAAAGGGACGTAACTCTGCAATGTTTTAGCGCACTCGACTATATCACGTGCTCGACTTCTATCTGACGTCACAGCTAACTCACGTGACTCGGCTTTGGCGGGCTTTGTCGTCTGCTGTGAACCTCATAGACGAACTTCAACTTGGCTACATTCTTCTGGACTGGTAAGTAAGTGGATCTCAGAAATGATCAGCGACGTACGTAGTTAAGTTGTCTTAAACGTTATCGTCTTGTCTTCCTCGGCAATAAAAGTGTTTCAAATTAAAGATCGTGTAAGATATATTATCTGTAATTGTAAATCGTTTGCATTTCGACTTCGAAGTTTGAGAGGACGCTGAGTCAATGTACTGTAGTGTAAGTACGTGGTATGAAATATGGCGGCTGAACTAAAGCCAACATGCGGCGTGTTTCGCGAAACTCTTCCGATTTTGTGTACTCATTTGTCAAAAAAGTTCTAGCAATTACCCAATGGCCGTTATGCCCTCGATAACAGCCGATAGCAATTACAATTTACAGTCACTATGTGAACATTTTATCTGGCTCTAACGAAAAGTTGTGTGTCGCTTGGTGACGATTAGTAATTTGTAGCCCTAGAATTTTATTTATTTATTTATTCAGCAAGAAGCCAACGGACATATATCCAATTATACGCTAATAAAACGCTATATACAGAGAACTTTCCATCGCTTTAGTTACTGTCTTAATATTCGGACATTCACCATCGCGATGGAGCAGTTGAGTGCTTTCTTTACCGTGTATGCAGGTTTTCTACTCATCTTTGCCGTTTCAAAGTTTACAGTTTTAATACTTTAAAAAAATTATTTTTTTATAGATCATACCAACATCAGCATCATGACGTCCAACAGGTAAATATTTATTTCAATTGCTTTAATTTTTCTTCAGTTTGGAATTGTATCTGATGATAGATTTATTAGGAGTAATGACATTTGCTTAATAAAATCATCAAAGCCAAAAAAAATAATACAGACCTGTCACATTCATTTGTGAATGTATGGAGGCACATGCAATCCATTTAATGGTACTAGTTGAGCAGAATGTAGGTTAGGTTAATTCCATCTATTTATAGCTTTTGCCTCCTTAACCTTTGCACAGTTTGCAGTGCTCGAAAAATATGGTGGCCTGTTTACATTGGCGACGAAAAAACAACAGCCATGCCAAAAAAATAATTTATCCATTCACTTTTGTGGCGAATAAATAATCTACCACTCGCTTTTGTGGCGACAAGATTTACCCGAATATATGCCATCCTGTCGACCAAATATGTCTGAATTTAATACAGTATTCACTCACTATCGGCCATACTAAAGTAGAATTATATACGACCATTTATCTCATGCACACTGCCCTGCAACGACAATTACATGCAGCTAATGTGGTTGCCCGGAGACGCATTCCAGCGAGAATGTTCCACTTGCGCAGTGATGGCACATAACACTTGCCAGCATGTATTTTGTAAGTGATATTTGCTGGGGGCAGAATTAGGAACTGGTTGTTCTCCTTGGCAAGTGATTTTAGGGGGCAAAATTTAATTTTACAGTAAAATATGGGTTGTCCTCCCCTTCACATAATATCATACAACCTCCTCACAAAAAAGGACTACGGAAAATTATATACTTGGTACGGTAATCAAATTTATTTGACATTGTCATAAATGTTACAGTAGGCAACATAGAAACTCCAATATTTTTGCCTATTGCAGTTTAAAATATGCAGTGGCAGAATTTAAAGAAGAAGGGCTGGCTGTAGTGTCCAACATGTGGCTCGTTGGAAGAACAGCTTGCCTTTGGCCGAATGTTCGCACCCCAGGAAATTTGCGAAAACTAGTTATGGGGTATGTTTTACCCCAAAAAGAGTGGAAGTCCTACCCTTGTAAAATCTTATATGAACATGGTAGGTGCACATGGATTATTTTCTGGAATTATTGACTGAATAACTTGAATTACAGATCAGGTTTTTATGCTGCTATACAGTTTTTAAACGCCCGTCAATTTTGACAGGACGTATGGTATGGCGACGTCAACCCGTCCATCTGTTAGGGCTCGAAATTCGTGGTTGTCCTGGCGCCCCGGACAACCAAATTTGACCAGGGACAACCAGTTCCTACAAGTGTGGTTGTCCCTGGGGCAACCAAAATAGATTTTAGCCAGAAATTTAGAGAATGAAGGTTGACAGCTGCATTTATTGAGTAAAAAATCAGACGTCTTGCAACGGTCAAAACAGAAGACGAAAGTCGGCAAAATCCTTCTCACAACATGTACATGTGCAGTAAGTAAACACACTAATGGTTGGCTGTCAATATGTTCCACAAATAATGCTGACGTAACACACACACATGTGCTGACGCATGGAAACGGGTCAACTCGACTGACACAGATAGGATTCAAAGATTGGCACGTGTGTCAATAAAACGGAAAAGGGCCGTTACTGCGTTAGATTATCGGGCTTAATTTGTTGTAACAGGCCTGTGCTGTAAGATTTTCCGGGATAACCTGAAAAGAGGTCCTCCTAATTTACTTTAGATAACCTGAAGACGGGTTATGCTGTGGGGCAATTTAGATAGCCTGTGTTCCTCCTAGGATAACCTGTAAACTTCTTGCCATTTTAAAAATAATTTTCACTTTTGTAAGTTGCTTAAAATGGTTACTCTGAATGAGAAATGCATAAAACCAGAAGCACTTTGATAAAACCCAAGTAAGACCCAAAATGTCAAAGCAAATAATTCTATTTTTCTTAAATGTGAATAGTGTGGTACAAGAAAAAATACTATGACTAGTTTAGTTCCACACTTTCAAAAAAATAAAGGAAAATTTTTTAAAAAATCTTTAACAAGCTACCTATAAATTTTTCGAAACAGTGTTACCTGAAACAAATAATTTTTTGGTTATGCCTAAATACAAATTTTATAGCCACGGCTTACGGTTACCGTGTGAAAATATCAACACTTTTATCAATGATCACTCTGTCAATTCGTTTTTCGGGTAGACTCAACAACTTATGAAGATTAAAATTTCTATCTCTGATTGGGAATTCGACACGCGCCGGACAAATGCTGTTCGTGATTTGACCGGTGTCGGTAGTTAACTGCCTCAACTGATGTCACAAAGTTTACGTCTTTTAGCCTCCTGTTCCACATATTCCCAGTTTTGACTACACGCCATGCAAATTACGTTCACGACTTTGCCATCGTCGTTTGTTTCGCGGGAAACTAACTCCAAAACGGCCAACTCTTTAACGTTTTATTCCGTGGCAGTTTCTTTCGGTTTGCATGCAACAGACATGGAGTCCAGCGCCCTGTTCAGTCTACGACGCACCACGTGGGAAAGCGAGACAATGTCCGTAAACCTATTTCGAATCGGAACTATCAAGAAAGCTTACAGCTGTCAGTGATATTAATTAAAAGGATTAATACTCCTTCATTGTAGGTTAAATTTTGATTTAAAAAAAAACTCAAATGGCCTGAAGTTGAATGCCGTGATAACGAAACGAAGTCGTCCAGTCGAGCCAAATATCAACGTCACATTCGCGGCAGATGAGCCAAGGTGAAGCCTGAAGGCTAGAGGTACAGCGAGATTAAAGTTTACTTGGTTTCGGATCGCTTTTTTGATGCATTTTCGATTAATTTATTTATTTTCTTTTACTTTTTTGAGCTGATCATAAAAAAAAATTCGGAAGGTAAAATTTTTAGACGAGCGGTCGCAGGATTTTGGATAACCGATAAACCGGTCGTCTTAAATTGTGTTCAGACGAGCGCGAGACGAACGCGTTCGGTCCGTTCGTCCCAACAGCACAGGCCTGTGTAACCACTGTCTATTGCATGTATTTTTCACTTGTTAGCCTTGGCGCTTCTTCCTCTTTCATCAGTAACAAGGTTTAAAACACGACTGACTATTCACCAAGTCTAAGAATATATTGTAATTTTTTTTTCAAGCTAACTTTCAAAAGGCTGAGGAAAAATGCCGCCTGGCAGAGGATACCTCCAATTTAGAGTCCGAAGAAGAGTTACATGTTCATCATCAGCCACCAAAGCGGGTCAAAAGGTGATACAATTATTTTGAATTTTGCTGATGAAGATTACATCAATATTGGATTTAAGGCCCTACTTTAAGCAGGATTGTTGTTACCAGATTTAAAAAGTTATTCATTTTCACAGTGAGAGTTGTCAATAATGGCAATAAGAAATACCATATTAACCTTGAATCTTAATTTTAACGAAAAAGTCGGCACTATATTAGCCCATGAATACGTCCTGAAAGTGAAACCAATGACTTTTACAGCGGCAAGTGACATTTTAAGACATTTCTAGACGTTTTATTAATTTTATGGATATTCACGATAACAAAGTAATAAAATTTAAAATATTATTGGGTGTATTGAACTGTGGCAGATTTGCCTCGATGGATGAGAGCAGGCTCCGTTATGTGTCGGTGTCACTTGTTGTTTACAGTCTGTTGGCTTAATGCAGTTTTCCCCAAGGATGTGCCTCGCTTTCGCCCACACATTTGTATTAGGGTTGGTATCTCAATGAAGGCGATATGATCAATCCTATTTTAAATTGACTCCAGTGGTCATGTAGCGGTCCGATGTATAAACTGCATTACCTTCAGAACTTGTTAATGTTATTTACCATTACTGTCCTGTAACAGTACTTAAATCTTGTCCTAAGTTCATTTTTGTTCGATCTGATTGCATTCCAGGCCACCACTGCGTTTCTTGGATGAGTCTAGTGAGGAAGAACTGGAATACTCAACACATCCTGATCCACCCACTGCCCCTCCACCCCCAAGTTCAGTTCGCCAACTTCCCAGTGTATTCCCAACTTCTTCGTCAACAGAAAAGAGGCCAGTTGCCAGCTTAGGTAATACCAATCACTCAGTACATTAAAGGGTCAACTGCAAAGTTTTTCATGAAAAGCCAAAAACACTGGATTAAAAAAAATTACGAACTTCCATTCTATAGATTAAGGTAAATTACAACAAAATTTTTTCAAACAGAAATACACCTGTCTATATCAAAGCAAAAAGAATTAGTTTTTCTCACCACCTATGAACTTTAAATGCTATTCGATTGCCCCCCCTGAATCGAACAACATTGGCATACAGTACTAGAAAGTCAAAGTCCTGTGCAACCGGTGTTTGTCAGTCATAATAAGTACTGTTTTTGTTCTATGGAAAATGAACTTCAGCAAGTATGGCTGAATGACGTCAACATTAAACATTTGCCTTTGTACAGGTACGTCATTTTGTTATATAATCAAGGATGTAAAGCGATGTGTGTTTTTGGTCAAGCCGACAGTAATACTAAGTACATAGTGCCCTTCAGCCAAGGTGACATGGTGGATTATGTCCCTAAGAGAAAACATTATCACGCAAGACCAATGAAACTGTATTTTATTACTCTGAATGTCTTAATAATATTATAAAGTTTGATGGAAGGAGAAAAAAGTATTTACATGTCAGTGTGGTAAATTCATATCGGAATTCATTCATAGCGAATGGTCTCGTGTCAGTGCGTTTTTTTCCGGGGACACTCAGTTCCTCAGGGTGATAGTGTACAGATTTCGTTGATCGGTAAATTCCGGAATGAGCGGCTAAGCTTGCATATCATTCCCTCTGGCTCAGCCAATCAGAATGCCAGAAACTAGCATGAAGAATGATAACTATATATGAAATAAACTAAAATATTGGATGAAAATGCTCACAACGTTGCCATATGCTTTATTTGTGTACATGTAATGACATGTAATATGCTTTAACAGATGGGAATTGGTGAAGCTACTATTTCAGCTTTTGTTTGCTTTATAGAATATTGTTCCTGGCCATACTGGCCACACCAACAGGCCTTCTACCAATGCGTCGCGGGATCGAATCCCACTCAGACCATGGCAAAAATTTCAGACTGGGTTTTTTCGCGATCGACGTATGTGGGATGGTGGTCAGGAACCAGCGGAAGGTCGGGGGTTTCCTCTGGGCATGAAGCCCGGTTTCCTCCCCCAATAATCTTGACACCGCCGCCATATAAGCGAAATAATCTTGAGTGCGGCGTAAAACAACAATCAATCAATCCTGGCCGTACTGACTTTAAAGGTCAACTGCAAAGTTTGTTATGGCTATAAATAAGTTAAACTGTTAAACGCCTGCTGCGCGTGACTTTGACTTACTTTACATTCGATTCAGGGGAGACAAGCGAGTAGTTTAAAGTTCACACGCAGAGAGAGAAAATAGTTCTTTCTGTTTTGATATAGACAGGTATATTTCTGTTCAAATTTATTCCTGTAATTTACGTTAATCTATAGAAGGGAAGTTCGCTTTTGTTTTTAGGCCAGTTTCAGCCCGCAATTGCCCTATAAAGACTTTAATTCAAGTATAATATATTGGATTTCAAACCAGGACATAATTTGTTGGGTCCTCACCTGCCTGACAAAATAGCAGGCGTGAACTGCAGGTTGTACATATACACATATTTGACAATGAGACGGAAGATCTCTCATATTCTTAAATTGATGTGCACAAAATATTTTTCTGAGAAAATGCAAAGTTATACTAGCAAGTAGATAGCAATGTTGTTGATTGTATGGAACACGTAAAGATTATTTTTGTTTTGTTTAGGTTTTGAGGCGAAAGTGATTGCACTGATAACAACGGTCTCTTCTAACGTAGACGCTGTTCTACGAAAGCTAGATCAACAACAAACCATAAATAATTGCAGAACTCAGTCAGCCCCAAAGTTCAAGAGAGGAGCCTGATATCCCCAATGGCCTTTTGCCATTGGTGAGTTTAGAAAAAGCAAAGGAGTTTGAGGAGATCCTCAAAGATATTGCCGTTCGAAACCATTGGTAAGTTAACTATTCATTATTAAAAAAATAACTATTATTAGCTCTGGTAAATTTCTGCATAACCAGAAAAATTGATTAAGATATTTATGAAAATGAAAGTGCTTGAAAAAGATTTAATAGAAAGTGTTAAGTGATTTGTTTTTATCTATTCAATAAACCACAGTAGTAAAATCTTTGGTGGACCTGTCCTCAAAACTTTGTCAAAAAGAAAATCTTAAATTTTTTCATCAGATATCTTGAAAACACTCATTCACTCATAACCTGTGTTTGTTGAGATATGCATGACAATCACATTCTTCCAAAAAGATTGTAATAAAAACGATTTATATACCAGTAATGAAGACTGGTGCATCGAGCTGTGTTGTACAGTTTTTCACCTTATTTCTGTCTTAATTTCAGATTTTGGAGGCTGAATTTATTTTCATTCATTCTCCATACCTGTCGTCTTGACTTTCATGAAAACATAAATTTCCCATGAATACCTTCTAGGTTCATTAAAAATCTAGCTCCTCAGTCACTTGCCACCAGGTGGCCCAGTTAACTTGACACCAAGTTAACTAAGAACCAACGCTCTCTATTTTGAGTAACATGGCTTTACATCTCCCATTCATAGACTTATGTATTAGCTGTGTATTAATCCGGTAGACCCCATCTATGATTAACCTTGCGGACTTAACATTGTTGTTTTGCTTGTTTTTGTTTCAAATAGGTTAGTAGGCTTGGCGTCTTGGGTGGAAAAACTCTCAATTTTTGCGTTGCAAGGATAATAACATCACTCTTTGAGGTGGAAGTTCAACGGAAATTTAATTGGACTGGTGCCAAAGGCAAAGAATCACTGGGAAAGCTGGAAGGAGTCGCTGGATTAATATTTAGTATGTGTGATCATATCATCTTGTAATTTTGTCTAACTTAAATAACCCCAGTTTGAAGTTTGTCTGGATCATATGAGAATACAAGGCTTTAGACAAAAAGTTCAAGGAGGCATACCTTCTTGTGTTGCTTTCTTCTAGCAGTTATGTACCTTTTAAGGAACATTTGTAAGACTTTGATAAATAGAATTGAATGCCACCAATTTAGTTTGTAGAAAAACATTGCAGCAGAAAGCTGTCAATTGGGATTTGAAAAAGGTTGTGATCAATTGGGTGCTTAGATATGCTTAGGCGACTGGATTGTTTGAACCAAGATGCTGGACAACTTTTCACTTGAAACCACATCCCTAATATATAGGCTTAGCCCCCATAATTGAAATATCGTCTGTAATCTCATCAAATGATTTGACTTTCAGATCCTGGCCTTTTGTATCTGCAATAGAATAAACTTGTAATCACTGATACAAAAATCATTTTCTTTTGCAGAAGCAGTAAGGCGCCATTCAGCATATGCAAATCAAACAAACGACAACATAGCTAAAGCATGTGCCAAGTTTCTGACAAATGCAAGAGACCGGGAAGGTGGACGAACCAAAAGATTCAGATTACCAGATAAGGAGGCTAACTTTGAAGAATAATTAGGGACTTGGTTTTCTTAATTGTTTTAAAAGCAGATTGCTTCTTTGTGACCAAATTACATTGTATATATGTTACACCAAGTTCAATGGTGCATGTTTGCTAGATCTTTTCTACAAATAGACAACTGGAGTTTATAATGAAGTTTAACACTGGAGAAGTTCAAATCGATATCAGTTGATTAGAACTATTATGGCCAAGCCTGATTCCAGTGTTTTTTCACGATGGACAAAAAGAAGGCGATTGTTAGCCAATGTGCAGAAAACCCTAGATGACATAGCATTTTTAAATGAAATAGCGAGTGACCAAGAGCACAACCCGACCCTGGCTGCATCCGAAAACTCTCTACATGTATTTGCTGCAAACATTGTAGAACAGCCAGCCATTTCTTATGTGAAAACTGATTCTTTTATTGATGATCCCTCTGGGGACGGCACAATTACTACTGATGGGGTAAATGATTTTACTGAAGACAGCACTGTAACGTTAGATATATTAGGTAATGCTATTGAATCAGGGAGTGAATCAGATGATGAGCTTAATGTTACATCTGATGACAAGAATCAACCCTTTCAAGCGACTGGTATAAAAGAAGAACTTACTAAATGGGCAGTAGACTTAAACATTAATCACAGTTCCATTTCTAGACTGCTGAAAATTCTTGTTGATAGTGGTAAGCATCCTGAACTTCCACTAGATGCCAGAACACTACTTAAAACATCTACTACTGTACAGACTAAATGGGTTGCTGGGGGATCATATTATGACCTAGGCTTACAAGCTGGTATTATTTCTATCTTAGAGAATTTCTCTCCATCTGAAGATCAGATTACAATTCAAGTAAATATAGATGGTATTCCAATTTTTAAAAGTTCAAATGCTCAGTTTTGGCCCATACTTGGACTTGTAAACGAAGCCCCATGCAAAGAGCCTTTCATTATAGGTATATTTTATGGTAACCATAAGCCAAGCCCAGTTGCAGACTTTCTAAAAGACTTCATTGAAGAAGCCAAAAATCTTGAAAATGATTTTGTTTATGAATCAAGAACATATACTCTAAAAATTTCAGCTGTCATTTGTGACACTCCTGCCCGCGCATTTGTAAAAAATGTTAAAGGACATTCTGGATATTCAGGGTGTGACAAGTGCACACAAAAAGGCCTGTATCTGAATCACAGAATGACTTTTCCAGAAACAAACGCCCCTTTGCGTAGTGATGTGTCTTTTAATGAAATGTCTGATTAAGACCACCATCTTGGTCTGTCGCCATTCACTGAGCTCAAAATAGGAATGGTTTCAAGTTTCCCTTTAGACTATATGCATTTGATTTGCCTTGGTGTTGTAAGGAAATTGCTTTACCTATGGAGTAAAGGGCCTTTAAAAACCCGTCAAGGACCAAGGATAATAGAGCAGATTACAAACAGATTACTACTGCTAAAACCTTACATTTCACGAGAATTTTCTAGAAAACCACGGACTTTAAAAGAACTTGATAATTGGAAAGCTACAGAGTTTCGTCAATTTCTATTATATACAGGCCAAGTGTGCTTACCAGGTTTATTGCCTGATGCCATGTTTAAAAACTTCCAGCTTCTGGTTGTTGGGATTTACATACTTCTCAGTCCAACTCTCAGTACTGAGTTTTGTGTGTATGCAGGTGACATATTGATCTTGTTTGTACGACACTTTGGGGATTTATATGGAAAGGAATTTTTGTCTTATAATATCCATTGTGTTGTACATTTAGCAGATAAGGTTAGACTTCATGGGCCATTAGATAACATCTCAGCTTTTGTTTTTGAAAACTATCTTGGAAAAATCAAACGTTTGATTAGAAAGCCTCATCGTCCTTTAGAACAAGTCGCAAAAAGATTTTCAGAAAGAAAGAAAAGCATAAAAACCATGGAATCTAATGTGTTTGAAAAAAACCATTGCGAAGGACCTGTGCCCCAAGCCCTTCTAGGCTCACAACAGTACAAAGAGTACAACATCACATGCCATCAATCTATCACTACTACTACTACTGACAACTGTGTCAAAGTAGGTCATAACATTTGTTTAGTGAAAAATTTTGTTTCGAACAGACAAGGACAGTATGTCGTTTATCAGAGATTTTTAAGTTTGCAGCCCCTTTATAATTATCCTCTGGACTCGACTATTCTAGGGGTTTACATGGTGTCGGAATTGGATGATCAGCTGCTTGTAGCAGAAGTTACTTCCATTTCTACAAAGTATGTGCTTTTGCCTAAAGGCAGAAGTTTTGCTGCTATTCCTTTTTTACATATGTAGTCTGAACAAGTCATGCAGTACAGGGCAGAGATAACGTGACCACTGACGCACTAAATTTGCGACTTTCACAACTTTTTTGATGCCATTGCAACAGAAAATTGTTTAGTCATTAACGCTATGGTTTTCCTTTGGTTGCGACTGATACATGCTCATGGGCGCCATAGTTTTTTTTTCCAACTTGTTCCCGACGTAACAGTGGTCAAGTTATCTAAGTGCTCTCTTGTATAAGTTAGATGACTTAAATATAAATAATTTAGGTGGAATGCATTCAACCCTCCCTTTTTAGACAGGATAACGACTTGAAAACCATATTTAGATATTCAAGAATACATTGTTTTTTTTAAATGAAGAAACTTTGTCAACTTTCCCATGCAGATTCTATGTTTGACATACATAATTTGTTTTCCTCTTTTTGTGTATTCAAAACTTAAATACCAAATGTTTGGTAAATGTTAATGGTGGTCGCCTAGATATGTTTACAGGTCTCTTGTTCTACGTTGTGATGACTATAGGTTACATGTAATGCAGTGTAGTTAGCTGTAATCTGCTATTAATTAGTTTTGCCCAACATGAGCAATACATGTTACTCTTTTATAGTAAAGTTTGGTATTTAGAACGTTACTTTCCTGTTTTGTAAAATATGCTTGCATGCACAGACAGATATAATTGGTCAAGATGATTAAAATCGTACTAACCACTCACTATGAACTATCTGGTAGAAAAAACTCCTGTGTCTTGTCATGTACCATATAACAACAGATTAGCCTCTACATTATTTTGGAAGTGCCCAGCTTATAATTAGTGAATGTTTGTAGTGAGTGGCAATTGTGTGGTTTTAAATAAATTGTATGCAGGCTAATGGCTTCTCTTTTAGATTAAATTGACGGGTGGGATGTATTCAACATTCAATAATTGCCCCCCCCCCCCCCCCCCCCCCCCCCCATCTTAAGAAAACAGTTTTTTTCTTGCTTGATAACTACATGTATGTGCTCCCTGCAATGAAGAAAATGATGTTTGTCCTTGTTGTTCTGAACATTTAAAATAATAAAACTTGATATCATTCATCTCTTTTGTTTGGTTATGTCACATCAGTAATTAAGTAGTATTGTGTGAATTTTATTGAGTCAAAAACATTTGGCATAAATCTTGTTAAGGCAGGACAAACATTTAGCTGTTTAAGTATTTCTGTTTTTCCTGTCTGTCCGGTGTCTGTAAATTTTCCAGCTCACTGATCTTGTTTCATTGAAGTTCTTACGCTCTTTCATATTATATATAGAGCAAGTCTCGTATCCGGCAAACAGAAAATAATTTTATTTTTATTGGGTAAATTGAATGCTTCAATTTTAACTTGATTTAATTTAGTAGCGCAATTTAGCAAATTATATATACATGTACATTAATACTGATTCCCATTAGAGTAATTGGTTGTTTGGGACCCAGACCTGCATCGTGTAATTCATCCAAAATAGGACCCGCAATGGGCCCATATGGATATTAGACTAGGAACCCAGATGGGGCTGATATGGGCCCTATGACACCATACCTGGGTACCCTATGGGTCTCATCTGGGCCCCAGACACATTTTACGTATTCTCCAGCCGTCATACGGGGCCTATAGGTTAACCAGATCTGGTATCGTTCTTCCAAATGAGGTCCCATGAAGGGCCCATCTGGGTACCGTGTCTAATACCCTTTATGGGACCCATATGGATTTCGGGTGCACCATGCCACGGGTCCGATGTGGGTAGCCCGCACAGGCCCCATATGACTAAACGTATGGGTAACATATGGGTCCAATATGGGAATGTTATCTGGGTAAGAGCTGTTGAAGAAACCTGGAAGAGGCCAATAGCATAACCGTGACTCTAACAAAGGATCGCAATGAACCTCATTACCCGATACAGAATCAAATATGTTTCATGATTGCAATATTCTTAGATACAAGAATTGCTATAATCATACCAACTAAGAATCCAATATGATTAGCAACAAGATAACAAATTTACCTTGATAACAAGAAAATCCATGGTTTTTAAACGCCAGCTCTTAAAGCGGGGGTATATTGGTATACCGTTGTCTGTCTGTCCATTCCGGGTTCATGTTCACTCCATAACTTTAAACCTATTGCCTGCATTTAATTTTATCTTCTGATGTATGAAGTTTATGGTTAGACGATGTTTCATGTATCAAAATTAAATTGGGGTCTCGATATTTGTGGCGATCAAAACAGTCACCAGCCATTGACAGTCAATGGCCTTTTGCCATTGAGTAAATTTGGTAATTATTGCATAGATTTTTAATTTTTCAGTTATTACTAGCTTATGAACATTTTCCCATTACAACTTTTGGGTGAATTTAAAATGTAATTTTTTTGTGTTTTTATTTTGCAGGCATATGTGTATGGTGATGAGAGGGGTGCAGAAGTTAAACAGTAAAACTGTGACCAGTACAATGTTAGGTGTTTTCAGAGAAGATCCTAAAACTAGAGAAGAATTCCTCAGTTTGATTAACCATAATAAAATATAAAACAATCTGATTGAATCTACGGTGCATTGATTTGAGGTTTTCATTTTTATGAGTGATAATGTGGCATATTTTAATTCTCAGTTTATCTCAGGTTATTCTGTGTTTGTCAATGTGGATCAACTCAATATTCATTTCTCTGCTTTTTTTAACCGACATCTTTCATATTTTTAATATTATAGACATAAGTATTTTGATTGAAAAGGTGTTGCCTGAGAAAACCCCAACGTTCATTTGGTTGTAAGGTCGTACAGTTCCCCAATTACTGCATCATATTTGCTTTATTATTAATTTTTACGGTTGTCAAAAAGTAGTATTATGATCAGTGTTTTAATTTTAGTTGAACTTTTAATAAAGCAGGTGTACACAACACAGTAGATCAGTATATACCTGTGTCATCCAACCTGGCAGAGCAGCAAATACTGCTATGTCACATACATATCTTTAAAGGTTTTATCAACAATATCGGGCAATATGTTTCAATCTGTGTCGAGTGTGTTTTACACCGCCGTTGTGTATACACCCTCAGAACGGTGACATAATACACAATCTCTCCTGTGTCAGTGCCTCTTCATGGCATACACATCGTAGTTTGTGTATGACATCACTTTTGACAAGTAGTTACGAACAAAACGGAACATATGCATATTTTTTCCACACTCCTTTTTTTGACTAACATGAAGGTTGTTTTGTTTCAAATCAAGTTTTTCAAATATACATTCAGTCCAACACAAACCAGCTGTACGCCCTATTCATAAATCTTTTAAGTGAACAAAAATGATATCAAGTTTTATTAGGATTTTAATATAACTTGTAATGAAATGTTTGTTACTGTTAGGTGGTGGGGCTGGGAGCAAACTGATATCTGTGATAGAACTAAACCATTGTAATTTTTATTGTTAAGTTTTATTAATTCAGTGAGCCTCAAACATGGGATTGCTGAAATGACCTCCCCCCAACCCTGTCTCTCTCAGATCCTTCTGATGCTGGTGGTGTATATTGACTTCTCTCTTTTAATAATCTTGCATTTATTGTATATGCAAAAACAAATGCTGTTATATAAATAATATTTTATACATGCCTGTGGTTTATATATGTTTTATGTTACTGTATATCATATAAATGTGATCTGTCCTTTTGTGTTCATAAATAAAGGTTGTCTAGGGTAGAAATCTGTTTTCAGTATTAAGATTTTCTATTTTAGTAACTATGAAATATTTAATAATTACTTACTTTCTACTGATCACTGGCTTTAATAAAATGATAATGTTTACGTTAGAGTTACATTTTAATTTCATCAATTTGTTGTACATACATAATTCTGTTTCAATATTTTGGAGTTTGGTTTCCTTATTTTGGGAATTGGTTTCCTTGTTTTTGGAATTCTTTTCCATTTTGGGGAAATTGGTATCCTTATTTTGGGGAAATTGGTTTCTTTATTTTGGGAATTGGTTTCTTTACTGCGGAAATTGGTTTCCTTATTGTGAGAATTGGTTTCCTTATTTTGGGAATTGGTTTCCTTATTTTGGAAATTGGTTTCCTTATTTTGGAAATTGGTTTCCTTATTTTGGGAATTGGTTTCTTTACTGCGGAAGTTGGTTTCCTTATTTTGAGAATTGGTTTCCTTATTTTGGGAATTGGTTTCCTTATTTTGGAAATTGATTTCCTTATTTTGGAAATTGATTTCCTTATTTTGGAAATTGGTTTCCTTATTTTGGAAATTGGTTTCTTTAGTTTGCAAATTGGTTTCCTTATTTTGAGAATTGCTTCCTGGAAATTGGTTTCCTTATTTTGGGAATTGGTTTCCTTATTTTGGGGAATTGGTTTCCTGTAAAAACCCTGGTCACTTAGCTATGAATAGGCCTATTGATGTCATCGTTATAGTAAAATATAATTTCATCACACCAATACCCAGGGTGTATTTTTATCTTGTATGTATTATAGGAGAATGTGTTAATCAAAAATATTAATGATATGATATTTCACTGTGATTTGTATGAAAAATTGCAAAAATAAATTTAAATCAAGTTAAGGGTAGATTTACAATACATTTATCATGAAATAAATCCGGAAACCGAAGATGGTATCATTAAATTTGAAATTACCTTGATATTTAATGGAAAGTGTTTTAGTTCTATGAATGTTTGAAGCAATGAAAATACATTCATTCTAAGCCACAGTTAGTTCAAAACAATAGTTTATCGTACATTCTCGAGACTAGATCTAACTATTCTAAGCACTAAAAAGCTTCTGAATTATACGTCTTGAGAAAAATAGCCGATAATTTTAACATTCTGTTTCAACGTCAAAATATCAACATTTTGGCAGCTCATGCCACATTAAGCCTACCGACAATGCTCTTCACAGGTCGAAATGCAGCCTGTCACGTTTTCCCAATTTAACTTAGGCCTAATAGGCTAAGTTTGCTAACAGCCAGTAGGCTACATATTTCAGAGAAGAGTGTAAGTCTAGCCTGTTATCAGCGCCTCGAAATGATCGCAATTAATCTAGGTTGAAATGGCAGAATCAGAATTGACCAATTTCTGTAGGTCTGATTAGCCGAACGGGACACCCAACTAAGCAATCAAGATCTCGCGCCTTTCTACAACACGGGACACGGCAATGAATGGCAGTAGGATCAATCCCTATCTTAGATTGACAGCTGAGCAATGTAAAATAGGATTGAGATATCAACCTCTAAAGCCAATCTGTGCCATGTTACTTGGAAATAAAGGGAGACCACTGCTGACGACGTCCTTAAAAGGTATCCCAAAGGCTGCAATATAGAAAGTTTCATTAAAGGCGAAAACAAAAAATACTTTATGGTTAAGAGAAAGTGCGCTTATTTTTCCATTCCAACGGTACCCAACACATAATTTTGCGACTTTTTTTTCATGGGTCATGATGAAATTGATAAAATACCGTATTATGTCACATATACAAAACAGGTATGAAGCTGTTCAAGTGTATCCTTGCTTACGAAAAGTCGCAAAAACGACAAAAATGTTTTCTACGTGAATGCAGCAGTGTCTGCCCGGCGAGACTCACTTCAAAGGGAATGGCAGTACACCTTAACCGATGCTACACAGCAAACTATCTACGTTCACAAAAGTGAACGACAAAATGACACACAATTACAGGGAATGAAAGTACAAACTTGTCAATAGGTTAAAACTATACACAATCATAAATGATCACTTCAACAAATGTTCATACATCAGGATTAATAAAATACAATGTTTGCTATCTGTAGGCTACTTCTGAACTTGCAAAGCTCTCCTTATACCTTTATTCCATGTATTGTTTTCGGATAGAAACAACTCGAGTCTACAAGGGTAATTGTCGCATGTCGTGGAATCATAGTAGCCTACCAGTGCGAACGTGGCATTCGTAGTTAGTCATTTGTCCTTATATCCCACTTTTACGATCCGAAATGAAAAAACGACACTGTTAACCTCAAAGCGGTACATGCAAATTAACCGAATACAAAATCAGAAATAGATTTTTCGTTAAAGTAATGAACCCAATGCAACTCAAATCATACATGTATATCAGTATGCTAGGTAGATGGACAATGAATTAATTAATCTTTGTTGACAAATTTGTGAATCTGTATTGATGCATTTCACATTGCACATTTAGATGAGTATGCTCATATGCCTACTGCTGGGTTGACCACTTTTATAACGTCTTGATAACACCATTTAATAGCCGAGAACTGGGAGTGAATGTTAGACTAATGTCACCAGATAGACAATTGCTCGGGTTAATAATTCAATAAATTTAAACTGTTGATTTCATTGCAATGAGAAAGTTGGATTCAAGACAAGCTATTTGGAGCTATCTAAATCTGTTAATCGTTAACGAGCATGTCAGTATAGATGTGCAATGTGAAATGCATCAATACAGATTCCCAAATTTGTCAACAAAGATTGATAGTCCATTGAACTTATATTTCAAGTCCAGCATTCTTATCGTGATTAATTTGTGTCATTTCTTATTCTCGAGTTTCCACTTGGTCAAATCAGGGTGAAATTAAGAAAAGTTGAAATTTATTTGTGAATTCTCAAGAATCACTATCCTCGATGGCTCAGTCGGTTATAAATCCCACTCAGACAAAATAAAAATGGAAAAATTTCTGAATGGATTTTCAATCGGTCACCATAAATGGAAGAGTTACCGGGTACTCGCCGAAGGTCGGAGGTTTCCTCCGGTCAAAGGACCCGGTCAATCAATATATCAAAGCGGATGTAAGAAAACGCGATGTTTATGCTTGTCCCTTGTTTTGCAGACACCCGGAGCTGATGCAACAAAAATGCGAAGTTCTATACAATACAGACATGTGCTTGATTGTCTATCCATGAGAACCTACTATACATATACGCAGTTGGCATGCATGTCTAATAAACTTAATAAGATAAAATTTTCCTTACTTTGAAAATTTATCATATATTTTTGAAAAACCCATGCACAAGCGGCTATAGGGAGGTTTGATTATTCATCGTCTAATAAATCCACTAAGTTACGCATTTTGACAATCTTTTCAATGAAAATCTCGTCTTTGGCCATATTAACATTTTGACTTATTGCCCTACCTCGAGTTAGGTAAAGGAAAGGTTTTCTGTATAAAGAGACGGCTTTTTTTTTTCGTTTTTTTTTTTTTTTTTTTTTTTTTGCTATTTGTTGTTTTTTTCGGTTTAGCTCAGTGAGTCTGGAGAGCCAGGCAGAAATAAGAAAACGCAAATCAGGCCCTAATAAATGACGCCACATATTCCACTGAGCAATTTCTTGACCTTGACCTGCATTTAATGAACTAAAAATCAATAATTTTATTCCTGAATGTGGGAAATCCATCCGAAGTATGGCTTCGAAAAGAATGGACGATTTTTAACAAGTTTCCGTGTCTTGAAACGTTCTGAGAACATATAATGTTTGCTAGTGGCATGAGCTGCCAAAATTCACACTTTTTCATAATTTCTCATCGTCACGAGAGTAAGAGGCTTTGAAGGCCATCGAAAAACTAAATGATTAGCGTTGGAATGAGGAAAATCTATGCAGTATGTGGCCTATATACGAACCGGAATAGTGTTCGAAAAGTAAACAAAATTTAAATAACCGGGACGACCATTCATTCATTCTAAGCCAAAATTAGGTCAAAACAATACTTTATCCTACATTCTCGAAACTAGAAGCACTAAAAGGCTTCTGAATTATACGTCTTGAGAAAAATAGCCGATAATTTCAACATTCAGTTTTTACGTCAAAATATCAACATTTTGGAAGCTCATGCCACTTAAATTGCTCTTTTCCGTGGAAGCCGGATGCAGAAATTTCGATTTTTTCAAATCGCAAATCGATTTAATAAAAAAAAGACTAGTTTTTTTTTTAAATTGTTGCTATGTCTGGATATTTATTGCCCGTCAGTACGTATAGGCCTGTATTATAATATGTAGGGCTACCTGTCTGACGACCAATAAATGTTTACCAGAAGTTATTAAATAACGGAGAAGGACCTTTAATTTACTGAAGTACTTGGCCTATAATTTTATAAAATACAACCAAAAGTAGTTTCATCAACATCTGGTACAACAGAACAGTTGTATATAATCTGTGTGGGACTGCGAGTTGGAACGAAGTTAAGATTTTAGCTGTTTGACACAAAGTGCGCGCGTCAACACAGGCGATGCCTTGAGTTGAAGAAGATGTGTGGGCATCCTTAGCTAGTCTGCGCAACCGATTACTTTACTTTAAACAGCTGTTAAAAGTAAACGTCTTACTAATACTACTTTATTTGATAGTTATCGGGAACTAACCGTTAATTCATATATCTGGAAAAAAATAAGAAAATACCGGTACCTGAAAAAATAACTATTAGTATTAGGCTACATATCCCTTGTTATAATGAATGTTAATGTTATTCGTACGGCGCACCGCATGGCGCTAGCCGCACTCATCGGCTCATCTCATCTGTCTCATCCTGTTTAACTTTTACTTATTTTGCCGGTCAAGAATAACGTACCGCAAGCTTCAGATTGCGCTGGGCTTGTCATTAATTCAACAAAAGTGAATTTCTTACCTGCCTCCTGATGTTCATCATACAGCAAATATATGAGAATGGAGATTTGGCATCATATAGTATGAAATTGAAAATTAGATTTATCAAGTTCCCGCAATGTAAACAAACCCGGAATCTGCATGTGCACTTGTAGGCGCCCTAATGTCGTAATGACATGTTTGAGTCGTGTGAGTGATCAAATGGCACAGTATAATTTTACGGGGTGCGAAGGTCTTGTAGTCCGAAGGTCCCATATTCCGGGCGTCCTGTAGTCCTAAGGTCCGTTATTCCGAACGCCCGTCCTGTAGTCAGAAGGTCCGTTATTTGGAAGGTCTGTTATTCCGAAGGCCCGTTATTCCGAAGGTCCTGTAGTCCGAAGCTCCTGTAGTCCAAAGGCCCCTTAGTCCGAAGGTCCTGTAGTCCGAAGGCCCGATAGTCCGAAGGTCCTGTAGTCCGAAGGCCCCTTAGTCCGAAGGTCCTGTAGTCCGAAGGCCCGATAGTCCGAAGGTTCTGTAGTCCGAAGGCCCCTTAGTCTGAAGGTCCTGTAGTCCGAAGGTCCGTTATTTCGAAGGTCTGTTATTCCGAAGACCCGTTAGTCCGAAGGTCCTGTAGTCCGAAGGCCTCTTAGTCCGAAGGCCCCTTAGTCTGAAGGTCCTGTAGTCCGAAGGTCCGTTATTTCAAAGGCCCCTTAGTCCGAAGGCCCCTTAGTCCGAAGGTCCTGTAGTCCGAAGACCCGATAGTCCGAAGGTCCTGTAGTCCGGCCCCTTAGTCTGAAGGTCCTGTAGTCCGAAGGCCCGACAGACCTTCCGCACAGCGGGCGTTCGGACTAACGGGCCTTTGTACTAACGGAACAGCGGGTGTTCGGACTAATGGACCTTTGGACTAACTGACCTTCGGAACAGCGGTCTGCACCCATTTTACTTTATCTGAGAAATGCAGATTGACGATCGGGTAAGAGTGACTTGAAAAGCCTGCTGGTAATTTTTTGAGTGTAAACCGTACCAGATAAAAAGGCCTGAAATGAGGGTAATCCTCATTCTGAAATATATTGAAATATTCTGACCATATTCTGAAAGCCTGGGTTGAAAATAAATACACTGTAGGTAGATTTTCAGATAAATACCCTTCTTCAGTGAGAAATTACAGCCATCCAAATACCCTTCCAAAGCCCATTATCATTTCACGAGTGTCGAAAATGAACATAATAGGGTATTTTTAAATGACCATATCTCAGAAACTACTTGAAATATTTTTGCTGCAACGTGGCAAAGCTTCTTTATACATGCCAAAGAATTTTTGTGATTTTTTTCAAGAAAATCGAAGAGGGTCAACGCAAAAAAAAAAATCTTTTGTCTGATTTGACATGGAATGACTATTATCTAATTAACTTTGTATAGTGCAGAAGAGAACAGATCTAATCCTTCACATCCTTAATGCCAAGTTTTAAAAACTGTTTACCATTTTGTTTGTGTTTGGGCTAAATCAATCAATGTAATAACTTCTTCTACCTCAAATCATGTTTTTGAAATATAGGCTTACATATAGGGTGTATGGTGGACCAATGTAGATTAACTTGTATCACATTGCTTACCTGGAGTTTAATTCCATTGTGTAGTGGAGGGGAGGGGGTGGGGTAAATATTAATTGTTACCTACCCCTTCACCATCCCATATACATGTGTCAGTATAGAACTTTATTTCATTTTTCAGTGGACCCTATGGTTACTTACAGCCTATGGTAACTTGCAGCCTATATTAGGTGTGCAAAAATTTTAAAGATTGAAGTTTTGATGGATTAAAGTTTTGATGGATATTTTCGAACATGGATATGTGGAAAGTTTGTCCCAAATTAATCACGATGAACAAAGAATGTACAAGTTACGTTGGATATATTGACACCACTGTGAGTACCATCCTCTACTTTCTGACAGTTATTTAAAGTCTACAATTATTAAGATATAACACATCCTTAATGTCATTTTTAGTTCAGTTCATTTTCTGGCAGTACCAGAGGAAATCTGCTCTGCATACATGTGTCTCCGTTACTAGGCCTGTCTCTCCGGCAAGATGTGAACCTTTACACAACGTGTATGTATTTGTAAGCGGTAGTCAGGGACTGACCAGAATAACCCCATTCCTCCAATGGCCTTGTTTACCACCAATGTGGTTCCCATTTTATTTTATTGGCATAACGTGAAAATGCATTGTTCAGTTTCCTCCAAATTTTATATATAACTTCTATACCATTAGACCTCACTTAAGATTGTTTTTGAGTCATGTGACTACAGGTGGCGCCACCTATGACTGTCCTTCGGTAACAAAAGTGTTTCTTCAGCATTACTTGAAAATGCATCCTTCAATTTTTACCAAACTTTCTATATAGCTTGTATACCATGAGACCCCACTTTGGCCGTTTTTCTAGTTAATTCAGTAATTCCCGTGTTGCAAATATCAGCAAACCTGGTCATGAAATGTTATCAGAATGGATGTGTTTTTGTTCATTGTGGATTCTGGCTTAAAACCGCCTCATACACCACCATTATCTTTGTCATCATTGAATACAATCTCAATTATTTTCAGCTTGTCTAACTGATTGCTTTAGTATTTAACTTGAGTTTGTAGCTCTCACAGTATCTCATTTATATTGCCAGCTTTAATAAAACTTCTCACAACCAGATTAAGATTGGGGACATGATTTACAAACATTAAAGCTCACCAACTGTAGTACACCTACTTGCTGTACTGTTTGTTATCATATATAGATGTAAATTCATTTGGTCTCCAATTTTAAAGGGGTATCAGATTGAGAATAATCATGTTTATTTGTTAATAAATGTTTATTTTCTCAGTTTTCATTAAAACCCTCATTATATCATCGAGGAGGAAGTGTGTTACATTATGTTATTCTGTTAATAATATATGATTTTGTAGAAAGGATGTCAATATCGTATTCATATAGAGCTGCGTTCACCAAACAGTTTAAAAGGAGCATGTGTTCGATGTGAATGGAAGCTGGAAAACCTTTTGAAGGGATACAAACACATTCTACAACAGGTTTGCTTTTATATTTATATTGTTATGGGCATGTACATCTGGTCGGCTGTCTGTCCGTATGTCTGTCAACAGTTATTTTTCCTGGCTATATCTTAGTTACTAGTCAACTGACAGTTTTGATACTCCCATTGAATATCCCTAGAGTGCCAGAATGTGCACTGTCATGTTTATTTCGCGTTAGACCTTTTTGTTTCAGAGTTATGGCCCTTTGAAATTTTGGTCTAATGTGCCAGAGATGTGCACTGTTATGCTTATTTCATAATGGTAAACTGTAGACTTCTATCTATAAATGAAATAATATTGATTGCTATGTTTAACATAAATACATCCATCCTTGTAATTCTATCTGAAATCTTGTTTATATACATTTTGTCGTTGATAACATAAATTTCACATGTTTTTGAGGAAAATATACTTTGTACTAAAAGACTTGAGTCATCCTTTTGTGAATCTGTTTTTAAAACGTCTTTCATGTTGCCCAGGTGAGAATCAAAGTCACGACTCAGGTGTTACCGCCCCACCGCTCTAACAACTTTTAGGGGGGGGGGGGGGGGGGTCCTTCAGAGTCGGTTAATTAACTAACTCAGGAATTTCCCAGGTGATGATTGCAATGCCTCAATTGATTTGCGGTCTCTTTCATTCAAGTTTCATTCAAATGTGATGTAAGACACCTCGAAGCGCCTTTTATTGATATTGTCATGGGCATGTATGTCTGGGTTCGTCCGACCAGCCGTATGTTTGTCAATAATTTGTTGTCCTGGCTATATCTTAGTTACTATCCAACTGACACTCACAGTGAATATCCCCAGTACGGCAGAGGTGTTTATTTTGCGTCAAACTATTTTGTTGCAGAGTTATGGCCTTTTGAAATTTTATCATTAATTTATTGTTCCGGGTTCCCTTCAAGATGCAACCCTCTCACCACTCATCATATTAAACTTCTCTTCAAGGTGCAACCCCCACGACCCCACCCCATCACCACCACATGCTAACCTAATTAGGATATATTTACCTTCAAGGTTCAACCCCCCCCCCTCACCCTACACTGCAACCCTCACAGATTCCCAATGAAACATTCAGCTGCTATCAAAATCAGATCATTGGAAGTACCTTTCACTTAATCATTTTTTATTCTAGCAGCATTTAGGCATTCAACATTTTATCTATAATTTTATTGACATACTTTCATATCAAAGACAAGTTCTTATTTTATTTTGAATTATCTGTTGAAATTTGTTAATTCATTGATTATTTAAATATTTTAATTCATTAAACATTAGTAAATTCTCACATGTAGTATGTTTATTCAAATGTCTTAAGAGACTTCAGTAAAATGTTATTAAAGCAATAATTATATTGTGATTATCATGGGTTAAATGCTATACAACCCCAGCTGCACTTTCCTTCACTCCAACTGCTATGCATATGTGATGTTATTGGTCTTATTGATTTCTATACTATTTACAATCCATCTTTTTTGTTTGCTGGAAGGTGAAATTCTCTACCTCTGTAATAGGTAGTTAAGGTGTATGTTGACTATTAGACTGACATTTAATTGGGCGAGTACACAGTATTAATGGGTTGTTAATGAACTGGATTACTGGGCTATTCAGGAATGGTATTATAGATGAGAATTGATTCAGCCCGTATAGTCTGGTATTTAATCTCCCTGCCCACGCTGTTCACCCATACAGCCTGCTTCATTAGCCACTTTTTATGCTTAATGAACTGTAAAATTATCCTTTTGAAAGCAAGAATAACTTCGAAAATAATCAAATTGCATATATTTCTGATTCACGTTTTAGCTGTTGGATGGCCTTTAAGCAGTATAATATAACACTTTCTTGCAAATTAAATGCTGTTAGTGAAATTACACTCAAATTAAAATATATAATAATTTATTCGGAATGCGTCCTTTTTATTCTCTTTGCTCCAAAACAAGTATTGATCTTTGTAGCATTTATCTGCTTTCAATGTGTTAACTCTGAAGTGAAGGATTGATCTGACAGAGATTACATCTGCTCTTTCTGCCATTTTTGTTTGTCTATCAAATTTTGGAATATCTGCCAAAAGTTTTCCAGACTCTCATGGCTCAGTTTAGCAACATACTGTGGGCTTATTGTAGTTTTGATTTCCAAATTATGTAGAAGTTAAAACATTTTGTTAAGTGCAAAGTTTGATTGATAGATGGATTTTTGCTCTCATATGAGATTATTTCACTTCTGTGATGGCATTGTCAGGGGGGTGGGGGAGGAAACCAGGCTCTTTGCCCAGAGGAAACCCCTGACTTACCTAGCAACTCTTTCACATACAGCGATCAAATAAAAAACCCACTCAAAAATTTTACAATTTTGTTTTTGAGATTCATAGCCTGTGTCAGGCTGAGGGAGTATTACTCTGCTGATTGAGCCAGCAAGGACCAGCCTTTGTTGCTAAAGAATTTCAAAACGTTGATTTTGTAGTTTACATCTCATGATCTCTCCTCTCATATTGTAGCATGGGGTCACCAGGGAGCAAAAGCAAGATACATCTCATGGTCCTGTCCTGCGGTCTCACAATCTCACTTCTTAGTCTCACAATGGGCTATGATAGGGAAGATTGTGAGATGGCTTTATAGATAACCCATAGATAATGTATGGCTCATGATTTAGTACAACAAATATTCCCAGCGTCAGTGTTTTAAATAAAAAATCCATCAAGGAACTTAAACAAGAATTGGTCTAATGTACATTGTATATTGAAATTCACAATTTTAAGTAAAACAGAAGAAATCGTTTTGTTGTAGAGAATAAACCAAGCCCCCAGTCTGCGATCTTTCTTGTCAGAATTACAATCACTCGTGGTAAGTGTTTTATTACATACTTAATGCATTGTCAGCTCTCTGTAAGCTAAACATACAGGTGGGTTTTTTTTTCTGTTGAACTGCTGTTTATCTTAAATCTAATTTTTGGATGACAATAGTTTGCTTTCTATCATCTATAACTTTCATAACCTGTCAAAATGTGCTGTTTTTAGATTAAACTAAATAATTTTTTTTTCTCGTTTTCTCAAGGCATGGAAATTGTAGGTTATGGCAGTATTGACCAAAATGTATCTATATATTGGTTTACAGAAGGAAGATTTTCCCTGTGCCTGTGTACTTTAGTGTTCATGAATATATATTTCTGAACACTAAAACACACGGGCACAGTGAAAATCTTGTCTAAAATAGCCACGGAATATATATATTAGTTTATACAGAAAGAAACAGGTATTTTCAGTCGAGAGAGATTTAGTTTTTTTCTTAAACTTCTGAGTTGTATAATCAATCTTTGGTTTCTAGAGAAATAGAATATTATTTTTATTATCTATATATGTATATGAATTTTATTGTTGTTTGTTGTTTCTTAACATAGGAAAAGAGACTTGATGAACTACCAGAAGAGAAAAGTCCGTCCTCCAAGATGTGTGGTCAGGTATTAACAGAACTAGAAACCTTAGGCTGGGACAGGTAATTGATTTGTGGTTTTCACTCACATTAAATCCATCCACTTTTACTGGTGCTGTAGAACCTTTAAAACTGCAAATTTCTGTAAAAGTGCCCTGTGTTATAGGATAGCACTGTGCCTTGAATTACACAGTAACACTGTGCAGTGCCTTATTTTAGCTTCGTATCTGGTTTAGCAGTGATGTGACCAAATATAAGACAACAAGAGTTGCAAAGGAGAATAAAATATAATTCTAATCCAAATAAATGTGTTAGCGTATTCTGATTGGCTAACGTCAGATAATTTGAGACATATAAATTTAGCTTTATATGCCGCAAATTGTGTTCCATCGTTTCACTAATCGGTATTACTACGCGTCGCTGCGGTTGCTATGCAGAAGAAATCGTGGCGGCTACAGCTGACAGCGAGACACATGTCATTAGTCCAGCAATAAAGAATTTCATAATTTCCCTTGAATCCTTAATCCCTTGAATTGAATTCGGACTCTGAATTAATGGATAGAATAGTTGAATTTGAATCTTCGCGCGTTCACTGCCTTGATACGGTCAACGATGGCGCAGCTTGTGTAGTCTTCGGCGTTCGGTCAGGGGAGTCAGCTGAGGAAGCAGGACAGTTCGCCCGAGATGGTCCATCGAGAGAGGGGGACAGTTTTCTGGCGAGGTCCGTCGCTTTCGTGTTCTTCAAAGCGACGAACTTGATCAGCTGGAGGCAGCGTCCTGAAGTAGTGAAGTAGAATCCGAAGTAGTAAAGTCGGTTTGAAACAATCTTTGTAAAATCAATTAAAAATCACAGATTCCAACGAACACAAGAACGATTTTATTTATTCATTGTTTTTGTCCGAGTTAAAACTAGGTCGTAAAGGGGGATAACTCTTTCACACTACCTAGCAACTGGACCCAGCGTTCTTTGGATAAATGAATAAATGTCGTCTAAACGCATCAATCCACTGTTTTTTTGTTTTTTGTTTGTAAATATTAAAACCTAAATTACAAGTAAATAAAATAATATGATATTTGCAACAATTTTGACGTTGTGAAGAAACTATATCGTGCGGATGTATCACTGGCTGATGGAGTGACTTGGCTAATGTTGGGGGAATCTCCGAAAGTTGAACTACATTTAAATCTTTCCTTTCATCAGTTTGAATGAACTTATCGGAATGTAACTGTGGATTTGGATTAGAATGGGGATAACCGTGTTGAATTCGAGGATCTGAGGCGGTTAATGCTTGATTTACCGGTCGCAAATACCCGTTTTACCGGCTCCGCTAACGCGTCGCCGGTAAAACTAAATTTGCGACCGTTAAATCAAGCATTAACCGCCTCAGATCCTCGAATTCAACACGGTTATCCCCTAAATAGCATGGACTTTTTCATGGCCAAAAAGGGTAGGCAGGCCCTGGATTTGCGCCTGGATAACATCTAAAGTAATAAGTCTATTTTGTATTTATCTCTGTATGTACTACTGTTTTCTACAGACTAGTGTATGTTGATCCTAACTTTCAAGTGTTCACCTTAAAAACTGTAGACCAAAGGGAGAGAACTCACTTAATTAAAATTCATCTACATTCTCAGGTATCTGACAATTTTCATTAGAATTTATTTATGTGTGATCTGATATGTTAAGAAGTCGTGCGGGGTTGTTCAGTAAATTTTACTGTGGACTTAATTTTACATAAGTTTGTCTAAAATGAGGAGCACACAAAGCGCTAAACTAAGCGAGAGCACTTGGGGAATGTTAGCCGCACTTGGTGTCTCTATCCTGGTTTACTTACAATGTACTTTGCCGGTCAGGTAGATCCACACATTAAACCGCCATTATAAGGGTGAGATAACTTGTGTAACCTCATTAGTCCAATTTTTATGCTATGCTTTACAAAGAGCGATTTAACAGTTTAACAACGGATTTCGAAGAAATCAACTGGTTCAGTGAACAGAGGAATGTTTCAAAAATGTAATAGGCGGTAATAGCTGAAAGGTAGTTGAGATTAAGGATAGTTTAGACTTAGCTTAGATCTGAAATCCGAAGTCCTTCCAAATAATTAATTTAAAAGCCGTAACTAGGGGAATGTAAAACTTGAGTTGGAAGTTCATTTTTAATAACTATCTTCGGATCTCTGAAAGTCATATACCTAAGTCCTATCTTATCCATTTAACCTCGTCTGGAGGTCAGAAACTGGCACCCGAACATTGTGGGTATGCCTCCCTCCCTTTCCTCGTGGCTATCTTGCTATTAAATGTCAAGTCTTGTATGTAAATCTCGTTAGCCAATTTTCAGTCTTTGCATGATATTCTAATAGAACAAATTAAACATACAAAATGTTTGGTAACAAAGAGGTTATGTTCATTTATTTTCCAGCACCCAGACAACGAACCCACATGCCATGTAGACTTACCCCGGGCATTTGAAGCTCAATGGTCAAAACAGGTAGAGTGTTCATTGCAATTAATGTCAAACACTGTAATCAAAACAAAGGGACCTCCGTGGCTCAGTAGGTAGAGCGTTGGGCACTCAATCCGAAAAGCCTTCCAACAATGGGTCACGGGTTCGAATCCCACGGAGTCCCAACAAAATTAACAAAATTTCTGACTGGGTTTATACTTGAACGACCTATGTGGGGTGGTTGCCAGTTACCACCGGAAGGTCGTGGGTTTCCTCCGCGCATAGAGCCGGGTTCCTCCCACAATAAAACTGGCAACGCCGCCATATAAGTGAAATAATCTTGAGCATGCCGTAAAACACCAAACAATCAAAACAGGTAACAGTGCTCATTGTAGTTAATGTCAAACACTGCAATCAAAACAGGTAGTGTTCATTGCAGTTAATGTCAAACACTGTAATCAGCCAATACAAGATTGTGACTTTCTGTAAACTTAGACCTGTTTCATAAAACAGCCACATCACAAATGAAGCGTTGTTGCCAATGAATACCATAGTAAAGTGATGCAACATTATCCTGGCAAATGTAATTGATGGCAGTTTGCAATGGCTTTGTGAAACAGCCCCATGGTTGTGACTCTATATTCTTACAATGGTTGCCTTTTTATATCAATATTAAACAAATTTCTGGATACTCTTTCTCAACGAGTCAGATTTTTTTTGTCTGAATATTGAACCATTTTGACACGTCATTTAATTAGTATTTAGTAATTGTTTGACCCGTATATTAGAATATCTATGTTCTGTTTTTTCTCCTGACAGTCCGGCCTGACAGATTTATATGAACAGTTCACTCAGTGTGTAAATTCTTTTCAAGAGTTTTGGGATCAAGTTGGTGAGCTTGATAGTCAGACTTGGGTATTGGAACCTGAGAAACCTACATATTCTGCTACTCATCGTAGAGTTGTGTTAAGTAAGTAGTAAGTTTATATTTATGAGCAATAGAATTCTTAAGGAAATCAAAGGACACTTGACTTGGTTGGGGGGGGGGGGGGGGGGGCAATGCATCCTAACATTAATATGGCATGTATCAGGGGGCTGTTTCACAACACCGACGTAACTTTACGTCTGGTCGTAACGTCATGGCAACATATACCTTCAACATTACGTTACGACCAGGCGCAAAGTCACGTCGGTCTCGAGAAACAACCCCCAGGTTTTTGTATGAATCCATCAATATGTCACACAACATATTAAGTCACATATAGGCCAATGTTGTCTCAAGACAATTATAGACACTTATCTATATAACTTTTTAATAAGATCATTCTGGTTAATATTCATGTGCCAGTATAACTCAATAACATACATTGTATCAAATCCCAAGTCATTTGTTCTTTTTAATCTGTTATAAATGCTATAATCCATCCCACCAACTTCACCATCATTTCATTTATATTTTGTATCAGCTAGTCATAATGGGCCTATACAATTGTAATATGTAGTTAGTTGATTCATTATATTTGATAAATCCAGGTACAAGTGTGTCCATACAAATATCGTTAGATCCACTTAATCCATGTGGACTCCCTGAATGTCGCTTTCTCGGATCTGACCAAGGTATTTAACACTTCCATCTACTGGATACTTTTTATAGAGTTACTTGATGTTGATAGACAAGTTGCCATGATGTTGGAGCCCCAATCTCAGACCGGACAAGCCCAGCTTCCATTTACACTTCAGCTATATTCAATGATGCAAACTTGATTTGTCCAGACATAGACTGTCAAAGTTTTAAATTTCCTTTCTGAAATCTGTTGTATAAAATGCAGAAAGTTGATAACAGATAGATGGTTTGTCCAGTCAACCACTTGGGGTGGTGATTGTACCATCGCTAACTTACTTTGCAAGTACATGTAATTGGCAAATCAAATATTCTGCCTGCTACAACGTCTGCTACAACAAATGGAAGTGTAAGTGGATTGATTGTTTGGTGTTTCAAGTCAGGCTTAAGATGATTTCACTTATATGGCGGCTTCGCCAGTTTTTTGTGGGAGGAAACCGGGCTCTATGCCCGGAGGAAACCTACGACCTTCCGTTGGTAACTGACAACCATTCCACATAGGTCGGTTAATGGAAGTGTTAAATTTGGCAGTCCAGACCTACAAAAATTATACCTTTGGTAGGACTATGACGTCTAAGCGCTAAGCTAATTTATTCCCGTATAGATCATAGAGAGAAATAATGCATTGAGTTTTGTAAGTTTTGTTGTCCAGAAATCTCATTTTCTTTTTTGGTAAGTTTATACAGTTTAAACAAATTGGTTATGCAAAAGGAGGTATAATCTCAGACATGTCATTTATCCGTTAACTCTGAAAATGTGTATATATCATCAAAACCAAATAAATACATTTAGATGTTATTGTTTATTGTTTTAGCTGTCCAACCATTTCAAGACAGCTTTAACAAGAACCTGCATCTCTGGTAAGTTGTTGTGTATGATGAAATATATTATTTCTCGAGTATAAAAAAATAGGCCTGTTAAATACCATCAATTTATTGGACTTCACTGTGAGAATCATTCAGGGGTTTAAGTGTAAACTGTCTGGATAAAAGTCAAATGTGTAATACTTTCCTCTCAAGTTTTCTTTCTGTATTTCACTTTTACCAGGAGTCCTTCTCGGTCTTTATTAGACAATTTACAACTTTTGTTGGAGCATCAGTTTCCATCTCCCAGCAATACCAGGAAAGAGGTAATGTCGAAGTTACATCCGTCATTTATTCTCTTATTGTTCAATATAAGAACCTTTACCTCAGTATTTGTTAAATACAGAAAGGCTGGTATTTATCTCCAGTTATACAAAATGTTTATTCAATCTCTGTTGTAAACAGCATTTTGAAAACTTTGCTGAAGGCCTTATAAACTAATGTGAGACCAATGTACATGTAGTTTGAAATGTTTTGTGGTGGGTTAAAAATTTGAATTTATTGATTCTGTTGCTACTCTTCATAACTTATTGGTTACTTAGTATTCCTATCTTTTGTGTTTTCTTTGAAACAAACTGGCTTTTCTTATTCAAGGAGCTGATCAGAACTAGGTCAAATAGTCTCTCCATCTGGGAAAAAAGCCCCAATTCCTTTTTTTAACTAAAAACGAACTGACATTACTAGATACAGGTCAGGTTAATTGGCTAACTAGTGGATACTGTACAGGTCACGATCTTTGGCTTACTGGGACTGCACTTTGTTTAGAAGAACTGTCTGATAAACTTGTCAATTGTAGGATTTTAGTGTGGAGTGTGGTATTTGTTATTCGTATCGTCTGGATTCGGAAATCCCAGACAAGACCTGTGAAGATGCCCGATGCGCTCAGCCTTTCCATTCCATTTGTCTCTATGAGGTATGCTTCCAATCAATAAGGACAACAAATTTATTTATCATTAAAGGGCGGCTCAGTTGGCTGCACAGTTCACAGTAGTCGCTCAGTCCAATACAACCCTTCCATTGATGGCTCACAAGTTGTTCACTCGATGACTTTATCTGAAATAGTTGGCAGGTATTCTTCCTCCGAGCAAAGAGCCTAGTTTCCTCCCCTGATAATCCTGGCAATGCCACCATTTAAGGGAAATAATGTTCAGTGACTATATGATAAAAGACATCAATCAAACTGAACCAAAATTTTAGTACCCGGTACCTTAATTGACCTATTGACGTGGGATATAAAAGGGGTATGGCTTTGTTACAAACTGTTGTTGTCGCACACATCTTTACAATACCTTCCCCTGGGCCGTGTTTATCCCTGAATATATACCTTCAATGATGCCTCGGTGGCTCAGTCGGTTAGAGTGATTGTCCCTCAGTTCGACACAGGCATTCCATCAATGCGGCACGGGTTCGAATCCCACCCAGTCCAAATAAAATTGAAAAATTGAGTGGATATTTCACTCAATTGTCGTATGTTTAAGAGTTGCCAGATATTCCCCGAAGGTCTGGTGTTTCCTCAGAGCAATAGTCCTGGTTCCTCCGCCAGTAAACTTGCCAACGGCGCCATTTTTAGGATAAAAGTGAAATGATCTTGAGTGCGATGGAAAACATCAACCAATGATGTGATTAAGCAATGTGTCTATTTGGTCATTTTTTATAACCTTAGACTTGATGCTTAGATAAGTTATTGAATAATGAAGCTTTACAACTTATTTCTACAGGTAACATTTTCCACAAGAACTTTCCAAATTTCTAATGATTTCAGTTCGCTATTTGTTTTACAGTGGCTACGTGGTTTACCATCGAGCAGACAGAGTTTCAATACTGTGTTTGGGGAGTGTCCGTACTGTAGTAAAGTAAGTTCTTAAAACATATAGCAATTATCATCTGGGATATTTTACTTATTTAGTTGAGGAATGCTTTCTGGCAAGTAAAACCACTAAAAATCAACATAGAACAATGTCCAGGTAGGTTTAAAATGTCTTAAAGCAAAATCTTCATTCTGTTGCGGTATGTGGAAGCGTTGCCAGGTACTTGCCGAAGGTCAAGGGTTTCCTCCCCCACTAAACCTGGCAACGCCGCTATATAAGTGAAATAATCTTGAGTGTGGTGTAAAACACCAATCAATCAATCTAAAAGCATATGAAGAATCCAAGCCAGATTACAACAACAATCAGAAACCGGTGAACTTCAGTGTTGAATTGCATTCATTTGTTTTTCGAAACTTGGACTTACAGTTACTGGGTATCATGCGAGGATGTGCTCCACTTATTTTGGTTACTCTGGTTTCAGTATTTTCACAGTTACTGGCCTTTTCCAACAGTATAGGTTGATTGTTTGGTGTTTTACGCCGCGCTCAAGATTATTTCACTTATATGGCGGCGTTGCCAGTTTTATTGTGGGAGGAAACCGGGCTCTGTGCCCGGAGGAAACCCACGACATTCCGCTGGTAACTGGCAACCATCCCACATAGGTCGTTCGAGTGAAAACCCAGTCAGAAAATTTTTCAATTTTTGGACTGAGTGGGACCAACAGTATAGGAAAACATGGGCAATTAGTGCTTGTCATAGCATCTCCTCCCACAATTTTGATCTGATTTTTTAAAAACTTAGTGGACAAGCGGGAGATCATGTGAGGATGGGCACCTCCTATTTTGGTTGAGATGGTTTCCTTATTTTCAGAGTTACTGCCCTCTTCCGACAGTATAGGAAGACAAAGTTTCGTGCCGATTTTCTTTCTGCAGTTCACTCTAAAATTTATTGGCAGGCTTATCGTCTATATTTTTCAGATAAAGTTGTTAGTAATGCGGTTGTGTTAGATCATTAAAGCCCATGCTTTCAGTTTGTTTACATTGCATGAAGCCAGAAAGTTCTGAACTTCTTCTGTCTGGCAAAAATACAGAAAATGGTCCATATTTTTAATGCAGCGAGTATGCCTTTGATATACAACACTGATGGACTTGCCCGGTAGAGAGTCAAACTCATGGGAATAGCATTCCACCTCTACCAGTGTGCTTCACTCTGCATTTATTTCAGCGCTTAATGTATTGTGAATATAAAAGGGGATTATTTGGAATTCATTATTTGCCTAACTGGCATCCCTGCCTGAAGAAAAGTGTGAATATCTGACCAAATGACTTTGTAACAATGTACAATGTCGCTAATAAGGCTTATTAAACCCATGTGACCAAGTTAATCAATTGACTCTAGCTGGTATTAGTTTTATAAAAAAATTGATGTTATTGTTTTTCAGCCAATCACTGTAAAGATGACGACCGTCTCGTAGCCAGTTCTCTGCTGGGGGATGTTGTAATACTGATTATACAGCCAAGTTGTACATTGACAGTTATATGGTGACCTGGATGATGTACAGCTCCTGTGTATACCAGTAACCGTATGTGTGGTAGATAGGACCGATGCACCAAATGATACAGAGTGGGCTCCACAGATAGAATCTTGTCCATCTTGAAAAACACTTGATTGTGACATAAATGAATGAATCTACAAATACATGATTTTCACTCGTTTGATTATAATCCAGATTAGTGTTTATAAAGAGTTCACCATGTGATGGTAAGGTATTAAAACCATGTATTTTCCAAATGGGTAATAAATTCTTTTCTCAAGGTTTCTGGAATTCAGTGTTTTTAAGCTGTATACACATTATACATTAGGTATAACATAAATTGCCAGTGGAATTATGAAGAGCAATCTCATGTGATACGTTGGATCTGTTAAAGGGGTAACTGCCGCCAATATCGATGTAATGCTGCTTCCAATTCCTGCAGATTTTGTACAGAAAGCTTTAGGGCTTGAATGTTTCTGCCCATCCTATCTCAAATGTGCTCTAAAAGATTCAAATCCGCGCAGTTACCCCTTCAACAGATCCAACGTATCACTGGGGGGATGAAACGCAGGTTGGAACCTAATGGAGGCTATACACACTATTGGCCTGCTCTAGGGATGTGTTCTACACACTCAAAGGAATGACCTCAACCACACACAGCTGAGTCTGGGAAGAAAGCCATAAATTATACCCTGATTACTTCTCCCCCCCCCCCCCCCCCCCCCCCTACATTCTTCTGACAAAATTGGATTAGAAGGCATCCGACAAGTGAAAATATCTGAAGTGTATGTATATAGCGAAACATCCAGACACGTGACCCTGATCAAGAGAGACAATATAATATTTTTATTTTCTTATCAAGCACTTCAGTTGTTTGAAAAGTACATCAAAGTCCTGCTGTATTCCAATATTGATTCTCTGGGAAGTATTCCGTTAAGTTAGACACTCCAAGTAAACAAATTGTACCAGCTGTTGGGGTGTCAATTATGGCTCCTTCATAAAACACCAGGCTACGCTGGCTGGACAGGTCACGGGGTAGTGTGTACTGTGATCTGTTTCTAAAATCCATTGATGACTATTACAAAACAAATACTTTGACAGATTTATTAGCACACGCCATTAAGTTTTTGATGACAAGCTAAAGTAATGCAATGATTCAAATTAGCCAACAGGAACTTTTCCACAGTGGTTATCTTTTTTTGCCTCTCAATCCTGGTGAAGTTTGTACTGCAATATCTGTTTTAACTGCTTTGCTTCGTTTTACAACACGTCTTCCTGTTGTACTTGATACATCTAAACAGAAGAAAAGTAAACAGTTTTACTAAACTAACAAACAAGAGGCTTTAAAACTAAATAACACTGGAAGTAATTATGATCACAAAGCTCACATACTGCTGAGAAGTAATAAATATTGTATAGATATAGTTAGGCTTGGCAATACATCCATTACATTTAAAGAGACAAGTCTATAGCAATTGAGTGTGATATAGTCTATAGAGGTCCTAAAATCACTGAAAACAAAGTTTGAATGTACATTTTGTATTAGTCGGAGGGGACCAGTTATTGAGGCTAAATCCATCGATCCTCTAAAAAATGCTTCGGGTCACAGTAATCTGACTTTCGGCGTGCCAATATATACTGTTCGTTACTTATTGGGGTTCGCCTGAAAATCCAAAAGTCAGGTTTTGATAAATTTTCTAAAATTTCTAGACATTAGCATGCTTACCAAAAATAATGGACACTAGTTAAGTTCTTTGTTTTGTAAGGAAAAGGCCACTTTCAAATGCCATAACCTCACCAGCAAACAAAAACCATGAACAGAACAAACTCACTTCCCGTAAAATATTAACATTTCTTTTTCATGCAGCATAATGTTCGTGATTTTTTCTATCAATAATGTACCTAACCTTCTATAATTGATACCTCTCGGTAACTGGTACCCCAAGGCTACTTGGATTTCCCACTTATATTTACAAACTTATGAGCTACAAAAAGAACAAAAAACAAGTAATTGTAAGAGGGATAATGAACAAGCAAAATCTAAAGGGCTACGGTGGCGAGTGGGCCTTTAGATTTTGCTTGTTCAGTTAAGAAAGCCAATTAACACAAGCTAACTACAAGTAAAGCCACTAAAATTTTCTGTTTTCTGTATTTTTACCCAACAACAGAAATTAAGAACTTTCAATTTTTAGCAAAAATCATGTTTTGGCATCATTTAGTATTTTTAATTTGAAATTGAAAATTAGATTATCAAGTACCCGCGATGTAAATAAACCTCGAACCAGAACATGCGCCCTAATGTTTTGAGTCCTGTGAGGGATCGAACGGCACAGTATAATTTTACGTACTTTATCTGAGAAATACAGACTGATGATGGAGTAAGACATCTTCTCTAGCCAAGTTAAAATCTGCATGTTCCCATTCCGTGTTTTACCTTGGCGGACTAAGCCACTCAAACCCGTAAATCGAACAGCTGATTGTGATTGGATGCGAGTAAAACTTCTCGCAGCTAATCAAAACATCGGGCACTTACACTGAAAATAATGCAATGTGTACACCAAAGAGAGTAGATTGACAAGAGTGGTCACTTCGTCCAATATGCATTGCCGGCATGTTCTTTTGGCCTCCTAGCGGAAGGATGTTCTGACTGTACACGATTCGACTGTAAAGCGGCCCCCTACAGAAAGGAGGTTCCTAATAATCGAATCGTGTCCGTGTCAGGTGGTACTTTAATTACCATTGTAAATATCTCCAAGTTATGATTGTTACACTTTTTGTTGTTTGTACTCTGCTTTGTTCGAGTGCCAAGTACAATAAAATTGAAATTTTTCAAATTCAACATGGCGCGGACGAAGTGACCACTCTTGTCAATCTACTCTCTTTGTGTACACCTTGAACTTTTGTTTAACGAATGCTGATTGGCCAAGACTCACGGGTTTACGATTTACGAGTTTGAGTGGAGTAGTCCGCCAAGGTAAAACACGAAAAGGCGACATGCAGATTTTAACTTGGTTTGCGAAGATGGGGGTAAGAGGGAGTGGGACTCGAAAAGCCTGCCCATGATTCTTTGAATGTAAACCACTGATAAAAAGTGCTGAAATGAGGGTAATCCAACACTTAAGTTAAACCGACACTGATTGTTGCTGTAACCAGGCTTCGATTCTTCGTTTCTTTTTCACCCCCATTTCTATATCCTATGTTTAATTTTAGTTGTAGTAAGCTAATGTAAATTGGTTTTCTTAAAGTGGCATGAGCTGCCAAAATGTTGAAATTATTGGCTATTTTTCTCAAGATGTATAATTCAGAAGCCTTTTAGTACTTCTAATCTCGAGAACGAACAATTAAGTATTGTTATGGTTATTTAAATTTTGTTTACTTTTCAAACACTATTTCGGTTCGTACAGGGCACATACTGTATGGATTTTCCTCATTCCAACGCCAATCATTTAGTTTTTCGACGACCTTCAAAGCCTCTTACTGTCGTGCCGATCAGAAATTATGAAAAAAGTGTGAATTTTACCAGCTCATGTCACTTTAACAGGCAACGACGGCAAGTGGGCCTTTAAGTGTTGGATTACGCTGATTTGAGGCCTATTGTTTACTCTAAAATTTATTGGCTAGCTTTTCGAGTCCCTCAAACCATTAACCTGATCCTCAGATAAAGCCTGTAAAATTATACTGTGCCGTAAGATCACTAACACAGTTTTAAACATTAAACCTGGTCATTAGTTCACATTGCGGGTACCTGATAAATCTAATTTTCAACTTCAAATTGAATATACTAAACGATGCCAAAACTTTCAATTATTGGTAAAAATAGAACGTTCCTAACTTCATCTGTCTAGGAAAAATACAAGACCAACCAATATTTTTTTTATGTAAATAGTATTCTGGATTTTAACAATGGGAGTGCCTTTAACAAAACAAGAAGTACAACAATTTTAGTAACACAAAAAACAACATTTTAAGGAAAAAGAACCCAAGAGAACATGGTTACTTGCAAAATGAGTTAGTAGATCAGACGACTGAGCAAAAAGGTAGTAGACTTGGCTGAACTTGACTGAGATCGGAAGCCTGAGTGGTTTTAGTAGACCTTGAGATTGTGGAGTGCTCAGGGGGACTGATACTGGAGGTCTGTGAGGGAGGGTAGGTAGTTAAATGACTTGGATGACCTGTACTGTTAGTCAGGGCTTTATGATTACGATGAAAAGATGAGTGATTGCCGTGACGACGCAAACCTGATGTAGAAGATGAACTTTGGATTTTTTGTAATCGTTCCCTCATTGCCGGTGTCATCGATTCTTCCTTGACCTGCGTATTCTTCTTTTTTGCTTTCTCACTGGTGATGGTATGTAGGCCATTTTCTGAACTCTTTCTTTTTGCACCTCTCTGTAAATGTTTAAAAACAAAACAGAGTATAAATCATGCAATTTAATTCATCTTGTTTTATTTCTTACAAAGTACTGATAACTGAGAATGTGCAGCAATTCTATCATTATTGTTCATGAGGTGACCTTAATAAAAACAAATCTAGCTTCATCTCTTATTTTCATTGAAAGTTTTATACTAGAATATCTAACAGCATCTACTTGGAATTACCTTTTCTCATAAACTTGGATTGATAAAAGAATGTCAGGGATTGGTTGATTGATGTTTTACGCTAACTCAATATTATTTCACTTATATGTTGCTGTTAAGTGAGGGAGAAAAATGGGCTCTTTGGGGGGTACCTGGCAACCCAGCCAAAAAGGGCAATCAATCAAATTTGTTACCCTCAAGTGGGATTTGAACCTGTGATCCTGTATTATGTTAAAGTGGCTGGGTTCTACACACCGAGCCTCATTGAAATAATGCTGAAGTGGGTACCTTATACATGAAGGGCACGGCATACATAAACACATGATCAGATTTTAGGTGTTATTCAGTTACTTTACACACTGCTAACGCACCGTTGAATGGTTTTAACAGAGGGTGCCAGATTAACACATCTTGAGAAAAATAGTGAGCAATTTCCTCATTCTCTTATTGCAAAAATTATTATAAGTTTGAAGAGCTCATGCCACAGTTTATAGATGTGTTTAACTAATGGATTGCTCCAGACAGTTTAAACTAAAGTACATGTAGTAAACATTTACCCTAGGTGGTGAAATATGTGAGCTTGAAGGCTTGTCAGAAAGATCCAATGTCCATTCAGAATTTTTCCGTCCTTGGGAAAAAGAATCTCGCAAGATTTTACGTAAATGATCATAGTCCGGGTTTTCATGGTAATCCAGCTTGGAAACATACTTTAAGTATTTACAAATCTCCCCTGAAAGAAAACATCATGAAGTCTACAATATAGACCTAGCAGGAAATGTAAATTTGTTAGACATTTGCCAAGTGGATGGTGTGCCTTCAAGGAAGAAAATCACTATATAATCATATGAAGACAAGGTCGCAGATTTGAGCGCACTTCCATTTCAGAAGTAATGGTTGTAACAGGCAAATGAAGTGAATCAATAACCAAACATATTTACATGAATTCCTTCATACAAAATAGTCTGAGTTCCCTTCCATGAATACTTTATCCTTTCTTCCATACAAACAAACATATAGAGGTTTATGGATTACAACTTCTGTTTATTTGTAAAGCGATGTTTCGGTACAGATACTAGTACTGTTATCAAGCATTATGCTTATGCTCAGCTTGATAACAGTACTAGAATCTCTACCGAAACGTCACTTTACAAATAAACAGATTGATTGATTGATTGGGGCTTGTCGCACTCAACAGCTACGGTTATATGGCGACAAAAGTACCAACCGACCAAAAGATCTTACCCACCCCAATCCCACCTAAATTTTAACATTAAAACCTCCACAGACAATATGAACGTCAGGAAGGCTAATGTATTTGGCATACTTAATTTTCATGTTAGGTAGGCGAAAATGGCTATGGCAAAAACCACACCGCCCCCAGCCCGAGGGTGCAAATAAACAGAAGTTGTAATCCATAAATCTCTTGAGTTAATATTGTTATCTTGACTTCTAAATGCCTCTTAAAGAACAAATATGCCATAAAAGCCGATTTGTGGATTTTATAGATCTAACTTGCATAACGTAAAAACTGTCTTTTCCATGTTAAGACAGTGAGTGGACTGTGAATGTTTTACACCGTACTCAAGATTATTTCACTTACATGGCATTATTTACAGAATAAAAACAAGCAAGTCCTAAAAAAAACATTGCCCAAAAATCTGATGATTAGGAAAGTGAATCTTTAATACCTGGTTTCTCCTCAGATGGGAAACATGCCTCCATAAGGGAATCCACATTGCTCATATATCTGGAAGGAAAAAATATTCTCATCAGAATTTGGACAGCACAAATATTTACGATCCAGAATGAAAATTCCTCGAAGATTTTCCTTTCTGACCAATCAGAATCGACCTATCAAGACATGGAAGATGTCTCTACTATAACCCATAGTTTGTTTAGAAGCATTACATACTAATACTGACCAGGAATTACATATAAGATGAGATTTTGTAATAACAAATTTATACTCACTCTGTTTTTGATTTCTTAACATAATCTTTATTAGAAAGATTTTTTTCCCATGGTAATGTTCCACATAGCCATTGAAGAAGACAATATCCTAGAATTTCTAAATCTCCACGTCTTGATGGAACTGAGAAAGGAAACATTCATTCGAGATTAAGCCACTGTCAGATGATGTCAGGTAAATTGTATTAACATTTCAAATCATCAACTAACAGAAAACATTTTCTACCGTATGCTCTATTGTGAAGTGCATAGTGCCAAACTGTGACTTACGACCAAGAGAAATTGGTGAAGTATGCCATAAAAAGCTAGGCTAATTTCCCTAATTCTGGAGTGCGGAATAAAACATCAATCAATCAACCCTAATTCTGAGGGTAGTATGAAGACTGATATTGATTGATTGGTGTTTTACGCAGTGCTCAAGATTATTTCACTTATATGGCGGCGTTTCCAGTTTTATTGTGGGAGGAAACCCACGACCTTCCGTTGGTAACTGGCAACCATCCCACATAGGTCGTTCGAGTGAAAACCTAAAGACTGATATTGAAGGTTACAAAATACAATGAGCTCGCAAGGTAAGTAGTTTCTTGCAAATGGTGGTCTCTACTGACCTTCCCGGAGATACACAGAAATAGTATTGATGCTCTGTGGGAGATCCCAGTCCAACAGATCATTTTTAGAGGGTTCCAGACTGACTTTTCTTCGTAAAGTAAAGATAAAGATCCTCTGTTCTTTACCTTACGGGTTTCCTGCAATGTTCTATCATAGAAAGGAGAATGTGTGTATATACTCACGGACACCATTATGAGCATCTCGACTAGTGAATTCAATAGTACCATCATGAGCCTTCCGTGGGTCAGGTTTGTATTCTCTTTGTTTTCCTTCAACATTATAACGATAGGCTAGGCCAAAGTCAACCAGGTATACCTAACAGGAATAAATGTTTACACCATTATTATGACAAACTTCTGGGTTTACTGGTTCTTTTTATTCAAAATGTTGTAAATAAAACTACTAATTCTATCTGACACAATTCTTAGAACACACAATTTTTAAAAGCAAATGTTAATAGACTTTGATTTTAGCATCATCTAAAATGGAATCCCACTTGATTTACGAATGACATAAAACAGCCATAAATCAATCAAAATAGAAAAATTGGACAGTTACTGCATAATTCAAGGTGATTGGCAAACATCAAAAATAAAGATTTGTTTTAAAATATTTCGATCTCAGAATCATGAATATAAATCATTGAAGATGAGGGGAATATAAACCTAAGAGTTCATGAAAACCAGAAATGCTTGTCAAACAATTTTTTTTCAATAAGTTACAATTCTAATTCTTACCATCAAATGATTACCAGAATTTTGAGTTAGAATGACATGGTAATGTTTGTGAAGGTTAACTTACCTCATTAGAGTTAAGAGTTCCTCTTTTAGAGCCCAGTAGTATGTTTGAGGCTTTTATATCAGCATGTACATACTCATTACTATGCATGTATTCTAGAGCATCTAGCTGTGAAGAAAATATAAACTACAGTCTAAAGACAGATAGATAGAACTCAAAGTGAACAAAAACATTACTGGCGATGTTCCAAATGAAGTAAAAATAATAAAGTTTAATGTCATTCCAGTTTTGATATTTTTACATTTCATAAACTCTTTAGCTACCGGTACATAGAAGTCATTGGCTGACTGAATACGTTTTACCAATTTGCAGTATTTGAACATTCATCAGTTTTTCAAAACCTTGAAAATCAGACTTTATGAAAACCTACAATTTCTGTAGCTGTGACATGCCACTTGAAACACACTGTAGCTACAGATTTCTGATGGCTGACAAACTATAGGGAGAGCAAGTCTCGTAAGAATTGCTACAAGATTTTGTGATATCCGGTGACAAATAACGCAATAAAGAACGCTTTTGGTGACGGAATTTGACATGACGTATTTTGCCCCATAACGTCAAATGTAAATGTCATGTTAGAACAAAAAATGCTCAGCCACATGTGCAATGCAGTGCCATTAACAGGGAAAATGTAGAATTCCTACTAGAGACTTGCGCTTCCTATTTGAAACAAGATTAACTTTTGAGTTTAATTAATTAGTGTCTTTTAGAAAGTGGGTATAACAGTATTCTCGTTATTTTGGGATTACAGAAGGCCGGTTGGCTGAATGGATAAGGCAGCCGGCATTTAGTGCTGGCGATAGGTGCCCGTTTCGGGCGTCACCCAAAAATCGGTACAGGAATTTCAACCATATTTTCAAGAAAGTGTAATCCCAAAATAACGAGAATACTGATTAACCTTTATATATGGATAGTAGAGTCAAATGTGATGTTCAAGGAACACTTCTGAAACACCACCAAATAAGATTTTTTAAGCAGGATTAGAATAGATTGACAGACTGAAATACTTGTCCATATTCTCTACACAAATTTCTGCAATGAAAAACCCGACGACCTGGCAGCGTTTGTTGTCGAAGAGCATGTACGACAAAGGTGTATTTTGATTGGACAAAACCATCCTATTTCATTCAACTTGTCTGCAACTTGCGTCACTTGCAACCAAAATTCCATTGGATTGGAGTGTTCTCCCTGTTCCATAGGGTTGCATTCTATAGTCGCAGTCTACAGATTGCATAGTAAGAATGACCCTTAACCAAAATCCCAGGACAATGGCCGAGAACAAAAACATTATAAAGGGGTACTTTGTGGCCTATGTTTCATAAAAAGTCTGGCGAACATTCTCGATGATAACAGAGGACATTACAACATGTATGAAGGATTTGTGAGTAAGTTGACAACATTTGGACATGTCCGAACCAGTGAAACGATGATCGTTAAAAATCCGAGATTGAGCACTTGTTAATTTTCTACTAATCGGAAGGTCAACGGAGAATCATAACAAACATAGGCAGTGTCTCTACCTTTTGAACAACAAAATATCACGAAGTTTGTTACCAAACAAAAGGTGTAATATTCACTGAATTTATTGAACATTTTGTACCATTTCTAATTCTGATTTTCAAATTTTGTCGGATAATGCTGCTTTTAAAAAACTTAAAGTTATCCTTCCCAAAAAACTTCCTCTATTAGCAAACTGTGTAAAGCAGATTTCATTAATTGATGACATAGACAAAAACCCGGAACATACCATTCTTATACCTAGACAAGCAACTGTTTTTCTTTGAAATCGTTTCCCAGATTGTACAAATAGTTTCTGAAGATCAGTTCCAAACCTCTGCATCACCAAAAATCTGTAGTCTTGCTTGTTAAATGTATGTTGGCCATTGGATATAAACTTTGGGATAGCCAGGTATTTTAATTTTCTAGTTTTGATGAAATTCTCAACTGTAAATGGAAATGTTTCTTGTTAACATAGACATCAGTATTAAAACCCTTTTTTAGAAATGACACAGTTGAATGTTAAAACAAACAGAAATTTATTTTGAGCTTTACATAAAGTAAATAACAAGACAACAAAGTATCATCTATAAACTATTGGTCACAACTCTCAAATTCACCAGTATAGCTCCCAAAAGATCAAATTGATTTTACAAACAAATATTAAAAGCGAAAGTTGCTTGGGCAGAAAAAGAGCTGGATAAAACATATATAAAAAGATAATGTCAGTTAACTGACAAAAAGAGATACGACAAAGCGTTAAAAGTTAAGGAGCAGACACTCAACTTATAGATTGGGAGTAAGGTACCTGAGACACCTGGTTTAAAATTTGCAAAATCTTTAATACAAAGCAATCCCATCCATCAACTTAACACACTTTTCAACTTTCAAAGTGATACAATAAAGCCTGAAGTTATGGAATGGACAACAAATCCATACATTGGGAATAAGGTACATTGGCTGTAGCTCCGTCACAGAATGCTAAAAAGCAATCGCATCCATCTTTTTTCGATGAGATCAACACACTATCCAATTTTCAAGGTGATATGATAGACTGTTCTGAAGTTATTAAGCAGACAGGGCATAATCTAGGGCAAAAGTTTGGGCACCAATAGAACGGTTTGACAATACCATCCCAAACCCCATGAAGTCTGCATCGAGAAAACTTCTACCTTAAACCATCATTTCTGTCTAATATGTCCCTAACATTTATGTTTTAAATACTTAGCAGAGCAGTTTTTACTTGTATTCAATATTTATAGCAACAATCACAACAATGTTTTTCTCCTAAACTGGTTTGGGCGCCCAAATTGCAGAAGCCCTAACCCCATATATGGGGTTCAAAATCAGCCTAGAAAAGGCCCTGGCAGACAACATATTATATATTGGTAACAAGGCAAATTGACTGTGGTGCCTGATATACCATTTGCAGAATCATAAAAAAGTAATCCCATTTGTCTTTTCATGAGCTCAATGCACTATTCAAGTTTCAAAGTGATATGACAAAGCGTTATCAAGTTATTGAGCGAACAACACATAATAAAAGAACAAGGTAAATTGACCGTGGAAACAGTCATAGATTTTGCAGAATCCTGAAAAGCTATCTAACTGAACCTTTCAAAGTTTTCAAATTTCGAAGTGAAAGTACAAAGCCTTCTCTAGTTATTTCGTGGACAGACAGACAGACATACTTATGGAGAGAGTTCATGCCAGGGGGATAAAAAAGCAATGAAGCACAGACAAATATTTAACTTACTATTTTCTGCTTTGGCTGCCCTTTGATAAAAATGTAATTCACAAAATAATGGTCCATTTGCAATAGGCTCCTGTAAAAGATAACAAATGTAAAGTCTGTACACAATGATTGAAGTCAAAGATTAATTGTTTGGTGTTTTACGTCCCGCTTAAGATTATTTCACTTATATGGGGGCGTTGCCAGTTTTATTGTGGGAGGAAACCGTTGGTAACTGGCAACCATCCCACATAGGTCGTTCGAGTGAAAACCCAGTCAGAAAATTTTCCAATTTTTTGGGACTGAGTGGGATTCGAACCCGCGACCCATTGGTGGAAGGCTGTTCGGATTGAGCGTCCAACGCTCTACCTACTGAGCCACGGAGGCCCCCTGAAGTCAAAGATAACAAGTGTAAAATCTGTTCACTAAGCTTTCAACATTACTAGGTTTACTGGAACAACAGGGCTCAACAACTCATAGAAATGTCTTAAATTTTGCTTAAAGTGGCATGAGCTGCCGATATTTTGAGGTTGAAACAGAATGTTGAAATTATTAGTTATTTTTCTCAAGACGTATAATTCAGAAGATTTTTAGTGCTTCTGGTCTCGAAAATGTACGATAAAGTATAGCTTTGAACTAACTTGGGCTTAGAATGAATGAATGGTCGTCCCGGCTATTTAAATTTGGTTTACATTTCGAACACGTATTCGGTTCCTACAGGCCACATACTGTATGGATTTCCCTCATTCCAGCGCCAATCATTTAGTTTTTCGATGGCCTTCAAAGCCTCTTACTGTCGTGACGATCAGAAATTACGAAAAAAGTTAATTTTGGCAGCTCATGCCACTTTAAAACTATGTTCTAGTCTTTTAAACTTAGTGCTACTGTGCGACATTTGTTTATTATCCAGTTTAGGGACTCAGGGCTATGATATCCAACTTTTTAGTAGATAGATCAAACAAAACAGGGCTCGAAACAATGATTTACAACTGATTGTAACCTGATTTGTTGATACCAATTATTTGCTTGTCCATTAGGATTGGTCCATTACTTACAACTTTCATTACATACTCAGCATCCGATCCTACAGCATGAGTAACATCATCTGAGGCTAAATTAAAAAATAAACAAAATACATTGTTATTGGGCAAACTCACAAAATAAAGGAGCACCACGCTAGACAACGTATCAACAATACCAAAACTACAGACATGTTCTTAGTATATAGAAGCTATTATTGATCAGTGACTATGTATTTGTTATGATTTATAACAAGAGTCATCAGAAGATGCCGTATCCCCCCGGCCCCGCATAAGATTTATTATTTATTTTAAGTTATTATAAGATATCTATGCTATCCTATCGGAAAAGGGCAGTAACTCTGAAAATAATTAGACCAGCACCATCAAAAAAGGAGGTGCACATCCTTCCATGATATCCAGCATATCCACCAATTTTCAAAAAAAATCTTATAAAAACTGTGGGAGGAGATGCGATGACAACCACTAATTGTCTATGTCGTCTTATACTCAGGCATGATTCTCGAGGCCCAGAAAAAAACCTGACTTTCTTGTAAGACTCGTCCGCGTCCCGTGTCAGCCAGACTGTGATTTCTTCATCAAGTTAGAAAAAAGAAACCAAATGTCCTCTTATATCAATATATTTGATATTTACTTTTTTTCTTTACTTTTGTGAACTGATTCTGACATTCAAGAAGTGTTTTTTTTTTAAATAAAACAAATTTAAAGAACTTGAAATCTGGATTTGTGATAAACAAAAAAACTGAAGTCAGAAGAAAAAAAACTGATTTGGCTCTTTAAAAAAAACTGAAAAACCTGAGAAGAATCATGCCTGTATACTGTCGGAAAAGGGCAGTAACTCTGAAAATAATAAAACCAGCGCAGCCAAAATAGAAGGTGCACATCCTCAAATTATATCCAGCAAGTCCACCAAGTTTTGAAAAAATATGATAAAAATCGTGAGAGGAGACGTGATGACAAGCACTAATTGTTTATGTCGTCTTATACTGTCGGAAAAGGGCAGTAACTCTAAAAATAAAGAAACCAGCGCAACCAAAATAAAAGGTGCACATCCCCGAATGATATCCAGCAAGTCGACCAAATTTTGAAAAAATCTGATAAAAATAGTGGGAGGAGATGCGATGACAACCAATAATGGTCGTCTTATATCGTCAGAAAAGGGCAGTAACTCTAAAAATAATGAAACCAGCGGAACCTAAACAGGGACTGATCCAGGGAAAATTTGGGCATACCATTTTGGTTCAAAATGTTCCAACAATAAGACAAAAACAACATCTCTGGCCCAAAATTCAACATTTAATGCTATTTTGACATTAAAATCTGTTGGTTTTAAGAATTTGGGCGGATTTTTTGCTTGTGAGTTTGGGCGCCCATACCTGTATACAGGTATCAAAATGTCTCTGGATCAGTCTATGCTAAATAGGAGGTGCACATCCTCGAATGATATCCAGTATGTCAACCAAGTTTTAAAAAAATCTGATAAAAACTGTGGGAGGAGATGCGATGACAAGAAATGATTACGGACAGACAGACGGACAGACAAGCTGATCGCTATATCCCCCCGCATTATATGCCGGGGGGATAAAAAGGATTTCTATAAACTTGGTTTTTAAAAAAATGCCATTTTGTTAAAAAAAAAAAAGATTGACCATGATTTTGTATCAGGAAACTTATTAATATATATTTATTTATTTATTTCAATTTATTATGCAGAACATTCATACAGAACAGTGCATAGTATAACTATAAAAGATATTAGAACATAATGATATACACAACATAAAAAGAAATATGTGCCCGGCATAATAGGAAACATATCCAAAAAGAACATTATATTCAATATAAAGCATGCATGCTGCTCTCGACTCCATATAAAATATATACAGTAATATTTAGAGATCCTTTAAATGTATTATTTTTGTTTTTTTCTTAATTCAAAACAGGCATACACAAAGAAACATATTGAGCTACATGTAGGCTTGTGATTATTTGTTAGTAAGATTTTTAATTTCCTATCGTCAGATAAAACACCTAAATCATAAAATGGAGAAATCTCAGTGTACAGATTGATTCTCAGGGTACTATAAAGTGGACAATGCAAAAGGAAATGGCTTTCATCTTCAACAGTATTTAAATTACAATAACGACAAAGACGATCCTCTCTTTGAATATAAGGTTTTTTATGTCTGTCAGTCTCGATGCGAAGACCGTGGTTGCTGATTCTGAGCCTACAAAATGCTTGTCGGTGTTTCCAGCTTCTACAATAGTTTAGATAGGGCTCGAAGTCAAGGTTTTCTTTAAAGCTAAGATATGTTGTCAATTTAGAAGATGGGTTTTGTTTGATGCTGTTTACATATAGATTTACGGTCTTTTATTACTGAATCTGCAGATTGAGACACTTGTCAACAACAAAAAAGGAGGGGCCAATTGGCTTTACATGTTGAGCAAGCCCTGAAACTCAAATCTTCTCAGAAACATTTGTCTGAGACATTGTAATTTCATAGAGGATTGAATGAACGCCACGCTCAAGTTTATTTCACTTATAGGGTGACGTTGCCAGGTTTAGTGGAGGAGGAAACCGGGCTTATTGCCTGGAAGAAACCACCCAAACAAGTACAAAACTGGACATATTTTTCTGCTACCTGTTTATGCTGGGAGAGTCAATCTGGCACCTGTACACACATGGGCTTGGCCTCAGAGGGAATTCAGATTATTAGGATTTTTGAACCTATGCAATAACTATTGCTTTTCAGAATTTTGAAAGCTTTGTCCATTCTTAGATAACTAAAAAAAATCTCGAGTAGAATGCAAGTTTGAATAATTTATTTAAATTATGTCAAGTTTAACTGGCTTTGAAGCAGGCCCCTCACTAAACATTTTCGATCCTTTCCCGAAGGCAGATACAACAAAAAGTTTTTAAATAAGTCTACGAAATGTTAATTATAAAATTAACTATTAAGGAGCCATTTCATTAATTCGATAACGGTTAGGCGAGAGATACTGAGACAGCCGGTTGCATTGCTTTATTGACAAGAATCATGCTAAACGAAGGCCAGGGTTACGGAGATGAGAACCAACCAAGGGTTATCTCAGGTAAAATTCATGCGTTTCGCATAAAAATTTGAAAAAAAATAAGGCCTGGTTACACGGAAAAGATCTTCAAAAAACTTTAAAGAAGAAAAGAAACATACCCAGATAAATGAGACCAAATCCTCCTTGACCAATTCCTTCTCCTACTCTCCATGGTTTCTTTTTTACATCAGTTAATATTTCTCCGGGGGGTAAAGGAGGGGGTAACTTGTGGGCTTTACTTGCTGTAGATTTCTTCACAGGGGGTTTCAAAGGTTTTCTAGCTGGGGATTTACTTTCTGACGATTTTCCTACACAAAAAACATATATTTGATAGGGAACACCTGATATAAAATTTACAGCTATCCCATTGCCCACCAAATAATATAATTTTATCTACTGTATGTTCAGTTATGTATCTATTTATAATTAGAAACTTGTCTCCATGGTTATTTTAGACCAGAAGATTTTCCCTGTTTCCCGTGTGTTTTAGTGATCATGAATATTTATAGTTCTGAATTTCTGATATACCTTCAACTGTTCTAAAATTATTAGATTTAGGGCAACAGAGACCTATTAGCTTAGAAAATAAAGACAGTACCCAAGCTTGTATGTTTCAATCACATGATGTTCAGGGCTCATTGCCTCAAATATCATTGAAATAGATATATTAAACCCAAAATAAAAAGTACATGCAATAATTATGCCTGTACATCTCATGATTTCACTATACCAGGGTGTCCAATTTTTTTAGGCCAGTAAATGGGGGTTGAGTTTTTCGAAGTATTTCAGCATTGTTTTCATTGCTCTTCAAGAGAATTAAAATATTACTTAAGACAAGCTACAATTTCCTCTATATTTTGCAGTTACTGTCCATATTTGTTTTTCTTTTCTGTTGGCAAATGCAAACATTCAAATGAAAGTTTCCTTCACCTTTCCGTAATTTCCCCACACCACTTCACAAAGTTTTTTTTTTTAAATTTTGAGTTGATTGATTAATAAATTGATGTTTTTACGTCGCGTTCAAGATTATTTAGCTTATATGGCGCTGTTGCCAGCTCGAGAGGGGGAGGGGGTGCTGGGAGGAATCCCCACCACCTTAGGCAAGTAGGCTACTTGACATATTTTCCACATATATATTTATGAACACTAAAACACACGGGCACAGGGAAAATCTTCTTGTCTAAAATAACCATGGAGACAAGTTTCTAATTGTGTATATGATGAAGGGCTATAGCCTAACACATATTCATCACGTTCGTATCTAGTCTTTGCATTCATCATAATTCCTATCAACTTTTGATAATATTTTTTTTTAAATTTCGAGAGCAGCTTTTAGTTTTAAGATTGTTCAAAATCAAATGTACCCGTACTCCATAGTAGTAGTACTGTGGGCACATCCAACTAAATTGAACTCAACATATTATGGTCTAGGACAAAATAAGAGTAGATTAAAATGGTTCACCATTGATATTTGTTTTACTTCCTCTTCCTCTGGGTGGCATGTCGACGATTTTCTGAAATCTGGTATAAAATAGAAACAAAACAAATAAAACACGTAAGACCATCTTATTGAAAAAAGACATTTCTCAAATCATCAAGCTTCAGTTGACACTTATCACTCAGTCTAGTTTCGCTTTCGAAATAAGTCATGGCTAAGCTAAGGGTCATTTAAAATCGTCAGCTGATCGTGTACGAAAACTAAGCCTGTCTTCAGTCTTGTAACAAAATATAGTTGTTAGTAAAGTTTGAGTCACTTAAGCTGTTAAGGGTACTTTCGGGATTAACAAGTTCATACTGAAGAAAGGTTGCTTTTGATTTGAGGTCTGTAATATTTGTTCCTTTTTATTACGACTGTAAATACCTGAAGTTGAACGGTAAACAACAGAACGCCTTCAAATGTTTCCGCGTATTTTCAGTGAAATGAAACCAGAGCACGTAATGAAACGATTGAATTGATTGGCATGTTCGATGATTTTGAACCAATCAAATTATTCGAAATAAAAACTTTACATTTGGCAGCAGCTGAAAAGGAAGTAGCTTGCGCGCATGTGTATTTTAAATATGGTGCCATCCGCAGAATGATATCACTGACATCCAACAGTTTTGTTTGACAAATTGTTCTTAAGTTCAAGTATGTTTTAAGTCAGCAGCACTAATATGAATAGTTGAAAATGGCAGATCTTTCTGCAGCCATACCCTCAAAATCAGTAGGAGACAATCCTACGAACAAGCCTGTGACAAGTGAAGAATCACAGGAAGTCCCCGCGAGTAAAGTAGGCGGTTCTACAGTTGAAAATGATAACACCACTTCAAACAATGCGTCTGCTGAAGAAAAAAACTGTTCCAAAGGAAAAGGACTTACAGTCGTCTTTTCAGATGACTCGCTTGTCTTGGGTTACATGGAGCCACCAAATCCGTGGAAAAATGGTAAGAAGACAATCAAAAGACTTTGAGCTGTCAATGGTCAGCAACTCAGTTAGTTAGTTTAAGTACGGATTTCTGACTCCAAAATTATCAGGTTGGGGAAAGTCGCAGATCGGCGGGTTGTCCATCGATCAATGGATAAACCGTCGAACGACGGAGAATAGACCCCGTCGATCGGTGGGTAAAGTTTGGACAAAAATGACACTTCTCTCTATCTGCAGTGCATGTCCCAAGCTTGTTGTTAATGGCTAGTTCTACCTTCAAAGTCAACTCGCCAGGTGCGCCAAGGCCAATGAAATTTATTTCTTAAAAGACTAAAACAAATTGCGTAATTTTAAGCATGTGTTTTAAAATAAACCGATATATCTACTCACATGCTTTACCTATCCACGTGTAGTGCACGCTCTGAAGTTTACAAAAATGACCACGAGGCGCAAATCCATGCCCAAGTAAGGTGGAAATTGTTGAAGTATCAAACTTCCTCGCCATTGATGACGTAATACTGTTGTGCTGGTTTTCAAGTTTTTAACGTCAAATTCACTTTACAGAAAGCTAAATTATTCCTGAACTTTGTTTTGACACTATTTGAGTACTATAGATTGTTATTTACTGTACAAATCTTACCACAAACTGTCGGTTCAAATCTACTACGACTTTTTTATTCCAAAATACGCCAGTAGGGTTTTTCCTGGCTCCCAAAATGTTGGGGTTCATTGGACCCCCATCAGATAAAAAGTAGGATCCCATATACATTAGGTGGGGTCCAATTAGTATTTAATTTTAAATATGCGTTAATGTATAATATTTTGCTATTTATTTGCATCCCATGGGACCCTTCTCAGTGCAATTTTGGGGTCCAAGTGAAAAAATGATGGTCAGAGATGCAGGTCGCAGGTCCGGTAAATCCCTGCGCCAATCAGTATAAAAAAAATAGTAATTTTAGAGTTCTTTTTTTTTACGAACAGGGATTTAATAGATTTATTAAATGGTGGTTTTATGTGGGGCTCTTCCTGACCGGTCAGTAAGTAACACAGGAAAGATACCCTTAAGTGTGGCTAACCTTCCCTCTGTGATCGTAACGATTTCTCTCAGACGGTGACACTGGCTGCTTGTTTCAAATTATACTCCCCACTATGGTTATGCGGTCAGGAAACTCGCAGAGAGAATTGCAACTTAGCAAAATTCCTTGTTGACGTTGTGTAAGGCTCAGACCCCTCGCTAGGCGTTTTTAGAGGGGCGCAGCGCCCTGCCCCTTATTTCTCCCGCCCCTGTGCCCTTTCATTGCGCCCTTTGTGCCCCAAAGACCAAGTATGACTACCCACTGTCTCCACATCAGTCCTTCCCTGACCAAAATTTATTTAACTGCTGTCAAAAACGTGTACAACACCAACACATTACACACTTCCATTCAGGTCAATTATTCCGGAAATTCAGCTTCCCACAATGCATCAGTCATTGATGCTCTCCTTGCAGACATACGTGTTATGAAACCTTAGAGAAAAACAGACATATGCTACGGAGAGTCAACCTCATTCCCATGGGCCACTTGTTGTGGCGGGTATTGCATCACTTCAACATGTCTGAAAATAGTGACCTCGTTCACCGTAATAATTTACCAGGGGAAAGTGCCTAACATCAAGCACTGCACAGTCTTCAAATGGTGGATAGAATTCACTCAAATAAAAGAAGTTAATAATAGAATTTAGCCCCCTGCCTGGACACAGAAAGCTGCCATTGCCAAAGGTATTCAGTTGAATCGATTGTACAACAACAACAACAACACGATCCTCTTTATCAAATGAAATCGTGTTACAGTTGGAGTTTAAGGCAAACGAAAAAGAGACACACAAACTCATTAGAAATTGTACAAAATACTAGAAATAGAGGATAGTTTGGGACATTTTGAAAGAAATTTGACAGTTTCATAGCAATTAGTTTTGGATTTTTTTTATTGGATTGTAACACCGCCAAGTTCAGCAAACACTGTCTACAGCCAGTCAATGTCACATTCGCAGTGTCAAACTTCATTTAAAACTTTAATTTGTACTAATAATTTGTTAAGAGTGTTTTCTGATAAAAACACCCCAAGGCAACTTAGCATTAATGATACATTGCAAAAAATACCCTACTAGAATTATGCCTATAAAAATTAAATAGATTTAAAAAATGGACTTTCCCTGCATTTTTAATTTCATAAAGTGGATTACACAATTTTCCTATTGCCATTCCCTACTCTTGTTATTATCCCAGCAGAAATGGCTTAAGAAGTTTAAGGTATCATAGTTAGACCAAAACATTGAACCTAATGAAAAAACTACCAACGTATTTTTTTTTTCTTTCCTAAAAGTAAAATTGAATAAGAATCAATCTGCATGTAAGTGGCTATCAGTTTTGCAATTTCACTACCATATAAATTAAGACGTTCAGTGAGACGCTCAGACCAAATGAAGTAATCGACGATCAGGTGCCCCTTTTTCTCTTAAGGTGCCCTTTTTTTTTGGACAGCACCCTGCCCCTCCCAAATCCTAGCTAGGGGTCTGTTAAAGGTCACAGGTGATGGCTGAGTTCCACAAAGGGATTATCAAAAAAATTTCCTCACACAGTTTTAGGTGGGTAGACTAGTAGTGTTCATAACTTTCCAGTTATAATTTTTTTTTAAATTCCGAGAGCAACTCTTAAGATTTTTCTAATGCACTATTTATTGACGTGGTATTGATGAAGCCCATATTGTGTGCATCCATATAACTTCAATCCACTCAACGCATTGCGAACTACCTGTGAGCAGTTTTTGTCAAAGAAAATAAGATATGAAAACAGAATTGTCAAGCAAGCTGCAATGGTTTGAAGTTGAACTGGCAGCGATTCCCCCCTCATAGAAACTAGGGCCTCAAAATGACATGGTAAACAGCTTGAAAAAATTACATATTATAGCTTATATCATAATTAAATTTAATTGTCCACCGATGATGCTATAAGCATTTTTCAAAGTCATCTAAATTATTGTTAATCTAATGTTTTGAAATTTTATTCATAAGACTACTTAGAAAGTCGTTTACCATGATCCACAACTTGTACAATGCTGTATTTGTAACCATTATAACAATTACTCTTGAATTTGTTGAATATTGCAAGAGAGAAATATGGCTAATGGTGAGCCCTTTTTATTTTTGGGAGGATTCTTCAAAGATATATCTATATTGTGTGACCTGTAATTAAAACCTTTAACGTAAACAAATGTTATCAGTATTTTTCATAAAGAAGGCATTTTAAGTTTTTTTAGTACATATGCAGAACAGAAACAGTTTGATGGGTTGGTGTTTTACAAATTTAACTTAGCAAAGATTACAATGTTCTGAGCAAAGCAAAGTATTTTTCTTCAATAAATGGTTAGCGATCTCTCTATACCATCTACACCATGGAATGTCTGCCTCCATAAAACCTTCAACCTCTTAAGTACTTTCACCATTGCTTACCAGAGTCACTAGGGCCCTGGGTTACAAAGCTGGCTTAAAGTCGATCGTAAATCTGTGTTAAAACTCGCGCCTTGGTCGCAACTGGTCCATGGTGTAGGCCTATTGGCATATTAACGCCAGCTTTGTATTGAGAGGAGTCAAGATTCTTGGATGTACCAATAGCTGCCATAGCCAGGGGTTTGGTTACATGTATACAACACTCTTTGAAGAACTAATCTGTGGTATCAGATGGAAAATTGAAAATCTGTTTTTATGATCTTCCCAATGAAACAGATGCTTTGTAAAAGGCACAGAAAACTCCAGGAATGGATACAATCTAAAGTAGACAATACCCACCAAGGCACAGAGTGACTCGTTTCCCCTACATGTATAACCTCTCTGAATTGAATTTTTTTTTTTAAGCAAAATGTGAGGTCAATGAACTCCCATTTTTCTAACAAATCATAATACCGTACATTGGTTTACTGGATAACACAGCTAATCAATCTGACACTCCCACTTAAATCTGAGATATATGTAGGGCAGAAAAAAACTTGCTCTTCCAAGGTAAAATAGGAAAACACTAAAATGAACCCTGCCTTTAAAAGGGCACTGTGCATCTGAGGCAAATTACATATCAAAAAAATTTCCACATTTTACTGTCATACTCTTATTGGGAAGGTGTTAGGATGATCACTGGTAAACTTCTTTCCCCTGATAGACTACCAAATAACGAGTTCAATACCATTTTTGAATTCCTTTGCGGCTGGTTTGTTTAGTTCTAGTTTTAGCTAGACAAGATTTTCTAATAGAGGTTTCAGAGTGAAGCGTAGAAGGCTTACAGCCTGGACTGTTGATTGGTCGTCTTCTGATTTTTTTGTGGGTTTTTTCCCCCCCTGATTCAATGATTTAGAAATAAACAAAAGATCAATATTAGTTACGCTTTCACAACTTACTGTAGTCAGGTGAGTCAGGCAATAAACAATGTACCCATTGAACATTTTTTGCTGAAAATTGACTTACATAAACCACTTTTCATCTAACGTCAAATCACTAATGACACTATGTTATTTATCAAAATAGTAGAAATATTATCAAAAATGTAAACATAAGACACAATTAGTCCCTTTAATGCTATTATTGGGGACCTTCGTGGCTCAGTAGGTACAGCGTTGGACACTCAATCCGAACAGCCTTCCACCAATGGGTCGCGGGTTCGAATCCCACTCAGTCCAATTAAATGGGAAAATTTTCTGACTCGAACGACCTATGTGGGATGGTTGCCAGTTACCACTCGAAGGTCGTGGGTTTCCTCCGGGCATAGAGCCCGGTTTCCTCCCACAATAAAACTGGCAATGACGCCATGTAAGTGAAATAATCTTGAGTGCGGTGTAAAATATCAATGAATTAATGCTAATATTATAATCATACCTGCCTTGGCTTAATAATGGTGCAATCTTATTGGCCATATATTTGAACACTATAAGATGGAGCTGTATGGCTTTATTGATCGCTGTCCATTCATTCAATGCTGAGAACTGGAGAAGACATGCTTTGTGCGTGGGCAGTGCTAGCATTGACATTCTCATACCAGCTCATCTATTTTTAAAATCCCATTCAGCTGGAAGATACACATTTTTATTAATATATATATACCTTTTCCATTACTCACAGGGTTGTACATTGTAAATATTATATGATGTAATGTGGTATACACATGTGATCTCAGGTTATTGTTAGAAACAAGATGCCTAAATGTCTTTCTTCGTTATCTTAATCATAATGGTTTTTTCACTGGATCACCAGGTATTCAGCTAAGCTAGGGCTTTTATCCGGGCAAAGAACCTGGTTTTGTCACCCACTAAACCTGGCACTGTCGCCATATAAGCGAATAAATGAATCAATCCATATAAAATTTAATTCATCCTAAAAACATCCATTACGATCTAGTTTCAATGTTTTTTTACTGATTATATGAACAATTAAATATCATTGTTGTGACGTCTTACATGAGGCTCTTTCAAACCGCAAATAGAAGGTTATCACTTAAATCTGGGTAAAGAGTCCGATTTCCTCCCCCATTTTATCTGGAAATATCGCCATTTAACTCAAATGCAGGTACAGTGTCAAATACAGCCTCGGTGCAGTCGGTGGTGCAGCGATCGTCCCTTACTCCCACACAGACCTTCCATCGATGTGGCACAGGTGGGAATTGAACTCGGACCAAATAAAAATTGAAAAAATTCTAAATGGATTTTTCACTCGGTCGCTGTATGTGGAAGAGTTGCCTTAGGTCAGCGGTTCGTTTCCTCCTGGCAATGAGCCTGGCTTCGTCTCCCACTACCAATACCGCCTTATAAGTGAAATAATCTTGAGTGCGGTGTAAAACATCAATCAATCAATCCAAAAGTTTTGGAATTTTAATTCATATAATTTTACTTTCTAAGAATAGTATTTAAACAGGTGTACTGTTTTTTTACTGAGAAAATTGGTGAATACTGGTTCATATAAAGGCTGTGTTATTTGATATTCAAATGTAAGGTTTAAAACATGTACATGCATGTATAAATTACCGTGTGATTTCCTATAGAGGGTTTATATGGAATGGTATAACAAGCTCTTTGTATTCTTGTTCTAGCCAGATCTTCTAGGTTAGTATGGCTGTACACATGGTTGCTTTTTGTAGGTCCCTGAATTAAACTCTTCCTTTATTTGGTTGCCTTAGGCTTAAGTAGATGTATGTAGACTGGACTTCAGCCGTCAGTCCGTCCATCCATAGCACAATCATTTCAGGAGCATACATGTAACTTGAAAACTCATCCGTCATTTTTTTCCAAATTGTGTATAGCTTCTATACCATGTAGTCATGTGTGACTACAGGTAGCACCACTTATGATTGTAATCGTGGTAAAAAAAACACATTCTTCGTTCGAGTGCAATCGATTTCCTGAGCATAATTTGAAAAAGTTTCTTTGAATTTTCTCCAAATCTTTTATATTGCTTCTATTCCATGAGACCTCGCTCAGGATTGTTTTTGGGTCATGTGTGACTACAGGTGGCGCCACCTATGACCATCCGTTCATAACAATCATTCCAGGAGCATAACTTATATATTATATAGCTTCTACATGATGACACCTCACTTGTTTTGGGGCCATATGTAACTATTGGTGGCGCCAACTACATGTATGAGGTTAATTGGTCATAAATAAAACTTAATATTTGTTTTCTGCAACATAATTTCACTACAACTTTTAAAAATATTCTTTTATTTTATTATTCATGGATACTATGATATGAGATCTCGCTCGATATTATGTTTCACGTGAATGTCATACATGTACATGTAGCTTGCCAAGATATATTGGGATTTTTCTTAGATTTAGCAAACTGTTTTAAATATTCTATAAGTTTATTCATAGATACTAAATGAGACCTCGCTTTGGATTGTGTTACACGTTATTGCAATTTAGGTGATTCATATATGAACAAATGATTTACTATAAGCAGGTCTCATTATCAACTACTTAGGCTTTTTGAATCCATCTAATGCTAAGCTTATATTATCATATATTTTATATAAACTTTCCTTACTGGTACTAATTTCATGGACTTAGTATAGGACAGGGGGTATCCTTGTTATTCATTAGGATGACAGTTTTTCAATGTTTGCACATTGTGCAGTTTCTATATCTGGTTTATTTTAAATGGTTGAACTTTTGTTTGATTTTCAGTACCTTGTTGTGATACTGGAGACTTGCTAACAGCTTACAAGATTGGATGTGATAATAATGGTATCAAGCCATTAACCAAAGTACAGCAACAGATTCATGTAAATATTATTTCAATTTGAAATTAGTTAATATTTGACATCTTTACAGAATATTCTGATGCTTTTAGAAACTGGAGTTTTATACCCCAGCTTAGAGTGGCACGTAGAGCTGCCCAAATTTGGACTTTTCTTTTGTCAAAAATTGGGATTGCCAAGAGCAGTTAAGGTTCCGCGAAAACTAAAGTATTGACCTTGAAAGAAAAAATATAGATCTGCAAAGCCAGTACTGAAGATGTTGCCTAATAATGGACCGAATTCAACTAGCCAGGATATAGAAGTTCATTTCAGTGCTAATGTTTATAAAAAGTGCCTTATTATACATCTCCATGATTGGTAACCGCTGTGCCAGGTACTCTTCGAAGGTCGGGTTTTGCAGCATAAGTAGGCAGTATCAATTGTGTAACTTTCAAAATGAATTTTTTTAAGAAATTTTTTAGTTTTTTTACCAATAAATTCAGTTTTCAACTCGATTTAACAAACGGAATATGGGTAGATAAAACGGATGTGAATGAGTCTCTGGTATAACGTGCCGTAGGACTAGCTTGTTTCATTGTCCAAGAGACAAATTTTGTTTCAAGAATTTATCACTAATTGTATTTCCTTTTCTTGGTAACTCCATTAATATTTTGTTGTTATTATTTTTCAGGGAATAGAAAACAACAAAACTCGATATGAAATTCTCAGTTTAAAAGGTAGGGTCTTTTAATAGATATTCCATTTCTTTAAATTTTTGAAATACATGTAATTTATATTAAGTGCAAGTTCAGGTCTGCTCTAAAATGGTGCCTTTTATTTATTTTATGGGCCAAGCAAACAAAATGAAATGCAGATTCTTTAAAATAGATATATTAGCAAACTATTTTGGTTGATGTATACCAAATATTTCAGTGTACTATGCCTTGCCCATGTAGTCAAAGGCTGTACATCAAAGACATATTGCAGTTACCAGCATTATCTACAAGTTAGTCTGGATTATAGACACATCTTCAGTTTCTTCTCATAATCTAAAAATAATGTGTTCTTTAATCCAATATGAACTAGTATATTGACAGTTAATTCATCCAGATCCTACTATCTCATAGCAAGGGGATTCCATTTGACTGGTCAGATCTTAATAATATAAGATAAGATAGATAAGATAAATTTTATTTAAAGTCTGGTTTAGGAAAACAAATTGAGCTTTTCCTACTGACTATAACACAGATAAAACAAGTACAAAAAATAAAGGTATGGCAATAAGGATTAAAAATGTTTTCATTACAATTATGGGTATTATGAAAAATTTCAGGAGAGAAAACAGACATCCGCCATATAGAAAGTTTTGAGGAGTTATTTCGTCGTGTTCAATTCAAAACGTTGGACTTTGAGGCCACACATCTTGATGAAGAGGTATTGTAATTAATGAACATCCAATAGATAATCACTGATTAACCAATTGGGAGCTGGAAAATTTCTACTTTTTCAGGAATTCTGATTGAAATATGATTCGGATTGAAACATGAGGCCCTGAAAATGTTTTTCCAAAAGTTAATATAAACATAACCAATGCTACTTTAAGTTACAGATTTATTCACATACCTGTGCATGTTATTTACAGCAACCCAATGTCATACATCTACCTTTTGATAAATACATGTTTTATCATAACAGATATTAATCAAAAACTTCAATCAAATCCGGAGGATATTGTCCCTCAAACGAATTATCATATGTATATTAAAGTTTTCAAATGAAATCTTTGTTTATTTCACTCCATGTACATGCTACAACCTTAGTTTGACACAGGTTTCAAATTTCAGGGGTGTGAGACCTCCGCGGAAACGCGGAAAATCACGTTTTTCTGAATGGTTGTCCGCATAGTTTTTCATAAATCCGCGTTTTTCCGCCGTGAACTGACAATTTTGTTTATGTATCGACTTACAGGAGGTTTAAAAATCTCCCGTAGAGTGCCCGCCTGGATGACTGGCGAATGTTTGTTCGAAGGCTTTGGCGTAACAACTTACTCACTGTATGTTAGCTTATTGGCCTATTACTATATAGGCCCAAGTAATATGATACTGTCCGATTTTGACATGACCTGACTGGAATTTGTGAAGACGGCCCTTCGAAATGACAGATTTAAAAGCAAGATTCTGCTTGCGGTCAAAAATGTTTTGCCTTTGGTCATGATACTGATAGGCCTACTAGATAAACTTTCAATTCTTCAATTAGGATTTCTTGTTTTAATCAAGAAGCTTAGGTTCGCAGTTTGATAAGTTTGTTTTGCGTTTGCCATCTTCTTACGTAAGGCACATTTCGGCTGTTCCGGAACATAACCGAATGGAAGATAAAAATAAAAAAAAACAAAGAATTTAGTTCGCCACCTATTAGTGACAAGTGGAACTCTACCATTTTCACTTAATTTATTTTCCAATTATTAAAAAAAAAATTCTTAAATTTGTTGAATTTTTTTTTCAAATTTTTTTTTTTAATTTACAATTATTATTTTTTTCTCAAAGTTCATGTAGGTGAAACTCGATCATAATTCAATTTATCCAAAGACTTTGCGGGTTAACGAGGGGAAGGGGGGGGGGGGGGGGGGTATTCTTGACAGACAAATTTTCCTCTTTTTTTTCGGGCCTGCTCTCACACCCCTGAAATTTCAACCTGATAAGATGAACATGAATAATTTGAGAGAAGCTTTTGTGTTTTCCTATGTTAATTGCTACAACCCTCGCAATTCAGCAAAAAAAAAAAGTTGCCGCGGAAAAGTCAATTTTCCACGGCAAAAGTGATTTCACCACGGCATTTTTATCCAAACAATTCTCACTGCTCTGTTAACTGTATTTAAAGCGGCAAATAGCAAAAACTGACATCTAAAAGGTGCATTGACAAAAGAAAAAATGTTCAAAAAAGTTTTTTAAATTTCTTCTTTGATTATCATAGAAACCAGCATAGAGAAAAGGCTAACTTTGTCTTACGTCTGACTCGGAAAGGCCGTAATTCTTTCCTCATGAAATATCCTTTATTTGCATGGAAATAATTCCTTGTTAAATGTATATTCCTGGTGATAAGTCACTTCACTCTGCAAAGCATTTCTTTTTCAAATCAATCTCTAAAACCTAACCTAAAGGTTATAGCCACTGTTTGTGTAATACTGCATAGTTAAATCCATACAGACACGTGCACAGCTGATCAACAAAGCCTGGTTGAGTCCATCTCTGAAGTTTATGTGGGGTGAAAGTTTTGAATGTGTTTATTTACGTATATTTAAGTATAATCGACAAGAAATATATTTATTATTTTGTAAGTCAAGAATCCCTTTAAATCATTTTGTTTTAAATAAAAATTAGAACCTCTTTTAATCATTTTTTTTTTTAAATAAAAATTCAAATTCTATTTCTTGAACAACAATAAACATGTACATGAGGGTAACACCCCTATTAAACTTGAATGGGGATTACCCAATGAGACATAACTGACAGACAGTTGAAGACATTCTGACGCCAACCACCTGCAGAGTGAAACTTTGTTTCAATCTTGGTGTGGGAATTACATGTAGCACTTCACATAGGCCAATGTATAGAGCTGCATAAGCAGAGTCCTTGGCTTTATTGTGGCCTGATTAGATACAAACGAATGAGTTGTTTCTATATTAAATACACCTTGATTCTGAACAATGGTGACGGTCAAAGGTAAAACTATTAGTTGTAAAAATCTCCATACATATAATTTAAGTATTCTAGTATAAATATTATTTTTTCCCAAGATGAACATTTTATTTTGTCTGCGGCATTTTTGATTGCCGTGGAAAAGCAGTTTTACGGCGACAATCTCTGCGGCAGTGCCGATTGCCGCGGTGAATTGCGAGGGTTGTTGCTATCAGGTGTTTCCCATCAACATGACCAGTATATTATATGACGTCAACATTATTCATCCCATTGACCTGATGTCTGTGGGCGTGTGAAAAGAATAATTGGCAATGTTAGTTGACCATTGACCAATGATTGTAAGTTGTAATCATAGTGATTGATACAATGAGATGTGGTCCTGATCCCTCACAATGACCTTTGACTCAGATGTCACTCAATCCCTCAGCCATGTTTGTGGAAAACAACCCTAATGCTATTTACCATGGGGAAACACAAAAAGTTCCTTCAAATTATCTATTTAAGGTCATGGGTTTCCTCCAGGCAATAAACCCAATTTCCTCCCTTACTAAATCCGGAAACGCCGTGGTTTAAGGAAAATAATCTTGAAGGCAGCAATAAACATAAAGCAATCAAATTATCCATGTTCCTGAAATTAATTCCAAATTTGTAACCTTTGTCAAACTAAGTTTGTTACATTGCATAGATTGAAAAAAAAAGATTTCTCTTAAAAAACAATTTTAAACTTCCGACTAATTAAATCAACAGACAACAGTAAATAATTGCAAAGATATGGATTTTCACTCATTGGTATGTTTTTTATAACCTATTCCACCAATAGGTTGGGGATTCGGATCCCACTCAGTCCAAAAAAAAAATAGGAAAATTTTCTGACTGGGTTTTCATACGAACAACCTATGTGGGATGGTTGCCAGTTACCACCGAAAGGTTGTGGGTTTCCTCCCTTTATAGAGCCCGGTTTCATCCCGCAATAAAACTGGCAGCGCCGCCATATAAGTGAAATAATCTTGAGCGCGGCGTAAAACACCAAACGATCGATCAATCATATAAACCATTAGTCCTTTCATGTTTAATGTTTTCGTGTTAAACACATTTGTACATAACCTTTTTTTTCTTTTTTCTTTAAGCTTTACATTATTTTTGTTTAATTTTCAGACTTCAGTAGCTTTATTTGATATGATAGAGTACTATGAGACAACATGTAAGCTCAACATTTCCTTCAATAAGAATATTGGCATTAGAGGTTGGCAATCCTGTGCACGATTAATCAAAAGGGTAAGTAATATTATCCAAGCCTCCAATGCCCCCAGGGCATCCTGTTATCTCGGGCTTTGGCAGTGAACGTAAAAGAATATCAGAGCTAATTGATTACTATCTAAAACCTATAGATTAGAAAATCAGCATGTTAGCTTTATAAAAAATGCTGATGATTTGTTGCCAAATTATCTGCTCCAGAAAATTCTACTGACTACTGGCCAAACTCCTGCATGGGTTTTACGTTATTATAACAACTTATGGTTGGGTATAAAGGTCGAAATGGTAAAGAAACTTTTCTCCATGCTTATTTTAGACAAAGATTTAGCTTCATGTGTCTCAAACCAGATCCGCCGTCAATATTTCTCAGATAAGTTTCGCTCACACAGTTCAAATCATCAGGGCGCTTGTGGACTTGCATGCACAGACTCCGAGTTTGTTTACATTGCGAAATAAATCAAATTTTGAAATCAAAAATATAAAATGATGGCAAAACTTTCAATTTTGGCCAAAAATAGCTAACTTCTTCTGTCTAGGGAAAACACAGAAAACCATCCACTGATTTTTTAATGTAAACAATATTCTAGATAATCTTTTGTAATCATTTGTTATGTGTTCATGTACAAGAGTTTGGTTATTATGGCCTGTGGCCTAAGTTTCAGACCTCATATTGTACTTAGACCTTTGCCTTTGTGCTCCTCCCTTTTTGCTTTTGTGCCCCTCCCTTTTTGTCCTTATGCCGTTTGAGTTTTTCTTCTGGTTGTTTGTCATGCTAAACTATATGTGAGATAATATTGGTCCCTATATTTCAGACTCCCTGTCTCGTCCATCTGGATGCGAGGAACTGTGAACTAAATGAACGTGTCATGCCAATCATTGGACGTTCATTAAAACTAGGATCATACCTTACCACATTACATCTAGAAAACACATATTTATCTGGAAGAGCACTGCTTATTTTAGGTAAGAACCAATTCCAAGCTTAATGTTGACTATCAGCATGTTGACGAGTACATAGATCAACACCGGCTACGGTGCACTTCATAACTGATGAAGATAATTGTAAAAGTTGATGGCAACCAACTTTTAGTGACTTGCCAAATTGTTGATATTTTTCTGTTAAAACTGAATGTGGAAATCATCAGCTATTTTTCTCAAGACCACCAATCCAGAAGCTTTTTGTGCTCCTAGTCTCAAGAATGTCTGTTTAAGTAGTGTTTTGAACCTATTTAGGCTTAGAATGAACGTTCGTCTGTTTACATTGTATTTAAATTTTATTTTCTTTACTTTTCGAACAATATGTTGGCTTGTACAGCACACATATAAAGCATTTATTATTATTATATTGTATGGATTTTCCTCATTTCAACGTCGATCATTTAGTTATTCGATGACTTTAAAAGCCTCTTGCTGTTGTGACAATCAAAACGGTTCGATTTCAGGCAGCTGATGTCACTCCAACCTCCACTGAATGAAGCATTTTGACTGTCACCCTCAACAACTGATGTTTTTGCTATAACTCTTTTTCATGTTTTCTTTTACCAGTGGCTGCTCTAAAAATGAATGAAGTGCTACAAGAATTGTTTTTAGCAGACAACAAGTTAATGCCATCAGATGCCATACAGTTAGGAAATCTCCTCAAATTTAACCACAAGCTTTACCTGTTGGACTTACGGAATAATCATTTACAGGTACCTTGCCTTTAAGCTGCTTACTTTTCAATGTATTCATTCAAAAAGTGGGCTTCCAGAACTACAGGTTGATGCTTTCCATGAAACTTTGTTCAGTAATATTTCACAATAATACTATGATTAGATTTGAAGAAAAGCCACCTGTAAGGGCCATGGTTATCATGGGTCTCAGCTGTGTTCACTCACGTTAAACTAAAATCTATTTAAAACATGTTGACACTTTCACTTGACATTGATTTTATTCATGTATGCCCATCATACTTTATATGGGATTATTAAAAGAGACTATTTACTCATAGATGGCACGACTACAGGTCAACATATTCCCTCAAAATTATTTTTTTAATAATCCATTTGTAAATACAAAAATAGCGCTTCTATTCTTAGATATCGATGATTAAAATATTACCTAACTCCGACTAATAGCTCAAATGAATTTTTAGATTCTTGTTTCAAGACAGTTTACATATTGTAGGATGTTGGAGTGGGCCACCTCAGTGATGGTCTTTACGAACAGAACTTGGGGAAAGGCCTGAATACACTTGTACTGTGGAACAATCAAATTACCTACCAGGGAATGCCTGCACTCTCAAGGGCTCTCGTAAGTAGTTTACCCGCTTCTTTTTACCCAGCGCTCGGACTGGAGTATTGTGGCTCTGCTTTAGCCATGTATGCTGACCCAGGAAGGAGGAACATTAAGTATGCCACATACATTAGCCTTCCTGACGTTCTATGGTCTGTGGAGCCCAATATAAAAATTTAGATCTGGGTGGGTGAGAAGGGGGGCTCTTTTGGTCGGTTGGTACTTTTGCCGCCATATAACCTTAGCTGTTGTGTGTGATGTTAAGCCACAATCAATCAATCTTTTTACCCATTTTACACAAACTTTCATTGAGAATTAAAAAAATGATGTACTAATGGGTTTATTTTCAGGGCTCGACAGAAAGTTTAGAAACCCTAAACTTGGGTCATAACAACCTGACAAATGAAGGAATATATCGTTTGAAAGATGGGCTTTTAAAGAACAAATCTCTCCTACGTATTGGTTTACAGTCCACTAAGATAACATGTGAAGGTATCTACATATCTACCATCACCATTTTATCACCACCCTTACTATAATCATAACTCAACTCTAACATTTTGTACATTTTTGTATAAATTTCAAAATGAGATGGCTGCACCTGACAATCTGGATAAGACAACTGTGAATAACATGATATGATACAGATAGAGATGTAATTCAAAACTATTGTTTGAAAACTGTTAGCCCTGATATAAGTCCAAATAAAACCTTTGTAGTATTGTTGCTAAATGGAAATCACCTATGTGGGTTCTTCTATGAACAAAGTAAAGTTGTCTCGCTTTTAAAACCTATAAGGTTGAATGTGGCATAAAACAGCAAACAGGATAGGGTAGCTTAGCCTGATCTTATACACTGACATGCACAATCATAGATAAACAATTAACCAGTCATTGGTTTTTACCACTATATTTCTACCCACCTGTGTTATTTTGCAGGGGCTGTAGCATTGGCAGAATATATAGCTGACAGTCGGCAATTACTTCGATTAGATCTTCGAGAAAATGACATCAAGACAGCTGGGTTGATGGCCTTGTCTCTGTCTGTGAAAGTCAATGAAACTGTTACTAAGATGGATGTTGATAAAGAAGTCAAGAAGGACTCTGTGAGTGATCAGAACACTTTTTCTTAGATATTTATTTCATTACCATCTCTGATGTTGAAATTTGGAATGTTTTACATAAAACAATTTAATGCTACAGATCTCTGACTGTGTCTTAGTCTGTCATATGTTTTTAAGCATAAATTACTTAGTTATGGCAACAGTCCAATGTCTCAATGATGTCATTAGTTGTGGGATTGTATTCTGTATAGAAGTCATACTTCTGCATGACCTCCTTATGCATTTATCCCTTTTATTCCCTTTTAAAGAGCTGCATCACATCTGTTGACATGTATCTAACAGAGGGCATTTAGATTGATTGATTGTTTGGTGTTTAACGGCGCGCTCCAGATTATTTCACTTATATGGCAGCTTTGCCAGTTTCATTGTGGGAGGAAACCGGGCTCTGTGCCCAGAGGAAACCCACGACGTTCCGCTGGTAACTGGCAACCATCCCACATAGGTCGTTCAAGTGAAAACCCAGTCAGAAAATTTTCCAATTTTTGGACTGAGTGGGATTCGAACTTGCGACCCATTGGTGGAAGGCTGTTCGGATTGAGCGTAGGGCATTTAGAGAATGTACCCAGTTTCATTTTGGGTCAACCAGAAATGTTATATGGACATTAGTGTAGTTACACATCCTCATTGCCTTATGATTATTATCTGAAGAAGCTGTTCATGTAGCATTAATTCTTTATCAGTTTACTACTTAGTCAACTGTGTCTCAAGATTATATGTACTGATGCTATTTTTGTGATTTGAAGGGAATGAAAGACTATGCAGAGCAACAGAAGAGATTGCTGATGGATATAACTAGCTTCTTGACCAGAAATAAGGACTTGGCCTTAAAGAGAGAAGATGAGGAGAGAAAATTAATGGAAGAAAGAGCTATAGAAAACACCAGGCTTAAAGAACTAAGAGAACAAAAAACGGAGATTGAGACCCCCGTCGTAGACAACTCCTATCTTCCTACATGTACCAGAATCCGACGACCAAATTTGTTATTTTCTTTTGATTGTCCTCAACAGACGTTGGATTCTCCTGGTATTGGAGGTAGTTTTAGTCTGGAAGACTGGTCTGGACCCTTCCCGGACCTCCCTCAAACAAACCCAACACACTTATTGACGCCTCCCCCAGCAGAGTTATTACCCAGTCCTCAGTACTGTGTTAAAATAAAAGCTAAAAAACTATTCACTGTGAATAAGGTAAATGCGGGAGTAGTCTCCCCTTTGAAGCCCAAACAAGCCAGCTTACCTGCATCTTCTTCCAGTTTAACATCACCTCTGCCAGGACCTACTTCCCCTATCAATGTGCTGTCAGCTATGCAGCCGGAATTCTCCAGGCCCAATTCTGATGATCATTTGAATGGTACAGAATTGGCTGGTGATAATGTACACAGTTTAATTCATCAGATTGTCAGTGAAGTGGAAGACATGCACAAGAAAGGTCTGGATATTTCACCTGGGGAACAGGTACTAGATAACAAAATAGACATAGTCGTTACAGAACTTCAAGAGTCTTTACTTCATGAGGAGAGGGGAAATGAAGAATCTAGTGGTGGAGAGAAAGTGATGGTAAATGGTTATGGGGACCATATTTCATATACTGATTACAAAAACAGTAATGGAACTACAAAAGATACAAGAGAAACTGTATCAGAAAACAGGGACCATAAGATCTCAGATTATCTTGGAAATCATTCTTCCAATAACAATAAAGTGCTAAATTCTCACGAGAAAGACCCTGGTCTTGAGACAACTATGACACTGAATGGGATGACACGAGAGTTAGCCAGTGTGCTGGACACACTAGACCTAAGCTCACAACAGGGCCGGACCAACACCAACATTCCATTAGGTAAGCATCACATCTTCAAACAGCTGTTATCATTACCAGATATCTGAGAAAGTTGCTTCATGCCATATAAGGACAATATTGCACTGATTTCTCTTCTTTGTATCATGTATTCAGATATGTGTCTGGAATAGATGTATTTAACATCAGTATATTTTAAGTATACTTACGCTTATTTCTACTCCGCCCTTATTTTTTCATTGAGATTATGCAAAAAAAAATTCACCATAAAGGTCACCGTTCACGCAGAGTAAATAAAAAAAAGGTCAATAGCAGTAAAGGCGCGGGTACTGGGAACAGTTACTGTTTCTAATATATTGCCGTACTTAGCTCAGTCTGTTCTTGCAACACAATTCCACTTTGGGATTTCCGCTTTGAAAATCAACATAATGACTATCATAGATGCTGTAAAAAGCGAGTTAACTTATTTTAAAAGTAAAAATAAACAAAGAATTAAAAAAGATAAAGAGACTGTCTCCTGGTTACCTCTGTTAAGCGTTCCGTAGCGCTTCACTCGTTTTTGAGTGAAAGCTGTCGCTGTTAACATCAATTGAAGTATCAATGTTATTTATTTTCTGTGTGGACCAATAGTTGAAGAAAAATGGCATTATTTAAAGACAAAAAACTTGATAACTTCACGAAACCAGCGAATGTCTGCCAAGCCTTAACAAGACGGTTGACAAGAATCCGTATCAGTTATGCAATTTTTTGGGTAACGTAGCTGAACGGTCGGTTATGCTTGTTAAATTTCACAAGAACAGTGGATCAATCTCGCCAGCTTTTGAAGGAAATCGGGCCTATTTTCTACCTGGCAAATGGTGTCCAGTTATGACATATTTGTTTTAGATCAAATTTACTAGTGCATATACATACCAAATGCTGACATCTTTAAAAGCTTATAATTGTTATCAGTACTCCTTTGTGTAAAGTACAAACTATCTACAATTTTGGCAGCTAATTTCACCTAAATTTGAAATGTTACGGTTGATCGTTTCCCCTCTGGATCGTGTTCATTATGTTTTCGCTCATGAAGTCTTCAGGGAGCCTTTCAGCTTTAGAATTGATGTTAGCTCAGTACCTATTCATGCCTGGCAAAATGACGCTACATTGAACGTTAGGATCAATCTGACATTGAAATCAAACTGATGTGTCTTTATGACACAATGTGATATCATAGATGCTTGGCACAGCGACAGCATAGATAAATGACATCGCTGCCATACAATGCAAATATCGTCACATGTTCATGTTTACAGTTTTTGTTGTTTTCTTACAGAAGATGCGACAACACCAGATGAGTTTGAGAGAGAGTTAGATGCAATGTTAGCCAATGTGAATGCAACTGGAGTTCTCACTTCAACCACAGAGGCCAGTTCCTAGCTCTGTAAGGTTTACATTTTCAAATGCTGTGCCTTGGGAAAACCACAAATATATTAAGTACCTCATGTTCCTAAACAGCATATAACATGGATATCATCTCATGTGTTCTAATGTTCATAAACAGCATGTAACATGGATATCATCTCGTTCGAATGTTCCTAGACAGCATGTAACATGGATATCATCTCGTTCGAAGGTTCCTAAACAGCATGTAACGTGGATATCATCTCGTTCGAATGTTCCTAGACAGCATGTAACATGGATATCATCCCATTCTAATGTTCCTAAACTGCATGTAACAAGGATATCACCTTATTCTAATTTTCCTAAACAGCATGTAACATGGATATCATCTCATTCTAATGTTCCTAAACAGCATGTAGCATGGATATCCTCTCATTCTAATGTTCCTAAACAGCATGTAACATGGATATCATCTCATTCTAATGTTCCTAAACTGCATGTAACATGGATATCACCTCATTCTAATTTTCCTAAACAGCATGTAACGTGGATATCATCTCATTCTAATGTTCCTAAACTGCATGTTACATGGATATCATCTCATTCTAATGTTCCTAAACTGCATGTAGCATGGATATCCTCTCATTTCAATGTTCCTAAACAGCATGTAACATGGATATCATCTCATTCTAATGTTCCTAAACAGTATGTAGCATGGATATCCCCTCATTTCAATGTTCCTAAACAACATGTAACATGGATATCATCTCATTCTAATGTTCCTAAACAGCATGTAACATGGATATCATCTCATTCTAATGTTCCTAAACAGCATGTAACATGGATATCATCTCATTCAAATGTTCCTAAACTGCATGTAACATGGATATCATCTCATTCTAATGTTCCTAAACTGCATGTAACATGGATATCACCTCATTCTAATTTTCCTAAACAGCATGTAACGTGGATATCATCTCATTCTAATGTTCCTAAACTGCATGTAACATGGATATCATCTCATTCCAATGTTCCTAAACTGCATGTTACATGGATATCATCTCATTCTAATGTTCCTAAACTGCATGTAGCATGGATATCCTCTCATTTCAATGTTCCTAAACAGCATGTAACATGGATATCATCTCATTCTAATGTTCCTAAACAGTATGTAGCATGGATATCCCCTCATTTCAATGGTCCTAAACAGCATGTAACATGGATATCATCTCATTCTAATGTTCCTAAACAGCATGTAACATGGATATCATCTCATTCTAATGTTCCTAAACAGCATGTAACATGGGTATCATCTCATTCTAATGTTCCTAAACTGCATGTAACATGGATATCATCTCATTCTAATGTTCCTAAACTGCATGTAACATGGGTATCATCTCATTCTAATGTTCCTAAACAGCATGTAACATGGGTATCATCTCATTCTAATGTTCCTAAACTGCATGTAACATGGATATCATCTCATTCTAATGTTCCTAAACAGCATGTAACATGGGTATCATCCCATTCTAATGTTCCTAAACAGCATGTAACATGGGTATCATCTCATTCTAATGTTCCTAAACTGCATGTAACATGGATATCATCTCATTCTAATGTTCCTAAACAGCATGTAACATGGATATCATCTCATTTCAATGTTCCTAAACAGCATGTAGCATGAATATCATCTCATTCTAATGTTCCTAAACAGCATGTAACATGGATATCATCTCATTTCAATGTTCCTAAACAGTAGGTAACATGAATATCATCTCATTCTAATGTTCCTAAACAGCATATAACATGGATATCATCCCATTCTAATGTTCCTAAACATCCTGTAACATGGATATCATCTCATTCTAATGTTCCTAAAAGCATCTAGCATGGATATCATCTCATTCTAATTTTCCTAAACTGCATGTAACATGGATATCATCCCATTCTAATGTTCCTAAACAGCATGTAACATGGATATCATCTCATTCTAATGTTCCTAAACAGCATGTAACATGGATATCATCTCATTCTAATGTTCCTAAACAGCATGTAACATGGATATCATCTCATTCTAATGTTCCTAAACAGCATGTAACATGGATATCATCTCATTCTAATGTTCCTAAACAGCATGTTACATGGATATCATCTCATTCTAATGTTCCTAAACAGCATGTAACATGGATATCATCTCATTCTAATGTTCCTAAACAGCATGTAACATGGATATCATCTCATTCTAATGTTCCTAAACAGCATGTAACATGGATATCATCTCATTCTAATGTTCCTAAACAGCATGTAACATGGATATCATCTCATTCTAATGTTCCTAAACAGCATGTAACATGGATATCATCCCATCTTCATTATCACCTTTATTGTTACAAAATCTTTTATTGTATCATTAAATTATGATTTTTTCTTTTTTTATAGACAATTTTCGTCGAGTACCCAGTGGAAATGAAACCCTTTCTACGCAGACCTAGTCTTTCAAAATATGGTTGAACATAACTTTATGGCCGCTCCGTGGTTGTTGTTGAATGCCACAGGGGAGAGTATAAAAACCTTCGTGTACATAGTGACAGTACAACAAAACTGGTCTCTGTTTATTAAGATGTACATAAGATTGTCAACAGGAGTATATTGTATAATGAAATATCTGACCAAAACTAGTGTAAGTTGTAAATTTGTTAATAAGTACATTGTTCTCTCTTAAATACAGTTGAATAACCATGAATGTATATACAGATATTTATATACTTGCATTATATGGTAGAGAAATACTTGTACATACAATATTAAAATCTGTACAGGGTATATATATATGATTGATGGTTATGAGAAAAGGATACCAATTATGTTAAGATCTGATTTTTTTTATAAATGGCATTTAGATTATCACCAGTATGGCATATTAGTATAATAAAATAGCCCTAGCTGGAATAAGCCACATGTAATTGTTTAAGTCCCTAATTTTCAATTTGTTGCTCAACATTATTTCGTATAGTGTAGTTTCATTCTAATCCTTAGGGGCCCCTAGAATGATAATCCCTCAGTCTGACACAGACCTTCCATTGATGCAGTGCAGGTTCAAATCTCATTTAGACCAAATAATAATGGAAAAATTTCTGAGTAGATTTTTTTTTTTTCACTCATTGCTGTGGGTGGAAGAGTTGCCAGGTAAACGATCAAGGTTGGGGGTTTCCTCTGTGCAATGAGCCCAGTTTCCTCCCCAACTAAACCTGGCAATGCTACCATATTAGTGAAATAAGCTTGAGTGTGGCGTAAAACACCAATCAATCCATTTTTACCCCTGTCTTCTGCCATTGGCTCTCAGATGAGAAACCCACACAAGTCACATAAAAAATGTGAAGCCTTTTTTTACCAACTTCTAAAGTTCCCAACCCCCACCAACCCCTCTAATAGAATGGTGATTTATCAGAACATTTACAGTTGATTGCAACATTATGTTGATGGAATAGGTTTCCATGACATATATTTTACATACAAGACTTTTCAGGTGTAAATTTTTGAAGACAGTCCTCTCTTTACATGCAGTTCAATTACACCTACCATGATACATGTAATAATAAACCACGTACAGATGAAGTAATCAGTGTAAACATGCTATTATTAAAAGTGGGATCAAGTTGGTTTGTCACCTCGTGCATGTAACATGTATGTAATGAATTTCTTAATGATGATTCTTAATTCAAATTTAGTTTTTATCTGTAGATTATTCTCATCTGGCAATATGACACATTCTTTTGTCCATAAAACTTACTCATTGTACCAGAAGTCTATGAATGGGGAAGTGTGAAACGTCCCATCACCCCATATTCAGGGCATTGACGCCTTTTGACCCAGAGGTCATCATAAACAGCCCCCTCTCTCTGTTAGTCAGAAAGCGTGGCTTTTGTTCTGTTTCTCGTATGAACTATTATTGGATGCTAATGATAAAAAATTAAGACATCACCACGTCGTCAGTTGTTTTTTAACAACAGGAGCTTTCGACACCTGTGCCGGTGTCTTCGTCAAGTGTCTTAATTTGTTTCATTAGTATGGCAACCACGTTTAAAGAGAGTTTCAAACATTTCTTATTATTGGATGCATAAGAAAAAAGAAGGTTTTAGATGTGACAACAGTAAAACGTTAAAGTTTCCGAAAAATCTTGATATAGTTCAAAATGAGAGGAGCCTTGTTTGGAACGATTTGAGTCGAAATTTAGATATTGGAGTTGCATACTCAATAAAGATTTTTTAAGAACCAATGTCCAAACTGCGGTTCCTGGGATTAGTGATAGATATGATAGTCCAGTAACTGGAGAAAGAATTTATTTTCTGCTTTGAAATTGCGCAACCGTTGACAATTTCAAAATTTACCGCCCATTAACGTCACCTAATGTAGTATAAGCAGGCTGAGGGCATCAACGCCCTGAATATGGTGTAATGGGATGTTTCACACTTCTCCATTTGAAGACTTCTGATTCCACTTAGGGTACTTAGGTTTTCAAAACGATGTTAAACCATCACATTTTATCATTTGTAAATAAAGAGTAAAGGAGTTAAAGAACGAGAGAAATGCTGTATACACAGAGTTCATTTATGTTATAATGGTGAATTAAGCACTTTTAGAACTGACGGTTTCCTTTTATTTGAAATATATGCGTGTGAAGTGTGCTGAAATTAGATACACTTTCACTGATCAACCTGTTCCACCTGCTATTAAAAACAAAACGTATAGGATTTTGATATTTGTCGGGGAAGGGGGCTCAGTCAGCAGAGTGGCAGCCTCCCTGTCCGACACAGAGTGGCAGCCTCCCTGTCCGACACAGTGACAGCCTCCCTGTCCAACACAGTGACAGCCTCCCTGTCCGACACAGAGTGGCAGCCTCCCTGTCCGACACAGTGGCAGCCTCCCTGTCCGACACAGAGTGGCAGCCTCCCTGTCCGACACAGTGACAGCCTCCCTGTTCAACACAGAGTGACAGTCTCCCTGTCTGACACAGTGACAGCCTCCCTGTCCAACACAGTGACAGCCTCCCTGTCCAACACAGAGTGACAGTCTCCCTGTCTGACACAGAGTGGCGGCCTCCCTGTCCGACACAGTGACAGCCTCCCTGTCCAACACAGAGTGACAGTCTCCCTGTCTGACACAGAGTGGCAGCCTCCCTGTCCGACACAGCGTGACAGCCTCCCTGTCCGACACAGAGTGACAGTCTCCCTGTCCGACACAGAGTGGCAGCCTCCCTCCCTGTCCGACACAGTGACAGCCTCCCTGTCCGACACAGTGACAGTCTCCCTGTCTGACACAGAGTGACAGTCTCCCTGTCTGACACAGTGACAGCCTCCCTGTCCAACACAGTGACAGCCTCCCTGTCCAACACAGAGTGACAGTCTCCCTGTCTGACACAGAGTGGCGGCCTCCCTGTCCGACACAGTGACAGCCTCCCTGTCCAACACAGAGTGACAGCCTCCCTGTCCGACACAGAGTGGCAGTCTCCTTGTCCGACACAGAGTGACAGCCTCCCTGTTCGACACAGAGTGGCAGTCTCCCTGTCTGACACAGAGTGGCAGTCTCCCTGTCCGACACAGAGTGACAGCCTCCCTGTCCGACACAGAGTGACAGCCTCCCTGTCCGACACAGAGTGACAGCCTCCTTGTCCGACACAGAGTGACAGCCTCCTTGTCCGACACCGAGTGGCAGTCTCCCTGTCTGACACAGAGTGACAGTCTCCCTGTCCGACACACAGTGGCAGCCTCCCTGTCCGACACAGTGGCAGCCTCCCTATCCGACACAGAGTGACAGTCTCCCTGTCTGACACAGAGTGGCAGTCTCCCTGTCCGACACAGAGTGACAGTCTCCCTGTCCGACACAGAGTGGCAGCCTCCCTGTCTGACACAGAGTGGCAGCCTCCCTGTCTGACACAGAGTGACAGTCTCCCTGTCCGACACAGAGTGACAGCCTCCCTGTCCGACACAGAGTGACAGCCTCCCTGTCCGACAGAGAGTGATAGCCTCCCTGTCCGACACAGAGTGATAGCCTCCCTGTCCGACACAGAGTGACAGCCTCCCTGTCCGACAGAGAGTGACAGCCTCCCTGTCCGACAGAGAGTGATAGCCTCCCTGTCCGACACAGAGTGACAGCCTCCCTGTCCGACACAGTGTGACAGCCTCCCTGTCCGACACAGAGTGACAGTCTCCCTGTCCGACACAGAGTGGCAGTCTCCCTGTCCGACACAGAGTGACAGCCTCCCTGTCTGACACAGAGTGACAGCCTCCCTGTCCGACACAGAGTGACAGCCTCCTTGTCCGACACAGAGTGACAGTCTCCCTGTCTGACAGAGAGTGACAGCCTCCCTGTCCGACACAGAGTGACAGCCTCCCTGTCCGACACAGAGTGACAGCCTCCCTGTCCGACACAGAGTGACAGCCTCCCTGTCCGACACAGAGTGACAGCCTCCCTGTCCGACACAGAGTGACAGCCTCCCTCCCTGTCCGACACAGAGTGACAGCCTCCCTCCCTGTCCGACCACAGGCACAGGGAGTGAGTATCTAACTGCCACAGAGTTGCAGTCTCCCTGTCTGACACAGTAACAGTCTCCCTGTCTGACACAGTAACAGTCTCCCTGTCTGACACAGTGACAGCCTCCCTGTCCAACACAGACCTTCCATAAATGGGTCCGCAGTCTAAAAAATTTAACAATTTCAAGTTTTTCACTCCATGAACAAGAATTGCCAGGTTCTTGTTTATGGTCAGGGGTATCTTCCAGAGCCTGGTTTCCTCACAGACTTACCCTGGAAATGTTGCCATATTAGTGAAATAATCTAGAGTGGCTTAAAACATGAATCAATCAATTTAAGGGAGTAATTTCACATAGTAGCAAAAGTTTTAATTCTTTGAGGAGAGTATGTGGAAACACACAAAACTTCTACTGACCAAGGTTGTTTTTATTTATTATTTTGGGTATTTTCAAACCAAAATCATTTTAATTTTATTTCAATATATTAGTAATGTTATAATGAGTGATGACAATGTATGTTTTTTTTAGATGTATTTGTTTGGATATTTAGGTCTGTGATTTCAAACAATACTTTTCATGCACAACTTTATGCAATTAGTTAAAATTTAGTGTTTAGTATAGTTAGTCATTTGGTTTTTTTTGCTTTTTTTTTTAGAAGCAAAATCATTTTATATCTTGTCTGCTCAGTCTTGATAGAAGTTGTTATAATGTGTAATTGAAGGACAATCTACGCAGCTACCATACCCAAATATCTATATTCCTGACATGGCCAAAGAGATATTGTTGGTGTAACATTTCACTTGATGTTAATTACCAAAGCTCGATGAATGTGATCCTCAAGTGTTTTGTAAAGACAGGATCAGTCCCTTCACTACATTGACCTTACCAAGTGGAAAGATCTGAACTCCAGTGCTTTATATCAACCAATCTTTTAATCCACTATCCATTTTAAAAAGGTATCTGTTTTAAAGTGGCATGAGCTGCCAAAATGTTGATATTTTGATGTTGAAACAAAATGTTGAAATTATCGGCTATTTTTCTCAAGACGTATAATTAAGAGGCGTTTTAGTGCTTCTAGTCTCGAATGTACGATAAAGTATTGTTTTGAACTAACTTTGGCTTAGAATGAATGAATGAATGGTCGTCCCGGTTATTTAAATTTTGGTTACTTGTCGGACACTATTTCGGTTTGTATAGGCGACATACTGTATGGATTTTGCTCATTCCAACGCCAATCAGTTAGTTTTTCGCTGGCCTTCTTAGCCTCTTACTGTCATGACGATCAGAAATTATAAAAAAGTGTGAATTTTGGCAGCTCATGTCACCTTTAAGTAAACAGAGAACGGGAACCTATATGCACTAGTTGTAACCTTTCTGTCCATGTTGCATAAAACAATGTAAAACTGTTAAGGTGGTGGTAAATTAAACATTTTGACTCCCTTTATTTCCTCTCCACCCAACTGTGTTCTGGTAGTGCTTAGTGCTAATATAGAACCAAATATTTTTGTTTTTTAACCGTAAATATTAACCCTGCTAATTAGTGTAATGAATTCCACTGTTTATTCATGGGAAGACTATTTGTCTTATTACATGTGAGAAGCTGTATTGTGTAAACTAAATGACCAAAAGATTTACCATTGGACCAACTGAAATAAAAGTGAGAATTTTAAATTTACAAGAATAACATTTCTTAGATTTGGCCAGTAAATAACTACATGTAGGTACAAAGAATGTTTAACTTAAAATGTCTCTAAGCCTACGTGTATCTCTGACAGCAGATATTTACTGTATTCAGAAATTCCATCTTGTAGAGACATGGTCAGAGACCTTTTAACTTGACATCTTTGTTCAAGCAAATCTTCAATTGGTTTTCCACCTTATTGTACATGTACCGGTATATCTGATATGTTTTAACAAAGCTTTTTTGTGTTTATGTGTAGTACATCAAAGAAAGTATGTAGGAATGACCATATAATAATAATGTTAGAGAATGTAAATGGCCCCTAAATGCTATAACGGCAAGGATTTCCCAAATTGATTTAAAACAAGATTTTGAGGGTATGGATTATTTTTGTCTTTATAGTATGTTGCTGTTGAACACTTTTTGTACAGGTTAATTTATCAACCTTCTTTTACCTTATACATGCTAGTAAGGAAGCATCTATCTTTAAAGGTGGGGTATCTTGCAATAATAAATTCCTTGAAATCACATGACTGTCTTTATTTATTTGATGAGAATTCTGAATATCATGCCAGAAATACATTAATCTCACGAAGCATGTCCTGCTAGGGAGTGTTATAAAGGACATTGTGTGTGAAATCTGTGCATCTAATTTATACAAAATCTTCAAGAATGGTTTATTAGTCTGGATTTTGGTATCCGATGTAGTCCGGATTTTGGTATATGATGTACAGTCCAGATTTTGGTATCCTGATGACTGATGACCTTATGCTTTAACTAGGCAGGTCGGTGACGTCATCAAATGTTGGTACAAGGTATTCGATCATAAAAGTTAAAAAGCAAATGTGAGTCTTAAAAGTTAAAAATAAAACAAAAAATGTAGTTTTTTCAGGGCCCTTTCACTGCACCCTGTTTGCTCATTTTCGCTTGAACAGAAAAATAACTACCATTCATAAAAATGCTTCGAAAAATCCCATACTTAGAGACAAAAGTTGTCTCCCCTGATTTATTAAATATCATTTTTCTAAGTAAATATGACTATACATGTCAAACGGAATTCTAATTACACCTTATAACTATGTGAAGAATAGTTTGGTATAGGTTTTAGAAACAAACTATGGATGATTAAAATTGACCCGACCTGCCTACTTTAACTTGAAGATCCAGACAAAAAAAAAGTTATCATCGCACCTCAGTCACGCATTTCTGGGTGTGTGTTTTCAGTATGGTCTGGTACATGTCAACGGCAAGGAACCTGGCAATGCCGCCATAATAAATGAAAGCATCCTGTACAGCATAAAACATCAACCAATTCATGGAAGACTGGTGTTGGCAGGCATTTGTATCAATTAAGCTATAATGTTTTTATTACATATAAGGAAAACTAAGAACATACTTTTTGACTGGTATCAAATTTATTTAGAAAATGTCACTTGATATACATATACACTGGGAGTATGACCATATATTAAATTTATGTTTACTGTAACGATGCCTGAAGGAACCAGTTAAATGGATGCTTTCCTTAGGTAAAGTAAGGAAGCCAATGGACAGAGTCTGATATTTGTATGTACACAGAATTTATTATCCTAACTTTGTGTGTACACAATATTATCCTGTCTGTGTGTACACAGTATTATCCTGACCTTGTGTGTACACAGCATTATCCTGACCTTGTGTGTACACAGTATTATCCTGACATTGTGTGCACTAAGTATTATCCTGACCTTGTGTGCACACAGTATTATCCTGACCTTGTGTGTACACAGTATTATCCTGACCTTGTGTGTACACAGTGTTATCCTGAATTTGTATGTATTTGCTCACACCCAACAAACCACAGAAATGTCTTCATTTTTCAAACATTTCTTTGCACAGGTGCATACTTTTGGGCATTAACATAGTCCTGGAAGATCTGACAGTAGGTCGTCTGAAAGGCTCTCCGTAAATCCACATCATTGACCAGCTTTCTTAACACAGGAGTGTGGCCATTTGTCAGGCGGGTTAAATCAAAAGAAGGAAAATAACTGAAAGATAAAACAAAATCAGTTAAAAGTGATAACTTGCAAACAGCTAAATGTTGTTGCGAAAAATTACTTTCAGACAGAATTTGCTGTTTTTACCGGGCAAGATTTTCATTTTTGCAAAAGGAAAACTATCAGTAGCTAAAATATCAGACATGTCGTATATAAAAACAAAATGTATTTCCCAGTTGTGAGTATGATGTACATGTTACTTACAACACTTCTTGGTTAGGTTTTTTAACAAAATTCTCCTCCACCAATTTATGTATACAATCATCTGGCAGCTGGCCGAATATCACAGAATTAAGTGTATCAATTACATCCCATTTGGTCACTCCCAAAGATGATAACATGTTCACAATGGCAAATATCATTATCTCTGAGAACTTTTCACTGGTTTTTACCACACAATCTGTCCAAAGGAAGAAAACGTACTTTATTAGGAATAAAAAGAATAGAACACTTTGACCACTTCGTTGATTGTTTGGTGTTTTACGCCGCGCTCAAGATTATTTCACTTATATGGCGGCGTTGCCAGATTTATTGTGGGAGGAAACCGGGCTCAATGCCCGGAGGAAACCCACGACCTTCCGGTGATAACTGGCAACCATCCCACATTGGTCGTTCAAGTCACTTACATTGAAGAAATCTACATGTAGCTCACATTAGAAGTAGAGCAAATTAACCACAATAAAGGTCAAATATATCAGAAAAAAAATTTAAAAAACTACGAAAATGGATTTAATTGATTTTGTACTTTTAGGAATAAAGATTGACTAACTTTCTGTAACTCATGGTTGACATGGAACAATTTGATCAAAAACTTGTTTAACTGAATGGAACATTTGATAATTGATTGGCTCAGTAGTGTGTCAGGACTCCCTAGCTCAGCAGCGAGCCAGAGACCTCCGTAGCTCAGTAGTGTGTCAGAGGCCTGCCAAGCTCAGTATTGTGTCAGAGGCCTCCGTAGCTCAGTATTGTGTCAGAGGCCTCCGTAGCTCAGTAGTGTCAGAGGCCTGCCAAGCTCAGTAGCGTGTCAGAGGCCTGCCAAGCTCAGTAGTGTGTCAGAGGCCTGCCAAGCTCAGTAGCGTGTCAGAGGCCTCCGTAGCTCAGTAGTGTGTCAGAGGCCTGTCAAGCTCAGTAGCGTGTCAGAGGCCTCCGTAGTGTGTCAGAGGCCTGCCAAGCTCAGTAGCGTGCCAGAGGACTCCCTAACTCAGTAGTGTGTCAGAGACCTGCCAAGCTCAGTAGTGTGTCAGAGGCCTGCCAAGCTCAGTAGCGTGCCAGAGGACTCCCTAACTCAGTAGTGTGTCAGAGGCCTGCCAAGCTCAGTAGTGTGTCAGAGGCCCCCATAACTCATAAGTGTGCAAGAGGCCTCCCAAGCTCAGTAGTGTATCAGATACCTCCCTAGCTCAGTAGTGTGTCAGAGGCATCCCGAGCTCAGTAGTGTGTCAGAGGCCTCCCAAGCTCAGTAGTGTGTCAGAGGCCTCCCTAGCTCAGTAGTGTGTCAGAGGCCTCCCTAGCTCAGTAGTGTGTCAGAGGCCTCCCTAGCTCAGTAGTGTATCAGATACCTCCCTAGCTCAGTAGTGTGTCAGAGGCATCCCGAGCTCAGTAGTGTGTCAGAGGCCTCCCAAGCTCAGTAGTGTGTCAGAGGCCTCCCTAGCTCAGTAGTGTGTCAGAGGCCTCCCTAGCTCAGTAGTGTATCAGATACCTCCCTAGCTCAGTAGTGTGTCAGAGGCATCCCTAGCTCAGTAGTGTGTCAGAGGCCTCCCTAGCTCAGTAGTGTGTCAGAGGCCTCCCTAGCTCAGTAGTGTGTCAGAGGCCTCCCAAGCTCAGTAGTGTGCCAGAGGACAACCTAGCCCAGAAGTGGGTCAGAGGCCTCCTTAGCTCAGTAGTTTGTCATGCTGGCACAAGCCTTCACTGATGGATCCGGGTTTCTAATACTAACCAATCCAAGAAAAACAGAAAAAAATCTTGATAACGCTTTCGCTTGATTGACTGGTGTGGTTGCAGTTGGTGCAGTTGAACCACCAAATGGACCGGGACAAAAGTTCTAGCTAGTTCTGAGCCTGTTTCCTTCTTGCAATAAACTTACCATGGCCATCATGCAAGTCCAATCAACAACATTGATTGATGTTTTATGCTGCACTGAATATTATTTCTCTTATATGGTGGCATTGCCAGGCTCTCAGGTGAGAAAGGAAACAGGGCAATGGGCTACATTAGGCGAATGATTGATTGTTTTACGCCGCGCTCAAGATTATTTCCCTTATTGCCAGTTTTATTGTGGGAGGAAACCGAGCTCTATGACCTGAGGAAACCCACAACCTTCCGGTGGTAACTGGCAACCATCCCACATACATTTAGGTCATTCGAGTGAAAACCCAGTCAGAAAATTTTCCAATTTTTTTTTTTGGGGACTGCGTGGGATTCGAACCCACAACCCATTGGTGGATGGCCGCTCGGATTGAGCGTCCAACGTTCTACCTACTGACCCATAGAGGCCCCCATTAGGCGATTGAAGGCCTGCGTTGGACTGAAAGACTACACAAAAGTATCACTCTGCCGACTGAGCTCACACAATGAGCAAGTTTGCAACATAAAAAGAATGAAACCTCTAAAAGTTTCTACAATAACTCACCTGTCTTATGAAGACTCAGTGGACTTGTTTTCTCCACAACATCCCTCTGTTCCAGAACACTGTTTATATGACTTGTGTAGTCCCATTCCTTGTCAACGTTATTGGGGTCCCAAGTCACTTCTGGTTTTATTATATTGTTGAAGTCTAACATAAATTTGAGTTTTTGTGGCGTTACAGTCAAAACAAAACTATAAATAAGACAGGTTGGTTTAAGGGATGCTGTTTTTAGTTCATCTAAAACCGAAGGAAGTTGTGATGGAAGAACACAGAGAAATATCAAATCTGAGGTCTCTGCAAGTCGCTTGTTGTCATGGTAACAGCTTACACCTTTACCACAAACATACTCTGCCAAAGAAAAAACAAAAAAAAACTTTTAGTTTTTTCAAAATTGGCATTCAAAAAGCAATTGACTATACCCTCTTCAACCTAATGCTCTTGTAATGAATTTTTAATATTAAAGTGTGAGTGTCCATTCATTGGGATGTATGTAAAGGTAGTTTTTATAAGCAACAAAAACCCTAAAATGCAGTCATACATCCTGTCTATTTGAATTTTGTCCGTTATTAGGACTCTTATTTTATGGAAATCTACTGATAATAAGACTTTAGTACTCCTCTATTACTCCCTTATCTGACCTACAGAAATCCCCTGCGAGGAAATACACAAGTCACACAAAATCACCATGTCTTTCCAGAAGAGAGCTATACGCATAATAACAATGTCTGGTCGACTTGAACACAACACACTTTGTTTTCAGGTCTGAAAATTTTACCACTGCCTCAATTAACCCAATACTTAACCCTCCTCCTTATTCACAAAGCCATCAACCATATTTACAACCTCACGAATTTTGTTCATTTTTTTTACTCCGCCATCAAATCATGATCCAACAGAATTTTTTTTATACCATTTTATAAGTAAATAGTTGCCACAAACTTTCTGAAAGTAAAGGTGCGACAAGAATGGAAAAGACTTACATTGTACAATGGACCAAAAATAATATGTTCAATATAACTGTTTAAATTCACATTAAAAGTGTTTACATACGTATTTATTTATTTACTATCTATTTAGTTGAATATATTTGGACATTACCTCTACTGAGCCTTTAATGTTACAAGTTACATGATTTCATTTCATACGTATATTACAAGAACTTTTATTTAAAGTATTTATTTATGACTTCATGTTTACACCATGAACATGCTTGTATATCATACTTCTTAATTTTAACTCGGATAGAAAAAGTTCTAGTGACTTTATTCTCGCCATTCCTTTCTGTACATGTAGTACCTATCGTTTGTTTTATTTATTTAAATAATAATGGTAAATAATAAAATCAATCAATTAATCTCTGGATTGTACGGGTTACCAATGTCAATCATTTAGTTTTTCAGGTTATAAGCCCTTCAAAAGCTGAATTTGTTGAATATATAAAGTAACTTTATGACAAAAAGGTGAATTTTGGCAGCTCCTGGCACTTTACACGTAAGTAAGATGGCTGCCTCATCTAATGAAATTATAAGATATGAACAGACGAGAGCTAACTGGAAATCTCACCTAAAGTTTCAGGTCTTCTTGTTGAGATTTCCAGATCTGATGGATCAACCATTCCATATGAGAGAAGAGAAACAGCCAGGTGGCTTCCTAAACGACCACAACCTAAAATACCAATCTTCAGATCATATCGTGGAGCGCCCTCTTGGATACGCTTTGATGCTTTCTTCTCAGCAGTACGCTTTGATCCAGTAAGGCTCCTAAAAGAAATGTACACGTATATCAACAACTGTTTATGCATGTACTTGTGCACAGATCAGTATTGGGTTATAGGTTTGATTCCTGGTTTAAACAAGGTAAAAAGGAAATGTTACCATTACTGGCGTAGCATTGTTTGGTTGGTTTCAGAAGTCAACAATGAAGGCAGATTTTTGTATAGCATAAAGCTACTAAAAGTTTGTAGGCTGTTTTTTTTTCGAATCTCAATGTCCTAGTGCAGCTTTTATATGAACAAATGAAGTCAGATCTATTGCATTTAATCTTCAAAGAGCATTTGATCCTGTAGTTGGAGATATCCAAACTCTGTGGCCAAAGTATATTGATGATGTGTGATCAACAAAGTTGGAAAATGGGCAACATTGAAACATTGAATGTAATTTTACGAATCATCCCATTTTTCTCTGATTTTCTCCTAATTTTAGCAATGCAACCGGCCCAAACTTAACACACAATCCATTCCATTTTTTAGTTCATCCCCCTAGCAAAAAAATATGCTTCCCCAAAAGGTATTCCAAAATCAACGCAGAACTACTGAAACAAGATTTGCCGCAAAAAGGTTCAGTAATAGCGCGCAATTCAATTTTCATCCCAGGAACCAAAGTCATCTGGCCCAACCGTCAACCCGAAAGCGCTCGCTCTCACTTCGGAGAGTTCCGGAAACTTCCCAACCGTCTTGAGGAGTCTGGCGCGCGCACGGTTTGCTTTCGGAATACCTTTTGGGGAAGCATATGCAGTTTAAAGTAGGTACATGAAATATTTTATTTTTTGTGGCTGATTTTGTGAGCTCAGCTCTGAGAAGTGTTTCCTGCCTTGCCCATGTATTAGATAGAGGGGTAAGGGGAGAGCACTCCGTGTACCTGTGGTTCGGTGCCAGAAATCTCGTTTTCTTTTGGGCCGGTTCGTTAAGTATATGTTCTTAAACAAATCGATTACAAAATATTAGGTATTGTAATTTTCTTAAGTTAAGGTACTTAACCTTGTCATGATTTATCCGGTCAATAGTATTACTCATTAGAGATTTAGAGAATTTAGACATTACCTGGCCTTGTTACACTGTCGAACAAAATATGCAGCATGGGCACAGTGGGATACTGTTATCGCGTGTGATCGAGCTCTTAAGCATAGAAAATCTTTTTCTTCCTCAGTCAATGCGCTTTCAAATTGCAGAGACGGTAAGTTGTGAGTAATGTCATTTTTTTCATCACTTGAAATTGATCCTTGTGGAACCAGCGCCATGTTGTAACTAATGACTCTTGCACAAGCGCAGTAAAAAACAAACTGCAGACGTACTACTTCCGGATTTGTTGTTTTTATTTGTGAAAATCGGTCAGTGGTGGAAATCGGTGTTGAGCTTTTTCTGTATCAAAAATAGCTGGCACTGTTGAGTGTTGTGGAAAATAAGAAATACGGTATGATTTAATGGCAAGGAGTTCTTTTATGCTTGGAACTCTTTTCAGACATATTCGAACTCAGTAAGAAATTAAAGGTACATCTAGCTGTTCGAAACAACAACAACAACAACATCACATCATTAGGTTGGAACTTGGGGAAATGTGCCGATCGGGAGTCCACTCCTGAATGGGAGTAACACTCCCGAACGAGCCATAGACCGCACTCTCGATCGAGAGTTGGGTGGGTGAAACAAACAAACCTCGCCGTCTTTCTCCTCAACCCCTATCGTAATGCACGCCTGGCAGTAGCTCCGGTATGTAGCGTTATTGCGAGGCCCAAAGGGCCGGATGCTACGGGAGGAAGCCACTTTTAAATTTACTAAAATAACCAATATTCCACAGGCACACGGAGTGCTCTCCCATTATTCCACTATATTATAGGTTGGGTAAAGGGAGAGCACTACTTTTGAGATTACTAAATATGGCCGCCTTGTTCGCAACAAAGTGTGCCAACCCTCTTTAATACAAATGTAATTCAATAATAAACCAGAAAAGGTTTGCCATTCATTTTAAGGCATTTATTGTATCGGTGAATGATTTTTTCTAAGGAAAAAAAGGACCGGTGTTCAAGGGAATCGTAGTTCTGTGAGAAAATGGCGTCCCTTCTACAATGGTCAGAGTATTTTATTTAAGCAACAAAAACCTTATAAATACACGCTGGCTAAGTCATTGATTTGTTCTTTTAAAAATCCACAAGTATTAGGTTATCTTTACAATGTATAAGGCAGATATAAAGAATATTCAAGCAATCTTGAAATGTTTCTTTCCAGACCTGTGTTGTTCCGCTATACGATGGCTCATTACAAAGGAGCTGCATCGGAGGGAGGAAGAGCATTAAACCTTATCAAAAAACGACAACGAGAACAAGAAGAATTAGAGGCTCGGAAGAAAAAGATAGAAGAAGAGCTGAAGATTGGAAGCATTCAAAATAAGTTTGCTACACATTATGATGCTATTGAAGCTCAACTGAAATCTGATACTGTTGGTAAGTTTTGATTCAATCCACTGGGTGGGATATATTTATTTAATTTGGATATTTCCCCATTACTTTTAACAAAGTTTGAAGTCACAAATGAACATATGGCATTCTTCCTCCCCTCCTCCGAACTATAGTCTAGTCTGGGTAATTTCAGTCTGTCAAATTTTATTTTGCTATTGTTTTTGTTTTCTTTTAGGGTTGGTCACCCTTGATCAGATGAGAGCTAAACAAGAAGATGTTATTAGAAAAAGAGAGGCACAATTAGCCAAAAAAGATGCCCAAGCTAAATTTGTTGAAGAACAAAACAAAGAAAGAAAACGAAAGGAAAAAATGAAGGTGTATATTTGTTCACAATTTTAACCTCATTCAGAATGCACATTATAATTTTATCTAAATTTCAGAACGACATGTTTGTTTTTAGGTTGGTCAGGCTATATTTGTAGGTCATTGGTTTGTAAACACAATATTTCAAAGACCAACACACTTGGCACAGATGGCAAGAGTAGCAGGCTTACGGTGACATTTTTCAAACAAAACAATGTCCTGCAACCGACTTTATTTTCAAATTTCCATACTGTCTTTGTTTGTAGATTGCTCATTATGTTCATGTTTGTAGATTGCTCATTTCCTCTCCTTGGTGTAGATTGCTCATTTCCTCTCTTTGTTTGTAGATTGCTCACTTTCTGTCCTTGTTTGTAGATTGCTCATTTTCTGTCCTTGTTTGTAGATTGCTCATTTTCTGTCCTTGTTTGTAGATTGCTCATTTCCTCTCTTTGTTTGTAGATTGCTCACTTTCTGTCCTTGTTTGTAGATTGCTCATTTTCTGTCCTTGTTTGTAGATTGCTCATTTGTCATTTGATCCTGACGAAGATGATGATGAAACTGATGAAGAGGAAGAAAGACGGGAAATTGAGAAACAAATTGCAACAGGAAAGAAACGGCGACTTGGTAATTCTTAAACATATCATTAACTTACCGTAACTTTAGATGGTGGATTTATCTGGGTGCCTGTGTAACATCTATCATATTAGGTAACAAATGCTGAATAAATGAAATAAAAATGTATGATTATTGTAGGTAAGAATCCGCAAGTTGATACAAGTTTTCTACCAGATAGAGACAGAGAAGAAGAAGAAAATAGACTGAGGTAAGGGCTGTTTGCAATGCTGTATAAATCTATGTTCAGTGCCTAATTTTTCCAAAGTTTGCTTGATAAATCACCCGTTCTGGGGAAAGTTTGCACAACCGACTAAAATACAAACAAAATACTTTGATTTTTTTGTAAACAGACTCATTGTAGCTATTCACCAAATTTACAGTTTCTAAGATAGCCCTTTTTTTAAAGAAAGACACATAAATAACATTGAAATTTCAGGTGATTTCGGAACACGAAAACGGGTCATGTTCTATCGAGAACTGAACAGAGCCAGTCTGTAGACATAGTGTGATGAACTACTTCTGTTAAATCTTTCTAAAGCTAGCACTTCAGTTAAAGGACATGTTAAACCTCACTTTAGAAATAATATTCACCTGTTATCCAAACAGATTTGGAATAATTAATACCACTTTTTTACCACATGTTTTGATATTATTGAATATTTACAATCAGGCCAAATGATGGCGCTGCTTGTAGAAAAGATTTGATACTGTATTGGGATTTTTATTGCAGAAATCTGGTATTTAGTTATTAGGTTTTGTTGACAGTGAGTTTAGGCAAAAGCTAATCTTTACATGTCCAGAGGAAATTTAATATTAAAAAGCAAAAATAGTTTGTTTCACCACTCCAATGCTGAAAATGAACAGGGAATTAGCTTTATTCATCCCCAAAAGAGTGATGAAGGAAATGTGATTATGAATATGACCATTGGCCAGTAACAATTGAGAATGTCCTGTAACTTTTTAAAGATTTCAGTCAAAAAGTTAATTTCCACCTCTACAGTTTACTGTACATAGTAAAACTAAACGTTATAACGGTGGATTCTGAAGTAGTGTTTAGAGAAAGATAATTATTACTCAGTCAGCTCTGTTGATTTTTATCATGGATGTTTGTTAATTATTGACTCTTTACTATGCCATTCAGGGAGCAGTTGAGACAGGAATGGGTTTGTGAACAAGAGAAGGTGAAAAATGAAGAGATAAGTATCACATATAGCTACTGGGATGGATCAGGTCACCGTAGACAAGTTCGAATGAAGAAAGGAAATAGTGTTCAACAATTTCTACAGAAATGTTTGGAAACTTTAAGACGAGAGTTCAATGATTTAAAATCTGTAAGCGTTGACCAGCTTATGTATGTGAAAGAGGACCTTATAATCCCGCATCATTACACATTCTATGATTTTATTGTGACAAAAGCTCGTGGGAAGAGTGGTCCTCTATTTACATTTTCTGTACAAGATGATGTGCGTATAATTAGTGATGCTACTGTGGAGAAAGAGGACTCGCATGCGGGTAAAGTTTGTCTCCGCAGCTGGTATGAGAGGAACAAACATATTTTCCCTGCCAGTAGATGGGAACCATATGACCCAGAAAAACGCTGGGATCAGTACACTGTGTCAGATAAAAATGCTGCTAAAATCACTGTCAAATGAGTTGTACCTTCCAAGAGACTCATGGTTTTAGGGATTTCAAAATCTTTCAAAATGAACGCGTATGAGATTTGTGTAAAAAGTAACTGTGAAACACTGACGTAACTTTGTGCCTGGTCGTAACGTCATGGCAACATATACCTTCAACTTTACGTTACGCCCAGGTGCAAAGTTACGACGAGCGTAAGTGTGTTGAGAAACAGCCCCCAGAAGACTGCTGATTTGTCAAGATGTTGAAGTGCGTCAGGAAGAACATGTATGTTTATAGACTGGGAAATAAATGAACTGAAATATATTCTGTTTATTGATGTTTGTAAGAATTATTTTATACAAATTAAGACTGTATAAAAGTTTCTTGTAAAGGTCCATTAATGATGTAATGATATATTATTGTTACCTGTAGGTTTTTTGGTTGAATTGCTTTCTGTGAGTTACTTCCTAATGACAATCCACCATTATGATCTGTTTTTGTCCCCCAGTCAACAGGTGGAGAAGGCACATGGAAATGCCCTGCATCCTTCCTTCCTTCTGTATGTACACCATCTCGTGGATATGTTGAACAGTTTATACCTGATCATGTTCAAACTTGCACAATAACCTTGTTCCATTCAGAAGATGGATGTTGGACCATCTGTGTAATTAATAAACAGACTTATTAGCTAATTATTAGCTTATTAGCTAATCGTAAAATCTGGAAATGCTTGTTCCTCATCTTGTGAATGCAATATCTTGAATAGTTTTTATACGCAAGACTTAAAAAAGTCTGTTGTATCACCAGCGCCGTCCGCCCCGGATTCCCTTCCGCTCCATAACTTGAAGAGTTTTGATCTAATCTTTACAATTCTTTCACAACATATACCTTGTGGGTAGAAGGTGTGTCATGAACCATTTATGACATCGTGGATTGCATAATATGGCTTCTACATTGAATTATGTAATATTCTCTTTAAGTCCATATCCTGACCAGATCTTTTGGCCAGATCCTGACAAGTTTGACAAATTTATACCTAATGGGTAGATGGTGTGTCGGGAACTCCTAAGGATATCCCTGGTTACATAATACGGCATCCATATAAGTTCATCGAATAGAGAAAAGAAAATCTTTCAAATGAAGATAGGATTTCAATTGCCGAAATTTACAGAAATATAGGATTTCAATTGCCGAAATTTAAAGAAATATGTTCTATAATGTAGATTAATCAGTCATAGCGGAGTGCGTATGTTGAGTTTACTAAAACTCTTGTTAACCAATAAAGTTCAAACTTGCGCATTAGCTTCATGCCATAGATAGGACTAATAGGATAGATTTGTTTAATACTATCTACATGTACCTGATTAATAAAGAGCTGGGTATAAAGGTCCAAATGATACCCCTCTTTTTAACACAATAAGAAACTTGTCTCCATGGCTATTTTAGACAAGAAGATTTTCCCTGTGCCCGTGTGTTTAAGTGTTCAAAAATAATAAAAAGCTTTATATATTATAATTAGCTAATTAATGTAATCAAAGCTTGAAACGATTGTTCCTTTTCTTGTTCAGCATCTTGAACAGTTTTAATCCTATGAAGTTCAAACTTTCCCAATAGCTTCATGCCATGTTGAGGACGGATAGGATTGATCTTGAAGTCCTCTAAATGTCCTTGTCCCTCCAATAAACCTCACACTTACATATGCATCATACATGTAGAATGGAAATTAGCTGAAATGGAGTTTAAAGGTAATCTATATTTACTGCAATATAATGGTTACGACATAAAACACGACCTCCGCTGTGTCAGGTCTTGTATGATGTGACTTTGGTCGAGTAGGAAAATATGCATATTTCTTCCCCACGCCTTTCTTGACTTCTATGAAACTAACAGGGTGGTTGTTTCGTTTCAACTTACGTTTTTTAAATATACATTTAGTCTATAAACAAACACAAACCAATTTTAAACCCTGTTTATAAATACTTCAATTGCTAAGTCTCGTGTCCTATCATTTGCAAATGTGCCATCACATTTACCTTTACCTCGAGTCACAATGATTGATTGATTGATTGGGCTTTTATGCCGCTCTCAAGATTATTTCACTTATATGGCGGCGTTGCAAGTTTTATTGTGGGAGGAAACCAGGGTCTATGCCCAGAGGGAACCTACGACCCTCCGGTGGTAACTGGTAACCATCCCATCACAAAGGCATCAAATATAGTGGAATAAGCCATTCAGAGATTCCTGCTGACATCTCCAGCTTCATCTACCGGATAAATATTTTCAGTTTTGCACAAGTGTATGGTTAAAACTGCCAAGAATCACATGTTTTTAATAAAATGGGATTTACAGGTGATTGCGAATTTCAGCATTATTTCTTATTGTTGAATCTGACCATGATCCATTCCAGACCATATTGTCTCATGCTGTAACTAGTGTCCTCTTACAGGAGGAGAGGAGATATTGAGCAGTATCAGTACACTCTGAATGTAAGGAGGAGAGGAGATATTGAGCAGTATCAGTACACTCTGAATGTAAGGGTCTCACACAAGAGGAGATATTGAGCAGTATCAGTACACTCTGAATGTAAGGAGGAGAGGAGATATTGAGCAGTATCAGTACACTCTGAATGTAAGGAGGAGAGGAGATATTGAGCAGTATCAGTACACTCTGAATGTAAGGAGGAGAGGAGATATTGAGCAGTATCAGTACACTCTGAATGTAAGGAGGAGAGGAGATATTGAGCAGTATCAGTACACTCTGAATGTAAGGAGGAGAGGAGATATTGAGCAGTATCAGTACACTCTGAATGTAAGGAGGAGAGGAGATATTGAGCAGTATCAGTACACTCTGAATGTAAGGAGGATAAGAGATATTGAGCAGTATCAGTACACTCTGAATGTAAGGAGGAGAGGAGATATTGAGCAGTATCAGTACACTCTGAATGTAAGGAGGATAGGAGATATTGAGCAGTATCAGTACACTCTGAATGTAAGGAGGGGAGGAGATATTGAGCAGTATCAGTACACTCTGAATGTAAGGAGGGGAGGAGATATTGAGCAGTATCAGTACACTCTGAATGTAAGGAGGAGAGGAGATATTGAGCAGTATCAGTATACTCTGAATGTAAGGAGGAGAGGAGATATTGAGCAGTATCAGTACACTCTGAATGTAAGGGTGAGAGGAGATATTGAGCAGTATCAGTACACTCTGATTGTAAGGGTCTCACACAAGAGGAGATATTGAGCAGTATCAGTACACTCTGAATGTAAGGAGGAGAGGAGATATTGAGCAGTACCAGTACACTCTGAATGTAAGGAGGAGAGGAGATATTGAGCAGTATCAGTACACTCTGAATGTAAGGAGGAGAGGAGATATTGAGCAGTATCAGTACACTCTGAATGTAAGAAGGAGAGGAGATATTGAGCAGTATCAGTACACTCTGAATGTAAGGGTGAGAGGAGATATTGAGCACTATCAGTACACTCTAAATGTAAGGAGGAGAGGAGATATTGAGCAGTATCAGTACACTCTGAATGTAAAGAGGAGAGGAGATATTGAGCAGTATCAGTTACACTCTGAATGTAAGGAGGAGAGGGGATATTGAGCAGTATCAGTACACTCTGAATGTAAGGAGGAGAGGAGATATTGAGCAGTATCAGTACACTCTGAATGTAAGGAGGAGAGGAGATATTGAGCAGTATCAGTACACTCTGAATGTAAGGAGGAGAGGAGATATTGAGCAGTATCAGTACACTCTGATTGTAAGGGTCTCACACAAGAGGAGATATTGAGCAGTATCAGTACACTCTGAATGTAAGGAGGAGAGGAGATATTGAGCAGTATCAGTACACTCTGAATGTAAGGAGGAGAGGAGATATTGAGCAGTATCAGTACACTCTGAATGTAAGAAGGAGAGGAGATATTGAGCAGTATCAGTACACTCTGAATGTAAGGAGGAGAGGAGATATTGAGCAGTATCAGTACACTCTGATTGTAAGGAGAAGAGGAGATATTGAGCAGTATCAGTACACTCTGATTGTAAGGAGGAGAGGAGATATTGAGCAGTATCAGTACACTCTGAATGTAAGGAGAAGAGGAGATATTGAGCAGTATCAGTACACTCTGAATGTAAGGAGGAGAGGAGATATTGAGCAGTATCAGTACACTCTGATTGTAAGGGTCTCACACAAGAGGAGATATTGAGCACTATCAATACACTCTGAATGTAAGGAGAGGAGATATTGAGCAGTATCAGTACACTCTGAATGTAAGGAGGAGAGGAGATATTGAGCAGTATCAGTACACTCTGAATGTAAGGGTCTCACACAAGAGGAGATATTGAGCAGTATCAGTACACTCTGAATGTAAGGAGGAGAGGAGATATTGAGCAGTATCAGTACACTCTGAATGTAAGGAGGAGAGGAGATATTGAGCAGTATCAGTACACTCTGAATGTAAGGAGGAGAGGAGATATTGAGCAGTATCAGTACACTCTGAATGTAAGGAGGAGAGGAGATATTGAGCAGTATCAGTACACTCTGAATGTAAGGAGGAGAGGAGATATTGAGCAGTATCAGTACACTCTGAATGTAAGGAGGAGAGGAGATATTGAGCAGTATCAGTACACTCTGAATGTAAGGAGGATAAGAGATATTGAGCAGTATCAGTACACTCTGAATGTAAGGAGGAGAGGAGATATTGAGCAGTATCAGTACACTCTGAATGTAAGGAGGATAGGAGATATTGAGCAGTATCAGTACACTCTGAATGTAAGGAGGGGAGGAGATATTGAGCAGTATCAGTACACTCTGAATGTAAGGAGGGGAGGAGATATTGAGCAGTATCAGTACACTCTGAATGTAAGGAGGAGAGGAGATATTGAGCAGTATCAGTATACTCTGAATGTAAGGAGGAGAGGAGATATTGAGCAGTATCAGTACACTCTGAATGTAAGGGTGAGAGGAGATATTGAGCAGTATCAGTACACTCTGATTGTAAGGGTCTCACACAAGAGGAGATATTGAGCAGTATCAGTACACTCTGAATGTAAGGAGGAGAGGAGATATTGAGCAGTACCAGTACACTCTGAATGTAAGGAGGAGAGGAGATATTGAGCAGTATCAGTACACTCTGAATGTAAGGAGGAGAGGAGATATTGAGCAGTATCAGTACACTCTGAATGTAAGAAGGAGAGGAGATATTGAGCAGTATCAGTACACTCTGAATGTAAGGGTGAGAGGAGATATTGAGCACTATCAGTACACTCTAAATGTAAGGAGGAGAGGAGATATTGAGCAGTATCAGTACACTCTGAATGTAAAGAGGAGAGGAGATATTGAGCAGTATCAGTTACACTCTGAATGTAAGGAGGAGAGGGGATATTGAGCAGTATCAGTACACTCTGAATGTAAGGAGGAGAGGAGATATTGAGCAGTATCAGTACACTCTGAATGTAAGGAGGAGAGGAGATATTGAGCAGTATCAGTACACTCTGAATGTAAGGAGGAGAGGAGATATTGAGCAGTATCAGTACACTCTGATTGTAAGGGTCTCACACAAGAGGAGATATTGAGCAGTATCAGTACACTCTGAATGTAAGGAGGAGAGGAGATATTGAGCAGTATCAGTACACTCTGAATGTAAGGAGGAGAGGAGATATTGAGCAGTATCAGTACACTCTGAATGTAAGAAGGAGAGGAGATATTGAGCAGTATCAGTACACTCTGAATGTAAGGAGGAGAGGAGATATTGAGCAGTATCAGTACACTCTGATTGTAAGGAGAAGAGGAGATATTGAGCAGTATCAGTACACTCTGATTGTAAGGAGGAGAGGAGATATTGAGCAGTATCAGTACACTCTGAATGTAAGGAGAAGAGGAGATATTGAGCAGTATCAGTACACTCTGAATGTAAGGAGGAGAGGAGATATTGAGCAGTATCAGTACACTCTGATTGTAAGGGTCTCACACAAGAGGAGATATTGAGCACTATCAATACACTCTGAATGTAAGGAGAGGAGATATTGAGCAGTATCAGTACACTCTGAATGTAAGGAGGAGAGGAGATATTGAGCAGTATCAGTACACTCTGAATGTAAGGAGGAGAGGAGATATTGAGCAGTATCAATACACTCTGAATGTAAGAAGGAGAGGAGATATTGAGCAGTATCAGTACACTCTGAATGTAAGGAGAGGAGATATTGAGCAGTATCAGTACACTCTGAATGTAAGGAGGAGAGGAGATATTGAGCAGTATCAGTACACTCTGAATGTAAGGAGGAGAGGAGATATTGAGCAGTATCAGTATACTCTGAATGTAAGGAGGAGAGGAGATATTGAGCAGTATCAGTACACTCTGAATGTAAGGGTGAGAGGAGATATTGAGCAGTATCAGTACACTCTGATTGTAAGGGTCTCACACAAGAGGAGATATTGAGCAGTATCAGTACACTCTGAATGTAAGGAGGAGAGGAGATATTGAGCAGTACCAGTACACTCTGAATGTAAGGAGGAGAGGAGATATTGAGCAGTATCAGTACACTCTGAATGTAAGGAGGAGAGGAGATATTGAGCAGTATCAGTACACTCTGAATGTAAGAAGGAGAGGAGATATTGAGCAGTATCAGTACACTCTGAATGTAAGGAGGAGAGGAGATATTGAGCAGTATCAGTACACTCTGATTGTAAGGAGAAGAGGAGATATTGAGCAGTATCAGTACACTCTGATTGTAAGGAGGAGAGGAGATATTGAGCAGTATCAGTACACTCTGAATGTACGGAGAAGAGGAGATATTGAGCAGTATCAGTACACTCTGAATGTAAGGAGGAGAGGAGATATTGAGCAGTATCAGTACACTCTGATTGTAAGGGTCTCACACAAGAGGAGATATTGAGCACTATCAATACACTCTGAATGTAAGAAGGAGAGGAGATATTGAGCAGTATCAGTACACTCTGAATGTAAGGAGGAGAGGAGATATTGAGCAGTATCAGTACACTCTGAATGTAAGGAGGAGAGGAGATATTGAGCAGTATCAGTACACTCTGAATGTAAGGAGGAGAGGAGATATTGAGCAGTATCAGTATACTCTGAATGTAAGGAGGAGAGGAGATATTGAGCAGTATCAGTACACTCTGAATGTAAGGGTGAGAGGAGATATTGAGCAGTATCAGTACACTCTGATTGTAAGGGTCTCACACAAGAGGAGATATTGAGCAGTATCAGTACACTCTGAATGTAAGGAGGAGAGGAGATATTGAGCAGTACCAGTACACTCTGAATGTAAGGAGGAGAGGAGATATTGAGCAGTATCAGTACACTCTGAATGTAAGGAGGAGAGGAGATATTGAGCAGTATCAGTACACTCTGATTGTAGGGAGGAGATGAGATATTGAGCAGTATCAGTACACTCTGATTGTAGGGAGGAGATGAGATATTGAGCAGTATCAGTACACTCTGATTGTAGGGAGGAGATGAGATATTGAGCAGTATCAGTACACTCTGAATGTAAGGAGGAGAGGAGATATTGAGCAGTATCAGTACACTCTGAATGTAAGGAGGAGAGGAGATTTTGAGCAGTATCAGTACACTCTGATTGTAAGGGGGAGAGGAGATATTGAGCAGTATCAGTACACTCTGATTGTAAGGAGGAGAGGAGATATTGAGCAGTATCAGTACACTCTGAATGTAAGGAGGAGAGGAGATGTTGAGCAGTATCAGTACACTCTGAATGTAAGGGTCTCATACAGGAGGAGAGATATTGAGCAGTATCAGTACACTCTGATTGTAAGAAGGAGAGGAGATATTGAGCAGTATCAGTACACTCTGAATGTAAGGAGGAGAGGAGATATTGAGCAGTACCAGTACACTCTGAATGTAAGGAGGAGAGGAGATATTGAGCAGTATCAGTACACTCTGATTGTGAGGGTCTCACACAAGAGGAGATATTGAGCCGTATCAGTACACTCTGAATGTAAGGAGGAGAGGAGATATTGAGCAGTATCAGTACACTGTGAATGTAAGGAGGAGAGGAGATATTGAGCAGTATCAGTACACTCTGATTGTAAGGAGGAGAGGAGATGTTGAGCAGTATCAGTACACTCTGAATGTAAGGGTCTCACACAGGAAGAGAGGAGATATTGAGCAGTATCAGTGCACTCTGATTGTAAGGAGGAGAGGAGATATTGAGCAGTATCAGTACACTCTGATTGTAAGGAGGAGAGGAGATATTGAGCAGTATCAGTACACTCTGATTGTAAGGGGGAGAGGAGATATTGAGCAGTATCAGTACACTCTGAATGTAAGGGGGGAGAGGAGATATTGAGCAGTATCAGTACACTGTGAATGCAAGGAGGAGAGATGTTGAGCAGTATCAGTACACTGTGAATGTAAGGGGGAGAGGAGATATTGAGCAGTATCAGTACACTGTGAATGTAAGGAGGAGAGATGTTGAGCAGTATCAGTACACTGTGAATGTAAGGAGGAGAGGAGATATTGAGCAGTATCAGTACACTCTGATTGTAAGGAGGAGAGGAGATATTGAGCAGTATCAGTACACTCTGAATGTAAGGAGGAGAGGAGATTTTGAGCAGTATCAGTACACTCTGATTGTAAGGGGGAGAGGAGATATTGAGCAGTATCAGTACACTCTGGATGTAAGGAGGAGAGGAGATATTGAGCAGTATCAGTACACTCTGATTGTAAGGGGGAGAGGAGATATTGAGCAGTATCAGTACACTCTGAATGTAGGGAGGAGAGGAGATATTGAGCAGTAACAGTACACTCTGCATGTAAGGGGGAGAGGAGATATTGAGCTGTAACAGTACACTCTGCATGTAAGGGTCTCACAAATCAATGTGGACCGAACGAGGGGAATCAAAATGTAAAGTCTTCTGTATAGAAATGTAAAGACCTGTGTGATGGTACAAGGCTCTATAACAAAATGCTCACTTCATAGAACTTCATTTCTTAGCAATGTCATTAAATTTTAGGTACCAGTTGTTCCTGGTATAGAAGATAACAAGATGAATGGCAGGTTAGAGGACTTAGAACCATAAAGACATTTCTTTGTTTTGCCACATCATTTAACCAGCTGCTAAGCTAATTTTCCTTAAAACAACTGGCCCTCAAGTTTGTTCATGCAACAGAATTAAATACTACATAATCATATGAGGTCCGCTTCATTTTGACTCAATCCCAATATCTGATTGATTGATTGTTTGGTGTTTTATGCCGCGCTCAAGATTATTTCAGTTAATTTTATATGGCGGCGTTGCCAGTTTTATCCCACTATCTGAGCATTGCCAGGTACTTGTAGGGGGTATACTTTAAGCAAATAGCTGGGTTTCCTTTCCCACTCTCCTATATAAGTGAAATAATGTTGAGTGAAACTCAAACAATAACCTCTTTTTGTGGATTCATTTCAGCATATGGCATGATGATCCAAAATCTACTAATTTGTGAAGACAAAGACAAAACTTAAATTTGACCAGCGGGTTTATTGCCTGTGCCATAGAGCTCTATCAACATCAATATATTTACACTGACAGCAAAATATGACAAAATGACATTTGGTTCTGCTTAAAATTGATTGACAAGGAGTCTTATTGTTGCAGGGGGCTTATTCTACTAATGCTTAATGATCTGAAATCAGTTTCAATGAGCGATTATAACTTTACTTTAGGCATATATACTGCTCTTTTATCTAGTCTGAAATCAGTTTCAATGAGCGATTATAACTTTACTTTAGGCATATATACTGCTCTTTTATCTAGTCTGAAATCAGTTTCAATGAGCGATTATAACTTTACTTTAGGCATATATACTGCTCTTTTATCTAGTCTGAAATCAGCTTCAATGAGCGGTTATAACTTTACTTTAGGCATATATACTGCTCTTTTATCTAGTCTGAAATCAGTTTCAATGAGCGGTTATAACTTTACTTAGGCATATATACTGCTCTTTTATCTAGCTGAAATCAGTTTCAATGAGCGGTTATAACTTTACTTTAGGCATATATACTGCTCTTTTATCTAGCTGAAATCAGTTTCATTCAGCGGTTATAACTTTACTTTAGGCATATATACTGCTCTTTTATCTAGTCTGAAATCAGTTTCAATGAGCGGTTATAACTTTACTTTAGGCATATATACTGCTCTTTTATCTAGCTGAAATCAGTTTCATTCAGCGGTTATAACTTTACTTTAGGCATATATACTGCTCTTTTATCTAGTCTGAAATCAGCTTCAATGAGCGGTTATAACTTTACTTTAGGCATATATACTGCTCTTTTATCTAGCTGAAATCAGTTTCATTCAGCGGTTATAACTTTACTTTAGGCATATATACTGCTCTTTTATCTAGTCTGAAATCAGTTTCAATGAGCGGTTATAACTTTACTTTAGGCATATATACTGCTCTTTTATCTAGCTGAAATCAGTTTCATTCAGCGGTTATAACTTTACTTTAGGCATATATACTGCTCTTTTATCTAGCTGAAATCAGTTTCAATGAGCGGTTATAACTTTACTTTAGGCATATATACTGCTCTTTTATCTAGTCTGAAATCAGTTTCAATGAGCAGGTATAACTTTACTTTAGGCATATATACTGCTCTTTTATCTAGTCTGAAATCAGTTTCATTCAGCGGTTATAACTTTACTTTAGGCATATATACTGCTCTTTTATCTAGTCTGAAATCAGTTTCAATGAGCGATTATAACTTTACTTTAGGCATATATACTGCTCTTTTATCTAGTCTGAAATCAGTTTCAATGAGCAGGTATAACTTTACTTAGGCATATATACTGCTCTTTTATCTAGTCTGAAATCAGTTTCAATGAGCGATTATAACTTTACTTTAGGCATATATACTGCTCTTTTATCTAGTCTGAAATCAGTTTCAATGAGCGATTATAACTTTACTTTAGGCATATATACTGCTCTTTTTATTCTATTCAAAGCACCATTACCAAATGATCTTTGGCTCTATCAGTAAATGAAGACAACAAAACTAATCTGTGCAGTATACTCAATACAAACCCACCAATCTTGATGGTACATAATTACAGTGTGATTGCACAGTATTTGTGTTAATCCCCAGGTGTTTCAAGCAAATACGGATTAACAAGATTATCTTGCACAGTGCATATTTAGCACATACTGTAACACACACCAGTTAAACATGTCTGATAAAAGTATAAACATTAAGAAAGCCCAGATGATAATTTGAGCATTCTTTATAAGGAAGTCCGAGTAATATGTACTAATATGGTGATAGCTCTGGCTTCACATAATAATAATAATAAAAATAATTATTGAACATAATCTACCGTTAAAAAAACATGAGCACTTCTGGAAGATCTTTCAGGAGTAAAAATCATTTAACAAAATCCAAAGAATTCTGATTTATATGGTTTTAAAAGAATGCATTCTGGTGAGACTATGTAAAAGATTAGAACACACATTATTGTAGCATTTACTGTGATGACAAGACCAAGGTTAGTTTATGTACATGTGAAAAGAAATAAGTTAATTTGAAACTAGTGTCCATAACATACAAGTTGGTAACAATGGTTTTTCTTTTCCTTACATTCTATGTTACAAAATATTTCTGATCATTTTACAACTTAGCTTGTCAGCAATTTATCCACTCAATGTTAAAAGGATATATGGCCCAGTTTGTTGTGGTTTTTCGTTGACTTTCAGATTAGTATAAAGATAAGAAATCTATCAACGGAGCTCAAGTTGAATTACTCTGGGAATCACTGCTGCTACTATTGTTGTCTGACAGACATAAACAAACCACTGCTAGTACATCACACATGCAGCTAGGGAGTAACGTGTGCAGGTCAGGAGCCTGTTTCACAAAACGGCGTAGCGTAAGTTTTTACGTAACTGCCATAGCAACCCATACTGTAGAGATACGTTAGTATGAACGTTACGCAAAAAATACAACTACGCCGCTTTGTGAAACAGGACCCAGTTCTTATAACAACAAAGAGGGAATTCCCTAACACATTACCCAGCAGTCCATGGGAGCTAGGAAAGCTACCCATTGGTCAATTGAAAACCTTATCTTTATATAATCAACAGTCAACTAACACACATTTGAACAATCTTAATAGGTCAGTCCCTTTGAAGTGAGGGGGGGAAGTCTGTAAGTTGTAAGAGCATGGCCTAAGAGGAGTATTGTAATACTGCAACTATAAGTAAAGCTGGTAGATATATACAAATAAATAATACAAATATGACTCACAGTTCAGTTTTATTTGTGGCAAGGGGTCTAAAAATGGATGAATTAAAATGCAGGGCTATTGAATGTGATGTAAGTCATTGCACAAATGTATCAAATAACATAAAGTGAAGAGGAATCAAGGTCGAAAAAGTTGACAAAAATGGAAAAGTGCACTGTTTTCTGACTAGGCTAGAGTATGAAAAGTACTTAAGATAATCAGAAATATCGAAATTCATAAAAAAATGTGTAAAATTAAAAAGTAATGATAATATACAGAATGCAGAAGTCAACGTGTAATTAAACTGAATTGATGAGTCAATTTAAAGTTAAACCAAATATAAGTTACAATTGCAAATTACATATACAACTCATTTTGACAATGCGTAATTTTAAAATATTGAAAAAAATGTATTACCCTTTTGATCTTTCTGATCAAACCAAATGCTATAGAGGGATAAAATTACAATCAAATGTACAGATTGATTCCGCATTGATTGTTTGAAGTAGTTTAACACGAGTTCAGATATCTTAGGTCATTTCATTAAAATTTGGGGAGACAATTGTGGATACATAGCTGTGTGAAAAAAATGCCATGAAGATGTGGGATCCGAAGCATTAAACATTAGTGACATATTTGCCCCTTTGATCAATAAAATATCTTTCAATTCCAGAAATATGGACAACAATTCATCCCACGTATAAATAACTATGTCACCACAATTAAGAATGGCATATGTAGAATGTTTTTAGACAATATTCTGTATTACCTCTAGATAGATTTGTTCCAAGTGGCTTACTGAAAGAAATGATGTTTTATTTCTGCCCTAATTAAAACAAGACAACCTCTGACCAGCAGAGGGCTAATTAAAATCTTAATAGAGAACTTTGGGACAGAAGTGGCTAAGAGAAACACTGTCTATGTAATACTGTGTGACGTAAGTCAAGCCGAGTCTTAACAAGGAGTATCTGAGTGGCCAAATATTGCTACAGGAAAATGTTTAATATGAGTCTGCCATTGTGGAGAGAGTTGGAAGAACTTTACCCCGGCCCACTCAGTACCATCAACTGTCACTGAAAACAGAAACAAGGGCTTAAAATTAAGGACGAAAATATCACATTATTATACTGAAAGAAACAGATATTGATAAAGAGGCTGTTATATTATATTAGCAATAGTTCAATCTAATGTTGAAGTAAATGCCATTTTATCAATAACATAACTTTTAAATAAAAATACAGTTAAATTATTTTGACAAATTCTGAAATTGATGCTTTATTTTTTGACAAATTCAGAAATTGATGGTTTGTTTTTTGACAAATTCAGAACCTTATGCTTTAGTTTTTGACACCTTCATAAATTGATGCTTTAGTTTTTGACAACTTCAGAAATTGATGCTTTAGTTTTTGACACCATCAGAAATTGATGGTTGAGTTTTGAACAAATTGAGATAATGCTGTTTACCTCTGAGTGTATTACTTTGACCTTTGGAAGTACAGATGAGACGACAAATATTCTCTATAGCATCTCGTTTAAATTCTGTGTCTTTTGACTTCTTTCCAATCCTCATAACTGGTAAGGATATGAAAAACATACATTAAAATGAATTCTTTAATCAATTTGCTTTATCATAAATCGATCTGCTATTGTTTTTTAGTTTCTCATAAATATTCATTGGTAAAACTTCGATTCAACATTTTTTGTTTTTGTTTAAAAAGGGGTTCAGCCAATTAAAGTGATGGATGCCAACACAAACATACAACCCAAACAGTCTAAAGAATGGACAAAATTCTGACAATGTTTTCATAGGTTATGTCGTAGTGTAATAATCTTGAATATGATATATAACATCAGTCAATCATTTTATTGCATCAAAAGAATGAAATGACACAGTGCCAAGACTGATATATATTCTTCTCAATAACAACTTTTGTTTTATTTCGGCTTTTTTAAGCCATCAGCAGAGATGTTTATTAAACAGGATTGTAACAGAACAAAAAGACTGAAACTTCCAACGTACTTTTCTGTTTTTTCTCCTTGGTGACAATAACCATAGGCATTGATCCATCTTGTGAGGGTGGAAATCGATTGACATGGAGTGAACGGAAGGCTGATTTCACCGTGGACTTGTTACTGTCTTTCTTGCCTAGTTTATCCTTATCACTGGTATCTGGTTTAGGTTGGTTAACCCAGTAATCCACCTGCAGTTCCATGTATTCTCCTGATGGAGACGGTAATGTTGACAAGACAGGAGCAGGGCTATAAACACAAATATACACACATCATAATAAACCCAGAGAAGTGGTGTGGACAAGACAGGGGCAGGGCTATAAACACAAATAAATATACACATATCATAATAAACCCAGAGACATTTTATGATTTAAAACAGAAAGTTGGCCACCACTACGTTATAGCTGAATGGTTTTCCCTTGTTCAGCCTATGGACGAATCTATATCTCAAAAACAATAGGGGTGCTAGCTTCAAACGGCTGTTTTATGTTTTTCCCATTATTTTGTCTATGAGCAGACCTGATAACTTTTTAATGACATATACACAAAGAAAAAAGTTAAGAAATAGACTAAAAGAGATATTACATAATTCAATTCAATATAGATGCCATATAATGCAACTGAAGATGTCATAAATGGTTCATGACACACCTTCTACCCCGAAACAAAATTGTAAACATCAGATCAAAACTTTTCAAGTTATTGAGCGGAAGGGAACAAAGATATAGACTAAGACAGAATATTACATAATCCAAGGTAGAAAACATATAATGCAATCAACGATGTCCAAAATCGTTCATGACACACCTTCTATCCCTAAAGTAAAGTTATGGAGCGGAAGGGAATCCAGGACGGACGGCGCTGGTGATACCATAATACGACCGACTTTTTTTAAGTAATACCTGACAATGGGGGAGTTGAGATTTACACTTGGAGAGCTAGGTGGGGTATGACCTTCTTTAGTCTTCTCTGTTATCCCAGCTGATCCAGGTGGTGAACTAGATAGGGCTGGAGGACTTGTTAAACCTTCATCTATGTCCACTACAAACATACCATTTTAAGGTTAAACAATATACAGTTAAACCCATGTAAACCATCTCATATCAAGGAATGAAAACTCTTAGCAGATCAAGGTTATACAGCATCATCTTCTCGAGCTAAGTTAAAATCTCCAAGACCCCATTCCGTGTTTTACCTTGGCGAACTACTCAACTCAAGCCTGTAAATCAAACAGCACCCACTGGTAGGAGTGTAAGAGTTGTCATTCATACAGAGTCTTGACCAATATCACCACTCATTACACAAAAGTTCAAGGTGTATATAACAACCATTACCTTATTTCTCAGCTAGTGGGAGAGTGTAAGCGCCCAAGGTTTTGATCAGCTGCGAGAAGTTTTACTCACATCCAAAAGATGATATTCGAGTTGAGTGGAGTCCACAACGATAAAACATGGAATGGCAGAATGGAGATTTTAACATGGCTTGAGAAGATCATATAACATGTGACTTTGATAATGATGTAAGAAATACATCGAAACGTCGTCACCCAATAAATCAAGAAGTTGTTATCCATAAGTAATTCTTCACCTTATTGTTAAGAAGTTATCTAGCTGTAACTTTGAAATGATAGTCTTTTACCTGATGTATTTGACAGGTCTGGAGTTCCTATTTTCACTTCCTGCAAGATAACAAATGATATTAATAGGGTTAGTCATAAAAAAAACGCATGTAAAGTGATTTTTCAAAATTGTTGTAGAAAACTTTTGTCATAGTTTTAATCAGTTTTGGTTCTAAAATATAAACCTTGATGGAGCTTCAACTTGAACTAAAGTTACAAACCAATGATTGACCAATGTAGCCAATGGGTGATTGCATGGAATTCATCTATCAGTGCATGTAACTTTGTTCTGTGTGTGTATACAAGATATCAAGGTACAAAATGTGCATGTCATTTTTACTTTATAATTCAAAGCCTGGAGTAAGAATACATACACTGATAAATGGCAAGAAAATCTGTGAAGATTCATCCTCAGAGCTGAAAAGAAAAAACAAAACTGAATCAATTTGTTTATCTTCATAGTTTCTGAGGCCATACAATCAATCAGTTTACATTATAGGTACATGCAGGTGTAGACTGGGCTTTCTGACAAGGGGAAGCCAAAACTTTCCATTAGGATAAGTCATCTTTCCTAATAACATCATTCCATTCCATTTTCCCATTCTTCAGTAGAAATGGATATATCGAAGATTTAATAATTCTTGAATATCAAAAAATAATTTGCATTCTCAATTATGCAACAGTTACATATATATAATATTGTATTTTTTGGAAGGGGTAAGTAATATATGCATGGCGGGAAGTGGTGGGGGCCAACTACAATTCCATCGGATGGTGTGAATGTGACACTATCCCTCAGGGATGATATTCTCCACACACTAGTTACAATGGGACCAACACAGACCTTTATTCCATGGGTTGGGGGTTCATATCTCTTAACAAAATGGAAAATATTCTGGGTTATATCTCCCTCACTAGTAATGTAGGAAGAGAATCAAACTTATGAACACATTACCTTTTACTTCTACATGTTATCATGGCCTCAGCTATAGGTATATGGGTGACAGAATTAGCACTGCTCATGTACTTAGACAATCTGTTAAACAACTCCTGTGGGTCTAAAACAAAAGCATAAAATATAAGTCTATTACTCTAACACAGTAACAAAAATATATTTAATAAAATTCATTTTGTACAGGATTAAAAAGAATGAAAAATTGAATATTTTGAGAAGTGGGGTAGACCAAACCATCTCCCAACCTTGGATTTTAACCTGCTCAGTTGAAATGAAAAAGTGAACATTTTTTGACTATCTTATTATCCTATTAAGTTTTGTCTCTGTAGGTCAGGTGTAACAAGTTGATTCGCTCTGCCAACAAACCAGTAAAAACAACCATCTATAGTGTTACGTACAAAAAAACACCATAACGAATTCACTAGCGAGAACATAGTAATTATCCCTTCTTGTACCTAGTTTGGCCATATCCAGTTTTTCAAATGTTTCTTTCCATAGAGGATCCAGGAATAATGAACTGTAAACATTGTCTATACTACCCAGGTATTTGGCAATATTACTAACACCTGAAACAAACAATGATAATTTATTTTAGCTAATGATACAAATTTGACTTCATTAATAAACCTAGATTTGATTTTTAGTTATGAACACTAAAACGCACAGTGAAAACCATCTTCTCTAAAATAACTATTTTGTGTTAAAAAATGATTCTATACGTGTAGAAAGAATGACTTTGTCTATACTGAGCAAACATTAAGCAGTAGTGCTTGTAAACATTAATGACTTTCAGAGTTGTGTAAAGGTAATGCTTCATGCAAACGCTATCGTTCAACCAGTCTGTGAGCTCAAGCTGAATACATTGTCAACTAGCCAGTCAGCTCAATCTGAGTACATTGTCAACTAGTTCAACCAGTCTGTGGGCTCAATCTGAATACATTGTCAACTAGTCTGTGAGCTCAATCTGAATACATTGTCAACTAGTCTGGGAGCTCAATCTGAATACATTGTCAACCAGTCTGTGAGCTCAATCTGAATACATTGTCAACCAGTCTGTGAGCTCAATCTGAATACATTGTCAACTAGTCTGTGAGCTCAATCTGAATACATTGTCAACCAGTCTATGAGCTCAATCTGAATACATTGTCAACCAGTCTGTGAGCTCAATCTGAATACATTGTCAACCAGTCTGTGAGCTTAATCTGAATACATTGTCAACCAGTCTATGAGCTAAAGCTGAATACATTCTTAACCAGTCTGTAAGCTCAATCTGAATACATCCAGTTCATTCCAATTATAATTATACTCATAATATACATGCAATATCTGGTTTTCTGATCATGTGTTTTATTTCTTACTTACCAAATGGAATGATAAAATACTGACAATGTGTTTTATTGCTAACTTACCAAATGGAATGATAAAATACTGACAATGTGTTTTATTGCTAACTTACTAAATGGAATGATAAAATACTGATCATGTGTTTTATTGCTAACTTACCAAATGGAATGATAAAATACTGATCATGTTTTTATTGCTAACTTACCAAATGGAATGATACGATACTGATCATGTGTTCAATTACTAACTTACCAAATGGAATGATACAATACTGACCATGTGTTTGTATCTTGTTTAATTGCTAACTTACCAAATGGAATGATTAAGAATCTAATATAGCTCTGCCAATCCGGAGCCTTGTTTGAGAAGAGGTCGAGATATGGGCGAAGCACACTGTTAATATAACCATCAGTACCAGCTATACCAACTTTTATTGGCTTTGGAGATTTGGAATTACTATGGCAACTGGAATATACATAAAAATAAGCACAAGTAAAATTTACACAAGTCAGAAAACAAAAAGTGTAAGTCACTTAGTGCAACACAAACCCTACAATAGCCAATAACACTATAAATCAACAAACATACATCTCGAGAAATTAATTTCGGGGCAAAACTGATCTTTTTTTTAGAATTTGTCATTTAATATAACTGTGTGGGTTAACACCTAAGCAAAAAGGCTTTTTACACAATATATGAGAAGGGGGGTATGTTGTACCATCTGGACTAGCAGACATGGAGAGTTTGAAACAGGCTATAATGACAGGTTTAGTGGGAGAGGAAACCAGAACCTTCGATGACTCTTCCACATACAGCAATCAATTGAAAAATAAACAGCTCAAAATTTGTCAAATTTTTATTTGGTCTGAGTCGGATTTGATCTCACGCCACTTTAATGGAAGGCTTGTATCGGACTGAGGGACTATCTCACGCCGTTAATGGAAGGCTTGTATCGGACTGAGGGACTATCTCACGCCACGTTATTGGAAGGCTTGTATCGGACTGAGGGACTATCTCAAGCCACGTTAATGGAAGGCTTGTATCGGACTGAGGGACTATCTCATGCCACGTTAATGGAAGGCTTGTATCGGACTGAGGGACTATCTCACACCACGTTAATGGAAGGCTTGTATCGGACTGAGGGACTATCTCACGCCACGTTAATGGAAGGCTTGTATCGGACTGGTGGACTATCACTCTAACCAACTGAGACGAACATACCCCCTACATCTCGGCTATTGGCACATCAAACAGTGAATTTCTCTTTCAAAAATGATTAACATTGTGCTTTCAAGAGTTTAACATCAGTAATAAAATACTTACAATTTTTGTATTTTGTTAACGAGACAACAAAGAGCCGCCTTAACATCAGCACTAGAACATGTACACACAAAGTTGATGGGGTTGTCCTCCAGCTTTTGTACAAGTAACTGGAAATCAACAAATTCATCAGACGTATTTATATGTAACAATAACCCAATGAAGGAAGAAGTAGCTATCCATAAGGATTTCACCCATAAATAAATCAGGAGTCCGAGACCGTTGACTTAAATGCTAATCTTTGCAAATGTAAGTCTAGTTTACAATCTCAATAATAATTTCATTTGACAGATAATTTTGTTTATACTCTGTTTGACAACAAAACTGAGAAAATTGAATGATCAATATACATCTGTAAGTCCGTAAACGATACTGTAAAAGGGGAGTAACTCTCACCTAGGGGAGTAACTCTCACCTAGTCTGTAAACGAAACTGTAAAAGGGGAGTAACTCTTACCTAGTCTGTAAATGGTACTGTAAACGGGAAGTAACTCTTACCTGGCCATGATAATCTTGACTGTTAACTAACACCATACTATCTGGTAATTTGTCATCATTTTCACCCACCACTGTCTTCAATTGGTCTAATAAAGCTTTCCTGGGCTGTAACAACAAGAAAACCGTAATACATAAAACAAAGTAGAAAATCGGCCTTCATATAGGACCCCAGTTGAAATTCAGCCTTCAAACACGGCCTCAGTGTGTTTACTAACAGATCAGAAAAACAAATCAGATGTCAAGGTTTCCATATAGACATGCTACAGTTACAAAATTTGAGCAACAGAATAGTACAAGTTCCACATTAGTTTAGATTAAACCATGCCTTTAAGGAGATATTCATTCACATATCTACAAATGACTTATCCAAAATGCACAAATGCTCTTCGTTTTTATCATATACAATGTTAATTATGCAGGTGAGAAAAAACTATTAAGCATTAGACAAGAGCTTCAGAGGTAACCCCCAGCCAATTGTTTGAACATGGAAGGGTTGAGAAGGAAAAGAAATGCTAAAAGCTCATGAGCCTAAAAACCCTCCCCTTTCTCCATTAATGGTCAATAATGGGGATTTCTTCGTCTTTTTGTAACGTATGATTATCATTTATTAAAATTAATTTAGAGTTTTACCTGCTTAGAGTCTTTGGAAACTATAACTTTTTGAAGACTCAAAACAATTGGAGAAAACACTTCAGTTGGTCCTATCAGAGGAACGTTGATTTTAATTCAACCTGTCAGGACAGTTTTGATAAGACCCTCGACACACATGACTCCAAAGTGTAATATTTAGAAATTATTTTGCGAGTAGAAAATATCTGAAGATTTCTTGAGTTTAATCCAACTACCATTAAGTACAAACCAGTTGGCTAGGAATATCGTGTGATGCAAGTTATGTGTATTAAACCAACATACAATAGCAAAAACACAAACAGGCCGGGGAAAAATGACAATTAATAGGGGGTGAGAAAAAATACATACCAAAAATCTTAACAAAAAGGCTGCAGTCAACAAAAAATATTTAAAAAAAAAAAGAGACGAGTCAAGGGCTAAGAAATTATATAACTATGATATATTTTTCAGTCAAAGAGTAAAATTTTCTATCTGCTAGAACAAACAATTACGTTTTCGCTGCTGTTTCAAATTCAAATTGTGTGTTTTGTCAAATCACCCCCGATGAATTAGCAAATGTTATCTTCAACCAAATCATTTGAATTTCTCCCACCCATTTTCCCTTTATTACCACCGACCTTTCCTTAGCCTTTCCTCATCCCACAAGAATAAACAACAAATAACACATATAAACAAGTGAAAAAAAGGGCAGCAGACATGGGTGTACACAAATAAATAACAAGTGTTTAACTAAAAAAACTTTAATTCTTTTAGGGGAGAAAACAAAAGATAGTGAGGAAGATAGATGATTTGAATTTTTTTTTTTAATTCAATGTGCCTAACCAACACCCCCCCTTCCCCCCACTGCCCTAAAAACATAGAAAAGTGGTGATGTTGTTATGTCAGTGAATGGTAACCATGGGAACCAACCAGCCAATGAAAGGACTTACCGCTACGGCAACCTCCAATACCTCATATTCAGTCTAAAAATTAGGCAGGGGTTAGCGAATTAATGACTGCTTCAGCTTTACAAGTTAGTAAGTGATGTTTACTTATAACACTTTCACAGACACACATTTAACACAATAACATATATAGGTTTCCATTATAGCATGGAACCAGTTGACAAATGATTACTACAGATAAAGAAAGCAGACAGTGTTAAAGACATAATAAGCACAACAACACTCACACACTCTTGTGAACTCTATTAACATTAATATTGTCCCCTAGTTTGTCAGGTTAGAAGCTGCAAGCTAATTGTACTCAGGAGGTGGCGCTAATCACCAAAACTAACCAATAGATCGGCACCGCCAGTACTGTAACGCCTTCCTGTCTGATGAGCTTTTAAGCCTTTTCTCGATTTTTTTTCCCGATATGACATGCTTCGTTCCCGGGAAAAAAACTTGCTTCTTGGTGGCGGTGATTTAGATTTACTTCCCCTTTTCTCCTCCATATTTAGAGTGGAGCTCTCTAAGTTTGGAGGAAAGTTTTGTGGGTCAACAACTTCCATGGTGCAACTTACACTTTCCTGTCTCAAGGCAGACTATAAATCAAAATTAAACCCTTCAGTCAGAATCTATCAGAGATGATCTATGCCTAATATCCAAGCATTAGATGCACTATCACCATACACCACTGAAAGCTAAAAAAACATGGCTGTTTCCCATTTTTATAATGTTTGCCTTCACCTTTAATTACGTGTTTGTAGCGAAATAAACAAGCACCTGTCAGATCAAAATAAAGACTAAGATGTAGTGTTTGTGATAAGACATGTATAAAGCTTTCTACCACAAATGGACCATCACCAGAGCTGCAGCTGACTTATTGCAAATAAAGATAAGGTGTTAGTGACAGCAATTTCCTCCACAAAATCAACTGACACTGGAACGGAATGACTGTATCAAGCCCAATCTGTCTTAAATCAGTTAGAGAACCGATTATCTTAATCTACTCTGTTCCTCAAAAACCCTGAAAAAGCTAGATTACAAGCAATCTTGGTAACCATATGCACAGTGGTAACCATATGCACAGTGGTAACCATGTGCACAGCAACCAGCATCCATGCTCGTTTAACCCACTGAGTTGTTTTGCATTTGCCGAGTGGGTCAAGCTGTGTGGGTCAATACACTGAAGCGTTTTGGCAATTATGTCTGTGCAACATTTACTGAAATCAGCACACTTTAACAGTTCTCAAAAACCATAAAAACAAAAAAAGCATCATAGCTATTTTTGATCAGTGCCTTTGAACGCTTGCAATTGAGTATAAACAAATATATTTTAATTTATGGGGGTTTTTAAGAGAAAAGTCTATTTCAGATTGATGAGCAAAGAGAAAGCTAACAGTCATAGATATATGCATACCATTCACCACAACCAACATATATTCATTTCAGTACACAATAGTATATTACCAATCTTAAAAACTGTCAATGGAAAAACATATCAAATTACATGCAGCATGGAAACATGGAAATCAGGCAAAAGAAATCGCTCATTTTTAAATCATATTATGCAACAAGATGAAAGTTTTGTAACATGCAAACATGCATAATTAATAAAACAATTGTTAAACATAACAATAAAAGTAATAACAACGTATTGTTTGTATAATAACACAATATGTACGTGTTTATTTGTCATATAATTATATCAGTATTTTATAAGGCCCCAAGTACACCTGACAGAAGCCAACCAAGAAAAAAGATAAAATTAAAATAACTCTTACAAGGGATGAGGATTTAGTTCAGATAGAAATGAATAATTTTTACCCATACCATCATTTTGAAAAAAAAACTGAAAGTTATCAAATAGCTTAGACAGAGAAATGAGAAGAAAATAAACAAACAAATATCTAGTTTGTAAATCAATAATGGCATAAAATGGGTAGAATGTGTAAAAGGCCAGACAAAATAAAGGCTCGTGGATTGCAATTGAGAAATGTAGAGTTTTGTTAGATGCAAAGATGGATAATGGCTGACGCAATACCTTTACACTTTTACAATTGTCAATAATCTTATAAGCTGTCAATTTAGGAGTTAATAGAAATTGTACTATAAAGTTAAGGGGAGCATTAAAATGTGTCAATATGGCAAATGGAACTAAAGGTTTTAAGTAAAAGTGGTAAGAGAACAAATGTTTCCTAATATTAGTTAAGAATATTAATAATACTGGGACCAGATATACAATGTAATTGGTGAAACAATATGATAGTTGAAGGGGAATATAATCTGCAGTTTTGAATAGATTAAAGCCAATTAGCTGGTGGGTGATAAAACATTGAATAAAATATTAGTAATGCCTAATATAGGTTTTCAATGTGGCTCATCACATTAAAATCTCTCACTCACTGAATCGAATAAAAGTTGTGTATTGTTGAAAATGTTTACAATAAAGGCCTTTGTATAGAAAACTTCATATATGTATGTACCAACAATACACATAATCTAGAATAGTTGTGCCTTAGATAAGGGTTGTGCCTTCTCAAATGGTCATAAAACAATAGGATTATTGGGGAACCACAGTTGTTGTACAACAAGCTAAGGCATCGTGAGAATTTCACCAAGTTCCTGTCACATGTGATGTCACTGAGCATGTGGCTGGGGTGTTTTCATTCTAACTTGATGCTCAGTTCTGAAGAGAGAAAATTGACTGTCCTCAAAGTATCAAGAGATCTTGAAACATACAGAGCCAATTATCAATAACGGAACTGGGATGATGTCATTGTTGGTAAAACATGTTTGTTTGGTTTAACCTATAACCTGATTAGTGTGCAAAAGAAGCAAAGATGGGATTATAGGAACAAAATGAACGAGAGAAGGGGTGCTTAATGCTGGAGTGTTCTGAGTGTTAGTTAAGAAATACAGAACTTGAGAAATCAAATATAGCGTAAGTGTAAGGAAATGTACAAGCACTTGTTAGTATATGAAAGCATATCAGTTTGGGGGTCATATATCTACCTCAGGGGGGTTTACGGTGGGTGTCACCGAAATCTCTGGTACCTGTACATCCTAAAATAAGTAGGTCAAAGGTCAATTGGGAGTACATTAAAGCTGGTAAATTCTGTTTATTAACAAAACTCTAACAACAACAACAGAAAACCAAGCCAAAAGTACCGAGCCTTTAAAAGGCAATCAACAATAAAACGACAGACAATGTCCAGCATGTCAAGAGTAAAGAAAAAGCATGGCTCATGACCAGGATTTATCAATTTGGAAATAAAGTTATCATACAAATATGTGAAATGTCAAAATGCAATAGTATGAGTTATTGGGGTTTCGGGGTGGCTGCTTATTGCCTTAAAATAAAATTGAAATCTTACAACCAATGCAAAGCAATCATATGGCGTAAAATAAAACCAGGGCACAAACACAACATATTCGGAAAGTATTTGTTTAAAAAAATGAGCCATTGTTTATTGGAGCTGAGTTAAAATTAAGTATGATTTGGACATCATTTTAATGAAATTGTACCTATTACCATGCATATAAAGATTTGCTTTTATCAATTAATATATAGACATGTGATAGTTTTCCTTACACATATCAGTGAACTCACCATATGGGAATCTGAATCATTTCTCTTCATCCCTGGACTGGGGCCATCTTCACCTACCCTTGTCACACTCTCTTGTACCTAGCAAAAACATGGAGTTACACAGTTATCTCAACATGTGAAAATCATACAGTCTTAATAATTAATATATAGGCCTAAATGTAATCCCAAAGAAAAACTTCTTTGAATATAGCGAAGAGATGGAACAATATGCATTTTACACAAAAGTAGTTAGTTTGGTCAAGAGTTATGTCCCTTTGTATTTGGGACGCATGCACTGCTCACACTTTTTCAGACAGAGGTTATCGCTATATCCAGGCCTGTGCTGTAAGATTTTCCGGGATAACCTGAAAAGAGGTCCTCTTAATTTACTTTAGATAACCTGAAAACGGGTTATGCTGTCGCGCAATTTAGATAACCTGTGTTCCTCCTAGGATAACCTGTAAACTTCTTGCCATTTTAAAAATAATTTTCACTTTTGTAAGTTGCTTAAAATGGTTACTCTGAATGAGAAATGCATAAAACCAGAAGTAGGACTTTGATAAAACCAAAGTAAGACTAAGAACCTAAAACGTCAAAGCAAAGACTTTTATTTTTCTTTAATGTGAATAGTGTGGTACAAGAAAAAATACTATGACTAGTTTAGTTCTACACTTTCCAAAAAATGGAGGAAAATTAAAAAAAAAAAAAACTTTTTCGAAAAAGTGTTACCTGAAACAAAGAATTTTTTGGTTATGCCTAAAAACAAATGTTTTAGCTAGGGCTTTGGCTTACGGTTACCTTGTGAAAATATCAACACTTTTATCAATGATCACTCTGTCAATTCGTTTTTGAGTAGACCCAACAACTTATGAAGATTCAAATTTCATTTTCAATATCTGACTGGGAATTCGACACGCGCCGGACAAATGCCGTTTGCGATTTGACCGGTGTCGGTACCGTATAGCCTATATAGGCCCTACTGACGTAGTTAACTGCACCTCAACCTCCTGTTCCACAAATTCCCAGTTTTGACTAGGCTACACGCCATGCAAATTGTCGTTTGTTTCGTGGGAAAACTAACCCCAGAACGGCCAACTCTTTAACGTTTTATTCCGTTACAGTTTCTGTCGGTTTGCGTGCGGCAGACATGGAGTCGGGCGCCGTGTTCAGTCCGTCGAGATCTAAAAGTTATTTTTAGATCTCTATGGTTCAGTCTACGACGCACCACGTGGGAAAGCGAGACAATGTCCGTAAGCCTATTTCGAATCGGAACTATCAAGAAAGTTTACAGTTGTCAGTGATATTAATTAAAAGGATTAATTCTTCTTCGCTGTAGGTTAAATTTTGATTTTAAAAAACTCAAATGGCCGGAAGTTGAATGCCGTGATAACGAAACGAAGTCATCCATTGGGCTACAGTCCAGCCACACTCGGGGCAACTGAGCCAAGGCGAAGCCTGAAGGCTGGAGGTATAGCAAGATTAAAGTTAACTTGTTTTCGATTCGCTTTTTTGATGCATTTTCGATTACTTTATTTAGTTTCTTTTACTTTTTTGAGCTGATCATAAAAAATTCGGAAGGTAAATTTTTTAGACGAGCGGTCGCAGGATTTTAGATAACCGATAAACCGGTCGTCTTAAATTGTGTTCAGACGAGCGCGAGACGAACACGTTCGGTCCGTTCGTCCCAACAGCACAGGCCTGTATATCCCCCGCATTCATTCCTGGGAGGATAGAAATCGTTAATCGCTTTTCTGGATTGATTGATTGTTTGGTGTTTTACGCCACACTCAAGATTATTTCACTTATATTGCGGCGTTGCCAGTTTTATTGTTGCAGGAAACGGGGCTCTATGCCCGGAGGAAACCCACGACCTTCCGTTGGTAACTGGCAACCATCCCACATAGGTCGTTCAAGTGAAAACCAAGTCAGAAAATTTTCCATTTTTTTTTTTGGGGACTGAGTGGAATTCAAACCCGTGACCCATTGGTGCGCTTTTCTGGAAGATGTTGATCGGTTACCAGAGACATATGCGGAGGACACATATCTGAAAACTGTAACTACTCTGGTCAACATACATCTGTGGTCACCAAAGCTACTCGCAAAACTACATTGGGCAATACCAATTTCATATAATTAGGGAAAAAACTCAAGAAAAAAGGTGCTTCGAGACTCCCTACTTAGCCCTACTGTGAAACCACAGACTGATCAACAGCCATTTCCTCAATTACTGAATGCCAAAAGGCTAGGTGGCTGTGTTGGTCACCACAAATAGTGAGAGACACGGGACATATCGTCTACCCCTAAGTTAGTTAAAACTAAAAAAAAAGCAAATCCCTGCAATATTTTATGAGTTACTGAATGCCAAAAGGCTAGGTGATTGTTTTGGTCACCACAAATAATGAGACCGCAATGTACTTTCGGCACGGGACACATTGTCTATCGATAAGTTAGTTACAAATGAAAAAAAACCTACACATCTATGCAATATTTTATAAGTTACTGAATGCCAAAAGGCTAGGTGATTGTCTTGGTCACCACAAATAATGAGACCGCAATGTGCTTTCGGCAAGGGACACATCGTCCACCCATAAGTTAGTTACAACTGAAAAAAAAAACCCTAAAAATCTATGCAATCGTTGCTGAGCTACTGAATGACTGTTTTGGTAAGCTACATAAATCAGGAGGAAAAAATTAAATGCAGGAAATAGGTTAAAAGTTATGATGCGGACACCAACCTGGGATGGACAGACAGTTGGACATCAGTGTACTAATATACACCAGCTTTAAGAGCGGGGATATAAACATAGACGCAGAAAAATACATGTATTATGATCAGGGGTTGAAACTAAGAGGGGAATTATTCTAGCATGCTACACAAAGCCTGACCACTATTCCACATATGTCAGTCAGCTGAGGCTAAATTTCATTTTAAATTGTTTGAAAGAGGAAGGATACCTTTGTTACTTCAGTTATTTCCCTGGATCCTGCTTTGCCAGTAAAAAATGGTCTACAGAATAAAAACATTGAAACATTAAACATGAAAATCATTTAGCATCAATAAAAGCATTGTATTAGCATGTTGAGGAAGCCCATCTTCTCTTTCAGTGTAGTAAGGGGACTTTACTTGTTTACTTACAATAGAGATTATTTCACCTACATATTGGCATTTTAGGACAATGAACAACCTGTCAATCTGACATAAGAATCAACCATTCCAATAACATACCATAAGCTCTCAGTATTATTCAATGTACAAACAATTGGTGGTTTAATCCATTCATCGTCAAGTTAAAATTATAAAACATCCTGAGATGTTCAGCAGAAATGTCTGATCTCATTTACAAAAAAACGCCATAAACTCTGGCTAAGAGAGAATAAAATTTTGAAGTTTTCTTTTGAAACAAGGGCTAGTTTGTCCAGTAACCCTTAGAAAGAAAAGATACATTTTTAAAGTGTAAAAGTGTAAAAAGTGTAACAACAGTTTGAAATATAAAAGTTTATTGTCTGACCTGAGGCTAGGTTTTGGTGTTGAAATCACACTGAGTGTATCCAAGTCCGGCTCACTATCACTTAAGTTTTCTAATTCTTCAAATAAATCATCAATATCCTGTGGGGTTTGATCCGTGTCCACTAATTCTTGATCAGGCTCAGAGTCTAGTACCTATAGAAACAGAATAACAGGAAAACACTAGTACCTATAGATACACAATAACAGGAAAACACTAGTACCTATAGAAACACAATAACAGGAAAACACTAGTACCTATAGAAACACAATAACAGGAAAACACTAGTACCTATAGAAACACAATAACAGGAAAACACTAGTACCTATAGAAACACAATAACAGGAAAACACTAGTACCTATAGAAACACAATAACAGGAAAACACTAGTACCTATAGAAACACAATAATAGGTAAACACTTCAATATTCAATCTTACTTAACGTTTTCCCCCTAATCATTTAAACAATTTCTGAACAATCATGGGCAAAATTTTCTAATTTGCATTGAGCCAGTTGTAAAAATTCAATGCTATATTTACTGCTCTACGATGGCTATGAAAGTTAATAAGTTTAGTGACATATGACTTTAAACCCAACTACTACTACATCTAGGATGGCAGTTAGCAGATCATTTTTCTGAAGCTAACGAGTATCTTTAAATACGATTTACAGTCAATTTAAATTATCTGCGGCCAAAACTCGTACTTTTTTCTTCTACTTGTCTTTGGATGGCAAACAAGTACATGTTTCATGGAACCGTTCACGGCTTAGATCGACAGTAAACATGGTAACATCAGTGATTTTTATTTCGATTTTTTCTTCTATTAATTGTGTGTGAAGGATGAAAAATAATGGCATGCTGTGCTGATATTTTAGTCACAAATTTAATCCAAAAAATAAATGAAATGGCACTGTAATACAAGCTAGAGAAGATAGGTAGGCCTACCAAAAGCTCCTCTCAACTAATTAGATTAACGAAGGAAGCCTTCATAATTACCTCATCGGTCACTTTAAATCTCTTCAATAGAGCAACAAACTTCTGTTTAAAATTCCTCTGCTGAAAAAGAAAATCGCCAAATTATTGAAACTTGGAATGAAAAAATTTAATAAATCCAAAAACTGAAAAACTGAGCAGGTCACATTTTGAAAAGGTAAACTGTCACAATGAGTTTATATTAAATTTTTTAAAATGT